>JAGIQG010000017.1:23110372-24370003 GCA_024679065.1 Sphyrna mokarran | reverse complement strand
TTCTCATGGGCAATCTTCTAGCCATTTTTTGCTTGAAAGAAACCTGCTGTCTTTACCTGGTCTGGCTTACGTATGATTCCAGAACCACAGCAATGTATCTGACTCTTAACTGTCCTCTGAAATGGCTGAGCAAGCCAGTAAGTTCAAGGGCAACTAGCAATGGGCAATAAATTCTGGCCAGCCAGTGATGGACCTGTCCCACAAATGAATTAAGAAAAGCACCTTTCCTAACTCATCTGTATTCATTCCTTCTATTCTACTTTGATTGAATCAACAACACATGACTTAAAAGTGACTCACGATATTACTATGAACTGACCATGATACAGAAGACATTGAATATATAATAGATCTCTCATGGTGTTGTAAATGATAAATTAGAAATATGATTCCTTATCTAACCTTGCTGTTTTTGTTTTGTTACTTAGCTTGGCTAAAGGCACAGCAACTCTGGCACACAAATCTATTGAAGTATTATTGCTAACTTTGCAGAGTTGGAGAACATTCATTTGTAAAGATGAAAAAAGACACTATTTAGAACGCTTCTTGAAATAGAGAGTACAAACATTCAGGAATTGGAAGCAGTGAATTTCTAAATGACATGGCATGAAAATAACATGCAATCTGTTACACTTTTTTTTTGTACCACCTTACAATCCAGGAAGCACATGTAATTTTGAATAAAGTACTTTTATCTGTCTTGAACTTTAGGATTTCCTCCCTCAACCCCTTTTGTCTCTTTAACTGTCTTTCTTCCATTAAGATAGAGGCACTGCGATAGCGCATTGGTTAGCACTGCTGCTTCACGGCGCCAGGGATCCGCTTTTAATTCTTAGGTCACTGTCCATATGGAGTAAGCACATTCTCCTTGTGTTTGCATGGGCTTCCTCCAGATGCTCTAGTTTCCTCCCACATTCTGAAAGATGTACTGGTTAGCCGGATTGATCCAAACAGGCACCGGATTGTGGCAGCTAGGGGAATTTCACAATAACTTCATTGCAGTGTTAATGTAAACCCTTGTGACTAATAAATAAACTTAAAAAAACTTTTTAAAACTTACTTCTTTAATGAAGTTTTTGGCTTAATATCTCCTTATGTGGTGCGGTTTGTTTATAATGTTCCTGTAACGCACCTTGGTACATTTTATTATGTTAAAGATGCTTTGAAAATTATGAATTGTTTAGCAAACAAGATATGCTACCAGCTAATTGAAAGAAAATTACTGGGGCAATGTCATGTTAGCTACCCAAGCAGCCGTGCTTATCTTTAGGGCAGAATTTGGAAATTCTTAATGTATTATAGCTTTTAACCAACAATGTTAGACTTGCTTTTTGCTTTAATTCACCAGGTTATTATCTACTTATTGACACCTTTACTGTATTAGTAGCTCTTCCCAGCACAAGATATCTTGATTTTTTTAACAAAAGGTTTTTTTACTTTCTCTATCACTGTTGCTTAACTTAAAATTACCTTCCTGGAATGAATTAATCCACTCTTAACACAACAGTTTTTGCCTGTATGCTGTAGTATAGTTACATTTCATTTTAACTCCAAATTATATCTGTTTTTTGTCTAGCCTTACGTTTGCATTAATTTAACATGCAGTAGAGCAGGACTTCCTTGAGGGCTGGACTTTAATTGTCATACTTTTCACTTCTTTGGGATTTTGTATTGAGTGAAGAACATCTGCTGTGCCACATTATTGCCATATTGGTAGGTAATAACAACTGACAGCTAAGGCATAGAACAGTGGAACACTTGGTTTGACTGACTACTCTAAGTATAGAACTCATAAACTATTAATAAAATGTGTTATGAATCTTGAAGCTACACTGTAGTGAACCTATGACATTACTTGCTCTGCCAGTTGAATACTTGCCGTGTGCGCGTGCGCGCGCGTGTGTGTGTGTGTGTGTGTGTGTGTGTGTGTGTATGTGTGTCGGAGAGAAGAATGATATTTTATTGATACATTTGTACATCTGATGATCTGTTTAATCAATGGCTGTACTGTCAATAATTGTACTGTGTCTAATTTGACATTGTCCTTTCTTTATAAATATTTTGGTAAAAACAGGGGGGGAAGAGCCAGAAGTAAGCGCAGTATGATACTTATGCATACAGTGGAATGTTTAAGCCACCCATTGTGATTTAATGAATTATTAAATAATTGACTGTAATATAGCTACTGTACAAATGGTTTCAGTTTCTTATACTGCAGACTAACTTTATTTGGCCCATTTTAACTTTTATACTGAGATTCAGGTTACCAGTCAGATAATATTTCAGCCCAGTGGGCATTTTATACTAGATAGAGAATTTTTTTGTGTGTGTGTTTGAATGGTGTATGCTGCAGCATTGCTGTTACAATCATTTTATCAAGTTTAGTTTTCTGTAAATCATTGATACTTAAACGCACAGTACCTTTCTCTAAATGGGCTGCAGTCTTTCTACTTGTAGTCCAAATTAAAACATCTGGTAATTTCCTGGATGCTTTGGAGGCCAGTCCATCATTTGTATTGCAAAAGATTGCCAATAGGTAGTTTGAAATAATACCAGCTATAAATGAATAGGGATTCAGAATAGCTTTACATTTTATTATTGCTTATGATGGTTCTGAAATTTTGTTACCTTATTGGAGTTACAGCATTTGTAAAATTCAAACGCATGTTGCTGGGGTGAATTCTATACAGCCTATGTTACATTCAGCCCTGACAAAGGGTTGTCTAGACTCAACAATGGCTCTATTCTCTCTGCATGGATGCTGTCAGATCTGCTGAGTTTCTCCAGCATTTTCTGTTTTTGTTTCAGATTCCAGCATTTGCAGTATTTTGTTTTTATCTGTTATATTCAATTGTTTTGCACTATTCTTCAATGCACAAAAAAAAATTCCATTGATGTCCTCAGTCAGTTATAGCGTATAGTGCTTAAAAATACTGCCCTTTAGTTGGCTTTTAGTTTTGTAGTGATGAGGGTTAGCCAAAGGTAGATCTGTAAAATTGCTCACCATAATTGAGTTGTACTTGTGCAATTTTTGTGCTCGTTGATCACCATTTCACCAGTATCAGAATTCCTACTTCCATATCTCATTTTTAATCTCTTAATAAAAGCAGGCTGAAATAGAAACCCAATTAGAACTGGTTAGAAACTGAAAATGGTAAAAAAAAAAATTGGGTTAATGGGGCTAAATTTTACTTTTTAGCAACTTTATTTCAGTGATATTATTCAGTTGAGCACTATTTGGATCTACCTCTATAATTGGGTTTGGCACATGGATTAAGACCCTTGTCACTTGGGAATATTTCTTTTCTTGCATCCAAAACATATATCATGCTAACACATGCCTCATTGTTTTGCCTCCCTCTTTTTCTTATATGTTATTCATTGCTTAGCCACGTGAATCTTCCTGAGTTCAAAATTACTTGCTTATCTCTCTTGGTTTGGAATTGAATTGCAACTCTTGGTGATCCAGCACCAGCTCAGTCTGAAAATATGATGAGTCATGGGCAAAATGTACTTCTTTTGATGCTGACCAAAATCTGGAGCCCTTATCCCCAAAATAGCTCCTTCACCTATACTCTTGCCTCCTCATAGTTTACCATCTAATGCAGTTTGTCAGACCTCTGAGCTTTTTTTGGGAAGAAACAAAAATGGCAGGAGTTGGGGGAAGCTTTTGTCTAGTTTATTTTTAATTCGTTCATGGAACATGGGCATCACTGGCTGGTCAGCAATTTTTCTCTATCCCTAATTGCCCAAAGGCAATGGAGAGTTGACCACATTGCTATGGCTCTGGAGTCACATGTAGGCCAGACCAGGTAAGGATGACAGATTTCCTTCCCTAAAAGACATTAGTGAACCAGATGGGTTTTTCCAAAGTGGTTTCATGGTCATCAGTAGTTTCTTAATTCCAGATCTTCTTTATTGAAATCAAATTCCACCATCTGCTATGTTGGGATTCAAACCCTAGTCCCCAGAACATTACCTGAGTTTCTGCGTTAATAGTCTGGGCCGTTACCTCCCCAATGTTTTGATGTAATTTCTCTTTCCTATTTAATGCAGCTGTTTTCTTTGCTACATCCAAAGTTGTGTTTACTATTTTTATGCTGAGAAACGACAGAGATACAAAAGTGCCTTTGATACTTGCAAAGCTCATGAGATTAAGAAGTAACAAGTGACAAATGAGGAGCGATGATTTGATGTCAATTTCACTTTTTTGGAAAAATTACATCTTCAAGAGGAGGATTAAAGATGCAATAAATTTAAAGGGACTTGCAAAATTTTGTGGTTTTTGGAAAGAATAAGTTGGCTAGGTGATAGAACTTCCATTTCATTGGCTTAGTAACATGCTAGTTGCTGAGAATGGTAAAATGTTCAATATTTGCAACAAGTAAGAATAGATTCTTGGAGAAAGCTTTAGGAAAAAATATGGAAGTTTTATTTGAGACAAAATAGTGAAATAACGCTGATGGATGAAATGTGAGAATTGAGTCATTGACAAATGGGTCGATAACTAATGTTTAATTTTGCAAAAACTTGAGTATTAATTCAGAGAAACAATTTTTGAAGGACATAGGGGAAATCAAAATGGAATGATTCATCCGTTGCACTGTGGGATGTCTGCAGGTTGTGAGCACTGGGTAGATCAGAAAGAAGGTAATGGATATAGAGTGGAATCACCTGGAAAAGAATTCATCTTGTATTGAGAACTCTCAAACCAACGATATCATTCAATAAGATCATAGCTGAGCTAATAATGACTTAACTCCACTTTCCTGCCTCTCCCCATAATCCTCGATTCCCTTGTTGATGGACAATCTGCCTAACTCAGCCTTCATTTCTCTTTTTGGAAGAAGTTCCCAACATGAGCCACTCTCCGAGAGAGGAGATTTTTCTTCAACTCCATGTTAAATGAGAGATTCCTTACTTTTTTAAACTATCTCCCCCCAATCCCCACCCCAAATTCTAGATTCCGCTATGAGAAACATCCTCTCGGCATCTAACCTGTCAAGCCATCTCAGAACCTTTTATATTTCAATAAGGTCATCTCTCATTTTCCTAAATTCCGATAAGTATAAGCCCAGCCAGCTCAAACTTTCCTCAGAAGACAAACCCATCATTCCAGAAATCAGTCTAGTGAGCCTTCTCTGAATTACTTCCAATGCAAGCATATCCCACCTTGAATAAGATGACCAATACTGATAGATGTGATCTCAACACAGTCATAGCAAAGTTTTCCTACTTTAATAGTCTATCCCTCTTGCAAAGAAGGCCAGCATTCCATTTGTCTTGCTACTTACTTGCTGTACCTGCATGCAACCTTTTTGTGATTCATGTATAAGGGTACTCAGATTCCCTGTATTTCAACATTCTGTGGTCTCCCTATTTAAATAATATTCAGCTCTTTTCTATCAAGCAATCTGATATTTTACCATATGATACTTTTTTTTTGCCAACTAAGCCTATCTATATCTCTTTGCAGACATTTTGCATCCAAATATAAACCAAATTCTTGCCCATGTCTATGGAGGGTAATCAGGTCAGCGGCATATATGGATTGTCCAAGAGTTAGTGAGTTTGAGGAGGTAGTCAGGGACAAGGGCTATAGTTGGGTGGTGAGGGCAGGTGGTTCTGGTTGAGGGTGTACTCAAGTCAGGATTGGGAGTTGGGTTGGGCAATGGTTATACAAGGTGTGTGTGTGTGTGTGTGTGTGTGTGTGTGTGTGTGTGGGTGTGTGTGTGTGTGTGTGTGGGGGCAGGGGGAGGTGGCAGTTGTGAAGTTACCCACAACAATCTTTCCCACCTGTTGTCAGTAAATGTGACAATATAGTCAGTTCCTTCATCCAATTCACAAACATAAATAGATCATAAATAGTTGAGCCCCTGTAACACTCCATGAGTTACAGTTTGCTATCCTGAAAATGACACGTTTATTCCCATTCACTGCTTTCTGATAGCTAGTTGATCTACTTTCCATCCTATCTATAACATCACCCCCAACACCATTAGCTCTTTCCTTGTGTGGTATATGTCTCATCTCTACCTAAATGACATATTAATAATTTTCTAAAGAGTCATTTTATTTATCAGGGTCTATCGTTTGTTACTTCTCATCTGTATAAATGATTACATTATGCTTTCAAGGTCTATATGTGAGAGATAATGGCCTAACAATCTTCATGAGCATCAGGACTTTGTGCAAGTCCTGGCATACAAACCTATGTCATAATTTCTCAGGCAATTTAAACTTCTGAGAGACAATTTCTCTGCTTCCAGAAATCCTCCATGAATGTGTTTAACACTGAGCTATTCAAAAATTTGGCAGTACTTGTCCAGAAAAATCTGGGTAACTTCACAACTGCCACCTCCCCCTGCCAACACACACACACACACACACACACACAACACACACACACACACACACACACACACACAACACACACACACACACACACACAACCACACACACACACACACACAAATCAGACTTGTATAACCATTGCCCAACCCAACTCCCAATCCTGACTTGAGTACACCCTCAACCAGAACCACCTGCCCCCACCACCCAACTATAGCCCTTGTCCCTGACTACCTCCTCAAACTCACTAACTCTTGGACAATCCATATATGCCGCTGACCTGATTACCCTCCATAGACATGGGCAAGAATTTGGTTTATTTTTGAATAATAGTTTCAGCATTATCTTTGCTTGGGGTCTGGTTTTATTTTGATACAATTAAATCTCCTTTCTTACATTAAGTAGAATACCGCATCTTAAGGGCTTGGTACGTTGGGGTTTCATACAATTGATTTGACAATCCAATATGTTTGAAAATTGTTCAATAACCTCTAATGATTTTAAACTCAATCTCTGAATTCTACATGGATGTTGAAGCAGTGGCTATATGGTGCTTTGTCCAGCTGACCTTCAAACCCCTGATCTGCAAAAAAATCTACATGTCAATGTTTGTCTGAACAAGGCGAATGTGATTAGAAGTGAGAAGAGTATGCACCCTTGTCTCAAGTTGCAACTGATGTTGAAGCAGTTAATTAGTGGGTGCAAAATAATTACTATTTGTACCCACCTTGTCCGTTTGGAAGTAAATTACATCAAATGCCTTCACTGTGCCCAGGAAGATGATCGGCATATTGGTGTTTTATAGATTTACCTTTAATTATTTTTGTTAAATGGTGTGCTTTGAGCGTTGCTTATTGATTTGGACTTTTTGGGTGATGTAACATGGTACAGTATGTTGTCTTGGTATGTCACAGAAACTGTGGTAAATCCATATCTTGATTTTTAGTTCCTGTTGAAATAAACTACTGCCTTAAGTGAATTTGCAGTGAAGAATCAAACTATCTCTTTGGTAAAAATTGCCATTTGGTGTTGTGCTGAAGCGCTTGAACCAAGGATGCCTCAGGTTAAATTACTGCTTTGTGCTGACTGAGCAGATATGAGATGTGGCAGTGATAGTTTTAGTAAGATGAGGATTCTTTGTCTTTGGACCAGAAAAGATAAGACCTTGCCAGAGTCCATGCATGCAGCAACTATCCAGTAGACTTTATGCGTAAAGTGCATGCATGTTATTATCAAGTGAGAATATAATTAGGCTTAGTTGCTATGTAATCCACAGTTAAATACCCTGCTTATACTATATAAGCTTGCACTGAAAGATTGGCTATTGAGGGAAGAAGTGTGGTTATCAGTACCTTGAAGGACTGTGCCTCAGGATGATTCTGTGCCTTCAGAAACAGAGAGAAAGTAATTCAGAATGGACGTGATTAACAGTAGTAGAGTAGTGTTAAATACAAGATTCCTTTTTAAGAACATTATACGTTGTGGTGGGACATGTTGTTTATTACTGAAATATCTAACCTGGCACACTTTTTGTCTAGTCTTTCATGATATAGGATTTATTTTTTGGTGTGCTATAAAAATTTTATAAAGGTTTAATATGTGCAGAAAAATGAAAAAAAGGCCAGTGAAGGCACTGGAAATATTTGATAAAGGGAGTACAAGGAAGAACTTGCTTTGATAATACCTCTCACTACCTCAGGACTTCCCAAAGTGTCTTAAAACCAAAGAAAATAATGATCATGTATGGAATTGTAGGAAAATGCAGCACTAATTTGCACACAGCAAGGCCCCGTTAACCAGATAATGTTTCAGTGGTATTTTTGGGGGAGGGGTAAACACTGGCTATGCATCCACATTGCAGAGCAGTAGTTCATCCAAGAGACTAGGGTAAAGTATTAGCTTAGATTGTGTGCTTAAATCTCTGGAGTGAGCCCACAACTTTCTGAATCAGAGGCAAAAGTATTGTCACTGAGCCAATGCTGACAGCTGATGAAGGGAAAATATTTCCTGTTACATTAATGTTTGTATTGTCACATTCAGTAAATTATTAATTTATGCTGCATTATTGTGTACATTGCAGATTAATTATATTTTATTTTTGCTTGCATATTTATGATTATTCGAAGTATGTACTGGACTAGTTATTGAATTTGCTTAGGATGTTTCTATTTTTTAATTCGTTCATGGGTTGCGGACATCACCAGCAAGCTTTATTGTCTCACTTTCAATTTTGCACTTCTTTTAGTTTTGAAGTTTATTTATCAGTGTCACAAATAAGCTTACATTGACACTATAAATGAAGTAACTATATTACCACACTAGTTGCCACACTCTGGCACCTGTTGAGGTATACTAAGGGAGAATTTAGCACGGCTAATGCATCTAGCCAGCGTGTCTTTCAGACTGTAGGAGGAAACTGGAGCACCGAGAGAAAACTCTCTCAGACACAGAGAGAATGCGGAAACTCCGCACAGTCAGTGACCAAAGCAAGGAATTAAACCCTAACCACTATGTCACTGTGCCGCCTCTTCATTGTATTACATTTGTGAAAGTTTAGAAGATTGTTTTGGAGATTAATTCAACAAGTAGGAATCATGCATCCAACGATGGAATGCATGCTTTCAGTGAGCCTGGTCGCTAAATGAACTAAATTGTTCCACACATCTAATTAGTTTTGTGGCTGTGGTTGTTCACAGCAAATGGCTAAATCAGTTGGTATAAGCCTCAAAATGTTGGCTTTTTGATCAGCTGTTGTTCTTTCATTTGTTTTCATAAGTCCATTATGTTGAATGTTATATCTTAAATTAGTAGTGGCTAAACAATGACTTAACATCCAGTGATAAGAGGGTTTTTGCGTTTCATCCCATGAATGCACATCTGGCCAGGTTGGCACTTCTACCTCTGGGCTATAGTCTTCTCCAGAATTTACCCACCAGTTAGCCTACCTCTGTCTTTTGGAAATGTCCTTAATGATATCTCTGAATATTTAATATTTTTGGAAAGAAGTTTGATGAAAAGAAAGCAAGAAAGTGTTGCTGAATGAGAGAAAAGCAATGAAGCATGGATGTATTTTAAATGTCTTTTGCAAGGCCTCTCCCTTACCAAGCCTCAACTCTCAACATAAGCTTTTGATTTTAATCATGCTTAATGCTTCTTTACGTATTCTCTCATAGCAGTAAGGGAAATATTATTGATTACTACTTTCAAAAACGGCATTTGAAAACATATTTTTATCTTTTGTTGGTTAAACAGTGTATACAATGAAAGAGGTTGGACCATTCAGTTAAGTACAGTGTGAAGAAAACTTGCATAACTTCTGGGTTTTTTTGGTTTGGGAGAAATTTGTAAGAATTTTGAAGCTCGCTTGGACTAAATTGTTTTTCCTCATGTAACCCATCCATGCTTCATCATCATCATCATTATCATCATCATCAATTCTATTGATCAGATTACAAAGCATCAGAAATGATAGAGGTCTGTGCTTAAATGATGGTTTATTATTTCTATTTAAAGCATTAAACATATTTCTATATATTATATACAATTTTATTAAGGGTAATAAATAATTATAGTCTCATGGTTTCAGTTTTATGTATTGGATTATAGGGTTTATCTTCAGCTATTTTATCCTACCTGTACTTCCAGGTGATTTGGTTTTGATTGGAAACATATTAATATCTATAACTAGACATGTTTTCATAGTTTTCTTACTTAAATATTAGACATTATTGTAATCAGTAGATCCATTTATACAGGAACTTTTTGGTCTACAATATGTTTTTCACTTTAATGCATCTGACTTCCATTGAAGAAAAAAACAGAACAAGTAATTAAAAGCCAATGGACTGATTGTGGATATGACTAATTGTGTTAATTCTTCAAAAGAGATGCATTGTCCAGTTATTGAAGGACCAAGATGTTAAGATAACTAACAATTCATTTTCAAATGTGTTGTGTCTGTAAAGACCTAAAAGTCAGTTGACCAAACTGAAATTATTTTTAACTATATTTTGAACTAATTTTCATTGAAGAAAGTCTCATAAAGTTTGCAATAAATAAATCCCCTTACGTTTGCTGTTAAAACGAAGACCGCATAATTAACTTCTGTAGTTTGCAAAAGAAATCCATTCTTGAACCAGTAGGCTACTTGAAAAGTAAATACTAGTAATTCTAAATAGCTTTCAAGAAAAATAAAATTGCTTCCTCTTGAAGTAAGTCATCTGTGTGAACAGATTTTAAGAAGTTGAGCAGATAAGCCCTTCAAGTTTTTATTTCCCTCATCCCATTCACTCTCTTTCAAAAAAAAGTTGTGGAGGGAATCAAAAGAATTGAACCAACTTTTCTCAACTTATTTTGGGTTGAATCCTTAATTCTGGATAAGTGCTTTGTCTCTTTACTTTCCAGTGCATCTATGCAGAGTCAGTTTCTGTATAAGTGGTAAGCTGCAAAAGTGGATCAGTTTTGTGTTGATGGTCCATTAGGGGGCTCTGCTGCTGTAGGAAGACTATGTTTATAGTAATTCGTAACTCTACTTTCTAACACAAATTTTGCTCTTTTTCCTTTCGTTTCCAGAAAAGGTCACGGATCGCCTACAGTGATGAGGTAAACCTTCGAAATGAGCTCCTAGGGGATGATGGGAATACCTCCGAGAAACAGGTAGGGCCACTAATCAGCATACCCTTGTGGGTGGCTTGAGGGTGATGAAGGTCAGCGAATAGTACATCTTCTCAAGCTGCTCACTAACAGCATTAACAGCAACTCAAGTGGAAATACATTGTTTAATGTAAAGCTAAGCAACAACATACCACCGACTTTAAGCCATTTAAGTTTTAATCATAGTACAGAGAAGGCATGTAGACCTTCCAAACATTATCTGACAGCGACGTTTTTATTTCGCCAACAAATTTCCTGCTTAGAACAAAATCTGCACGATGTCAAACTTTGCTTATAAGTTTATTTATTTTAGTAATGCAAGTAATATGGCAGGAACCTGTGAAGTAGTGAGCTCTAGCGATAATGCTATGGGGGCTTACTGTGCGAGAAATACACCATACTGCAGTTTTAGCGCAGGGGTTGATGCCGGTCAATTTAATTCCCGAAGATCTAAAGGAGGTCAGTATCATCTCATATAGCCTTGGCAGAGCAGATCATTATGAGCAACAAATCTGTTAGTTGCATGGCATGGATTTATAACGAAATGAATGGTGAACCTTTATAAGTTCTGAAAATTGTGTGTTCACCTAGCGATAATGTGTAAAGGACATTTAATAGAGTTCAGCATTTATTCGTTATCTGTATGCGGGCAGAGAAGGAATTGGCGTTATCGCTTTTCATAATTCTGTAGTTTTGTGCATCACGTGATCTTCACATACTGCGGCGCAGTTTCGATTTCAGTCACAGCAGCAGTCTGGCCACTAGAGATTCTGCCGGTTCAAACCAGCGCGTACCAGATTTTTCAGGTTACAAAGAACAGATTACCACTCGTATCGAATACCATATTGAAAATCTTTGTTTGAAAATCCTGTGATTATCATAACTGAAATGGCAGTATCCCATTCTTAATGATGATAATGAAGGAAATGCAAAATGTAATCATAAAATTTCAGGCCGTATAGCGCTTCCAGTATACAGTGGTGTTGACTAGTTTAATACTTTTTTTGTTAATGTGAATTAACACGTACCTCAGGATGGCACAAAACAAAACCCGAAGTCTGTTGAAAAACCAAGCTCAAATCCACGGAGAAGCTTTAAAATCAGCCACGCAGCACAAACAAGATAGAGCGCATTTTGTTTGGGTTCTATTATAGAACAGCTGCGCCATGCTTCATAGCATTTATGGCTATGACCAGAGACGTGGCCGTCTCTTCTGCTTAGCTTTGCACTCTGGCCCATTGAGCATTTTGGTCATTTTGAGGTGGTGACTTAAAAAAGACTTTCGTTATCTTGCAAATCGCGAGACATTTTGACAATTGTACCATTGAATAGCGTTTGCTTTGTTTTATGTGAAGTGAATAACTTGGTAAACTACCTTTTGGAAATATTAAAACATCTCAAGATAAAGTACTTTTCTTTCCTGTTCCCTTTGTCTCTTTTGCCTCCTGTGTTATCCTCAGTACCCCACTTTGGAATTTTGCGTTATGCTTGAGATTTTTCAAAGTAACCTTTTTTACCTCATAGATTCAGAGAATTAACACACACACACTCCTTCGCAATTCGGTGCAGTTAGTCCCATTCTCTCTGTACGTTCTACTTACTGCTAAGATGTGTCTTTAATTGCACTTGTTAAATAGATGATTACAATTGGATCTGTGCGTCCATACTTTGAAATAATGCTCCTCACTCTCTTTACCTCTTTAAAATCATTGCTATGAAGCCCCTCATTCTCTCTTTGAAGATTGCGGCAAACATATCTCTCACGTACTAAACAAGAGAGAAATGATTGTAACCGTCTGTGTTGACAAAGGAAGGACTAATCTTTGTTCTTTCAAAATGTGATTTTGAAAATTCTCTTTGCGTGAGGCTTTTTAGGTTCTTTAAAGAAGCTCTTCTATGATTTCTTAATACTAAGTATGTAAACAGATAAATTGTCATAGTTAATGTTATACCCAACTGTATGACAGATGTTTCATCCCTGCCATTTCTTTCCTTTTCATCTTTCTGTGCGTTCACAGTTGATAAAATTGCGTGAAGAGGTGAGTGTATCCTTGTTTGTTGTTAGGTATCTGTGTTTGGAAAATATTGGTGTTTTCTGTCAACTGTTAATTTTTTTGAGAACCATGCTGCACGCCATGCAGAGTTTCTTTACATTTTGTTTTTATATTATGTAAGATAATCAGTATAATTTATCCAAAACAAGTATACTCACTATTTGAAGAGCTAGATTAATTAGTATAGATTGTTATTGCAATGTGTCTGACCTTCACATCAGGTCCTATCTGCGTTGATCTGAACACATTGTTCTAATGATTTCGAAAAAAATTTCAAGGGAAGCTTTGAAGTGGCTTTAGCTGCTGCGATCTGCTGGCCACATCTCACAGATATGTCACCTCTGCCAGGAGGGAATAGGAAAATCACGTTTCGAATGGTAATGATAACATTCTAATCACTTCTCCTTTGAAGATTGAAGCAAGATACACTGTCAGTATCCCAGACTGTCAGTGCTCAAGGCACCAAGGCATCTTGGTCTAGGTGTATTAGCTTAAGTGAGCATGTCAATACAGCTGCATCAGGGAGATCCATAGGGGCTCATTAGAGCAAGGCAACTCACTTCTATGGACATGATTCAGATTGTTCATATGGCACCATTTTTATTAGAAAGTATTTCTCCAATTTTAAGTGACATCTGTCAGCGAAGAAAGTTCTTGGCGAAGCTTTCTGACTGTCAAACTCAAAAATGGTCTTGAAATGTGGTAGCCCCTCTTGTTTTTTCCATGTGATTAGTTTGTATGCCTTTTGACAGCATGAATAGAACTTGTAACAAACCAGGGTCTAGCCTTTTTTTTCTGTAAAAGAAAGTAGGATTAAAATTCTCTAAAGAAAAGAGTTGATGGGCGTAAAGTGGTAGGAAACAACATTGCAAGTGGGATCCTATCCTGTATGTGAAAATCCTTTTTTCCTCCTGTTTCATGTGGTAGAAATTCTTCTTAAAATAAAATCTTTCTTTATAATTAATAAACTTTACACATTTAAGATTACTGCAAGGATAGAACTTTTTCCTTTCAATTGGAGTATGTGACTAAAACAAAAAAGCTTTGTTTTAATGCTTCAATAACCTTCTGTATTGATTCACCTAAATTCAAGATTTGGTTATCTAAATCTATTTATATTATGTCTACTCATTTTAAAGGTGATGTAGTCACACTGCTGTAATCTACAGATACAGATTTATTCTGAATAGCATTAACCAAAATACATTTCTGAGTTTCATTTGACATTTTTCTGTTTTTCTTGTGGAAAGAAGCTTCAGTTCTAATATTCAAATTGTATCACGATGCACTAAAGTCAAGGGATATGTCCACTGATTAAAGGCTTCTTCATTTTTAGAATGGCCTTAAAGAGCCAGTAAATCTTAATGATGACAGTAACAATGACAATAAAACGTTTCAGATATTTTGTATATAAGATATGATAATTGTGCTGTAGCTGTGCTTATCTAAAATTCTACTTATCTTATTATACAGCTATTTATTTCAACTTGTGTGGCACACTATTGGATCCTAATTATTCAATGGAACATCAGTTTAAATAAGACTCCTGGCATTCACAAAGCACTCCATATTTTGCTGTAATGAGCATAGAATCCCAAGTGAAATTCTGCAGGAACCCATAATAAGACTTGCTAGGAAAAATACAAGTAAAAACTATTAAAGATCAAAACTACTATCTGATTGTTCTCAAGCTGTGATATATTTCTAATAATCAATAATATGAAGCAGATCTAACTCTTAAGCTACTTTTTTCTCCACTGAAAATGTAACATTCAGCACTTTTAACAGTTTGTGTTTTATAAGTAAAAAGCTTATAGAGATTAACTTCTCTTTTCGAAACAGAAATTCATGAGCAACAATCGAAGCTGATTTTTGGGTGCCAAAATATACTGTTTATTCAGTAACCATACATTAGAATTTCAAATTGTTTTAAATCAAATGCAGACATATGTACAATATTGCGGTTCAGATGAAATCGCATTACAATGTGTTCGCATTGTTCTAGATTATATGTGGTTAAATTAGTTTTCGTGATGATATTTCGAGTGGCTATTTATATACGCTCGAAAGGAATCCTGGTTCATTTCGCACAACAGAAGTAAGTTGCTGATAGTAACAAAGAATTAACATTTAATTGGGACTATCTTGCCTTCAATAGTTTATTCTAACACTGCCTCCAATAGTCTCATTACACACAAGCTAGGATGTTTGGACGTTTTATGTGTCTTGATACGATCATGAGTATTATTTTCAGAGCTCTTTATGAATGTATGGTACTTAGGATTTAGCCTTGATTAAATTCCAAAGTAAAGCAAAATACAATTGTACTACAAACACTTTGTGCTACAACATGTCACCTTCAGTTACTAAAAATAGAGTTATGGAGTCAGCAAATAAATACTTGGCAACTACTGAAAATATCAATAGGTCCTTGAAGACGTGAAATTGTTTGAACTGTTTTAAAAAGTGAATTTTATTTCTCCTTTTGAGCTGAACTTAGCTCTTCATACAAATTATTGCACTGTCTGACTCCAAATTTTAGCTTGTTTTTTTTCCTATACAGTTCCTTTACTATTAAATTAGATATAATTATGCCTGGTACATAAGTGTGTGTATAATCATCTACAATTTTGTTTCAGAGAGCATGCCTGTTGGATAATACAGAGCGGTTAGAAAGGTCAACACGGAGACTGGAGGCTGGATACCAACTAACCGTTGAAACTGGTAAGGATTTTAAGAGTGAGCAAATTATCTGGCTTATGCACAGTAGCATTCACAATACATGACATTTCTGGTGTACTTCAAAGAGTGGAAAAGATTGCAGCGATAGATATAGTTTACATGCAGAAAGGTGATTCAATGTTTTATTTTGTATTCCTCAAACTTGAAGACATGATATCTATTAAAACAATTCTTGAGGGTTCTGTATCTGTATCTGAATAATATTCAGTTTGAATATGATTGCTTGTATAAACAAAGCAGAACAAGAGTCTATGCACAAAATATATATTTGATAGAGGTGGAATTTACTACGTTTATAATCTTGCACCTAACTCCTTTATTGTACTTCTTGCACAGAAGAAAACTTGAATTGGTTTGAAAATGTGTTTGTATATGTATAATAATCAATTAGAAGATTTGTTTAATGCAAAAATAAATCACCTGGTGACTTTGGGTGGCAAACTGAGGCTTTGTGCTTTACATTCTAGCTTTAATAAGTAATTTATTTCTACATAGGCAGTTAGTACTCAATATTCTGAATTCATTTTATTCAGGTTGATCTTCTCAGAAATAAAATGGTTTTATATTCATCTGTAATATTTTGTCTTTGAAAGGATGCAAACAAATGAATATAATTCAAGCTTGAGGTCAGACAGCGCAGTCTTGCAGCACTCAGAATCAGACTGCAGCAGAAAAAAGAGATTCAGATGAGAAGTCGTATGGAGAGGTAGGCAAAAAGAACAGGACCTGACAGATTACACTATGAGTAAGAAAAGGCAACAGACAAGAGACTGGTATGAACACAGGTGGGCAGAGTAAGTGAATGCAGAAAAAAGTTGAGTGTGAGAATTTTGTATAGAAAGGAGGGTGAAGGTAAAACAAGCATCCAATATGGCGTACAGAGAGAGAGTCAGAGTTTAACTATGAGCAGCAAAATAGAATGTCTCTGTAGACTAAATACAGAAAAATGCATAGAGCAATTGGAGGTCATTCCAAATAATGGCAAGCTACATGTGTTGAACAAAAATATGTTTTGTTGCCAGTATAGTTAACATTAATTAACAAATAGGATGATCTTTCATCTGCTGGATTAAACTAAATAAGAGTGACGTAGAAGCAGGGAAATCTGTGACTATCGAAGCTTTTAACAAATATACAACTCAAAGGTGTTTGAATTGCCAGCTATTTTTCCTTCCTGATTTGAGGGGACAGCATATATTGCACCTGATTGACTGAAGTATACAAACAGAAAGATCCGTGTTAAATCAGTATTTTGTGTTAATCAGTCTGAATTGGGTCAGCTGTCATGGTGCTACAATTGGTATCTGGAAGGTTTAAAAAAAAAGCCAGAATTCCTGTCCCTGATTGCTATTCAGTAGCCATGGCCGAAGCTTACATCTGTAGCTAGTATTGGGCTCAACTGAGATACCCCTTTGGTGGAGTAGCAGGTTGACGCACACTTATCAAGACTTACATTCAATCAGTGGCTGCTTGGGCATTCAACAAACTATTGCATAGTGTGTATGTAAAGGTCCAACCCAGCAAAGAGCTTGCACCTTCAAGAGCTGAGGGAAAAATTTTGGTGGGGTGAAAAAGTGATCTCACATCAGCAACCTTACTTGATTTAGCAGCAAGAAAAAACACCGATAATTGTTTAGTTTATCAAACTCATTATCAAATCAAGCCAGTTCTTTTAAATATTTTACATGGAAAGTGAGTAATTTCTGATCAATGGTGAGTAATTTCTGGTCAATCAATATTTACAAGTTGATTGCTAAAAGTTTCAACAGCTCCCCAAGCATAATTTTTGTTTTGTCTTCTTGGAGCTTTTCTTTTTCTCCTGAATTTTCTTCCTGAACCTTGCATATTCTGCTACTGCTGCCAGCAGTTGTCACTGTGTGTTCTGCGTGGCTGTGTTATGTGACTGGATGATAGTGTTTTGCAAGCCTTCATTATACTAGACCTTGGATAATAAGGGGTTAGTTATACTGAGAAATCATTACCCTATTTTGGAGAGTTGTGAGACTTCTGTATATAGGCTAATAGATAGCTGATGGTCTGATAAAAGGCAGCGATTGAATCTAGGATTCTGATCATGTCAGAATCCTGAAATTCAATTACAGCCATGTACTTCTCCACTAACCTCTTCATTCTCAGTAAAATAAATGCAATTTCTATCTATTCCAGGTTGTGCGCAACAGCCATGGCTTAAACAAGTATAAGTTGCATGACAGTTGATGGCTGCGGTTTGTTTTTGTCAGTATTTTACTTCACTCATTGAGGTTTGAAGTTTTGCAAATGCTATAGGTGATTGCATAAGAAAACAGCTTGAAGGTATGCGGTATGATAGACTGATGCATTTGGGCATTTTTTTTTGGATTGGAAATTAGATAGCATAAGTTATAGAGAGTGGGAAACTGTTTTAACATCGAGCAAAGGTTAGTTTCCCACAGAGATCTGAGTACAATAAGGGCAGTTCTCCAGGGTAACTAGTGTCTTATGCAAAAGAGGTTGAGTGTGGCATTTGCCCACTGATTTACTTGAGAAATGGTCCACGGTACAGAAACTGGAAAAATAATGTCAGAACAATCAGAACAAAAGTGTGTTAATACTGTGTTAATTATAGTCTAAAAATGAAATGTACAGTATCTAGTCTGAATGTCAGTAAAATTTGATTAACAATTTAAAAAATACAATTCTATTCCATCACAAACTACAACATCATAGTTGCATCCCTTTGTTTGATATTTGGCATGTAATTTTGATTTTCACAGGTGAGAAATATTGATCCCTTGAGATGTGAAATAAGTGATTGCTTTTACCTGTACAACAGAACTAGGACACTAACTGAACTGTATTGATGGAGTTAAATTAACAAGTCGTCCATATTTTGAACTCTAATGTTATAAGTGAAAATTTTATTGGTGCCGTAAATCTAACTTATTCCCTACTTGGAGGTTTTGCTGAAGAAGCTGAATTTGCAGAAAACTGTATTTATCTGCCACCTCGATCAGGGTTTGTTCCAGTTGTGTAATGTCATCAGAGTATCATGCAATAGTTAATATTTCTACACATATAATATGGTATATTATTTATTACTGGTGCCATTGCAGATGACTGAAATAGTGTTCATGGAATTAATGCTCGTATTTAAGGCTGAACAATTAAATGCGGCATTATGTGAAATATTTTAGGGACACTTAACATTAAAAGGTCATGATCTGAGTAGGAAAAACATTTTATTGCAGGAAATAAAAAACTCTCAAAACAGACGGAATGGTTTTCACATTTAAGCCATTTCGCTGCTGCTCAGTCCTTTCTGGAAGCATTCAGCAGTAAATGGCTTCTGGTGCTATTAGGCTGGCCCTAGAGGCTTTCACTTCTGGAAGTTCATTGAGGTTGGGTACAAGACCAACTCTGCAGGCCATCAGCTTTATTAATGTGCAGATAAGCTGATTAGGCTATGTCAATCAAAGGTGCCAATAACTCAATTGAGAGGCTTTTTTTCTCCTGAAGCATTGAAGTTGCCAACAAAGTGATAGATGTATGGTACACAGAGCTCAAGTTGTCAGCAAGCGAGACACAAGATCCTATGATGATGCACTGACTATATTAAAGAGTACATCAATTTGTTTAGCCTGTTTTGATTTTTTTTTCTGTGGTATTAGGTGGAAAGAAATCATGGTTACAGCTTCACTGGAAAGCAGAGGGCCTCGGAAAAAAAATAATCGGGTCCCTTTGAAGCCTATTGGAGACTTTGAGATCTTGCTGTGCCAGACGATGGGTATTCAAGTACTCCTGTAACCATCACACTCTGATCTCTCCCTAGCCTCTGGTAACTTCAGTATTGATGTTTTAGTCAACAGAAGCAAAACTGGAGAATCTAATCTGGTTGTTCTTCCAATAATTACCTTGGATAGACAAAAACCTAACATGAAACATTAACACCTTGTATTACTTTTAATCTTACATGCTAACAATAACCAACAGTTAATATTATGAGATTAATCTTATGTTTACTCTCTTTTTTAATGCCATGCATTACAGAGCAACAAGAATTCAAAAAAGGCATGGCGTTATTTACTTTCTTGTAGTTCTTCAAAGTTACAAACATCTTTAAATTCACAACAATAAAATAATTAGACCCTCGCGCAGGAAACACCAAGTATGATGAGGCACATTAAGGTTTACATTTTAGTGGGCACATCCAGTGAATCAGCTCACTATACAGCTTCCCCACAAAGCTGGAGTACTTAAGGAAAGTCCTGTGTCTAGTTACTTACAGAAGCATCTCTAGGCTTAAGCAAAATCTGTACTAATTGTTCTAGTTTTCTATCTCGTATTTCTTTTTGTGTGATGAGTAACAGTTCTTCGTACTGTGCACATGATACAAGACTCATCATGATACAAAAAAATCTAAACCACAACATATAAAGTCTGGAATTTAGGAGCAATGAAAGCATGGCAACTAACAAAGCAAATTAATGGTGAACAAATAGTACAATATTCCAACTATTTTTCTATTAATTAAATAGTTTGACGGAAGCGAAGAATTTTTTTTATTTGCTTTTCTTATATCTTCACCCTTTTTCCTCCCTCAGGCTCTCTCCTGTTTATCTCACCACCCTGTCTGAAAAAAGTGAATGTAATAATAATTTTTTCCCTAATCGAGCCTTGTCAGGGAAGTGTCTTATCGTTAAAAGGAAAATGACACCGATGATATCGTAAACAGAGCTAGTGTCACAGCGTTCCAATCAGAGCAATTCAGCTTCGGTATCTAGTGCTGCCACAAACACCTAGCAGCGTTTTTCATCGAAACATCAAAAACGTAGCAGTCATTAAAATTGCACCCGCGTAGAATTGCAGGGATCAGCCGCACTAGCGCAAAATAGGATGTGGGAAACAGACTTCTAAATGTGCTAATTCCAGTACCACGTGCTTGTGGCTTATTTTAATCAGTAGAAACTCACACATTGTAATAAATCAGCATTATCTGTTGTGACACTAAAGGACACAGTTGGTTCGAGGATTTAGAGGGTCGCTGGCAACAGTATACGGTGTGATGGGCAAAGTATTTTTACGCTTGAACTACGGTAGCTAAGGCCCAAACCCCAATTTATACCCCAAACAAAGCACACAATCTGCACAATGACCAGCTCAACATGCAGTGATCTTCACCACGATATGGCCAGCAGAAGACTAAAAGAGCACAGAGCTTTAAGAGAATTCAATAGTTTGTGTTTGGTTTTCTTTGAAAAAACCCTCAAAAAGAAGAGGCTATTGGTAATTAGGAAAAACAGATGTCGCCAAGCCTTGTGACAGCTGAGCACCATTTCAAGCCAAGAAAGAAAATACTTTAAAAGTTGTTTCCTAAAAACAAATTTTATTTCTTAATGTTTTAGTTTGTAATCTATAAATTTTGAATACCTTTGCAGTGAAATAATTTAAATTAATATATTTGGAAAGATAATTAAGCAGCTTAAGATATTGTTTGTTTCAAATATTCTGCCATTTTGCAGGTCGAAAATTTGCATGTGTACAAACCTCATTGCGAAAAATTTTTGGTTTATTGTGTGATGTCATTCCACGCTTATGCATTTACTAACCAAAGAATTGTAAACATATTTGAATTGCAAGTGCACTAACGTTTTCTCCAAATATATATACTATATATTAGTTGTTCCCGCACTCTTGTTTTTTCTCTTTCTTTTGACTTGTGGTGTAACTTGAGGACAGGAATCAGTAAACATTATTAGTGATGAACGATAAAAAATTGCAAAATCACAAAATTATAAGAAGAAAAACAAGTTGACAAACAGCAGGTTATAGAATATGCTTATCTTAAATACTCAGATTGTAGTCAATTAAATATTTTCCTTCACTTCTTGCCAACCTGTGCATTATGTATATTTGAAATCACTGAACTTGATGTATTCTTACTTGCATTCTAATACTATAAAATTACAAAAAAAACTTAAAAATGCTCGGTGCGACTTTTGTTAACAACATCAAAAGTATTAATTGAATTTTAAATGCAGTATCTTCTTGACAAATATAAACATGCTTGGCATACCTTGTGCTATATCTGCTTAATACTGTGTTTTATTACAATGTCTTAATTGATTCCTGAAAACTTTCTATATGATTTGAACAATCATTTTAAATTTTGTTGAATGTCCACCCTAAATCAAGGCTAATTTTGAAACTGTGCATCTGTATTATTCAGCTCAGCATTGGTCTGGCAAAATTCTATAAATGTTATTTTTTTCAGTTTGTATTTTACTTTTTTGTCTAATATTTTAGATTGTAATACATTTTCAAATTTAAAACATTTGCAAAATAATCTGGGTCACCTGGTAATATTTATGTATCAGAGCTCTCTGTTTACTATTGCCTCCCATGAGGATTTCATTTCATTTTCAATTTGATCATTAAGAACTGGGCATTTACAGATATTTTACAGTTTTGCATGTTGTTAATATGGGGTCAAATTCTTCATCCATAAATGAAACATAGTCCTATATATAACTAATATTCCTAGTAAACAGGAGATAATCTACAATTTTTGGAGATATGTAATTATTTCTAATGATTACACTTCAGGGAACAATTCAGTGTTAAGAATTTATATTTTGGTATAGTGAAGGTATACCAAAAATGCAGTTTAGTTGCTGCACACTTTTACCTTTAAAATGGTGGCAATAAATCATTTATCATGTGATTTAGTGGCTTGTGTTTTGTGAATTTTACAGAATGCCAGAAATAAGGTTCAGTGCATTGACCTGAACAGGTGCAGGACTGTGGTGACTAGGGGAATTTCATAGTAACTTCATTGCAGTGTTAATATAAGCCTTACTTGTGACTAATAAATAAACGTAAACTTTTTAATTCTTTTTGCTAAGAACTAGTTAGAAAACATTCCAAGCATAGACTTAATTTTGTTTAATAAGTTAGTCATCTTATGGAAATGGAAAACAGAGAGGACAAGTGGAACCCAGACTTTGAAGAACTGCTGGATTTGTTAAGAAGTGAATTTCTGATTCAGGAATTGTCACCAAAAAGAACTGTGCAAGTGGAAAATGTTGTTGGATTCAAAATCCAGGTGAAAAGTTGGTTAGTTGATTCATTTATTAGACGAATTATTATATTAATGAGATAAATTATAGAAATATTCAGAATATGTAATAGATAGTCCTGCTGGATCAAAGTGTTCAGAAATGGACCATTTCAGTAAGTTTGAATTTAAAATGACGCAGATGGAGAAACATAGGCTGCGCTCTTGAGCTGTTTCTAAGTTTCAATCTCTTCTCTGTCATTCATTCTGTCTGTTTGGCTAGTGCATAAGCTAGCAAGAGAGATAATAATTCACTAGTAATCTAGTCAACGGTTTCAAATCTTAAACACAGGGAAAAAGACAAAATGGGGTTAATGTTATAGTTTAGTTTCTGTTGTAAAGATACTACATCTTTACCAGGTGTATATTGAATTGTTCCCAGCAGTAAACGTTGAAGGAAAATTTGAGTCTAAAATTTTATTTTACATTTACAGTGTTTTTAATTGATTGTTGTAGAGGAATGATTTTGACTGAGATGTGAAACTATTCTGATGTTAAAACTTTTTAAAAAAATGTTATAGTAAGCACTTGAACATTAACCCATCAAAAGGTGCACGGTAAGATGATTCTCCCTTCATTTGTCCATTCAAACATTTGCTTATTTTGGGAACATAAGGTTTTGGGTACCTGATAAACTTGATCTAAGTATTAATTGTGATTGCTTTTAAAATGGAAATCAAAAGCCCATTATCTCTTTGCTTCTGCCAAAAGAATTAGCAATGTATGCTATCGGTAAATTATCATGAAACAAAGCAGGACTTTTAAACAGTGAAGTAAATTCATTATTTGTTAAAAACAAAAGAATAGGCTAAGCAAATGAAGCTTATTTTTGCAAAACACAGAACATTGGTTTAGCTTCTGAAAATCATTATGAGAATTGAACATTTGTTCTTGACATTTCAAAACCCCCCCCCCCCCCCCCCCCCGCCACCTGATCATTCCAACATGTTCAATTTTGAGCAATATTTTATTGGGAGAGCAATCATCAAGTAATGTTGGCATTGAATAAGTGATTAATATGGCTGTCTGGCATTCTCAACATTAAAGTTTTATTGTAGCTTGTTTTTATACTGTTCAATACTTTATAACATGTAACTTTACTGAGTCAAATTTTGAAGGAATAATTATGTCACGGAGGAGAAAGAATATTTTTAATGTGAATTTTTACACACAAATGCATGCGCATGCACACACAGTTTTACAGTTACTGTTTAAGGAAAATATATTTTACATATTGTAGTTAGGAACGCAAGATGACAGGGAATACATTCTTTCTTTGTAATGTGACATAGGGATATCTGATTTTGAATTGATTGCTAATTAAAATACAATTAAAAGAAGAACATTAATTTAATTTGAAATTTAAACTAGCATTGCAAAGTATTTTTTCTTTTGGTAAAGGTAATTTTATGGAAAATGCGAAAGATTAAACTTCCTACGCATTCTTTCATCATGTACAATTTGTGCTTGATTTTCACTGAGAGCTGAACTTATTCTGATGTTAAAATGTTTTTTAACGTTAAGGTAAACACTTAAATTTTGCACAAACCCATCAAAAAACGCACAACAGTGAAGATGTTTCAATTTTGTAGGATTTCACCTGAAATTGCAGTTTAAATTAATGAATTCTATTCAATGTTTTTATATATTTTATTACATATACTTAAGAAATTTGAAATAAAACAAGAATCACTTTTTGACTAGAACACAAACTACATAATACACACAGTTCCATAAAATAAATTATATGAGCTATTTTATATTAGAAATAACTGCAACTGATGGTTCTGTCCCCATCCCTTGCTGTTGATATTAAGTGCTTCGTAATGTATGTTATTATCCTGCACTGTAAACCATTTTTATGGTAAATGTTATAGTAAATGCTCTTCAATCTTAACAAGCTACAAGTCAAAGCTTTCAGTTCACTATATTTAGTAACAATATAAATGGCTTACTGTTCATACATTGATTATGTGGGCAGGAGAAAGGCATTATTAGGACCACAGAGGGCTTGAAAAGATTATTATAATTTGCCAGTTCTGTTAATGGCACCTGTTAGAGGTGTGACACAAACGACAGTGACAGGCTGTGTAATTCAATAATTACTATCTTTGTGTAGTGTCACTGGGTCATGTTATATATGCTTACAAAGAAACCAGTGTTAGAATGTTGCAGACTTTCTCTAGTTAACAGAGAAAATGTTATGGCCAATGCAGTCTTTCAGGAGGGAGAATTGAGCCCTGGGGAAAATCTTGGATGGGTCAAAACAAATAGAGAGACAACCCCCAAAAAAAGCGCTGTCTTTTGTTGCTTTTAAATTGGAATATAATGTATAATAAGAATACCAATACTCAACATAAATTACAACTTCTTGGTATGTTCTTCAATGTACTTCACAATATTTCAGTTAATATGCTTTGATCCAAATAAATATCACATTGTATTTATGTGGTGCCTTTAATTTAAAAATGCTTCAAAATGCTTAGCCAAGGTGCAGTTTAAAAATTGGATCTTTAATACACATTCTGTTAATCAATATTCCTTTGTCTTGCTTTTCATTATTAGTCGAAAATATGGTCACATGTAAGTTGTTTCATAAGAGAAAATTGTACTTGATCATCTTGCTTGTGATCAATTTCCAGGTCCTTTTTCCTAGATTGAAGTTATGAGATAGAATTATCTGGTAATAGAACTGTATCAGTCTATAACATTGAACTCAAAACCATTAGTTACCAAATTATTCAATTAGATCACCAGAACCTGCCATTTCCAACCTGACAGTATTGCTGGCAGAAACAAAATAAAACAAGAATAGGGTTGGTAAGACCTAGTTTTTTGTATGTAAGACACAGTAATACATCCTTCAACTGGAGATGACTTTAATAGACTGCTTCAGCTTTACTTTTGTAACATAATGTAACCTTCATCCCACACACAAGTACCTGCATGCAAACAGAAAACTTGCCAATTGTTGACAGCTGTGTTCTCTGGCGGCTATCTGTTGGAGGGGTATTAGAAGAGACAAGGAGAAATGGAAAGAGGAAACTGACCATTGAATGTTGCACCTTCTCAATCCAATGTATTCATCTGCAGCTAATGCCTAGAAATTACTATGCTGGAGTTGGGATCCAAAGTCACACCAGGTGACATTTAACATATACTTTAGTCACCAAGGTACATTCCGTTATCTCCCGTTACGAGATGAAAGGCTACCTCAGAATCATCCCTCAGTTGTTATTGCTTTGGAATGCTACAAAATTAGTTTCCATGTATTTTTCGGTACACAATAAAGGATTGAGCTTGAAGACTCTAATAATTGCACAAAAATCTAACCTATGCATAGAGTTTTGGTTTGTAGTTTACCATTTAAAAAAAATACTCCTCGCCGTAACTTCCTTCTTAATGATGTCACTCTTTTGCCTTTTTCGTATCAACCTATATTAACATCAAAACGTTTGTGCAAAATAATACAATTACAGCAAAATCCTATTAGTAATACACATTTAATTTAAGCCTGCAGATATTAAATACAAATAAAATAGCTAAATGTAAATATACAAAAATTAAAATAATAAAACCTTTTGGAGGCATGAACCAGCTGATGTCCACATGCTTTCAGCATTCTACTTGATAATAGTTTTCTTAGGAATGATTTTTATCAAATGGATTTTTTAAAAACTTTTGAGACCAGCCTTAATATACTTGGAAAATAATTGATACAAAACATGAAAAGTGCAACATCTATTGCTCCATGTCCTAGTATTCAGTTACTTGTACCATGTACTTAAAGGAAGGAAATGCTTCCAGTACATGAATAAAATCCCAATGGATCTATCTCCAAATTTCTGTTAAGCCAAGCCTCATAATAGCCGAGAGATCCCATTCTCATAAGAACGGATATCTATATAATCCGATATGCCTACAAGTACAGTCTATATTAGAAACAACAGATTGAAATACTAAATGAAAACAGTACACGTGTTGAAAAATACTTTATTCAGTTTGTCCACAGGCTTATAATGGCCTGTCCTTGGAAGAGGCTGGAGCTTTGTGTTTGACCCATGTTGGTAGTTAACTCCAGCAAAACTCTTCAGATCCTTTTCTGTTTAGCGTGCTGTCACCAGACGTGTGGATTACAGTCCACTGTGTCATCAGTGCAGCCAAACATGTTGTTTGGTGTTTTTGTGCTACAATGCAAAATCTCAAACTCTCCCTCCAGCGTTGTGGTATTGGCTAGGAAAACAGGGAGGTGAGCGAGTGAACATTCATCAGACTCTTGAGGTTTATCGGGCTCCACTATTTGCACTTTTGTGTGATTAACTCCACTCTAGTTGCTGCCACCACATGACAAGCTTGGACAAATTTGGCTAATCCGGAATTGATGTAGAGATGCCAGCGTTGGACTGGGGTAAACTCAGTAAGAGGTCTGGCAACACCAATTTTAAATCCAACCGATTTATTTGATAGTAAACCTCATTCGCCTGATGAAGGCACAAACGCCGAAAGCTAGCAGGTTTACTTTCAAATAAATTGGTTGGATTTAAAATTGGTGTTGCCAGACCTCTTACTAAGTAATCCGGAATTACCAGTGTGTCATTTTGGACCATCACTAGCATCATTCTATGGGACTTGCTGTTTTACCTTCAGAAATGGTTGATATCTTCAACACAACTGGAATTTTACGTCATCTAAGTTTGACTCATTTCATCATATGTGTATATCATTCTTCACAATTAAAGCAAATGAAACCTCTATGAGTCTCTGTTAAGGGCCAGAATTGAATTTCCTGGCACTGTGAGGCAGCACTGCTAACCTCTGTGCCGTCATGACTTACTTATATTTTGTTTACTCCACATCTTTTTCCTTGATAATGGGATGTAATATAGAGTGCATATGCTCCAACATATTTAGAATTTCTATCAGTATTAGAAACATTAAAATCCTTTACAGTGTTATGTACTTTTAAGTTCTTTTTTATTAGTGTTACAAGTAGGCTTACATTAGTGTTGCAATGAAGTTTCTGTGAAAATCCCCAAGCAGCCATACTCTGAGGCCTGTTAGGGGACAATGGGAGAATTTATTATGGCCAGTGCCCCTAACCAGCACATCTTTTGGACTATGTGAGGAAACTGGAACATCCAGAGAAAACCCACGCAGACAAGGGAAGAACTGGGCACGGACAATGATCCAAACTGGAAACAAACCTGGGGCACTGGCGCTGTGAGGCAGCAGTGCTGACTGACCACTGTGCCACATGACTCGACTAGACTATATCCTCCACGTCTTCTTCCTTGCTAAAGTGATGCAATATCGAGTGCATATGCTCCACCATATTTAGAATTTCTATACAAAACTTAATACAATGAGATAAACAAGATACTTGAAACTCCAAGGTAAGTAGAAAGTGGAGCCCACTTGTCAGAAATAGCCTAAATAGTCATGCTTGGAGTCTGCTGGAATGAGATGCAACAATTTATGTAATTATGGTGAATTAACATCAATGGCACTCTATGCTAATATGATAGATCATAACAATTAAGATCACCCTTCAAACCTATGATGTGAACACAAATATTAAGCTAAAAGCTTAAGCATACATACAATGTTTTTAAATTATATGTGTATCAGCATTGTGGATGTAAATCTGAAGCATATGTAAAGCTGAAATTAATCTCTCATTCAGACAATTCAGATTGAGCACTGTTTGGATTTAAGGCTTTAAAGTTATTTTGATAGCTAGGACTTTTCATCTTTAACTTTGAACTATTTCATGTTTTAACTTTAGATCTAATAAAAATGCAAAATTACTAAAGTAAATTCTTCATATTTCTTTTAAATCTGATGGGTCTGGTAGATAGTTATTGCTTGCTTTTGGAAGGAAAAAATATATATATCTGGAGACTTTTCTTATGCCAAAACTCAAAATGGACTTGCTAATTTCTCAGGAGGCAAAGTCCCATGTGGTATGTGGAAACTTAAAAAAAATACTTGCTGTGACTCTGTAGAGGCTCTAAAAGATGTACCTTTCATGTGTTACTGTATGTGCTATATAGGGAATGAGAGCTTTTCCTCTACATAGGGCTGCGTGTGTGTGTGTTTTCGACAGAATATAAAGTAATGCTGATATCTGGAGATTTAAAAAACTGCATGCATTTTGGGATTCCCAAAAGGGAATCAGTGGTAGAATGTATAACAGATAATGACATAGGTAGCGCCTAAATTAAACATTCATGTATTTTTGTGTGGCAGTTTACTAAAATATTTATATTGGTCTGTATTTTCATCTTTCTTTTTAGATTATAGTTTGTACAATATACACCTCATTTATTTATTCCTATGAGTTTACTAAAAGTAAAAGCTTGCGGATTTTTTAATGTAATTCAGTATACTAATTGACCTTCTTCTTAAAACTGGCCTATTTTCTGCCAATTGGTAATGTTTTATGAGCAGACCTGAAATATCTGCAACAATATGACACTTAGTTTCAAACTGAATTCAGACTCGTTGAATTGGGTGATATGTGCTTTATGCAGCATTTATTGCTTTCTAAAAAGCTTACAGGATTGAAAAGAAGTATATGACACATGAATATAGTACCAAATAAATCTTGATCTTCAAATATTTCTCATAGAGCTATTTGAAAATCTTCAGAATTTTTATCTGTGGTTGCGTACTCCAAATAAGCAAAATCAAATATGCGTATTATGTATTTTCTATAACTGAATTTACTTCCTATTTTCTTCAAGATATTCCCCACAGGTATCTTTGAAAAATCTTACATAATTGCTTGGAGGCTTCTTGGAAAATTGAAATAACTATTTTGTTAATGTTGCAGTTTCAAATGCTTTCATAAGAAACACCTCCACATTAAAACTCAAACTGTAGTTCTAATTCTAACTGTAGTTTAAATTACACAAAGCTCCAAGAATGCAGATCTTGATATCTTGGTTTGGAATATTAAGTCTTGGTCATTGCATGGCTTGTTTGCCATCTTGACCATATGTTCCCAGGTAATGTCCCTTCTGATAGAGGTGTACAAGATTATGAAGGGGATAGATAAGAGTAAACAGGGTTAAGCTTTTTCCTAGGATGGACTCAAATAGCATGAGGGGTCACGGGCTTAGGGTGAGGGGGGTAAGGTATAATTTGGATGCTAGAGGGAGTTTTTTTCACACAGAGGGTGGTGGGGGTATGGAATGCGCTGCCAAGTAAAGTGGTGGAGGCAGGCACTCTGGAGTTATTTAAGAAATACTTAGATGGGCACATGAACAGAATGGGAATGGAGGGGTATAGAAAACTGATTTAAAATAGGGATCATGAGCCTTGGGAGTCCCTGGGAAGTGTGTAAATAGATGATGATATTGATGTACTTGTTTTTATCCTACAGGTGCTTTGGTCCACCTTGTTGTCTAACGAGGGGCATACACGCGATGGGTCGTGAGAGGGCTGCTCTTGGATTTTTTTCGAGAGTATCCTAGTGCTTCACGTCGTTAGTGTACTCTTGACCTGGACCATTTGATGGGCAACACGACAGCTCAGTGACTATCGCTGTGCTGTGCAGATACATGGATTTGGGCCTGTGTCTGTGGGAGTTTGCACATTCTCCCTGTGCTTATGTGGGTTTTCTCCGGGCACTCCGGTTTCCTCCCACATCCCAAAGATGTGCTCTCAGGCTAATTGGCAAAACAAATTCTCTCTAAATTGTCTCAAATTTGCTTTTTAATCCATAGATCTATAAACATAGGCAGTGATCGTGGGTAGAGGTGGGAACATCAGGGTGGCGGCGCGGGCTTGTTGGGCCGAAGGGCCTGTTTCCTGTGCTGTTTTGTTCTTTGTAATTTGTGAAATCATCACTTGATGATAAGTTTGAAAAATTCTAAGACAAATTGCTGTGACAAGTTATGTAGCTTTAATATATATATTTATTATATATACATATGTATGTTATAGCATCTGTGTCAAGCAGAATCGTAATCAAACCTGCTAAACATGAAATGCAATTTCGGATGTTGTTGGCATGTGGGCATTGCAATTAATCATTGTACTTTAGCTATGGGAAGTGATCAGTATTTCCTGTTAAAATAATAGATGCACATTATATAATTGTGTTCATCAAAAATATTTTAGTCTATATGACTGATGTCACACGTGATTTGGGAGTTTCTGCTTTAAAAAGATGTATTTTTTTAAAATCTTTCACAGATGTGGGCGTTGCTGGCTAGGCCAGCATTTATGATCTATCCCAATGCAATGTAATGGTGATGTGAATCACCATCAGTAATTTAAAAAAGAGAAATAAAATGATTATTATAAAATTCTTTTACTTTTCCTCTGCTTCTGCTTTTATTTGATTTCAGCAAGCTAGGAATGTGTTTGTTCATAAATGCTGCTCACATCACTAGAATCAACTTAAAGGGAGATGCTGAGCTCAACCGTATGAGGGAGCTAAATTAACATTTACACAGTTGAAATTATTTGATTGCTGAAGCACACTGGGTTAATGTCTGCATATTAATTCACCTTCCTTGCATTAATACATAATGGTGAGACTCATTCTTCAGATTATGTGTGCATTGAAATGTCATAAGCTATAGTTCTTGCAAGTAATGCAAATCCATAAGTAGTAATCAAAGCAATAAAGTGAGTTCTGACCCTTTATATTCATTGATTTACTATTTACTATTGCATGGCCTTAGTTCTATAAAATCCTTTTGAAGAATTGAGAAATATAAATGCAAGCAGTGATATATTTAAATTCTACTACAGTCATGACGTTGCTAGATCAAAAATTTACATAACAAATTGTGGTATCCCAAATTGTCTGGTTTTTGAAGAATTCCAGTTTTCAGATAATCAGATTTACGACAGTGCACCTGTGCAAACTTTCCTTTTCTTCTCTTTCACTTGATAGGTTACTTGGTTCGAATGAAAAATCTCAAGGATACCTGTCTCTTTAAGAAACTATTTTAAATGTAATCTCTATGACTTTAAGTACACAATTAAATGCAACCATATTTAACTTTATTTTTCTTCTTTATTTTTCAAAAAATAAATCTGCAATGAAGTTACTGTGAAAATCCCTTAGTCATCACACCCCAGCGCCTGTTTGCGTACACCGAGGGAGAATTTAGCATGGCCGATGCACCTAATCAGCACATTTTTCAGAAAATTGGAGCACTCAGAGGGAACCCATGCAGACACTAGGAAGATGTGCAGTCTCCACACAGTCATCCAAACCAGGAATTGAACCCAGGTCCCTGGCACTGCGGGGTAGCAGTGCTAACCACTGTGCCACTGTGTCACTTTAAATGCAACTTTAACAAGTGGATTATGCCAATTTTGGCTTTTGTAGTCAAGGTTTATTTGTTGCTTGTTTAAGCTCAAGTGTTAACATAAATGCACAAAAAAAACTTTGTCTTCTCAACAGCTTTATTCTTTGAGCAAGATTTGTGACAGCTCCTTCCTTTATTTTGGTTAAATCAGGTAACTAGAACTTAAGGAAACTTAATGAGCCTCTAAAGCAAATTAGAGGAATCTACATAGCAATGCTGTTTGCTTGATATGGAGTCCACACAATTACATTGTGCCTAATTTCGATGAATTTAAGGACAAAAACCCAATTTTAACCCTGCCCATCTAGCAGAAATTATTTGAGCAGTAGAATTAAAATGGAGGCTGATGTAAATTACTGTATTTCTACAGCATTTCCATCACTGAAACCCCTGGCAGTTCGGGGTAGGGAGGTTCTCATTTTGTCCATGTTACAATCAGTGCTCTGTTTCTAGGGGAACTACTGGCATTTAACCAGCCAGATTTTCATAACTTAGTATGTTTCCCATTGCTTGTTCATCATGTTTTACAAGTTCATGGAATGAGTAAGAAACATTCTGACCCCAAATGACCTAATAAAGAATTATGCCAAATAGTTGGCCATAACGTTGTTTGGATTTCCCAGATTATTATTTCTTCCAAGGCGATTAATTCTATTCCAATCTACTGCTGCCTGTCATGTCATCTTGGAGCTAGTTTTATGTAAAAGGTATATTCTGCTCACAAAAAACACATCCTGCCCAGCAAGGTATCCAGTTTATACAAGTACAAATTTGTACAATGCCTTGGTGAGGTCACAACTGGAGTATTGGGTGCAGTTTTGGTCTCGGTACCTGAGGAAGGATATTCTTGCCAATTAGGGAATGCAACAATGGTTCACCACACTCCTCCCAGGCATGGTGGGATTGTCTTAGGACGAAAGATTGAGGAGACTGGCCTGTATTCTCGAGCATTTAAAAGAATGAGAGATTGATCTCATTGAGTTGTTCAAAATTCTTGCACAGATCAAGTGTAGATTGGGAAAGGTTTCCTGTGGTTTTGGTGGGGTGGAACCAGGAAATGCAATCTGAGTCATTTAGGACAAATGAGGAGGAATTTCTGCAGTCGGGATGTGTTAAATCTTTGGAATTCTCTACCTCGGCTGTGGAGGCTCAGTTACTGAGCACGTTCAAAGCAGAGGTCAGTATGTTTCTCTAGTGACATTAAGGGATAATGTGGGAAGATGATGTTCAGGTAAAGATCAGGCACAATCTAGTTAAATATTGGATTGTTCAAAGGGCCAAATGGCCCGTGTCTATGTTCCTATTAATTCAACAACTTGGTTCAGGATTTTATTTGTTAACTGGAAACAAGCTTTTAAATATTTGCCAAGAATCTTTAAACAGTAGATGAAAAAGACAGCTTGCATTTATATAGCATCTTTTCCAACATCAGGAAGTCCCAAAGCATTTTACAGCCAATGAAGCACCTTTTGAAGTGCAGTCACTTTTATAATGTAGAGAATCGTCACAGCCAATTTGTGCACAGCAAGGTTCCACAAAAAGCAGTCAGATAATGACCAGATAATTTGTTTTCAATTACGTTAGTTGAGGGATAGCTAATAGCCATAATACCGGGAGAATAAGCTTGTATCATCAGAAGCCTTTCATCATACAACTATCAATGAACAACACTTCAGGATAATTGTTCTGTATTCATTTATTGATAAAGAAATGGTAAGAATGTATAATTTCCCTGTAATACTTTTGTAACACTGCTGTGGCCCTTCTCTCCTTCATCTCTCCTTAACTTAGGCCAGGCAAATAAAAGAAACAAAAAGATCAGGGTGTAAAATTATGCTCTTATAGTGCCTGTTTTTTTTTTCAGCGCTACACATGTTGATTTTACTCAGATTGTGTCCGTGGGCTGCACATACACTTCTGTTGTAATCTGCCCTAGACAATGCTTTGCTTTGGGCATTGGCACAGGAACCGTCTGCAAGAGGTTTGCAGTACAGGCAGATCGTGAAGTCAAACAGTGTAAAAAGCTGATTTGACATCAACACTGCCATTTTGGAGCTTAATGCTTGAACTGACGCCATCACTTAACCTCGCACAGCTGAATGCATGTGCAACAGCAAGAAGGACCCCCTACCAGCGCTATTTAAAGGGATCATCAACTACTTTCAGTTCAGTTGCTGATTGATTTCTACCAGCTCTTGCTGTGATTGTAGAAGTGTTGTTTGGTTTCCAGAGTGGTTTGAAGTTGCTGAAGTCTGTAGGGAATGGTGTGGTACATGTTGAATGACTTTGACTTGACTTCAAGGATTCCACACAAGCCACTTGCTCCCTAGCATGGGTGCAGCAGTTTGAATCCCCTTGGCCCACAGCTTGACAGGGAGGGTAAACAGAGATGACACAAGGCAGCATAAGCTGCGGAAAAGCAAGGGAGAGAGAGAGAGATGAATTCTCAGTTGGAGGCCATATTCACCCAGGGTGGATATGTGAACCTCAGCAAGAAACAGTGTCAGACAGTTTCATTAAGAAGATCTTCACTGAAATCTATCATCTGCTAAAGCTGCTACTGCAGCCTTAACCAGTATGTGATTGGCTTTGACAGTGACTATGAAGGTAACCAACACCATAAACTTCTATACACCTTGCTCCTTCCAGGTTGGAGCAAGTGATATTTGCAACTCGCCCTGGGTGTAGCCTACTATTATGTAAGTGGAGCTGCTGAAGCTCTGTATTCCAAGAAAGCTAAATATATTTCATTCTCTCTTTTTCTAGAGAGAAACAGGCAAAGCAGGTGCACACCTTTGTGAGAATTGCTGGGTTTCCCATTGTACAGATTGTTTTGTGGACACCATGTCAGCTCTGGGATATACTGTAATTGTAAAAGATGCCACTCCCAATACCCAGCAGCTGTGCAAATGTTCACAAGATATTGAGCAGGTCAGTGCTATTACCTGAAAACAAGCATGTCTTTATTCTGCTGGAGTCCTCTGCATAACAAATTAGAGAACAGCTACTGAATAATCAAGGGACAGTGTGTAACCAATAATTCTGCTGCCTGAATTGCTCTGGAAGTGTCCAGCAGCACCTTGTAGAATATGTCAAGTTGCATGGTAGTTTGTTGCATGTAATATAATTTTGTCATTGTGAGAACAGAGCGCTTGGCATTTCTAACTGGACTGCCCACAGTCGACTCACCTGAATGCAATGCCAGTAAATGCAATTTGAAATTAGGGTGGCATGATTGCACAGTGCTTAGCACTGCTGCTTCACAGCCCCAGGGACCTGGGTTGATTCCTGGCTTGGGTCACTGAGTGTGTGGAGTTTGCACATTTTCCTCGTATCTGCGTGGGTTTCCTCTGGGTGCTCTGGTTTCCTCCCATAGTCCAAAAATGTGCGGGTTAGGTTGATTGGCCATCTAAAATTGCCCCTTAGTGTCCTGAGATGCATAGGTAGGAGGGATTAGTGAGTAAAATATGTACGGATATGGAGGTAGAGCTTGGGTGGGATTGTGATTGATGCAGATTTGATGGGCTGAATGGCCTCATTGCTGCACTGTACGATTTCTATTATTTCTATCAATTCCCCATTGATTCACCTCATTTTTATTATCCCTCTGTTAATAACAAAAGTGTCCATTGTTACAATATAAAAATAAGACTCGCCACAAACTAAACAATCCAAATCAAATTTGTAAATTAAATTATGTTATACTGCATACTAACATCAACTATTTACCCATGTGCATTCCCCTAGTGTTTGTTGTTTGTGTATCTTAGCCTGCTGTATACAGTGTGAAGTGGCATATCTGGTGGAAGGATGCTGACTGTCAATGAGGGCAACTGCAGATGGCTTGCAGGGTGACCTCGAGCAGCTTTGATTATAGATGGTCTGGATCCAGACTACACCGTCTCTGCATGGGCTAACTGGCTGTTGGGCAACAGCAAGGACACTGGAACAGTGACTCAATTTTCCTGAGAGAGCATAACAAGTTCATGTTGCATTGTACCACTGCTACTCCTCTTCGGATGGGCACCCCACAAATCCTAATAATCAGTTGGAGGACAGACTACTGAGCTGCTGAGACACCTTGCAAGCCCTTTTGAAAATTAGCATAGATAGCTATGGTGTCAGCAGTCCGAGCTTCCACTGGAGCACCCAGAATGGTGGCTTCTGCTTGTGCTGGGACGGTCACCATCAGGCATTGCATCATGATTTGATCTCCTTGTGTGCTAATGCTTTTACACTCTTTGCAAAAACAGAAAGTTATCGTCAGAATCCTTTGTGATTCTTGACATTGTAGCCTCTCTATTGAGTATAAGAATACAAGACCCTTGTCAGACTTCACTTGGTGTACTGTGCACCGTTCTGGTCATCTCACTACAAGAAGGATGTGGAAGCTATTGAGAGGGTGCAGAGGAGATTTACAAGGATGTTGCATGGCTTGGGAGGCATGCCTTATGAGGACAGTTGAGGGAGCTAGGTCTGTTCTCCTTGGAGAGACGAAGGTATAGATAAGGTGGATTCTTGGAGGCTACTTCCCAGTGCTGAAATAGTCGCTATGAGAAGACACAGGTTTAAGGTGCTGGGGAGCAGGTACAGAGCTGATGTCAGGGATAAGTTTTTCACTCAGAGGGGTGAGTGAAATCAGCTGCCGTCGATGGTAGAGGCGAACTTAAAAGATACTTCTGGATGTGTACATGGGATTTAATGGGATTGAGAGTTATAGGTAGGCCTGGTAGTATGGATACGATCGGTACAACTTATGGGCCGAAGGCCTGATTGTGCTGTAGTGTTCTAAGTTCTATGAATACAAGTATTTCATTATGCATTCCCGTAGGGAATTCCTGTAGCCTAATCCATCGGAATTCTTTTTGGAATCCTCTGCAGCAGAACTCATGATCATACCCTGCGGTTGCTGACAGCTGTGCTATCTTTGTCCCCTGTCCTGACTGCAGCTCACTTGTCTCTCACTAATCCTTGTCTCACTACAAGAAATTCCCACCTCTAAGTTGTCCTGTAAACTATTCAATAAAGTATCAGTGCCTGAGCTGCTAGCTGAGTGAGTGAGAGTGAATGATAATGAATGAGAGTGAATGAAAGGGATCATGAGAAAACATTGGTCAGCAGGATTAAGAAAAATCCTGAGGCTTTTTATACATATATAAAGAGCAAGAGAGTAGCCAGGGAGAGGGTTGGGCCACTCAGGACAAGGGAGGGAATCTGTGCTGGAGCCAGAGGAAATGGGTGAGGTATTAAATTAGTACTTTGCATCGGTATTCACCAAAGAGAAGGACTTGGTGGATGATGAGTCTGGGAAAGGATGAATAGATAGTTTGAATCATGTTGCAATCAAAAAGCAGGAGATATTGGGGTTCTTGAGAAACATTAAGGTAGATAAGTCTCCATGGCCTGATGGAATATATCCCAGAATACAGAGAGGAAAGGGAGGAAATTGCTGGGGTCTTGAGAGAAATCTTTGTATCCTCATTGGCTTTAGGGCAGGTCATGATGTGAATATGCTGATGTTGGACAGGGGTAAACATAGTAAGAAGTCTCAAAACACCAGGTTAAAGGCCAACAGGTTTATTTAATAGCAAAAACCACTAGCTTTTGGAGCACTGTTGCTTTGTTGGGTGAGTGGGAGATCTGTTCACAAACGGCATATAAAGACACAAATTCAATTTACAGAATACTGATTGAAAAGCGAGTCTTTACAGCTAATCAAGTCTTAAGGATACAGACAATGTATGTTTAAGCACAGGTTAAAGAGATGTGTATTATCTCCAGATAGGACAGTTAGTGGGATTTTGCAAGTCGTGGAGTTACCAATAGTGTGACATGAACCCAAGATCTCGTGTGTGGAACTTAGATACCAGTCTCTGCTCAGCAACTCTGTGCTGCCGTGTGTTGTGAAGTCACGTTGGAAAACACTTACTTAAAGATCAGAGGCCAAATACTGATTGCTGAAGTGCTCCCCAACAGGAAGAGAACAGCCTTGCCTGGCAATTGTCGAGCAGTCTTCATTCATCTATTGTCGTAGCGCCTGCATGGTCTCCCCAATGTACCATGCCTCAGGACATCTTCTCCTGCAGCGTAGCACGTTGGCTGAGTTGCAAGAGATGTACCATGTACCTGGTAGATGCTTGCAAAATCCCACTAGCTGTCCTGTCTGGAGACAATACACATCTCCTTAACTTGTACTTAAATGTACATTGTCTGTATCTTTAAGACTTGATTAGTTATAAAGACTTTGTGTCCTTATATGCCCTATTTGTGAGCAGATCTCCCACTCACTTGACAAAGGAGCAATGCTCCAAAACCTAATGGCATTTGCTACCAAATAAATCTGTTGGACTTTAACCTGGTGTTGTGATACTTCTTACAGGGGAGTCCCAACAGGTTGGAAAATAGCCAATGTTGTTCCTTTGTTTAAGAATGGTAGCAAAATAATCCAGGTAATTACAGGCCTGAGAGCCTCACATCAGTGGTAGTGAAATTATTGGAGAGAATTCTTTGAGACAAGCTTTATTCACATGTGGAAATAAGTGGATGTATTAGCAAAAGGCAACATGGTTTTGTGAAGGGGAGGTTGTGTTTCACGAATTTGATCAATTTTTTCAAGGAAGTGACAAAGACAATTGATGAGGACAGGGCAGTGGATGTTGTCTACATGGAATAAGGCCTTTGTCAAAGTCCTTCATTGGCAGACTGGTGCAGAAGGTGAAGTCACATGGAATCAAAGGTAAGCTGGGTCAAAGAAGACAGATGGTAGAAGTGGAAGGGTGTGTTTCTGATTGGAGGGCTGTGACAAGTGGTATTCCTCAGGGAACTTTGCTGTTTGTAATATGTATAAATGGTTTGGAGGAAAATGTAACTAGATTGATTAGTAAGTTTGTGGACAATACAAAGGTTGGTGGATTTGTGGATAGCAATGAGGGCTATTAGCTATGAGACGATACAGCAGAATATAGATCAGTTGAGACTTGGGCGGAGAGGTGGCAGATGGAGTTTAATCTGGACAAATGTGAGGTAATGTATTTTGGAAGGCCTAATACAGATAGGAAATGTTTAGTAAATGGCAGAACCCTTAACAGTATTGATAGGCAAAGGGATCTGGGTATATAGGTCACTGAAAGTGGCAATGCAAGTGGAGAAGGTAGTCAAGAAGGCATATGGCATGCTTGCCTTCATCAGCCAGGATATTGAGTTTAAGAATTGGCAAGTCATGTTGCTTCTTTACAGAACCTCAGTTAGGTTGCACTTGGAATATCATCTGGTATCCTCCACATACCAGAAGGATGTGAAGGCTTTTGAGAGGTACAGAAAAGATTTACCAGGATGTTGCCTGGTATAGAGAGCATTAGCTATGGGGAGAAGTTGGAGAAACTGGAGTGACAGAGGTTGAAAGGCGACCTGATAGATGTCTAAAAGATTATGAGAGACATGGACAGAGTGGATAGCCTGAAGTTTTTTCCCAGGGTGATAGAGTCATTTACTAGGGAGCACAGGTTTAAGGGGCAAGGGGCAAGACTTAAAGGAAATGTACAAGGTAGTGAGTGTCTGGAACCCATTGCCGGGGGAGGTAGTAGAAACGGATATGATAGTGACTTTTAAGGGGCATCTTGACAAGTACGTGAATAGGATGGAATAGAGGGATATGGTCCCCCGAAGGACAGGAGAGTTTAGCTTGGTTGGTGCAGGCTTGGAGGGCTAAAGGCCTGTTCCTGTGCTTTAATTTTCTTTGTTCTTTGTGTTTTTCATCACTTCTTCCTGGTCTTCTACTTCTTTCAACCATTCATTGGGTTTGGGATAGCCAGCTCTTTAATGTTAAAGTTGCAAAGTGGTCCATCATGTAAAACTGAAATGATGCATATTATCTCCCCACTTGGTGAAATGTAAGGACCATCTTATTGGCCACTTTTCTATATTTGCATCAGTTCATTCAGAGGCAGGGCGAGGAGGCAGATCCCAAATTATCTCAGGTGGAACAGGAATCCATCTAATATTGTTGACATGTTATTCTGCTGGTGCCCCCCTCCCATTGATACCCATTTACGTCAGTACAACATGAACAATAAGTTACACCACAAAAAAACTAAGTCACAAACTGGGTCAGAATATCAGTCCTGCTGTTTATCCCAAACCTATTTGTTAAAACGTGTTGGAAGTAGTTATAATTATTTCAGTGTTGGATACACTCATTTTAAAATAAGGAATCATTGCATTTTTAAATATCTGCAGAAGTTGCTTTAACAAGGCTCTAATCTAATTATCCATCAGATATGGAAAATTGCACTGAGTTGTTAAAGGCGTCTTTATGCTGTCAATATAAACTTTTGAAAATTAGATTTAATTGTGAAATTATTGCAATTTAAAAAGTTGAGTTCAACTTGCAAAAAAACTCAATTGCATGTAAAATTTGGCAATTATGATGCTATATGTGCTTTTTGGTTATGATTAGAAGTCTTACTTTTATAAGATAAATGAGGGGAAAAAATCCTTTTTTAATAATTGTAATTGGAGTCTGTGTTAGTCATGCTGGTGTTTAATTGTAACCTCCAGGCTTGTAATGAGAGTGGAGCTTTCACTGCACAGAACTAACTTCACTGCAATAGTTTTAAAGAGGTAATTGACATTCTGAAGTAATTTATTTTTAGCATATATATTTTTTATTGCCACCTATTATATGCAAAGTTTCCAAGAACAAATTGGGTTTATTAACAAATAGATGAGAGCCAGTTACAAAAATGAGTGGCTATAATTGCAATACAATTGGTCAAATCAGAAATCTGATGATAAATCCATGTATACACAAAAAGTAGTCCATGGAAATACTCTTTCCTCAACCCCCTTTGAATATGAAACCATCAGCAACTCTTTCAACCAATAAGGATTACTTTACTATGTGTGTTGTTGTCCGTGCAGACTGGATGGGCTGAATTGCCTCCTACTGCATTGGAGGGGTCGATGATTCTTTTATGATCCTGTGGTAACCATTGGTGAGCAATATACTGTCATAAACACTAAACGGATCCTCATGATATAAGTTTACATGGAAGTCTTCTGCAAGGTGAAACACAAGGTGGTTAGCACTGCTACCTTACAGTGCCAGGGACCTAGGTTCGATTCCCAGGTTGGGTGACTATCCGTGCAGAGTCTGCATGTTCTCCCTGTGTCTCCTCTGGATGCTCTGGGTTTCTCCAACAGTCCTAAAGACATGTTGGTTCGGTGCATTAGTCATGCTAAGTTCTCCCTCAATGTACCAGAACAGGCGTCAGAGTGTGGCAACAAGGGGATTTTCACAGTAACTTCATTTCAGTGTTAATGTAAGCCTATTTGTGACAATAATGAAATAAATAAGAACATAAGAAATAGGAGCTGGAGTAGGCCATCCAGCCCCTCGAGCCTGCCCCACCATTCAGTAAGATCATGGTTGATCTGTAGTGGTTCAGTACCACTTTCCCACTTTATCTCCATAACCCTTAATTCCCTTGTCAATTAAAAACCTATCCACTCTTGACTTGAACATATTCAGTGAGAAAGCCTTCACCACCTCATCAGGCGGAGAATTCCAAAGATTCACCACCCTTTGTGTGAAGAAACCCCTCCGCAACTCCGATCTGAACCACCCCCCGCTAATCTTGAGCCTGTGCCCTCTAGTCCTGCTATCTTTGTTAAGCGGGAAGCGTTTCTCAACCTCTCCCTTTTGCATCCCCTTCATCATCTTATATGTTTCTATAAGATGCCCTCTCAGCCTTCTAAACGCCAAACAGTACAAACCTAGCCTATTCAGTCTTTCCTCATAATCCAATGCCCTTATCTCCGGTATCAGCCTAGTAAACCTTCTCTGCACCCTCTCTCCAAGGCCAATATATCCTTCCTCGAATGCGGCGCCCAAAACTGCACACAGTACTCCAGCTGCAGCCTCACCAGTGCCCTATACAGCTGCAACAGAACCTCCCTACTTTTATATCCTGTCACCCTAGCTATAAAGGCCAACATTGCATTCGCCTTCTTAATCACCTGCTGCATATGCGTACTGTGTTTTTGCGATTCGTGCACAAGGACCCCCAGGTCCCTCTGCATCGTCGCATGCTGCAGCTTTTCTCCATTTAAATAGTAATCCTTTCAACCATTATTCTTCCCAAAGTGGATAACCTCACACTTGCTAACATTATACTCCATCTGCCAGGTTCTCGCCCACTCACTCAACCTATCCAGACCCTCTGCAGGCTTTCCACACCCTCCACGCAATTTGCTTTTCCACTCATCTTCGTGTCATCAGCAAATTTCGTCATCCTGCACTCTACCCCTTCCTCCAGATCATCTATGTAAATTTTAAATAGTTGAGGCCCCAGCACCGAACCCTGGGGCACTCCACTAGTCACCAGCTGCCAATCAGAATAGCACCCATTAATACCTACCCTCTGCTTCCTATTAGACAACCAATCCTCTATCCAGTCTAACACTCTACCCCCGACTCCCTGCACCTTAACATTCTGCAGCAATCTTTTGTGAGGCACCTTATCAAACACTTTCTGGAAATCCAAAAACACCACATCCATCGGTTCCCCTCTATCTACCGCATTAGTCACTTCCTCATAGAACTCCAATAAGTTCGTTAAGCACGACTTCCCCTTAACGAATCTGAGCTGTGTCTGCCTGATCAAACAGTTTGTATCCAGATGCCTCGTTATTTCTGCTTTGACTACAGATTCAAGCATTTTTCCTACTACAGACATTAAACTAACTGGCCTATAATTTCCTGCCTTCTGTCTGCTACCCTTTTTAAACGACGTAACATTAGTTCTTTTCCAATCTTCTGGCACTTTTCCGGAGTCCAGCGAATTTTGAAAGATAATTACCAGGGCATCCGCTATCACCTCGGCCATTTCCTTGAGGACCCTGGGATGCATTCCATCCAGTCCCAGGGACTTATCTGCCCTCAGCCCCATTAGCCTATCAAGCACTACCTCTCTAGTGACTGTAATCTCATCAAGGACCTCATCTCCTACCACCCTTCTATCCTTGAGTTTGGGCAAGCTATTTACATCCTCCTCCATACAGACCAACGCAAAAAACTTATTCAAGGTCTCTGCCATATCCCTGTCATCCACCATTAAACCACCCCTCTCATCCTCCAAGGGTCCTATATTAACTCTGGCCATCCTCCTATTCTTTATATATTTATAAAAACTTTTACTGTCCTTTTTGATGTTTCGAGCTAGTTTAGCCTCATATTCCATCTTTCGTTTTTTAATCACCTTTTTAGTCACTCTCTGCTGTTGTTTAAAACTTTCCCAATCCTCTGATCGCCCACTATTTTTAGCCGTTCTGAATGCCTCAACTTTAGATTTAATACTCTCCCTAATTTCCTTGGAGAATCACGGCTGATTTTCCTTTCTCCTACAGTTCTTCTTCACCATCGGAATATATTTATGCTGAGTACCGAAAAAGATCTCTTTAAAAATCCCCCACTGTTCCTCAGCCGTCCTACCAACCAGCACACTCCTCCAATCCACAGTCGCCAATTCCTCTCTCATCCTATCATAGTCCCCTGTGTTCAAACATAGTACACAGGTCTGGGACTCCACTACCTCATCCCCCATCTGCATCATAAATTCTACCATACTATGATCACTCATCCCTAAAGGATCCCTCACATGAATATCCCTAACTCTACCCACCTCATTACATAATACCAGGTCTAAGATAGCACGCTCTCTCGTCAGTTCCATAACATACTGTTCAAGGAACCCACCCTACAGCATTCCAAAAATTCTTCCTCCAGTCCGCCGTGTCCGACTTGCATCGCCCAGTCAACATGCAGATTGAAATCACCCATTACTAACACTGTCCCGTTTCTGCACGCATCTTTTATTTGTTTGTTTACAGCCCTCCCCACCTCAAAGTTGCTATTACGGGGCCTATAGACCACACCCACCAGCGTCTTCCTCCCCTCCTTATTTTTTTATCTCCACCCACAGCAATTCCACATTTTGCTCTTTGGGGCCTGTATCCTTTCTTACCACTGCCCTCACACTATCCTTAATCAACAGAGCCACCCCACCCACTTTTTCCTCCTGTCTATCCTTCCTAAACACCTGATAGCCATGGACTTCAGCTCCCAGTCCTTGTCCCCCCCTCAACCACGTTTCTGTAACGGCCACTAGATCATATCCATTTGCGCCAATTTGCGCCATCAGCTCATCCACTTTGTTCTGAATGCTTCACGCATTCAGCTAAAGTGCCTTAATACCAGTGTTTGCCTGGACCTTATTTGCTGAATTCCTACTAGGTTCTCCTATGCCCCCTACTCCTCTAATAGGCAGCACATCCTCAACCTTCACGTGCGCCTGCACCTTTTCCTTTACTCCAGGAGTAGTAATTTCCCTGACCCTAGAACACCCCCCCACCCCCGTCAAAAAAGTAGTTTAAAGCCCTATCTACAGTCCTAGTTATGCGATTTGCCAGGACTCTGGTTCCTGCACGATTAAGATGTGGACCATCCCATCAGAAGAGGTCCCATCTGCCCCAATACTGGTGCCAATGCCCCATAAACCCAAACCCATTCTTCCCACACCAATCCTTGAGCCACAGATTCATCTCCTTAATCCTACATCCCTGGTGCCAATCTGTGTGTGGTTCAGGTCGCAATCCTGAGATAACCACCTTGTCAGTTCTCCTTTTCAATTTGGCATTCAGATTTTCATACTCCCTCTGCAGATCTTTAGTTCCTATTTTGCCTATATCATTGGCTCCCACATGAACCACAACAATCGGATTTCTCCCCTCCCACTCTAGGTTTCTCTGCAGCCCAGATGCACCAGGCAAGCAACACACCCTTCGGTGTTCTTTATCCTTGTCACAAAGGACAGTGTCTATACCTCTAACCCCACTATCTCCAATAACCACTACATTTCTCCTTTCTTCTGCTCTGGCCTCTGTCTGCACCACTGTGCCGTGGGCAGTTTGCTCGTTTACCTTGCAGCCCTCATTCTTGTCCACTCCGGCAGCAAGAATCTCAAATCTGTTGTGCAGATTAAGGGACTGAGGCTTTTGGGTCCCCCCCTACTTCCTCCCCTCACCAACCCCCTCCTTTCTCCACCCTTCCTCCCCTGTTAATGCCCTGATCTTAGCCATGTTGTTGTGGGATTGACCCATTCTTGCTGAGTTATGGGTTAGAGGCTAGGTAAATCACAGGACGATCAAAAATGCATCAATGCAGCAGGAGAAGATTGCCATTATGAATTACATCTAGAAGATGATTCACCATTGTGATGGCCTCATTTTTCTGGATGGATTAAAGTGAGTTGAATAACTTAGAAATCCATATTTATCTTGCAATTCACCCACTTAGATGCAATATGCCCACTTAGATGTAATTCATGCAAATATGGAGAAATGAGTTATCCATACATCTGCTATAGGATGGCACAATGGCACAGTGGTTATCATTGCTGCCTCTCAGTACCAGGGACCTGGGTTTGATTCTCAGCTTGGGTCACTGTCTGTGTGGAGTTTGTACATTCTCTCTGTATCTGTGTAGGTTTCCTCTGGTTTCCTCCCATGCTTCAAAGATGTATAGGTTAGGTGGATTGGCTATGCTAAATTGCCCCTTAGTATCAGGCGAACTAGCTAGGGTATTAGCATGGGGTTATGGGAATAGGGGCTGGGTGGGTTTGTGGTTGGTGCAGACTCGATGGGCCAGCTGGTCTCCTTTGCACTGTTGGGATTCTATGATTCTACATAATAGATAGAATGGTCCAGATTTTAATGGAATTAGGTTGACTGTGGGAGGTTTTTTTTAAATAGTGTACAGGACCCGGATTTGAAGACGTAGCCCCATTCTGACATTCCATTTATTCCAGCAGGGGGAAGGGGCCAGGCATAGACAGAACACTCAAATTCTAAAGTCTATTTGAGTTTAGTGCTAATTTCAAAGGCTGCAGTGTGGAAGTCACAAATACATACAATAAATGTAAATCCTGTTGAAGGGGGAATAAGTTTTGTTAGAGTGTCATGACCTAAAATTATTTAAATGCTCAGTTGTTTAGACATGAAAAATACTAAACTACAGCTGTCGGTTAGAATTAAAGAAAAGCTGCTAGACTGCATTGATTGATGTAGCTTAGAAAGACCATTACCATTTGTTCCCACAGTTTCAGTCGAACTAATTGTTGGTATTCCTGAAGGGCTGTTATTACAGCTGAAGTTATTGCAAATGTTTAATTGTGTTTCAAAAACTCCAAAAGTACTTGCCTCTGTTGGGTGGTGCTAAATTCACGTTTTGATTTCCAGTTTTAAGAGGTTCATAAAGGATTATCTGTTTCTTTGATGTGGCTACTGAATAGAAGTTTATTTATTTTTATAAGAGTGAGCATTGGAGGGGATAGATTCCATAAATGAAGAGGATTTTTTATGTCAAGTGTATATGAGCTCAGACTGTTGGAAGTTTAGTTTTATTTCCATTTCTACATGGTCCCTGAAATCTGCCCATAGTGAACCCTGATGAGTGTCTATGGAGATGACATGGAAGTCTGAGTTACTACTGAAGGGGCATGGGTGTATGGTGGTTGGAGTGCGGAGTTGGAGAGAGCATGGAGAGTGAGAGGGTAATGCCTGGAAGGCTTAACCACTTTAAAACAACGAGGACAATGTCTTAGAGAATTGAGGTGGGTCTCTAACCAGCCCACCCCAGCACTTATTCTACTGCCAGAGTGATGCACGCAACTGAAAGCAGCCCTGTCTTCCTCAAACAAAACTTGCATGCAACTGGGCTCTTTATGTTAAAATGAATAGCTGGTGAACTACTATCACAGTAGTGAAAATCCGGCCCTGTGTATGCTCCCCGATCTATGCATGCTTAATCTCCCTACTCCTTCAAAATTCTTTTGCTTGTAATTTTAGAGATCTTAGCTTTTAAGATTCAGAAAATATGATGAGAACCTGGTAGCAAAATTGTGCAATGAGTGGATGTATACTTGGATATTTTCCATAATAGATATGAACATAGGACTTTATAATGGGAAATACTTGACACACAGAATGTGATGATAAGCCATCAAGTGGTGCAAATAGGAACTGCATGCAGATGTCATATTAGGAAATAAATAGGTTTTGAAATAATTACAAGGTTTGTGTAATTAATCTTTTGTTATCTTAGCTGAGTTGGTGGCACTCCTACCTGAGTCAGAGCATAACTTATAAAAACTTGTTGAAACCAAGCTGCAGGCTGACGCCTAAAACCTCAAACTGCAAACTCATCCACTTTTGTGAGCTGAACGAAAAGATTTTGTAGCATTACTCAGAGGCCAAAGAGTCCTCCTAGACTGTGCTGAAACATAACCTCAGCAAGCATCAATCAATAGATTGGTGATTGATTGCATTTGACTTTGGTTGAGTCTTGTGTACAGATTGGCACATTTGTTAACATAATCAAAGTGATTATCTGCACTTGAAAAGATATTCATTGGAATAGCTTTGAGATGTTTCCCTTCTTCTGGGGCAGTCTAGAACAAGAGGTCATAGGCATGGGTTTCGAGGCAGTAAATTTAAAACTGAAGTGAGGAAGAACTGTTCTCAGAGGGTGGTGAATTCGTGGAACTCGCTGTCCCACAGCGCAGTGGAGTCTGAATTGTTGAATGGTTTCAAGAGGAAGATAGACATATTTTTATTGAAAAAAAGGATAAGGGGATATGGGGAACAAGTGACAAAGTGCATTTAAGACCAGGGAAAGTTGAAAGCAAATTATTGTTGGTATCTGAAACCAAAAGAGAAAATGCTGAAAAATCTTAGCAGATTTGGCAGCATCTGAAATGAGCAAAAAGAGCTGACATTTAGAGTCCAGATGACTCTTTGTTGAAGCTAAAAGGCAAAGAAAGTGGGAGATATTTATTCTGCTAATGACACCTCTTTGTCTTTCCCCTTGTTTTTGTGACTTTGATTCATTTTTTATGCCTTCACCTTACAATATAAATATCTCCCACTTTCTATATAAGAATAGATTTAGGGCTTGAGATGAAACTATATTTCAGCATAATGGTTAAAACAAGTGTCATTGAAACTGACAGAAATCACAAACCTTTGCACATGCTCAGTTTGACATGAAATCCAGATGTTGCTGTCAGTGATAGCACTGATGGAGTCTTAGGAATCACTTGAAGTGACGGGAACTTCCATTTCTTGTGCTATTAGTCTTGTGTAGAAGTTTTTATAAGTTATGCTCTGTTGAATGAGGTTTATTTGGGTTTTGAAAGTGTACTAAGTGATAATAATTGTTGAACAATCTCTTTGGCTGGAAAAGATCCTCTACACCTGACTAGAATTAAATTGATGTGTAGATGCTGGCATTGGAATGGGGTAAACACAGTATTCTGTAAACTGAGTGTGTGTCTTTATATGCAATGTTTGTGATCAGAACTCTCCACTCACTTGACGAAGGAGCAGCGCTCCAAAAACTAGTGGTGTTTGTTACCAAATAAATCTGTTGGACTTTATCCTGGTATTGTGAGACTTCTTACTAGAATTAAATTAACATTAGATAAGAGAATATTTTAATAAAATGCCATATATAATTGAGTGGAGGTCTTGTGTCACGGGAGATATCATTCCTACCTCTGGTTTAGAAGTTCAGGATTCAAGTCTCACTGTAGGAATTGATGGTCATTGGAAGATGCACTCATAACAGATTATCAGCCTGTAATCCGTTCAGTATGCCTGATGACATGCAATGGGAGTGGGAAAGCTTCCTGGTCAGCCGTCTCGCAGAAGGCAATGGCAAACCGCTGCAGTATTTTGCCAACCATAATCATGGACCAATCCAGTGGAAGAATGTGATTGCCATTCTACTCTTTTGGAATGATACCAGAAAGAGGAGGATATTGTCAAATAATGGTCAGCCTTTTGTAAAAGTTAATCCTCAACTTCTGATCATTAAGTCTTTAATTTTCCATATATCTCATGTCCTCTGACTTTTGGCCAAAGAAATTCAAACTCCGTGCTTGACATCCACTTGTTGCTGAAGTCATATGCTGGTGCAAACCTACTCCTTAATTGATTCATAGAATAGAATATCATCAAATATAGGCTGTTCAGCTCCTCTATGCTGTGCATGCCAACACATGATATCAAGGCTACTATCTCACTGCTGAGTGCTGCATTCCTGCCAATTCCAGCCCCTGATCTGACAACATGATATCGAGAAGAACAGCAGATACCCAGCCCAGCTCAGATTTAAAGCCATTGACTTTGCAGAGGAGACAAATAATTGTGCAACAGCTGGAAAATTCCAAGATATCCAAGAAAAACGCTGAGTTTGGAGGGTGTACTCCACGTAGCTTAGGCAAGCCTAGGATATGGCTGCATTTGGGAATGAAGTAAGAAAATCGGGCACTGCAGGTTTTGAAGCCAGCCCTGGATAGTATAGCATGTTTGTGAAGAGGGAGAATTTAGTCCTGTAACAGAAGACCAAAATTTCGCGGCATTTCCGAGTAGAATCTGAGTTAGTGAAGACAACTGGTCATGAAAAATACTGAATGAAGTACTGAATAAGTTTGTATAGTTAGGCTTTTGTTAATGAATTTTGATAAAATTTATTAATTTAATGTACACAAATTAATGTCTGTTGTTCATTTTGCCAAGAAATCCAGTTTATTGTTGGGTGAAGGCTATGTGATATCCCAGCAGGTTTTGGCACATACACAGTGTGGAGTAGGATATCTGGCTGTGTGTACTCTTTTCTGTTTTTCCTCCTTCAGCAGTAGGAGGGCTGTGTGCCTTTGAGAAGGAAAGAAAAAATGATGTGGAAAACCCTAATTGTATGATTGAGGAATGGAGCATAATAATCAAAGAAGATTATTTCAGATAGGAGCAAAGGGAGATCCCAGTTAAAATGAAGCAGATGAAAGCAGAGAAAGAGGCTACAAGTAGCAAAAGGTTCAGTAATGAGAGCTTGGGAAGAAGCACTGAAGACCAAAGAAAGTGGCAGAAAGTTGGAGATTCTATGCTGTGCATTGTGGAGACAAAGGTACCACTTTGCTGTTGTAGTGTTCTGCCTGTTGTGGTTGAAGAGCTGAAGTTGAAGACTCAGAAATCGGAGGAAAGTAGTTTTGGGAATAAGATTGAAATCTTTTGAGGCATGCAGTCACTGAGGCAGTCTGACTTAGAGCAACCTTTGGAGGAAATTTAGAGGTTAGCGTTTTGAAGATGAAGACTGGAATCCCTTGCGAGAGAGATAGAGTTTCAATGAGATTGATTGACTGTATTATTGATGTCTGAGCGAGTTGCCGAAAAATCCATGGCATCCATCCTGTTCACGTTTACTTGCAGCATAGTGTGTTCTACCACAGTTTGGACTGTTAATTCACTTGTACCTCATATTCTCTTAGCTTGAGTATATATGGTATGTTTTTCACTTAGCAATTTTGAAATATTGTGAACAATGGATCCAGGAATGATCCTGTAGAATTCTTTAAATCTCTCTCATTTATTTCATTTAATTCTCACCTGTTTTCTATTGCTAAGTTAGTTTTTATTCAAATGGCTAGCAAAGTTTAAAAAGTTCCTTAAAAGCCTTGCACATGGAACTCCTAGGAATACCTTCTGAAAATCTAAATGAAATTTATTTGCTGAATAACCTTCACCATCACTTTATTTATTTGTTTTATGGCACTCAAAGGCACTCCTTTATTCATGCTATCAATGCCTTATACCTATTGCACTCTTTAGATGAAAATTGATTCCTTTCACTGCAAAGTTTTCCAGCATTCACCTCAGCAAAATATTGCTAACTGGTCTATAATTATAAGGTGTGTGACATACCCTGTTTTTAATGTAGTAATGCTTGCTACCATACAAATGTATTCAAGAAACTTCTAAAAATACTGACTAATGCTTTGCCAATATTTTCATTTGTTTGACAATTCTAGGTTGTATTCCACCAGGCCCATTTTTTGAGTTTCTTTATAAGATTGCATATGTTTTCACCTGTTTTATGTTGCTTAGGAGTTCACTGTGAGGTTTATCTGGGGAGTGTGGAAATGCTGCTAATAACCACTTCCTGATTCAAGACAGTTTTATCTTTCTCACCAAAGAGAACTGAATGTTTGAGTTTCTGTTCATCTTCTCATCGTCAGGTCTTTGCTGAAGTAGGCTTTTTAAAGAATCTTCAAAATTGTATTTGACAGACTGTTGAATGGGACAGGTGGGGGTCAGATGAGTGCCTAGAAGTGGAAATTGGTTTCCTGTAGCAGTAGGATAGAGAAACATCTATTGTTCAGGCCTAAGTTAAAGGGTTTTTGACTATAATGTTGAAATCATTGGATTTGGAATGAATTTAATTGGTGTGAACAGGGATTCTTGGAATTTTAAGACTCTATGTAGCAGTTTTTCTTTCAGCCTAAATCCCTGGTGAATATATTGAAATCCGGGAAGAGATATTCTTGTATTGTCTTTCAAAGTGATCTATCCAGCAAAAACTTGCATTTGTATTGTCATTAATATAGCGTTTTCTATTTTACTTGATATATGCCCTCATTTGATTTGGACTGTTATGGTCAAATTCGTTAAATGTTATTTTTGGATGTGTGTTTATATATTGCTAGTCCTTCTGCTAGGTATATTAGATTGTTAAGTAATGGGATGTTTACCTAATGACTTTCCAGCTCTTTCTAGTCCCCAGGGCAGGGAAAGTTTACACTTTCCTTTGGAGTTTCAGTTAAGGTAACATCACCTTTCTAATTAAACCTGAACCATTTTGCACAATATGCCCCATCATTGAAGCATAATTGGGTTCATATTTTTTGATACCAGTGAACTTGTTGAAATTTTTATTTTTCATATTGGAAAATTTGAAATAGATGACACACTTGGTGTGCATCGAGAAAGCAAGAAAGTTCTGCACATTCCCATGCTAGCTTTTTCCTGATGAATTGGTTCTTATGCAACTGAGATTTATAAAAATTCAGGCCAGAATTCTCTGACTTTGTCTGCGACTGGGAATGGCAATTTGGCTGAGCACCAAATGTTCTATTCTCACTGGCAACAATGGTGAGGTGTATGACATCAGAGAATTTGGCCCTCAGAGCAGTAGTATCTACATCAGTCAGAGCCTCATGACCTGATATCTCTACGAGTATCTATCAAAATTCTGTTTACACCTTAACATCACACCAGAAATTTGGTCTTTTTGGTCCTGTACATAGATACATTGGCAACACAAATCAGACAGGTTCTAACTTCTATACAGTTGTTTATGGGGTGTGCTATTTAAGCCTTGGTCAAGAACAGAAGAAAATGAGAGTAACTTTATGATCAGAAGGTGATGACTTTGGAAAGAGGAATTTTAAAAAAATTCTGTCAGATTTTACAGATCAGATGGCATGTGGCTTTTAAAAGACTGCATCCTTTATTAATAAAACTTGGCAACATTTTTTATCTCAATTCTGAGCGACCCAAACTGCAGATTTTTTATTGGTAATGACTAGTGTTTCACTGGTTGGAGCAATGTAATGAGAAGAGTGGTATCAGTCTCCTGTTGCAGAATACTTTACTAACATGGGAGTGTAACTGGTGGACTCGCCAAGAACTAAATAGACTCGGCTCAATTGAGGTTGGCAGATATGAGTGTCAAGCAGCCCAGGGGCTTGAACCCACGACCTCTGATTTTGGAATATGCACTTCTCGCTGTTCCCAGTCTTTCTCTTGCCTGTGCTAATAGTGTGTCTGAAGGCTATATATGTGTGAATGGAGCTTTTGTTTTCTATAGTGAAAGGTCTTTATTACTGTATGGCAGGCCTCAAAGCTGGCAGCAAGCAAGCTGCGAGTGACAGCCATTTAACTGAAATTGCCATGCGGAGACAAACTCTGTTTTCTAGTTCTGGCACATACTGGAGACACAAAAGCTGTGGCGATCATGCAATTTTTGATTCAAACTTTCTGATCGATGCAGCTTTGTAATAATTGAACAGAAATTATTGCCAGCCAGAATAAAGTTCAAGCCTAGTATTCTGTTATTTAAATTATTAGTAAAAGAAAGTTGGAGAAGCACAAATAATGATGTTTCTAGCAAATACCCCATACAATTATAAAGCCTACCTGGTCAGTTCCCTGCATTGGGTTACTTTGAATGAAGAATTTGAATATTGTGTCATCCTCCCCCAGTTTGACCTGTTAATCTGCTTTCCTACCTTGGAAAATTAAAATCCACTCTCAGATATTTACACTGGAATTCTACCACTCCGCCTGCCACAGGAATTGGAGCGGGCGATGAGCAGACAGTGGGAAAGTCTGTTGACCTCGGGTGGGATTTTGTGGTTTCGGGATGAATGAGGTCGTAAAATCCCACGCGTGGTCGTCGATTAAAAACCGAGGGATGATTAATTGTACATTCTTGACAATAGGCCAAGAAATCATCTCCTTGCTAAAGCTTAACTGTGGCATGTGCACAAACATCTGTTCAGATTGTGGCATTGCAAAATTCATTGTGTGCACAGGTTCAGTTTGAAGTTGGGCATGCAAATTTTAAAGTGCTGAGTTTAGATGAGTTCTCCAAGTGACTTTTGCATGAGACTATTATCATAGATCATAGAAATCCTACAGTACAGGAAGAGGCCATTTGACCCATCAAGTCTGCACTGACCACAATCCCACCCAGGCCCTACCCCCATATCCCTACATATTTTACTGACTAATCCCTTCAACCTAAGCTTCGCAGGACACTGAGGGACAATTTTAGCATAGCCAATCAACCCAACCCACACATCTTTGGACTGTAGGAGAAACCGGGGCACCTGGAAGAAACACACGCAGATATGAAGAGAACGTGCAAACTCCACACAGACAGTCTCGCAAGCTGGGAATTGAACCCAAGTCCCTGGAGCTATGAAGCAACAGTGCTAACCACTGTGCTAGTGCCCTCCAGTGATATCATATTATCGCTATCGTATTATTGCTATCGTATATCATCTTCTTGATGTTGTGATTTAGATACAGTCAAATTGCCAAGACTAGTTTCCTTTTGGAAAATAAAGCAAAGCAAAACTTCAGACAGGTTTTCCACTTGTGCTAGTTTAAACTGCATATCATAAAATATACACAGTATAATGGAAAACTGACTATCTTTACAGAAAGCAAGTACCTTGTACTCTAAAATGCTGCTTATGTGCCAACCAGTGAAACAACTAGCAAAATATTGAAAATTGCTGAGAAACGACATTTTGTCCCAGCTTTTCATCTTGCACTCATTAGGATAATCTCAAGAATATAAATGTTAGAGGAACAAGAACTTGAGATTGTATGAAAAACAAGTGCTGATTAGTTGGCAAATGGACTCTGGTAGAAGCATTGCCATGGAAAATGCACCAGTTAATGGTGACTAATAGTTAACTATCAAATATTGTTTGAAAACTTAAGCCAGGCATATCTAATTGTTCAAAGCATAAACCTAGGAATGAGCCAGCGAATGGCTGTCACTTATTTTGTTTGACTGAAACTGACACAATGTGTGTACGTGTTCTTTCTGTCTGTGAAGAACAGGGTCTTGTGTGTTAATATATGTAGCCTTTAGATTGTAGGTCTAAATGTAGATTGTTATTCAGGCTCGAAGTTTGGTGCATTTATGTATACTTGAAGTTACGACCTAAGAATAAAAAGTTTAACTGAATATCCCATACATCTGGTAAAAGAAATATTTTGAGTATCTTTGTTACTGTATTGAACTTTAATCCTAATGTCCTTAATTTAATGCAGAATAAATCTGCAGGATGTAAACTTCTCAAGGAAATAGAGAAAACATGTTATTCATTTTGGGAGGAACAGAAAGGTAATATGAAAACTTTTCTGCAAATTTTCATTTAAATTAGTAGATGTATAATTGACATTTTCATTTAGACTTTACGAATTAATTTATCTACTATTATTTTTTGTAATGACTCAGGAAGTCAACTGGAAAGGAATATGATTTATTTGCAGAATGCAAAGTAAATCCACTATTGTGGTGTACACACACTTTTTCCTACCTGGGACTACTGTTCAGCAGGCCCAGTCCTGTGCTTGCCTTATAAAAGGTTCGGCTAATGAGTTCCAGCTGTTCAGGCCAATGCTTGTTAGGAGGGGAACGTGTACTCTACAATCCCCTTGGAAAAATCAATCAGTGATTCCTCATGGACCTCATGGGGGTTATCACATTTTCTAATATTTGACAATTATGCAAACTATGTTGCTTTCAATGGCAAAGGATACGTTGTTGGATATTTGCAGATTGTGTATTTTTTTTGAAGTTTACTCTGATATCTGAAATCTGCTTTTATTATAACTAACTCAGTCAAGTTACTCTAATGAATAATGTTGGAAATATTTCTTTAGTGTGAAAGGAATAAACTTGAATTGTATGAGTATCAATCAAATTGAATAATGGATAGTCAGGAATAACTTGTCAATAGGTATAAATTGATTTATTGGTTTGGAGCACACATAGCAAAATGAGAAGCTTTTGACACTGTTACACAAGACTGGGCAGTGTATGGAGCTAATGGTATATAGCAGCAGGATAAAAAGGAAGTTATATTGCTGACTGTTCATGGGATCCAGACATATAACTTCACCTGAAGTTTAGCATCTTTGGATGCTCCTGACACAAATACACTCGCTGTGCTCAATGGGCAAAGGGGCATTATCACAAAGAACAAAATAAATTTCAGCATAGGAACAGGCCCTTTAATCCTCCAAGCTTGTGCTGATCATGATGCTCTAAAAGAAAATTTTTTGCCCTTACTCAATCCATGTCCCTCTATTCCCTCCCTATTCACATACCCATCCAGATGCCTCTTAGATGTTGCTAATGTGCCTGCTTCCACCACCATCTCTGGCAGCGCGTTTCAAGCACCCACCACCCTTTAGGTGAAAAGCTTCTCCTTACATTTCTGTTAAATTCCACCCCCCCCTTCACCTTCAACCTGTGCCCCCTTGTAATTGACACTTCTACCTTGGGAAAAAGCTTCTGACTTTCCACCATGTCTATGCTGACATAATTTTGTAGATCTCTATCAGGTCTTCTCTCAGCCTCCATCTTTCTAGTGAAAACAATCTGAGTTTATTCAACCTCTCCTCACAGCCAACACCCTCAAGACCAGGCGACTTCCTGGTGAGCCTTCTCTGCACTCTCTCTCCAAAGCCTGCTGATAATGTGGTGACTGCATGCAATACTCCAAATGCAGCCTAAGCAAGCTTTTATATACCTGCAACTCCTGTACTCAGTGCCCCAGTGATGAAGGCAAGCATGGCATATGCCTTCATAATCACCTTGGCAATCCTGTGTTGCCACTTTTAGGGAATCGTGGATTTGAATGCCCAGATCCTTCTGTATGTTAATATTCCTAAGGGTCCTGCCATTTGCAGTATAATTTGTACCTAAATTTGATCCTCAAAATGCATCATCTCGTATTTGTCCGGATTAAACTCCATTTGCCATTTCTGTGCTCCAGTCTCCAAACTATTTATATCTTTGGCATCCTCTGACAATCCTCATCATTATAGTAATTCCATCAATCTTTAAGTCATCTGCAAACTTACAAATCAGACTAACCATGTTTTCCTTCTGAACATTTATATATATTACAAACAACAAAGGTGCCATTACTGATCCCTGTGGGACATCACTAGCTACAGATCTCATTCTGAAAAATTTCCTTCCACAACTGCTTGCTGTCTTTTACGAACAAGCCAGTTCTATATCCATCTAGCCAGCCCACTCCGAACCCCATGTGATTTTAGTTTTTATATCGGTTTACCATGAGGGACCTTGTCAAATGCCTTACTATAACAAATATAATAAACGTCTTACTGGATAATAAACTACATCCACAGTTCTTCCTTCATCAATTTTATTTGTTACCTCTTCAAAAAACTCAATCAAATTGGTAAAACATGATCTTTCCCGTACAAAACAGTGCTGCCTGTCACTAACTAGTTAGTTATCTTCCAAATATGCACATATCCTGTCCCTCAGTAACTTCTCCAAAAGCTTCCTCACCACTGATGGCAGGCTCACTAGCCTATATGCTGGATTATCCTTACGTCCTCTCTTAAATAATGAAACAAGTAGTCTCCAGTCCACTGGAACAGCACCTATATAGAGCTATACAGAGAAAATTGCTATTGCATCATTGTTAACTTGTTAAAAGGTGCTGAAAATGCATCAGCGATGGAGAGTGCAGGAACTACAAGATGCACAGAGTGACACAGTCCACCAATTAGTGCAGAAAGCTGTGAGAAACAGTAAAGCAAGAAGTGAAGGCACTGGTTTAAGTAGAGAGGTAAACGCAGGTGCCAGAGGAGTCACAAAGTATAGATCTAAACAACAGCCTCAGAATAATACAGAGTGCTATCAGTGCAGGGGAATTCACTTCCCAGAAACATGTAAATTTAGAGAAGTAGAGTGTTTCAAATATGGTAGAAAAGGACATTTGAGGCATGAGTATAAAAACAAGCAGGTTGTGCCCAGTGCCAGCAGAATAAAGAATTCAGCCCCAGTGCGTAATATGGAGGATTGCCCAGCATGTAAACGGAGTATTTTGTCACGAAATAATGTACAAGCAAGCAAGTAGGGGGTATCAGCAACAGTCAGGAGTGAGCAGACTTAACGGTATCTCTGAGAAGAGTTTCAATCCCTATGGGTGAAGAACACAACTAGACTGGCTATGTGTACTGGAGAGGCCATCAAAATAATAGGGATGACCATGACTCCAGTGACAGTCTGCACAGCTACCATTGATAGTTGTGTCAGGTCAAGGGCTGAGTTTAATGGGACATGACTAGCTCCAAGAGACCAAGTTCAACTGGCTGGAAATATTTTAAATACAAAAGGAGGGCCTGTATCAAAAAATCAAAAAAGGAGGAGCCGGGGAAGATCAAAGGATTGCAAATAAAAATCCATGTGGATTTGGAAGTTACCCCGAGATGTTTTAAAGCAAGACTGGTGCCCTACGTATTAGTAGATAAGGTAGAGAGACAGCTAAAGTGACTGGAAGACATGAACATCAAAGGGCCTGTACAATTTGCATAATGGGCAGCATCCACTGTGCCAGTAGTTAAACCAGACAAGACTATCCATATGTGAGCAGATTGCAATCTGACAATGAACCAGACTGTGAGACTGGATAGATATCTCATCCCCAAAATAGAGGATCTTTGTGCGAAGTTGGCTGGGAGTCTGATATACACCAAATTGGACATGAACCATGCTTACCAACATAAATACCTATAAGGAGTAATACCAATATACACATCATAAATACCTATAAGGGGTTATACCAATATACACATCTATTGTTCAGGGTTTCATCAGCTTACGTCATTTTCCAGCAAACTATGGAGAGTTTGCTGCAGGGTTTACCCAGAGTTGTCATTTACTTGGATGACATTTCAATATCTAATAAAGAGGAAAATTTGACTAATTTAGGCAAGTTTTGAAAAGATTTTAGGAGACAAGAGTGCACCTAAAAAGAGAAAAGTCTGTCTTCCAAGCAAATGAGGGGGAATATGTTGGTTATCTAGTGAATTCTCAAGTGTTGCACCCTGTGGATGACAAAATAAGAGCAATCAATGAGGCACCTGCCCCAAGGAACTCTTCAGAACTCATTTCCTTTCTTGCAATGATCAACTATTGTGGAAAGAGCGTTTGAGATAATTGACCCAGTTTTTGTAAAGAATTTTGGAAGTGGACCTAGTTGGGTCCCGTGAATTGTTGAGGCCAGGATAGGGCCAGTGTCTTATGTTAAGTTTTTGAAGAAGCAAGTGGACCATTTGTACAGATGGGAGCCGTCCCAAGAAGCCAATGTTAGTACCTGATCCAATTGTGCCACCAAATAGTGTTGTTATTTGTCTAAAAAATGAACTGGCTGCTCAGCCAGTAGGGAGCCAAAGTGCTGCTCTCAATGAAACCAAGCAAATAGTAGAAAGTGAAATACTGGCACCAGGAGAGAGTGAAGCATGTCCAGTAAAAACTACGTCTATAGTTGAATCTCAACCAGTTGAGCAAGCCACTTCCAGAGAAAGGGAAAGTCCGAGAGACTGAATTTCTGATAAACTATGTTAAAAATGTTCATTATTGCTGCTGTTTTGGAAATGGTACGAGTTATCGAAGTACTGTATAATAAGGGACTATAGGGGGGAGGGATATTGGAGCTCGCCCATCTCAGGAGTGTGCAACAGAAAGGTCATGTAATTTGATTGACCAATGGGGAATGAACGCAGGGATCTCAAGGCAGAACATGGGCACCTGCAGCCAGATTGATCCTAGGGTTGAGAATGAACACATTAATTATAGTTTTCTGAACATAGTTGTAAATGTTAATAAACCCATTGTTTGTTGGATAACTTGTGGTCGCCAATTGTTGCATTTACTACATTTGCTCAAATACTTCTTGATGTCTTAACCAGAGAAAGAGATTCTGCAAACAAAACTTGCTTTTTAACCCAAAACATTTAATCCATGACCAAGTTTAAAAACTCAAGCAAAGTTCACCACAAATATTTCATTTTATCTTGTAAGAATAGATGCATTGTCAGCACAGATACATACTTTCTATACGTGTAATTATCATAACCATTTGCACAGTACAATTCTTAAAATGACTCCCTGCAGGAATGACTGTGGTTAGGAACCACTAACTAAGAGCAATTTGCATTTGAGAATGTGGTTTATGGTACTTCAAAATAAGCTTTAAACATGGAACCCACAAAAAGCACTGGCAAGAAGGAGAAGATGTATTATAGTTTTTTTTGCCTCTGTCCAAAAATAATGACCTTCTTCTGCTCTAGCAGTGTAGCTGCTTTGAATTTCCACATAAATTGTCTACAAGCCGAAGCAGGTGGGACTGAAGGGATATTAGTTATTTGGCATCATGAGGGATTGTGATGACAATGTGCACAAGTCTGTGGCCCTTCTTTACTGTGGCTGGCAAGTGCATTGGAGAAGCACAGTTTAAAAGCACTGAAAGTTTCTGTCACAAACTAAAGGTGTGCTCATGGCCACTCTCCAAAGCCTTTAATGCAGAACTTGTGACACGGGAAATAGCGGGGTTACTTCTGTCTTATATTTATGAAATTGAATTTTTTTTTAACTTATGGCAAGTACTACTCTTGGGGGAAGAAAATGCAGGAAAGGATTGTGGAACTCTGGTGAAAATTTGCTGGTACCTGCATCAACGTTTTACTTTGTGCTCGTAAAATGACTAAGTTAGTGACAAGATACTGTGAAATGCACATTTTAGCAGAGGTTGTTATCATTGAATTCATAAACTGCCACTCAAAAAGGACATTTGAAGTACAATGTTCTTTTTGGGCTCCAGTGTCTGTTTTAGGTATGTGTAATTGAATATAGTGAGTTACTTTTCCAGTATTGTTGAAGAAAATGATTAGAAATGATGGAGCTTGAAGATATATTGTGGACTATATGGAAATAGTGTTTCAAACCCCTACATTAACTTAACTGACTTACATACCCTTTGGGCAACTGTGCAATGAGTTTTCTAGGTTGAGTGTTACTTTTCCTGTCGTAATTAGTAAGAAGGGGGGAATATCAAAATTCTCAGTTAATTAAATACAGAATTCGTAAGTGCCTTGTGTTGCACTACATTAGTTCTGCAACGAATAAAAACCTAGATTTGAATCTAATATTTGCAATTTCTCTGTTTTAGAATTGTACAAAGGGTATTCTGCTTACTTAATAGCATTTCCTAGCCCCCTTTCCCTGAGGGAATGAGAAGTCAATGGCTTTTAATCCAAGGCAGATGTGTGTAAAGAGAAAAAGCACCCATCACTGGCAACATTTTCTAAACTTTCCGTTGATCCATATGCTGTAGTTGCCAAAGCATACCGGCATAACTTTTTGTTGAGCCCTGACTACTTGATTAACATGCAGCATGAAATAATATCATCCTTGGCTCGGTGATGGCACCTGTATCTCTTTAAAAATTCATAGCATTAAGCACCACTCAACGATCTTTTGTTTTATTCATTTGTGGGACATGGGCGTCGCTTGTTAGCCAGAATCCCCAGTTGCTTTTGAGAAAGTGGTGGTGAGCTGTCTTCTTGAATCTCTATAGTCCACGTGATGTGGATTGACCCACAATGCTGTTATGGAGGAAATTCCAGGATTTCAACCCAGCAATGGCAAATTGACAGTGATATATTTCTAAGTCAGGATGGTGAATGGCTCAGAGCGGAACTTGCATGTGATGGTGTTCCCATGTATCTGCTGCCCTTGTCCTTCTTGCTGGAAGTGGTCTTGATTTGAAAGGTGCTGTCTAAACATCTTTGGTGAATTGCTGCAGTGCATCCTGCAGATAGTACACACTGCTGCTACTGAAAGTCAGTGGTGGAGAAAGTGGATGTTTGTAGATGTGGTGTCAATCAACTGGCTTGCTGGATGGTGTCAGCTTATTGAGTGTTGTTGGAACTGAACTCATCCAGACAAGTGGGGAGTATCCATCATATTCCTAATTACTGTCTTGCAGATGGTCAAGAGGCTTTTAGATACAGTGTCCTGTACTATTGGAGGTGCTATCATTCAAACATGACATTGAATTTTAGGCCCCTTTTGCCCTCTCAGGTGAATATGAAATATCTCAGCATATTATTGAAGAGCAGATGTTATTTGAATATCGGGTTTTCCCAGTTTTCTAGTCAACATTATCCTGCAACCAACTTAATCATAACAGATAATTGGATCATGGATCACCATTGCATTCTGTGGGACATTGATGTGTGCAAATTGACTGTCTCATTCTCTACATTTAAAGCAGTGATCATATTTTACAAGTAGTTTGTTAGTTGTTTAATGTTTGAGGACATCTGAGTTTATGAAAAGTACTATAAAAATGCAAGTTCTTTCATGTTCAGGTGAAAATGCAACTTTGTGTTAAATAGTACAACAGAATTGAACCTAGGTCCCTGGTGCTGTGAGGCAAAAGTGCTAACCACTGGGCCGCCATGCCATCCCTATGGTCTCACACGATCACAGTCTACAGGTTCTATGATGCTGTAACCAAGAATCAGTTGATGAAATTTTTTCTGTTTTCTTGCAGTTAATTACTTAACTGCAGCTTATTTCTTTGTTTGGAAGCTTCAGTCTGTATTCACCTTTGTTTTTTATAAATGAAACCCTATTAGTTTCTCAACAATAATTACTGGTGAAAGATTAGTATAAGGACCTGTAATTTTTGATTAGAAACTTATTTCTTGGTATCAATGTATCATCTAAATAGGAACTAATACATTGCAGAAAGACTCTTTAACTTGAGTTATTTCCCCATAACTTGTCATTGTTTGCACATAATCCTTACTTGGAACAAGATACGATACAGCCTGGAAGTTATAGGAAATATACAGGGATTCATCTGCCCAGAGTAACTTGGTGTAATGAGGAAGAACTATGGTCAATAAATGTGGGAGATTAATTTTGCTTTAAAAAAAATTTCACTGTCAGACTTTGTAAAGCTGCACTGTAAACTTTTCAATTTTGCAATGAACTGTAGGGTTACATAGAAAACTGCAAAAAATATTAGTATGCTCCTGGTTTGCTTTGTTGCGTGATCCTTTCATATAAATGCTACCATTGAAGTTAGCCTCAGGAGTTTTGTTATACTGGATCTCAATGTGACCAGATCTGTTTCTTCTGCTGCTTGTAGCTATTCCTACCAGGAGATCTGCTGTCATAGTATGTCATGCTCATCTGTCTTGCACCATCCTCACACCACTGTAGGTGGTATGCAGCTGCTCTGTGATGTCCATCATCCAACTCATCCAACCTTTCTTCTGCCCTCCAATTTGCCCTGTGGAAGAGTTTTCTACATTTTCAGCTATGATCAAATGACCAAAATACTGACATATTCTTTTAGGATGTCTTTTTTTTTAGAGTTCTTTTTGTTCTTTATGATTTCAAGCACCTCTTCATTTGTCTTATGGTTTGTATTTGGAATTTATAGCGTACATCTTAGCATCCTTATTTCTGTTTTCTTCTATAGATCTTTATTTGTTGTCCACTATTGTGACCGCATCTTCAAATTAGTTTTTTCCTCCGAATAAATTTGGTACAGTTCTTGTTTCCTAAATTAAAAGAATAAATCCTAATATTGCAAACTGAATTAATTAAAGAATGAGATGTCATGAGTTAATACAAGTCGGAGTTCTTTTGAGCTCAAGGGCTTAATAAATTAACCATCTCTGCTTACCTTGGAGCTCATTGCTGCATTTGTAATAAACCTTGGAATATTCAATTTTATGAAGGTTTGTATAAAAAAAAGTTTTCGATCACTATGGATTGCATGTTTTATCTTGAGAGCATTTACAACCAGGTGGTGTGGAAAATCAAAGCCCGTTCTGGCTACTTTTATCTTTTGCCTTTATGCTTGAGCAATATGTAATGTAACCGTTCGTGATATTAGAACTTAGATGAACATAAGTGTATTAACCCTTAAGGATGTTTAGTTTACACTTTATCTGATAATCATTTTGTGACAGTATTGGATTATATTTGCATTTTCCATTTGATTTGTTTGCATTGCGTTCTGATTTTTAATTAAGCAACTTTTACAAATTTATATTTAATATGAAATGGGTAGACCTGAATACTTTTTCATTTTGGAGAACGTGAAATCTTAGTGAGAAACTGACTTTATTTAGGGATTATTTTATCTGATAAAATAACAACGCTAAATTTGACTCATTATGTAACCTCATTTGACATATAAATATGAAATAGTTCATTGATGAAAATTCGAAAATGGACTTTGGCCTATTTGCACCTCATGATGTCTCTTGACAGGCAGTCTGTACTAATACTGGCATGCAAGGCCAGGGCATGACCTACTGCATGCACCATTTAGGCTCTGTCAGCAGCTTCAGTCATGACTGGTTTAAACTGTTCAGAGTATTCTGTCATACGTCACCCTCAATTAGACTCAGCTTGCTGCACTTGAAAATAGCAACAGCTGGAGTTATCTGTTTTGAGTACAAGTACAAATTGACTATTGCAATAATGCATCAGAGTAAAACATTGATAACAAATGCGCTATGTTCAGAAATGTGCATCAATGTTACATGGATTTGAGTCAACCTACTTTGTGCCCAGAATCAAAGAATGCCCATTTGCTGTTCAGTGTTATATATTTACAGTACTTAATGCTTCAGGTTTAGTGCCATATCAATAACCTTATGCAAATCAGGTATAATCCCTGAGAAAACAAGCACAATTTAATTGAAGGCTTTGGAAATAGTGAATACGAGGCATCTCAAGTAAAAGTTTCAGAAATGTTTTAATAAATCTGTAACAGCAGTGCTGTAGCTCAAAGGTCACTTGGCTGGTCTAGGTTCTATAGGATGCGCAGTACTGATCATGTTAGGAGTCGAGAGTTGCTGTTGTTTGAGAGCCATCTGTATGATAGACTAGGAGGCTCCAAGTTTGATCCTTGGTTTGTGCTGAATTAGGTGATCCCATCTGCATCAGTTGGAGTGATATAATTGACCACATATCAATCAATTGATTTAGTTTGATTTATTATCACATGTATTACTATGCAATAAAAAGTATTGTTACCTATGCCATACATTGAGAAGAAAAGGAGAGAGTACAAAATGTAGTGTTACAGTCACAGCTAAGATGGAGAGAAGAGTCAACTTAATATGAGGTATGTGTATTTAAATGTCTGATGGCAGAAGGGAATAAGCTATTCTTGAGTTAGTTAGTACAGGTTCTCAGACTTTTGTATCTTTTTCCCAATGAAAGAAGGTGAAGGACAGTGTGTCATTGGTGCGTGAGATCCATGAATATGCCGACTGTTTTTCTGGGGCAGCAGGAAGTGTAGACAGAGTCAATGGATAGGAGGCTGCTTTGAGTGATGGATTGGGCTTTGTTCATAATCCTTTGTAGTTTTTTTGTAGTCTTGGACAGAGCAGATGCCATACCAAACTGTGATGGAGCTAGAAAGAATGCTTTCTCTAGTGCATTTGTAGATAGAAGTCATAGTGGAATGTCAGATTTCCTTAGCCTCCTGAGAATGTAGAGGGGCTAGTGGACTTTCTTAACTGTAGTGGCAACATGGAGAAAACAGGATAAGTTGTGGGTGATCTCAACATCTAGGAACTTGAAACTCTTGACCATCTCCACTTCATCCCCATTGATGTCGGCTAGTGCGTGTCCGCCGCTATGCTTCCTGAAGTCTATCTCCTTCATTTTGTCGACATTGACGGAGGGATTATTGTCATTGCACCAGTTCACCAGATTCTCTATCTCATGATTGTGTGAGACTCGACCCACGATGATGATGTCATTAACAAACTTGAAAATCGCATTGGAGCAGAGTTGATCACAAAGTTATAGGTATATAAGGAGTATAGTGAGGGCTTGTGGGGCACCGATGTTGAGGATGATCGTGAGGAGGTATCGTTGTCTGTCCTTACTGATTGCGGTCTATGGGTTAAGATGTCTAGGTCCAGTTACTGAGTGAGGAGCCAAGTCCCAGGCCATGGAGTTTGGACGTGATTTTGTAGGAATTATGATGTTGAAGGCTGAGCTGTAGTCGATAAAGAGAAGCCTGATGTAGATGTCTTTGTTATCTAGGTGTTGCAAGGTTGAGTGTAGGGTCAAGGAGATGACATCTGCTGTGGATCTCTTACGGTGATAGGCAAACTGTAGTGGATCCAGGCAATCCAGGAGACTGGAATTCATTCATGCCATGACTAGCCTTTCGAAGCACATCATAATAATGGATGTCAGAACCACTGGACTGTAGTCATTAAGGCATGCTGCTTGGCTTTTCTTTGGTACTGGGATGATGGTTGTTGTTTTGAAGCAGATAGGGACCCCAGATTGGTGTAAAGAGAAGTTAAAGATGTCTGTGAATACTCCTGCTGGCTGCTCTGAGCAGAATCTGAGTGCTAGTCTGGTTACTCCATCAGTTGCTTTTCATGGTTTGACTTTCAAGAAGGCAATTCTGATATCTGTGATGGTGACCTCAGGCATGAGTTTGTCTGAGGCTTCTTTGATCTCTTGCTCAAAATGGGCATAAAATGCGTTGAGTTCACTGGGAAGGAGTACATTGGTGCTGGGGATTTTACATGTCTTCACCTTGTAGCCTGTTATATCTTGCAGACCTTGCCATAGGTGGGGGGAACCTGTGTGGCTAGCCTGGGATTTTGGCTTGGTCTGGTACTGTCTTTTGGCATCCCTGATGGATCTCTGTAGATCATATCTGGATTTCTTGCATAGGTCATGGTCTGCTAACTTGAATACCTCAGGTCTGGATGTCAGCAGGCAATGGGTGTCTCTGTAGATCCCTGGATTCTGGTTGGAATTCATGGATTTGATTTTTTGACACAGTTGAACAGAAGAAAAATTATTCCAAGTTTTGAATTGACATCTAATGACCTCAACTGGGAAATGGACAAGTTTGGAAATGGAGTATATGTAAGTCCAGAGTGGGAAAAAACATTTGACTATTTGTCAAATGTTACATCAAGAACCTATATAAATTCCTCTGTTCATCTCGTTACATGGGAGGCTGCTTTGAGTGATGAATTGGGCTTCGTTCATAATCCTTTGTAGTTTTTTTTGCAGACTTGGACAGAGCAGGTGCCATACCAAACTGTGATGCAGCCAGAAAGAATGCTTTCTCTGGTGCATTTGTCGAAATTGATAGAAGTCATAGTGGAATGCCAAATTTCCTTAGCCTCCTGAGAATGTAGAGGAGTTAGTGGGCTTTCTTAACTGTAGTGACGGCATGGAGGAAACAAGATAAGTAGTTGGTGATCTGGACATCTAGAAACTTGAAACTCTTGACCATCTCCACTTCATCCCATTGATGTCCGCAAGTCTCCATCACCATCTAAAGGCACAGATAGAGAATATAATGGAATGCTCTGTACTTGCTTGGATGAATGTATCCCCTTTAGCATTCTAACACCATCCAGGACAAAGCAACTCATTTGATCAGCATCTCATCCACCTCCTTAAATATTCACCCTCTCCACCAAGTCGCAACTCATCAAAGTGTCTTTGACAGCAGCTTCTAAACACATAACTGGCACCACCTAGAAGAATAAGGGCAGTAGATGCACAGAATTAGCACCACCTGCAAGTTCCCTTCCAAGTCACACAGCATCCTGACTTCAAAATATATTCCTGTTCTTTCATTGTCGCTGAATCAAAATCCTGGAATTTACCACCTAACAGGATTGCAGGGTGTAAAAATAAATTACTGCGGATGCTGAAATCTGAACCAAAAATAGAAAATGCTGGAAAATCTCAGCAGGTCTGACAATAGTGGAAAGAGAACTTTTTGAGTCTGAATGATCTTTTGTCTGAGCTGAAGAGAACTGTGGATGTACCATCACTGGGTGGATGACAGTGATTCAAGAGGTCGGCCCACCACCACTTTCTCGAGCAGTTAGCAATAGGCAACAAATATTGGTTTTGCCAGTGACAACAAATCACACAAACATGTAAAAATGACTTGATATCAAGTTTAAGTTTAAATTTTATTAATGAGTGTCACAAGTAGGTTTACATTAATACTGCAATTAAGTTACTCTGAAAATCCACTAGTCACCACACTCCGCCGCCCATTCTGATACATTGAAGGAGAATTTAGCATGGCCAAAATGCCTAATCAGCATGTCTTTCAGACTGTGAAAGGAAACCAGAGCACCTGGAAGAAACCCATGTAGACATGGAGAGAACATGCAGACTCCCCAATAGACAGTGACCCAAGGTGGAAATTGAACCCTCAGGTCCTTGGCGCTTGAGGCAGCAGTGCTAACTGCTATGCCACTGTGATATTGGAACAAATATATGAAAAATAAGCACCTCTGCAACTGCTTGCAGTTTTTCAGCATGGAGAAAAATATGTTTTCTTGATAGTGTTGCTAATCATCAAATATTGGTTATTGAAGGCACTTAGAAGTTTCAAAACTTGCTCACTTTATGAAGGCTTACATTTGTTAATAGATTGTGCAATTGCTGAAGTTCAGACAGGTGCATTAATAACACACTGCAACAGCAAAGTTCATCATATCTTCAAGTGTAATTCTCGCCTTAGGCAGAATGGATTTTATTTTTGCTGTGTGCTTTTTTTTAACCTATCTTGAAAAGTTGAAGCTTTTTTGAATCTCAGCACATTATGTCTTTCAACATACATGCTCTAAATCCAGCCCTGGCAAATTTGTATTAAATTCCTTGTTTAACAAAACGTTAAGAGTGATCCTAGGATTATGCAGATATGCTTGTAGAAGATGTATTAGCTCTACTTTGATATTTACCTAAGGATTGCAGTCAAGTTATCATCCCTGCAGCTGGCCTATTTATTGAGAACATACTAATAGTAGCTGTCAGATTGACTTGATCTTTTTCAGACCTGTATTTTGCTGTGGAAAATACTATTCACTGTTGAGAGCCCCTGGGATTAGGGGTCTCATAAAATCCCTCAAAGAATACATTGAGTGTTGTTTTAGACTAGTGTTAGACTCTATGCTATGACTAGAGTACTATTTGCTGTGCTCTAATTTTACAGCTGTTCTTAGTCAAACTTTGGTAACTTGCTTTAGTGCCACTTTGAAGAACAGACTGCAAAATGGAGATTTAAACGAGTGAGATATGAGCAACGTAATATATTAATAATCTAATCAAATCACTTGCTTTCTTCTTGACAGAACACGTATTCATGGTTTGAGGCTGTGATTTTATATTATTAACCAGAATTGAATACTGCAACTGCTGGAAATCAACCATAGAAAGCATTCTTTCTGGTTGTAACACAGCTTGGTATGGCTCCTCTTCTGCCCAAGATACCAAGAACCTACAAAAGTTGTGAACGTAGCCCAGTCCATCATGCAAACCAGTTTCCTATCCATTGACTCTGTCTACACTTCCCACTGTCTTTGGGAAGCAGCTTGCATAATCAAGGACGCTACACATTTCAGACATATTCTCTTCCACCTTTTTCCATCAGGAAAAAGATATAGAAGTCTGAGAACAATTACCCTCAAGAACAGCTTTTTCCCTGCTGCCATCAAACTATTTAATGGACCAATTTTATATTAAGCTGATCTTTCTCTTCACCTTACATGTAACTACAATACTATATTTTGCACCTTTTTTCCTCTCTCCTAGTACTCTATGAGCAATATGTTTTGTTGTGCATAATCATGCATAGCTTTCAGGAAACTATACTTCTCACTATATCCCAATGCATGTGATGATAATAAATCAAGTCAAAGAAGCTGTCTGACTATTTCCAGTATTTTCTGTTTCAATTAGATACACTTTGGACCGTTGTTATGCAGATAGGAGAAAATGTGATGTTGTGGCTCGTTGTTAGATTTTCATCTCAGAATCAGAAGGTTGCGTGTTCAAGCCCTGTTCCAGAGACAAATCTTGGCTAACGTTCCAGTGAAGTACTGAGGGAGTGCTGTACTGTTCAGTGTGCTGCCTTTCTGATTAGAGGTTAGACTGAAGTGCTTTCTGCCATTTTAGATGGATGTAAAAGATCTCCTGCAATGTTTTAAAGAAGTGGAATTTTCCCAGCCAATATTTATCCTCAAACAGCACCACTAAAAACAGATTATAAAGCTATTATCACATTATTGGAACCTTGCTGTTTGCAAATTGTCTGTTGTGCATTCCACATTACAACCAGTGACTAGACTTCATGGTGCATTGAATAATCATGCATAGAGCAAGATTGTTTGTCACAGTGGGCTATTACACTGATTAAATGTGGGGCTTTGTTAGTTGATGAGAAGGAAATATTCTTCTCTGTGCTGTCTGTATAGATTCTACCTGAAATAGATTTAGTTATTCAAAACTCATTTCTTAGCAGATGCAGATCTGTTGGTACAAAACTGTTGAACAATTCAACAATTAATTCACTGACTCAAAGTATCCCAAAGGTAATCTGTTAAGGAAATGAGAGAGTTCATGTGATGCAGCAGAGGTGTTGCTTCTGGGATTTAATAGCAATGGCAAAAGGATTTGCTGCCAACACTGAGATCCCACAGCCCAGTTTTCCAATATGAAAAGTTTCACCTTGATTAATACAATAAAAAAATTGAGGAATCATGCTAATTAGTCATAGAATCATAGAATCTGCATTTGGCCTATTGAGTCTGCACCAATCCCTGTAGCCCCAAGTATTTATCCTGTTAGGCCCCCTAACACTAATGGACAATTACCATGGCCAATTCAACTTACCTGCACATTTCTGAACCATGGGAGAAAACTGGAGCACCTGGAGGAAACCCAGGCAGACACTGGGAGAACATGCAAATTCCACACAGATATTACTCAAGGCAGGAATTGAACCCAGGTCTTTGGTGCTGTGAGGCAGCAGTGCTAATCATTGTGCCACTGTGCTGCCACTTCATTAGAGAAGTAAATGAATATATGCAAAAGCTGTTCAGCCATTTAGCTGTGTTCATTTAACTTGTTTTAACACTGTATCCCTGCTACTGAAAATATTGCATGTTCGAGCTAATACAACTTTTCATATCCTGAATCAGACCTTTCGTTTCTTCCTATGATTGTACTTCAATCAGTTGATGTATGTATTGCTTTAACAAAATTCTAGATTTATGTAGGGCAATAAATTAAAATGTTACCAACTTGCTGTCTGACAGCTGCTAGTGTTGAGCAGTAATGCTTAAGACTGCATCGAGTAACAGCATTCCTTCCGTTCAATAGTATTGAATCTCTGCCTTTGGTGTCATATGCTTGAAATTCATACATTATCAATAAGATTTAAACCAAATCCCCAACCTAAGTTACTAATGCCAAACTTTTTGAGGTTCAAGAAATAATGAATCCCTTGCTAAAATGATGATCCTGGAATTTAGAATCCTGAATATATAACTTCAATTTTAATGCCAAATTTGTACTCCTTTCATTGTTCTCAGTGAGCTGAGCCACTGATGATTTAGGTTAACTTGCTCGAACTTTTTGTATTGTGTGTTCGACCCAAAACATCTAGTGGAATACTTTATGTGGAAGCGGGGTTGAGGGGGAGGGGAGAGGAGCAATGTCATCAAGTAAAATGTATTTTGTGTTGCTAATTTATGCTGTGTAAATTCATTATAATTGATTGACGATTGCAACTTGCATCTCATCATATTGGCCCAAATTTTGTGATAAGAATGATAATGAGGCTCTCAGCGCTAACTTATCATGGAGAAAATCAGACTGCAGCTTCGAAAAAATCAGGACTTGCTGCTCCATTTGCTATCCAAGAGCTTTGATACACCAGTGCCGTACTGAGAGACTCTGTGTTCAAACACACAAGCGTTGTGAAGTTGCAGTACTTAACCACAGGTACCCTATGAACACATCAAGCAAAGTTAGGGCTTGCCAATGCAAGTGTGAGTTTGTAGCAGTGTGATAAATCCTAATTACTACTAAACAACTCCTCTGCCGTTGACAACTTATTTTTACAAATGTAGAGTTTCATTACTTTTAATTATTTGGGGGGATTTTTTTACTGTTTTTCTCCTTTCCAATTAATCCCATCTTTCCCTCTTATTACTTTTCTTTCTGTACATGATTTTATATTGACTAAAACTCTGCTTCAGTAAGAATTCTTCAACCTTACAGGTTGAAGGGACATGCTGCTGTTTTCCCTGTGTACAATAGTCCCAGCAGAGGTCAGCATGCTGTGTCAAACTCCCAGTGCCTGTGATTTTCTACACACCAGTCCACACAAAGTCTGTGGAAACAGGAAGTGTACCTAACATCGGGCCCCACTTGTTCGACTGTGATTGCAAAACCCAGGATATTTTTGTTGAATTTCTTTTTAATAGAGATCTGAAAAAGGAATCATATGAACGCGTAATGTTAATTCTTACTTCTCTCTCCGTAGACCTCCCAAACATGCCAAAATGTTCCACTATTTTTTGTTTTTAAGGTTACTTAAATGCTGGCCTGTCCCATCTGGATCTCTGTGCCATCGATTGATCATTCTGCCTGAAGAATTTCCTGACAGCAGTGCTAACTTTATGTTTTGCTAGTTGGAAGCTGTGCTCTGTACCCAACTGTAATAGTTTAAATCGAACTTTGTTTTAAAAATGTTTTAGATCTAACTTTTCCATAGCATTTCTTATGTCCGCAGATCACTTGGTTTCACTTAACTGGTGCGACCACTCTAACCCCAGCTCTCAATGGCAATCTTCTGCCACACACTTTCTTGGCCATTTGACCAGCATATGAGGAATATCTCAGTAGGTCTGGCAGCATCTGTAAGAAGAAAAAAGAGCTGATATTTAGAGTCCAAATGATCCTTTATCAAAGTTCTGACAAAGCTTTGTCGAACTTTGACAAAGGGTCATCTGACTCAAGACATCAGATCTTTTCTCTCCTTACAGATGCTCCAGACCTACTGAAAACTTCCAGCATCCGCAGTCATTTGCTTTTATTTAGATCAGCGTATTGTTTGATTTGTTGTTTGCTACTGTGCATGTGATGTGATATCATTTTGCAATGGTTCTCAAATGTTCTGCAAAGATCTTTAGTGTCTTCTAGGAAAATTAAATTTCCAGTTTCTTTTGCATTTTCCCCTCATTGAAGGAAAAGTTGATGTAAATTGGGGAGGCAATGGCCTAGTGATTTTATTGCTAGACTGTTAATCCAGAAATTATCCACCATTAAAAGATGAGTTCTTGTGTTAGTATTAAAATTAAACTGGTCACAATTTATGAATTTTTTAAAAAATGTCAAAAATCTGATTGTATCCATTTACAAAAGATTATTAACAGAAATTACAGGACATTGCGTTAAGTATCAATTTCATCTGCAGCAAAGTTGCCTTTGAGATAGTAAAGAACATCACAGTATCATAAAGAAACAGAAATGTTGTTTGATTGGGAAGGTGAAGACATTACCACAAGACTATTAATCCAGAAAATCAGCTAATGTTCTGGGTTCTGGGTTCGAATCCTGCCACAGCAGATGGTGGAATTAGAATTCAATAAAAAACATCTGGAATTAAGAATCTAAAAATACTGATGGCTATTGTTGATTGTTGAAAAAAATCATCTGGTTCACTAATGTCCTTCAGGGAAGCATACTTGCCATCCTCACCTGGCCCAGCCCACATGTGATTCCAGAGCCCCCATAGAGCAATGTAGTTGACTTAACTGCCCTTGGGTAACTCGGGATGGGTAATAAATGTTGGCCAATTGGCATCGCCTATGTCCCAAAAATGAGTTTTAAAAATATTTGGATTGTCACAGGCAGGACAAATTTTTTGAATTTCTTTGTAGCCTCATGTATAGTATGCTAATGTCAATAAAAAAAACAAGATATTAAATGTAATTTTAAATCAGACCTTGCTTGGATCACAGGCTTTCATTGCCTATGAGTTTGCAGGAGTGACTCATCCCCAAATTCTGGTGATCTTTCGCCTCTTAATTTTCATGAGAAACCATTTTATATTTTTATTTTTGCAGTAATTCTTTTAAGTCATGAATTGAATGTGACTATTGGTGGCACATTTGTTGTCCACCCTACTTGTTGCACTCTGAGATACTCCTGCAGTGCTGTTAGATTTTAACCTGGCAACAATGAAAGAATGCCATATATTTTCAAGTCAGGATAGTATGTGGTTTGAGAATATATTGCAGGTGGCAGTACTCCCACTCTGATCCATATACCTGCTGCCCATTTTTTGGAAGGAAGTATTAAATTTAGTGCACAGAAGTATAAAGTGATACATGTTGATAATGAGGGTACAGTTCTAAAGTGGGTGCAGGAACAGGAAAACCTTCGACTGGATGTGCATAAGTCATTAAATTGCTTGGCAGTTGAGGAAGTCGTTCAAGAGACATACAGAATGATGGGCTTTTTAAATAGAGGAATAGGCCCGGGCACATCTGCAACAAATCCGGGGACGGGCATTCTCCATTGACCTCGGACGTACGGATTGGTAAAACTCCCCCCGTAGTGGCCTCCTTCTGTGCTGTAACTTTTCTATGAAGTATTTACAATGCATTGCCTGAGAGGCAGATTCAGTTGTGGCTTTGAATAGGGAAAGGTGTAAGCAGTTGAAGGGATCAAGTTTACAATGTGACAGAAGATGGGAAGGAAAGTGGGACCAGCTATAATGCTGTGGAGAGAGAACCAGCACAGACTCAATGGGTCAAATGGCCTTCTGTGCTATAACCATTTTATGAAAGAAAATTCTGTCATAGAAGCAAAGGTGTGTTGATGCTCTGCATCTTGCAGATGGTACTCAGTGCAGTCGCAATGCATTGGTAGCGGAGGGTTTGAATGTCTTTAAGATGCTTAAGATGCCAGCCAAGCTGGATCCTTTGTCCAGTATGATATTGAGCTCCCTGAGTGTTGTGGGGACTGCATACATACAGGCAAGTGGGGAATGTTTCATCACGCTCCTGTCTTGTATCTTATAGATGGTGGAAAGATTTTGTAGAGTCAGGAGTGAGTTACTGTTGGGAATGTTTTAAGTGCAATTAAATAATTTCTTATCGTTCAGGTGTGTCATCCCAAATGCAGATTTATTACTCGGTCACTATAGTTTAATAATAATTACATTTAGACAACAGATTTAGACAGCCTGGTTTCTTGTAGACCCAAGGTGTTCTAAATATAGATTTTGGACTTCCAGTTATCCCATAAGTTCAGACTATGAACATTGTACCTGATATTTTGTAAACCCTTCTTTTGTGAATTATATCACATGATACACTTCTTGCCAACCACCAGATTTGACATAATGGCCACCTTGATGGATTAGCTGTTAAATAATTAATATTATAAAGGGAAAAGGATGACCTATAAACAGTCTCACTGTTTAGGTATTTCCATTGCTATGGCTAATACTTGATATTGCACCTGACAAATGATGTAGTAAACTGTCTTCTATAGTTCCTATTCCCATTGACCAGACCAATAATTGATAACTTGCCCAAAGAAGTGGGCATGGAGATGAAGGTGACGGAAGAAGAGTTCAACATCACATCAAGCCTGGTACTCATTAAGATGGGGACATAAGGGTGTAAAGCTGAGTCATTTGCTGAGAACAGCAAATGCAGCCTCAGAGGGGAAGGTCAGAGGGTATGGCGAATACAAGGTGCAGAAAAGGTAAGGAAAGGGGGGATTGATAATAATTGGTAACTGACAATAATAATTAATAACACAAATTCAGATTCTGATTATAGAATCATAGATGATTATTCAGCATATTTCATCTTGCCTCTTAATTTCACTAACCTAGAAATATTGACATCCCAAAATCATAGGATCCCCACAATGCAGAAAGAGACCATTTGGCTATCAAGCGTGCACCGACAGCAATATCACCAGGTCCTATCCACATATTTACTCTGCTAATCCCCCTGACACTAAGGGGCAATTTAACATGGCCAATCCACTAATCTGCAAATCTTTGAACTGTGAGATAAACTGGAGCACCTGGAGGAAACCCCACAGACACAGAGAATGTGCAAACTCTGCACAGACAGTTACCCAAGGCTGGAACTGAACCCAAGCACCTGGAGCTGTGAGGCAGCAGAGCTAACCACTATGTCACCATTAGGCAAGGTAGTTATTTAGAACATAGAACATAGAACAATACAGCACAGAACAGGCCCTTCGGCCTTCGATGTTGTGCCGACCAAAATAAAAAGCAATGCCCCTCCAAACTAAACCATTCCCTTCTCTTCCATATACTTATCAACTAACCTCTTAAACGCCACCAAACTTGGCGCATCTACAACAGCTGCAGGCAGGGCATTCCACTCCCTAATCACTCTTTGAGTAAAGAACCTACCTCTGATATCCGTCCTATAACTCATACCCCTTAATTTAAAGCTGTGTCCCCTCGTGCTAGCTTTCTCCATCCTAGGAAAAAGGCTATCACTGTCCACCCTATCTAAACCTCTAATCATCTTATATGCTTCAATAAGATCCCCTCTTAGCCGCCTCCTTTCTAACGAAAACAACCTCAAATCCTTCAACCTCTCTTCATAGGACCTGCCCTCCATACCAGGCAACATCCTGGTAAACCTCCTCTGTACCCTCTCCAATGCCTCCACATCTTTCTTATAATGTGGCGACCAGAACTGCACACAATACTCCAAGTGCGGCCGCACTAGAGTTTTGTACAGTTGCAACATGATGCTGCGGCTCCTAAATTCAATCCCCCTACCAATAAAAGCTAAGACTCCATATGCCTTCTTAACAACTTTATCCACTTGACTGCCTACTTTCAGGGATCTATTGACACATACACCAAGATCCTTCTGTTCCTCAACACTATTAAGAGCCCTACCATTAGCCCTATACTCTACACATTTATTGTTCCTGCCAAAGTGCATTACCTCACACTTTTCCACATTAAACTCCATTTGCCACCTCTCGGCCCAGCTCTGCAACTTGTCCAAGTCACAATGGCATGCTTATGTTTATGGCATGCTTTATCACACTGTTGATGACAGCTTCCATCATTTGTTAATTAGGAGTAGACTGATGGGGTGATAATTAGGCAACATTGGAGTTATCCTGCTTTTCATGCATAGTCATTATGTGGAGATGCCAGCATTGGATTGGGGTAAAACAGAAGAAAATCCCACAACACCAGTTTAAAGCCCAAACAGGTTTTTTTGTAGCAAAAGCCCACAAGCTTTCGTCCCAGCCACCTGACGAAAGGACAGGCTGTCCCGAAAGCTTGCGGCTTTTGTTACAAATAATCCTGTTTGGACTTTAAACTGGTGTTGTGGGATTTTTTTCTGTCTTACGGATAGCTTATACCTGGACAATTTTGCATATTGTTGGGTATATGTCAGTGCTATAATTGTACAGGAGCAGTTTGGCTAAAGATGAGGCTAAATGTGGCACTGCAACCAGGATGTTGTCAGGGCCTAGAAGGTTTTGCTACATCCAAGGCTATCGCCCATTTGCAGAAAAATGATCAAAAGTTTAAAAACAAACTATGGCAGGTGATCCTGTAGTTACTGTTTAAATGAACCATTCCATAGAACCGTAGAGACCCACATTCTACATACAACTCAAAAAGTTCAGCCTCTTACATGAATCCAATGACTTCATTCAAGGTGAATGAATCCACCTTCAGAGCCGTGGTAAGGCTCGATGTTGTGAGCCAAATGACAGCACATAACCTCTGAGGAGCCACATGAGTTCCAGCATCGATTCACCCTCTTCTTTCCTTCTCTATGAACGGTATGCTTTGACTGTATAGTGGGCAGGAAACAATGCTTTTCACTTTATACAGATACGTTTGACAATAAATCAAATTAAATATGTGATAGAAACTAATAATTGTAAACATAAAATAACTTAAGCAACAGTCGCCAATCTTGCAGTAGTTCAAAGGTCCATGTTTTTCTATTTCCTTTTGATCTAGTTACATTCTTTGAAGTCAGGACCGCTAATTTACAAGCCTTGCTCTATCTGCTTTAGTGTACAAGTGCTCATTGCTACCACCTACCACTTTCTTTCCAGGCACTTGCTTACCCCCACTATCCTGGATTCTTGCAATTCCTGTATAAGGAGTTCTTTTGTGCTCCAATCCTAAACCCTGCTTCAACTGTGGATTTTATTGCTTACTCCTTTCATTTCCTTGGCCTTGTTGAAAGCACAGTAGCATAGCGATTGCTTTAATATTGAAAATTTCAGACTTAATCAAACTATGTATGACAAGCATTTACAGCACTGGAAAGTTGTATGTAAGTCAGGTACAAAAATTAATTGCGACACGAATATTTTAAAGCAGTAAGAAGAAAAAGAATATTGAATACAAAAATAAATCAAAGATCGCAACTCAAATATTGTCAAAGAAAAAGTACATTTTGAAAATAAAATGAAAGCAAAAGACGTGTCTAATTTTGGGATAATTAGCCATGGCGATGTTTATTTGTGAAGTTTGTTTTTAATTTTTGCATCCAGTATTGTAGTTCCTATGATCCAATCCAGATTAATTCTCAGTATCAATGAGTACTGAACACACGACATTACGAAATAATATATCCCCACGACAGCACACAACACAGTCATTTCATGCCAACTTCAGGTTATTCATGGAAGCATGAGGAGATTGGTAAAGAAGAATTAAAATAAATTGGGAATTCACTGGAGAAAAATAATTAATTTTGGGAGTGCTTTGTAGCTCCAGCCGAATTCACAACTTAGTTAATTATCTCTTTTGAAGCATCGAGTTGAGAAAAAAAAAAATCAGTGAAAAGCAGAGCAGCAGCCGTCAAGAAGTTGTGCAAATGTACGAGAAGTGAGCCATTATGCAGCTCTGAAGAGGGGAAGTCAGAGATTTTGCCGAGTGAGAAGCGGCGACTGAACTGAAAATGATTCTTTCGCCAATCCTTTCCTCCTTTCATTGAAAAGTCCAGGTTTCTCTAGCCTTTCCTTGGACCTCATACCTCTGACAGCCTCATGGCTCTTGATACAGCCTCCAGCAATTGGCTGTTCAGGATGCAATCAATATTCAAAATGTGGTCTGACTAGAGCACAATTTGATCATGACTTCTTTTGACTTGCACTCCATTGTTTTGGCTGTGTAGTCAAACATTTCATTGGTTGTGTTGACTGCTGTCAAACATTAGTTCAGCAGGTTTACCAAACTCCCAGGTCTTCTGTAACTTCATCCTTAGTTCAACATCTTGCAACAAACTTATTATTCTTCCCTAGGTGCAGAACCTTTATGACCAGTTTTTTTTCCTGTTGTCCAATTTAGTTTGTAATTTCTGACTTCACTGCCTTCCCAGTTTGGTTACCTGGGATTTCTAAATCAGTTAACATAAATTAGAAATAGTAGTGATATCATTTCTGTTGCTGTTTTCTACCCTTCAGCCAGTTTTTTTAATACGCTTGGGTTCACCTAAATCACGACAGCTTTTATGTTGAACTTCATAAAATTATTTTTTCAAGTCTCCTGTAGCATTCATATTCTCTTAAAAACATACCTTCACTTAACTCCCACGCCAGGAAAGATAATTTTAAAACCTCAGTAAGTATCTTATAGCTCTCTTAATGTAAAAGGAGGAGCTCGCAGTCTGTAAGGGCAGGATACAAGAGCTCTTGTTGAGCTTTTCTAGCATTATCTTTACCAGCATAAAATGAATGTGCTTTATGAGCAACTAAGTTGGTAATGTATAGTAGTCTGAAATGTACCTTTTAAGATGCAACAAATGATAAGACCTTGTGTGTTATTTCAAGTTGAATTATGTTGCACTCTCTTCATACTTTGGCCAATAGCCTGAAGTTGGTATGGAATGACTGGTTTGTTATATGTGGTGGGGATGTTTTATTTTAAAACAGAAGCATAGAAGATAGAAGCAGGAGGAAGCCATTTGGCCCTTCGAGTCTGCTCCGCCATTCATTACAATAGCAGCTGGTCATCCAACTCAATAGCCTAATCCTGCTTTCTCCCTATAACTTTTGATCCCAAAATGTCATGTGTTGAGTGCTTATTGCTGAAACAGATAACTTTTTTAAAAAAACTTTTGAGTGATCAACTTAAAACAATCACCCAATAAGATTTAACGTTTTAAGATTTTGACTGTAACAAACAAACTAAGAAGAACATCGACAATCTAAACAATATTACATAGCAGGCAATTAATGTTCTAAATTATGCTTTAATGCCACCAGTAACCCCATGATGCACTCATGGACATCACAGAATATTCTTCACATGATCAGTCTTTATAGGAAACCACCCACAGCCAATCCCAGCATGCATTGGATTCATGTCTTCCCATTTCACTGAGTCAGAATATCATGGGATTGTCAAGAAGTTCTTCCCTCAGTTCTCGAAGAATTTGCTATTTAGCTAATAGCAGTAAGATCTATTCCAGTGACTTCTACTCCAGTGACAGAGCACATCTTCAGGTGTCTTTAGATTGTCGCGGGATATGTTGCTTTGACGAGAGATCGTCCTCCTTCCTGAATCCTGCCAGGTAGCTCACTAAGGCCTCAGATTTCCCATTCCGCTGACTACACCAAACATAGACTTTTGTCTCTGTGAAACATTTATCTCTCTCTCATTTTCTTGCTCTCCCTTGCTCTCTGTCTCTCTCAGGCTCACTCATTCTCTTGCTGTCTTTCACATGAGCATATATAATATTATTACGAGAATAGCTTGGCTCGAAGTATAGTACTGGAGCACAAGCAATACAGCATGCATGCAGTTGGGGTTTGAAACCATTGTGCTCAACCATTTCTTGGTATGATAGGGAGGATTGGCATTTGTGATAATTGGGACCTCAGAAGGAAGCTGAGATTGATCAACCACTTGGCACTTTTAATTGAAGATAGTAAAAAATGGCTTAAACCTTCCCTTTTGCCCTCACATATTGGACTGCATCAATATTGTGGATAGAGGTTTTCACGGAACCTTCTCCTCCCATTAGTTGTAGATTTCCCAAATCAAGACTAGCTGTGACAGTATGCAGAGTTTTGATCTGATCCATTGATTGTTGGATTGTCAAGTTCCATCCACGGTATACAGCTTCTGTGGTTCAGCATGCATTTAGATCTGCATTGAAGCTTCAGCGGGATGGCACTACTTTTTCAGGGATATGCAGCATGCTCTCCTGCAGGGTTAGTCCCCCATCTTGACAGCAAAGATATGCTGGGACACAAGATCCACAACTGTGCCACGATTTCTGATGGTCTTTTCTGCTAATGGGATAGAACATAGGAATGGGGATAGAGGAGTGAGTGTGAAAGTTTTGATGAAAGGTGTGATTAATCTGTGGGGGTGCTCGCCATATTCTGGCACAAATCACCAGATATGAGCAAGAAGTCTGGTTGGATATATACCTTTTCTGTGGCCGATTCTGGGTGATAGATGATGGGTGGCTTGTCCACATAATTTACCAGAATGAAGATCAGTAGTAATCCATTCAAGCTCTCTAGCCTGTTCTGGCATTCATTCAGATCATGGCTGATATGATTACGACTTGAACTCTACTTTCCTATCTGTCTTCATTACTGCTTTTCTCTTTTTGTCAGTCATCTATTCAAGGAGGGTGTGACATTAAATAGAGTTTCAGCATAAATTCCCAATATCTTTCAAATTTACAGCTTTATTATCTTTTTAAATTTCACTGATTATTCTGAATGCTGAGCCTCTTATAGTGTTAGCCTTTCACTTGCTGATGATGGACTCAACCATACAGCCTAGAAAGCTTCCAGCTTCAATCCCCAAGCTGTGTGGAGTTACTCAGTCACTGCAGTGGTGAAAATGGGAATATTGCAATTGGTTTCAGTGCTCAAAACTGGTAAATCTCACTGAAGAAGCACTGGGTCCAGGCAGTATTGGATTTGACTATGCTTTTCCCCCTTCTCCTGTCGCAGGACGAAGTAATCTTTTCTTGGGAAGAATTTGGACAGTGTCAGCTGTTGACAGTGTAGTATTTAAGTTTAAAGTTTATTGATTAGTGTCACAAGTAGGCTTGCATTAACATTTTAGTGAAGTTACTGTGAAAACCCCCTAGTACTACTACTTGAGTGAAGGTGCAAAGCTCCAGAGAGAAAAAAATCTTGGTGGTTCTGTTGTTTAAAGCAAGCTTTAACAGAAAATAAATTATGTAGATGTGAAAAAATGGTTTAAACTAATTCAGCATAGCTCTGACTGCAAGTGTGCGTATGCAAGTGCATATAATATGTATTTTTGCAGAAATATGTGTGTACGTATTTCAGAGCCTGAACAGATTACTAGTGAAATAACTCTCAAAGAGGCAGGTAAAACCACAACTCTTGTCAAGTGTAACCAATAAATCTCTGTGTGTACCTACTTCATTACAATAGTTGTGTTAGACAGCAATCTAGCTAAGGAGGAACAATCAACACTTTATTCCTAAACATTTCTCCTTTCCTTTCAACTGGGATCATACAAAAGTTTGGCTTATAAAGTACCTGACAATATTATTTTTGCTCTGAAGGCTGGAGCTGCATTTGGGGATTCTCCTGCAGCAACTTAGCCTAGCTGTCAGCTGAGCTTGGAATTTTAACTAAAACTGCCTGATCTCAACAACTCTGCCACTAAGGTGTCCAGACCCCTTTCAGTTGGTACATTTTCCCTTTCTCTTCAGGTATGTAAGAGGGCATTGGAGAACATGGACATCATGTTAATCTAGAGAGGTCGATTATCCTCGTTTATGGCATATTCATCCAGTTTGTGAGGCTGTTTATAAAGACTGTTTTATGTCTGCCTCTATTTCTTTTACAAAATCAACCTTTCCCACTGGCATCAGATTTTCTAAATCATAAATCCTTATTTCATGCCCCAATAATTCCAACTCTTTTTTTTGATCTTGGTCAACAGAGTTCGTTTTGTCTCACATTGTACCAGCATCTCTTCATTGATAGAACATAGAACAGTACAGCACAGGAACAGGCCCTTTGGCTATATTATGCCAAACATAGTGCCAGACTAAACTAATTCCTTCTGTCTGCCCTTCGTCCATATCCCTGTATTCCTTCCTTATTCATATGCATATCTAAAAGTCCCTTAAATGCCCCTATTATATCTGCCTGCACCACCATACCTGGCAGCACATTCCAGGCACCTGCCAATCTGTTTAAAAAAAAAACTTGCCCTTCACATCTCCTTTGAACTTTTCCTCTTTCTCCTTAAGTGCATGACCTCCAGTATTACAAATTTCAACTCTGGGGGGAAAAAGATTCTGACTGTCACTGATAGTGTGACTTGTCCAGAATGTCTTCGTTATTCAACTCAGTCACCCCAATTCTACAGCCTCAGTTTTTTTCTGCATTGCTTCAGTGATCATCCGAAACTCACTCCCGTTTGTCAAGGTTGACATGATGCAACATTCCAGGATTCTCAGTTTTGATGCTCACAGTTAACTTTGCGTTGATTGTAATCTTTCATTTCTCAAAATATGTCTTCGGCCATTCCAAGCTTTTGTTTTATTTCTTGGTAAATTCTACATTTCTGAATGTAATCAGCTATGGAAATAGGCAGTTCAGTCCGCTTGTTAATGTGTTTTGACACAGCGAATATTTCTGAAAAAAAAATTAAGCTTATTGAGTGCATTGTGGGTAATGATATATCTCATGAATCATATCTTCTGGGGTGTGGAATAATTCTGTCATTCAGCATTTCACTGCATGTATTAAATTGAATTTGAGATGTTGCAGGTTATATTTTAGAAAATAATTGGCTTTTATTTTGCGTTGTCCTCTGAAATCTGGCAGCTCTTGTTATCTCACATCACTAATTCAAATATCTCAAAACCACATCATAAATTAGCGAGTGACCTTGGTATACGTTTGCCCATTTAGAAGCAGGTGTGATCAAAAGGAAGTTGAAAGAATTGTTACAGAAATATAAATCCAGATTATGCACTTTGTTTATAGATTTAAGTTCAGTCTGTAAAAGACCCAGAAAATTGTCGTCTTTTTAAGAAAACAGATTTGAAGTTTTCATGGTGTATTTAAATTCCAAAGCATTTGTTCCTCTTTAGCTAAATTACTGTCTAACACAATTTATTACATCCAAGCAGAAATAAATACTACAATGGTGTGCCACTCCGCCAATTAGAATGAGGTTGCACAGACTTTGTAGGCCACTTGTCATTGATCTTGTGCAAGCCTTCAGGCTATCCATTGACAGATGTAGTGAAAAAAGCCAAGCCCTTCAACTTAAATAAAACGCCATTTAAACTGTCAAATGTTTTGTGTATTTAATTGAGCAACAACCATAAACTTGTGTTTTACCTGCAGCTAACGGCTATTTTACTACCTGCATTAAAGCTCAAGTCCTGTTGGAAGATATTAGAATTTTATTTAACCATAGATTTGTTGCTTACGTTATAATTATTCAATATTACAGCTACCTTGTATCCCCTGGCATTGTGTATACGAAGCTCTGCATATCCATTTTATTGTTTAAATAAAGTGCGGTTTTCTTGTTAGAAATGCAACGATTACTATCCTTTTGTGCTTTGCTTCTTTCCTGATTTCAATTGAAACTGAATTCAATAGTAGGGAAGAACACACTGTAATAAGGAACTTCTACTGTAACCTCCTCAAATTACTTGCGTTTGTGCTGGAATTTTTGGTATGAAAATATTTTGTCTGCTTTCAGTTGTGACACTGACTTGTTTAAAACAAAATATTCCAAAAGGGCAGGAGCAGATTATCACAAATGGGTTGTTCTGCTGAAGAGGTGAACTGGATATAAAGTGGCTTGTCCTTTTTGCCAATCCTGAGTAAATTTTTAAGGTATTGATTTTATATGTTGGAATTGGTATGAAATGACTGACTTTAATACTTCTGTTTGAAGAAATTATTCTGCAACTGCGCATGACAAATTAAAATATTTCTAATTTTGCATGGTTTCATAACCCAATCTCTAGCTCACTTTTGACAGTAATGCATAAATATTAATTTAAAGAATTTTACCTGTTAAATTCTACAGACAAGTGCATGGTGGCATAGTGGTCAGCACTGCTGCATCACAATACCAGGGACCCAGTTCCGATTCCTAGTTTGGGTCACTGTCTGTGCAGGGTCTGCACATTCTCTGCGTGTCTGCATGAGTTCCCTCTGGTTGCTCCAGTTTCTTTCCACAATCTGAAAGACGTAGGTTAGGCGCACTGGCCGTACTCAATTCTCTGTTTGTGTATCTGAATTTGGCGACTAGGGGATTTTCACAGTAACTTCATTGCAGTGTTAATATAAGGCTACTTGTGACACTGTTAAATAAACTTTGACTTTAAGCTGGATTATCTGTCAAATAATACGCTTTCTTTGGAAGAAATAGTTTTGTATTTGTGATTTGTTAGCACAATTAAGGACTCCACACACCTGGACATGTTCTCTTCTATCTCCTTCCATCGGGCAAAAAGATACAAATTCTGAGGTCATGTATCAACTAACTCAAGAACAGCTTCTTCCTGCTGCTATCAGACTTTTGAATGGACCTACCTTGCATTAAGTTGACCTTTCTCTACACTCTCGCTGTGACTGTAACATACATTCTGTACTCTCTCTCCTTTCCTTCTCTATGAACAGTATGCTTTGTCTGTATAGTGTGCAAGAAACAATCCTTTTCTCTGTATACCAATACATGTGACAATAAATCAAATCAGTAAGGGCAAGAAGTATTAACTAAAGTACTTTTTTTAAAATGGCGAGGACTATAATCTACTTTTCAATTGTTGCAGTATGGCCACAGAATTGTCGTTATTTTGGTGCAGTCGATCATCTATGTAAATTTATAAAAGCCAAGAGAGATAGATTCACCCATTGCAGTATTTTTGTTTCTCTGTTTACCCTGTTACATTCATTGCTTTCTGTTTCCTTCCTTGTTTTTGATGCTCGATTTACTAATGCTCAATTTCACAGTCATGTTTCTTCTGTTGAACACTATTTCTGGCTCCCACTCATTTCCATGTGGATTACAGCTACATACTTAAGCTGTATCAGATCCACTTCTGATCATAGATACCAATAGCATTGTCTGCTTCTGACAGAGATCGTAGATTTGGAATACTAATCCAACTCCTGTTTCCCACAGAGGCTGCCTGACTTGCCGAGTTTTTCTATCTGTTTGTATTTGGAAAAAAAAATTTGCAGATCAAATTAGCCTTATTAATAAAATCATTTAAAAAGCTAAATGTGTTTAAATATAACTTTACTGAACTTTTTTACTGATAAAAATGATAGCAAAATTGTTTTTATTTATTATTTGAGGTGGCAGGACTAGGGTGTGTTGTCCATCCTTAACTGTTCTTCATAGAATCGCTACAGTGCGGAAGGAGGCCATATGGTCCATTGAACCAGCACCAATAACAGTCAGGCCTTATACCCACAAATTTACCCTGCTAATCCCCCTGATACTAAGAAACAATTAAATATGGCCAATCCACCTAATCTGCCCGTCTCGGAGCGCCCAGAGGAAACCACACAGACAGACACCCACAACCAGAATTGAACCCGGGTCCCTGGTGCTGTGAGAAATTGAACTCGGGTCTCTTGCGCTGTGAGGCAGCAGTGCTAACCAGTCTTGATTTATTTTTACCACTTCAAACTCAATTACCATTAAAACATCTTTTTCACCTGCTTGGTCAAATATGAAGCCAAATTTGTACACCTGCTTTAGGTTTAATATATGATGTATGATGCATATATACAGTAAATGATATTTTTAATGCAACTGAGAGATTTTGTTATTTCAATTCTTCCTATTAAATATCAAAGCTATCAAAGTAGGTATCTGTCACGCAATAATTATTGGTTCATTGGTTGGCAGGAGGTTTCCAACTAGAATGATCCTGGTGAATGTTTAATGACATTTCTCTGATAAATGTCATTGAAGTATTCCATATGTGGTTGTAATAAAGAGTACTGGTAGCGCTCCTAAGGTCTGGACTAATTGTGTAGATTGCTTTTAAGATTTGAGCAACTTTTATTGGATAATGATCTGCTAAGAACTGTTAGATCTTGCAGCAGTGTTTCATAAAATGAAGAGTCAGGTCTGAGGTGTGTTTTTTTTCTTAAAAAAAAAGTTAATTAGAAGGCAGATCAAATTATGGCCATCATGCTAGATCTGTCATTTTATAAATGAGTGCTGTCGGTGCTTTAATCCAGTGTAATAAAATCATTAACTATATTTTGTTTAATTTCAGAAGTCATATTTTTAATATAGTATTAACTCAACACTGAACGCTGAAAGTAAACCATTTCTCAATAGATATTTACTCTCAATTTATTCAAATGTCTAGCTTAATGTAGATCATTCTACATTGCATATTTTTTAACAGTTGCATGAAGGATAAAAGGAGCTCAAGACTTTTGTGTTCAGCTGCTAAGCAACAAACGCAAAGAGAGGGAAATGGTGATTGCCAGTATTTTATGGACAGGAATTAGGGGATGCCGCTTGCCATTTGTTACACTTACAGATGCATCACATTTTCTGTGGGTTTTGGAGTGCCAACTTGGGATAATTGGAGATCATTTTTTCAGGGCAGTATTCACTGCAGGGGATCTATGTCATGTATGCATGAGTCTTGGGTCGTGCAAGAAATCAAGACTGTTTGCTCTCATATTTTGAGTACCCATAGTGCCCTGAGAGCTCCAAAGTTGTGTCTACAGTATGCCTGCAATCCTTTGCTGAGAGTCGTCCCATTATGAGAATGGCTAGGAGCATACTAGCATCTTTAGTGGCCTCAGCCCTGGCCACAATGTCAGCAAAGAACATTCCATAATGGTGACTACAGTTTGACCTATGGGAGTTAGGCCATGCAATCTCAGCTATCTCCCTGCATTTAGCTCTTCCTGGCTCCTATTGTTGGCCACTTTGTCCTACAAGGTATCCATGCATGTCCTACTGTTTAGGTGATGTAGCTGTCATGGTTGCAGTGCAAGCTGCAAAGATGTATGTGGTTTACAGCAACGCTAAGTGCATAAGAGTGTAATGGTGCATTTGAATGCCAGGTGTGAGTGTATATTAGTAGAGTTTATTGATTAGTGAGCGATGGGACTGTATGAAATGAGCAATGATTGAGGCTAAGGATGCATTTGCTAGGACACACCACTTGAAGATGTATTCGGTGACATTAACAAGTGGTTTGAAGTCATTGAATTTCTTGTGGCACTGCATCCACATCCTCTGGGATTTACTCCATGATTACTCGCTCTCATTACCTTTTGAGCACGAGTCTGAAGAGTCTCCTCTCCTCCTGCAGAACAGATCATCTCTCCTCCAGTACAGGATCTCCATTGCAAACTTGGAGCCCACTATTTTGCATGTTGTGACATGCATATTTTCTAGGACAAAGTCACCTCCTGCTCATCTACCGTGTATATAATGTGTTTCCTCTTTAAGAAGAGTAGACTAACTTTAAGTGCTGCTGGCCACTCATGGTATTGACCCTCTGCTGATGCATCCAGGCAATGAATAGTGTTGTCTGGATGTTAAACTAATTTAAATAAGCAGCCAACAAAAAGTTGACTTACTATCTGCATCATGATGGTTAAATTGGGGTTAATTGTGCATCATGGAGCCTGAACTCTCAATTTTAAGCCCTGAAACGTCCAAATCAGGGTGTGAAAATTTAAATAATTCATTAACAACAACTTGTTGTTCACGTTTAACATAATAAAAATTCTTCTGCCATTTCACAGGACCATTATCAGACGAGGTTTGATACTGAGCCTTAGAAGGAGATATTAGGGCAGATGCCAAAAGCTGGGTCCAAGTTTTAAGGAGTAGCTTTAAAGGAAGAAAGAGAGAGAGTGAGGTGGCATGGGTTTGGGGAGGGAATTTCAGAATTTAGGGGCTTGGCAGCTGAATTCAATGTAAATCATTAGAAAAAGTGAAATAGAGAAGAAGTTGTGAGAAAGAAAAGTTTTTAAAAACTATAATTTTTTATTACATATCCAACATTAATTAAAATCTGGAGGAATGAATCTCCACACTTCCAAAAGTAAAGTGCCAGGATGATTGTTTGGCAGTGATTAAGACGTATCATAATGTGAAAATATTAATTACACTTAAGCAAACATTAACTTTTTCCAGCACATTCAGTAGTTATCTAGTAGGTAAATGCTGTAACTCACGTCCTTGGTTTGTTTAACTGCTGAATCTCCAGATAAGACACTGGTGTGGCAAAGCTAGTGCTGGAGCAAAGCAAACCAGATGATAGATTTCCACATTTCACTTTGATTAATTCCATAATACCAAGAAGTGTTATTTTCAGAGTTGCTGTTGTTACCAGTAAATTTGGACCTAAAAATGGATGTTAAAATATCAAGGCCTGAATTCTCCTATCTTGTTCACCCCATCTTCCACTGCAGTGGGATCTAAGAATCCCAGCTGCAGGTGCTGTCAGGGAAATCAGGTCCATGATTTTTCACAGTATCTGAAATTTGTGAAATACACTGTCTACACTGAAATCACATTTTCTATATCATCAGAGTAGCAAGGTTTACATATTAAATCATTAAAATAAAATTGAGATCTGGACAATATTATGTAGGATCCTTTAGCTGAAGAAGTCCTTGCTGTTCAGTATTAAGAACTTTTAACACCTCTTTGAAAGACCGTAGCACAAATATGATTTCAATCTGAAAAATTACCTGAAAGGTTTTATTTAGCCTAGCAACTGTTCAGGTCCAAGTCTGACCTCAGTGAAGGAGATCTTAATGGATGACTTGCTCTGCTTTTCTTAACAACTACAAAATGCCAGTAACATTTTAATCTGGAATAACAACTTACTTGCTGCCCACCCATGCAGACTACCAGCAGAATTATTTAGGTTTTAGGGATTTTTTTTCAATTGTTATGATGAAGCTTTTTTTAAAATTTTTATTCCATCCTTAAAGCTAATGCTCAGAATGCCTTATTTGCTCCATAACCCAAATTCAGAATTCAATTGAATCCAATTCATGGTCCCCACAGGAGAGACAAACAAGATCCAGGCAGTTGAGATGAGGCATTGCACCCCTCTTTGGGTTTGATTTGACGCTTGATCTGAGCCAAAAGGATTCTGTTCTTACAGCCTATAAAGGTTCATTAAAATAGTTTACAAATTTATTGATTAATATTTTTCTATTTTTCCTGCTTTATGTTGAGGGGTGAAAATTGAAATCAGACATTGACAATTAATATCAGTAAACAGCAAACATTGTTGCCCATTATTGTGCAATTCTTGAGGTTTATAAGGCACATAACTAAAATATCTGTATTTTTGTATTTAATTAAGATTTGTAATAGTTGTAAGATTTCATCCATGGAGTGCAAGTCCAGAGAACTATTTGCCTAATGAAAACTAAGTATGTATTTCACCTGAATATACCCAAGCCGTATTTAAAAGACTTTTTGTAAACAGCTCTTCATCCTCCAACGGTAACCTCTTCACACTCAGAAACAACTTTTTATGTGGAACAAAAGGCTGAATGAATGGTTCAGGAAAACATATGGATGTTTATTCTAGTGGGCTGTGCACAATTTGCACAGTCCTAGGCCCGTCCTGTAGTTAATTTCTTAAGTATGACAAATGACTCCAGATAATGCTTCCAAAAGGAGAAAGCTATATAATTTCATGCCATTGTAGGTAATCAAGTGGAAAACTGGAGAACATCATTCCAATGTTACTTGGTCCCAGCATATTGCAATTTATAGGCGACATGCAATACAATTTGACCAATAACCACTCAGCTTAACATCCAGAATAAACCTGTGACTTAACAAACACTAAGTACTCTGCAATCCTTGGGCAAAACTAAATCCTACTAAAAGCCGAGAGTTTATTAAAAGAAACAACAATAAATAAATAGTTTGTGTCTATCCATTATATATATGAAAGCTTTTTAAAATCATTTTTAGTTGGACCTCAGAATATATTTAAGACAGAATTATATTTAATGAATGAAATTTACCTTCATAGATTTCCAAGACTGAAATGCTCAGTTCTTTTCCCTTGATGTTGCACACTATCAACTAGTGGTACATCATAATCTGAGGCTCAAACATCTCCACAGCCCCTGTTATGCTATTCCAGAGTAGACAACTGAATGGGTATTTAAGGCTTGTTCCTGTTTCATAAACTGCACGTGCGTCTATCCTGTCCTGCCCCACGACTCCACCGACCCCCAATGTACATATATATAGAATTCAACGTGGCTGTGAAGCACTTCATTGAATGTACTAGAACAAGAGCTATTTAAATACAGGTGCATTCAAGTAGCAGCTAAAGTTGGAATTAAAACTCATGGTCTGCGAATCAGAGATTACCTTTGGAACTATAAAGTGACATCCGAAATTTTCAAAGGGTTCATTTTGTAAATCATTTCATCTTTTTTTTACTTGAGGTTTAATGAAAATTATATTTCGTAAGAACCAACTCTGTATCGACAGTTTAGTAGAATCAATATTATTTACTGGTAAACTGAAATTAATGTTCAATATTGTTGCACAATGTGTTAATGACCAGGTTTAATGGTTAAATCAAATATATGTACTAAAAAGACAGTATAAAACTAAATTAACTTTACATTTTATTATGCCAAATGAATGAGAAAATAATTTTTATAAATTGTTCCAATGTGGTTAAGTTTGTTTTTCTGATATGCTTATGTAGAATTGATGATAGGTAACCCTTTGTCTTATCATCCATTACTGACTTTTGTATCTGTATTTGCACTCATTTCCCATAATAAGCATTTTAAACAGCTTCTACCAAATTGCAGCAGTCAGGTTTAACACACTTGGAAAAGAGGAATGAGATTTGCAAATGATAAATGGGGAAGTTGACTACCTAACTAATAAAGATTTGTCTTAATCAAGTATGATTTGTCAGAACAGGAGCGCACCAGGGTCAGGGCAGAAGCAATGAATAATACAGCATTCACAGGAGGGAAGGACCACAGAAATGCGTAATAAATATGCTGTGATTACCCAGTGCTAATTCATATTCAGAGGATGAATTATTTCAGGCCAGCCACGAGGATGCGGAGCCCTACCGGCCTTGATGAAGCTGTTTAAGCATGAGAAAAAATTATTTTTTCCCCCTTTTTAAAAAAAAATCTTTCAAGCTTCAAGTATCTTCAAGCTTGACGTTACCTTGACTATGGTTATTTAGAAGGTAGAGCTCTCAAGTCATCTATGTCGTGGCTGCACTTTCTGCTTGTGGCTGTTCTCCTTGTGAAAAAGGGCCAAAGTTCGTCAGTTGTGCTGCATACTGAATAAAAAAAAACTCTTGCAAAATTGATGATGGCCCCAATTATTTATCTGTGCAGACAGTCAGAGTGAAGCAGATGCCATCGTGCCCCACACCAGGATGAAATTAATGTATGATGTTTTGATCCCTATGTGTCAAGACAACAATTCATTTTGTGATATTCCAGCGGACATGCTTCTTTTCCTTGTTTATTGACTTCACTAGTCATTGACTATGAGGAAAAAACACAATTCATCAAAGTGACAATGTTTTACCCTCAATTACTGTCTGTGGCATTGTCACATTTGCTGGTAGAAATAGATTGAATCATTAGAACCAAGGTGAAGATGTCAACCTGGCAGCCAAACGAAACAGAGAAAAAACTAATTAACCAAACTGCTTTGAATCAGCAATATTTAATGGCATCTGTTTTCCTTTTTTTTTAAAGAAAAAGTGTTATCAGATCATCTTGAAACATTTTTCTTGGTGTATTCTTTTTAACACAAAAACTCTTAAAATGCATTGAACCTTTAGGGAGACATTACACTATTCAAAATCCCATGAGGCAAACCAGCACCGAAGAAATATCTTAATGGGAACATCAATTTCTAGTCAAATATCTGAAAAAAAATATTTATCCTGCTACATCTGTCATTGTTAGCTCCAGCTTTTAACACTTTTAGAAACTTGTTAAGAACCATATCTCAAGTTTTGTCTAGTGTTAGGTAATTAAATTTTGATTTGGTTTTATAATTGCCATTCGCAAGGTAGGAGAAAGCACACAAAAAAATTGCACTTTACATGCTTCTTACTTGAAAGATACAAAATTATTGATTTGATGGAACATTTCTGCAAATGTATTAATGTCTTCAAAAAAATATAATGCAAGATCAATGATGGAATGTATGCCAGTTACTCATTTAAATACATTCAGGAGAACTGAAATGAGAAATAAGTATTTTCACACTTCTTCATTAATTGTTCAGTTGAATAGTCGCACATGTGCATAATCCTCTAAATTGTGGTGAAACATAAGATTTATTTTTCTCACTCCCGCAAGGAGAAGCTTGTTGCAAATCTGTCTCTAAGAATTATTAAATATCACCCATAGTATTTCTGTTTCTCACAGTTAGCTTATGTGTAAATTATAAGGTGGTGTATTACTACAGTAACATTAAATTAGTTCCTATTGTTCTTACAGGTGCTCTGCTTCACTGCAAGTTGCAGAGTGGCCACTGAAATTATTTAATTCTTGAGATTTTATGAAAGTAGCTTTAGGTTCAAATTTACTGCGCTGTCTCAGTGAACAGATTTAATGTTTCTTTTTTCAGCTTTTCCCATTCAGCATGTAACTTTTTGTGATCATTACCTTTTGTGTTGCAGAGCAAATTGGACAGGAAATCCTAGAGAACCTGCATCACGATAAAGAAAAGATACAACGAGCTCGGGAAAGGGTGAGTTTGAGAATACATAACTAACAGTGGTTGTAGTCAGCCACAGCAGATCTTGAGAGTAAGGGCTTTCGGGGTTTTTTAAAGCATGTTTATACTTTTTAATAAATGTTGCAAATGAAAGTGCTTCTTATTGCTAAATGGAAAAAGCCAATCTAAAATTGAAATGTCAATTTTTAAGCTTTCTTTCTACCAACATGGAGACAAGAAAATCATGGCTCATTTTTGCAATGGCAGAAGCCTTTGTGTGAATATGATTATTTTGCAGTATATTTTCTCCATATTAACATTGATTAATAAATGTAATTTAAGTTTCACTAAATCTTTAAATTATCCTGTGCACTGTGGAAAATCTAAAATGACTCAACCTCCTGGTAATTCTATCAGAAACACGTACCTGTCTTGCAGATATGCTAAAACAATGGATTTCTACAACTTCTTGAAAGTTCTTGCCAATTAAATTGTTATAAATATCTTTTGTCTATATTTATTAGCTAGACAGATTCAAAAGACATCTAGTTCTGTAGAATATAGTTTATGTGTGAATGCATGATCCATTTTGATTTGTTTTAAACTTGAGCATTGCTGAATATGTCTTACCTTCATGAGCAAACATAACTCCCCAAATTGACATCCAAATTTCTTAAAAATACTTAAATATTCTCGACAAACATTGTCCAGTGTTTTTTTATATATAGCAAATGGAGTGGATGTTATATGAGATTTTAAAAATGAAGACACTTCACTTCAAAACAATTTGCCTATATATTGTTTGTTTATATATCATAAACTGCTTTGTGTTTTATATACCTCTGGTATCCAGAAAGAGGTGCTACAAACCTTTCAATACAAGATCGCACGATAATTTTTCCTTGAATTGATAATTTTTTTACACTATTGTTTTCTTTCGTTATTCCCTAATTTACCTCGTGTGTGCCACTGGGCTGTAGGTTTGCAAAAAAGAACAGCTCACTGGTATGCTGACCCATACAGGTTGGTCACGTGACCTCTAAATATGTCTACAATTTTTGACTTCCCTTCTTGCATTTTTAAATTTAAAGTTATGTGATTTCTGCTCTCAGCTTTTTTTCCAATTTGAGAGTGGTACCAGAATAATAAACCCATCCTTCTGCTCACTCAATAATGCTAACATTAAGAGAGAGAATATTTTATGTCTGCCTATTTCTACAAAAGTAATCAGTAGCTGCAAACGTTAAAAGTAAACATCTCAGCAGGTTTAGACTCAGCAATAGATTTTTTGTTAATACACTTTTGGGTATTTGTGCATTCTTAAAGAGACTTTGCCTTTTTACTTAAGAAAGAGGCAGTATGGGGACCCACCATTTTCAATACAAAGTTATTTTTATGACACACAAAATTCTGCTGTATTGTAGGTCATCACTTTTAAATTTTGAATCTGTTCCTGTGTTTGCCAAGTGATTTTTATTAAGGCTTTAATATCTCTTTAAATGCAAAATATAAAAGATCAAGGTTGCCTTCTGCCAAGATTATTTTAAACGACAAATATCGGTAATACACAACAGATTTGTCATCATCAGAAAAGAGGAAATATGATTCATATATTGAGATTGTCGGCTCTTTGTCAGAACTAAAAAAGATTGGTTTTGCATTTGATCTCTCCAAGCCTACCTATTTCTTGGTGGAATGCTGTTGGCTTTCTTCTGAAAGTACAAAAATGGACTCTTACCAGTGACGGTATAGACCTGTTTTCAATTTGAAAGATGATCGTTGTCTTATGAAATAAGTATTTTGTCATATTCTGCTGTGTAACCCCTTCCTTCCTCACTCTTACTATCAGCTGCGTGAAACTGATTCAAACCTTGGGAAGAGCTCCAGGATTTTGACGGGAATGTTGCGAAGGTAAGGTCAAGGTAGGAATCTGTTGTGCTTTTTCTATAAATAACGTACCCCCTCCCTTGAATGAAGTGCTCCCAGTGCACAAGTTGTGTTTGAGTTGCGTTTTCCTTTTCCTTTCTAGTGCCTACTTTTGCTATTTATGCATTTTTCTGTCCAGAGTTGCATGCAGTACAGAGTGCACAAATACATCTCATTTAAAACGAAATGTAATTATGTATTGATACAAATTGGGGATATTGTTTCAGGCTAACTTGGCTGAAAGCATTGCTAATGTTTAACTGAAGCCTGTGAGCTATGGCATCAGTGATGAGTTTAATCTATATAAAACACTGATTCATGTGTGTGATTTGAAAGATTTTTGATAGAAGATTTTAACCAGCATTTACTTGTGTTAAGCTGGTTTTGAGTAGATTAGCTGGTGTCAACTTACTAAGAGACTGCAAAAAATGGAGAATAAAATCAAGTGAAACAGCCAAACACCAGTGATTTAAGTTGGGTTGATTCAGCTCTGATAAAATTGGTTTTAGTGCTCTGAGTTCGTTTCAGACTTCTTTGCTGTCAGATTTCTGCCTTCTTTTTGTATGGGAACTAGCAGTCTCTGAAGAATCGTGACAACAAATCCATCCAAGATTGTATCATAGCAGTAAAGTGGGAGGGCACCTAGCAGGAGCAACTTGCATATGAAATTAAAAGCATCACAATTGGGTGATGAAAAGCACAAGTTCAAGTGATGTTGGAGATGCCAACTGCGGATATTACAGTTGGGGTTCTTCAGAATAGAAGGGTTTGTGAGCATATCAACTTTCAATGAGTAATTGAATTTTGGTATTTAGTGTTGGAACAGAACATTTTCACCATTAAAACTATTGTTTTTCTTTGGTTGTTGACATGAGTGCCTCAAATGCTTTTAATATCTGCAAAGGACATTTCCACAAAGACCACTGGCATAAATCAGCAAGTGTAATCTCCCTATAGAAATAGATTTGCACAGAGGCTCTAAAATAACATAATGCAGGGACCAACTTTCATCTCTCTGTTTAATAATATTTCAGCTGCGCACCTGTGACTTTTGGTGTTTTTTAAGTGGGGTGTCTGGACAAGTTCATGAATAGGATGGAAATAGAGGAATATGATCCCTGGAAGGATAGGGGGGTTTTAGTTCAGTCAGGCAGCATGGTCAGTGCAGGCTTGGAGAGCCTGCTGTAATTTTCTTTGTTCTACATAGTTAGAACTCCTTAGTGAGTTCCTATTATATGTAAACTGGAGTAAATTGATGTCATTTGAATCTCTGCCCATATTGTTACTCTCAGTTCTTCAATTCACCCCCAAACCAAGAAGTCAGGAGGAGTTGATCATTTTTGATGCTATCTGAAGTGACTCTCACCTGTTCTCAGCTAATATGCTTCAAAGGCTTAGGAGACGTTTTCCTTTTTTTGCCACTTGGACAATTTTAAGTATTTATAATCGATGAATAGGATGGAAATAGAGGAATATGCTCCCTGGAAGGATAGGGGGGATAATCCTCTCTTGCCTTCTCTGGGAGGCAAGAGAGGAGATTGCAGAGCCTCTGGCTCTGATCTTCAGGTCGTCGTTGGTTACGGGTGTGGTTCCGGAGGACTGGAGGATAGCGAATGTGGTCCCATTGTTCAAGAAGGGGAAGAGAGACCTTCCAGGGAATTATAGGCCAGTGAGTCTTACTTCTGTTGTGGGCAAGGTATTGGAGAGAATTATTAGGGATAGGATTTATAGTTATTTAGAGAGAAATGAATTGATTGGGGATAGTCAGCATGGTTTTGTGAAGGGTAGGTCGTGCCTTACTAACCTCATTGAGTTTTTTGAAAAGTGACCAAAGAGGTGGATGGGGGTAAGGCGGTTGATGTGGTATATATGGACTTTAGTAAGGCGTTTGATAAGGTGGCCCATGGAAGACTTCTGCAGAAAATGCAGATGTATGGGATAGAGGGTGATTTAGCTAATTGGGTTAGGAATTGGCTAGCAGATAGAAGACAGAGGGTGGTGGTTGATGGGAGATATTCATCGTGGAGTTCGGTGACAAGTGGTGTACCTCAGGGGTCTGTTTTGGGGCCCCTGCTGTTTGTAATTTTTATAAATGATCTGGATGAGGGTATTGAGGATGGATTAGTAAATTTGCAGATGACACTAAAGTCGGTGGAGTGGTAGATAGTGAAGAGGGGTGTTATAGTTTGCAGAGAGACTTGGACAAGTTGCAGAGCTGGGCCGAGAGGTAGCAAATGGAGTTTAATGTGGAAAAGTGTGAGGTAATGCACTATGGCAGGAATAATAAATGTGTAGAGTATAGGGCTAATGGTAGGATTCTTAGTGTCTTGATGAACAGAGGAATCTTGGTGTGTATGTGCATAGATCCCTGAAAGTAGGCAGTCAAGTTGAGAAGGTTGTTAGGAAGGCATATGGAGTCTTAGCTTTTATTGGTAGGGGGCTTGAATTTCGGAGCCGCAACGTCATGTTGCAACTGTACAAAATTCTAGTGCGGCCGCACTTGGAGTATTGTGTGCAGTTCTGGTCCCCGCATTATAAGAAAGATGTGGAGGCATTGGAGAGGGTACAGAGGAGGTTTACCAGGATGTTGCCTGGTATGGAGGGCAGGTCTTATGAGGAGAGGCTGAGGGATTTGAGGTTGTTTTCGTTAGAAAGGAGGCGGCTAAGAGGAGACCTTATCGAAACATATAAGATGATTAGAGGTTTAGATAGGGTGGACAGTGATAGCCTTTTTCCTAGGATGGAGAAAGCTAGCACGAGGGGACACAGCTTTAAATTAAGGGGTGATAGTTATAGGACGGATATCAGAGGTAGGTTCTTTACCCAAAGGGTGGTTCGGGAGTGGAATGCCCTGCCTGCAGCAGTTGTAGATGCGCCAAGTTTGGTGGCGTTTAAGAGGTTAGTTGATAAGTATATGGAAGAGAAGGGAATGGTTTAGTTTGGAGGGGCATTGCTTTTTATATTGGTCGGCACAACATCGAAGGCCAAAGGGCCTGTTCTGTGCTGTAATGTTCTATGTTCTATGATGAATAATGTTCTCGATGCTTGAAGAGTTTCTTCCAACACTCTCTTTTCCCTTTATGAGGACCTCACAACAGATCACTTCTGGTAGCAGGGAATGAGGCAATTCCAACAAAAGAAAAGAGCAAACGGGAGCCCAAATAAATGGAGGTGTTCTCGCAGGAATTTGCACCCTCCCTGTACAGTGTCTAAGCCTAGGACAACGTACCTGCGTTTCCCTGAAGAGGATTGTGTAAGGAGTCTGTGCTTATCCAAGAAAGCTGTCTCAGGGTTGTATCATCACCAACAATCAAATCTCACAGTAGGTACAACCCTGCCTGTTGCAGCGAAGCCTCCATTTCTTTACAATTAGCCCCTTGCAAACTGGCACAAGGAAATCAGTAACTTCAATTTGTGTACAGTTTATGCTTGCATTTAGAAGGTAACTGAGGTCATAAGTACTAGAGCAAACACTCTCAGAATTTCCACCATGAACAGCTGGAATCAGCTCAAGAGGGCACTTGGGATCTCACACGTTACAGAATTTCCTCAAGTTCAGGCTATCATCATTTGACAATGGCTGAAAACAAATCCACTGCTTCATTATTTGCAAGGGCTTCCATTCTGTAAAGGTATATCATTACCAATAGAGTATCATGTAGATCTTTGCTCACGTTCGTGGGAGCTGCCATGAAAATTTTACCTTCTCCCAATCCTGCATTCTCCCTCCAAACCCCCCTCTTTCCCCCTGCACAGCTATTTGGGAAGAAGAATTTGGTTCGCAACCCACTCAGGAACCTGGTATAGCCAGAACTGTGACTCAACTATAGCTTTTGTTTGAGCAAACCATTAGAATTCACCAGCAGTGATTCCATTGCCTGAGCAGACCTAGCGGTCTTTTGCAATGCACTACACAACTTTACTCGCAATGAAACAACCTTTCAAATCATCATTGGATGAAAATCTTCAGCGTAATGAGGATGCTGATAACAATAAATGAGGATGATGAGGATAGCCCAAAGTTTTCAGCAGTGGTTCATTGAATGTACTTCATCTGAATAATCCTTGTTCCTCACCATCATATCTAACAACCGTCCTAGTTATTCCATCTTTAATAAATTGAATGAATAATATTAAGATGACCATCCTCTCAATTCTTTCCTACAGAACCAATTACTGATGCACGCAAAGTATTTTGTCTTTAAAGGCTAAGCTTCTCAAATTAGTAGTTGAAAAGAATGCCCGAGCCATCAGCTACTGTAAGAGCGTTCTTTGTAAGAATGCTGTTACAGTAAGAGCACACGAGGATTTTTGAGAGATTCATCACTTTAATGGCTGCACAAATACTTGCATTCTCCTTATCACTCTGATGTTAGCTGGTAGTAGATTCCTTGCAGACTTTCTTACCAACTATTCCTTCCACAGGATGTTCCCCCACAGGCTGCAGCGTGGCAGCTGGAAAGATCTCATGGCTCAAGCAAGGACCTTTAGAATGTTTGTGGCTGGAAATTATTAGGACTCAGGCTTGGAAATGACCTCGTCTGGCTGATTTTGTATTGGCAGGGTGGACACTCGTTGAAAGATTGGCCAGGGTCCAACTATGCTGTCATCCTGTGCGATGGCAAGAGGTTCTATTCCCATTGCTATTAACTGTGCTCAGTACTCTCACTAAGTTTGTTGACCTTCCAGGGTCATCCTGGAGTCTCTACGAATGAAACATTAATCCCCTGGGTGCTTCTGCAAAAAAGATCTTTTTCTAACAAGTATGTTTGCTATTTTCTTGTGGACATTTGCGTTATTTAGTTATAAAAGTTTGGAGATGGGTGAGGTGGGAAGCTGTTTGACTGGGCTGGATGGTCAGAGAAAGGAGGTCATATGGTGAAACCTCCTGGCATATATGAAGTCAAAGTTGGAAACTTTACTCCCACTGATCTATGTGAGTGCTAGTAGTGTGATATTGCGATGCAATTCAAGCTCCTATTTATTTAGCCTTCTGACTGTCCAAGATGGAGGTGGTGGAAGCTGAAAATCTACAATCTGAGTATCCCTAAGAGATGCCACCAGTAGTGCCTTAGATACCTGCATAAAGTGTCCAGTTCCATTAAGGTGAACATTTTCTCCGTTCTTTCCTACAGAGCCAATTGATGATGCATCCAAAGTATTTTTTCTTTAAAGACTGAGCCTTTCAAATCTGCTGAGCCGGAGATCTGACCTAGCTCTCCAGTCAGCCATTCCTTGGTTGTCCTTTGCAATTGAACTTTCTCCTAGTCTGATCTCTCTGTCTCACTAATTATTAGCATGCAGAGTTGCTGATTTCTTTAATGAATGATGACAGTAAAATGGAAGAATGGATGCCCAGATATCCTGCTCTGCACATCTACCAGATTCGCATTTGTTGCTAATGTTGTCCTTTCCCTGCGAATAATGTTAAGGAATCTTCCTACTCTTGAAGTCTTTCTTTAGTGGCACACTGACTTTTCCTATGTGAAAAGGCAGTCGATGACTGTGTGTTCTTCTTGGGTGATTGGCAGGGGAACATAGCATCGTATCCATACTTCAAGGAAAAGCAGTGAGTATGGCAAAAGAGTGGGGGAAGTAATTGGGAAGGCAGTAGCAACTCTTGAGAGTTACTGCAAGAAGAAGGATGTCACAATGATATGTCCATTGTGATTTGGAGGAGGAATGTGAGAATTGAGGAGGGAAGAAGCTGATAGTACTGAGGCTAATGCAGGGTTGTGCAGAGCTATATAAAAAGCAAGAGAAACATAAAGAAAAACCTTAGCTTGATGCTCTTGATGAGCTGATATTTCATCCTGTACCGAAGCCAGCACCTTCCAATACAGTAGTGCCATTGACCTGTTCAACCACTTCTATCCATGGCTGTTGAATCATTTGATGGGCCATTCGTCACTCATTGAAGGGAAAAAGAGTAGCCCTCCTGTTCCTTCACCTGTGTTCCAAAAAGGTCTCCCAAAACAACTCCAAGAATTGAGAGACACTAAATGATGTTGTGTTGCCAGCTGCTGCTTCAGTAACTGCTTCCACTGACCACATTTGAAGAATGCGGTTCCCCTTTCAAGACTTCAGTTTGCTTTTAAGTGACAGCTCCCCTGCTATGTTTCCTGCCCTCCCAATTAACCTGTTGCTCATAAGGAGTATCATTTACAGTGGCCATTCGTCAGTTGTGCTCAGATGAGGCCTGATCACAAAGATCCGAAGGGCCACCAGCTTGCCTCGTCTTGTTGATGGAGTGATTCCCCGCCAGTTAGCTATCTGCTATATCTGAAAATCTGATTTAAAACTGGCGATTTCTTCAGCTGACCAGAAATGTAAGTCTAGTATAAGTCTAAATTGTTAAGATGAAAGCAAAGTACTGTGGATGCTAGAATTTTGGGAAAAAACCTAGAAAATGCTAGAAAATCTCAGCATGAATCTCTTTACTCTTAGCTCTGACAAAGGGTCATCTGGACTCGAAACGTTGGCCCTAACTTGTTAACATTGCTGAAACCAGCATATTGCAAATTTTGAAGCAGTGTATAAAATGCTATTGTCAGTAGAACTAAATTTTTTTGTATTACGCGTGAGTCTTACTATTTATTTGCACGTTTTAACTAGTAGAATTTGCTGCTTTCTAAAGAAAAATATTTTAAGTAACCCAACAACAAATCTTTAGATTTTTATTTTGTTTCCAACGAGACCAAAACTCAAGCTTTCTTTAATTTCATCCTCAAATGTAATGTCATTAATTCTGAATTGTTAGTTGGATGTCTCTGTGTAAGGGGAAGGGTGATATCTATTAATTTATCTTAATGTGTTAATTCTATAGTCCAGAAGTACATGAACATCATATAACATTAGAATCAGCAAGCCTACCAGCCAATGGGAATAAGAATTAGAGCTTTTTTTAAGCAAAACGCAACACTTTTAGATCATTCTATATTGCCGACAAATTAAAAATTCCTATCCTTCATAGCTTGCTTAGGCTACAGTGGACAAAAGTGTGATCAAAAGCTAGAAGCTTAAAAAAAACAAAAAGAGATTTAAAGAAAAGGAAATGAATATCATGCCTTCAAGCAGGTTGTGCAGTGATATGGGACTTACACACATAGGGTTAAATCTTTGCCAGTTTTCTGTTCTCTTTAAGAATTCTTGCAGCCTATTCCGACAGCAAACATTGCTGACAAAGGTTCACTTTGCTGATTGTCACTGCTTCATTTTATTGAAACCTCACACTTCTGCCTGTGAACCGTAACTTGGAAATGTCTGATTAAGAGTAATATGTAAATGCCCTTAAAAATGACATTAGCTAAATTCAAAATTCAGAGAGAAGGAAAGTAGGAATTGAAATAGATGCTTCAATGCCTGCAGACAATCAAAAACAAATGCTGCCAAAGGCCCACAATGACGGTTTCTGTAACAAATATTCTGCATATGTCTCCATTTTGTCAAAACTCATTAAATGGTCTGCCTGCGTTATGTCAGTCGGGGTGTCGAGAAATCATTCATCATTTTTTGTGCAAAAATAACATGAAGTCATTTAAATAATATCATATTAATGTTAAAGTTCAACTTGAACTCAGCTGTCACTTAATGGCACAGCTTAATCAGACATAGCATTTAGAAAAATGTGGTCTACACTGGTACGTTTGTTTTTAGGTTGGCCGAATCAAATCAGGATTTATGATACACCAGTCCGATACATTTTTACCACATTTATGCTTGACATGTCTCAGATTTGCTTCTGAAAGTATTTATCGTAATTTTCAATAAAAACGAACCATCCATGAGTAGTTTGTTTGTACAGATTTTGTAGTAATTTAGTTAGACAAGGGCAAAGGGAAACGTACTGTAACCTTTTACAATTGCCTGTTAATTGTACAGCTATCCGAACAATGTGTTTACCATAAAATAGCTTTGTCATTGTAAGTTTGTCTCTTGTGTACCATCTGTGAAAGGTATTTATCATGTGCATCAGTGAAGAGAAAATACAGTGGGAAATTAATTTGTAACCTATTATGAAATTCTGGTTCCTTTAGGGCATTGTTAAGGGGCCTATGCTATGCTATGAATATTGGAACATGTGTTAATCATTAGATCCGGTGATAGAATTTACTTCCCTAAACAAATTATTTGCTTCAAGCCTTTATAAGCCTTATTTAATCCAAAATGGACTTTATTTTTATTGTGAAGAACATTATCTATGTTCTTTGTTTCATGAAATATGGCATTTGGTGATGTTAAACTTAATGATGTTCAGGCATCCAGTTTCAGAAACAATGTTCTGAATCATAGGGTACATATTATATACTTCAATTGGGCAGCAGCTTTGAGTGCTAGATTAACATGTTGAGTAAAAATTCCTGAATTAGAAAATGATTAAAATTAGAGTGGAACTTGCTCACGTTATCTTGGGAAACCTGATTACAATTTTTGAATTCTTTTCATAGAATCCCTACAGTACAGAAGTAGGCCATTTTGCCCATTAAGCCTGCACTGACAACAATCCCACTCAGGCCCTGTCACTGTAACCCCACATATTTACCCTGCTAAGCTCCGTAACCTACACAACTTTGGACACAAAGGAACAATTAAGCATGGTCAATCCACCTAACTCATATCTCTTTGGACTATTGGAGAAAACCGGAAAAAACCCATGCAGACATGGGAGGAATATGTATAAAACGTTCAGGTAAAATACATGCATTTTAAATGTTTACATGTTACAATGCACTCTCTCCCCTGATTCCTGGATACAATGTTTTTCTTTTACCAGCATGCATTCTAACAGATGTCTTGAGCAAGTAGTTTAGTCAATGGGCAACTCAGGAGTTGAGTGCATCTGGAATTTTCCTTACACACGGGCTTCAAGTAAAAATGGTGTTTAGTAGCAGGGCAAGATCCTCCCATTGGAGGTGACAAGGATTGGCATCAGGGTCAGGTAAAAACTGGGAAATGCTAGGTTTCCAAATTAGGTGAATGCCTACACTACTGGTTAGCAGCAACAAAGCCTTATCTTCACTTGAGCAACTTCACTCAAACCAAAAGTCTGTTTCTTTGATTATCTGAAAGGAACATGCAAAACATCTGTCAGAATATACCAGTTGAAGTGCTGGACTGACCACCTCAGAGGTTACCCATTTTAAATGCTCAATATTCATCAGGCAGGCACTTGTCATTTTATCATTTCCCTGAGGAAAGTTTTATGATTGAGTGGTAGCAGCATTATCTGGTGGCCTGCTTCTCTGGAGAGTTTTGTCAACGAAAACTATTTACTGCAGTGTGACTAAATGTACCTAGGTTATTTCATTAGTGTACATCTGGTGAGAACGATCATGATGCCTTGTACGTTTAAAAAACGTGTTTGACAATAGGGTTGGATGAAGGATGCTTATTTAGAATGTTTTTAAATCACCTGGTGGTTGTGCTGTATCTATGGAACAGAAACTTCATTTTAAAAGTGAATATCCAGCAGATTCTCGTGAATGTTTCCATTCTTAGTCTCGGCTAGATTTGAATTTCTATCTTAAATGATTTGGGTATTCACATTTCACAATTCAGCATTCTATAGCACACCATGTTGTTCATGCATGCTAGTGGTATATATACCTTAAGGGGGATGCTTGGTATGCTATGTGCATAATATTAACTTAGTTCCCTTTTTTTCCTGAAGGGAATTGTTCTTTTGGAACATGACAAGCCAAAAACACTTAAAAGAACTGAAACATGAAGTGAGTTTGAGACTTCAGTGTTATAGCTGAATAGTGCTGAAAAACTATTTGAAATATTTGTAGAAAAATCAGGCTTCTTGTTATATTAAAATAGTCTCCAATCTTAGACAAATAAGTGGATCTATAACATTATTGACACAACGTATATTGTGAAAATAGAATTAAAGTTTGCACTATAATAATGTAATATTTTTAGGGCTAAAAGGGCAGACTATGCAAATTCTTGATGTTGGATACAGTGTCAAATATCTAGAAAATGTTAAAATTAAGTTTGTTGAATACAGTTCAAGATTTCTTCATCAGCAAGGTTAAGCTATTCTGGCATGTTAACACAATGGTTAGCACAGCGTCAGGGACCCAGGTTCAATTCTCTGTTTGGAGTTTGCACATTTTTCCTGCATGCGTTTCTTCTGGATGCTCTGGTTTCCTCCCGCAATCTGAAAGATGTACTAGTTAGCTGCATTGACCCAAACAGGCACTGGAGTGTGGCGACTAGAGGAATTTCACAGTAACTTCATTGCAGTGTAAACGTAAGCCTTACTTTCAACCAATAAACTTAACTTTACTATTAGGTATTTTAAAGGAGTACATTGTCTATTGGTCTCCTCAAATTATACACAATGACTTCAAATAAAAGCAGTTTGAACTGTCTTGTTGCTTATGTTTTGGAATTCATCCATTTACACTGTGGATTCCAGAGCACCAGTAGTAATAGATTGACATTGTAATGTGCAAACACTGATGATATAGTAGGAATAATGGATGCTGGATGTAATTAGTATGCGAAAGTCAATATTCCTTACATACTGAGCTTTTATTGAGAGTCCCCTGATTTCCATCATGATGTCTGTTTTTAAAAAAAAATCTCCCTGTGCTTTACTTATTTTGAAATAATGTCAGTTTTATGCTCATCATGCTGAGTTAATATTGCAGACATTTTTTTCTAATTTTGTTGCTATGAGTTAGTATCAAAGATTTCCGAGTCAAGTGTAGCATGCTCGAGTACGAAGTATTCAGTCTTACTCAGCAGCTAAGCAGATTTTAAGCATACTGCTCTGGCATAAAACTGGCATTGTTGTAGATAGGCTGCCAATTATTTGTTCACTGATTCTCATTTCCATCGATCTTAGTACGCTCTGGTATTTATTTTCTTTGAAGCATGTATCTAGTGTTGGTAGCGATTGTATTTTTCCACACCACTTTATAAAACCTTTCAAAAATGGAGCAGTAAGTGTGGAGTTAATAACCTCATGCTCACCCTTTTTGGCAATGTTTTTGCCTTGAGAGGATGTTGACCTGATCAACTCAATAGTTGTGCTCACATTATTGGCACTGGGGATTCTCCATTAACAACTTTTGTAAATCATTAGCTACATTAACTACATTGTTTTTGAGACTTCTACATTGCCACATTACATATTTGTGACAGTTAAAGAAACAATGCTGTCCTAAATTCTATTTTTGCAATCAAAGCACATATTTATGTCAACTGGCCAATTTTTTTGTTCTGTAAACCAGTTTTGGGAAGGTCATAGGGTTAAGACCCAGGGCAGAAACTCTAAGATATTTTGTGAAATTAATCTAGACCATAAGTTTTACATTTGATTTTGGCATGAGTGAGTATAAGGTGTTTCATTCCAGGTGCGATTCAAGTGACCAGCAAGAAGTTTTTATTAAACAAAGTTTGTTTAAGAATGCAGTGAAAATGTAACAAAAAGAATTAGCATAACTTTTACCAATTACAAGATTTGAATATGACAGTACAACTCCTAACAGCTAGTTATCTCTGCTGTTTCAAGTTAAACACCATTCCACAAACGTATGCTCTTCTTCAGATTTAGCAGAAAAACTAAGATTGCTGACATGATGCTGGATCTTCAGCTCTTTAACACTGATCTGAATTAGTCTTTTTGAATGTTGGATCAAAATTTTGAGGCTCCCCAGTCTTGGAACTTCCAGAAAACATTTGGAAAGGGAGAGAAACAAAAAGACACTGCTTTCTTCCACCAATTCCTGGCAGCAACTGAGAAACAAAACTAAAAACATGGAATGCTCCGGGAAAAAAAGCTGTCCCCAGGCATATCGCCTAACCTGTCAATCATCCTCAAAGCAACCTTCAGTCAGCAATCCTAAGGGACACTAAAAACCATAGGATGCTGAATTAGTTCAGATTAAAATCAACATAATATCCATTTTCTTGCTTCAGTAACAATTAGAGGACACTGGCTAAGGACAACATGGTACCGACTAAATCCTGCAGAGAAATATGCTTGAAATACATTTCTTAAAGGCACAGTATCATCACAATAGTCAAATTAATGTTTGTACTAGATGTGACACCAAGTCACAAAGCTATTTGGTCACTGATGTATGACATTAAATTAGTGTAAGAGTGCTAGAATAATTGTAACTTGTTTTCGTTAAGATCTGGGAAATTATTCAAGTATAAGTAAATTATATCCATCATTTTTACTAACAAATTCTGCACCTAAATATTTTATGTTAGATTATTACAGTACTCCTGCATTAACTATCCAGCATCGCCACTTTTAGCCATGATCGTAAATGGCTTAAATCAAAGGAATAGGAGCAGGCCATTTAGCCCTCCATGCATGGTCTGCCATTTTGTTAAATAATAGTGGATCAGTACATCAAATCAATTTGCCGATTTTTGTTTCATATGCTGTTGAAACTAAAATCTAACAAATTCTGCCTTAAAATACCAAATGGTCCAGCATCACATCCTTTAGGGAAAAATTACATGAAGTGTTTTTTGATTACACTACTCAAAGTCCTGACGTGAATATTAAATACACTGTTCCTTGTTCTGGATGCTGGAAACTGTCTCTCTGTGCTTATCTATTTCTATCCTGTTGAATCTTTTTATCATTTTAATACCTAGATTATCTTTCGGCCTTCTCAACTCAAGGGAATGAAACCTTATGCAATCTGTAATTGTAAGCTGGCCGTTTCAGCCCTGGTGTCATTCTAGTGACTTTGTACTGTATGTACCCTCTCTACTATTCAGTATAGATAGCATTGTACATTTCCCTGGGGGGCTGGGGGGAAGGTCCTCCAATGGCCTTCCCACCAAGTTCACACCTGCAAATTTACAGTGGGACAGGTGAGCCCAGCCTGCTCACCTTCATCCATGGTGGTTAATTACCAGAACGTGGGGAAAACATGACAGTCAATTTGCATACACGAGGTTTCACACATAACATCTGATTATGATCAATAGCCTGAGTTAATGGTGTTGATTGACCAAGACTCCAGAGAGAATGTTCTAACTCATCTTTGAAATAACACCATGGGATACTTCAAATCCACTTCAGATGGCAAATTGGGCCAGGAATGAAATTTTGATCTGAAAGATGGCACCTCCAAAAGTCCAACATCCCCTCAGCACTGCACGGGCATGTGACTAGATGTTGTATTCTAATGCTTGGGCTTCTACCATACCAATTGTTACAATTGACTGAAAGAATTGAAGTATCCTAACAGTAAATGTTTAAAAGTGGCAGAGTAATACTGATGCATTTCAAAATTTGAACTATATAGCATAGAAAGTCAGGTGGTCAGTCTGCCATTTTCCCCACCAGTTTGCTGGTTGCACTTTGATACAGTTCATGTTAAACTAGGTAAAATTAAGCAATTTGTTGTAATAAAGGAAGTCAAAATCAGTCGTCAATAGTATTGTTAAAGTGATCAAGCTAACCAGTGAGCGAAGGAGAACATACCTTGATCCCAGTTATGTAAATAAGCCATTGAAAGAGAATATTATTCAATGCAGACCAAAGAGGAAAGATATCATGACCATACATGTCAATATTAGCAGCGTATTTGATGCCGTTTTTGACTGGTAAATAAAATTGGGTGAATGCTTGTCGAAGTTGTGTACTGAGAAATCTTCTAACACAGATTATGACAGGTTCTGGAAAACATTGAAATAATGCAAATTATGATATATCCTGACTTGCGGTGTGACTGAACAGACATGTGACCAGAGGTAAAGAAAAACTCTGCAATGCATGAAGGAGCATAATCTGAAGTTAAATATGAACGAGTGAAAATTTAAGGCATAAGGAGTCAAGTATATATGGTAAACACTCAGGGCTGGTAGGCTGAAAGCTGACTGCCACCATATTTTCCACCACAGTCAAGGTTGCGAAACAAAAAGAAACTGCAAACCCATTCCAGCACCATCAGGCATTTGGACAGGCTTCTACCTAATTCAGGGTGGCATGGTAGGATAATGGCTAGCGATGCTGCCTCTCAATACCAGGGACCAGGGTTCAATTCCCGTCTTGAGTCACTGTCTCTGTGGAGTTTGCATGTTCCTCCCATGTCTGTATGGGTTTCCTCTGGATACTCAGAATGACGTGCTGATTAGATGCATTGGCCATGCTAAATTCCTGCTCAGTATACCTGAACATGAGCCTGAGTGTGGCAATGAGAAGACTTTCACAATAATTTCATTGCAGTATTAATGCAAGTCTACTTGTGACACTAATAAATAAATCTAAACTTACAAGTTTGGATAGGATTTTTAAGAAGTGCTACCACTGAACTAATTAGCAGATTAGGAGTTTTCAAGATACAAAATGCTTGATGACTACAAACCCCTAATAGAATACAACGAGAGCAAAGCAACAGGATTAGTGTTGACACTTCCAATGCAGGAGTCAGCAGATTATTGCTACAGAAGAAATACCTCCTATGTAATTCACTAATGTTCACTTTAATTCAATGCAGCTACTCCCAAATAGAGAAACAACTTGCAGGATAAGTAAAACTTACTATTAGTCATAAGGAGGCTTACATTCACATAGTAATGAAGTTACTGTGAAAGTTCTCTTATCGCTACATTCCAGCAGCTGTTCAGGTACGGTGAAGGAGAATTACCATGGCCAATTCACCTAACCTGCACATCTTTGGACTGTGGAAGGAAACTGGAGTACCCGGAGGAAACCTACACAGACACAGGGAGAAAGTACAAACGCTGTACAATGACCCAAATCGGGAATCAAACCCAGGTCCCTGATGCTGTGAGGCAGCAGTGCTAACCACCATGTCACCCTATTTGGGTATAAAAGGTTCCACTGTGTCTTGGGAGTTTATTACAAATCTCCAGACAATTGTGGGGAAACAATCCTGTGAAACTCCACCAAGAGATTGTCACTTGCAGAGCGCAAGTTGCCAGAATTGAAGTGAAGAGAATTGAATGTAGCAGATGCATTGGGTTGAAACTATCTATCTGAGATTGACAAATCAATCAAATAATTTCATCTTGTGAAGTTACAAATAAAACCAGGAGACACACTAACAGAAATGGAGGCAGAACAATCATTGCAAAAGTTGAGATTCCTGTAGTTGGAAGGACTGCCAGGCATGATAGTGGAAATGATCCTTAGATCAGAGATGAATTGAATATTGAAAGCAGGGCTTATCCTGAAAACATACAAAGTTATTGTGCCTGAAAGCGTGAAAGAACTTGGCTTCATGAGGGAAGATTTAAAAACCTCTGTGGTGTTGAAAGAAAATCGAAAAGGTAAGCAAGACAAGTCTCACTCTGAACTGATATGTCAGCACAAATTCTTGCTGTAACTCACTAATGTAGGAAATTAACAAATGCTGAAGGAAAAGGTACAAGGATTAAAGTGTATGTTCTAACCAAGGATAATAAGTTGGGATAAATATTGAGTATGTGGCTAATAGTTGAGAAGAAACTAAGACGATCTTGTCAAAATGTCTGAGTGTTGGAACCAGAACAGGACGACAAGATTGGTAAGATTTTAGAATCAGAAAATCATTAAACTATGACTAAAAATAAACAGGAGGGAGAGAATAGATTTTGTTAGTAATAGAAAACAGTAAGTTTCTATGGGGAGGCAGTGGTGTAGCAGCATAATCATTGGACTGCATTCCATTTTTTGCTCTGGGGAACGAGAGCAAAAAATGCTGGAAAAATCTCAGCAGGTTTGACAGCATCTGTGGAGAGAGAATCGAGCCAAAGTTTTGAGTCTAGATGACCCTTCATAGGAGCAAAGAAAATCAGGGAATGTAAATGAGGATAAAGAAACAAAATAAAATTTAAATAAAGAAAATGGTATGAAGTTGGAGAGGAGAGTTCATGCTCTGAAGTTGTTGAACTCAGTGTTCAGTCTGGAAGCTTGTAAAGTGCCCAGTTGGAAGATAAGGTGCTGTTCCTTCAGTTTGTGTTGGGGTTCACTCGCACATTGCAAAAGCCAAGGACGGACATGTGGACAGGAAAGCAGGGTGGTGTGTTGAACTGACAAGCAACAGTAATGTCAGGGTTGTGCTTGCAGACAGACCGAAGAATCGTCTAGACTTAAAATGTTGGCTGTATTCTCTCTCCACAGATGCTGCTGAGATTTTCCAACATTTTCTGTTTTTGTTTCAGATTCCAGTATCCACAGTATTTTGCTTTAATCTCTGGGGACCCAGGTTCAAGTCCCACTACGGCAATGATAAAATTTAAATTGAATAAAAATCTGGAATTAAAAGTAATGATGACCATGCAACCCTTGTTGATTGTGATAAAAACCCATCTGGTTCACTAACGTCCTTACCTAGTCCGGCCTGTTGTGACTCCAGATCCACAGCAATGTGCTTGACTCTTAAATACCCCCCCGCAGAGGATGGGTGATAAATGCTGACCCGGCCAGCGATGCCCGCATCCCATGAAAGAATTTAAGGAAGTATTTGAACAAAAAAAGAGTAACTAAAGCTGAAGAGTGAGCCTAGGGAATTGTTCATGGAAAGCAAGGAAATGTTGAAAGTGTTGAACAGGTATTTTAGTACTGGTTTTCACTGCAGAAGGAGGTCTTGTGACACATTGGCAGCAATCCTACCTCTGAGTCAGATATTCCGGGTTCGAGTCCCAACTCCAGGACTTGAGTTGTGAACAGGTTAATTTATCCTGAAATTTGAACTAAAGTTTGGGTCAGCACAGTGGTTACTACTGCTGCCTCTCAATGCGAGAAACCTGGGTTTGAATCTGACCTTGGTCACTATGTGTGTGGAGTTCGTGCATTCTCTCTGTGTCTGCATGGGTTTCCTTTCGGTGCTCCATTTTCCCACACTCCAAAGATGTCGGGTTATTAGATTGGCCATTGCTCCTTAGTGTCAGGTGGATTAGCAGGGTAAATAGATGGGGTTATGGAGATAAGGCCTGGATAGGATTGTTGTTGATGCAGGCTTGATGGGCCAAATGGCTTCCTTCTGCCATGTAGTCATTCTATGATCATACTGAAAGTATAATAACATCAAATTACTTCTTAATCAAAGTAATTTTATCAAAGCTGTCACTATAAACTCTTTATACTCTTTCACCATCTGTTATCTAGATTATAATCACAAATGTTCCTCTCGGTGTGGTAAGATTTCTGCAAGGGTGTGCAGTGAAATTGTAAGTGCGTTTATAAAGAACAATTTTACCATTTGTTTATCAATAGAATCATACATTGCAGAATGAGGCCATTCAACTCTTTGAGTATCTTACCCAAGCCCTATCCCATGACCCCATGTATTTATCCCACTAATCATCTAACCCTACTCATGTTGGGACACAACAGAGCAACGCAGTAAGTTGCTTTGGATTTAAAATATCACATTTGGATCCATGAACAAGGTACAATCTTTAGTAAAAATTTTGTGGTAGTTATTTAAAAACCAGAACTTTTTGTCCAATTCTGAGTCTTTGCTTTATCAATAAAGTAGCTAAAACTAATCTGTCACCTTGCAGAGTTGTGGTACTCTTGGTTTTGAGTCAGAAGATTGTGGATTCCACAGCATAAACTCTAGTCTGACATTTCATTCAGTACTTTAATAATCCTCTAAGATATCCAAGTTCCTCCAATTTTGGCCTTTTGATCATCCCTGATTTTATTTACTCTTATCAGTTATGACCTTGCTTTCAAATGTAAGAATCCTAAACTCTAGAAGTCCTTCCTTATAACTGGTTTCCTCCCTATCTTTTTTAAGATGCTCCTTAAAATCTACCACTTGTTTGCTCGAATATTTCCTTAAACAAATTGGTGATAAAATCTTTGTGTTAATTCTCCTATGAAGCACCTAAAAAAGATACAGTATGTTGATGATGCCATATATACACATTGAGGTTATTGTACTTGTGGTTGCTTTGTATTGTTGAAAGTTCCCTTCCCCAAATGAGCGAATGTAGCTTTTGCTAATGCTAAAAATCACTTTTTTTGAGTTCCTGGCTAGTGTTCCATCTTCAGCCAATGTTACCAAAATGTGTGAGATTTGTTGTGTACAAAATACAAAATTTCCCTGCATGACAGTCAGGTTAATTTACTGTTGGGCTATTTTTCAGTGATGTGATAAGTTATTGTATAATTTAATGCTCTGAACCCCTATGTTTATCCACAGAACAATGCATAATAAAAAAGGTCCAGTTAGTTTAAAGTTTATTTATTTATTAATTATCACAAGTATGCCTACATTAACACTGCAGTGAAATTCCTCTGGTCGCCACATCCCGCGCATATTCAGGCCAATATGCCTAATTAGCACATCTTTCAGAATGTGGGAGAAAACCAGAGCACCTGGAGGAAACCCATACAGACACAGGGACTCCACACAGTGACTCAAGCTGGGAATCGAACCTGGATCCCTGACGCTGTGAGACAGCAATGCTAACCACTGTGCCACCCAGTTAGCGCATATGAGTTTGGGTAGCAGAAACCAATTTGCAAAATTCCTCTGGACAGCAAAGAGAAAATCAGTCTCTATTTCTCTTTCCTCCACACTCACTCTTCCACCTGTGCACTTTCTCCTCCTTTCTACCTGTCTTCCTGATGCTCATTCAGTGTAAAAGTCTTATCAGAAATAAATCTTGAAAAGCCTTTAGTCACACCTGCTGATGAATCCCTGTTGGACTTGGTTTCCATTTCCTCATCAGTTTTGAGAGGCACAGAGTGTTTTTATTAATGTCACAACTAGGCATGCATTAACACTACAGTGAAACTACTGTGAAAATCCCTAGGTGCCACATTTCAGCACCTGTTTGAGTACACTGAGGGAGAATTTAGCATGGTCACTACATCTTTCCAGCATGTTTTTCGCACTGTGGGAGGAAACTGGAATACCTAGAGGGAACACACGCAGACATGGGGAGAATGTGCGGACTCTGCATAAACACCGAACCTAGGAATATATATTATTTACATATGACAAAGCTGCTACAGCAATTATTTCTGTTTCCTGTTTGGAAAATTTTGATTCATTTGCCTTATTTTCTGTCTTTTGCAGTTTATTTTCAATAGTTTGATATTTCAGAATGTAATCTTTTCAAAAAGACACTTTGTTTGAACACCACCGTCTTAATATAATGTCAATGATTACACAACGTTTATGTTTCTAATGCCAGGTCAGCTCAAGTGGAGGTGCTTGTTTGAAACCACTTCCAATAAATGCAATTTAATCTGTCAATTTTTAATGTTATCAGAATAACACTGCTGTGATAAAGTTGCACTGGAGAATGACTTTACATTTCTCATTATATTGGTGGTTTCTAAAAGTTGGAAGAAAGTTTGGAGTGGATAAGATATGCACAGTGTGAACCCATTAGGTAACATCTAGTTGCAAATTTATGTGGCTATTAATGAAAATAATTCAGCCTCTCTATTCCGTTTAAGATTTTTATATTGCGTAATGCCAGATGCGGTTTATTTTAAAATAATTTGGAAAAATTGCAGCGTTTTTGAACAAAATAGTTAATTCACTGTTAAAATCTAAACTCTTTGGTGACAAATTTGAAACTTTCTCTCACTTTAGCTTTGCCAATTCTTAACAGAAATACTTTCTGGCAGTTTGACAAAGATATCAATAACTGTGCTCTTTCTAGGGAGGATTGTCAAGTGTGATTGAATCAAAAGAAGGAAAAGAAATCTGAGAAGATAAAAAAAAAATTTAAATATCTCTTTTCCAATAAAAAATTTGAACATCTTGGACTATTTCACACACTGATTTGGGAATACTGTAATGGTTTAAGAAGATCCATCACCAACTTTTCAGGATGCGAAGAATAGATTACTTATAATAATCATGTAGAAGGTGAAGCAGTGCATGATAGCTTAAATAATTAACTGAACTGTCATTTAAACTTTTAACTTGCAGCTAATTTTGAACGTATTACTGTTCTCGGCTGCAAGATAGAAGCTTTCATTTATCATAAGAATTGACTAAGGGAAGAAACACAAAACTAGATGACAACTTTAACTTTTATAAGCATTAAGTAACAGTAGATGTTAAAAATAAGCATTTCTTCTTCTCCCACGTGCACATAGTAATTGATCTGTGAAGTGAAGATTATGGTGCTGAATTGTTTTCAAAAGGAACTGGATCAATATCTGGCATAAACTGGATTTGGAGGTAATGGGTATAGACCTAGATGTAAATTAAGGTTATGATTTTTTAAAAATTCATTCATGAGACATGGGCACAATTGGCTGGTCAGCATTTATTGTGCGTACTTACATGAGGGAAGTTGAAAATTAACCACATTGCTGTGGCTCTGGACTCACATACAGACCAGGCCAGGCAAGGACAGCAGATTTTTTTCCCTAAAGGACTTCAGTGAACCAAAATGGTTTATCTGACAATCGACAATGGTTTCATGGTCATCAGTAGACTCTTAATTCCAGGTTATTTTTAAATTGAATTCAAATTCCACTATCTGTCATGGCGGGATCCAAAACCATGTTCTGTAGAGCATTAGTTGAGTTTCTGAATTAATAGTCTCGTGATAATACCACTAAGCCATTGCCTTCCCATAAAATAACCCACAAAACACTGGAGCACTTTAGTGGTGGATGAAATTTTGTCTGTGGAGCAGAATGAGACAGGAGTGAATTGTGAAGATGGAGGAATGTTCTGGGACTGTTGCTTAATTGCCTCCCAGAATCATTTATCTGGCATTTTCCCTCAGTAAGAAATGGGAAACATTGTGGTCATGATGGAAACAATTGCAAATGATCTGTAGATGATATAGGTTTGATGGTCCAAATGATCTATTCAGTGTTCAGTACCAAATGTGAAACTATTCTAGTTGTACTGCATTGTGGTCAAAAATTATTTTTCACATATTTTGTATTTTTATTAAACCAATGTAATTCTATTTCAAATTATTTAATCTTTCAGCTTCTCCCATTATACTTGGGTCACCATACTGCTGGTTGATCATCCTTTTCCATTTTCTTCTGTTGGTCACCTATTTCTCTGTCAATCTTGCTGTGCTTGAGTCTCTCATTATCATACCTTCCCACCTTATCTTGGGCCTCACTCTCTTCCTTTCTGGCAGCTCCGTCTCCTTCGTTCGTCTCACCATATTTCCTCTCTCTCTTCACAACAGATGACCAATCTCTTCTTGGCTAATTTGTTCAATGATCTATTATTCCCCCTGAAGTGCTGACCCCTGATCTTGACCTTGCTTGCTACTCCACACATCCAGTTCAACATCTGCATCTTGATAGTATTCAATAGTTGTTCCCTTCTTCTTAATGTTGCCCAATTTTCTGCACGCTGTAACCAGGTTAGTTTTATAACTGCTTATAGGTTCTTCCTTTCAGTTTCAGCAATACTTTTATATTCCATGAAAGTCCAGTGCAGATTTTCCAGTGACTCTAGTCAGAGCTAATATCCTGCAGTTTTGATACTGACACGTGAACAACTAAGTAATGAAAGAGAATTTTCTCAAATGCCAGTACACTATAGACAATAGGAGGTAGTAACCATCTGCTTAGACCTCTTCTGAGTGGGTGTTTCTACCTGTTTCTCAATGCCTGTTCCTGGTCCCTGATCACAGGATGAGAAGCAGTGTCTTAACTATTATCTCTATGCAGTAAAGAATGAACTGGTGACTGGAATTTCTCATCAAATTTGATATGTAACTTTAATGTACCAACAAATTCTAATCCTGTAGGATCCTGAACAATATCCGATAAAAATTCAGGTGATTGCATCCAGTGGCTCTTCAGCCATTTTTGTGATTCAAGTAATGCCTTGAAATTGTTTAGTAGATTTTCAGACCTTATGTGAAATTTCTTGTCAAAGCTTTATTTCCTTTTGAAATTGTGGGATTCAATGATTTCTAGGTAGCTGCTGCAAATTTGTTTGCTTTGAGCATTGTAGATCATCCAATGTAAATGTTAAATCTGACATTACACGTGTCGTGCTCGTACCTCTGCAGAGTGGGACATGATTTATTTTTGAAAAACTTGATATCAGCAACACTTAATTTCCTTTTGATGGAAATAGTATTTGAAACCTCTAACTTCATTTATCGCTAACATGTATTTTAATTAAATGTTCCATCCATTGTTAGGTCATCTTATACCTAAGATGCTTATCAACTAGCACAGATTATGTTCAATTTGAAAGAATTTCTCACTAATTTTGTCATGAAAACTCAGAATATGAGGCTTCTGCTGCATTTAAATTCTGGACTTTTGTTATATATGCTGGCACTTTAGTGTAATACTGAGCAAGTGTTGCATTGTTCGATGCACTGTCATTGGAATTGACTGTTAAACTGAGGTCTCATCCTCTTGTTCTGATGGTTTAAGTGGATATTAAAGAGCTCATGACATAATTTGATGGAGAGCACATTTTTTATCCAATGTTCCAGCCAATATTCCTGCTTCGAACAACACTATCAAAACAATTTAACTTTTATCTCGTTGGCATTTGTGGAGTCTTGTGTGCAGAATGACTACCGCTTTTGTCTACATAGCTTCAAAGCACCTGACTTTATTTGAAGTGCTTTGAGACCTTTCTGAAAGATGTGATGCAAGGTACAGTTAGAAATAGTCCAAAATGATAACTAGCAGCACTGCTGTACATCTTTGGGCCCTGGAATACAATTGTTATGGTGCTAACAAATCATCTATATAGTCATTAAAACATTTACATCTTTTCAATAGGACATCAGATATAATTGAGATAATTCTACTCATGAGAAGCAGGAATATTCTTAAATATGTAGATGATAATTGCCTTTCACTTATACCCCAGTTAATAATTCCTTGGGAAGCCTTTTGCAGTCTTTGATCAATAGATAGAAATTTAGAAACTATTTTTTATAGAGATGAAGTCTTGTCAATCTGTCATGCTTTTTGTTTGACTGACTAAAATATTCTGTTTTGACTATTCCATGCCTGCCCAACAAGGGTCTTTTAGTTTCTTGATATTGAAAACCTGTACAAATGTGTGTGCAATTTTCTGTTCACCTTCATCACAGACTGGAGGAGAAAATGTTCCCATCCTGTCTGCAACAATGGCCACCTCTGCAGAACTGGAAAGTTCTCAACTTGTTGGTAATTTTGCTGGCTGATATTTGAAATACAAACCATGCAGTTGATTTGATTTGTTCCCACCATCACCAACTATTTTGCACAAAAGCACTTGTGTGTACGTGCAGAAAAAAAACACACTCTCTCTCTGTCTGTCCCACTTGTCCAACTGATTCACTTGACACTCAAAAAATAAGTCAGTGGGTGTTGCCTGTTGTGGGATTTCTCTATTGACAAATTAACTGTGACATTTCAAAAGTAACTGCTCATAGCTGAAATTGAGGATATGAAACGCAGAAATAAATGCAAATTTTCTAATTCATCTGTTGTTGGCACTGAGAACATTGCCAGAAATCTACTGCCTCATTCACCATGAAATCGGAGTGGGCGAGGGGCGGACAACGGAAATGTCTGTTAACCTTGGGTGGGAATTTCTGGTCTCTCTCGAGCAAGGCCATATAATCCACTCTGTGTCAACTCCAAGGTAATCTTTTTGCCAAGACTTCATTTACCACTTTGCACCTAACATTCATTTAAGCACAATTGAATATGAAAGTCTATGAACAACAGTGAGCTACAAACTTCATGAGATAAAAGGTTTCTGGGTCTTATGACTGAAAGCTCATAAAAGTCATTGTGGTCTTATTCTGAAAATATTGCTAATCTGTTTTTTAAAAGGTGTAATATTGTTGCAAGATGACTCCGTCTGGTAGAAAACATTCTTAATGTGCATTGATTGTGCTGACCTTAGTTGTGGGTTTCATAACAGTAATAAATAGTTTCATCAATAAAATATTCAAAAGCTTTTCATACGTATTATTTTGCTGAACGAAATTATGTACAGTCTTCGTTTTTTGGGTGTTCTTTTAGTATCTGCCTGCATTTTCTTGGGCTTTTTGTCTTTGTTGCTTTGAGTCAATTATAGGATGAATTTTAGCAGTTTGTCAGCTTTCTGAGCATAACGCTTTAAAAAAAAGTACAAATATATACTATTGCTTTACAAGGTGCAGCTTTAGTACATTTATCTTTTCTATAAAGTTTTTTTAATTGAATTTGCAGCATAAAATGGAAACCAAAACAGCATTTAGGTGGCATAGTGGCAGTGCTGCCTCACTGCGTCAGGGACCCAGCTTCAATTCGGACCTCGGGTGACTATGTGGAGTTTGCACATTCTCCTAGTGTCTGTGTGGATTTCCTCTGGGTGCTCTGGTTTCCTCCCACACCTCAAAAATGTGCAGATTAAATGGATTGGTCATGCTAAATTGCCCCTTGATGTCAGAGGAATTAGCAGGTAAAAATATGGGGTTACGGGCATATGGCCTGGATGGGATTGTTGTCGGTGCAGGCTCAATGGGCCAAGTGGCCTCCTTCTGCACTGTAAGGTTTCTATTATATTTGGGATGTCACTATTTCTAGGTTAACGAACCTGAAACTAGAGGCAAGATGAAATATGCTGAACAATCACATTTTCAAGACACTGTACTTGTCTAAAATCTTGGAAATGCATCCCTTTTGCAAAGCAAACCTTTATTGATCAGGTCTTATTGCTTAAGCCTATTGGTTAAATTTGAGTAGTTTTCCAATCAAATGTCACTCAGTTATCTGTCACAATTGTACCAATTCCAGCATCATTCAGACAATTTGGATCATCTCTAACACTATCATTTTAACTAGATGGAGGGAAAAATGATTCAAAGGATATGTTGTGATATGTTATTTTATTCAATCAGTTGTCTTCAGAGATATCTATTATCTACACTATGCTATGTTCTTTGCAAGAGATTGGCTCTTGTTTTAAAAAATATCATTCAGAGCACTGGTGAAAAACTATAAAACTTTAGGTCATTACAGTTGACTCAATGTGTCCATTTATGGAAACCACATTATCACTTTAAAAAGTGGTGAGTTTTATTCTCCTCGCAGCAATTGCTTAATGTCTCTTTGGACTGTTAACTTGGGTGTTATTACCTGAATTGGAACAATGCAATTATGATTCACCTGTATTATGTTATAGTTATGGTTACTCCAGTTTGTTTAAGCATTGTATCCAGATTCATTTCAAGATGATAGTTTAATGTGTGTGTGTGTGTGTGTGTGTGTGTGTGCGCGTATGTGTGTGAGAGGGGTAGTGGGAGTGTGTGGCATGGAGGATGTATTTCAAATTGAGTAATGTGTTGATTTGACTTGTGCTTCTAAATATCCAAGTGTTAGAATTAACAATGGCATTTTGTTTATAGTAGATTCAAAAGCAGTTGCTTTTAGTTTTGACTGAACTTTAAAATTTAAACATGTTAAATTATTTTGTATGAAAGTCTTCTGTACTTGTAGACAATGTTTTCTTAAGCTGAATTTGTTCAATCCCTCATGTTTGTGTAGTGTCATTCACATCAGGGAACTACTCAGAGTGCCTCACCAGGTGAAAAGGTCAGTGATGATAGAGTTTGTAGGGGGCTTCTGAGGACAGAGTAAAGAGGTAACAAGGAAAAAGCTTTGAAAATGAAATCTAGAGGGCAAGACGCTCTTAAAGAAAAGATTGAATTATTTCTTTTCTTATGGATTCCAGTTTATTTCAAGTTTTTCAGGAAATATTTTCATAGTTTCAGATTAGATTTTGTGAGGTCATTCTATTACTGATACAAAGTTTATAAGGTTGTTATGTTTTGGGACTGTTTTGTTCGATTTGAGGTAAAATGGGAGTCATGTGATCTGCTCTGAATTGTACCCAACAGTGAGCTTGAAAGTGCAAGATATTCACACCTGTCGACAATGGCAAGAGCATCTACGCTGACTGTGGGTATAGTCTATTTATCTCCAATTGCAGAGGAAGTATTAGAAATGTCAGGTTTTGTAACAAGTTACGCTATAAACCCCTCTTCAATTAAAAGCTAGAATGAAATTGGAGGCCTAGAGGATAGCTAATTAGCATTTCTACCTGGATGCAAGGCCCATTTGAGTCACATTCCCATGGAGATCTTTGAGGGGATCAGGCCACTATGAGCCCTAGTAGTATTGGGTTAGAAGGGTAAACTAATCTGTTAAGTCCTCCTAAAATGAGCTGATGTGACATATGATAAATGTATTAGTTGCTAGTTATAATTGTCAAGTCTTTATTATTTTGTTCTGGATTTTTTAATGATTGCCATTGCTGCAATTCAACTGTTATGTTTTTCTTCCCATCATTGAAACCTTACTTAGGTGTCTGTTATAAAATTCACTGACCTGAAATGTTAACTCTTGTTTCCCTCTCCTCTCTGTTGCCAGACATGCTGAGTATTTTCAGCATGTCCTAATTTTGTTTCAGATTTGCAACATTTTAGCATTTCGCTTTTGTAACGCCAAGTCAGTCCCCTTCCCAAAGTGAACCAGGAGGACCTGAGACAGTAGCCCCAAACTCTGTTTCTGTTGGAAATCACCTCTTCAAATCTAGCCCGCACATGCATTTTACAGAAATAACCCTTTCAATATGCATCCCCCACAAAATACCTTCCAGCTGTATTGAACGTTTTCTTTCTGTGAAAGTTGCATGCGTTTTTATTTTTGCAGGTTGCAGTCCATTTTTCTTTGCCTCATGATTAAGGGAAAGTTCTGAGAGTGTGACACTGCTCATCAGTGGGTTATTGAGTTCATTTGAAAATGTAGTAATTTGATGTATATTCAGCACTACATAACTTGAATCTTGGTAACAGTTTAGAGCCGGAAGAACAGGTCTTGATCTAAACAAGAGCACCTCCAAGGCCATTTCTATGATGCTGGTGTTTAACAATGTTGGAGTTGTCATTAGTACTTCATGTACCTTTTAATAATGCCTCCCCAAAGTGTGGGATATTAGTGCTGGGGAACATAATTATGCAAATTTCAGAGGGCCACTCCCAGCATCAAGTACTGCCAGGTTCATCATCGTATAGCTAGCTGCAGAATAAAACTCCCTGTACTCTGCCTCAAGGTGTCAGTGTTGGAACCATTGGTTTTCTTAGTGGATGGAGACAAGGTTTTGCTGGCTTTGCTTAGGAGCTGTACAAAATAATATATAACTCAGTGTAGGTTTTTCAAATCATTATCAATGAATTAAAGTTAGTTTACTCACAGATGGCAGACTTGACACTTGAGAAGAATGCTAACATTTTGTGATAAACCTGTTTTCAGTTTTATTGATAAAACTACGTGGTTATTGTTCTCGACTCAAAAAGGGATGAATGCATCAAGGAATGCAAACAAATAAAGATGGTGATCTGTCTCGCTACTCAGTTGTGTTTGCTGATGGAAGGTTTTATATCACAATTGTGGTAATAAGCTTAAATGGGAATTTGAACCTTGTTCTGGATTTAATATGTTGTCACTGTCTGATTACAAGACAGAGGGTTTTGTTAAATCCAGCATGTGGCCTGCCCACTGCCTTCTTGCCCGTCCTTGCCTCTAATAGAATGATACTACAGGACAGCCCACTACTGCTAGTATTTAATGAACAGGCAGAGAGGCCAACACTGAGTGGCCAACCCAGTATGTTTTCTTGCACGGCTGGTAGCGAGGGAAGGTTCTCTCCTTAACAGGCACCTGGGGCCCATTGGAGAGCCTCACAAGTGTTTTCACTCCTCTGCAGTTTGTCCCATCCCCCTTCCCCAAAATATTTTAACTTCCCATATGTGCTCCCACCTCCCCCCCTCCAAATCGCTGGAGAAGTGCTAACCTCTGACTGGCTGGCAGCTCTCTGAAGCAAGACTTCTTGATCCATGAAAGTGGAAGTCCCTCCCCCATTGCTATTAAAGGACTGTGAGGTAGATGTGTTCTCTGCGGCAGACTAAATCCCCCCTGCTCCTCCCACCCCACTCCAATGTGTTAGTCAGGTGATGGGAAATGTGGAGCCTCATAGAACTCAGCCCCAAGACTTCAGTTCTGGAAAAACAGCACAATTTCAAGTGCAGTTTGTGTCTAGACTTCCACTGACAGCTGACACTAGAATAAAGATCATGATTAACTGAAATCTGAGTGACTTCAGATGAATACAGGTTAATGGATCAGATAGATCAGATGAAATGTAATGCGTAGAAATACAAGGTTTTAGAGTTTGAATAAGAAAAGGATTTGCATCCTTACATCATTTTAGTAAACATGTAGAATGCAAAGGCAGAGGCACTACAGAATTTATCTAAACCATTAATTAGAACATAGCCAAAAGAATTATTAACGTTCGTTCCCATGGTTTAATAAGAAATCCAGGCCATGGTGAGAATATGGTAAATGATTGCAGAGATGAGAGGCTTTAGTTGTGAAGAGAGATGAATGAGGCTGAGACTTTTTTTCAGCTTAAAGAAGACTAAATGAAAATCTATAAGCTGTGCTCAAAGTTGAGATGTTTGGATAAATTAAAGTTGGGGAGAAATTATTTCTGCTTCTCATTAAGTTGGTAATAAGTGGGCATGAATTTAAAATGATTTCCAAATTAATAAAGGGGGAGGTTAAGCTATTTTCTTCAATATAAAAGAGAATGTTTATATGAAATGTCTGACCAGAACTGGTGCAAGCAGAATTCATAATAGCTTTACAAGTGCGATAAGATACTGTTTTAAAAATAAGGCATCAAAATAATATAGGGAAAGGGACAAATTGGATCTCTCTGGCAGAGAACCAGCATTATTGTAATTGGCATCCTTCAATACTGTAAACTTCAGTGATTTTATTCGAAATGTATTAATCTCATATGGGCATCAGCGCAACAACTTTCTGGTTCCCACACAAACATTTTGCGACCCGGTTTTGCACGAATCCCGATTAGTCTCAAATTAAACTCTGTTTTGAGTTGTAGGCTGTGTCAGTTGTGAGATGGATTGAGAGGAGCTAGACATATTTTAGGTAGCACCTAATGAAACCAGTGAACCGAAGAGACTTCATTCATATCGGCCTGGGCTGGATTTGTACCTGGGTGGCAAAAGTGAAAGGCCAGCACTCAGTGCATCGACACACCGCCTCGATCATCTTTATTTCAGTTCAAACTCTGATAATACACCAGATTATTTTCAATCCACTTGGTTTTTCATGGTTGCTGGAGACTTACTGGCTGCTGAGTGAAGTTCCTTGTGTTTATTTGAATGTGTATTTATGGAGCTCAGTGGGTACAGGCAGTCTGATACTGGGTACAGAAAGCACATGTAAACATTATTGTTGAGACAATCTTGATTTGACATTGTTGGGCACGCTATGAGGTAACATTAATTAGTAGATAAAGTCATTGGAGATTGAACTTGTTTCTTTTTCCATAGAGTGGCATTCGGAATGCTAATTTGAATCACGGTATTTATTCATGGAAAGTTAGAAGTTCTAAAGTAGTAAAGTAAAGCTGAACATGGATGGAATTGTGTAAAGGTGTGATTGAAGGGCATGAAATGAACAGAGAAAGTGGAGTTGCAGGCAGGAAATTATTTTTTGCCAGATTTGCTGACGCTTTTGTAGAGTCGGTGCAGAATTGATGGGCCAAATGGCCTCTTTCTGTACTGTAGGGATTATATGATTTTGCACACAGCCAGCAGGAAGATGGTTGCAGTTTGCACCATTTGTGCATATTCTTTTCTTCTAGGTCAATATACAGCCCTGTGCATATGTGCAGTTCATTTTTGAAATCAGCGCTGCATGCCTGACAGAGAAACTAAAACTGAAATGGTGTGAAAATAAAAGAGAGTATCCAAAAGAGCAGAATACTGGGAGAGGACAGGGAGCAGGTAACAAAACAAAGAAGGTACTCCCAAACCAGGGAGTGGGATAAAATGAGGTCCCAGGAAGACACTCCAGTTAAGGGACTAGAACAGAAATCTTTAGGTGCTTTGAAGCTTGGGTATTTTTTTCTGGGCATTTTTCGAGAACTACACACTCATTTCAGCACCAAGCAAACTTGAGGATTTTCTGGGTGGTTAGAACAGTGCAAAATATCTTGTAATAGTAATAATAATATTACTAGGTAGACTATTAAATGAAGTATATTATGCATAATTTTTTGGAATTTTGAGTGTCTGAACTAACTACTATAATATTTTGTTTATTAAAATCTGGTCTGCTTAACACAGGACTGTAGCGTTTCCTACCTATGGATGTTTTTGTTTATGTTGCAATTCAGCAAAATCAATTCCAATTCCAGGTTACAGAGTGTATGTTCTTCAGCCAATAAATATGCTTGAAAACTAAGATCAAGTGTAGTATCGACATGCTAGGCCCAGTTGAAGTCATTAGGTTACATTTTAGTTTCATTTGAAGCAATTTTTAAAAGCGGCATCTCAGCCTTTTGGCTAAGATGCAAATAAGATCTAGCCTTGGTGGAGATGCTATGTCTACTCCAGTCAGCTTGGATCTTGTAGGTCAAACCCAAGACAGGAGGTGAGAGCCTTGTCTGCTTGGATCGGGAATGTCTCAACTTGTTGGGATTCTGAATTGGACTTGAGTGGATTGAATTGGAATAAAAACAAGAAAAAGAAAACATAGTATGACATTTTTTCCTAGAATTATTTCCTAGATATAGAATATCCTACACTAAGTAGATTTGCCATCCTCTGTATCCAAGTGTTAAAAGATCTCGCCAATGTTACATTGGCTGTTGTGCATTCATTTATACAAAGTGTAATTGCAAATATTGTACGTCACATAATAAGCATTGTACTTTTTAAGATGTGTAAAGAGTGAAAACTTTCCTAGTAGATTGCACTAATTAATAACAACACTTACTTGTAAACTCACAATATATCTGGGAATTGTTTTAGGTAAAATGTACAAAAAAAGGAAGCCAAAATCAATCAGAAATGTAAACCAGTATTGGTTACAAAATCGTAGCAAAATTGGGCTGTGGGTGGAAAAGAAATGAGATGCTAAATAACTTGCATTCTCATACCCATTTTAAAGATTAAAGTTTATTTATTAGTGTCACAAGTAGGCTTACATTAACACTGCAATGAAGTTATTGTGAAAATCACCTAGTCATCACACTCCGGTGCCTGTTCGGATACACTGAGGGAGAATTTAGTATGGTCAGTACACTTAACCAATACAACTTTCAGACTATGGACTGTGGACCAGAGCACCCAGAAGAAACGCACAGGGAGAACATGCAGACTCCACACAGGCAGTGACCCAAGCTGGGAATTGAACTTTGGTCCCTGGCACTGTGAGGCAGCAGTGCTAACCACTATGCCACCATGCCACTCCATTTTGCCAACATGCAAATGACAGTGTGAGATTTCTTCGTGTGCCAAGGAAACGATGACAAGAATTCTCCGACCTCACCCATGGCTGGGATTCTGCAGTGAATGAGTTTTAGCTGAGCACCAAATTCTCCGTTCACACGCAGTGGTGTATGAGATCAGTGAATTCTGGCCAATGTTTTTGGAAAACCTGGAGTCATTTTTCATTTTCATCCCACCTTTCCAAATCTTTGTAATGGGGCTCACGCTCCATCAGATTTGAATCAGCAACGACTTCTTAAGACCATGGTGCAAAATGCTTAGACCTCTTCATCCATTACTCTGGATTTCTTGCTTTTCTACTTCGTTATAATACATTGTCAATTTGCAGTGAACAAATGCTCCAGTGTTTTTTTTAACATCATTTTAAAAAATCTTTCAATTTTTCTTACTTGCTTTCCGTGAACTCTAAGCTTCATAAAAAAATCTATGAGTCCTCCTAATATCTATTCAGGGCTGTTAAAGTAACATTTGAGGATTTTCTTTTTAAATTACTTTTGTAGAGAGAGTGACATCTGTGGATTCTGAGTTGTTAAAGAACTGAACATACTTTCCAGTCATTTTTGGGGGCACACTAAAATCATAGAATCTCTACACTGCTGAAGGAGGACATTCAGCCCATCGAGTTTACACCAGCTGTCTGACAGAATATCTTACTAAGGCCCTATCTCCATAACCCCACATATTTATCATAGCTAGTCCATCAAACCTACACATCTTGGACACGAAGGGGCAATTTAGTATGGGCAATTCTTCTAATCTGCATATCTTTAGATTGTTGGAGGAAATTAGAGCACCCAGAAGAAACCCATGCAGACACGGGAATAATGTGCAAACTTTATACAGACAATGACCCAAGGCTGGAATTGAACCGAGGACATTGATGCTGTGAGGCAGCAGTGCTAGCCATTGTGCCACCTCATGATAAAGACAGACTCTCGTGTCTTATTGTACCAGTGCTATGACCCAAGCATAACTCCTAACTGAAGGCAATGAAGATCAGGCATCTTTACAGTTTACCATTTTTTCAATATTTCTCTGAGCTAACCATCAATACTTCGGGTGGACACAAAGGCATTTAAAAAATGCTCATCTAATGAAAACGTCTTTTGCTAGAGTGTTCTATTAATGAGCACAATTATTGTTGAAGTCTGAATGGAATTTCAATGTGTTTAAAGGAATCGCTACTGAGTGAACAAAATCCTAGAGGAAAAAAACAATTTTCTTTGACCGTGGATTGAAATGTTGTAATCTATAAAACTGATTCTTTGATGACATGTAAAATTAGCAGACAAAACTTTCTCACTTGGGTGTGACATTTAGAAAAATTGAAGTTTAGAATATTAACTGGAATAAAAATTTATAACTGCCGAAAAGGACCTGTAACTCAGATTTATGTTTCAACAATAATGTTGCACCAAACTCTGTTAGGTAGCTTTTAATTAAGACATGGGATCTGAAATGTCAGCAACATCTCTAACTGGAATGATTGAAGCAAGATGCACCTCTTCTATTCCTATCCATAGCACAACTTCTTTGGATCCAGCAAGCTGGTTCAACATTGTCGCGCGCGCGCACACACGCACACACACACACACACACGCGCACACACACACACACACACACACAATCTACCACGGGAGAGATCCCATATTCATAGGAGCAGGAGCAAGTCCATCAGCCCCTTGAGCCTGTTTAATTATTCATTTAGATTATGGCTGATCCATACTTTAGCAGTGATTGATATTTGAAACATTACAAAACTGGAACAGCATAACACTTGTAGAAGATACAAATTACATTTTTTTTCCTTTTTGGACCAGAAATATTGATCACAGAAATAAAATAGAATGTAAACTTGTATAGTAAGTAAAGTTTGAGAAGAATGTGGAACTGATAGTTTGGCCATTAGCGTTATTGAAATTGAAAATATGCAGAGGCATTCCAAATAATATCATGCACAACTCCAGAAAGAGGGGGACATCAGTGTTGGCACTGAGATTTTAGTAAATCCAAATACTGACAAATGTTTGTGCAACACCTTACTTAAACTACAAAGCACTGGAATTTAGTTTTGCTCCTGAACATTTATATTTGTCAGGACGGAGAACTGAGAGTTGTTTCACACTTGTCAAATGTACACCTAATTACAGGGCTATCATTTATTGGGATAATAACAATGGATGAAGATGAATTGAACTATATTGATACAAAATTAAAGCTGGATACATATAATCTTAGTAAACCTCATGAAAGTAGTGATTATCCCTTAACAATTCATTAGTTAGATCACACATTTTGTATTGATTCCAATGTATTTGTAGCAACTATTTTAAAAGCATTATTTTGTGACTTCTTTATTTGCGACTGAGCCATGAGTAAGGGAAAGGGAAAATCCTCCTGCAGAGGCAAGTGAGAGCAGCCAAGGGAAAGTGTTGCTATTTTTTGAAATACATGAGTAGAAATTCATATTCGTCAAACTGGGCAGACTTCATTTCACAACACTTTCAGTATATCATTGGGTGTCAGGGGGTTATTAAAAAGTATGATTTAAATGCAGAGTGTTTCCATTGGCACAGTGGTTAGCACTGCTGACTCACAGCGCAGACACCCAGGTTCCAATCCCTGCTTGGGTCACTGTCTGTGCAGAGTCTGCATGTTCCCCCCATGTCGGTGTGGGTTTCCTCCGGGTGCTCAGCTTTCCTCCCATAATCTGAAAGACATGCTAGTTAAGTGGATTGCCCGTGTTAAATTCTCCCTCAGTGTACCCGAACAGATGCCAGAGTGTGGTGCTAGGGGATTTTTATAGTAATTTCATTGCAGTGTGAATGTAAGGCTATTTGCGACACTAATAACTTTTAAAATTTCCTCTCTTCCTACTTTTCTACTTGCTGATCATCCCCGCAAAGCATTTGCCAAGCTTACTGAAACTTGTATAACATTCATCCAATATTACACGCTGTTATTTAGTAATTTGTATGAGGTGAATTTGTAAAATTCATAGAATCCCTATATGCAGAACAAAGTCATGGTGTCCCATCAAGTTTCCACCAATGCATTTTTCCTCCTCTCTAACTGACATCTTTGGACACTAATCCCCTAATTTGTTTATACATCTTCTAAAATTTAATTTATTTCTTATTTGAAAATAATCGGTTCATATTTGTTGTGATCTTTTTAACACATTTTCCACCTATTTGTCCATTAACCCAAAGCCAAGTCCACTGATCTCATTGGCTCTTGTCAAATGATTTTACTATTTTAAAGGGTTAATCTAAAGAAGTGAGTGATTGCTTAAAAAAAATCATCCCGCTGATGGAAATAATCAAAATTCCTTATATTGCACCATAAATTCTGTATTTTTAAGCTACATATATTTTAAACCAATATAAAAATCATAAAATTAAGCGTTGACTTTGGCTGATTACTTAATTAATAAAGAGATGGATAAGATGAGGCTTTAAGCTCCCATTCTGGGTCAGCCCGTGTTTAGCGCAAGACGCCATCTCGGTAAAGGAGCTGAAGCCAATGCTAATAACAGCTGCCTTGAGGATCGTTAAGGGGATGATTAATAATTAATTTACTCACTGGCACTCATTAAAGAGGCTGCGTGCTAATTGGAGGTAACGCTTCATTTAGCACCCCCATCCAATAGTCACCAGTTAAACAGTAGTAAACAAGTCTGCCAAGAATGCTGAGTGCTAGATAAGGTAGCACTCGCTTTCTGATGGAGGAGAGAAGAGGACTTTTGAAACACTTTGGGAGACTTTGCCAAGTCTTCAGCAACATTCCACGGACATTTATTCTGGTAATTCTTTGAGGATTCTACCTAAAAAGAGTGTTGTGCTATTCTACCTTACAGAAGTCATTAGGGGTTGCTTGGTCATAAGATCTGGCTCGGTGCCCCCTGATTCTACAAGAGTAAGGGAAGGAGGTGAGATAGAGCAACACCATCTGCTGTAGAGAGTAGCAAGAGGGCAAACTACAGTATTACTAACCCCCCTCTGTTTCCTCGCCTTTCCCACCCCCATGCCAAATTGCTCCATCATTGAATAGTCTAAAATCCACAGCTGTCTCTAAGCCACTTTATTCTAGACCATAAAAATTGTGTCCTGCTTGCCTTTTGAGTGCTAAACCTGAAACTGCTTGACTTAGCTTTGTAAGACGCATTCAAATTATGGACATCTATAAGACCAAAAACAAGTGCTTAAAATCTGACTTTTAAACACACCCCTCCCCACCACCAAAGTTAAACAAAGATTTTATTAAATTCTCTGCATTTTTCAATGAATAAAATACAAAATAGAAGTATATTGGAAAATATTGAATAAACTTGCTGTGTGGAGGCAATAGCTCTTCTGAAATTAATGCCCTGCTGAAAGGAGTGCTCAGTATGTTCACACATCATTTCCATTTGAATCTCTAGAAATGTCAGATTATCTGAGAACAAAGGACCATACCTTAAAGAAAATTTTCCTAAACAAACCCTGGAGAAGTCGCACAATTGTATTCTTAGAAGTTTGTCGAAAGATACAGTGAGACACAGATCAGCTGCAGATATGGGTAAAGAAATGGCACTTGGAGTTTAATCTGGGCAAGTGTGAGGTGCTGCACTTCGGGTGATAAAATGTTAAGGGAAATACAGAGTTCATAGCAAGACATTGAACAGCACTGATGTACAAAGAGATCTTAGGGTTCAAGGCCATAGCACGCTGAAAGTGCCACACAGATAGATAGGATGGTAATGAAGGTGTATGGCATGCTTGTCTTTATTTTGTCAGAGCACTGAGTACAAGTGTCAGGATATCATGTTGTAGTTTTGTAAAACTTTTGTTAAGCCACACTTACACGCTATTGCATTCAATGACCTGTCCTCGCCCTTCCATGCAGATGCCATAGCTAAGAATGCCTCTGCTTTCCCAGGAGACTAAGGAAATTTGGCATGTGCATTACAACTCTCACCAGCTTCTACAAATGTACCATAAAAAACATTTTTTCCAGTTGTGTCACAGCTTGGTATGGCTCTTGCTCTATCCAATTCTGCAATAAACTACAAAGGGTAGTGAATGAAGCCCAGTCCATCACTCAAACCAACCTCCCATCAATTGATCCTGTCTACGCCTTCTGCCTCAGAAATGCAGCCAGCGTAATCACCCTGGACATTCTCTTTTTCATCTTCTTCCATCGGGAAAAACATACAAAAGTCTGAGGACAAGTACCAACTGACACAAGAACAGCTTCTTCTCTGCTGCTATCAAATTTTTGAATGGACCTGTGTCACATCAAGTTGATCTTTCTCTACAATCTAACTATGACTGTAACGGTATATTCTGCACCTTTTCCTTATGTATGGTATGGTTTGGCTGTATAGTGCACAAGAAACAGTATTTTTCATTATATACTAATACATGTGACAGTAATAAATCAAATCAAACATCACAGGAAGTATGTGGTGGCTTTCAAGCGGCTGCAGAAAAGGTTTACCAGGATGCTGCCTGGATTAGGGGATATGTGCTATAAGGAGAGGTTGGACAAACTGGGGTTGTTTCTTTTGGAATAATAGAGGCTGCGGGGAGATCTGATAGAAGTCTATAAAATTGTGAGAGGCATAGATACTGTTGACATACAGCATCTTTTTTCAACAGTTAAAATATCTAACACTAGGGGAGCATGCACTTAAGGTGAGAGAGGGACAATTCAAAGGATATCTGAGGGGCAAGTTTCTTTACACAGAGAGTCGTATGTGCCTGGAGTGCAGTAAGAAGTCTTACAACACCAGGTTAAAGTACAGAACTCTCACTTACCTGATGAAGGAGCAGTGTTACGAAAGCTAGTGGATTTTGCTACTAAATAAACCTGTTGGACGTTAACCTAATGTTGTAAGATTTCTTACTGTGTTTAACCCAGTCCAACACCGGCATCTCCATATTGGGAATTCACTGCCAAGAGTGGTGATGCAGGTATATACAATAGGAGCATTTAAGGGGCTTTTAGATAAGCACAAAATATGCAAAGAACAGAGGGATATAGACTAAGGAAGACAGAAGGGATTACTTTAATTGGAGTCATTTCAGTACAAATTGTAGGCCTGTTCCTGTGCTGCACTGTTCTATGTTCCATGTAAAGCAAAATGGTTACAAATTTCTATCAATTCTTAATCTAGGAAATAAAATATCAGAAACGGTCTGAAAGGGTAAGATGATTGACCGGATGGTAGTGTGGGGGAAAGTTTTATTTTGTCTCAAGAAAACCTACAGGTAATATAAACTATGTTGCAATCATAGTCAGTTTCTCTGTGGAATCCTTGTGTCAGTAATGAGTGATACCTATATATTAATGATGTTTATGTCAACTGGAGCATTGTATTCACCTGAGGTTTATAGTCACAGGGCTCATCAAATGCGACACGTGTTAAGCTACACGTGTGTGTTTCTTAACCTTTTGAAAACTGAACTGAAGTACAGCACAGTGGCATGTGGTTAGCACTGCTGCCTCACAGTGCCAGTGATTCAGGTTCAGTTCCTGGCTTGGGTCACTGCCTGTGTGGAGTTTGCCCTGTGTCTGCGTGGGTTTCCTCTGGGTGCTCCAATTTCTTCCCATAGTCCAAAGATGTGCGGGTTAGGTGGATTGGCCATACTGAATTAACCCTAGTTTCAGATTAGCAGTGTAAATATATGGGGTTACAGGGATAGGGTGGGACTGTTGTCAGTGCAGGCTCGATACACCGAATGGCCTCCTTCAGTACTGTAGGGATTCTATGATTCTTCCAAGTCAAAAATACAACTAGCTTTGTTTAAAAAGTCTGTAGCTTCATTCATGTTTCTAATTGTACATTATAGTCAATATTAGATAGCGATGGAAAATATTTTTGGTCGTTTTCAAAAAGAAAAGATGTGTATATTTGGAAGGTTGTGACAGATTACGGCAATAGTGCTATACTGCCTCATTTTCTGTCACTCTTTTGCAATTCTTACAACTTGATTAGCTATTTAACTTGCTATGTTAGCATGACTTTGAGATGTCATTTACACATTCAGTAAAGGAGAACGATGAACATAAAAATGAGAATTGGTTGCATGTCTGAGTCTTTATAGAATAGTGTCAGCTCACCGTTGCTAAAAACAAGATGTGTAATACTGTTTACTAGAAGCATTATTTTACAACACTTTGCTAACGTTTCAGGAAGGATTCCAAGACCCCACTAAAGTAACGTTGCAATTATGAAACATTTAAACATGGTATAAAAATCAAGAAAAGTCAAGGGCATGGTATTCAGTGATTTCCCTTGACATTTTTAATGTAGAATGCATCAATTTAGAGTTAAAAACTGTTCTATTGGCTTTCTTAAATCAAGTAGCATTTTGTTCCATTCAATCAGAGAATCAAATATCAGGTATTGCTTTGCATTTGCGCATCTTTTAGAACTGTAGTATCAAATTATTAGCCATCTTCTGTCACACTCCAATGATATCAGTTTATCAGGATGGAATTATGTGCAATCTAATTTAGCAGTTGTTTTAAAAAAAAGTTTTGACCCATGTAGCTCAGACATCCTGTAAACTCGAAGCTTTCAAAAGTATTTATTTGTAACTCATGGGATGTCAGTATGAACTATCAGTAAAACATTTGAAGTTATTCTATTGTAATGTATGCTGGCTCATACTTGGCATCTGTTTTATTTACTGATTTTCCCTCATTGAATGCAATATGTTCAGTATGCGCAGTCACAACTTTTGCGATTCAAAACTATTCTTTATCTACCTGTATATGTCTGTCTGCTTAATGCTTCAATGGAAAGCTTAGTAGTTAGCTTTATTCTAACTTGATGAAATTTAGGCTGCTTATCTCTGATTTAATTAACGTGATTTACTACCACCTCTGGCCTATTCTGATCTATCTTCAAGCTCTATGAGTACTGCCAGTCTCACGTTTAGCTTACAATTTATAATTTTAAGAAATAAATCTTAGGTTCAACATTACCTCCTCCTTGAAGCATTTGTTATTTTCTGTGCCTAACCACCCCCCCCACCCCCAAAACCCTACAGTTGGGCATAATAATGCTTTGAAGCAAGTTAGTTCCCTCTCTCAAGGGTGGCAAGTTAGCTTTTTTCCGCAAATATTGTTGTTTCAGTCAATTAAATATCTCAAAATGTTGGTAGCTTTGACAGATTCTAACATTTGAAAGATTATTTAACTGATCACCACACTCAGTATGGTCAAGTAACTGCTGCACTTGTCCCTTAAAGCACTGTGGAAAATTCAGGGGACAGATCCAATTATAGTTGGCCAGTGGAGGATGGGTACTGTGCCACTCTGTTACTGAAAGTCACTGTGGCACCTGATTTGAAAATCGCCCAGGGAGGTTCATTGAGGGAGCAATACTATCTGTAAGTATACTTAAGTGCAAGTGTGAGAAGGAAGTGTTTAAGGACATTGCACATTCAGAAATGCAAGGTTTCAACAAAACTTTAGTTCTACCTATATTGCACCCCTCTCTTATAAGTGTCATGCTTAATGTCACACTTGAGCGTATCCTACGACTGGCCATGACTGATAACACTGAAGAGCCCATCTTGCTGTCCTCCTACCTTTCTCATCATCGTCAGCATCACTCAGCCTGAAGGCAAGTCCTGGACTCATAGCAATCTTTTCATCTCTCTATCCCGTGCCATCCCTTTCATTTGCCAATAACTTACTTCAATTTTCAAACCATCCAACATTGATATTCTCTTCCTTCCTCTCCCTTCTTGAATTTCTCCTTCCATAAAATCTCTTGCTCTTAATATGTGCCCCGCTCAGCCTCTCTATCTTTTCCTAATTACATTCAACAAATTTCTTTGTTTGTTCACTCACCTCATTATATCATTATTTGTTATTTTTTTCCTGCCAGTAAATGCTTTGCATTCTCCTCCAAATCCACATTTCAAAGCTATTTTAGCGAGTTAAAATCATAGAATCCCTACGGTGCAAAAGGAGGCCATTTGGCTCATCGAGCCTGCACCGACCACAATTCCACCCAAGTCCAATCCCCATAAGCCCACACATCTACCTTGCTAATCCCCCTGACACTAAGGAGCAATTTTCCATGGCTATTCAATCTAACCCACACTTCCTTCTATAGATACCAAGTCTCTTGTCCGTACAAAACAATATTCATGTTACAAGTCGCTTCTCAAGTATTCAGCTTTCTAGCTTGCACTCATCTTTTACCAGATATAGGTTTTCCCATTCCTATTCTTGGTCTTATTTCTTTTTCTGCGTGTATAATGCTTCCTAAACATTTGAATTCTTGCATTTGTTCTAGTTTGCCTCCTTCTATAAGGATGTGAATATTTCTTGGTGACTTTAAGATATGAATCACTTTCGTTTTGCCAATTTTCATTTCCATTCTGAAGTTTATAATTTGTTTCTAGTTTATTGACGAGTTGGTGTAATCCTCCCTTTATCCTTGTTTCCAGTGTTGTGTCATCTGCGAATCTAACTGATATTATAACTGCCTGCCTTGCAGCCATTTCGTCCTCAAATTGGTGTTAACTGGCAATAGACAAAACTTGCGCCCTGGGAAGGATGTCCTGCCTTACGGAGCTGCTGGCCAACCTTTAGTCCCACAGTGACTAAAGTTCATGAAGCGTACAGAGCAGGAGTCCTGTAAATGCACAGGAAGATCAGTTTTTAACCTCTGGGCACAGAGGTTAGGGAAGGCCTTCAGGAAGTGAATCATAGAGGATTGGGGTTGTTGGCGGAGAGGCCAGTGAGGGGACAAAAAGCCAATAGTAACTGAGGGTTGCACAGGAAGGGGAGTCAAAGGTTAAAAAGGGGCTTCTGGCGGATGTGCCCCCACTCTAGCTCAGTCAGACGTCTGAGCCTTATTATTTTCAGGCACTTGGGAAATCCTCCTGCCAATCAAAAAATTAGTTGGGAAAAGGCCTGTAAGTGGTCAGTAAATGGCCACTTAAGAGTCTCAGCTGGGACAAGGGCAGGCAACCCGTTTTTGGCCTCACCCACCACAGCATAAAATCACAGAGATCAGGGTGGACAGTAACTAAACAGAAAGCACATTCCTTCTATTTCACACTCCCCCTGTCGAAAAACCTGCTAGTCGGCAGTGTGAAATTCAGGCTTGTGTTAGGCATTGAAGAGGACTGATGATTAAAAACACCATTGTTGAACTCCTCTTCCAATTACACATGGTTCCGACTCCCTGTCGGCTACTCTCATTATTTCTATTTGTTGTATGTATAGATTTCTTATGTAACATCTGTGTATCCAGTGCACCCCAATGTCTTTCAGCTCTGTCAAGAGTTTAATCCAGTTAACCCACTCAAATGCTTTTTCAAAATCTACAAAACAAAGATATAATTCTGTCCACACTCTAAACTGAGTTTACTCATTTAGCCTCAGATCACCAATTGCTTCTCTTGTCTCTCTTCCTTCCTGGAATCCGTACTGGTCATCTCCATGTAGTTTTGTGCCTTCCTACTCACTCTTTTTTTAAGGTCTGTGGGCATAGAGAGTAGGGAAGGCCTGTGTTGGGGGAGGTGAATCCTGGGGGATTAGAGGGAGGGGTGGGGTTGGAGAGGCTGGTGGCGGCAAAAGTCCAGTGGTAACTAGGGATTGCAGAAGAGGGGGAGCCTGGAGTTGGGAAGGGGCTTCAGGTGTCGCCGCAAGGACTAGAGATTGGCCAACAGTGGGACTTCCTCCCCAGTGAGAGGCATAAATTCTGCTTATAGCCATTATCGCCAATTCGATTGTGAAATGGCTGCAGGGCAGGCAATGATAATATCAGTTAGACTTGCAGATGAGACAACTGCTATGGCAGGAGTTGATAATGGTGAACAAGCCAGATCCCAGATTGAAATCTGTCTCGTCTGATTGCAATCTCCTTTCTGTATTGTAGAGGAAGAGGAAAAACTGCTGAACTTTAAAGCACAGGACTTCAATGATATATTTTCCAATTTGAAGAATTAAAATGTTTATTACAAGAAAAGATAAATCTTAATTACACAGGGTAAAAGATACACAGTTAGAAAATAATTTAGAAAACAACCCCAAAATAATTAATTGAAGGTACACAATAATAATACTGTCTTTTTGACAACAACCCTCATTGATTTTTAATCTTAAACTCCAGGAATTTTTAGCCAAACTGAGAAATTGCTTTCATTTTAAACAGAAGTACAGTCCACAATTCCCAGAATAAATCCACGTGATGTGGTCTTCCAAAGTGAGACTTGAAATCAGTTATTTCTTAGGATAAATGTTTTCCTGTTACAACATCTGAGTTACTTTCCTTCAGTTAAAAAATTTTCATAGCTTTTCCAGCGCACTTCAGACACACAGTAGATGGCTTTCAGTAGTCTTCCCCACAGTTTACTCCTGAATCTTCAGTATAATGTGGGTGTTCTTTGGCATCTTTGAAATGCAATAGCTACACATCACTTGCAACAATTATCCTCAAGTGCAAATTTCAAATCTGCTCTGTTTGCTGGGAGTTAAAACCCAACATAAGGCTTCATTACAGAATTCAAAACATCACACCAATAGTCTACAGACGATCTGATTCGAACAACCTCTCCTTTAATTAACACTGGACACACACACACACAATAGTACAAAAACACTAAAATTATAAAATATATCTATGTATCATTACAGCTCTCAACACAACCCTCGATGCTTGAATAATCAGACTAATTGAATGAAAGTCGGAATATCAATGTGCCTTTTAGCTTCTTTCTTGGGATGAATGTTATTACCTGAAGAAGTCCTCTGGTCATTCTTGTGATAGCAGATATCTTTGAACTACTCACTAAGCATTGAAGTTAAGTTCTTTCCATGTTTTGATCAACTCTGCGAGTATTTCTTCGATTCCAGCCATTTTTCCAATGTTTATTTGATTATTGCTTTTCTTATCTCGCTCTTTAATATTTTCGGTCCAAAGACATTGATATCAACATTACCCATCTTTTCTAATAAACACTTTCCAGACTGTCTCTTGCCGCTGTTTTCAGTCATTTATTCTGAGTGCCACTAATCCATAGAATCACTGCAGTGCAGAAGGAAGCCATTTGGCCCATCGAGTCTGCACTAACTCTCCAAGAGAGCATCTTACCCAGGCCCATACTCTCACTCTATCCCTATAACCCCACACTTTTCTTTAATGGCTGATCACCTAATCTACACATCTTGGGACACTAAGAGGCAATTTAGCATGACCAATCAACCTAACCTACACATTTTTGGACTGGGGGAAGAGATGGGCATCTGGAGGAAACCCATGCAGACGTGGGGAGAAAGTGCAAACTTCACACTGTCACCAAGGCCAGAACTGAACCTGGGTCTATGACACTGCGCACCAGCAGTGCCAACACTGTTCTTTACTTTTGTCTAATCAAGGTCTATCTTTTCTATTCAATGCAATTCTTTGAGTATATTATGCTACTTATTTAACCATTGTTCTTGTGTCTTTTCTGCCTCTCTCCTTAAGTCTTTATTCATGTGTCTGAATTTCAGCTTGCTTTAGAGACATAGGGTGGGATTTTATAGCTTTCTTCATCCTGAAACCGTAAAGTCCCACCTGAGGTTGAAGATCTTCCCATTGCCTGCCCCTTGCCTGCTCCAATTCCTGCAGCACGTGATAAAATTCCAGCCACAGCTTGGATTTTCCGGCCATCTGCCCCAAGACCAGAAAACCGTACTCGAGGTCAGTATGCCTTTGCACAGTCCTGTCTGCTGCGATTCCCATGGCAGGTAGGACAGGAAAATTCTGTCCATAGAGTTTGACAGGTCAGAAAGGGGGTCTTCAATTCATCCTGTCTGCACAGGATAACAAGCACCTAGCTATTCTAATCCTATTTTCCAGCACTTGGTCTGTAACCTTGTAAGCTACGGCATTTCAAATGCTCATCTAAATGCCTCTTAAATGTTGTGAGGGTTCCCACCTCTACCACTCTTTCACCATCCTCACCATCCTCTGGATGAAAAGTTTTCCTCCAATTCCCCTCTTCACCTCCTGCTCTTAAATCTGTGCCCTCTAGTTATTACCCCTTTACCAAGGGGACAATTTTCTTCCTATTCATTTTGTCCCTCATAATTTTGTATATCTTGATCCGGTTGCCTCTCATTTGCTCTAAGGTAAACAACCCCAGCCTAATCTGCCTTTCTTCATAGCTGAAATGCTTTAGCCCAGGCAACATTATCGTGAATCTCCTCTGTGCCCTTTGTGGTGTAATTGCATTCTTTCTATCATGTGGTAACCAGAACAACACACACTACTCCAGCTGTAGCCTTACCAGTGTTTTATAGAGTTCCATCATAACCTCCTTGCCCTTACATTCTATGCCTAAGCTAACAAAGACACACCAACCTTGGTTCACTGTTAGTGTGGAATTTGTATATTCTCCCTGTGCCATGCATGAGGTTCCTTTGAGTGTTTCTGTTTGCTCCCACAGTCCATAGATGTGCAGGTTAGGTTGATTGGCCACTTTAAATTGCCCTGAGTGTAAGGGATATTAGCAGAGTAAATACAAAGAGTTACAGTAATAGGGCCTGGGTGAGATTGTTGTTGGTGCAGGCTAGATGAGCTGAATGACCACCTTCTGCACTGTAGGGATTCTAAGATTCTATGACTGACTCAAATGCAACAGTCATAAAGAAAGAATAAGTGGAATTGAAATAAATATGACTTACACTAATCAACAAGTTGCAAACAGAAATGGAAACAACCAATCATGCTTTACATGTAGAAATTTATTTATTAACCTTCTTTGTGTAATGGTTGGGAAAACATTTGCTTCCTGGAAATTGGTCAGACAATACTTAATCTAGGGACTCTGCTTATAAACTTTATTTTGAGGTTCCAAAAATAAATTGTCAGCTACATCTATTGTTTTTCAAAAAGCAAACTAACTAAATCTTGAACTAACTTGATATGATGAGGAGATGCCGGTGCTGGACTGGGGTAGGCACAGTAAATAGTCTCACATCACCAGGTTAACTTGAAATGAGTCAAGGAATGGGTTAGTTCTTCTGACTGGAATCTGCAAAGGGTTTTATTTCCCCAAAAAGAAAATTATTGGATTGATTCTTTTCAGATGGTGATGTTCAACCCCAAAAAGGAATCACAGCTGAGTAACTGCATAAATAGATAACCACACTCCAAAACTGTCAAGCTTTTCATTTAACCTTGCTTAATTAGGATGCTTGCTGGAATGTAAAACAAAATTGATTTGAAGGAAAAGAAAGGAGTCACTTTAATGAAGCACAATGGTTCAGTAGTCTGATGAGAAATTGACAAACTATTATGAATAGCTTGTTAACTGGCCTTGTAAACAGCTTTGGCATAAAACAGGCAGTAAAGCATTTACGAATAATGAAACTTCTGAAAGCTAGTTTGAAGACTAGAGATGGAATGTATCTTGGGAGAATGAGACTGATCGGGAGGAACAGAATGTAATGAGATTAGGAATGGTGATGTAAAGACCTAAGAACGTGAGTAAGGCTCCAGAAGCTCCTGGCAGAAAGATAACATTCGGGCAGGTTTCCACTCTATGAGGTAGACAAAGTGTTCAACATACTATTGGACATTTTATAATAAAGGAATCTTGCCAGTAGTCTGTCCAGATCCATTCCTAAAGAATGGTATATGATAAGATACTTTGAGGAACCTCAGTGCAGTACATGTTGGAGAAGAACTCTCAGGGGAGGCTCCAAGCTAATACTCTTAGATGGTTTGAGAAGACTGAGAACTTGCAAAGAATGAACAAAGAAGGAAGAACAAGCTGTGCATGACTTTCTAACCTGGATTTGGACCCGCTACTTGTCGCAATCATATATTTTTCCTCTATAACTAGTGAGTCACATTCTGTCTTGAACTCTGATTAACCATAACCTAACCACCATACTGGTTACAGACAGTTCTGATTAAATAATTGAGAATAAATTCAATTTAAATTATATCAGCGACTTGGAAAGATCAGAATTGATATTATGACTAGATGTTTATATGAAAGGTTATGCACAAACTTTTCAACATTTTTGAGATACCATTGAAAACAAAAGCTGACCTTCAGATATTTTGAGGAAGTAAGAATTAAGGGAGCCAAGCATTTAGCTGAGAAAAGAATTGTAAATTCACTTAGAGAAGACCTTTTTTTATTTATGGTTATATTCCAAATTCTAAAAAGCAATGATTGCTTGTATTTTAAAAATAGGCCAATTTTGGATATGCTGGTTGAAGTGCCATGTTCTGAAAACTGAGTATTGTTGCAAAGAATTTTGATAAATAAGACAAGGTTAAGCTAATAAAGTTTGGGGGCAAGTTTTTCCAGGATCCCCTCGGCATATTTTCTGGCAGCAGAGGCAGCACACCATTGGCCAGTGGTGGGATCTTCCAGCCTTGCTGATGTCTACAATGTTTTGTGTGCCCTGCAACCTCTATCGCTGCAAATGGACCACAGAAGCCGCTACTGGCATGACTGGAAAATCCTGCCAGTGGGAAGGGCCGGAACATTTTGGCCTACATCATTTTGGGACTTGCTATAAAAATCAGTGCATGGAACAGGGTGGTGAAGATTGAGTGGTCACCTTTCAAGGTGCAGATATGTGCCGATTATTTGTCTCTCTGTTATGGTAATGGAAATATTTATCAAGAACCAATCAAAGAATGCTTTCTTATTCCTATGGAGATTGCAGATTTTTTACTGGAGATTTGCTCACCTCTGCCACTTCCACACCCATCATCCACTGCCCCCTTTTGCATGCAGTGCCTGAAGAGATTAAATACTACATTGAGATTGTCAAATTTATGCCTGAGGTTGGAGTTTATACAAAATTGATAGCAATTTATGTTTGTATCTTATTTCATAAAAAAACTCTTTTTAACTAAAGACAGAAAAGGCTCGAAAAGGTTGGCAGGTCTAGAAATGTCCGTGGAGAGAGAAACAGAATAAACACTTAAGGTCAATGATATTTCATCAGAACTTGTTAACATCTCTTGTTAACATTTTTTCCAATTCTTACTGCTGAATATTCCCTACATTTTAATTTTGGATTTCCAGCATGTTCAATATTTTGATTTTTGTCATGTACTTTAACTGTCTGATGTGGTACCAAAGATGTGTGAGTTAGGTTGATTGGCCATGCTCAATTGCTTCTCAATATCAGGAAGATTAACAGAGTAAACGTGTGGGCTGGGTGAAATTGTTGTGGGTGCAGGCTTGATGGGCTGAGAGGCCTCTTTCTGCACTATGAGGATTCTATGATTCTATAATCCCTCTTGGCACATCGGAGATGTGTGTGCAGTGAAGCGATTTTATACTCCTTTTAACTGTTAAGATCAGTTGCTGTGGGAACCACTTTTCACATTTGCAAGTATTTTAAGTGCTGCTGGGATGATTGATTTAAGGCATTTTGAAAAAGGAATCAAAGAATACTAGATTTTCTTTAATTTCTGATTGATAATGGATGCAGATATTGCATGATAGAAATGTCCAGGCAGTGCGTAAACTGCTTGTGGAGGGTTAAACAGATAGAAAACAGTTTCTGTTCTTTGTTTTTTTTATACATTCCCACTTTAAACAGTTTGGAATGGAGAAAGGGCACAATTTACTAGCTGATGACATTCATTACATGTATTAGCAAACAGATCATTCCGACATCCATCTGCTTATCTATTTTGCCACTGGGCTGCAAACATGTTTATTTTAACATGCAATTCTGAAAACTGGTGAGATTGTGAGTAGCTTGAATAGGAAAAGATGATAGTTTAGGTGCAGGCAGTGGCTTAGGAATGACTGAAAGTTGGAAAAATACGAGAACTACCTGGAAATTAAAATTTTGCAAAACTTAATTCAAAGTTACTCAAAGCAACATATTATTAATAACTGTTTAAAACTGTAGGAATGAAGCCTCTTAATCGACTCTACTGAACAATGGTTATTAACGTGTTTAATGGACATGCAAATATGCCAATGCTCAGTTTCTATCTTTGATACCCCTCAAGATATGCAAACCTATTTGGAGCTTTTATTTCTTAAAATCTGGCTTTCCAGGCAGCTACTTTGTAATTAAAAACAAACACCCTGCACTCCCTATGTTTATCACCATGCCTAATTTATGGCTATCTGCACTTGTATTATTTTCCTGCAGAGGTATTTAATTTTCATAAATTGCTGCTCTTTAAGTTAATTAATCACAATGCGAACCATCGTGTTACTTGCTGAGAAAATGGACTGAGCACGAGCTGCTGCAGAAAAGCTTCCCTTTTGTGTGAGGACTTAATTAAACAGCAACTGTTAATTGTCAATTTGTGTTTCAGCACTGGCAATTTTGATCTTTTGCCCTCAGGTGCCTTTTTAACACAGTACTTCGTTCAAATCCAGTTAAGTCTCTCATTATTTCATAATTTTTGAAATCCTGCGAATTTTTTTTTTTGCAACTGTAGCACAAAATTTAGAACAACTATCAAATTCAAGGATTCTACACTGGTGGATATGAGCATTTAATGTACATTGTGAGAACAGATTATGTTGCAAGTCAACCAGTCTATTGATTACTGCTTCACTTACTTAGTACAAGTATTTTTAGCTGCTTAAAGTGGTGTATATTTCCTCAAAAAGGAAAATTGTTTCTTTGTTTTAAGTGTATCCGACCTTGACAAAAAAATCCATAGCAATTTAGTGGTCTCAATATTACAGTCATGCTTTTCATTGAATTACTCAGCCATATCAAAGTTTTCTGCAGTAATATTTGCATTAACATTTTGAGGTTTACCAACTTAGTAGCCTGCATGATAGTTACTTTAATAGCCACCAGCATTATGCAGTACATTGATTCAACATTGCTTAGCTAGATTCATCTGTAAGCTATCATTCCATGGTTGATTTTCTGTCAAATGGAGCAATAATTAATTACAGATGAGTATTGGGAGATCCAAAAACCTATGTTTTAATTGGTGTAGCTGAAACTGTGCATACATTGAGGCTCTGTGCTGTCCAACAGGTTGATTCACATAGAATTGACGTTCATATGTCACTATCATATTTTGTGACTTTTTGATTTGTTTTCTTCACGGAAGGAATTTTGTGATTGATTTATCCTTGTGACTGGCATTTTAAAACTCAATGAATTCATAACAGTGTTTGACAGGATGCTTGGAGGTCATTTTACAAGAGGAGACAGAGTTCTTTGTGTGTTTGCTTACTGAATCATTGCTTTCTTAAGCAGGCCTCATCAGACACGTCATTGAGGGAGTGGCATAGCGTGTAGGCTTTTGTGAATAGTTTCTAGTTGACCATCTTCTCTTAGAATCACAGAATCCCTACAGTGCAGAAGGAGGCCATTTGACTCATCAAGTCTGCACTGAATACAATCCCACCCAGACCCTATTCCTGTAACCCCTCACTTACCCTCCAAACCGCGCACCCCCCCTCTCTCTCCTCCTCCTCCTCCTCCTCCTCTTCCCCCCCCCCGCCCAGACATTAGGATTAATTTAGCATGGCCAGTCAACCTAACCCGCACATCTTTGGACAGAGGGATGAAACCATACCACCTGGAGGAAACCTACGCAGACATGGGAGAATGTGCAAACTCCAAACAGGCAGTTGTCCGAGGCTGGAATTAAACCTGTGTCCCTGTTGCTGTGAGACAGCAGTGCTAACCACTGTGCCACCCTCCGAATTTCTCCTTTGTGCAGCCTAATTTTGTGTGTACCTATCATTTCTTCTTGCTAATGTTACTGCTCAAGCTCCATTGCCAGGACGTGTGCGAAAAGTTTAGCACGCCCATTGTAAGAGCTTCAGCGGAAGGTGGGAAGGAAAAGATTTGTCTGTTTGAAACAGCTGAATGGCAGCTTGCACATCTGAGAAAAGATTGTTCAAATTTGCTTCTATTGAAGATGATGTTCCAGTTAAAATTTGTAACACTTTCAAAGGTCTGGAATCGGAGCTATTTCTTGGTTTAACAAGTTCCGCAGGTTTTCTGCAAGCTAAAGTTTTTATGGAATTTTTCCAGCAGCAGCTTCAACTCTGTCAACTGTGGGCATACACCACTTTGGAGATACTGGAACTACTTCTGTTTAGCAACCGAATTTTACCATGCACTTCAGAACACACGATCATCGTGCCCCAAATCCAGTCCCTTAGATGGTTTGCATTAAGAAGATTGATTTTTTAAATCTGTGAGCTATCTTCTCTCCCCTTCACACCCAAATATTAAATTTAGGGTGTTACTATCTGTTGGTTAATCTTAACTAAATAATCTCATCAAGAAAATTTTGCAACCAACATTGTTTAACCCTTCAGTTTAAGTGTATTCCACATTATATGAATATTGATTACAATTCAAAATCAGACTAGTTCTGTACAACAGATAATTACATCAATGAAGAATACTGTGTAATTATGTTTGAAGCTGATGGCTATAGTATTACGACTTTTATGTACACCTTCATTACCCAGAGGGGCATTTATCTGAAAGATACAAATGGCATTTGTTTTATTATACATTGCTAAATTTAGCAATAGTATTATAAGATATGTCAGAGGATTTTATTACATTTCCTTGTTCCTGTAACAACTTAACCACACGTAGATGCAATGCTACGTGAATTTTTGCAGTGCACATTAGTCTAATCAGTCCTTCACTTCCTTCACTATCCATAACTCCCTAACTTCTATCAATTCCAGTGTTCTCACCCTGTAGCCCAGGAGAAAAAAAATCTCTTCCTCTCTTACTACTCTCTCAAGTTTATTCCCAAATTCCCAACCCCTTCCCTCTGGCATTCAAACATTTTTTTTATTATTCATTTATGGGATGTGGGTGTCACTTGTTGTGTCAGCATTTATTGCCCATCCCTGAGGGCATTTGGGAGTCAACCACGTTGCTGTGGATCTGAAGTGACTTGTAGGCCAGACGACAGATCTCCTTTCCTACCTAAAGAGCAACTAGTCTAGACGCCTTTAGATTTTTTAATTCCAGATTTTTTTTGAATTCAGATCTCACCATGTGCCGTGGTGGGATTTGAACCCGGCTCTCAGGATTGTTAGCGATGATACCATTATGACACTGCGTCCCTTGAACCATTCAGTTGATGATCGGTTGAAAAGCCTTTGTTCCTACCAAGCCTCTCAACATTTTCCATTCAGCATTCTCCCTGGTATAATTTCCATAGTTAGTTGCATGTTTCACTCACAAGGAACACTCCAAAGATCCCTTTACCAATTCCCATTCGAGGGGTTGGTGTGACCAGTTGTCTGTCTGGAATGCTGATCTATATGTTGATCATCCACAGTGAAGAATTTCCTAATGTCAATCCTAAGTTAATTTATACTAACTTGAGTTTGTTTCCTAATTTGACAATTAATTTGGAGTAATTTCTGGATTTACTTATCCCTTAATTTCAGGGTCACTCTCAGATGCTTTTTCTGAAGGCTGATTCAACTTTTCCAGCCTATTCTCAGACTCGTGACATTAGATTAGCTTTACGCTGCCTCCAGCATTTTATTGACTCTCTTGTACATCGGTGATCAGACCCAATAACTACACCTAAAATCCATCCAAATTTAAGATCACTATGTTTCTCCCACAGAGGATTGTAAGGAGGATATATGGTAAAAGCAGATTTCATGCTTGCTGTGAAAACGGAACTGGATAAACAAAGGATAAAAGCAAATTATTGCAGAAGCTGGAATCTGAAACCAGAAGAGAAAATGCTGGAAAATCTCAGCAGGTCTGGCAGCATTTTTAAGGAGAGAAAAAGCTGATGTTTCGAGTCCAGATGTCTCTTTGTCAAAACCAGCTTAGACAAAAGGTCATCTGGACTCGAAACGTCAGCTTTTTTCTTTCCTTAAAGATGCTGCCACATCTGCTGAGATTTTCCGGCATTTTTTTCTTTTGAATAAACAAAGAATTTCCACTTAAATTGTGACTTTCACATCCTTGCTATACTCCAATGTGCCATTCAGCTAATTGATTAATTTTGAAGTGCATGTAGGCTAACTCGATAGCCAATGGGTGCACAGTAAGATTCCGCACAGCGGTGAGACGAATTGCCTGTTTTTGGTGGTTTTGGCTGATAGATCATTGTTGTGGAAGAAACTTGGGGAAATGTCCTCTTCTGTTAGATTGGAACCCATAGATGTGGTTTTAGTGTCTCATTTGAGAAACACCACTTCTGGCAATGCGACAGTGCCCTGAATTATTGGCCTAGATTGCGTGTTCAAATCCTGCAATGGCTCCTGAATTCACATTGTTCTGAATCTGAGGCAAGACAGAAAAATACTTGAAAAATGGCATTTTCTTGAGTTATATGGAAAAGGAATGAAGCACCAACAGGATGGGGCAAAATGTCCTCCATTTATGTTGTAAGTTTCCATGATATTCTGCTTGTCAGTTTATTAAATGCAATTATAGGGTGGCATTCAGAAAGAAATGCATAATGCTCCAAATCTAGAAGCGGCATAGGTGACACAGTAATTAGCACTGCTCCCTTACACACCAGTGACCCGGGTTCAATTCCGGCCTTGGGTCATTGTCTGTGTGAAGTTTGGATATTCTCCCCCTGTCTGCGTAGGTTTCCTCTGGGTGCTCCGGTTTCCTCCCACACACCAAAGATATGCGGGTTAGGTTGATTGACTATGCTAAATTGCCCTTTGGTATCAAAGGAACTTGGAGGTGTTGTGGGAATAGGGCCTGGGTGAGATTATTGTCAATGCAGGCTCAATGGGCTGAATGGCCTCTTTCTGCACTGGATTCTATAATTCCTAGTTCTTCTTGGAGTTTACAGGACTAATGATGGTGTAGTATCTTAAGTAATATTGACATTTTTTAGGAAGTATTGTTTATTAACATTGCTTAAGATCTCAGATGCAGCATTAATTATTTTGCTGTGAGAAGGCAGAAAGACTTTGTAGCATGGATGAATTATGTAATTGTTTAGGAATGAAACAGCAAGGTAACGAAGGAATGATAAAAGTAAAATATAGCGGTTGCTATATTTCAATGAACAACAGAAAATCTCCATGGGTCTGACAGTCTCTGTGGACAGAGAATAGAGCTAACATTTTGTTTAAGTTTATTTATTAGTGTCGCAAGTAGGCTTACATTATACTGCAATGAAGTTACTGTGAAAATCTCCGAGTTGCCACATTCTGGTGCTTATTCGGGTACACTGAGGGAGAATTTAGCATGGCCAATTTACCTAACCAGCATGTCTTTCTGACAGTGGGAGAAAACAGGAGTGCCCAGAAGAATTGGGAGTGCCTGGAGGAAATGGGAGCAACCGGAGGAAACCCATGTAGACAAGGGGAGAATGTGCAGACTCTGCGCAAATAGTAACCCAGCCAGGAATCGAACCCAGGTCCCTGGTGCTGTGAAGCAGCGGTATCAAGTCTGGATGACCCTGGAAGACTCAAAACATTGGCTGTATTCTCTCTGCACAGATGCTGTTAGACCTGCTGAAATTTTCCAGCATCTTCTGTTTTTGAACCAAGGAAGGATCACAGTTTACTTATGCATCACGTGTGATTTAGGATGAATACGTGCTAATGGAACAATTACCAGGGATTCTTTTCCTGAAATTGTGGATAGAAAAGAAATTACATTAGATATTGGTTTGGTTTGACCTGGCTTCTGATTTACTTTCACTTCAGACAGTTAAAATTCATTGGCCCAGATTTTCCAATCTCTGGATGGTTGGAGATCAAACATATTCCAGAAGGTATGCTGTTGGACCTCTTGGAGGTCCTAATGAAAGCACTGTGCACAATTGCCTGGGAGGTTTCAACTTCCAGTGGAAAATTCCCTTGCTCACTGGGAACCTGCAAGATAATTGAAGTCAGAGGAAGTGATCTTACCAAAAAGATTATAAGTGCCGAAAGAGTGTGAAAGCAGGAGCGAATCATGACCATATATTGGGCAAATTCCCAGGTGCCATTGTACAGAACTTAGAAAGAAAAGAGCCCAAGTTTGATTCTCGTTAGTAAGGAGAGTAGGCAGAGCATTTTCACATAGGAAAGCTGACAACTAAGGTCCAGGGGCTCCATTGCCCCATATCCCTGTGCATTGTGCATTCGTGCGCAGGGAGATCTGTCACTCCCCATCACCAAACCTGGACATCGCTCTCCCGGCCGATTGCAGTCTTTCCGCCACCAGCTGCCAGCACCACTACCAACCCCCACCCGCCATCCCACCCCCTGCTATCCCAGCCCAATCACGGCTCTCACCTGATTCTGCGCTAGCCACTCACTATTCCCCCATTTCCCCCGACTTTTCTTTGCCCCCCCAACACCCCCCTTGCTGCTCCTCCCTTGCCCCCAACTCCTACCTTGCCAACACCCCAAAGTATAGTTGTGAGTGTTATATAAAGGAAGTGTGATTTGGTGTCCCAGATGATCCTGCACAATAAAAGTAGGACTCTGAGAACAAGCACACTCCAGATTCCTGAGGAAACACAGCTGGGAAGCCTGGGTCAGAAATGCAGAGCTCCATCTTAGTGCAAAGACAAGGACCAGAGTGGCAATCCAGTGGGAACTGTTACTCCCAGAAGATTCAGCCCCTTATTGTTTAATGTGATTACATCTTATTCTTGCCTCTAAATGCTCAACTTCTTTCTACTTGCATTGTTAGGCATGACATCATTGGACTAAATAAATTGTTTGTTTACTAGTGTCGCAAGTCAGCTTGCATCAACATTGCAACAAAGTTACTGCAAAAATTCTCTAATAGCCTCACTTTTGTGTACACTCAGAGAGAATGTAGCATGGCTAATGTACCTAACCAGCACTGTGGGAGGAAATCAGAGCACTCGGAGGAAACCCTTGCGGACATGGGATTCGATACCCAAGCTGGGTATCGATCGCAGGTCCCTGGAGCAGTGAGGCAGTAGTGCTCATCATCGTTTCACCATGCCGTTCTGAATAGGGATTTCCCCTATGTCTATGTTGAATGATGTTCGGTATAAAACGTAAATGCCACTCCATTAAGATTTCTTGTTGTGTTAATCTGCCTTCCTGTCTTTGTACAGACGAAAATAAAGTGTTCCAAAAACTATTGCAATTTCTCGCCACATAATTTAAAGTTGTATACATTTATGGTAAATAATCATGTCAGTGTATGGAAGAAAAATGCGATTTAAGCAGGGTAGTTTTTCATGTGTTGGCAACTATTGTGCAGCCAGAAGACATCACAGACCATTCCTCAATCACTGTCTCCACATACATACTTCCAAAACAGCAGTCATTGGATTAGGATGGTTGAAACTCCTCTGACACTGTGGGATTCTTTATTCACTCATAGTAATTCACAGGAAATTAATAATTTATATGATGAGTCTTAAACAGTAGGGATTTGTTCACTAATTGGTATCATTGTCAGGAAACGATATGAAAGTGGCCATCCACAAAGCAGGAAAATATCATCTTAGTCTTTTTCCAAAATTGTTTTGGGTGACACTATGGTTAGCTCTGCTGCCTCACAGCACCTAAGTTCAATTCCAGGGTGACTGTCTGTGTGGAGTTTGCACATTCTCTGTGTCTGCATGGGTTTCTTTCAGGTTCTCTGGTTTCTTCCCACATTCCAAAGATGTGCAGATTAGTTGGATTAGCCATGATAAATTGCCCCTTAAATGTGTAGGGTGGGGGGATTAGGAGAGTAAATATGTGGGGCAATGGAAATGGGACCTGAGTAAGATGCTCTGTAACATAATGTAATGTTTATTTATTAGTCATAAATAATGCTTACATTAATACTGCAATGAAGTTACAGTGAAATTTCCCTGCTTGCCACAGCCAGTGCCTATTTGGGTCAATGCAACTAACTAGCACATCTTTCAGAGTGGAGAGGAAACCGGAGCACCCTCACTGCAAGAATATGCAAACTCCATGTAGATAGTGACCCAAGCCGGGAATCGAACCTGGGTCCCTAGCGCTGTGAAGCAGCAATGTGAACCACTGTGCTACTGTGCCCCTTGTCACAGAATTAGTACAAACTAATTGTTAAGCTGAAGGGCCTCCTTGTGCATTATAGGGATTCTGTGATCTATATGTTTAACACACAATGTCACACAGATTATGGACGACAAAATCTGATAGTGCAATGCAATTGCAGCGTCGCAGATGCTTTGGACTTTGGCCAGTTTGGTTTAGCTACTTTGGGAAGATGTAAACTGGAATTAATGATATTTGAACCTGCAACTGGTAGTTGATGGGATCAGGGTGGTGGTGGTGCATTCAAACATTTTGAAGAGAAAATAAATATCGGAGTTGGAATTGATCTTGAGGATCTTTGTGTGGAAGGCATTTTGTTTTCCAAAGCTCACACTTTGCTTCAAGATTTGCATGCTCTGTCATGGATCATTAGCAAGCGATTGCCTCCTTGTGTGCTATGTGTGTGTTATCTAGCGATGGCCCACGATTTCCCAAATTACACAGCTTCTCAGCAACAAGCCTTGTTGTCAGAGTCGGGATTGCAGATTTAATTTTTTTTAAAAAATCCACTTCAACTGCATGGCTTTACTTAATACTCAGTGCCAACAGCCCTCAGGTTCCAGCTCATCAAAGAAGCAAAGCTGTAGGTGAGTTAGAAAATCAAACGCAAGTCAAAGACACTCTATGGATTGATCACTGTGGTTGAATATATTCCAAATTGATTCAAAAAGCTGCAGTGAAGGTCCTGGAATCCTAAGGGCACACACAGCCTTCTCCAACTCAGGTCATGTGGCTGAGGAGGTCTTAACAACCGCTGTTGGCTCTTGGTTTTCACAGGCAACAAAAACTCTTTTACATCTTCTGGCTCTGGGAGTTCATCAATACCTTAGCAGCATTGAGACCACCTCTGCACAGAATAATTCTGTGAAAATCAGGGGTGGAATTTTGCTCCAGAGGAAGAACTGAGGAATCCTGTTATTATGATCTGTTTGGTCACAGGCCAGAAAGCTGATCAAGATATTGGAAGGTTGGCCATCCCAGCTTTGTATCTATTCCAGAATCCACAAGGTGTATTGCACTGCTGAGCAAAATTACTTGGTATCAGTGGCATTGAAACAGCCGATTAAATAACAGGTTTCTCTTTCCTGTCACTACAAAATAAAGGCAGCACAGTGGTTAGCACTGCTGTATTACAGCGCCAGGGATGCAGGTTCAATTCCAGCCGTAGGTCACTGTCTGTGTGGAATTTGCATGTTCTTCCTGTGTTTGCCTGCGTTTTCTCTGGGTGCTTTGGTTTCCGCCCACAGTCCAAACGGTAGATAGGCCATGCTAAATTGCCTCTTAGTGTCAGGGGGTTAGCAGAGTAAATAGGTGGGGTTATAGAGATAGATTGTAGGTGGGATTGTTCTGGATGCAGACCTGACGGGCTAAATGGCCTCCTTCTGCATTGTAGGAGTTCTATGAAATAAGAAAAAAAATTTGTGAATTATTTATGTCATGACTAAAATCCTCAAAGCAGATTGATAATGCTGATATCTGCACAATAGCAATTCTTTGACAATTTTGGGATACTTTTCCGTATAATCAGTTAAATCTGGGACAATCTGTAGCACATTAATAATATCAGTACTCATTTGCATGTTTGGTGCAGATTAATGATATAACAGACAATTATCTTTCAATGATGGGCAACTACCATGAAAATAATCGCTACCACTGAACTGTATGATTGTGTAAACAAATTACAATAACACAGCATCTGGGCTTAGAAATTATAATAAGAACACACAGTAGTTGGGCAGAATGGCCTGTTTCTGTGCTGTGTATTCTTTTATGTAATATTGCTGAAAGCGTAATCAGAGAATTAGCTGAAATCCCAGCATTATAATCTAATCTTCATATTCCGCATAGTCTGTATGTATTACCATCAGCCGGAAAGGTGCCAGAATTATTTTTTAAAGGAATGTCCAACAGTGAAAATGAACTGATGGCGGGGCGAATGCATAGTAAAAAGAGTTAAATACATACGTAAGTAGGATTGAAACCAAGACAGACAGAGAGCTTAAAGCCACGTTGATGTTCAAGAATAATAACTATGGTAAATGATCCTACATTCTTCTTTATTTGTTTAAACTTTATGTTTAAGCTCTATATGCTTGGGACTATGATCAGGCAGGGTTGAGAGGTCAGTGTTGCAGTGTTGATTTCTGGAATCAAGAGGAGAGCTTATGTTCTTTCTGACTCTACAAAGAGCACTTTTCTTGGAGGTTCTTGAAATTGGAGTTTATGCAGGCTATAAGGGCTGACCTTCTTGAATTCCTGCATTCCGTATCATAATTGTTGTAACATAGGGAGTTCCAGTAATGATGGAGAGAAGTTAAGTGGCTTAGCATGCTTCCTTACATATGTATTTAACTCTCAGTACTCCACCTCCTATTCCCTGCTGAATGCTGTTTTAAAAATAATTATGCTGCACTTCCAGATTGTGGTGCATGAAGAGCAGATGATTGAGATGGCCCATATATCCGATAAAGTTTATTACTGTCACAAGTAGGTGTACATTAATACTGCAATGAAATTACTGTGAAAATCCCCTAGCTGCCACATTCCGGCACCTGTTTGGGTACGCTAAGGGGAGAATTTAGCATGGCCAGTGCATCTAACCAGTAAGACTGAAAGACTGAGAGGGAAACTGGACCAGACACAGGGAAAACATGCAGACTCCACACAGACAGTGATCCAAACCGGGAATTAAACTCGGGTCCCTAATGCTGTGAAGCAGCAGTGCTAACCACTGTGTCGCTGTGTCTTCTGAACTAAGTACGTACAAACAAAAACTCAAGTACAAAAACTCTTTTTGTATGGTGGTTATCTATTTAGCAGTGGAGATTGTATAATATTTAAAGAACGAGAGAACCAAACCAGAGGTAGGTAACACAACAGTTCCTAAATTTACAATTGCATGTCTAGGGCTGAATACTCCTCTGGCCTCAGGAAAACCCAGCCTGTGCAGTTTCACAGCTTGCAAACTGCACAGCTGAACCAGGTGTGATTTCACATAGCTTTTGTCTTTTCACTGGGTTTGCATTGCAGTTTGTGAGCTGTGCTGGAGTGCTTGAGAAATATGGGTACAGAGACAGAGTTAGAAGGCCCACCTATGTTGCCCAACACACTTTCACAGCTCCCAACAGAGTTTAAACACCCTCGAAACTTCATCTTCCTCCATGCCATTTCATGGCTTCACAAATTGCCCATGCCACTTCTATGCATCCATCTATCTTCCATGTGCCCTCAGATCACCCATACCGCTCCTTCTTGCCTAGAATATACAATGTACATTCCTCAGAGTCTATGGTAATCAACGGAAAATATTTTTCATTCTAAACCTTTTACTATCTAAAAGCCTCCTTACCAATGTGACTTTGGAACTTGCTGCCTCAGGAGGTGGGATAATTGAATACTTTTAATGTGGAGGTAGATAGATTTTTGTTAGGCAAGGGAATCAAAAATTATCAGGAGTAGATGGGAATGGGGAATTTGAAATTCAGACGGATCAACTGTGATCTTATTGAATGGCAGAACAGGCTTGAAGGACCAAGTGGCCTACTTCAGTTCCAATTTCAAATGTTAATTCTACTGTTGAAAAAATCTTGAAAGATTGTAATCCTTTAGGTTATATCAACAAATTAAAAACCACGTTAAAGGAACAACTATTAATACAGCTTCTTGAAACCTACCGTTGCTGAAACTCATTAGCACTTAAAACATTCATAATGGCTACAGCTGCCCAAACAACAGACTGCACTCTGGGAAAGAAAGAACAGAAAATGTTAATTTCAGTCATAAAGCAGAGTGTGTGTCAATCAATGTAAGGAAGCTGGTGGTTAGATTCTTTCAAGTGTCAAGCGTTTTTTACTCAGCCAAAGCTATTTAAATCACAGTAGAAAGGATGAAAGAACAGACTAATAGGACATTTTGGGGACCTGAGTGAGGACCGATGTGCAGTTTGCATTCTTGCCCATTTTCAGATCAAACATAAGTTCTGCAATCATGCCACATCCAGCCATGAATGATGGTGGACAGTTAAACAACTCACTGGAGTAGGACACTCCAAAGATATCCCTATCCTCAATGTTGGGGGAACACAACACATCAGTACAAAGTATAAAGCTGAAGCATTCACACTAACCTTCAGCCAGAAGTGCTAAGTGAATGCTCCATCTCAATTTGATTCACTCCATGTAAAGTCAAGAAATGGCTGAAGGTACTGGATACTGCAAAGGCTATGGGCCTTGACAATATTCCGGCAATAATATTGAAGACTTGTGTTCCAGAATTTGCTGTGCTCCTAGCCAAACTGTTGCAGTGCAGCTACAAGACTTGCTTCTATCTGGCAATATGGAAAATTGCCCATGTATGTCCTGCACACAAGGAACAGGACAAATCCAATTATTACCCCATCAGTCTACTCTCAATCATCAGTAAAGTGATTGAAGGGGATATAAGCAGCACTACCAAGCAGCAATTACTCAGCAATAACTTACTCACTCATGTTCAGTTTGGGTTATGCCAGGGTCACTCAGCTCCTGACCTCATTACAGCCTTCGTTCAAACCAGAAGTGAAATGAGACTAACTGTTTTTGATATTAAGATTACAATTGATGAAATGTGGCATCAAGGAGCCCTAGCAAAATGGAGTCAATGGGAATCAGCAGGAAAACTTTCCAAGTTTGGAGCCGTACCAGTCACAAAGAAAGATGTTTGTGGTAGTTGGAAATCAATCATCTCAGCTCCAGGACATCACTGCAAGAATTCCTCAGTGTAGTGTCTGAAGCATAAGCATCTTCAGCTGCTTCATCAATGATCTTCGTTCCTTCATGAGGTCGGAAGTGGGGATGTTTGCTAATGACTGGACAATATTCACCCACCATTCATGCCCCCTCAGATAATGAAGCAATCAATATCCAAATGCAGCAAGACCTGGACAATATCCAGGCTTGGGCTGACAAGTGGCAAGCAACATTTGCGCCACACAGTGTGAGGCAATAACCATCCCCAACAAAAGTGGATCATCCCTTGACAGTCAGTGGCACTACCTTTTCTGAATCCCTCACTATCAATGTCCTAGGGGTTACTGTTGACCAGAAATTAAACTGGACTAGTTATAAATACTCTGGCTATCAGGGCAGGTCAAAGGCTAGAAAGCCAAAGCCTGTTTGCTAACTGCAAGACGCAAATCATGAGTGTAATAGAATACTCTCCACTTGCCTGGATGAGTGCAGTTGCAACAACACTGAAGAAGCTCAACACCATCTAGAGCAAAACAGCCCACTTGATTGCTATCCCTCCTATAAACATGCAATCCCTCCACCACTGACACACAGTGACAGCTATGTGCACTATCTACAAGATGCACCGCAAGAGCTCACCAAAGTTCCTTAGGCAGTACCTTCCAAACTTGCGACCACTACCATCCAAAAGGTCAAGAGCAGCAGACACGTATAAGAATATCACCACCTAGAGGTTCCCTTTCAATTCACTCACCATCCCGACTTGGAAATGTATTGCCATTCCTTCACTGTTGCTGGGTTAAAATCTTGGAACTCTCTCCAACAGCATTGTAGGTGTATCTCAGGGACTTCAGTGGTTCAAGAAGGCAACTCATCATCACTTTCTCCTGGGCAATTAGGGATGGGCAATAAATGTTGGTTACTCAGCAATGCCCTCATCCTGTAAAATTAATTTTTAAAAATTTACGTGTCTTCTTTTCCAAATAAAAACATTTGGCATTAACTGCTATTGATGAATGTATTTTATGACATTATTTAAAGCCATGACACCTGTTTCATATGTGCTTTATTTGCATAATTGGATTTGCATTAATTATAGTGAAATGGTTGGAATTTCTAATTACTCTTAATTGTAAAAATAGACAACATTTAAACCCAAGATGAAATAGAGTGGATTGAACTTATTTCAAATAATTGACCCTATTAATGTAGTCATTCACAAGTTTTTCCAGGTCTTTTTTAGGTCATGAACATTGAACTTTGCCAACTGTGCCAGCTGCAATTTAATTCCGCACTTCAACATTCTGGTTCCAGAGGCCCCAACATAGATCCCAGGAGTTAAATTTTGGAAAATCATCTAGAAATGGTTACTTCCCAATTTTTTATTTTCCTTAAATAGTAATCATTAAAGGGAATATTACCGGAGGGAGAAGGAACACTGACGTTCGAAAGTAATCGGTCCATGTGTCCCACAGCATTTGTGTTTGAATGATTATGAACTTCTGAAGAGTGATCATTAGTTGAAGGGCTTGCAGTTTCTGATATTTCGTGGAAGCAGTTAGTTGAGAACACAGCAAAATTAGGCAGGGATTACTTTTTTAAAAACGCTGTTCCACTCTGTGTGTAAACATAGCAACTACACTGCACTCAGTGGTGATGAATGGACACACGCTTTGAAGGTCCCCAGCTCCCGCGTCCACAGCATTTTGAACTGCCATGCTCTGTGGAGAAGGCCTTCAACTAATGATTATTCTTCAAAGATGCAAGTCTTGAAAACCAAATGCTTTCGGGCACAAAAAAGCGGGGTAGTACTTTACTCTGACAGTGCTTCTCCCTACAGTAATATTTTCCTTTAAGGGTCATTTTAATGGCTTCATAGGCATTCATTATCCATCATGGGGTTGTATATAGCGGATACATTAGCATGTTTTTGTGCTTGTGCATCTCCTCTGCATTACAAACACGTGTAAGCATTTAACGGTGACTACTCTTGGTTGAATTTTATCAGCAACTTGAAGCATTCTGCAGCAATATGTGTGGCACATTTAAGCACTTTAATGTACTGTGGTTGCAATGTTGCTCTCTAAGCACGGAACTCGGCACTTTTATGTCTCAGGATCAACTGCTTCTGCAAATTGAAGTCACAGCAATATGAAGCAGGACTTTGGAAATCATTTTCTTTTTCCTTGCACCAGGGACCTTTCACTTTTAAGTTAAAGGGTTTTTTCTTTTCCCCACACATGCGTATGTGAAACTCAGAAAAGATAAGACAACCCCAATAAAGCTGATAGCTCACCACACACACACACACACACACACACACACACACACACACACACACACACACACACACACACACACACACACACATATATCTCCAAACAACACTCCCCACTTCTACTTAGAACATCTTGATGCTATTCCAATGCTTTAGTAAAAATACAAATTCAATTCAGATTTTATTACAAAGGATTACAGATTTTTTTTTTAATCTGTGTTTAGGGAATGGCATTTTGTGATTTGGCCCATTTTTGCTCTGAGGTTCAACACCCCTTGGCCTTGCCTGTTGTATGGCAAAACACTTAGAGTGCAGTGGCGCTTGACCTTGGTGTAACTTAATCTGCAGATACATCCAATATTCTCCCATGTATCCTGGAAGGAAGACTAAAGTACACAAAAGTGTAGTGTTTGTAGCAGCAGACTTCGACATTCTGAAGTGGAACATGAGCATTTATGGCACAAGATTTATTTCCTCATGTGTCTGGGGCATGATTTGTGGAATATTCTCTGTTGGCAGGCAAGACTCCCTATTTGGGGTTTGGAGCCAAAAAAGGAGCCCTCATGTCCTCAGAATTTGTCAGCAACACAATACTGCAGTCCTTTCAGACACTGAGGCTTCTCTCAGTGCCATCCTTATTGTTCTTGACAAAACCATTGAATGAGCTAGCTAACCTTGTCTCACTCTTCCCCTGGCAAAAGAAGCTGAACGTCACGCAGAACAAAGCAACACACTTAGTTGACACCCTGCCCAATAGCACCCCTTCCAGCACCAGCAGAACATGGCTGCAATGCATATGTACTGAAACAACTCAAAGAACTTCTTCAACTGCACTCCTTGAACCTCTACACCTAAACGGAAAAGGAATACAGGCGCATAGGAACATCACTATCTGCAAGTTCCCCTTCAAGTCTCGTATCGTCCTGATTTGGAACTATATCACTAATCCTTTACTGTTACTGAGCAAAAGTCTCAGAAATCACTCCTTGAAAGTACTGTGAATGTACTTGCACCAGTGTACTTGCAAGAGCTTCAAAAAGGTAGCTCACCACCATCTCCTTGAGTTAGGGAAGGGATTCTGGCCTTGCCAGCAATGCCCACACTCTTTGGATAAATACCTTTTAAAAAAAACATTGCCAGCATCATGGATTATTGAGCTGGGTTACACCTCCAGAGTAAAATCAAGACATGGTCGTATCTTACATGCTCCTAGTTACTAGCAATGTCATCTTGTATTTATGTAGCACCGTTAACATAGTGAAACATCTTGAGGTGCTTCTGAATAATGGCAAATTAAAAATTACGTTCAAAGTGTTATTAAAATAAGGTTCAGAGGAAACCTTCTTTCATTTTATTGATGTTCTGCTATCTAATACAAAGCCATAAATTTTCTCATGAGAGCAACATTTGGCTCATTTCTGAACAGGCCTCCAAAATATCCAGTGTCTTACCGTGGTATCCTGACCTGAGGAGGCTTACTCTCCATGAGAGTCCATTTGTGGTTTCACTCTGTGGCTTTAAATCACAACATGGAGCAGAAACTTAATTTCGTAGAACGGATTTTTTATATGTACGTTTAATAGAATCGCTACAGTGCAAAAGGAGACCATTCACTCTATTGAGTCTACAGTCACTCTCCAACAGAGCTTCTTACCCTGTCCCACCCTCAGCCCTATCTCTGTAATCCCACATATTTACCCTGCTAATACCGCAAACCTACACATCTTAGGACATGCGGGGGCAATTTAGCATGGCCAACCCACCAAAGCTGCACATTTTTGGACTGTGGTCTCATTTATCAGCATGGTCCATGCAGCTCTAAGGAAAACTGATGTACTATGGCATTGTTACCACTTCTGTTGACTGCTCTCTTTGGGGAATGAAAATAATAAAGTCTAATCCCAAAATGTATGTATTAGTATATTCTAGTGTATTTTTTGTCAACCATCATCTCCCTATAACCTATTTGATATGGCTTTATCTACCCTCTGTGATTCACTTGATCAGATTTTCAGTATATCTCTGCTCTGAAGATTCAGAGTATGTATCAGCTACAGGTGTCATTTCATCACAATCAAATATCTGATCATCAACGTCAAACTTAGGGGGAGATTCATGGGGCAGATGGGAAGAAACCGTTTCCACCAACCGGAGAACTAGTAACCAAAAAACATAGCATTATTCACAAAAAGTCCAAGAATAAGATGAGATTTTTTTTCTCTAGATTTGGATTGCATTGCCCAAGAGGATGAGAGAAGCAGATTTAGTAATAACTTTCAATAAGAATTTTGACCTATGCATAAATAGGAAAAGGATAAAGAGCTATGGGGAAAGAGTAGAATTGGATTACATGGTATCAATTTCGGAAAGATGCCACAAATACGATGCATGGTTGGCCTCTTTAGTATTGTATCCATATATATCATGTCTATCTATTTCTGTATGAAAAATATCATGTATAAATCATTTATATGATGCCTGAATCATATTTATAATACTGTACATATATCTATATATAATCCTACTTATCGTATTTATATACCCTATCTGTCTGTTGGCAAATACCTCTGAGATCCTTGGGCCAGTATCAGCAAAACTTGGTTGAAGATATCTTGGACCAGAGAGCATGTTGTACAGGAATTGATATCGGACCATCCTCATGAGACTGTTGTGAGAGGCCTTTTGCTTTCCAACAGGAGTTCCCCATAGCATGCCTACATTGTGTCCACAGTAACACCATTATCTCAGATGTGCTTTGACCATACATTGCAAGAAAGAATGCAACAAATTAACATAACAAATCCTTGACTTTCTTTCATATTTCATTTGTTTTTTCATTCTGTTCGTTTTGTGTAAATTATGTTGCGACACTATACATTATTACTCAGTAAAGGGAAGTGACAGGCAGTACATAGAGTCAGAGAAGATAAAGAGGCTAGAGCAGAAAGTTGACAGAAAGTGACAGGCAACAATTAGAGATAAGAAAGATAAAAAGGCTAAAGCAAGAAGGCAAGAAGTTGACAGAACGACAGAATGCAAAAAGAGCCAGTGCTGCAAGTCAGAGACTGAAATTCTTTAAAGAAACCCTCATCTATGATCCCCATCATAATATTGAATCAGACCCAGAATATGCTATTGGCAGCAAATCAGAGGTATGTGAACATTGTGGTGCAGCAAAGTGAGAAAAAGAAGCCACCCCAATGTGCTTGAAACTGCCATTATGCTTGCTGCCTGTGTGAATTGGGGTGGCACAGATGTTAGCACTGCTGCCTCACAGCGCCAGGATCAGGTTCAATTCTGGTCTTGAGTGCAAATGGTAAAGTACAATTTGCCACCATTAAATAAGTCACTTGATCCCAGAACAACAAAATCAAGCCACTTCTTGAAAAACACCAGAAAATATAACAGCTGAGTAGGATCATCAAGGAATCTCTATTTTGGCTGAAGAAGGAAGAACTTCTAATGTGGTCCTTCATGAAATATTTAACATTTCAGCAAATGCTAAAATGTAGAGAGTTTTCTCCAGATGCCTTTGACACTGATGATGAAGTATTCAGAGTATTAACAAGTATTGAGGATTCCTGAAAATGTGGAGAATTATTAGTAAAAATCATGTATTAAAAATTGCAAATCTATTTCAACTGGGGTCAAGCCAAGTAAACAGAAGAACATTTGAATTAGGAGCAGTAGTACGCCATTTGGCCCTTTGCATCTGCTTCAACATTCAATGTGATCATGGCTGAACTGACTGTAACCTCATCTCCACATTCCTGTCAACCCCCTCAATTCCCAATTCCCTCATAATAAATGATAAAATTCTATTAGATTTCTTAATTACTTGCTGTACCTGCATATTAGCCTTTTGTGATTTGTGTACTTGGATCCCTAGATCCCAGGTCATCTCAGCTCTGCACCTCTCATGATTTAGATAACTTTTTTTTAGTTTTCCTGTCAACATGGACAATTTCACATTTTCTCACATTTGCCAGATTTTTGCCCACTCACTTAACCTATAATCCCTTTGTAGCCTCTTTATGTCCTCTTCACATCTTACTATCCTACTTTTCTCTGTATCATCAGCAAATCTAACAACCAGACCTTCAGTCTCTTCATCCAAATCATTTATATAAAGTGTAAAATGTTGAGCGCCCAGCACTGATCCCTGTGGCACACCACTTGTTACATTTTGCCAAACAAACTGAAGCCCTAGCCTACCCTCTGTTTCCTCTTAGCTAACCAATCTTCTATCTATGCCAATGTGTTACCCCTAAGCAACTAGCTTTTATTTTTCTGCAATGGTCTACAGTGTAGCAATCAGTTCCCCTTTTTCTATAGCGTATGTTACTTCTTTGAAGAACTGCATGAATTTGTTAATCATTACTTTCCTTTCACTAAATCATGTCAGCACTGCCTGATTGCAGTAAATTTTTCCAGTCAGCAAAATCAACATGGTTTTATCAAAAGGAAATCACCTTTAACCAACTATGGAGTTCTTTGAGGGAGCAACATATGCTGTGGATAAAGGGGGACTGATGGATGTACTGTATTAGATTCCCAGAAGGCATTTGATAAAGTGCCACATCAAAAGTTATTTTGAGAAAAAATGCTTATTCTGTAGAATGGAATCATAGAATCCTACAGTGCAGAAGGACCATTTGGCCCATCAAGTCTGCACCAACTACAAATCTCACCCAGACCTTATCCGCATAACGATGCATTTAACCAAGCTAGTCTCCCTGACACTAAGGGGCAATTTAGCATGGCCAACCAATCTAACCTGCACACCTTTGGCTTGTGGGAGGAAGCCAGAGCACCTGAAGGAAACTCACACAGACGTGGGGAAAACATGCAAACTCCACATAGACAGTCATCCAAGCCAGGAATCGAACCCAGGTCCCTGGAGCTGTTAGGCAGTAGTGTTAACCACTGTGCCACCATATTGTAGAAGGTAGCATATTGGACTGAAGATAGATTGCTAATCACAGACTGTGGATCTTCCCCTTGGAATGTGTCTAATCTCTTAATTCTGAAAGATCTGCAGCTATATCTCTGTTGACCTATCCCTTAATCTAATTTGGCAGTTTGCTTCAGTGAAAGAAAATTAATTGAAAGTAAATATATTTTGTCTTTTTTTACTGTAATAATTGTATAAATTTAGGTATTTGTGTTTCATATTTGAGGAATTAAAATTGTTAGTTTATGTAATTATATGATAGAAGGTAATTAAGTGAATTGTAGAATGCAATCTGTTGGATGTAAGAAATGCTTCAAATAAGTTATTTCATGGACCATAAAAATGTTTCTGATTTTGAGCTATATTACTTGTCTCATTCAGTCACTGGGCCCATAGGGCAGATATCTTGGTTCATTACTTCATCAAAGCATTTTCTTTATCTTTATTTTTTAAATCTTAGTTTTTAACTTCCATCATTTTATTTCCCAGTTGTAGGATAGATAGTCCAGCTTGTTACTTTATAAAAGCTGATGGACAGCTCATACATACACTCTGTTATCCCTATCCCAGCTCACACCAAGTCCTCTTCAGCCATCATCACCTGCATGCTCGCTGTTCCACTTCAGTCCCTGGTCCAGCACTAGTGTGAATTTAAACCTCTCATCCATTGCTCTTTCAGGCAATCCATTTTAGGTGATGCACCTTGTAACTGTCCAGACAATCTGCTTGAAACTGCCATTATGCTTGCTGCCTGTGTGAATTGGGGTGGCACAGATGTTAGCACTGCTGCCTCACAGCGCCAGGATTGGGTTCAATTCTGGTCTTGAATTACTGTCTGTATGGAGTTTGCACATTTTGTCTGTGTCTGTGTGGGTTACCTCTGGGTGTACTGGTTTCTTCCCAGAGTCCAAAGATGTGCTGGTTAGGTGAATTGACCATGCCAAATTGCTTCTTAGTTTCCCAAGGTGAATTATTTATTCCATCAATAATTTGATGGAAATTATTTATCATGGAGTTCAGTTACAAGTGGTGTACCTCAGGGATTTGTTTTGGGGCCCCTGCTGTTTGTAATTTTTATAAATGATCTGGATGAGGGTATTGAAGGATGGATTAGTAAATTTGCGGATGACACCAAAGTCGGAGGAGTGGTAGATAGTGAAGAGGGGTGTTATAGTTTGCAGAGAGACTTGGACAAGTTGCAGAGCTGGGCCGAGAGGTGGCAAATGGAGTTTAATGTGGAAAAGTGTGAGGTAATTCACTTTGGCAGGAATAACAAATGTGTAGAGTATAGGGCTAATGGTAGGACTCTTAATAGTGTTGATGAACAGAGGGATCTTGGTGTATATGTGCATAGATCCCTGAAAGTTGGCAATCAAGTCGATAAGGTTGTTAAGAAGGCATACGGAGTCTTAGCTTTTATTGGTAGGAGGATTGAATTTCAGAGCTGCAACGTCATGTTGCAACTGTACAAAACTCTAGTGCGGCCGCACTTGGAGTATTGTGTACAGTTCTGGTCCCCACATTATAAGAAAGATGTGGAGGCATTGGAGAGGGTACAGAGGAGGTTTACCAGGATGTTGCCTGGTATGGAGGGCAGGTCTTATGAAGAGAGGCTGAGGGATTTGAGGTTGTTTTCGTTAGAAAGGAGGCGGCTAAGAGGAGACCTTATTGAAACATATAAGATGATTAGAGGTTTAGATAGGGTGGACAGTGATAGCCTTTTTCCTAGGATGGAGAAAGCTAGCACGAGGGGACATAGCTTTAAATTAAGGGGTGGTAGTTATAGGATGGATGTCAGAGGTAGGTTCTTTACCCAGAGGGTGGTAAGGGTATGGAATGCCCTGCCTGCTGCAGTTGTAAATGCGCCAAGTTTGGTGGCGTTTAAGAGGTTAGTAGATCAGTTTATGGATGAAAAGGGAATGGTTTAGGTTAGAGGGTCATTGCTTTTTCTTAACTGGTCGGCGCAACATCGAAGGCCGAAGGGCCTGTTCTGCGCTGTAATGTTCTATGTTCTATGTTCTACGTAAGGTGTGTATGTTAGGAGGATTACCTGTAGTAAAAGTGTGGAGTTATGGGGTATGGTGGAGAGTGGGTCTGGGAAGACACTGTGTGAGAGAGTCAATGCAGACTTGATGGGCTAAATGGCCTCCTTCTGACTGTGCTTCTATGAAACTGGGGGCATACCATGTTTCAGGCCTTTTACTAATGCTTGCTGGCAGGTGATGTATTGTGCGTGAACTGGTCAGTTTTCTCAGTTGCACAGCAGGCACGTTAAAGAAACTGCTGGAGGCTTTCATCTAAAAGGTAAATTGGAAGACCTTTTGTTTTTTGCTTAGCTGAATGAGAAGCATGAGTGCAGCTCTCCATACCATTACCAGCCACTGTTTCCCCTTGCCACTCCAACTCTCATTAACACCCAGATTTAACAGAGGACATTCCCACCTTGTCCCCCCACTACAGGTGAGCTGACTGCAATGCCTCAGCTCTACGTTCTTAATCAGTTTTAGGTTTAAGTATTAGTGTCACAGATAGGCTTACATTAACACTGCAATGAAGTTACTGTGAAAATCTCCTACTCACTACACTCAGCACCTGTTTGGATACACTGAGAGAGAATTTAGCTTGGTCAATGCACCTAACCATCATGTCTTTCAGACTGTAGAAGGCATCCAGAGGAAATCCATGCAGATGCAGGGAGAAAGTGCAGACTCCACACAGGCAGCGACCCAACCAGGAATCGAACCTGGGTTCCTGGTACTGTGAGGTAGCAGTGCTAACCACTCTGCCACCATGCCAGCAGGCTAGTGGGTCAACTGTCTATGATCCTGCTGCCAATCTCATAAAGCATTCGAACGCACTGCACCAGAATCACAATCCAACCCACACACAATCAAATATATAAATTTATTTTCGCTTGCTTTCCAATCTTAGTGATTGCTAAAAATATTAGAAGAGTTAATTGATTGATATAACATAAAATTGTTGATCCTTTATTTTTCGCTATCTTCTTTTTCGTATTTGCTGCAGTTTAGCTGTAGATGCAACTATAAGATTAAAGTTAAAGAAATGTTTCTCCAAAAATTACCAGATGTAGAGTAGCCCTATCCAAAAGCGGTTATGTGAGATTGGTGTGGAAGAGAGAATAGGGCTCTTTTAATGCTTCAGAAGATTTAGAGCCTAATAACACAGTGCTTAAATGTTGACACTAAATTCCCGTTTAAGCAAAGCTTGAAGCGTTACGAGAGAGGGATTTATGTTAAGGAGATGTTGTATAATAACTTTTTCTGTCACATGGGCTTTCAATTGGCCTCTGTGGACTAACAAAAAATGGACCTACAGCTGTGCAAGCCAGTCTATCAGTAGATACATTTGTATCCTAAGCCTGAAAGCCACTAGTTTACTGAGCATGGTAGTGTGGGTACAAGAAACTGAGTGTCTGGGAAAACACTGAACACGCATTGTAAAACTTCCAATAAAAGTGCACTGTGTCATCAAAACACTGAAGCACTTCAGTTAAAGGGGCAAGGTCACTCTTTTGAATTTTTTTGTATAAGCTTAGTTCCGGAACAGTGAGAGACAGCCTGCCTTCCGTAGCCACCTTCTTCTACTCTGGGTAGGGCACGTGTTGCTATAGTATCATCTCTTCCTTGAGAAATATTTGACAATAGGGCACAGACTGCAAGATTTTAGATGGTGGGCATTCTTTCCTTGCAGCTGGGGTCGGCAGTCTTTTCCACTAAGTGGAGACAGCACCTTGGACAGGTATTGTCTGATACACTCCTGCATTTTCATATAGGATTTGACCCATATGTTGGGACTTGGATAACTTTACTTTGGATTCTTGGTGCCATAGATCGCGTGTGCGAATAATACAAAGGTGGAATTATGATCCCTGTAGAGACCAATATGGAGCCAAGTTTGAATCCTGGCTTGAATCACTGTCTGCATGGAGTCTGCATGTTCTCCCCTTGCCCGCATGGGTTTCCTTTGGGTGCTCCAGTTTCCTCCCACAGTCCAAAAGACATGCTCGTTAGATGCATAGGCCATGCTAAATTCTCCCTCAGTGTACCCAAACAGGCACCAGAGTGTGGCGACTAGGGGATTTTCACAGTAGCTTCATTGCAGTTTTAATGTAAACCTACCTGTGACACTTACAAATAAACTTGTCTCAAGTGTGAACACTTCAAGAGCTCTGTCCAGAAAAGAACCTGGCCTTCCTTTTGTTTTTTTAACAGTCACATCACCCAGGCTTGTTGTTGGATGGGCTTTAGAACAGCCATGTGACCTCCCCCCTTCATTTTTCTCTAAGTTAAAGACACACTGCCAGAGCATAACAGTTTTATAAACCTTGTATTTATTTGTAGCAATGTTGATACCCTGAACCAGGGGCATAGTCTGAGAATAAGAGGTAGGCCATTTGGGAATGGGATGAGAAATAATTTCTTCACTGAGAGGTTGGCCAGTTTTTGGAACTCTTTACCCTAGAGGGCTGTAGAGGTTCAGTCATTGGGTAAATTTAAGACAGAGAATAATCGATTTCTATATAGTAAAGGCATGAAGGGGTATGGGAATAGTGCAGAAAAATGGTGTTAAGGTAGTAGATTGGTTAACATAATGTTGTGGTCTTATTAAGTTTTTAAAGTTCATTTATTAATGTAAAAAATAGGCTTACATTAACACTGCAGTGAAGTTATTGTGAAAATTTCCTAGTTACCTCTGTCTCAATGGAGGGAGGAGGAGGGAGGAGCAGGGCTGGAGAAATGACAGCTGTTATCATCTTTGAATTTAATGGAAGGAAATTTCTGTTCATCTGGTACTTGATGTGGGATAACCAATCTGATAACAACCGTGGTGATGTTGAGTGAGATGGTGGTGAGGTGGAGCTGCTGAGGAATTATATTATACAATTAGCACTTTGTGCCATTTTAGGCTGAATCACTGCAGGGTGTATGGACATCGCACAAGGATGGAGATTATAGAAGGGATACCATTCATTCCTATGTGAGAAATGAGGAATGACTGCAATGACTTGTTTCAATTTTAACTAAAATGACAAATTGTTTTTTCTTCTCTCTTGTTTCATTTTAAATACAATTGGATAAGAAGCCATCAATGTGTGGGATTGAAAATCTGTAATTATGGTGCATTTGAATTGCATCTTTTCCAAGTCCCCCTATGGATTTGTATGCATAATCTAGACTGACATTTCACAGAGCGCTGAAGTTACTGCATTGTAAGAGATGCCGGATTTTGGATGTGTTAAACTGGAGTCCCTTAGCATTTAGTTGACAATCACATTTACATTTCTGCATATTTCCATCTCTTATTCTGTGACCACTTTTATCGCAGCCTTCCCTGAAAAGGGAGACAGATTATGTGATGCTCATTGTGATTTCATTGGAGATAACCAGGTGCCTGTCTGTTGACTGTGCTAGATTGTCTGAGACATCCCAGTTCTAGATGTGAATAAGCCACTTGTTCTGCTTGAATGGTGTGCACTAATATCCAGTTTGGCAATCAAATGCTTTTTGTCTTTCTTTTGCTGTCAAATAACAGAGAGCTATGAAGAAGAGATACCCCACAATCTATGGTGGGTGGCTGTATTTTAAATCTTAAGTTTTAGCAGCCATTTCACCAGAGCTGTTTTACGAATGATGTGTCTGCTGTGATAACCTTTCCCACTTGATATCTCGCAGAAAGAGAGAGAAGGAAACGAGGGATGAGGAACAATAATACATCATGCTGCTTTTATACCACACTTCATGCAATTTCAGCTCAGTTTTCACACTTGCGACAACTGGGAACTGTGAGCTCACATTAATATGGAATGGGAAAGGCTATGCTCCCACAGAATCATACCCACTGACTTCCCAATGCAATGTTTGAAATGAGTATGTCAAACTCCATTCAGTCATTGAAAGGCGGTCACTGGTGATGAAAACATAAAAGCATCATAACTGGTATAGAACATGGGTTTGAACAGATCTGACAGTGGCGTAGTGTAATGTTACTCGACTAGGAACCCTGAGGCCCAGGCTGATGCTCCAGGGAGATGGGTTTGAGCCTCACCATGGCAGCTGGTGGAATTTAAAATCAATTAATTCATAAGTTTGGAATTAAAAACCTAATCTCAAGTAATGGTGACCATGAAAAAGTGGAATTATCGTTAATGTCCTTTAGGGAATGAAATCTGCCATACTTAAGCTGTCCCAGCAGTAGTTTGCTGCTCCCAGCACCATGGCCGGAACAAGTGAACTGCTGACTTACCTGCCGATCCTGGAAACAGGTATCTCTCTTCAGTGGGGGAAGAAGGCCAGTTTTGGTTCAATTAACGGCTACACAGCGTAAAAATAGCTGCGCGATGATTCAGCCAAGCAAGGCCAGCTTGCCACTGATTTTTGTGTGGAATTCTGAAAGAGCCAAGAAAGCCCCTCGATCGTATCAAACTGCTTCAGAAAAGCAAAAATGGAATAAAACCAGATAGATTACTTAATATCAACCTCGGCACTGGAATTGACAACAGTGCACTGTGCCTACTCAATCATGCAACATACTCCTTCCTAACACCTGGCGGCTTGTTTAAAAATTAAAGGAACAGATCGTTCAACAAACAGACAGCCTGGGATGGTCATATTCACCAAAGCATAGTTTACAGATAATGTCCTGGACACCTCCGTTACCATATTTGGATAACTTCCTGTCCTACCAGCAAGATTGAGCTACCAGCTGTGGTGGCACAATGTTACATTGGGTCATGGGGAGAGTTACCCTGAGATTCCCAGACGTTGATTCCAGAGCCCATGAAGGCTCATGGTATTCGGTCAAACATGTGCAAGGAAACTTCTTGCTGATTATTGCTTACCATCCTCCCTCAGCTGATGAATCATGCCCCTCCACATTGAAAGGCACTTGCAAAAAACACTGACAGTGACAATGGCACAGAACATACCCTTGGTGGCAAATTTCAATGTCCATTGTCAAGAATGGCTTGGTAGCCTCACAACTAATCAGGCTAGCTGGAATCTGAATAACACAACTGCTAGACTGGGTCTGCAGCAGATGGTGAAGGAATCAAGAGAGAAAATCCTACATGATCTGTTCTCTCACCAACTTATCTGTCACAGATGCATCTGTCTACAAGGGTATTAGTAAGAGTAATCACCTTGTGGGGAGGAAATCACGTCTTCACCCTGAGGATTCTCTCCATCAAGCAATGTAACACTCCTACCATGTTGAAGGGAACTGATCTAGCAGCTTTAATCTGGGCATCCATGAGATACTGTGGGTCTTCAACACAAGAATTGTGCTCAACCTGAACCTGTAACTTCATGGTCTAGCATATCCCTTACTTACCATCACTCCAGGAGAGCATGCCTGGAGCAGCACTGGGAATACCTAGCATGGTGATGCTACAACACAGGATTACATGCACGCCAAACAGCATGCAATAAATAGGCTAAGTGATCCCACAACAAACAGATCAGAGAAACGCTCTGCAAATCTTGTAAATGGTGTGGACAATTAAACAACTAACCAGAGGGGAAGGCTCCACAGATAACTCCCCTTCCTCAAATGATGAGGGAGCCAGCACATTGGTGCAAAAAACAAGGCTAAAACATTTTGTAATCACCTTCCAGTAGATGTGTCAAGTGGGCAATCCATCTTAGCTTTGCCCTGAGGTCCTCAGCATCTCAAATGTCAATCTTGAGCCAATTCAATTTGCTTTGCATGTTATCAAAACATAGCAGAAGACATTGAACATCGCAAAGGCTCTGGGGTGCTGACAGCGTTCTGCTCCAGACTTAGCCATCACACCACCAGCTGTCCCAATATAGCTACAACACTGATATCCACTGAATAATGTGGAACATAGCCTAGGTTTGTCCTGTCCCGAGCAAGCCCAATTACCACCCCATCAGGCAACTCGCTATCATAAACAAAGTGATGGATGGGGTTGTTGACGGTGCTATGAATGAACATTTACACAACTATAACCTGCTCACTCGCAATTAGAATGGGTTCTGCCAGGTCCACTCAGTTTCTAACTTCACTACAGTGTCAATTGAACTGGTGGTGAGATGAGAGTGATTGCCCTTTCCATCAGGACAGCATTTGACTAAGTGTGTTAAGGAGCCCTAGCAAAATTGAAGTCAATGGGAATCAAGGAGTCTCCATTAGGTGGAGTTATATATGGCACAAAGGAAGATATTTGTGGTTTTTAGAGGCCAATAATCATGACATCACTATAGGAGTTCCTTGGGATTGTATCTTCGGCCCACCATTTTCAGCTGCTTCGTCTATGACCTTCCATCATAAAATCAGAAGTGGAGATGTTTGCTGATGATTGCATGATGTCCAGTACCATTTGCGACGACTCAGATACTGAAGTAAGCTATGTCCATCGGCATGACCTGGACCGGATTTGGGCTTGACCTGATAGCAGCAAATAGCATTCACACCACATCAGTGCCAGGCATCTCCAGATTATCTGCAATAGAGGAAACCCAACTGGCAATCAATGGCATTGCCATGGCTGAACATCCCAATGACTGACATCTCGAATTTATCATTGACTAGAAACTGAAGTGGACCAGCCACATAAATACAGCAGTAATGAGAGCAGATCAGAGGCTGAGAATTCTGCTGTGAGTAATTCACCTCCTCCTGGTTCCCCAAAGCCTGTCCACCATCTACAAAGCATGGGTTGAGAATCCTGTCCAATTGCCTGGATGAATACAGTTCCAACAACACTCAGAAAACTTGAGATCCAGAACAGTGAAGCCAATTTTATCAGCACCCTATCAGCTACCAATGTACAGTAACAATAGTGTACAACATATTGCAGATGCACTGCGGCAACTCACCAAGGCTCCTCTGACAGCACCTTCCAAACCCTCCATGGATTAGAAGGTGAACAGCAGCAGTTCCAAGGGAATATTTGCAAGTTCCCTTAAAGTCACACATCATCTTGACTTGGAACTATATCACTGTTCATTCATTGTCGCTGAGTCAAAATCCTGAAACTACCTTCCTAAGGACATTGTGATGGTACTTACAAGTCGTTCAAAAAGACAGCTCACCATACCACCTTCTCAAAGACGATTGGAGATGAGCAGCAAATGCCAGCTGTTTTTGCCAGCAGCAGTCCTATCCCATAAAATAATAGAAAATGTGGGAAATACGGATTTAAGAGATGATTTATTGTGTCATTAGTATCAAGGCACTTGAATTAATCAAAAATAAACATCCTAATGCTTTTTCATACCTAGACCTATTTACTTGGTTCAGATGTTAAGAGATTTTTTGGAAGCAGTTTCCAACTTCAAACACTTCTTTTTCTCTGCAAAATCTATTTGAGTGCAATTGAAGAAAATGGAACATAAAATAAATCAAAACAGTTTCAGAAAGTTGTGCTTGTGAAAATTAGCAAATTAGGATGTTGAAGATTTACTTGGTATTTTCTCCAGATACAGCCCACGTAACTCCACTGAAAGGACATCTAGTCAAATCTGCTTCCATATTTCATTTGAAATTCACTTGCAAGGCTCCTGAGTTTTCACTCAACAATTTTCTTTGGTTGTATTATTTGTGTTTGTCAGTTGGGCAAATGCTTTTTCAAAAAAAGGAATTGTGCAAACTTTTGAGGTAAATGGGGGAAGAATTGGAAAGTAATAAGCTCTTTGCTGTAGTAAATACGATACTGGGATGGCACAGTGGTTAGCACTGCTACTTCACAGTGCCAGGGACCCGGGTTCAATTCCCAGCTTGCATCACTGTCTGTGTGGAGTTTGCACATTCTCCCAATGTCTGCATGGGTTTCCTCCGGGTCGGGTTTCCTCCTACATTCTGGTTAGGTGCATTTACCCAAACAGGGGCCGGAGTGTGGCAAATAAGGAAATTTCGCAGTAACTTCATTGCAGTGTTACTTGTGACTAATAAATAAACTTCAACTTTACCAGAACTTCAGTCATGTAAATAAAATGTGGGCAGTAAAATAGAATAGCATTGCGCAGATTTTCTAATGTTAAGTAAATAGGGTTTCCTTCGTTACTGATCTCGGAATCTCTGTGTGTTTCTTGAGGAGCGGAGGGTTAGTGTTGATACTGGCCCACGCCTGGTCTGTAGGCATTATTTCACCAGCTGTGGGCTCATAAGGGACTGATTTAGTGTGAGAGCTGACTCGGAGCCAGTGGGCCTGATATATCACTTCCTGTAAGTTGACTAATGTGCTTAGCTGTTTTGACATGTGACCCGTTGCTGCTGGCAGCTGATCTGCTGGCAGTCCATTATAACATCAGCCTCTCCCTCTAATTATTGTGGGCTGCGCACTACAGCAAGGCAAGTTTCAGATTGCTTATCCTAGGCTGATTGCCACCATTTGCAGCTGCCTCTGCTGGCCAAATATTTCCTCTTGATGAGAGATCCCATATGTTTAGAAGACCCTAGGTGTCTCGTTCTCAGAACTAAATGCTCTTGGCATAAAAGCCCCTGTGAGATATGACACAGGAATCTGACAGTATTCCCAGTTGAATTAAATAGGATAGCGTTGTTTAAAAAAAAAGTGTTAAATGAACTTGGGGGGTGGGGGAAAGGGGGGGGAGGAAAATCAACCACAGAAAGGAGAAGCTCTGATCTGAATAATTTATCATGTTGTATTGTGTTTTAAGTACATTGCATTAGTGCACAATAAATGACCTGTTACATTCCTGTTTAAGAACTTTCAGAATACAGACTGTTGATTCTGTCAGTCCACTTAATTAACCCTTCAACTGACCTCATCCGAACATATTCACGTAAAAAAGCCACAGTAAACCTCCCAAACATCTGGAAAGCTTGCACTCATGGTGACGTGTGTGTTTGAATTACGAGCCTTGTTTTTTGCTTTGGAAAAGCCTAACGGTTATTAATGTTCCATTGGGTGTTTGGTCCCATGAGGCAAAAAGCAAACCATGGTTAATAAACAATCCTTAAATATTTTGGATTTTCTAATGCTGAATAAAAATCACTGGCTCTTGAAAACACAGCAGATTGTCGTGTGCAAATCCTTTTGGCAGGTTGTAGGTCACTGAATTTTTCAAATACTGTAGCTCAAACTGTCTAATGATGATCACACCTGTCACTTGAGGGATTTCCCCAGCTTGTTTCCCCAGATTCGTGACAGTTTACATCGTCAGGAGGGATGGGAGAAATTTACAACTTTGGTCCCTTTTTTGCAACATAAGGTAATTGAACTGAAAAATTTGTGATTTGTGACTGCTGCTGTTTGGATGCTGGGGTGGAAACACTCCAACTTTTAAGACTAACGGTCCAGAAAGTGGTTCGCTTTTCGAAGCAGCGTTAAAAAATTTGGGCGTACAATTTAGCTTGCAGACGCATTGACGACTCCACATGTCTGGCATCTCGGCTGGAATCATGAACAGGAAGCTGGGTCAAGTGTACAAACTTCCAGCTATGTTCAGCACATGTCTCAGATTTGCATTTGCAGTATAAAACAGGTGTTTGTCCATATTAAATTCAAACAGGAAACCAAATTCAATCATGCACAAAAGCTGTATTTTTAAAATCTTTCCCATGTTTAAATGCAAGTTTGTTACTAAATTTAAGATGCTCTTTTAAATACCAACATTCACCCTGTGTTCCCTATTGTTAAAATGATATTCAATTTAGAGTTTATTTGCAGAACACATATATTTTTCATCAATGGCATCATTTTGAAACACAAACATTTTGAAAGCAAACAAGACCAGAAAGATTTAACAAGTGAAATCAGGCAAATGTGCATGTAAATATGAACTGGACAAGCCCCATCTGTGTAACTGACACTCCCTCATGCACTTTCTCAAACAGCTACCCAATCCAACACTAGTTCCAGGATACTGTGGCTGCAGTGGACAAAAGGCTGTGCAGTAATTCATTAAGGCTTTTTCAGCAGTATTCCTCAGATCCGCAACCTCCACCGATCTGGAAAGCCAAAGGGTGACACAGGCAAGGGAAGGGGCATTGCATCCCGTTTGTTCCCTCCGAGTCGCACACCATTCCAAATTGAACACTGTTCTTTCATTATCACAGGATCATATTTCCAGCTAGGAAGATGTTGGTGACAGCAGCTTCGCCACATGCAGCCGTTCCTGAAGGAAGCCCAGGGTTGGACATTAAATACCAGCCTGATCAGCGTTGCTGGTATTAACACACAAGCACAGTACTGCAGATGCTCGAAATTTGAAATAAAACCAAAAAACTCTAGAAATACTCTTTGTCTAAATATTATGTGGAATGTATAGGTATTTTCAACTGTTGCATTAGTGAAGTTTTGACAGTGCCAAGCATTACCTGTTGTTGTTAAATCATTTACAACTGGAGTGATGGAGCTCCATAATTGAATGCAAGTAATTCCATGGGACTGTCAATTTGTTTGCTCCAAGAGATTTGTTAACAAATTTAATTAAAGGGAAGAGTTTGTTTTCCTCACAGTTTTGTATCTAAAACGTTTGCTGCAAGATTTTTATTGTATCCCAAATTTATTTTCAATGGGCGATTTTCTCTACTTCCCATTTATCTTCTTTCCAATTCTTCTAAAGACATGTACTATTCAAAAGAAATAGCAAACGCTGTTAAATCTCTACCAATGCTCTTTGGTATCTCCTTGCTAAGATGTGAATGAGAATATTTGAGCTGACTGCATTTCTATAGCACCAAAAATTAATTCTTGGCCAATTGCACTAAATTTTAATCTTTTAACTAAATAACCTGAAGTTCTGTACATAGAAATTGCTGCAATACAAAAGCAAAATGCTGCAAATGTTGGAAATTTTAAAGAAAAACAGAAAATACTGGAAATATTCAGCAGGTCAGGCAGTGTTTGTGGACCAAGAGAGATAGTGTTAACATTTTTAGTGGGATGATCCTTCATCAGAACATTCACTTTCTGAAATAATTATTCCAGGCAATTTTTTTTAAGCTTGACTTTGTTTGAACATTTATATTTTTGGCTAACTGGCCAATTTTGGAACAGAAGTTTCACCTGGTCAGCAACAGATGATGCCACTTTGAATTGAACTAAATTCAAGTGCCCAAAAAAGTAATGAAAGTCACTTTAGAACTGAAGATTTTATTTCTGATTTTGCAGACTCAAATTACATGCTTAATTGTGCAGAAAATTTGTTAGCTAAGGAAGTTACAAACAAATCATTTATACTGGTACGAAGAGTGTGTGCGAGACACTGACACTGATTGTGTTGAATATGGCAGAATCGAGTGCTTCTGTTTAATTTATGTTGTTCGTGTCTTACCCTGTCTGTCTGATATGTTCTTGCACTCTGAGAATTTCTCTCCAAGTCCTTCCAAAACGACCCCTCCCCTGCTTTCAAAAACCTTTTGAAAACTGTTTGTTTACAACCCTGTAGGCAAGCATCTTCCCTAAAGTTTCCTCCTACTCTGTATCCTTCTTTCCTCACTTCCACTCTGTCAAGTATTTTGAGATTTCTTTGTGTGAGAGAGAGGCACCATAGAATAATAAGTTGCTCTGTGATACCTTGTGTATTTAAACTGCTGCAGATTTCAAATCTCAGTTGGCAAGGGCACAAGTGACTGGCATCATGTTACCACACCACACTGATATCCCCCGTTGCCTGAACATCAACAGTGCAAATCAAATGCACACTCCAGTGTTCCTTCCCCTGGTTATATTGCCCTGACATTGTTGTCATACCAGTAGACAACCTGTAGCCTTTTGTATAAAAGTCTATTGTGAAGCTTACAATACATGTTTCTCTCAGGAGATGAATCCATACCAGGTTTACGTAACAACTAAATCTGTGCTTAAAAGTGAATTAAAATGTTCGTAAGTCAGGTCATGTGCCAGTCTTAACAATCCTTTAGGTACATAAAACAACGTTCAAACACACATCTTCGAGTTAGATTTGAATCGCTGCACTCAGCCAATAGCCTGCTGGCTGAATTCAGGAATCGTTACAGCACAGAAGAAAGCCCTCCGGTCCACCATGTCTGTGGGAGCTCCCGAAAGGTGCAATTACCTACTGCGATTCCTTGCCCTCTCTCCACATTTCTTCACATTTCTTCTTTTTCAGATATTTAGAAAACGTAGAAATATTTACAGCACAGGAGACACTCTGCCCATTATGTCTGTGCTGGCCACAAAACAAACCACCCAGCCTAATGCCATTTTCCAACACTTGACCTGTAGCCTTGGAGGTTACCAGACTTCAGGTGGCATATTCAGACACTTTTAAATGAGTTGAGAGTTTCTGTTTATACTATCCTTTCAGGCCACGTGTTCCAGACTCCTCCTGCCTTTTGGGTGAAAAGCAATTCTTCATCTCCTCCTTTTAATTTGATTTATTATTGTCACATGTATACAATGGAAAGTATTTTTTCTTGCACACTATACAGACAAAGCATACCATTCGTAGCGAAGGAAATGAGAGAGTGCAGAATATAATGTAGGATGTAGAGAAACATCAGCTTAATATAAGTCCATTCAAAAATCTAATGGAGTAGGGAAGAAGCTGTTCTTGAATCAGTTGGTATATGACCTCAGATTTCTTGTATCATTTTCCTGATTGAAGAGAGTATGTCCAGGGCGTGTGTGATCCTTAATTATACTGGCTGCTCTTCCAAGGCAGTGGGAAGTGTAGACAGTGTCAGTGACCGGCTTACATGATGGATTGGGCTACATTCGCAACACTTTGTAGTTTCTTGTGGTCTTGGTCAGAGCAGAAGCCATCTCAAGCTATGATACATCTGGAAAGGGTGCTTTCTGTGGTGCATCTATAAAAATTGGTGAATGTCATAGCAGACATGCCAAATTTCCTTAGCCGCCTAAGAAAGTTGAAAAGTTGGTGGGCTGTCTTAATTACAGCATCAGTGTGGAGGGACCAGGACAGGTCTGGACATCTAAAAGACCTTGAAGCTATCGACTATTTCCACTTCATCCCCATTGATGTAAACGGGCATGTCCTCCACTATGCTTCGAGAAGTCGATGGCTATCTCTTTCATTTTACTGCACTGAGGGAGAGATTATTGTCATCACAGCAGTTTATCAGATTCTCTATCTCATTAAATCCTGTACCAATCAGCATGCCTGCAAAGTTATTGGTTCAGTGAGGTAAATGTTCCAAGTTTGATTTCTAGCTTGTGCTCAGTTACCTGATTTCGGATGGCATACTAAACTAAGCAATTAACGTGAAATAATTTGACTAATGAGGCCATTATTGTTCTCTGGTGAAACTGCTCTTAGAAATTATGTATCTGTTGGTTGGATTAGGCAGGACAACAGTGTCCTTCCTGGTGGAATAGTGTGCTTAACACGCTTGTACACATGTAAAAGGTGAAAAGTGTCTTAATAAAATAAAGCACTTTTTATTAAATAAAGCACTTTTATTAAAAGGAATTAAAGGGAGAAAAGGGAAGGAAAATGTATTTGTAAATCATTAGCAAGTATCCAGACACATTGCACATTTCATCTCCATTTTAAATTGATAGTTACTTGCAGTTTAGAACAGTTATAGATGAAGTATTTTCAAACCATCATTCATCATCTATTTATATTGACTGCTAACCCAATCATAGAAGATGACACACCATGGTGTCATTCCTGTTTAAGGGGTGTGCAACTATAATCTTAAAGCAAAATGGTTGTGGAATAGCAGTGCCCAATGTTTGTGTATGCTTATTTTCTCAATTAACTTTTTCAAATGAGTACTTAAGTTTGGTAGTTGCAGATTTTTTTAAAAATATTTGGTTTTAAAATAATTTATATACTTAAAGCACCAAATCCTTCCATGATTCTGGATTTCTGGTGTCACAAGTCCCAATGTGAATTGGTATTATCTGTTAAATATGTCTTCGTGGTTTGCTTACCTTGACACAAGACTAGACATTCTTCTGAAGCATGTAGACCAGATTAAGGCCCAGAGGAAGATATAGGAAAAACCCCTAAGATGATTCATCTAAGGTGTTTGCAGTATCTTTCTAGCTTTGGGCTTATGAGTTGCCGTGTCCAATTTGGGCCTGCATGCACTTTGGGAAACGTCGCCATGCAAACGCACTCTTGCAAAGTAAATTCTAATGGATTTTTATTGTGTTGTGAATTCCAGTGGCATATTTTTGTATTGAGTTAAAGAAGCAGAATGTTTAGGGTATTGGTGTAGACCAGAGAGCCTGGGGTCCTTTTTTTCCTTGTCTCGTAATCCCGGAAGCTATATCACAGATAAATTCCCTTTAGATGTTTAATAATATATAGGCTTTCATCTTTCTGTTTGAAAAGTACATTTAAGTGTTGAATTCTTACTTTGTGGAAAAACAAACAGCCATAATACACTGTATCTGCATCTGTTAATATGCTGCTTTGCATATCCAAGTGCCCTCAGCACTAAATAATGAAAATCCCCAGGACCTGTCTGTGCATGTTTCTTCTGGCAAAGATAAAGCTATTTGTCTATTAGAATCAAGTGCCAAAAATCACTTGACTTAAATTTGGGAGCTATCTGTGCTAGTTATTAAACCGGGGGGAAGAAAGCAGGTCATATTAAATGCAGGCTGTCTTTCTTCTGACAAATATTGCATTAATGGTATTGTATCATTTGATTTGTTTTGGATTATGTAGGTCAAAAAAAGAAATGATTAAGTTAGATCCATAAATCCTGAATTTAATAGAATAAAAAAAACCAACTGTATGAGAGATATTTGCTTCAGCAAAATGGCGAATCTGTGTACAATTGGAAGTGACAAATGTTCCTGTCACAGTTCTTTAATTTTCTTCATTTCCTGGCGTAGCTTGTTAAGTTTTGTACATTTATTTTTAGGCTAATACAAAAACAAAATGCTGTGGGTTTTTTTAAAGTTCATTCATTAGTGTCCCAAGTAGGCTTACATTAACACTGCAACGAATCACTATGTAATTCCTGAGTTATCACACTCAGGCATCTGTTTGGGTTCACTGAGGGAGGATTTAGCACCTAACCAGCATGCCAGTCAGATTGTGGAAAGAAACCAGAGCACTCAGATGAAACCTGTGCAGACATGGGGAGAATGTGCAGACTCTGCATAGAAAGTGATCCAAGCTGGGAATCAAACCCATGTCCCTGGTGCACTCAGGCAGTCGTACTAACCACTGTGCTATCATACCGCCCAAATTCAGAAAGGACTTCCTGGGAATCTGAAATTAAAAAGAGAGTAGCAGAAATTCTCAACATGTCTGGCAGATCTGTGAAGAGGGAAAAGGTTAATCTTTTGGGCTGGTTATCCTTTCATTAGATTGCGAAAGTTTTCAGATATAGCGTGATTTAAGCAAATATAGAGGTAGGAAAGGGACAGAGAAACAAATGAAAGGAAGGGTATCTGATAGTGTGGGAAACAGGAATGATTAAATGTTGCTTCGGAAAAATTTTTATTTCACATTTTCACAGAAAAGGCGTTCTCTGCCAGAAATGTCAGTGGACATTTTTTCCTGCAGCTTCAGTTTTTGAAGACCACCCAGTGCCTCCACAAGACTCGGCACATGTTTTTCTTTCCTCTTGCTTTTTCTTGAAGATAGTGACTGTTGCTGGGGTCTGGTTTCATGCGCACTGGCAACCAATCAGGACTTCACTCAGATGGCCATTTTGTACACGCACTGGACCAAGCCAGTGATTAATGGAAATGTGGGCAGCTTACAGCCAAGACTTATCCTGTTCTCGGTCGAGTCGTTCTCAGCCGTAGCTCATGGCTTACGATCAAGTGTAGCAACTTTACTTTGGCTTGAGAGATACTGAAATCAACTCTTAACCTGATTCAGATCAGCTAACTTAACCCTTAGAATTACTTTTGGGACACTCCTGATTTTCACACCATATGAATCATCTAACTACAGGCAGTCCTCAGACTTAGGACACAATTGGTTCCTGAGTTGTAAGTCCAAATGTTGTAAGTTGGAACTCATTTTCCTAAAGGGACAATAGTGTAAGTGGGAGATTGGTTCCTGAACCAAGGTTGGAAATCATTCATGGGATAGCAACAAGGTTTAAATGCTCTCAATTCTTGCCCTGTCAAGTCACTAAGACGACTGTTAATGTCTGCACGTCTTAGCACAGGTTCCTCGGTTAATGTGGGGGATATAATGAAGCCATTCAATCACTGTCAGAAGCCTGTTTAACATTGAATGTCAGAATTTGAGCGCATATTAAATATAACCTAAGCATATAAATGTATTAAAATTAGAACTGTTGGGTCAAAAATAATTAACAGAAAAATACATTTGTTTTCAACTGATTCAAGATAGTTTAACCTATCCAGCCATATAGACATGCGGTGCATAACGTAAATGAGCATGTATGAATGTGCTGGCATGGGATCGTAAAGCCAAAACTGAGGTTGTAGTTGAAATGGAGTGTCAATTCATCAGTAAGTGCAGTTTATTGGAACTCGAATGTCGTAAAATTGAGGACTGCTTTATTGCTTTTGTAACTCCTTTCCCTATCAGAATAATATATACTTAAAACATTTACAGTAGAAGAAACACAGTGATTATGTTTTCTATATGACAACATATTAAGTGTATGACAAGAACATTATCTGCTGCTTAATCTTATTCCTAGTTGGAGTGCTCTCTGTTACTGTGGGTCAGGAAGAGTTAGGAAGGTGTAGAGGTTGATGTTCTTGCAGGGTTTTTTATCCAGTCTTTACATTCTTCCATCACATCTCTACTTTTGGTGAATATCTTTTGTTCTTCGAATTAAAGTCAAGAAGTGAACAACTCCAATTTGTGAATTGTCTCTCAGTCTTAATGACATCAAGATGTGATGACATCAGACCAGTGGTGCTTAGAGCAGACCAGCTTTTTGGCATGGATACATGATTGCTATGGCAACAATTCATATATTGTCATAAGCTTTTATGGAAACTTCTTCTAACAACATTCCATCTGGTCAAAGATGTCTGAGAAACAATGCAAGTCCTTTTAATATTTTTTAGCTTACAATATAATTTTAACGATGGCCTTTAATGATTTGAGACCTTTTTGTTTATTTTTTAAAAAATGAAAGTCAGTCATATTATATCCTCATGCCTGCTGAAGTGTGTATCACTTATGCCAAATGTGCAGCTAATCCTATCTCCACATTATCCTAGGTCAGGCATTCTGCCAAACAAAGACATGATCCTGCTCTTTCAGTACTCTGCAAGTCAAACAAAATGGAATCATATTGCAATTAGAAAGCATTGTACAAACAGCACCTCCTTTGTCTGTCTACGTTGAAAATGATGACATGTGCCTTCCTTCCTCCTCCTTGTCGCTTTCTTTTCCACTCCATTCTAAATCTGGTTTGTGTATGGGTCTGTTGGCAGAAGTTTCCCTCCAGTATCTCGTGTGAATGTAGGCATCAAATGTTTTTCAGCCTAGTCTGATGGTAGAGTTGAACACTATCCTGTCCCACACCTGATGGTCACACACATCCTCCCTATAGGAGTCATTAGATAGTGATCAGGCGAATTGATTTTTCTCCTCCTTAAGCCAGGAACAGAGACCATTTTGAGCACCTCTGCCACTTTTTTTGCTATTACCAGCAAACTCCTCATAGACCTAGGATCAAACTGAGACCTTCCTGACCGACCGAGTTTCATATCTCAGTTATTTAACCAACTGTCTCAGTTACTTAACCAACTATCTGTTATTTAAGCAATGGAGCCACTTATTTCCCATGAAACCTACTTTGATGTAATAGTAGCTGTGGAAATATATATTCATTTACCAAGCAATGATCAAACTGCAATCTATCTCTAACAATCCGACATTTCTAGTCCCTTTCAAAACAGGATTTCTGTTTGCAATATGGAAGGAGGATGGAGGGTGGTGCATCTGCTGCACAAAAGTTGCAGTCTACTAGAGTATAATGTTGAGTCAAATTGTGGTTTGAACTTGGCCTGAGAATATGTCTGATGGAACAGAAACCAGGAGAGCAATTTATCAACATCCTGTCAACCTTGAGATGTTATTCCCTTGCAGCAGGATTCAGAATGTGTTATTCGTTATGATAAATATGCAAACTTCAGGACTTTTTGCTTGCTTGTCGATGTGCTTGGAGTTAGGGTTCTATTCACTGAAAGTCTGTTTCTAATGGAAGGCAGGTTGCTATGTTTGTCTGTGGTATAACCTGATGAGGATTGATATCGTACCATCTGACTTGAGAAGAGATGGGAGAATTCTCCAAGCTCCCGGCCACGTGTTTCTCAGCGGCAGGAGGTGGCTCACTTTAGTCCCGCCGCCGTCAATGGGATTTTCTGCTTATTGTCACTCCGTGTCACCGTGAACTCTGTAGGACGATTTGCATCACTAGCCAGACTGAAGAATTCCACCAGTGTGAATGGCCAGGGAATTTCCCCCTCCCCCACCGCCCCCCATAATGATTGGATTGTTTTACAAGAATCCAGCGCAGTTTTTGTGAAAAAACCTTATCAATTTACCCTGTAGGATGATTTACAACAGAAAATATTAAGTGAATTTGTGTTCATAATCCATCCCACTGCTTCTGTGAGGCACTTCCTTTTTTTAAAAAAACAGCTCCAATGTTGTTCTAGTGGTAAAAAAATAAAAATATAGAACTGATGCCAGTTTCTTGGTGATGTTTTTAAAGTAAACATTTTCATGGCATTACAGTCATCTTGTTTGATACCATTAACCATTTAACACCATTAAAAATTAACTATGTTGTGATTACTGTCTTTTCTTTTTACAATATTTCAAGGGATATTTTCTGTGCATATATTGGATAGCAAAAAGAAACATTTTAAAAATGATTTTATTTATTTGAGCTCTGATGAAGGGGCATCCTTTCTCGAAACGTTGATTCTGTTCTCTCTCCACAGATGATATCAGCCCTGCTGAGTTTTTGCAGCACTTTCTGTTTTTGTTATTTATTTAGGAATTGAGTTTCCACTTTGGACATAGTCAGTCATCAGGATGCAAATTCTGACCTGTTTTGAAATGTGCTTCTTTCCACCCTCTATCTTCCTGCTCAAACACAAATGGTTGAATTGACAGTCTGTAGTCAATCAGCTCAATTGAAGTATTTTGATTTAAATTGCTTTGAAAATATTCCTTGCTCTGTTTAAGATGGTAACTTGGTAAAGTTGAGCATGGGTTTATTGGTTGCTGGAGATGAGGGGGGGGTGGGCAGAAAGCAACTTTCAATCAGTATCAATCCATCACTGTGAGCAACGCAATTTTAAATCACTATAAATTACTTTTAAACAGCATGCAGAACCATTTTCTAGTGATATTTAAAGTTTATATATTAGTGTCGCAAATAGACTTATATTAATACTACAATGTAATTACTTTAAAAAATCTCCCACTTGCCACACGCCATTGCCTATTCGGGTACACTGAGGGAGAATTTAGCATGGCCACAGCACCAAATCAGTGTGTTTTTCAGATTGTGGGAGGAAAGGTATTCGGGGTTCAGAGTCAGTTTCTTCGTAAATTAAAACTAAAAATTATATTATATGGAACTTGTTGAAAGCTTCCTTTTTGTGCCCTTGAGATCAAAAGAAAGTCTTTTTTTAAAATGTTCTTGCAAGTGAATAGAAACCCCATGTGGTGACTGATGAATCTGGGGGCGGGGCCACTTTTGTGGGAGGTCCAGTTTTTCAAGGAATGCTTTTAAAATTAGTTCCAAAGATCGCAAAACTTTAGCCCTAAAGACAATTAGCACTTAAAAAAGTTTAGAAACTTTTGCACATCAATTTAAAAGCAAATTGCACTGGGGGAAAAAAAACACACAACAAAGCCCGTATCCTTTAACGTAAATGTTGACCAATTTAAGTAATGCGCGGCATAAACTATTTACAATTCTGACAAGTTGTTAATGGTACTAACAGATGTCGGTAACTGGGCACACTGAGTTTTCTATACCAGTGTTGTTCATAATTTTGCTGGATTATGCGTCGCATTGTAGTTTTTGTGCGAAATGACAGTTTTTTTTACATTAAACATCGGGAGAAACATTGCGACTGTTTCGACACAGATTGCAGATAATTGAAGACTGTGAGAAAAGCACTGCTCAGTTTTGCGAGTATCAAAAGCCGATTTCCATTCCTGAAAATGAAACACGGCTTCTTCTACTAATCCAAGCTTATGTGATATTACTGCTTTCTTCTCTCTGCACTGTATAATCTGATAAGTGCCCTGATTGGCACACGGATGCTCAATCACAGTACTGTCAGGATGTCATCATGTGGTTAAATTAAAATAGACTTTTCTTGCTCAATTTTATCAACAAAGAGAGTTCCTCATTTCTAATCCTAAATGTCGGTCTGTTTTCTCAATCTCTACAAATGCAATAAATGGCCAGGCTTACTTATGAAGGAAAAATATGTCAATTATGAGAAGGATTCCAGTTGTATTCAGTTGGTGCAAAAAAAAGAGTCCAGACTGATTTGAGGGCAAATTGAAAACATAATTCTACTTATTTTGATTCACCACAAAATTCCAGGGCACACCCAAATGCTCAAATAAATAACAAGTTGAGAAAAGGTGGGACTATAGTCATTAATAGAAACTAAAACGGGGATGTTTAAGACATTGGATTGTGAACGTCAGTGCTGTGCTGCTTCAAATGTTGGCTTTTAGAACTGAATATTGTCTTTTGTAGTTTTCCACAGAGCTAAGTTCCAAAATTGTTAACTTTTCAAGGAACGAGTGTTTAGAAATGTCTACTGATGGTTTCAGAGACAAAATGCCTCATTTTCCGTATGTTTTTTTTATGCAGCCTTTAAGTTAATTTGGAGTCTGCACGCTGGCACAGTAGCTAGCACTGCTGCGTCACAGTGCCAGGGATCTGGGTTCGATTTCTGGCTTGGGTCACTGTCTGTGTGAAGGCTGCACATTCTTGAATCAGCCTAGGTTTCCTCCAAATGTTCTGGTGTCTTCCCACCATTCTGGTTTGGTGAGTTGGCCATGCTGAATTCTCTCTCTGTACCCAAATAGATGCCGGAGTGTGGCAACTAAGAGATTTTCACAGTACCTTCATTACAGTGTTAATGTAAACCTACTTGCAACACTAACAAATAAATTTAAGCTTAAAAACTTAAGAAACATCAGGCAGCAAAATTAAATTCATGATGCAGCTATATCCGGTCACCTTTTTTATTAATTTAGTGAAAAGGGTAATTTTGACACACATAAAATGTATCACGTAAGGTATGCTTTGTGAAATGTAGCAGGACATTTTGGAAAGCTAGATCATCTCTTAACTGTTTTGGATAAACAATTTTCAAAATAGCACATGCGTGAATTATGAAATCAACAGAGGTGTGAAACATAAAATTTCAGTTCTTGTGGAGATGACAAAAAAAAATTAATTTCATTCAGTACAATGTGCAGTTTAATATCAAGACCAGATGGAATGAATCAGGAATCCCAGTTACAGGAGCAGTCACTCTCTGCAAATGACTAACGCCTATTTCTGTCTTGGGGAATCTCATCGTCACCATTCTTTGACTTATAATTAACTCATCCAGATCCAGATTTTCTTTTGCTCACTATTTCCTCTTCTACCTTCAGCCCTCCATTATACTTTCAGTTGCTCCTTGCTGTAATAGTAAGGAACCATTTTTAAACTTGCATAAACATTTCGCGTTGCTATAAACTGCATCAACAACCTGGTACTTGCATATAATTTGCACAATGAGCCACTTTAAATTGTGTCAAAATAATGTTGCCTTTTTTAATTGAAAGCTGATCTAAAATTTGCAGCGTCTAGTTCTACACGGACTCCAACTCAACATATATACAATAGGCCCGACCATACCATGGAGTATAAACAGGAAATGTTGCAAATGCTAAGCAAATAGGACAGCATCTATGGAGAGATAAACTAGGTTAATATTTCAGGCCAGTGACCAATCATCACCATTGAAAAATGTTTTAAATGTAATCTGTAGAGTGTTGTGGATTCCTTAAATCACCAATATGAAAGACTTCCAATAAAGGGAGTTCATTTGCAAGGCTGAACAGTACTTCTGCTCTGCCTGAGATCTCAAGGATAACTCCTATCACGTTCTCATGTGACCACCGGTCTGCGCCTTCTCCATTTAATTAGGGGCACCTATTGGCATGAGATGCAACAATGCAATGTGTGCAGTCGGAAATTATATATACACCCACTGTATGATATACAGTTAACCAAGCTGACAATGCATAGCTTTTTACATATATAGGAGCATGTATTAAACCGTTGCAACTGCTGCCTAGTCTGTCGTGTCTCATCTCTCTCTCTTTCTCTCTCTCTCTCTCTTCACCCCCACCCCCATGCCCACTCCTCCCACCGCCACGCCAGCCTTTACTGTTGTAAAGAAAACTGAGCTTTTAAAAAGTCAATTCTAGGCTAAGTAGTATTTAAATCCTGAATCTTGTGTTTGGCTTGCTTAGGTATCCTAAACATGTGATTACGTCAGTTGGTGGTGGTGTAGTATTACTGTGGTCAGTGTCTTCACTGTCTAACAGGGTATATTTCATTTATGTATTTGTCAGGTGGAGGATTCACTACATTGGCCTCTGTATTTGTGTGCATGTCTGCTGGTGCAGGGAGCTGGTGTTATAGGCCAGATGATTGAAATGTTGTGTTATCTGTTGATGCTGTTGCAGAAGGTTATGGCGATTGCCTGCATAGTGGGCACTGTTTGAGACTGCCATGTAGCAGTTCACCTGTAGGGCATTGCTGTGTATCATTGCCAACTGGTCATGGCGTATATAGTCTGAATCCTCACCATTTGACCCAGTGTTAGAGAGCCAAGTTTTGTGGCTATCCTGATTGTAATGTGTTTTGCTTTTCAATCTGCATTCAGGAGGGCATCATTCACATTGGTTTCAAATTTCAGTTGCAGCAGAGCTTTGGCTACAGGAATCATGACCCTAGTATGTCTGGAGAAGAGTCATTGTGTTGATGAGGGTAGGCCCTATGAGGATAGGCCATCTCAGATCTGAGGAATGCAGCACTGTAGTCTGTGCGCTTCTGTGTATCTTCTCGAGAAATTGGTTGGTTATGTGTTTGGCCACGCCATTTGACAGTGGATATAGAGGACTGTTTATGATATGCTCCAAGTCCCATATGTGCGCAAAGTTACAAAATTCAGCAGAGATGAATTGGCAAGCGTTGTCTGTTATGAGTCTCTCTGGGTTGCTGGGATGCCGTGTGTGATGATGCCTCTTGTTCTCAATGAGTGTTTTACTCTTCATGTTTAGCAGGTAGTCGAGTTCAAACCACCTAGAATACAAATTGATAAGACTAAATGTTGTTTATCGTTCCACTTGAAGATGTTGGCTGTTGTGAATAACCATGGGAGGTCTGGGACCTTGTGTAAATACAGTGGTTTCTTTGCTCGATGCAGCTTGAGTACATTGCACAGTGCACATCTGGAAATTTCCCTTTCCACGTCTGGATGCACGGAAAGCTGGTACAGTGATTTCTTAGCCCTGTATCTGATTACTTCCAACCCTGGGTAGACTTGGTTCCTGAGTGTGGTACCTCTGGAGGGCAGTACTGGTAACTAATCACTGACTGCATAATTTCAGTCCACCCTGTATGGTCAGCTCATCTGTAGCGAAGAACGTGTGGAACTTGTGGGGAAGCTCCCTTGAGGATTCTGATCAGACCCTCATGATAACCTTGTGCAGTTGCCTGCATGTAATGTCCATCTCTAAGACCTGTTTGTGTTTCTAAATTCAGTGAGAGGACAGCACTTCTATTGCCATAATGTCTGTCTTCCCCATTATCTGCCTGGTCCACGGTGGTGTACAAAAGGTCTGAAAAGGGCATCAGTCACAAAAGCATGATTGTGGGCAATGCTGAAGTTGTAACATTGCAACTTTAGCATCATGCATTGCAGCTGTGCAGAGGCCATGTGGAGAGGCTTCTTTAAGATAGTTATGAGTGGCTGGTGACATGGTTCAACCGTTGCAGGGTAACGATATGAAATCATGAAATTTCCGACAGGTTAAGAGTAAAGCAAGAAGGTTGATTTACGCATAGCAAGTTTCGGTGTTAGTGAGAACTCTTGAAGCAAATATTGGTTTGCCATTCTGGATGCAGACTGCACCAAGTCCATGCTGGGGAGTGTATGCTGATATAAGAACGGGTGTTTGAACTTGGGAATATTGCAGCACCATTGCGGCTGTGAGTGTCTGTTTGACTCTGTTGAAGATCACTATATGGTATTCTTGTCAACACCATTCGATATGCTGGTGGAGAAGTTGATGAAGTGGCCTGATGACCTCACTATAACACAGGATAAACTTGGAAAGACAATGGAACACATCAAGAAAGTGCTATGAAACATGCTTCTCCACAGGAATAACCATTGTCATATAGTCCTTTTTTTGTCTGGATCAAACCTTACACCATCGGCTATGAGTAAATAACCCACATAAGGAACCTGGTTGTCCCTGAATCTGCACTTCATTGCGTTCAGCTTTAATTGAATGGTCTTGCTTCTGTCACAGAAAAGACAAAGAATTGCATTATGTTCTTGCATAATAAACCCCAAACAGAGATGTCATTATCAATAATCTCACAAGGCTGGTCTGCAAAGAATTGTTCCATGCAGCACTGGAAATCCTCACTACCCATAGAGATCACACAGAGTATACAAAGAAAATGGTACCAGCCTGTCAGAGACATGAATGTGGTTAATTCTGGGGACTCATTATCTGGTAGGATCTGCCAGAACCTGCATTTCACATCAAATGCTGAAGACCTTGGCATTTGGCATGTCTGCAATTACCAATTTTGCTATCTTGATAGAGTGCTGAGATCTGAGCAGTGCTTTGTTCAAATGCACTTGGTCAGTACATTTATACATAAGTACAAGTCTTGCCTGTGCCATTGCGCTTCACTACAACCACCGTTACTGAAACCCATCCTATGGCCTCATCTATAGGAGTTATGACACCAAGTGCTGTCATCTGAAGGAACTCATCAATGATTTTCTGCTTGGTGGTTACTGATGCTCTCCTCGGAGCACAGAATGTTGGTGGTAGTGAATCATTTAATCCCATGTGGTATGTAATTGGCAGTTTACCTATGATTCGCAGTTGAAGAGAACTCTATATACTGTCATCTCTGGGGCTTGGAATATAGAGCTTGCACTTCTAACCAAGCTGAATAAGCCTCAGTGCAATATTGGCTCAAAGCCCTAGTAAAAGCTTCGGATTCTGGTCAACTACATCGAACTTGAAGTTTCCTTTTGTGCAGTGAAGGGTTGCTATACCTTCAGTGTGGATTGTTTGTCCGCCATGAACCACGAGCATGCCATACTGGGATCTGGTGCTGTGTATGGGTCTGTTAATTATGTTAGGAGTGGTGAAGTTCTGGCTTTCCTTGGCATTGTCAACACTATCGCAATAAACTGTTGTTGGAGGCTCGGTAACTTTACTGCTTTGGTTCAACTCCAATTCATTCACTCTGCTGATGCTTGAGGATTGAACCGTTGCAAAGTTGCTGATGGCAGAGGAGAGTTTCTGTGGTTTGGATCTGCAACATTTATTGAAGTGGTTCCATTTTTTCCACATTTGTTACGTCTTTTACCATATATAAAACAAGCTTTTCCATTCAGTGAGTGTCAGCCACTGCAATTGGAGCAGGACACCACCCCATGAACTGCAAATACCTTTGTTTCCCATCTCAAATCTCTGTTTCAGTTCTCAGATTAGTTGCTAAACATGCAGATATTGATGGCTGCTTGTGAAGTTGTGCGGCCCTTTTGCAGCAATTGCTTGTGAATTAAATCACTACATATTCCGCAAACTACTCGATCCCTGATTAGGTCTTCAGTGAGAGTTCCAAATGCACGTTTCTCTGCCGATATTTAAGATTGCATTGATTCATCTGCTCTTTGCTTTGCTGAATTAAGCACATGTCTATCAAGGATTATATTTTTTTTTACCAGGAGGCAAATGTTCTCAAATTGCTTCAGGGTTATCTCAGTGTCCTCTTTTTTTCCCCTCCTCTATCTGGAAGACAAACAGTTCAAAATTTTCAGTGGCCTCAGGGCCTTCAGTATAATAGGATAAATGCCTATACCTTTTTTAACTTGTTGGAAAGTACAGCACCACAGTAAATACTCCTCTCCTTCTGGAACATTTCAAAATAATCTGCACTATTTTCATCAAAGTCGGTGGAGCAAAGTGCTTGTGCCAGACTGCCAACACCTGACACCATGTTTAAAACACAGACAACAAGGACTAGCAATAAAAGTAATTAATTGCTAAGTTCAACAGCTACATTCAATACTTGCACTCTGTCTGAGATCCAGAGGATAACACCTGTCATGTGACTTCATGTGTAGCCATGGCATCACGTTCTCATGTGACCACTCAGTCCACGTAGCCAGTTTTAAATGAGTATGGAGTCAGAGAGAGAGAAAGATGTGATGATGTTGGGAAAGGGGCGGTAACTTAGTTCTAGATTTATTTGCAGAACACTGTTACAAATGTTTGCCTCCTCTTTAATCAACATGTGAAGTCTCTCTTTGTATACTTTTGACTAAAATTAAATAACAAAATCAGCTAACTAATTAATGAACCATCCCTTTAGAGGGACATTGTAACAAAACAAAACTTTATACGAAACAGATAAAAGTGAAATTAAAATGTAATTTCCGGGGGTGACCGTCCCCATAGGGCGCACTAGCCATGAAAGGTCTAAAGTGTACCGCTGGGCACCATGTGCTGCCGCTCAGAGGACACCAGGCCGCAGAGACTCAAATTTGCTCTTTTTGTTAAACAAATGATCAGTAACGTAAAGAAAAATGACCGGAGATAATGGCTCTTGCTGGGCACTCTGAATAAAACAAAATCATAGAATTCCTACAGTGCAGAAGAAGGCCATTCAGCCCATCGGGCCTGCACCGACAATGAACCAACCCAGGCCCTACCCATCTTAACCCAATGTATTCACCCTAACAGGTAGCCCTCTGACAGTATGGGGCAATTTAGTAAGGCCAATCAACCCAACCCATGCACTTTTTATGAGTATGAGAGGAATTCAGAGCACCCGGAGAAAACCCACACAGAAACGGGGAGAGTATCAAATTGCATGCAGACACTGACTGAGGCTGCTGTTGAACTCGGGTCCCTGACACTGTGAGGCAGCAATGTTAACCACTGTGCTGCACTTTTTCAATCAATGCCTTCCACCTGTAAATCTTTAATGATAATGATACAATTCGTGTACCATTTTCATGAAGGAAAGATTAGATGGCAGAAGGGATGTTGGTGGATCAAGATAAAAGGAAGCATTGATGATGGGGCAAAAACCAAAAGGGGGGCAAAAATGGCAACAACAGATCTGCTGTCCAAAAAATAGGATTGCTCATTATGACCTGAAAGTGTTGAACTCCAAACTTGAGTCTAAAAGTTTGTAAAATGTTTACTGAAAAGATTAGGTGCTGTTCCTAGAGCTTGTGTTGAAACTATCTAGGCTATTAGTAGCTTCCTTCCTTCCCACCACCACTTCCCTGCATCTATACTTCTTCATAACCTGTTGCATCTGTAATGTTTTCTGGTTCTGACAAAAGGTTATAAACCTGAAATGTTTTTTCTCACCACAGATGTTGCCTGCCCTGAGTATTATTGGCATTTTCTGATTACATTTCAGATTTCCAATTCTACCTGATGGAATGTGGTTTTCAGTGCCTTTTCTTGAAGACTAGCACCCTTCACAGAATGCTGCAATGACTTTCTATAAAGCTTTTTTGATTTAACAGTTTCCTTGTGAATGCCGTTGTCTCTGTTACAGTAAAAGTTCCATCAGAAATTACTGTTCAGCAGGTCCTTGAGGTGAGAGTGAAAAATCTTATCATCAAGGCAGCATAAGACTAAGTATACCAAGGAATTGCAGAAAAATTTATAGTCAATGGGATCTGGAAGAAAACTGCCCACTGGTGAAATCATACCTACCTGTTTGTTACTCCATCTCCCCCCCACCACCTGGTCCCACACACCACACCAAAGCTTCTCTCATGTTATTCGCTTCCTTAGTGACCAATTTAAAGATATACCACAGCCCTATGGAGTTCATTCTAATTGTCCTCTGTATTCTCAAAAGGAAAATGGTAGCACCAGTTTGATTTCTGTCATTTCAGTCCCAGGGCTAGAATTCAAAAGTTCCTCCAGGCTACTGTTTGAGGCCCAACCATCTTTAGTTTCATCAATGAGCTTCCTTCCATCAAAAGATCAGAAGTTGGGATGTTTACTGATGATTGCACCATGCTCAGTACAATTTCCTGAAATAATGTAACAGTCTAAACACATGTGCAGGCAAGACTGGACAACTTGCAGGCTAGGGCTGATAAGTGGCAGGTAACATTCATGCCTCTCAAAAGCCAAACAATGACCATCTCCAACATGAGAAAACTTAACCAACTGTTCCATTTCCATTGCTGAATCCCCTGCCATCAACATTCTTGGAGGAGCTTAAACTTGACCAGCCACACACATGTACTGTGGCTATAAGAGCAAGCCAGAGGCTGGGAACTCTGTGGCAAGTAATTCATCTTCTGGCCTCCTAAAACCTGTCCACTGTTTACAAGGCACAAATTAGAACTTGCCTGGAGGAGTGCAGTTCCGACACCACTAAAAAGATGCACACACAAAGCAGACCAGTTGATTGCCATCCCGTCCACCATCTTACATATTCAATTTTCAATATCAGCACACCATGATTACAGTGTGCACCATCTGCTCGATGGACTGCAGCAACTCGGCAAACATCCTTTGAACAGCCTTCTAGACCTCTAATCTCTACCACCAGAGGGATCATGGCAGCAAGCGGATAGGAACACTACCATCTAACATTCCCCTCCAAGCCACAAGATCATGAGTTACAAGTTTTATCACTGTTTCTTCATTATGGCTAGATCAAAATCTCAAAGCTTCCTGTTTAACAGCATAGTGGGTATACATCCATCTCATGAAGTGTAGTCGTTCAGGACGATAATTCATCACCACTTTTTCAAAGGTATTTAGGGATGGGTGTTAAATAGCCTAGCCGACAATCCTGTGAATTAATTTATTTTAGCGTGATCAGTTGGCTCAGCATAAATTATTGTTGTATTTAACTGAATTTACTGGAATTATGCCACAAGGTTTCACATTTTTAAACAAAAACAAAGCTTCCTTACACACATAAAGAAAAAGAAAGCAAGTGCCATTAACCTAATACTATGAGTTCATAGCGTAAGTCTTTGTAAACTAGTTCTATTTGTTACTGTCCCCCACCTCACACCAAGGATTTCCTCATCTTATAAAATGTTGAAGGTTCATTCTCTTCCTTAACAACCAATTTAAAGATATGCCATAGCCCTCTGGAATTCATTTTAATTCTCCTCTATATTCTGTCTTTCTTCAGAGTACAGGATTTATGGAGATTCTTCCATTAGCTTTTGGCTAACCAACATTATAGCTTTTCCTTAAAGACGTCATGACTGTGGATTCCTTTTTCTGGTTGTCAGCAGACTTCCAACTGTTTTTTCACAGCCTTTTAAGCTAATACTGCTGACTGCTTCTGCCACTCTGTGAGAACAGCGTTCCCAGCTGTATTCTGCTCAGTGAACAATAAAGTTAGTATTTTTCCTCCTTAATTGCAGACCTGACCATCATTATCTCCTTCAGCTCACCCAATGAGTTGCAGCCTACACCAAACCAAAACTGTAACTACCTTCTGTGAGAAACACTCAACCATATCAAATAATCAAACCTTCTAACCCCCAAGCCCATCTTCATGGCAACATGGCATACTGTACAATGTTTTCAAACAGAAATGTAAACCAATTATTTTACCTTCAATGCAACTTTGATTCTGTAGCACATATGAATAATTTATATCTTGAAATTGGTTTTGTGAATTACTGTCTCTATTAAGAAACTCTTCTGTTTATAACTGCCTTTCAACTTCTATTTATCTGGAAACTACTTAATAGTTTAAACCTTTTATTGAAGTAAAGGTAGATCCTTTAGCTTCATGACGAACCCAAGAATGGATCGTTCATTGTTGGTTTTACTTTTCAATCTCTGACCTTGTACAATAAATATAAGTTACCTTTTTAAATGTAATTACCTCAAGCTTGTTTTATTGGTACGCATCTAAGGTATTTGCAGATTTCTTTAAACAATTGTTTCCATTTATCTTGCACATAACTTTTGATTTTATTTATTATTATCACATGTATTAGCAAACAGTGAAAAATATTCTTTCTTGTGCTGTACAGATAAAGCATATTATCCTTAGAGAAGGAAACAAGGCAGAATGTAGTGTTATAACCATAGCTAAGGTATAGAAGAGATCAACTTAATGCAGGGTAGATCCATTCAAAAGTCTGATGGCAGAAGGGAAGAAGCTGTTCTTGTGTCAGTCGGTATATGACCTCAGACTTCTGTATCTTTTATCCTGCAGAAGAAGGTGGAAGAGAAAATGTCTAGGATGTGTGTGTGTGTTCCTTAATTATGCTGGCTGCTTTGATGAGGCAGTGAGAAGTATGGACTGAGTCAATGGATGAGAGGCTGGTTTGTATGATGGATTGGGTTACGTTCACAACTTCTTGTAGTTTCTTGGGCAGAGCAGGAGCCATACCAAGCTGTGAAACAACTAGAAAGAATGTTTTCTATGATGCATCTGTAAAAGTTGATGAGAATCGTAGTTGATATGCCAAATTTCCTTAGTCTTCTGAGAAATAGAGGCCTTGGTAGGTTTTCTTAATTTTAGTGTTGGCATGGGGTGGATCTAAGACATGGTGATCTGGATACCTAAAAACATGAAACTCTCGACCCCCTTCTACTTTGTCCCTGTTGATATAGACAGGGTTATGCTTCTTGAAGTCAATGACAATCTCCTTCGTTTTGTTGACATTGAAGGAAAAATTATTGTTGCCGCATCAATTCAACGTATCTCTGTCTCATTCCTGTACTCTTTTCATCATTGTTTGAGATCCGACCCAACTACTGTGGTGTCGTCAGTAAACTTGAAAATCGAGTTGGAAGGGAATTTGGCCGCACAGTCATAGATATATAAGGAGTATAGTAGGGGGCTGAAAACACAGCCTTGTGGGGCACTGGTGTTGAGAATGATCGTGGAGGTGGTGTTGTTGCCTATCCTTCCTGACTATGGTCTGTGAGTTCATTAATGGCCTTCATTAATCGAGGGATTAAGTTTAGGAGTCAGGAGGTGATGCTGCAACTTTATAACACCCTTGTCAGACCCCACTTGGAGTACTGTGTGCAGTTCTGGTTGCCTCACTACAGGAAGGATGTTGAAGCTATTGAGAGGGTGCAGAGGAGATTTACAAGGATGTTGCCTGGATTGGGAGGCATGCCCTATGAAGATGGGTTGAGGGAGCTAGGTCTCTTCTCCCTGGAGATACAAAGGTTGAGAGGCGACCTGATAGAAATTTATAAAATGTTGACAGGAATAGATAGGATGGATTCCCGGAGGCTATTTCCCAAGGCTGAAGTGGTCGCTATGAGAGGATACAGGTTTAAGGTGCTGGGCAGCAAGTACAAAGGAGATGTTAGGTGTAAGTTATTCACTCAGAGGGAGGTGAGTGAATGGAATCGGCTGCTGTCGGTGGTGGTGGAGGCGAACTCGCTGGGGACTTTTAAAAGACTTCTGGATGAGTACATAGGATTAAATGGATTGGGAGTTACGGATAGTTCTATGGCCTAATACGTATGGGTATGATCAATGCAACTTGTGAGCCGAAGGGCCTGTTTGTGCTGTAGTGTTCTATGTTTCCATGAGTTAGAAAGTTCAGCATTCAATTGCAGAGGGAGGTGCCAAGGCCCAGGCCACAGAGTTTACAGATGAGTTTCATGGGAATAATAGTGTTGAAGACTGAGCTGTAGTCAATAAATAGCAGTCTGACCTAGATGTCCTTGTTATCTAGGTGTTCCAGAGTTGAGTGCAGGGCCAAGAAAATCACGTCTGCTGTGGACCTGTTGCTGGGATAGGCAAACTGTAGTGGATCCAAGCAGTCCCGGGAGGCTGGAATTGATTTATGCCTTGACTAACTTTTTGAAGCACTTCATAATAATGGATGTCAGAGCCATTGAACAGCATGGTAGCACAGTGACTAGTACTGCTGCTTCATAATGCCAGGGACCTTGGTTCAGTTTCCAGCTTGGGTCACTGTCTGTGTGAAGTTTGCACATGCTCCTTGTGTCTGCGTGGGTTTCCTCTGGGTGCTCCAGTTTCCTCCCACAGTCTAGAGATGTGTGGGTTAGGTTGATTGGCCATGCTCAAATTGCCCCTTAGTGTCCTGAGATGCATAGGTTAGAGGGATTAGTAAGTAAATGTGTAGAGATATGGGATAGGGCCTGGGTGGGATTGTGGTCAATGCAGACTTGATGGGTCAAATGGCCTCTTTTGGGTTTCTGTGATAGTCATTGAGGCACATTGCTTTGACACTAGGATGATGGTTGTCTTCTTCAAGCAGATAGGGATTTCAGATTGTTGTAAAGAGAGGTTGAAGTAACACTTTAATGCTCAAAACTAAGTTATATTCTGAAACATATGAATTGTGAACAGTGTAATAATTTTGTTTGGCTTAGTTACTGCTTTGCTAATACTTATTTTTGCGGAAGTCTTTATGATTTGTCAGTCAGTATGACGGCTCCAATGGTATAAACTCATGTCTTAATCGAATAACCATCGTGGAGAATTTGTGCATTTTATCTTAACTTGAAGAACTTGAGTGATCTTTAGTCGGTAGAGAAGTGAGGAAAGACATGTTATTTAATACTCTCACCTTCACAAATTTTAATAATTCTCTTTACAGTCAGTCTATCACTTTGTTGTTCAGATTGTAGAGCTCCCCAAGATCCACTGGGCTGCCCAGCGTGTTACTTTTAATGTTTTAAAGCTAGCTAGCCAAATTTCTACTTGATGAATCAATTTTTAGAAACCAGTGAACAGGACTAATTCTTTCTCCTAACACGTAGCCTCATTCAAATATAGTGTACAATGAAGATTTTAATCTTATCTTATGTCTACTGCAAATAGCAGCCTCCAATCTTTTCCTGGAGCTAATATTTAGTAGTACACATATAGTTTTGTATTTCACCCTCCCTTCTCCTATTGAGACACGTGTTGCATCATCCACCAGCTGACTTATTGTACTGATTGCTCACACTCATAGACCTGTTCATGTCCTCTGTAATTGGCTGGAGGGGAATATGCAATTGCAACTCTTGAGTAACGTGTCTCTGAATTTGTTATTTCGAACCTCTAAGATTTCTAACTAAGCCCGGGTTTTGTGACAGTTACAGCAACAAAACTGTTGGCATTTATCATTATTATTGTTCTGAGACTGACAGCAGCTTCCAGAGTTGACACACGGTATATTGCATTCAGAAATCCAGAAGCTGTTGTCAATGATTTTATATTTCCATATACAGAGAGCTTTGAAATCCTCAAGGTTACAATCAAGTACAAAAATCATTGAGTTAATGAGAATGTTCCCTTTTACAAAATTAGTTGAAACATAGAAAATTTACAGTACTAAATAATCCTATTGTATCTGTGCCACCCAATAAAAACCTATCCAACCTAATGTCATCTCTTCATCAATGCAACACCTTTCAAGTGCATTTCCTAATACTCATAGAGTCATAGAGGTTTACAGTATAGAAACAGGCTCTTTGGCCCAACTTGTCCATGCAAGCCTTTTTTTTAAAACCCGTAAGCTAATCCCAATTGCATGCATTTGGCTCATATCCCGCTATACCCATTTTACCCATGTAACTATCTAAATGCTTTTTAAAAGACAAAATTGTATCCATCTCTACTATTACCTCTGGCAATTTAATTCAGACATTCACCATCCTTTGTGTGAAAAAATTGTCCCTTTGAACATTTCTGCATCTCTCTCCTCTTATCTTTGGGAAAAGGTATTGACAATTTAGCTGATCTGTTTTATAGACTTCTATAGAAGTCTATAAAGCAGATCGTCTAGATTGTTAACAAAGCAGCCAGCATAATTAAGGACCCCATGTATCCTGGACGTTTTCTCTTCCATCTTCTTCCGTTGGGAAAAAGATACAAGTGTCTGTGGTCACATACCAATCAACTCAAGAACAGCTTCTTCCCTGCTGCAGTCAGACTTTTGAATGGATGTACCTTATGTTAAGTTGATCTTTCTCTACACCTTAGCTATGACTATAACACTATATTCTGCACTCTTTCCTTTTCATCTCTATGTTATGTCTGTATGGCGTGCAAGAAACAATACTTTTCACTATATACTAATACATATGACAATAATAAATCCAATCAGATACCTTCTCATTACCACTGTGCTGGTAATGTATGACATTTACAAGATGCACAGCAGTAACTCATCAAATCTGCTTGATAGATCCCCTCACAATTCATAATTTCTGCTGCCTAGAAAGACAAAGATATCAGGAACACCATAACCTGCAAGATCCCTTCCAGATCATGTACCATCCTGTCTTGGATGGTGTTCTTTCCCAGTTGACCCAGCAACAGTTGTTTCACTGTTTCTGGGTCGAATAATCTGGATTTGCTCCTAACATCAGCCTATGGACTGCCCAAGAAGACAGGCAATTAAACATAGACAATAAATGCTACACGTAGTAGTGGCGCTCACATTTTATGGACAAATACAAGAAATGTACACTGTTTTGATGTTTGACATTTCCATTTCTACCTTAACCCTATATGTACCTCCAGTCATTTATTTTCTGGTTTCTCGTAAAGCAAGCTGATTAATTTGCTTCAATCACATTGAAATTGTTGAATATAGCTTTGCAACAATGAACTTGAGTATGTGCACATGAGTCAGCACTACTGACAACTTCAGAGCCAATGTTTGCAACTCTTCACCAGTGGGAAAAGTGCTCCTAGCTTCCCTGCAACAATCCAACTTTAATTTATATCTCTTAACAAAAGGTCAGACTATTCTAGGCCCAAGACCACCTTCTAGTCAATCATCTTTGCTGCCTTGCTTTTCCTTCCAATTGTTATTTGTATTTTTTGGTTAGAGATCCTGGAACATCAAGTCTTCAGGCCACCTTCCTGGCAAATCAGCATGTAACTTTGGTTTCTATTCCCTGGCTATAACTTCAGTTCAGTCTAAAGGGCCCATGTGTTCTTTCTTGAGGTTATATCACTGTTGGCACTTACTGTAAGATTTCTTAACACCATACCCAGAATTATCATAGAATCATCAAATCCCTACAATTCAGGAGGGGACCATTCAGCCTATTAAGTCTGCACTGACCACAGTCCCAACCAGGCCATATTCCGATAACAATATGTATTTGCCCTGCTGATCGCGACATTACAGTCAATCTAGTATGGCCAATCAATCTAACTCGCATATCTTTGGACTGTAGGAGGAAACTGGAGCACCTGGAGGAAACCCACACAAACACAGGAAGAATATGCAAACTTCACCCAAGGCCAAGATTGAATCTGAGTCCCTGCTACCATGAGACAGCAGTGCTAACCAGTGTGTCACCATGCTACCCAAATTCATGTATCTTCCCAATAAAATGCTCACGACTAAGTCTATATACATAAATTTGATCATTATTAGTTACACAAATGTGACAATGAGGTGTATTCTAACAGTAAGCATAGTGTAAACATAGAAACAGGACAGGAGGAGGCCACTTGGCCCTTTGAGCCTGCTCCACCATTCATCACGATCATGACTGATTGTCCAACTCAATAGTATAAAAGGAAATTGTGTTGATAAATCACATCAGTGAATGGTAGAGAACTATATCTGTAATTTTTTAATACATAACTTTTAGAACACTGCAAAAAAAAACTGCCAAGATCCAATTTTGCTCAAGATGCAGTCAGCTTGCAAACAACCTATTTAAGAAATTCCACTTTGTATGGTGCCTTAAGATGGAATATCTTGGTGTAATATGATAAATTATCTTTCTGTATAACCATCCCTGTCAGTAATAGTTTCACACATTGTATTTTCTTGCAAGATTATCCCCTTCCCATTACTTCACTTGAAGCCAGATAACAAATGACAGCCATAATGGGAGATAGGTGTCTATACATCAAAAGTTGGAGGTAGAAAGTGTTGTCTTGAATGGCATAAATTGACAGCTGCAACAGAAGTTAAGAGCTTATATGACAAAACTCTGTGGGTAGCAGAAGACATAAGTGCAAACAAAAACACAACACTTGGGTACATTGTGAAGAATAAAAGACGTGTGGGCTTATGATTTTAGAAGCCCTCTGATTTCTCTCAGCCTTGTAATGCATTCTCATCTATCATTTACCTGCCTACTATACCAATTGACATTAGTCAATTAAAGATGCAGATAACTTTAGTGTGGTGATTTATTTTGCCCTTGAGAACAAAGGAAAACATGCAAAGAGATTTTATGAAGGAACTTGGTGAAACAAAAATGTTGGTAATGGTGCTGTTGAATATTTTTAGAAATATGAAGAATTGAAAGGCAATGGCTGCTGAATAGATGTTGGATAACTGATTATGGATACATTATCTGCTCCAGTTTGTCTTCCCTGCTCCTCATTCCCCTTGCTGAGTTTGAGTGAGCATCAATGGGCCGTACAACTGTAGAGAACAGAGCGTCCAACTTTCCAGAAAGGATCACTAAAATTAGGAGTAGGCAATTTGTTTTTTTTTTACTAATGCTTTCAGTGAGGCATAGGGCCTTTCTGTTGCTTGCAGTGAGATCATGGGTTTGAATTCATAGTTTGCATCTTCTGCTCTGTATATGCCCCACATGCAGTTTTGCTTTCAATCAATAGTCCATCTGAGAATCATTTATGTTTAAAAGAGTGTCTCTTGGTCCCCTACGCACTAAATTTTAAAAGTGACCAGCCTCACTCAGACTTAAATGCTAACTCTACCCGCATGATGCATAGTGATCAGATTGTCACATGATGCATTGTATGTATTCTTGCATAAATATCATGCAAAGCTGAGCAAACTTGTTTCTTTCCTGCTCGCATTCCCCCCAGTCAATTAGCTTGAATTTTTATTCTGCTATTCAGGCTAACACAGTTTGACACCCCTAATGCAGAGACTTTAGAGAGCAGTTTATTGTAATAGATTAATACAGAGATTTCTTTAAAAGTACTCCTTACATTTTTCAAGCATTTTTGTCCATTAGCATTCATCAGCGTGCATGCTGCACTAGAGTCAGATATGACTTTCCAGAGAGAAAAAAATAAACACTTGCACTGTGTAAAAAAAACAGTCTAATTCAGTCTGGAGCCATGCAGGTAATTTTCCCTTCAGCATTTTTGCTTGGCTAAGACAGGTTGGGCTGTGATTGCAGTCGCCCTGTCTGCTCGATCTGGCATGGCTTACATACCAGGGGCACATTTTGTTACAGCACAGACAGGAGGATGATCTGATTGGCCTGGATCCAGAGCATGTTCTCAAAGGTTCCTTTGATTGAGAGTCATTTGGGCACAGTGCAGTTAATGCTGTGTGCTCCCCTCATTCAAAAATGGGCATTTAACTTGCAGGAAAAACTGAACGAGGTTAGGCACAGGTCCAATTTCAGTATTCTCATTTTGAAAAATGCTATTAGTCATACCGATAGATATCGGGACTAATATTTGCCAACTACCTAAGAGATGGCAAATGCACGCCCATTAGAGCAATTAAACTGGAATTACAATAGCATCATTGTCTTTGTGAGTTTTTTTTAAATGGGTGGAGTAAAACCACACATTTAAACATAAAGGGCTTTTTTCTCCCCCTGTCATACTAATAGATATTGTAGCTGCCTTGAATACACAAAAATATTCCGATAGTATCTGGAGCACATATTGAAAGAGATTGGGATCATGATTACATTTGGCTGAATTTTGATTTGAACTTTATAACAGAGCAACATTTTTGGCATTTTTTTAGGTGAAATTAAAAATTTATTTTTGTCTCTCACTGTAATTAGCATCTTGACAAAGGTTAAGTTGAGCCCTTGATCCAAGCATTTTTAAGCATTGAAAAGTAAATTAATGACTTCAGGAAAAGACCAATTTTCACATTTTAAAGCTGATATAAAATTCATACTTAAAGATGTATTAAAGCTTGCAACAAGGTGTTTGGGGAAAATGTGGTTTGAATTGAGGTCAGAAGTGTATTTCCATAGAAGATACTTCAAATGTGAGAGCCTGAGGGCAACAGTTACAGATAGAAAGATATAAAGAGAGAATGCAAAACGAGTAATCAGATCTACCACTCTTCATTTGTTTGTCATCTCCAAATGTGATTAGTAAATAAAATGAGATTAACTAGTAATGGCACTGAAATCAAATTATTTCCTGTAAATGCAATCGCTTTGAAAAGATCCTCATCTTTATTAAAATAATTGTGTAAAGATGTATCTATATGTCTAACACTTTCCAAACTATGAATGTATTTCATTGAAAACCTAATTTTAAAACAGGGCTCTGACAGCTAAAGCACCAATTTAGTGTCGAGCCCCAGACTGATTGATGCACTTCTAACTCAGTAACAATATACATCACACTTCTGAGTTGGTGATTAGTTTGTGACACACTATTTAACTGTAGATGTGATAACAGGCAGGTTGACAAATGTCCAATGCTGTAGCAATTTATAGTGTGCAATTTTGACCCACTGTATGGAATCTGATTCATATATTTTGAAGTGTTTTAAGGCTTTATGCCACACATTTCAACATTGCAATCCCAGATGAAAAGTTTTCCTTCAGAAAGTAGTTCTTTGCATTTCTTCATGGCACGATGGCACTGTGGTTAGCACTGTTGCTCCACAGCGCCAGGGCACTGGTTCAATTCTGGCCTCAGATTACTATCTGTGTGGAGTTTACTCATTCTTCCTGTGTCTGTGTGGGTTTCTCCCACCATCCAAAGATGTGCTGGTTAGGTGGATTGCCATGCTAAATTGACCCTAGGGGCAGGAAATTAATAGCGTAAATATGTTGGATTATCAGATTAGGGTCTGGATGGGATTGTGGTTGGTATCGACTTGATGGGCCGAACAGCCTCCTGTGTACTTTAGGAATTCTATGATTAACACTTGTAAATATTTTGAGGCCAACCATGTCTAGAGCTATTAAGGAACGGCTGATCTTAGACCAGACTGGATTGATACTTGGGTAACCTTTTATATTTATAATTATATTTACACATCGCTTGCATTTTGTAATTATGCAGGTTGTTATGTTGCTTGAGCTAAGGTTGTCACTAAGGTTCCAATCAAGAGTAAAGCTGGGTGTGTCCTCTTGAGTTAAGAAAAACGCCCTGTATTATAATTGGAATTTAGATTTAGTCATACCAGACTTGGATTGTGTGTGGCACAAGCATGTTTAGCTGGGATGAACTACTGGTGGTTAGAGATCTGTCACTGCTGGAAGTTGGTGTTGAGAACAATAATTTAAAGTGTTGAATTAAATGTATTGCACATTATAAAAATGATTATCACAGCATCAAAGCATAAAGACTTAAATGTGACTTTCTTACGGAGATGTTGATATCACATTGAATTAATCAATCAACACTGGATATGAAATCAAGCAAGGATTGTAATCTGTCGATAGAACTACAATTATGTATTGGATGTTATAGTTAATTAAAATTCCACATCTCAAATGGACCCATTGTATTCTTATTAGTTCGATAACTGCTATCTGTTGTTGTAATCATGAAGAATATCAACAGCTTGGACTTGTATAGCAAACCGATGTAGCCAAATGATGCATGGCACTTCACAGGAGAATGAACAAACTAAATTTAATATTTCACAATGTAAGCAGTAGGTTTAAAGGTGCATCTTAAAGGATGAAGGGAAGGTAGAAAGGTTTAAGAATTCCAGAGCATATGACCTTGGTAGCTGAAGGCGTGGCTATCAATGGTAGAGAGCTTTAAACTGGGGGCATGTCCTCTGGGCCCATTTGCCCAGAGGAATGCAAATATCTGAGGATTTTGGGGCTGGTGGAAGTTAGAAATAGAGAGGGGCAAGGCTATGCAGGGAGTTGAAAACGGCATGAGAATTGTAAAATTGAGGCGTTGCTTAACCCGGAAGCAATGTAGGTTAGCAACACCAGGGTGGTGGTGAAAGGATCTAAAGGTAAGAACTGGGCAGCAGAGTTTTGGTTGTGCTCAAGTTTACACAGGGTTAGAATGTGGGATAACGGCCAGAAATGTGTGGCAATGTCTCACGGGAATCAATAAGTCATACAAAGCCAGCCACTCAGAGGTCATTTTTTCCTCCTAATACTATCAAGGTGAAAATATCAAGCACCACAAAGCAAGAAAACTGAAACAACTTTTTTGCCGTATGATATTCCTATTTACTTAATTTAAAGAGCTTAAAAAATCTAAAATATTAACCCCTAAAAAACTTGGGTAATTCATACAGAAACTTAGCCAGTGGCCTTTAGATTCAGGCCTGCAGAACCTTAGGAACCTGACATGTGAGTTTTGTTTCTTTCCTGCAGCTCAGTTGGTTCAACCATTTAGATATTTTTCAGTAGTTCATGTTTCATGCTCGCGAGTCACCTCAGTGCCAAAAACTAATGAGTTCCCATCCAGAAATTCCCCACCCATGTTTTACCATTAGCTGGCCAGCTGTAAAGAGCTGCCAGAGGGTCAAACAAGTGATCATGTTGAGAATTGTGCAGTGAAACTTGAAACCCTACTTCTGAGTTGAAATTATTTTTATTGACACCAAATTGCATGACAATGTTAACCGAGGGTATGTGCCTTGTGGATAAGTGTTTGATAACATTTTTGAGAGACCATGGAAGATTCTGTGAGAGAATGCAATGCCAAAAGCCTCACCAGAAAGTGGTGAAGAGTAAAAGATACCGATCTGTGTCAAATCCAAGAAAATGTGTAGATACTACATTAAATATTACCTTGCGTAGCACAGGCCCAAATCTTCAGAGGAGTGACAGTCCCCATCAGGTTGCCATTCTGCTCCTACTTTTCTGTGCCATTTGGGGCTCTGCATTTCTGGCCACAACATCTGATCCCGGTTTCTCTAGAAGTGCGGAGATACCTAAAATGAAACTGCTTCTTCGTAACGCTACATTATCAAAGGGAAGACAAATCACTCCCCCTATTTACACTACTTGCTGTCACATTCTGTCAAAAGAAAGATTAAATGTTGCAAAGTTTTTTATTGAAAAGCTATGGAGAAGAGCTAAGTGTGTAGGTGGGCAGGGTCATAGGTGATGAAGTTGCAGGTGGCTGGGTGACAGTGGCAGCTGGGTAGTGGTGATAAGTGGTTGAGGTGATAGGGTAACAGCTGGTTAGGGTGATATGTGGGTGGGTAGGCTAGTAAGTGTGTGAACTGGTAAGATGGCAAATGAAAAGAGTGGCAGATAGGTGACCTGATAGGAAGGAGGTCCAGAGGAGACGGGGAGGTGGGGAGAGGGGCGGGGGGTCATGATCAGGTCAGGTGAGTAGTTAGCCACAAGTTAGATTAACATATTTCTGCCTAACATTTTCTGAGTAACAATCCAGATTAGTAAGGTGGAAATTATTTGAAACCTCTGGCTGGAGACTTTTGCAGATAATTCCAGGGAATTGCCATTGAGAGTTCAAACTTTCTGACTCATTCCCATGTACTCAGTGCATTGGGACTTCCAGGAGGTTATCTTCCAAGATACATCCTGTCTCCCGATTATCTGGAGATTGGACCTGGGCCAATCTATTCATTGATTCATTGTGAGCACTCAAAAACAATATTACTGAAACTCCAGGTTTATATCAGATGGAATAAGTCAGAATTTGCTGATGTGTGGCATCACTGTGCACGTATCTTAGTTTTTCCTACATCCTTCAGCCCAAAAGATGTTTTGACCCTAATCTGTTGGAAGTGCGAGAGCAACGAGGACACTGGTAACTTGTGGGATTAATATTTCATCTTGATAACCAAGGAGATTTAAGGATTCATAAAAGAATAGTTATAGCTGAGCAGGACATTTGTGTCAAATTGGGTACAAAAGAGAAGGAAAAAATGATTGGATTTAGAATCAGAAAGAGAACAGATAAGAAGGAAAAGTAAAAATTAAAAAATAACATTTTCATATTTGCAACAATGCCTGAAGAAGTGAGATTCCACCATGTAATTTTTTGGGAAAGAGAGATTGATTAAGCAGTCATAAACAATTATCACATTGTTAAAGAACTACCTGCATGCTAATTACTAGTCTTTTAATTTTTCTATTGAGTTTAATGTGCAAAGCCAGCAAGTTCTTAAAAATAACAGGAAGACTTCAAACAGTATATTGTCTGTGCGAAGTGTGCAGTGTAAATAGACAAGGAAGTTACAAAGATACATAATATGCTGTGTAACTCTTAATTCCCTGAACTTCCCAATTGATTTGTACATTAATAACGATATGTATCATTCATACATTTCCAAATTAATGTCTCTTCAGTGAATTACCTGCAAACACCACTAACTTTTTAAAACTATCATTATTACAATCCTGAGTATCACTGTCTACTGTTTTTTGTTGATTTCGTGGAAGGAAAGTGTTTCTTGCATTGAGTACCAATCTTTATAGTGTTAAACCCAGTTTCTTTATCCCAGTAACAATTTTGTAGGCAGACATTTTCATGAATCGGTGCCTTTCCTGCAAGGACACATAAGCCAATTTTACTAGTGCAAGCGTAGCATGCTGGTTCACAAACATTTCTTGCCCACAAACTAAACCAAACCAAGCAATGTGAAAAGATTACCATTTCTATTTTTTTAAATATTCATTATTTCTAGAAGAAGGAACGTCCTGAGCTAAGCATGGAAAGGTGATGGCCTAGTGGTATTATCACTAGACTATTAATCAAGAAACACAGTGAATGTCCCTGAAGCCTGTGTTCAAATCCCATGGCAGATGGTGAAATTTGAAGTCAATAAAAAAAATCTGGGATTTACTGATGGCCATGAAATCATTGTTGATTGTCGGAAAATTCCATCTGGCTCACTAATAAGGGCCGAATGGCCTACCACCGTTTCTAATTTTTGTGTTTTTATTGTTGTTTTTGTTTGTCCATCATCGTCATCACCATTAGTCATTTTGAGGTTAGATGCGATGTGTCTGATGATGACCGATCAGGCCAATTCGGGCACTGAATATCCTGGCACATATTGGACAGACTTGTGTAGGCACTGTAGTTGTTGCGCTGATGACTGTGGACTTGCGCAGCTCGCACTTAAGTTGTGCTTCAACAATGCACCTTGGTTCATAAGCTTGACAGCCCTTGTGGATGAGGCAGTGTCAGTAGGCAGTTTTGTGCCAGTGTTTCCTAGGTGGTTGTATCTGTGTCAGGTGAGGCCTTGAGTGTGCCTCTGTAACATTTCTTCTGCCCTCCATGCTAGCGTCTTCTAGCAGAGAGTTCCTCAGAAAGAAGCTGATTGAGTATGCACTTGTCTGACATATGGATGATGTGACCTGCCCACCAGATCTGTGCTTTCATCAGCAGTGTGTGGACTGATGGGAGACTTGCTCTAGAGAAAAGTGAAGTGTCTGGTACTTTTGTCTTGCCACCTGATGCGTAATATTCTGCGAAGACAAGTCATGTGGAAATGATTGAGCTGAATTGCATGCCATCAATATACAGTCCATGTTTCACAGGCATGCAGGAGGGTAGTGAGTACCACGGCGCTGTAAACCTTCAGTTTTGTTGTTGAGCTGATTCCTTGACATTCCCATGCAGTGGAGCACAATCTATCGAAAGCAGAACTTGCCTTTGCTATGCTGCAGTTAACTCCTGTGTCAATAGTTGCTGCTTGGGAGGGGTGCTGCCAAGATAAGTGGTCCACTGCCTGTAGTTTCTGCTCTTTGATTGTGATTATTCCTTCAGAGTACTGTGCATGAGGAGCAGACTGGTGCATGACTTTGGTCTTTTTAATGTTGATAGTAAATCCAAAGTTGTCACAAGCTGTGGAAAATTTGTTCATACTGGCTTGCATGTCTGGCCGTGAGCCAGTATACAGAGCGCAGTCATCGGCAAAGAGGAAGTCTCTCAGAACAGTCTTTTTCACTTTGGTAATAGCTTGAAGTCTCCTTAGATTGAAGAGCTTCCCATCCACTCTATTCTTGAGGCTGATTCCAGCAACCCTGTCCGGAATGCATCATTCAGCATGGCAGTAAACATCCTGCTGAACAGTGTGGATGTGAGCACACATCCCTGTTTGACACTGTTAGAGACTGGGAATGCCTCAGAGGATTCTCCGCCACCCAGTACTCTAGCCATCATGCTATTATGGAAGTGGCATACCATCTGAATGAATTTGGGTGGACAGCCAAACTTTGACATGATCCTCTACAGGTCATGTCGACTGCTAACTTTGTGTGCCAACTTCAGGAGAAATGTTAGCAGCAGAATTGCGAGCTGTGCACAACCTTTGTTGACCTCGCGAAAGCCTTCTATGTTTCTATAGCTCTAGGGTCTAAAGGGATCAAGGGATGTGGGGGGAAAGAGGATCAGTATTGAATTTGATGATCATCCATGGTCAAAATGAACAGCAGAGCGGACTTGAAGAGCTGAATGGCCTATTCCTGCTTGTAGTTTCTATGAACATTGGATAGAAACAGAGACTCTTGTTTGGAAACTATCAGGCTAGTTAGAATATTTAAGATGGTAAGATTAAAGAGGCTTCTAGCAAATATTTAGCAGTTAGGTATAGCACGTGAAGTGAAGGAGATCAAAGGATATGGGAGGAAAACTGGATCAGACTTTTTAGTTGGACGATTAGCCGTGATCATAATGAATGTAGAGCAGGCTTGAAGCCCGAAATGTCCTCCTCCTGCTTCTATTTTCTGTATTTCTATGTGTTGGGTGGCAGACCAGGGAAACTCTTGAGAAATTGACAGAAAAGCTGATAGCCTTGGAACACTGATCATTGCAGCAGCATTGTTAGATTGACCGCTGGCCAATTCTGACCATCATCTCAGGATTGGTTCAGGTAGCTAGTCTACTTTATTACTAACTACAATTCAAATATTTATGAGTAGATGATAAAGCAGAATATGAAAATTCTACGAGCCCTCATTTTGCCTATTAAAGATAATTTAAAGTTATTTTTTATTCATCACAAGTGGGCTTGCATTAACACTGCAATGAAGTTACTGTAAAAATCCCCTAGTCGCCGCACTCCGGCATCTGTTCTTGTACACTGAGGGAGAATTTAGCATGGCCATTGCGCCTAATGATCACGTCTGTGGGAGGAAACTGGAGCAGCCAGAGGAAACCCATGCAGAAAGCATGCGGACTTCGCGCAGACAGTGACCCAAGCCAGGAATCGAATTAGGGTTCCTCAAGGCAGCAGTGCTAACCACTGTGCCACTGTGCCATTTATTGGGAAATTGTAATGATATTTGGTTGAATGCATTAATCAATTCGATTACCTAAGATAACATGTTGTAAATGTAATGCCACAATGAGTCAGACTGTATAATATTAATCCTTAAAATGCCAGTTCTCTTTAATCAGAAATTTAACGTAAAATGTATGATTGCGAAGTCAAATTTTGATGAATCTTTTACCAGCTGACTGAATTTTTCTTTTAAAACAAGGTAAAGTTATTTCCAAATGTGTATCTGATTTGTTGTCCAAATCACCCTTTGTGTTTTTTTTAAATGCACCTCTTGTGTATACAAAAGTACCGGACATTCAATTAAAAAGGCAAACAGAAATAAACGTGCTTTGCGGTGATGTGGAAGCAGTTTTAGAAAGTGCAGGCTTCCACAGTGCAAACAAAAGATTAAACCACTTGCTTTTTTTTGTAGTATTTTTGCAATATTAATTAAAAGGGATGGGCAGATTGCAGTTTTGAATTTTGCTAGTAAACACTCAAGTCACTCATCAGCTGGTTGTTTTAAAAAAAAGTAAACACTAAAGCACTATCCAAATACAGCCATTTATGTGCATGCTATCATGTGCTATGCATGGTACCCTTAGTGGGAAAAACCTTTTAATTAGTGCGTACAACTGTCTTGCAGTTCAGTTCATATCCCATGAGAGCATTTGATTGCCATAGATTTTATTGCAGAACTTGGCACAGCTCCAGCCACAGCCTGAAATTTGTTAGTCTAATAGGGTGCAAAGTCTATTGATTGTGGTCTCCAGGGTAATAACCAAATAGAACAGGAGCAACAAGTCAATAACATTGTTGTTTCTACAAACTCTATTCACTTGTGGTGTTGGATTATTTTACAATGTAGTGCATAGCCACCAGAAAATCAGTATGTCTGATATGTTACACACGCTACGTTATGTGTGTAGACTTTTTAAAACTTTCCTCAGATTGATTGAAAAATATATAAAAAGAATTGAAGACAAAAGGATTATGAAATTGAAGTGGGGTAAAGCAGTCTAGTAGGCTACAAAATCAAAGAGATTAAACCATGAAGCATATCACCAATATAGTCTGAGCATTCGCCCATCATGCAGAAAGACTGAGACTACGAAAAAAGGAAATGATAAGGAGCTATTTACTGTTGGATGTGTCTGCTTTAAAACTTCTAACTCCTGTGAAATGGTGGGTTTGTATTTGACAGATCTGTAGAAATGACATTAGATATTATTATTTGATGCCTTTTCATCACGGTGTGACTTTTAACCTATAAACTGGGAAGAGCTGCCACTCATTTTTATACTGAGAACGGCGGAGCCTAGGTATTGTCCAATGGGCTAACGTGAGCAAAAAATTGGGTCCTAGTTTAAGGGGGCCTGGCTGTGCCAGGAAACTCATGCTCTGACCACGTAGGGTAAACTCCAGCTTAGCCCATCCCCTCCCAAGGCCCCATATTAGGCCTACGTGCTTCTCCCCAGGAAAAAGAGGCCTTTTTTTTTTAATCGATCCTACACACCACTTGGCAGGCATCTATTGGGAAAAAGGTTCCCATGCTATCCAGGGACATGAGTAGAGGCTAAATCAGGAAAGTGAGAACAAAAATAGTCAATTAATTTTGAAGAAAAATGCTTATGATGGGGGTCAAGATATTAAAGTCATAATTTTAAAAAGATATCCAAAGTTCCCCTTCTTTGACGCGCAATGGGAGTGGTGATCCTTTCTCAATCCTTTTTAATTGCTGATCATTATTAATGTAAATTTTAATATATTTGTTCAACTCTGAACTCTTACTATTGATGCAGGTGGGGCTGACACCACAGGCTCCAGGCTGACAGGTGGCCTGTTTTCAGTCAGGCTACACACACCTAGATCAGCACTCTCAGCTGAAGGCCTGGATTAACTGTGCAATAAAATGAATCTAGTTTTATGTGCACAACAGCAGATTTTGTTTTCACGTTATGTGAATGTTCAAATTCCTATAACTTTGTTTGAATGTATCCTTTAGAATGGACTTCATTCACAGTGCCCCAGGTTAGAAAAGTTTGAGGGATTTTATACATAGAAAAATAAATAAAAGGCAAAGGAACAATGTACTGCTTTGTATTTGATTTGGGGGTTGATCCCCTATTTAAACATTAACAGCTCAAGAAAATATTTTTCTGAGGATTGCACAAGAACCATAATACCTATTATACATATGGACCACATGAAATAAAAAAACGTGGACTGTGTTACAATCCTTGGCCAGACCCCGGGACCTGGTTAGGGATCAGTAATGTTTTGTTTAAAGTAGATAAAGGTGAGATTCAGGACACCTGCTTTTGGACAAAAGCCACAGGATTCCATGGCTTTTGAACAAATTAGAACAAACTTTACAGGTTCCAAAAGCCAAGGAAACAACAATTGGCAATCTGTATCTCATACTCTAATATTTAGGGTAGTTATGTGATACAGGTGAACTGTGTCGAGTAAATGACAGGTGCAACTGAGGTAGAGTCTGTGGATTTCTTAAGAACCCGCCCAGATGTCAGTCAAACGATGTGTCTCACAAGAAATGATTCCCAACTCCACTTTCAAAGATTCCCCAAGTTAATTTCAGCTATTTCCACGATAGCTAATTTTACTGAGCTGGCATTGTCTCTGACTTTCTCCGAACCACTGTCTCTTAGCTGTATCCAGTTATTTTTCACTCCCAGGACTTCCTCTGAGACCTCTTTGATTACCAAGGCCTCCTCTGAGTTCATTTTAATTACCAGGGCTTCCCCTCAGCCTTCTTTGATTACCAGGTTTTCTCTGAGCCCTGTTTAGTTACTGGGGCTTTCCCTTAGCCCATTATGATTACTAGGACTTCCCTGGGCCCTCTTTGGTCACTAGGGTTTCTCTAAAGCCCTCTTCTCAGCACTTTGGTTGCTGGAGCTTCTTCCCCATCTCTGTTCCTTACTCTCCAGACTGACTGAGTCAAGAAAAAGTGTTCACTGACCGTTGAACTAATCTGGTGACCTATTAAAACACTTCCAGAGGGTCCCATCCTTGTTCCCAAGTAGGAATCAATGTAATAAGCAGTGGGACATCCTTTTCTTTTAAATGTTACAATCTCCAGGGACGTTTAATTTAGCACCGAGAGGCACAATGGATTGAATTCACCACAATAGTTGCATTCATAATTTAACATTTCATTGGGAAAATTGCAAATGGAACATTCAAGGATTGGAATACAATGGATGCAGAAAATATTCCACCCTAAACGCAATCAGTTATGACTTTGTCATTACCAAATTGCACTTACTGGTGGGATATGTTTTACATTATGTGGTCCCCACTGGCTGTCCTTGTTGATTTATGCTGGAATTAATTGAAGCATCCATTCAGGCCTAGCCAATGCCAGCAAAGTAAATTAGTTGGCCATTTATCTCCAAGAAACTGCAAATTGGTTACTCATGTAACTGCAGGGATTACAGCTTCAAAACATATTCACAGCTGATACAACATTTCACACTTTTCGCCATCTTGAGAACATAAATACCAATATATCAATACAAGTGCTATTATGAGATGCTACAATGTGGATTTTTAGTGCCAGTTTGGCATTATTTATACCACATCGAAAATATCCACACACAAAAGACCCAGAAGTTGATTAGAAGCTAGCAACTAATCTGTAAGGAAGGAACAAGCCTTTAAATGTCACTCTTGCAGGATCTTTTCTGTCTGTTAATGCCATAAGTTGCCAGATGTGGTTATTGTGTTGCGAGTTTGGTGCTGGGTAGACTAATGTCACAAAAGATTCCTCCTTCAAATGTAGGATGACCCATTTTTAGAAATATTAAGTGTTTTTCAATGTTTTCAGCATGTGAGCTGGACACTGACAGTGCATCCAATCTAATATGGCATCTTCCCCCGCCCTCCGAAACCACCCCAACTCTGCTCCAAATTCCAGAATTCTTTCTACCAGCACTCTCTATACAGTTATGCACTGAATGAAATGATACAAAGATTAATTTATACTGCTGTTTGGGTGCTTCAGTGTATTAAAAGGAACTTTGTTGGAACCTGTAATAACTCAGGAAGCCCACAATATTAAACACAAAATTAAGCCACTGTTCCATAACGTATATACGCAAGTCCCAGCTAGGGCAGTGATTCTGCAGACTCTTCCCAATGTCTGCCTGAGCTCATGTGATGAGTTTTACCTGAGCATTGCCTGTTATCAAGGGAACTCATTTTCAACAAGCTCTACAGACTGATCACTTAGTGATTCCCCAAGGAACTCGTGGGAGGTTATCACACCCCTGCCCCCCTCAGAGTCTGAGGGTTCTCCCCTGGCAATGGGGCTGTCTTTGTCATTTGGTTTTGGCTTCATTCTGGTCATTTGCACGGTGTGGTCAAGGGAGTATATACTGAGTGGAGGAATGTCTCTTCCTTGTGAAACAAAAAGTCACTGCAGGGGGCTTATTTTCCGGTGGCAATCTCTGATTGTGATTCTGCCGCCTCCTTCTCTGTTTCTGAGGCTGAGTCCTCATTGACTCCTCATTGTGGGTGGAATCTCTGGTTGCAGGTGCAAGGTGCCAATGGTGACTTGTCCAGTGAAGCAGGCACCCCTGCGGAGGATGGAATTTTTAAAAATTAAAAATATTTTTAATGTTTAATAAAAACATTAAAAAACTATGTATAGGCTTCTACAATCTGTACCATGTATGACACTAGACACAGCTTTGAGAGGACAACTGCTAGGATCCACAGGAGCTGTCACCAAAGTTCAGAACTTGGAAGTGCTTCCTGGTTTAAAGGTTCTGTCAGGCTTGTGTCGATTGTTGACCCTTTGTTGGGCTTCTTGTTTTTAACAAAGAACAACAAAGAACAAAACAGCATGGGAAACAGGCCCTTCGACCCAACGAGCCCGCGCCGCTACCTCAATGTTCCCACCTCTACCCATGATCCCTGTCCATGTTTATAGATCTATGGATTAAAAACCAAATTTGAGACAATTTAGGGAGAATTTGTTTTGCCAATTAGCCTAAGGGCACATCTTTGGGATGTGGGAGGAAACCGGAGCACCCAGAGAAAACCCATGCAAGCACGGGGAGAATGCGCAAACTCCCACAGACACAGGCCCAAATCCATGTATCTGCACAACACAGCGATAGTCACTGAGCTGTCGTGTTGCCCATCAAATGGTCCAGGTCAAGCGTACACTAACGACGTGAAGCACTAGGATACTCTCGAAAAAAAGATCCAAGAGCAGCCCTCTCACGACCCATCGCGTGTATGCCCCTCGTTAGACAACAAGGTGGACCAAAGCACCTGTAGGATAAAAACAAGTACATCAATATCATCATCTATTTACACACTTCCCAGGGACTCCCAAGGCTCATGATCCCTATTTTAAATCAGTTTTCTATACCCCTCCATTCCCATTCTGTTCATGTGCCCATCTAAGTATTTCTTAAATAACTCCAGAGTACCTGCCACCACTTTACTAGGCGTTCCATACCCCCACCACCCTCTGTGTGAAAAAACTCCCTCTAGCATCCAAATTATACCTTACTCCCCTCACCCTAAGCCCATGACCCCTCGTGCTATTCGAATCCATCCTAGGAAAAAGCTTAACCCTGTTTACTCTATCTATACCCCTCATAATCTTGTACACCTCTATTAGATCTCCTCTAAGTCTACGTCTTTCTAAGGAAAACAGTCCCAATTTGCCTAACCTCTCCTCGTAACTCAGACCTTCCATACCAGGCAGCATCCTGGTAAACCTCCTCTGCACTCTCTCCAGAGTCTCCACGTCCTTCCAGTAGTAGGGCGACCAGAACTGGACGCAGTATTTCAAATGAGGTCTAACCAACATTTTATACAACTGCAACATTAAAGGCCAGCTCTTGTACTCTATACCCCTTCCTATAAAGGCTAACATACTATATGCTTTCTTCACAACCTTCACCACTTGCTTTGCCACCTTCAGAGACTTGTTCACCTGCACCCCCAGGTCCCTCTGCGTTTCTATACTCTTAATAGGTCTACCCTTTATCATATACCTCCCCTCTACATTCTTTCTCCCGAAATGCATTACCTCATATTTATCAGGATTGAATTCCTTCTGCCATCTGTCTGCCCAAGCTACCACCTATCTATGTCCAGCTGCATTGCCTGATAATGCTCCTCACTATCACAAGTCCAGCCATCTTTGTATCGTCTGCAAACTTGCTGATCATTCCACTTACTCCCTCTTCCAAGTCATTTATATATATTACAAATAGAAGAGGTCCCAGTACCGAGCCCTGCCTCACACCACTAGTGACCAACCTCCAGCTAGAAAAACACCCTTCCACTATTACTGTCTGTCTCCTATTACCAAGCCAGTTACTTATCCATCTAGCTACCTGTCCTTGTATCCCATTAGCCTTGACCTTCTCAACTAACCTCCCATGAGGGACTTTGTCAAACGCCTTACTAAAATCCATATAGACGACATCAACGGCTCACCCTTTGTCCACCGTTTTCGTCACCTCCTCAAAAAATTCTACCAGATTTGTAAGGCATGACCTCCCCTTAACAAATCTTTCTTTGGTTTTGCTGCCCAGATTTGGAAAAATGAGGCTAAGCTTGGTCCAAACGTGTTGGCCCAACAATAGCTCCATTGGGGTTACTCCCCTCATCATGTGCGGTGTTGTCTGTAACTGAAAAGGAAATGTGCAAACTTTGTTTCCAAAGAGCCCATTATTTGTTTTTTCATGTTTTTGAATACTGCTTACTCAGCCAGACTATTTGAAGACAGGTGATAGAGTGCCGTGTGAATGTGCCCCTCTCTGTTTGTATTGATGAAAGTTTGAAACTCTGTGCTGGTAACTGGAGTCTTGTTTTCTGTTATGAGGACCTCAGGTAATCAATGCAGGCAAAAAGATTGCCAGAGATTCAATGATGTGAAAGGGATAGTAGAGGCCATTCGGTGCACTTCAATCCACTTTGAATGGGCATCATTAAGAATTAAGAACATAGAGCCCATAAATAGCCCTGCAAAGTCTGCGTGTACTCGACTTGCATCCAGAGTCTTACTGGTCGTGCCCAGAGCTGCAACAAAGATGCTGGTGGACTTTATTGTATTCCTAGCAGATTTTGCACGACTTGACCAGATTTTTGATATTTTTGTTACCAGAAAATCTCTTTGTGAGCATTTTCATTTTAAAAATTCCCGGGTGGCTTTTATGGAATTCGTGAAGTATTTTTCCTTGTCGCCAATGTAATAGGCTAGAAAGCCTGACTGGAAAGAAGCTGATTTATTGTTAAACACAAAATAAAGATACTACTGCATGGCATACATATACAACCAAAACAGTAACTCTGCAGACCCTTTCCATTATTTACCTTCTATAAAAAAAGGCTCAAGTAATGAGTTCCACCTAGGCAGACCATCATCTGTTACCAAGGGAACTCCTTATAAGAGAATAAAAGTTTGAGGAAATGTACTAACCAACTCAAGAACAGCTTCTTCCCTACTGCCATCAGACTTTTGAATGGATCTACATCACATTAAGTTGATCTTTCTCTACGCCTTAACTATGACTGTAACAGTACATTCTGCACTCTCTCCTTTCCTTCTCTATGCACAGTATGTTTTGTCTGTAGGCACTGAAGAAACAATAGTTTTCACTGTATACCAATACGTGTGACAATACTAAATCACATCAATCAAAATAATCAAAATTTTTATTCAGTGGGCCCCAGGGATATCAATTAGCGATTCCCATGGAACTCATGGGGGTTATCACAGAATCTGAATGTTTATCATTTGAGTTCCTGAACTCCCTACTAACTCAATGTTCAAGCCAAAAATGGAGTGTGTAGCCATTCTGACCATTTTGTGCCGTGTTCAACTCCAGGTATTGCTACTCTCAGACTTCCTGACAATGCAGATGCTGCAGCTGGCTTTACTATCTCCGAATTAGTGAAGCAAATAACCACAAGATGTCCCGATTCTGATTTATCATCATTTGACTTCTGCTTCTTGTGTTTGTATCTGTGTTGGAGTGCATTTCAGCCACAATGTGATCTCTCCCTATTGTCAATTAGCCGGTCAAAATTTGCAGTTTGGCTCATATTAAAAGTATAGTCTCTTGGGATAAGGTAGCAGGAGCCAGAGAGTGCCTGAGCGATCATGCAGCACAAGGAGTTAACGCGGTGAAGAGAATAGTTAAAGGGAGAAAGCTGAGAGAAATGGAAAACAAAGGCTATTGACCAGAGGAAAAGCTAAAACTTTAGTTCTGACCCAGTTAATATGAGCTGCAGAGACTCCAACAGAATCATATTTAGAACTTTCCAGAATATAAACTGGAGGCCATGAAGATGGAAACTGAGGCTCCAGAGATTAAATTAGCAGCGACAGACAGACAGACTTCATCACAAGTTTTGAGTGCCTCACACCAACCACATGGCCTGTAGAAAATTAGATCTACTTATAATGGTCATTCCTTCAAATTAAAACCAATTTAATCGAAGATTTCCCCAATTAGCAATAGCTCCAACCTAAGTAAAAATGTGCATGCTTTGAAAAGCAGCAAACTCCCAGGTTCAATCCTCGGCCTGTGCTAATTGATCTCAAACAGGGCATGATTTGAGCCTTAACAAAACAATCGCTACGTCTCTGCTCTGGAGAGAGTCAAAGTTTCCAGTGGATCATGAATTAGAGCGGCTTTGAGCTTTACAATGATGGCTCTTTATTGCTGAATGGTCAGTTCACGCATTGAACAGATTCCACTTTAAAAAATATGATCAGTTAAGCAAGCTGAGGGCAATTGCACCCTTTTGTAACTTCCATAATCCCTTGTGGCTTCAAAAGGCGTGGGAAAATGTTTCGTAGTAATGATATAGTTTAAGCCATAAGGTGTGGTATACTATACACATCTGGGGAGTAGTGGTTTTCCTATAATTAAACCACTTCACACCATCAGACTAAATTACTCACTCCACCACGCAGCTCTTAATTTTTATAGTTCAGTGTTGCTTGACAATTTATTTTTAAATGTGAGGATATCTGTACTGGATTCAATCCAGACTGCGCTTCTACCCAAATTCCAAAATAGGTTTTTCCCTCAATGTTGACATCCTAAATCCTCTAGGCACCAGGCAACTGCTGTGACAAAACTTGTTTCCTTATCCTCTGAGAGGTTATTTTGTAAGTGCCCTCACAACTCCCTTCATGTGAGGGAAAGCAACAGCACATGAGCTGAAACTCTGAACAAGCAACCTTTGCTTAGGGCTCAGAATAGAAACGTTGACTCGGTTCCCTCGTGACTCTTCCCTTCAACTTTTTGGCAAACACTTTACTAAATCTGCGATTTCATACCATGTTAAAATGCAGATTGGGAAAATTTTCTCAAGCATGCGACTCCAGATCCTCCGAGAAGCGTCTTGTAAGATTGGTGTCATACAGTGCAGAGTGCTATACAGGTCACGTCTGCATCTCCTGCCTGCTTTAGCTATTTTGGTGAATATTGTGTTCACACAGATAAGATAATACCATGCTTCACAGGATGCTGCCCTCAGTCCTCGTAAATCAGTCTCGTATTATTTCTGGCCGCCTGTGATGCTCCATGCCCAGCCCTAACTTTTGAGGACATCCAATCGTCAGCACCAGTAAAACCCTATTGCAATAGTCAGGAATGACCTATAATTTACCTGGTGTTTGTATGTTCAGTCCCAAGAAAGAGAGCTAGCACAGATTTTGCAACAAATAATAAAGTTGGTATAGCAAAGAAGTGGGCTCAAAAGTGGTGAGAAGTGTTTGAAATGTGTTAACAAGACAGAAGTGGGAATTTGATCCTGAGCAAGAAGATGCAAAAAGTAACCTTCAAAATTCAAATTAATATGGAGGAAATGTTTGTCGCTAAAGGAGGTTTTATCATGATGAGTAATCGTTGTCATCTTGTGTAATAATGTTCCCAGCTGTATAGGTTTAAATATCAGTAAAAACTGTTCTCTCAATGTATATAACCCCCATTAAATGAAAAGATAATTTTAGATTAGATCTTCCTTTCTGCCAAATATGTATGTTAAACTCCCCTTCCATCTGTTCTCCACTCACTTGGTTAGATAATACCATAAAACAAATATTGACTGTAGTTATCTACTAATGAATACTGAGTTACTGCCCAAAGTACAGAATGAATCTTTGGAATTCACCAATGACCTCAACTTTCAGCTCTTGAGCACATCGCTGAGTCAAAAGGTTGGAGCATGATGTTCAAAAGTAGCCAGTACTTGTAGATTATTAATAATTCTCTGTAGGACAATAAAACAGTAGGGCAGCAATAAATAAAGCTGCTCTGCTCTGTAGATTGAGCTGATGTGAAATAGTTTTGCCTGTGCATTGATGCATGCTATATATGTGTGCACATTGGATGTAAAGTTGCCCAAATTGAATTTGGGATGTTGATTGGCTCCAGTTTGGCTTTGCTCCAGAACTGCAACCTTACAAAGGACAGTTCAGAAAGTTCCTAGGCAGCCAGTTGGATAGGAACTTTTAAAAACTTTATTTCTAATCTTTTTAATGTTAACAAAGGACCAACTGTTCTATCAGCGCATTAACATTAAAGTTTAACTTGCAGTCAGACATTGGCCGGCTCAGCTCAACATATTTCTACTTCCATACAAGCACTATTTTATTTATCAGGAATCAATGTGAACCCAGCAATGTAACCTGAGTCCTGCAAGCTCCATGTGGTAATACTACTGCTACTATTTCAATAAAGGCTTCCAAAGAAACTACTGGCATCTGCATTGCAGCAGTAAAATAGTAATTTGCTCTTGGTACAATGTATGATTAACTATATCACAGGGTTATAGAAAGAGAAATATGGTTCTTGGCAAAGAGATCTGATTATTTGTTCTGATTTCCCAGAATTGGACCGTTATGTACAATATCTTTCACAATTTTTGCCTTCAGGCATTGTAACAGACTTTATCATTTCTGTAATCCTTGGGGACAGTATTTTCCATCACGTTTGCCCTCTGCTGCTTTTTCTATACCGTTTACCCACCATGCCTCTGAAAGGGTGCTTGAATAATGAAACTTAGCAAAACCTAGCCCGGATATCAGGTTTGGTCCAACTGTTGAACAGATGCTGCAGTCACAGTGGATGTTGTGTATCTGCCGAAGCCGCAAATATGAATTACAGCTGAAATGGTAAAACAAATAGGCAGTCTGTTACGTGATAGCATGATGTATTGGTGAATTAGAGCGCAGCAAATCTTTGTACAGTAGCGTGACAGGCACCTTTGCCAGCAGTGCACGTCCTTACAGAATTCCTGAGCTCTACTATCGGGAAGGGTCACAAAGTACTGTAGAATTATAACCTCTAATGAGATTTCAATACTTTGGCAAACAATAAAAATTTATGAACTGCATAGTTTCAGGGAGTAGCTGCATGGTTATTGTTACACCCTTTCAGTAAACTTTGCAAGTTGCGAACCAGCTGTTCCCCAAGACAGCAGGATTTTAGTTTTAAAGAAAATGGGAGAAAATGTTTGCAGTGTACCAAATATTTCCACATTTATTCTAATGGATTGTCCCATACATCATGCTGCAAACTGTTTCTCACTCACTTTGCCATGTTTTCCTCACGTTTAATTCACAAATTCTAACTTCAATTCTGTCTGTATCAGATTTTCTTTTTTTTAATGTTGCTTTAGTGTTACCTCATGGTGAACCCTCTTTCTTCCTGTGTGTCCCCACGTCCTTTGTTGTTGCCCCCTTTATTATCTGTGCAAGTTTCGATTCTTTTCCCCCTTCTGGGATATATTTTCTGCAAAAAGCAGCAAAGCAACAGAGTGGAAGATTGGTTAAAACTCAGTAAATTTTGGACTGAACTAATCTCTAGGGATTTTCCGGAGTGAGCCCTCAAAATATTTGCAGAAAGTTTCCCGTCTATTTGGAACCTGCTGCAGGGAGTTCCACAAAGGACAGGAGGTTGCAGGGTGACACAAGGGGAGAAACATTGTGCAGGTGTACTGTGGCAGGTTAACATAGAACATAGAACATTACAGCACAGAACAGGCCCTTCGGCCTTCGATGTTGCGCCGACCAATATAAAAAGCAATGCCCCTCCAAACTAAACCATTCCCTTCTCTTCCATATACTTATCAACTAACCTCTTAAACGCCACCAAACTTGGCGCATCTACAACTGCTGCAGGCAGGGCATTCCACTCCCGAACCACCCTTTGGGTAAAGAACCTGCCTCTGATATCCGTCCTATAACTATCACCCCTTAATTTAAAGCTGTGTCCCCTCGTGCTAGCTTTTTCCATCCTAGGAAAAAGGCTATCACTGTCCACCCTATCTAAACCTCTAATCATCTTATATGTTTCGATCAGGTCCCCTCTTAGCCTCCTCCTTTCTAACGAAAACAACCTCAAATCCCTCAGCCTCTCCTCATAAGACCTGCCCTCCATACCAGGCAACATCCTGGTAAACCTCCTCTGTACCCTCTCCAATGCCTCCACATCTTTCTTATAATGCGGGGACCAGAACTGCACACAATACTCCAAGTGCGGCCGCACTAGAGTTTTGTACAGTTGCAACATGACGTTGCGGCTCCGAAATTCAATCCCTCTACCAATAAAAGCCAAGACTCCATATGCCTTCTTAACAACCTTCTCGACCTGACTGCCTACTTTCAGGGATCTATGCACATACACACCAAGATCCCTCTGTTCATCTAGACTACTAAGAATCCTACCATTTGCCCTATACTCTACACATTTATTATTTCTGCCATAGTGCATTACCTCACACTTTTCCACATTAAACTCCATTTGCCACCTCTCGGCCCAGCTCTGCAACTTGTCCAAGTCCCTCTGCAAACTATAACACCCCTCTTCACTATCTACCACTCCACCGACTTTAGTGTCATCTGCAAATTTACTAATCCATCCTTCAATACCCTCATCCAGATCATTTATAAAAATTACAAACAGCAGGGGCCCCAAAACAGACCCCTGAGGTACACCACTTGTCACCGAACTCCACGATGAATATCTCCCATCAACCACCACCCTCTGTCTTCTATCTGCTAGCCAATTCCTAACCCAATTAGCTAAATCACCCTCTATCCCATACATCTGCATTTTCTGCAGAAGTCTTCCATGGGCCACCTTATCAAACGCCTTACTAAAGTCCATATATACCACATCAACCGCCTTACCCCCATCCACCTCCTTAGTCACTTTTTCAAAAAACTCAATGAGGTTAGTAAGGCACGACCTACCCTTCACAAAACCAAAGATAGATAGATTTCAGCCTTTCCAAAGACAGTTGCATTAAGATGGAAGAAGTGACTGCCAAAATCCAGTGGCTGGAATAATACTTGTGAATGAAAGAAAACAGAGCGTGTGTAGGCAAGTGAAGAGATTGAACAAGACCCACATTTCCAGCTGGATGACTGGCGAAGTGGAAATGCTGCAAATTGCAAGGGAGATTTGTTCTGGCAGTGCGTGATGCCATCCATATGCTAAGTAGAAGTTGGAGGGAAGAAAGATGTTCAGAGAGGAGTGATGTTAGTTCTCTTGCTTATGGCCATACCATCATTGTGATTGTTAACATCTGTCCTTTTGGTGCATAGTACAGAGTCCTGAATCCTGTGAATCCCATTATTCACAACCAGGGCCTACAGGTATAATGGTAAATCTAGATAATCTCACAGTGGTGTCTGACCTTTCTGCTATGGCACCGTTTATCAGGTCTTGCAAGAGCTCTTTTTAGAAGTCCGTTTACTAAAATACTACACACTTTCAACTTGAGGTCAATCTTTTGGTACATTGACAGACAATGATTGGGCTTCATAACTTCTATAGAAAAAATTGCAAGCCTCACACGAATGAAAATAAATGACTATCTTTTTTTATAAAGTATCAACAAATAATAGGAAGAAATGACTGTACAGTGGTATAATGTTCAAAACCAAGTACTAAAAAGCCTCTGGTTCTGCGCTACATTTTCCTTCTGAGCTTTCTATGTGCAAAGGGCGCACTCAACTCAATTCTGCCAGACATTTGTCCTAATATGGCCCTTCCTGGCTATACTCAGAATGTAGAGATGCTGGCATTGGACTGGGGTAAATACAATAAGAAGCCTCACAACACCAGATTTAAGTACAACCTGTTTATTTGATAGTAATCCAACAAGCTTTCGGAAACAGTATTCCTTTGCTGGGTGTGTGGAAGATTCTGATCAGAGAAAGGCATATGTGTGTCCTTATGTGCCTTTCTCTGATCAGAACCTTCCACACACTTGGCGAAGGAACACTGTTTCTGAAAGCTTGTGGGATTACTATAGAATAAATTGGTTGGACTTAAACCTGGTGTTGTGAGACTTCTTACTATAACTACTCAGACCAGAAAAGTGCTTCCCAGAAAGTTGGGTTGAATGGCAAAGTGGCCATGTAACCAGAATTCCCAGTTCCCACCATAGTATTGAACTTTAAAGTTTAAGTTTACTTATTAGTGTCACAAGTAGGCTTACATTAACACTGCAGTAAAAATCCCCTAGATGCCACATTCTGGCATCTGTTCGGGTATACTAAGGGAGAATTTAGCATGGCCAATGCACCCAACCTGCAACTCTTTTGGATTGCGAAAGGAAACCAAAGCATCCAGAAGAAACCTATGTAGACACAGGGAGAGTGGAAGAGGAGTGTAGCTTTGTCAGTTACAAATGCGAATGACATGGCTACAAGTTCTCGGCATGGATCACTCTGTGTGGTGTGACAAAAAGGTCACTCCTCTCCCTCCATTCTCTTTGTCCCTTATGTCGCATTTATTAATGAGGATGATCAAAATTGGTGCCTATCATTAACATTTTCTGCTACTTTATTCAGAAGGATTTCTTCACAAACACAAAGATCCTCTGCAACAGTGCTGGAATCAAACAAAGTGTTTGCTGTAGCAGCTGCTATGTTACAGCAATGACATTTATGCACTATTTCCATTAAAGTCAATCAATGTTATTTTCAAGGCCACGATGCCTTGGAATGTCTTTAGTACAGAGTTACTGTGCTTTGGGTGTCTGTACCTTGATATAATTATTTGTTGATGTAAGCTGGCAATAATTGTTTCTGCCTTCCTGACAAGATACAGAAAGCTTCAACACTACAGAAAGATGGAATATACAGAAAATATGTTGGTTTGTTTTGTTGGTGGTTTTGCAGTGCAACACAATCTAACAAAATTAGGCTAATTGCTTTAATTTAGTGGCTTACACAGTTCAGAGAGTGATTGTTGCAGGTGCAGTATGGTGGCTCAATGGTTAGCACTGCTGTCTTACAGTAACAGGGCCCTGGGTTCGATTCCAGCCACTGGTGACTGTCTTTGTGGAGTTTGCACATTCTCCCCATGTCTGCCTGGGTTTCCTCCAGGTGCTTCAGTTTCCTCCCATAATCCAAAGATGCGCTGATTAAGTGTATTGGCCTTGCTAAATTTTCCCATAGTGGCAGGGGGAATTAGCAGGGTAAATAAGTAGGGATAGGGCTTCAGTGCAGGGTTGATAGGCCAAATGTCATCCTTCTGCATTGTAGAGATTCTGAGAATTTCTTAACAAAAAGTAAGACCAGCAGAAAAGATGAAAGGGTATTATCATGTTTGTTGAATTTTCAGCTAGGTTGAGAAGTCAGGTTGGGTGACTTTGGAAGCACTGAAGAGGTTGTGAGGTTCAGAGATGGGCTGGACTGAAGGTTGTCTTTGGAGGTCTGGCATTTTGTCCAAAATATAAAAATAAAGAATAAAACAAAATAAAGAACAAAATAATACTCATCCTTCAAGCCTCACTGCCTCAGCACCCCCCACACTACTGTTTTCCCATCCATGTTACTTCATGCCTGCACCCATCCCCATCCCAATCTTTTTCCCTCCATCCACTCTCATGGATCTTCATAGCCTCTGCTTCAATGACGTGCCAACTGAAACCAATCCATCTCCCCATCACCCATTTCCTTACAAACATCGTGCCAGCTCACCCAGTATCTACCGTGAGTCAACCTCAGGACCCATGCTGATGAGATAAAACAAAGTTCTGTAAACCAAAGTTCTAAGAGTTAGTTTACTGTAGACTTCGCTATATTAAAACAACACTCATTTACTGCATTTACTTTATTTACATTTTTATTTAAAATAAATAAAGTCTTATAACCAACAAACATTTCATTCAAGTGCACAATCTTTTATAATAATAAGCATTAAAAGTTATTTCCCCATTTCAGAAAGTCTATAACCACATCTAGCTGTCAAATGGAAATAGCAGACACCCAGCTGTGATAATGGTGGCTGTGAAATCCATTATGTAGCAATAATCGAGTAATGATAACCCTCAGGTTTAGGTCAATAGAGTAAAATAGAAAGCAAATACTTTAATACTCCAGGCATTCTTTTTAAAAATTTAAAGGACATAACATTTAAATTCCCTGGCAACCTGACAGCTCTCTTTGACAGGTGCTTTTGATTGGTTTTCTTGACTCACTTGACAAGTCCACTTGACAGTTCCTGTGAGTTTGACAGAAGTGAATTTGTGTTTCTTTTCTACCAACATTTGTGGTTACCTTTAACAATTCTGAACCTTACAACTCTCAAAGGTGCCCTGGGACCAAATCATAAGGGGTACTTTACCCTTCCAAAGGGGTAACCCCGCTATCCAAATGAATTCAAAATGTTCAGATCTGTTTTTGCTGGGTCAAGTCTACACACTTGGGATCCCACACTCTAAGGCTACAAAAATCCCACTTGAATGGGGCAGCTGACGATTTAACTAGCCACACCCAATCCCACTCCTGCAAAAATGGGAATTACCATGTTCGGGAATGGGACTTTATGATTTTCAGCCTTTTCTGCTGTTTTTGCCACAATGATGACTTTTTCTGTCACAGCAAACCTCTGAGGCTTGAGTTTACAAAAAGTATGAAGAAAAAATAATTTGCATTGAAGTAGCTTGTCCCCATTGCTATCTGCACTTTTATGGAAAAAGCATATTAATATATTGTTGCCAAGCATGTACCTTCATTTTCTAATATGTTTTATATGTTGGTCCAAAAATAGCTAATTGTTTGGCACTAGTCAAATGTTTGTTTGCAAGTAGACAACAGATCTGGCTCCCATTAAACACACTGCAATGGCCTCTAGTTTTGATCCCAGAACTGTGCTGAAATGAGTTGCTGTGATCTGGACCAGTGGCAGGAATGACCATATACCATTGGGTTGGGTCAGAGATAACAACCCCAAGAACCCCATTCCTTATCAGTATTCACTGATGAGAAGTGTATGGTTGTCAATGTTTTTGTGGTGCCTGGATGGATATTCTGTGTGCGCTGACTGCATCAGGAATAGGCACTTGGACCATCCAAAGGTCTGTGGTTATTAATTCAGCACCTTTAGGAGTCTCATGAATGCAGTAGACTCATGGATAGAGTCAGAAATCCTGGAATCAATTAAGAATTGATTCAACGCTGGGTGGTGACATAATGGTATTGTCACTGGGACTAGTAATTCAGAGACCCAAGGTAATGTTCTGGGGACCTGGTTCAAATCCCATCACAAAATATGGTGAAATTTGAGTTCAATAAAAATCTGGAATTAAAAGTCGAATGATAACCATGAAACCATTGTTAATTTTTGTAAAAATCCATCTTGTTCACTGATGTCGTTTAAGAAAGGAAATTTACCATCCTTGCCTGGGTTTGGTCTACATGTGACCCAAGACTCACAGCAGTGTGGTTGACTTGTAATTGCCCTCTGAAATTGAGATTCTCAGTTCGAGGCAATTAGAGATGACAACAAATGCCAGCGATGCTCTCATCCTATGAAAGAATAAGAAAAATAAAACAAGGGTGTCATCTGTAATGATCTTGTGTTCTTGTTAAGAGTGGGGGAAGTGCAAGGGAGACCAGGAACAGATCGCAAAAACTCCTAAAATATGTGTTACCCAGAAAATATTAGAAGAATTAAAACCTCTTCTAAATTCTAGGTAACTATCACACACACCCACCCCCAAAGGATTACACCTCCAATGGAAACCCCAAATCTATGGAACTTCCCATCCCCACAGGGACTCTTCAACCCTGACCATCTACCCTCCTCCTGCAGACAGGCCTGAATCCCATCACTTTCGCCCACACACAGCACTGATATTGGACCGGACTCAATCCCACCCAACCCAACTTTCCAAGGCCGACCTGACTCTCTCCATCTCCCTTATACCTCCACCAAGACCTAACTTCTCCCCCATCCCTCAGCACCTAACCCAATCCAATTTCCTCCTACCCACTTACCCTACATTTAATAATCACTGTTAAGGCCCAGATTTGAATGAGTTTGTAAGATAAAGAAAGGCAGGGTGTAGAAGATAATGCAATAGAGGGGTGGGTGAAACAGAATTCCTACTTATGCGTCTGAAGCTATTGAATTATTTGATGCAGAAAATGGAGAAAAATTTGAGAGGTGGGGGTGGTCGAGGGGGGTGTGTAGGGAGAGGTGTGCAGAGTGCTCAGTTGCACTTCGCTTGTTACTGTGCCCAGCTGCAGCATTAGACTGAGTGCAGGTTCAGGAACATTTCCTTCAAAGTCTTGAACAAGTATGGGAAAAGAAGAAAAAAAATACACCTTGAAATATTTCTACTAATTCTATTAATATAATTGTCAAAGTGCAATTCTCCTGCAGTCTGTGTTGTTGGCCTCGAGTTACAGGAAGACAATAGTGTTGCGCTGGCTTTGGTTAGCCCCAGTTATTTACATCTGTGAAAATGGTACAAATGTGCTGCAGAGGGCACGTTCTGATTATTGTTCTCTGATTCAAGTCTAGACGGGGCAGAAACCTTTGTATCATCCAAGTAAACACTGGGGAGATGCTGGGTTTATAGATCCAGCCAATCAGCATTGTGCCTTTAAAAGCCACCCACCCGTGAGGTGCTGGGAGACTGCAGCTGTAAAATTTGCTGGAGGCAACTGCTGAAGTTCCCAGAAAACGCAGAGAAACAGTTCTGAGCAAGATGTTTGTGTGTAAAGCGCCTTTTCACAAAAGGTCCCAATTGTTCCAGTGATGCCTGGGCAGATTATTAGCTGCAAAAACTGAAATATTTATGAACGTTCGCTTAAAACAAGAGGATTGGTTTTGAACCTCTCTCTTTTTTCCTTATATTTTGTAATGCTGCTGAAGATTTTTTTTGTTGTGTGTAATACATCATTTCCAATGCATTTGATCTGGAGCAGAAGGAGAAAAAGATGGGCTTTATACGTTGAAAGCTGACATTCGGATCCTCATCACTGCTGCTGCAGTACAAGAGCTACGACATGTGTTGGCACAATAGAGTGCAAAATATACTGTTTCTTGGAGAAGCAAAAGTCAATTCAAATACAAAATTTCAATGTTTAAAAAAGGCAGCAAATAGGCAATGACCTGTTCCAATAATATTGCATTAGACTGTCTTCTCAGTAAGATGGCATTCCCATTATTTTGCTTGCTGCCTTAGATGCATCCCTATCCTCGTCAATGGGATTTTTCTTTTTCTGAACTGGCAGAGTTGGACTCGGGCTATATAACAGAGATGGGACGGACTCTCTGGCCTGACTGAGCCTGGTAGTCTCAATATCATTTTTTTTTTCCCTCCTGTCGTAAGTCATGATCAAATTAAGAGAGTTAAATGCAATCAAAATGGCTGCCCCATCAATTAAAAGAGAAATGGTGGAATGAAATATCTCACGTGAATAATTGTCCTCAGTGAGATCTCCAGCAACAGACTAAAAAGGGTGGCTGCAGGATGAAACTTAAGCGGATTCTCTTGATTACAAATCTTTAAATTACAAGAGTTTTTCTGTGGTAACAAATCAGAAAGAGAAATGAAATCCAGTTTGCCAACATTTGCACTTGTGAAATAACTGTGGAAGGACTGCTTGTACTGTTTATCTGCTTTGGATACGGAGTTGCATCACATTAAAAATGTGATCATTTTCCTGAGGGCATATTGGGCACAGCCACAATACGGTATGGAAATGTGCTGTAACTTAAAGAGAGTGAGGGGGTTCTCTCAGCAAAACACAATCGCATTTTGGTATAATAGCCGGAATTTTATCGTTCCACCCGCCACGGAAATCGGAGAGGGCGAGGGGCAGACAATGGAAAAACACTTGGCCTTGGGCAGGATGTTATGGTTTTGGGACGAGCGAGGTCATAAAATCTAACCCGTTGTCTATCAGTACAACTGAATTCCTCTGTGTTTAAAACAGCTGGTTTCTTTGCTTTTAAAATATAAGTTTACAACGTGCATGCACCATTTTAAGATTTTGAATTTTCCCAATTGTTAATTTCTCCTCTTTTAAAATTGGCCTACTGTCAGAGCAGCTTCTCCAAATATTTCAGTCTTGTTGGTCTGTCAAAGTGACCGGGTTAAACTGATGTTGGGTAATTATAATCCCACTATCTTGGGTCTTTGTATGTTTTAGTACAGTTACAGAACCATCAAAAATTTCCACTTCACATACACTTCTTCAATTGTGATTAGTGTCACCAGCCTTTGAACAGTTTTGTGTCTAAGGCTGCCTTCCCCCCACCTCCCAGCTTCCCAGGTGAATGGAAAGTCACAGGTCAAGTCAGTACTTTATTTCTCAAAGACTCCCGTAAAAATGTCTATCAGGATAAAAAAGTCAGCATACCTTGCTGCTGATTTGTTAGAGCTTGGGTGCAAAACTCCAGCCTGCTGTACAGAATCAGTTCACACAAGATTCTGCAAGAAGTTTCTTTTCCAATTCTGACCACATTATTTTGTTGTGCAGAATTTGTTTGGAATTGGAGATTTGTACATAAGCATTGAAGATTAACATTTACCTATATCTCGAATATCTAAGAAAACAGAGGAATTTGTTTTCGACAAAACCTGCAAAACAAGCTGCAGCTGTGGAAATTATTGCAAATGTGAATAGGAGCTACCATTTTTGTTAGGATATATTTCATTTTTGGCCTACTCTCTTTCAGTTTTTTAACATCAACTCATTAATACAAGATTAGTGATTGGCACTGGGCTTTAAGTAAAGTTCAAATTGTTAAAGAATGATATGATTTTACAGTACATTCTGAAAGCAAGTAAATGTTCGTGACTGGTTCTATATACAAACCTGTCTGCAGGTAGTGAGTATTTAGCTCTTGGCAGATGCTTCCTAGTGATGCTAAGGATCACCCATTCCATTCTGGACTGACTGGACTGGCTGGCAGCATGGTGGCAGAGTGGTTAGCACAGCGCCAAGTACTCAGGTCCAATTCCCAGCCTGGGTCACTGTCTGTGCGGGGTCTGCACATTTTCCGCGTGTCTGTGTGGGATTTCCTCCGGGTGCTCTAGTTTTCTCCCACAATCCAAAAGACGTGCTGGTTTGGTGCATTGGCCATACTAAATTCTCCCTCAGTGTACCTAAACAGGTGCCAGAGTGTGGCAACTAAGGATTTTTCATGGTTATTTAATTGCAGTGTGAATGTAAGTCTACTTGTGACTCTAATTAATAAACTTAAACTTATTTGCTTGCCGAGTACAATACTGGCTAGGGCTTGGGATTGAGCATCCTGTCAACCTTTGGCTAAAAGTAGTTGATGGCACCAAAAGCACAATGTAGGAGGGAGAAAAAATCTTTAAAAATAAAAATGAAGTTTAAAAGTGCAGGTGGTAACATTTTGTGTTTCGAAACCAGGCCACTCCAAACAACTGGCTGAATAAAGCTAACTGTGTGCGGCCAAGCTGTACTCTTTCTTTTTCCACATTCTTCTTTTCCTGCCACAGGAAAACATTTCAACATGTCGCTAATTTGGAGAACCAGATGTTTGCTTTTTTTGTTGGCCATATTTTTCAGTCTTCGGGTCTCTTTCTTGAGTTGTGAAATATCCCCTTTTATTGGGCTACATTTTTGGGGGATTTTGTGGTGGCTTTTCATTGAGAGCATCCATTTTATTTCCACGTCACAGAGATAGATTTTAACCTGAAAAATCCTGTCACATATCAATATAGAATATTTCTAAAAAATAAGTTCTTGTAATTTATACAGCCAGAATATCGCACCTATGCCTCACACCAATTACCCATTGATGGCCCTGATTTTGCTGTAATTGGGCAGTTATTGGGATCCACAGGTAGTTCGACTTTACATGCAGCCTACGGCTCAAAAGTGTTTTTGCCCACATAATTGGAGAGGCAATGGCCTGTTGGTATTATCACTAGACTACTAATCCAGAAACATAGCTCTCGGAACCCGGGTTCGAATCTCACCACGGCAGATGGCGGAATTCAATAAAAGATATCTGAAATTAGGAATCTACAGATGAAACCGTTGTCAATTGTCAGAAAAACCCATCTGATTCACTAATGCCCTTTAGGGAAGGAAATCTGCCATCCTTAACTGATCTGGCCTACAGGTGACTCCAGAGCCACAGCAATATGGTTGACTCTCAACAGCCCTCAGGCAATAAATGCTGGTCCAGTTGGTGACTCCCATGTCCCATGAATGAATTTAAAAAATTACTGAAAGCTGAGAACATCCCAGTGAGGATATTGGAAATCTTGATGAATACAGCAACCAACAGGGTAAGCAGAGGTAAGCAGTAGGAAAACTGCAAAGGACAGTGAATTAAAAACCTTGAATTCAGTGTAAACTAGCTACAAAACAAAAGATTGGATTGCCAGTGAAAAGGAACTAACAAAGAAAGCTAAGTTGGAGGGGGAGGGGAATGGATTCAAAACAAATAAATTTTACCTTTTTAAGATCTTCTGAAATAATTCACAGCCGAAAGGAATAAAATTCCTCTTTTTTTAATGTAACAATTAATTTTCTATACCAGAGAGATTGCCAGTCAATCAGTAACAATGATCACATTGTTAAGAGTTGCTTACCCTACGAATTACTGGCTGTAGATATCTGCTGCAGCTTTGGTTTGTATCTACTGCATAGCCTCAGAAACTTCACAATATTCAGTGCATGTCACTGGTGAGGCAGACAGTGAGACAATTGTTTTTACAAAGCTTGCAAATAGAGCAGCACAATTGGAACAGGCCTTGCAACTGTATATCTGCTCCTCATGTGGAGCTGCCATGCAATCTTGCAAGCTCCATTCATTTCAGTGTTATTTTGACAGCAGAATTCAGATACCTTCCCCTTCTAAATGTTTCATCATCATAAATTGCCAGCCCTTCGTGCCATCCTCTTATCACAATAAAGTAAATCTGTTGCCTGTAAAATATGTAAAAATGACTTATCGGGATGAATTTTTGAGGCATGTCTCATGAGATTGGGTTCTGTTCGATGCTGGTGCTGGCTGAAGAGAAACCCCAAACTGTCCAAAACTGTGGCAGGGATGCTTCCTCATGGGAGGCTTGTGACTCCCTCTTGGGCTACAGGTAAGTTGCAAATGTAACTCTGGTTGGAGAGAGGAGAAAAACTGCAGAAACAGTAAAACTCTCAGTAGAAGGCTCTACCCAACAAAGGGCTTTAGGGATCATTCATAACAGTATCCTTAGCAAAAGGCACTTGCATTTTCACATGGAGGTGGCAACTCCTACAATTCAACCCGCAGCTGCACAGCAAGATGAGACTATCCTTTCATTGGCTGCCCAGGTTACTATTGCCCTCAATTTCTATGCCATTGTTGGCAGGAGCAACTGGCATCAGCATCGAAATGGCACAATGGTTAGCATTGCTGCCTCACAACGCCAGGGACCGAGGTTTGATTCCCAGTTTGGGTGACTGAGTTTGGACATTCTCCCCGTGTCTTCGTGGGTTTCTTCTGGGTGCTTGGGTTTCCTCTCGCAGTCCAGAGATGTTCAGGTTAGGTGGATTGGCCACACTAAATTGCCGATTGGTAGCCATTCATGCGTTTTTGAATGTGCAATCAGTTAGCACATGTTCCGTGGCAGGTCTCAAGCTGAAATCATTTAGAGAAGGAGACAGCACTGAGTGTTTATGCGCTCCCTGCTTAAAACGGTGAGGTGATGCCAACCACCCACCTTTCCCAGTATTTGATTAATGTGACCCTCCCCCAAGGTCCCTTGTCATTTGGGATTATGCTTCTGGTCCAGTTACTGATTCAAACATGGGTCCCAAAACTAACCCATCTGTAGAGCCAGGCAGTCCCTAACATTGAACGGAATTCAAATTGGAGCTTTCCTACATTTTAGCAAATTGATCAAAACTAGCATTGTGCAGTCTGATCCTTTAAACTATTATTTTCTGCAGTTCCATGGGCTGACTACACATACATTCACATGCATGGTTGCTTGTCGTTTAGGACGGCACTTTTTTGTTTGAAAGAAAAATAGAGAAACGAAAGACTTTCCCCAGCAGGTGGCCATCATCTTTACTCCTGATCAATTGCATTTGGGAGCTTCTAGCTAGGAGGCACCTGCCTATGAGGCTGTTCCCCTCTTCTCCAGCACCCCTCCCCATGCCACTGAGATAAGATTTAATACTTGTTTTTAAATGCCTTTGTGTATTCCATACCCCTCCCCCATACCCAACATCATCCTTCCCTAACAGAACAACCAAGATCAAGAGCTCTTCACATGTTAACTCTTTGGCATGAATTATGTCAGGCCTCTTAACAGACAAACAGTTTACAGTTCTGTACCTTACCCTTATTACAGAGGAAGTAATCTTACCTATAGTACTACTCCTAACTAAGTGTGTTGTTGTTGACAGACATCCACCAGAGCTTCTGTGGGGTTTTTTTTCACTTCATGATTGCGTTGAGCACAGAGTACACTTTTGATATTGGCATACTTCGTTAATCAAACCAGTTGTGAATATATTGATCCGTCTTGTCACTTTCCTTTGTGTTCTTCTGCTACGGATATTCTCGAGAGTTTGTTGATTTGTTCCGGCAAAAAAAAATTGATTTCTATTATATCTACCATCCATGGCCTTGAATTGAATTGATGATACAGAGGAATGTAAAGCATGTGTATCTCAATAAATAATCCAGCTATAGTCAGGATTTTGAAGCCACCTAAGTGGAAAGGCTTGTTGCCTATAGAACATCCCCAGGAAGCAATTAGCTACTCTCATTCATGCCATCATAGAAGTATTAGCATAGTATGAGAGAAAGTAACAAAACATGAAGTTCACATTTTAATCAAGCCCATACCATCTCCTTTATCTGTTTGTTATAATTCTGATAATTTCAAATCTCTTTAAAAGCAGGTTTGTAATGGTTACAGTGCTACCAGAATATAAATGGTCCTTGAAGAACAGTGAAGAAAATTAAATTAAGTAGTTCAAAGAGGAGTGAATAAAATGCAGATTTTTTTTGTGAAGAAGTATCATTCTGTTATTGGCTCAATGTGCAGCCTCCATGTTTTTTCTCCGATTTATTGTCTACGGATAAAAATCCCCATTACATTTAATTATCGCACCTTGAAAATATTTGTAATCAAAATGACCCAAGGTTAAAGCCAGCTAATTTACTGAGCCTTCAGATTCATATTTACATCTCACTTCCTTTTTAAAAGTGAAAATCTTTCCTTTATTATTAGAATTGGGCCTCTAATGTTCTGCTGAATTTTAGCCCTAATTATGTTAAAAGAATGCTTTTAGTTTGAATTCTTGCTTTATTAGTTGGCTCTCTGCAAAATTAAGTCAAGAGTAGATGCGCCAAGCAAGGAAGAGGTTGAGAGTAAGGCAATAAAAACAGTCGGACAAAATTGAGATACTGACTTAAAAAGAAATTACATCCAGTAAAACAGTTTTTTGTTTACCATCTTATTGAAAGCTTTAGTGTTATGTCATTCTTATACCTAAAATATAAATGAAACAAAATGCCACTGATTATCTTGTGTTGGTTGTATTTATTTATTTCCCTGTAAAATATTGCTCATATTTTCAAATCTCATCTGCACATTGTTCTTTAAAATGTATACACAATTCTAGCATTCCTATCTTCAGAAGCAAAGGTATCCAACTTAGTTTCTGTACACAAGAAAAGATGGTACTAAATTTCTTGAAGCCTCATAAAGAAATAGTTACGTCCAGGGGAGGTTTTTATGCAGTTTGATACACTTGAAAGCTGCCTATGTAAGGCAGTAACAGGGAAACTGAAGCTTTAATGGAGCAATGCTCCCTCTGTTTTCATCCTTTTCAACTCGTGGTTTGGTTCGAGGAATTCTTTTCCTGAAACCGTTGACAATACATTACACCAGGTCTGCAGGCAGGTTTCATTATGTTGAAAGCTAAGAGCATTTACACATTTCCTTTGTTGTTTCAGTGGTCTGGGTACAGGCTGGCTAGCATTGGGGGTTGCTGAAGGTTTCTCTGTTGATCCTTGCTGGCAGGAGTAGTCAGATAGCAAGATGGATCCAGCGCTTGCAGTGAGTGATGAATGGCGACAGAGGTGGTCATTCATCTCCTGCTTAGATTGTGGACAAAAACTAAAGCAGTTTTGCAGAAGACATGTCAGCAAATGTGATAATTTTGTAACCTGTCAGTAGGATAGAGAGCAGCTCCTTTGGAGTGTCGGGAGGAGGGTATTAGTGATCTGACATGTATCATTTGCAAATCCGATCTACATTTTGCTTGTTTAGTGCAATGTAATGCCCTTCACACATTCTTTCTTGGCTTCATTTGTAAATTTGAGGCATTAAGAAATAAAAGCAGACAATACAGGAAGTGCACAGCAGGTCTATCAGCGACTGTAAAGAGAAAAGACAGATTAATATTTAAGGTGTGTAGACCTTTGATCAAAACTGTTCTGCCAAAGGTTCCACACCTGAAACGTTAACCTGACTTTAATCTTTTCAGATGATGACCCAGACCTGCTGTGTATTTCCAGCATCTTCTGATGTTATTAGAGATTTTCAGCACGCGCAGTTTTTTTTAAAACCCCCCCCCCCCCACCACCTTGCTATCTCTTCTGGGCATTTAAGAATTTGACATCCATATAATCGACAATAATTGGATGCTTGGTACCTTGTGCACTTTCTTTTTAAAAGGAGTGCAATATACTTGTGATATGTTTGTTTAATGTTCACTTTGAAAGTAATTTTCAAGCCCTCACCATAAACAGAAGCTGGCTGTGTTCAGCAAACAGCGGGAATTATTTCCGATATGTGTAGTTTCATGTAGAAACGTGAAAGTATAAATGTGCTGCTATTTGATACTGCAAAGCTTTCAATGCTATTCAGTCGTTACATCTACATGAGCACCTCCAGCCTGTAGATTGTGACACCTTTGATCACTGAAGTTAGCTGAGTAAAGATTTTATTTGTTGCAAATTCTAATATGCCTTTACTTTTCTTTTTGTTTCCTCCCTCCAACCCCTTCTGTTAAATTCCCTGTCTAGGATCATCCAGAACCGGATCCTCATGTTTGTCCTGAGCGCCATCATTCTCCTCACCATTGTGCTGGCCATTTATTTTGCTGTCACAGGCCACTGATACATCTCTATTCTTCTGTGATTAATAACGACAAACTGCTTGTTCTGTGTAATTAGGACAAATTGGTCACATGAATCATCTTCTTGCACTGACAGATTTCTTCTCTACTGCGCATTGACTCCGGTACAAGCCGGGAGAAAAAAAATTTTTTTGTATCATTGTTTGCTTATTTCCTTTTGCTGTTGTTGAGAAGGTGACTTGGATTTTTTTTAGTTATAACTGGGATTGTTGAGGTGTTGCTGCGTGTTCAGTGCTGGCAGAAGAAAAGAAAAGTAGAATCATTTTAAGTCCTGTTGTGATGGGATTGTATGTTGGTGTGCTTACAGACCTTTGTGTATGTGTGTACAATCTGTCAACAGCTTGCAGGTTATATCTACAGAGGATAAATGATGGGGAACTGTGGTTAACTAAAAAAATAAGACGTAGAGTGCCGCCCTGACATACACAACTCCCAGGTCCAAAGGACAAGTGGGTTGCTTAATTCTCTGACGTCACGTTGGTTTAGATTTTAAGCACAGACCAATTAATGATTGTGACACTCCCGCTCCTACAAATGCATCATGTAACATTATGGAATATACAAGCAGCTGTTTCTTTTCTCTTAACAAAATAATGGAAATAAATCATGAACCCTTGGGTCCTACTTTCTGTAATAAAAGTGTAATATGCTTAAAAGATGCTAAGCTGCAATTTAAAAAAAAATTAGAAACACAAATCAGCATTCTAAAAGGTTGCTGCTGCAAATTTTAAATGCTCCATGTAAATGACAGCAAACCTCGAGCGCTGCCTGACGTCAGTTCGCAGCTACACGATGAAGAGCATTTGATATTCTGTTTAAGGCAGTCTGAATTGTCTTATTTTGGAACTGGCTTGGTGGGGGGCTTTCTTTGCTTTTGCTTCAGAGCTGAGAGCTTCAAAGGCTCAAATTAATCGTGAACAAAATTGTGCAGATCTGACCATCCCATGTGGGTAAAACCCATTGAGGTTATCATTATCTTAAATTCCACCAATTCACCAAACCTCATCAGATAATGACCTCCGCATAGTTTTTTTTATTACCATGGCAGCACAGATTGTCTACCACACAGAAAAAAAAATTGCATTCTTCACAATACTTTTTTTTCCCTTCTCTTTTTTTTATAAAACCTGTCAGATCATTTCAGTATTTCAAACCTGAAGAAAACAGCCTGCCTGGAAATGTATTTGAAGTTGTAATAGTGTCAAAAAGTCACGGTTGACTGACAGATGTCAGTCCCAGTGGACCTCATTAAATCATAAAAACTTGACAAGGAAATAATTGTGCATCACCAACAACCTGGCTGCTGTTTAAACATTTTATTTTGTTTCATTATTAGGATCAACTATTTTGTTCATTAAGAAATTGCATTAAACAACAGTTTTGTGGCTAATGATCTGTTCTGGGCTTATGTCTGTTTTCTTTAAACATCAGCTGCGTCATGTGGTTTCTTTTGCAGTCGTGCTATCATCTGGCAGAAATCCACCCCTCAGAGCTGCGGGTACCATTGGAATATAAAATGGATTATTCATTACCAACCTCCTTGTGACTTATTTGGTTTCATGTAGTGGTTGAGGGTTTCACTGTCTTTCCGTGGAGAAGATGAAAACTTGTCAAAAATAGGTTATATCTTATTCTCGGGGCAACAAAATCAGTGGGTACACACATGCTTCAATGTTTAATGAATGCAGATTTTAACCCCTTTACATGACTTTGACTGTGAGCTCTGCGTCGACAAAGAAACCTCACTTTAAGAAAGAACTGGTAGTTAATTGGCAATCTGCAAGTGTGTCATGATTTATAAATTACTGCTAACTTTAGGTTATATTTTCTAATAATGAGATATTTCAAAAAATCCATACATATTCATGCACTTACATTTCCACACGTATGAAAAAAGAAGCAGGCTTAATTATGTGTGAATTTTGGCATTATTGTAATGACCACTTGGAGTTGAATGTTTTCTGGTATTTTATTTATTCAGTCGATTTTGTACAAAGAGCTATGAAATCTGCCTCTATGTTTGCTTTCCCCTTGTTCTACATTAGATGTATGGAATGTGTATGTTATTTAATGTATCAATTACAGTATTACATTCCAAAAGAATGAACTGTTTGTGTCGCCTTTTTTTTCTGCTTTATACTGAGTGATCACATTTCAAAGCCTGCACTGTACGATACCTTAAGTGTTTTTTTTCTTCAAATTCAAGGATTTTGATAACCCAAGTGGATATATGCTGTCTATTGATTTTTTTTTACAATGACTCCTGGATAACCTATTTCCTCATTCATTTTTAAACTGAACTCGTGAGATTTTAAAGCAATTCTGCCCAGACTCTGAAAATCAAAATCCCTCTTTGACCCCTGAAATTCTAATCCCAGCATAGATCACAGTTGTTGAATATTATCTTTTTACAAAGCTGGTAAAACAAAAATGTCCAAATCACTGGATACAATAGGTCATGACTGTGATTCTAATTAGTGATGCAAAGGATCATTCTATAATATCATTTAAATATATCACAAAAGTGATACTGTCCTTATTTATTTATATTTAACTGCAGCATTGCGGATTGTTCAAAACTCAAAACGAGTTTAGATACATCTGGTTATCCAACCCACAATAACTTGTGCATTCTTATATGTAACTGGCTGAAACATACCTTTCGGTTGAGCTGCAACATCTCACAGTATGAAGTTTTAACGTTATACACCCTGTATATGAAAAATAATGTGACTTTATTTGATGACATCTGCTTAAAGAATATTTACTCAGAATTTTGATTGATTAAAACACCTAGTTACAGGAGTAGGCCATTAAGCCCCACCAGCCTGTTTCATCATTCAGTGAGATCCAATCAGAAATGGCTACATGTTACTGAAATCTATTTAACCTGACTTTGTATTGTCAGTATAACAAATACTTTGTGGCCCCCAGTTCGTTATCGTTTTAAACCATTCAACAATATCTGTCGGTCACATTTGTCCTAAAACAAATGATTAAATGCTTTCAACAGGATTACGAAGAGGTGAAACTTTAATGATTCGGAGTGCTCTCCAGCTTAAAGATTTCCAAGGTCTGAGCATGAGATGAGTTCCAAACTCTTGTTATTGGTGACCATGTTCTAACTTGCTGACCTAATCATGAACTCAGCTTCACCATCTATGCATTCTGAAAAGCCTGAAATCTTAAGGAGCCTAAGTATGATAACATGATTGCACAGGCTCTGAATTTTATCACAATGGATAGCCTGTCTGTCATGACACGAATAGCGGATTGTGAAGGCAGGAATGGGAATGGTTCATATTTCATACACCTGCAGTTCACGGAAGCAGCTTCCTCCACTTGCATCCGATTTTGGTAGCTCAGGAGTGTGGAACCTGAAGTGTGCAGAGTAGAGGTAAGAGCAAGTGTGAGCTTTGTGAATTTCTTTGATACCCCTTTGGAGACCTGCAGTTCCTTCTTTGCATTTGGTCCTGGGACACTTTTAGTTTGGCCAGGTTCCCTTTACAGTTGTTAATTTGTATAGGAAGTGTATAAATTCACTCACTGTCAGCCTCATTGAAACAGACCTGGCAAAATCATCTGTCAAAAATGTCAAGAAGATCTCGCAAAATGAACCTGTCAAAAGGAACTGTCAAGGCATTTACATGTCCTGCCCTTTAAATCTTTGAAAAAAAATTACAGGACTGTTTTTAAAAGTTTGCTGTTGGCATAAATCTGTAAGTTTCTATGATTGGATTACTGCTACGTGACCGATTTAATCTATACCGCAATAGAATGCCTGGCATTTCATAGTTTGATTGACAGCTACAAGTTGCTCTAGACTCTTTGAAGTAGGACTATGAATTCCTCGCTAATTATAAGAGATTATGCACTTGAATGAAATGTTTGTAATTATAAGTCTTCATGTCATTGAAGGAATGTAAATGTTGTAATTTTTTCCTAGGCATTTGGAACTTTATTTTACAAAGTGTCATTTTATCTCATATCTGCATTGGTCCTGAGGTCTGGGGCATGGGTTGGAATAAGTTGGCCTGGAGTTATAAAAGGCCATGGGAGTGAGTACAGGGGGCATACATTGGCATGGATGGTACGAGAGAGCCCTGGGGGGGTCGTTATTGCGGCGATAAGTTGGTGTGTAGGATATGAGAGGGCCGTAGGTGATACTGGGGAAATAGATTGGCGTGGATAATTTGGGAGGGTCATGGGGTAGATACAAGGGCATAGACTGATATGGAGGGTATGCAAAGCCATGGTGGGTGATTACTGGGGGCATGCGTTGGCATAAGGGGTTATGAGAGGATATGAATGCGGCATAGCAATTGTGGGGAAGGGATGAGGACTGCTAGATGTTTTATCCTTCTAATTTCTGTACACAGTACCAGGACTTCAAGGCAGGTCTTCTGCCCGATCACGCATCCCACCACATCCACATCCAGCATCCTCTTCACAACTTCTGCAGTCATCCTTCCAATATAGCCTGTCCAACTGGACTGAAAATACAATGTCTAGGCAACCATTTTTAGAAGTTAGCTTTATAGAGTTGGGAATTCCCCCAACGTGGTGCATCGAACTCACAGAAAGAAATCCAGGCCTTACTCTGTATGTGTGTGTGGGTGTGAGTGTGGAATGAAGAGAATATATAGTAGAAAAACACAGGATATAGAAAATATTCCATTGACCCATTGTTATTCGTGTAGGGTTTCTTATAATTTCTAAATTTAACAGCACAAACTTTGGCCCATTCTACATGAAAAATTTAGACCCCTTTTCTCTCTCATCCTTTTATTTTTGTTCAAATATTTATCCACTTTCCTTTTAAATTGTTTCTATTTTTGTGATTATTTGTACTATATTCCCTACCTCAGCAACTCCTTTTTTTAAAATTAGTAACTTCATTTAGTGGTGATTTTAACTTTATAGTTTCTAGTTCCTGATTCCTGATGGGTGTAAATATTTTCTCAAGAATTATTCCACATTGCACAAGCCTATCCCAATTTCATGTTTGACATCATAGCAGACAGTAAGCCTGTGGAATTTGGAGAGCACGGTTTTTTTTTATTCCCAAGTGGGACATGGGCATCAATTTCTAGCCACCATTTATTGTCCATCCCTACTTTCCCTTGTTCAGTCCATCGCTGTGGTTCTGGAGTCACATGTAGGCCAGACCAGATGAGGATGGCAGATTTCCTTCCCTAAAGGAAAGGGTTTTTCCCAACAATGATTTCATGGTCATCAGTAGATTCTTAATTCCAGGTATTTTTTTATTTATTGAATTCAAATTCCACCATTTGCCAATGTGGGATTTGAACCTGGGTCCCCAGAACATTAGTTGACTTTCTGGATTAATAGTCCGGCTATAATACCACAAATCCATTGCCGTCTTATGTGCAGGAGACCATGCATCAGATTCCTAACAGTGGGGAAAATCTAAAAGCGATGAAGTGAATGGTGAGCAGGTAACAAAAGGAGGAAATAGTTGAGGAAGCTCATTGATATGTCCATTTGCAAATAATTTAAATGCAATTCAACATAATTTATTCATGTCCCTCCAATTTAGTGAAACTCTTACACGTCTCTCTTGCCTTAAGTAACCCACTTAGTGAAAGTTTGCATCTTATATGTGGTTCCTTGACTCACTGAGAAATCCTTTGGACTTCCAGGTGACTGAAACAGAGGGCACTTAACTGGTCATGGAGATGTTGGCCGTAATTTTACTGTCTCGTCCGCCTTGAGCTTGTAGGATGGAATTCTCCGTTGGCTTCAGGCGGGATTTTACGAGTCTCGTCCGAGCGAGGTCATAAAATCCCACCCATTATCTCTGTGAAAATTAGTACTCTAATAGGTGAAGCTTCAGGTAGAAAATTCAGGACTCAGAAGTACGGGATCCAAAATTTAAAGGGGCAATGCACAATTGAGGGGCATGGGATCCTCCTTTAAAGTAGCATCACAGATGAGAGTCCCTGGCGGCATGTTACATAGCAGGCTATTTGCAAGTAAAGGGAGAGTTAGTGGCAGCATGGGAATCATCTACAGAATCTTCCTTCTTCACCCCCAGGGCAATGGAGGGGATCTGCTGATCGACCTCTGAGATCTCAGATGGATTTGTTGATGCCACTGAATGATCTCATAGGACGGTGAAGGAAGCTTCTCCCTGGATCTTGGAATGCCAGTTTATTCTAGAGCAGCAGAAGTTCAGATGTTGGTGATTCAAACTGCTGAGCCTTACAAAGCCTGCAAAGTGATTTCCACCTGCCAACACCCTTTAAATATAACTCTAGTTCCTACCTGGCTGTCAGGCGATGCAAGCTTACTGATGTCAGAGCCACCTCCACAATGTGACCTGGCAGCAAGCCCCTGTCACCGGCATTTGTCAGCTCGCTACTGCGTAATTAAGCTCAGCCTTGTACCTGCACCAGATCACCACTGACCTTATGGAGGATACTATGACTGTGGACTAAGACCAGTCCCCTACTGTCTACTTTGCTTCATAACTAAAGTCTGTCAGCTCTACTCAATCTCTTCTGCGACCAGTCCATAGTCTCGGAACAAGGAACAGTACAGCACAGGCCCTTCGACTCTCCAAGCCTGTGCTGATCATGTTTATCTATCTAAACCAACCTGTTCCCTGTTTATTCATATGCCTGTCAAGATAAGTCTTAATTTTGGCTAACGTAACTGCCCTAAACACCTCACTTGGCAGTGCATTCCAGGCCCCGTGCATCTCCACTGAACCTTTTCCCCCTTTCTTGAACTTGTGCCCTGTTGTAATTGTCATATCTGCCCTGGGAGAAAGTTTCCAACTGTTTATCCTATCTGTATCTCTTATCATTTTATAAACTTCTATCAGGTCGTCCCTTAACCAGGGAGAACAATCCCAGTTTATTCAATCTGTCCTCATAGCTAATATAAGGAACCCGAGAAATGTTGAAAGGAGCTGGCAATTTAACTGCTCTAGCCTGTCCCACCAGCATTCAGTGAAATCATGGCTCAACTGCCAACTAATTTCATTCAGCTGCAGTTTCCTGGAACATTTAGCTCCAAACTACTTTCAGAAAAAGATTACCCTGCTGATTTATTCAATATAGACATTGCTACATGGGAACTTTGTAAACTGGTGAACAATTTTAATTTGCCAAAACCCGACTTAGCTCCTCCCATCAGGCAAAAGACTAAAAAATGAAGTTTCATCCATTTACGTCAATTCTGAATGGATGCAAAACTGCAACCAACATTTTAAGCACACGTGACACACTTTGCTATTTCTAATGTTCTGTGGTCTGGATTTTCTGAATCATTGCATGTTTCCATGAAAATAAAAAGTGAAAAGCTACCACAATTGCATTTTGTCAAAAAGTTGGTTATGGTTTCCATGCAGTTGCACTACCTTTCTTTGGCATAACTCATTCACAATCAGCACAAGTGGTACAGATTTTTAAAAATTCATTCATTCACGGAGAGTGGGCATCGTTGGTTAGGGCAGCATTTAGTGCCCATCCCTGGTTGCCCTTGAGAAGGTGCTGGTGAGCTGCTGCCTTGAACTATTGCAGTCCATGTTGTATAGATGCACTGTCAATGCTGTTAGGGAAGGAATGCCAGCATTTTGACCCAGCAAAAGTGAAGGAATAGTTACATATTTCCAAGTTAGGATAACTTGGAGGGGAGCATGCAAGTGATGCTATTCGCATGGACATAATCTGGCAGCCCTACTAGCCATGGGTATAAATGCCGTAATGTCCTCTAAATCTCGTGAATGGCCAAAAACTGAACTTGTGCCAGTGAAATCTCAGTTTGAGATCATCCCCCACTCCCTCTGCTTTCCATACATTTTAATTAATTTGCATTTAGTTACAGGGCTTGATGCCGTAACAATTGCCCATGACGTTTCTTTTCCCCCAATGGCACAAATTACTATTGGTTTTCAAAAGTGAAAACTAGTCATGATCACCATGCCAGGGGTGTGAGAGTGCCTGTAGCCCTCAGGGGTTGAAGGACATGCCTGGGCTTTTCCCCCTGGCATTGCCAGTGGCAAATACTAGAGTTTGTGCCCCTTTTGCACGTGGAGAGGGCCCCTAATGTATGGCGGCAGAAATGTGTGGGCCGGCAGGAGTTCCCCTTGTGTTTGGGCAGGGTTATTCCCCTTATCTGGCAGGGTGGCTCCCGATGTTCCAAACCAGGAGCAGCTGGAGATGGGGTCTTAAATTTAACTTTGAATTCAGGGCGCTCTTTAAAAATGGCATCCCAATCTCAGATTCCTGCCGTGCTTAGTCCACAACCCTTCAGCTGGTTGTGTGAACCCCACCGGCACTTTGAAGTTGCACTGTTGTTAAATCAAGCAAGAAAGGTTGACTATGAAACTGGCACATTTTGTTCAGCTTTTCTCATTTGATCCAACAGGATACAATTTTGGGAAGGTTGCGCCCAATATATTTGCCACCATGATCTTTTAGGTAGTAGCAATCATGAGTTTGGAAGGACACAGTAAATCACAGAATTTTAAGTGCAAATTGTTTTGTTATAGCTGGAGTTTTATTAATATTTTGCACAAATTTAAAAAATATACTAGAAACTGATACCTTGCACAATGTTGGCTACTTTCCTAGAGTGACTTAATCACAATTAGGTGTTTATAATTAAATGCCATTGTTTGCTGGCTTTTAGGAAGATTCTGAAAATTAAGCAGGATCTTCCAGATGCAGGGCTCTAATTGGTAGGTTGTAACAAATTTCAAAGCTTTCTTTAATTTACGAAGATCCTGGCTGCAGTACTCCAGTACAACTAAGAAATGATTTGGAAAGTATTTTTTCAAATTTGTGTCCAGAAGTTCAAAATTGGGTTTCTCATGACTTACCTTTTCAGAGGTGGAGCTCAGACCTAGGAGGAGAACCCAAGGCTTGGGAGTACAAAATAAAGGTATGGTAAGGCTTAGTACATTTTTTTGGTGGAAGCAGCAAGATAAATTGGCAGTAGTATGGCAACAAACAATGGCACAGTTCAGAAAGTGACATGGGGCCAACGGGACCAGCTAATTGGTGAATAAATCCTGGTAGGTATTTTCGAACCGTATTAAATTATAAATCATTGTTTAAGCAAGAGTCAGAATTTTTTTAGATTTTTTTTAAGAAGTCTTTTAAAGTTCAAAGTTTAAAGGGATTAGTCATGGCAGGACAGCTCAAAACTATGCTCTTCCTGCTCAATGTGGGAAGTTGGGCACACATACCTAGTGCCTTGACCAGCAGGCGTGCAAAATGTGTGTCCAGATGTATCTCTGAAAGCTCAGGTTTCAAAGCTGGAATGGCAGCTGGAGACACTGTGGAGCATTTATGAGTCTGAGAGCATCATTAATGGCATGTTTAGAGGGGTGGTCATGCGTCAGCTAAAGGGACCTGAGGAAGAAAAAGAATGGATAAGCACCAGACAATCCAAGAGAAACAGTCAGATAGTTCAGGAATCCTTGGGGTTCTGCTCACAAATTCGTATTCCATTTTTGAAACTGATAATGGCATTGGTTCCTCTAGGGAATGCAGACAGAACCAGGCTTCTGGCATCACCAACAGCCTGTCTATACAGCGGGGAGAAAGAGAAATATTAACGAGATTCTTTAATCAGGGGTGCAGATAGTCACTACTGTGGCTGTCAAAGTGACTCCAGGACAGTGTCTAACCTATCTGGTGCCAGGGTCCATGATGTCACTGAATGGCTGCAGGGCATCCTGAAGGGGGAGGGTGAGAAGGCAAAGGTCATGGTAGATGTTGGTACCAATATCATAGATGGAAACAGGGATGAGGTCTTGCATCAAGAAGTTAAGCAGTAGACTAAAAAGCAGGACCTCTTGGGTTGTAATTGCTGGATTGCTCTCAGTGCCACATGCTCGTGAGCATAGAAATAAGAGAATAGTACAGGAGGGAAAGTTTTAGATTCCTGTATCACTGGAACAGTTTCTGGGAAAGGTGGGGCATTTACAAGCAGGATGGTCTATATCTGAACCAAATTGGACCTAACATCCTCGCAGGAGGGTTTGCTCGTGCCGTTGGGAGGAGTTTAAACTAATTTAGCAGGAGGAGGGAACATAGATTGTTGACAGAATAGGGACAATGCATAAAATAGTAAAATAATCAAATCGAGGGAGAACAGTTCTATAAAGTTTCAAGGGAGTGGGGCAAGATTGGATGACCTCTGTTTTAATACGAGGAGTATTATAGATAAAACGGAAGAGTTACGGTTGAGGATTCACATGTGGAATTGTGATATTGTAGCTATCACAGCGACATGGTTGAGGGAGAGGCAGGATCGGCAGCTCAGCATTTCGGGACATAGAATATTCAAGTGAGACAGGAGTGAGTAAAAGAAGAGGAGGTATTGCATTATTAAATAAGAAGTCAGTTACTGCAGAAAGGAGAGATAATATCTTAGAGGGGGGTTCAAATGAAGCTTTGTGGGTAAAACTTAAAAATAAAAAAAAGGGCAGACATGTTGATCGGTGTTTATTATGGACCAAATAATCAGTGGGAAATTGACCAAAAAAGTGCACAATTCGTGAAGGTGTGTAAAAATAATAACAATAGAATAATTATATTAGGTAATTTCAACTTCCCAACATTAATTGAGATAGTGTTAAGGGGTTGGATGGAGTGGATTTCTTGAAATGTGTGCAGGAGAACTTTTTAAGTCAATATGTGAAAGGCCCAACAAGGAATGGTGCAGTGCTGGGGATAGGACCTGGGTGGGATTGTTATCAGTACAGGCTCAATGGCCAAATGACCTCCATCTGCACTGTAGATTGTATAATTGGCTGGATGGTTAACAGTGAGGTTGAGTGTCTTGGACTGCAGGATGATCTAGATGGGATGGTCAAATGGACAAATAAGTGGCAGATGAAATTTAACTCTGATTCACTTTGGTAAGCATATTTTGACAAGGAAGTATTCAATGAGCGGCATGACACGAGGAAGTTCTCTGGAACAAAGGGTCGTCGGCGTGTTTATCCACAGATCTCTGAAAGCAAAAGGGCATGTTAGAGTAGTGAAAAAGGCATATGGGAAACTGGCCTTTATCAATCAAGGCATAGATTACAAAAAGCAGGGAGGTCATGTTGGAGTTGTATAGAATGTTGGTGAGACTACAGCTAGAGTATTGTGAGTTCTGGTTGCCACATTATAGGAAGGATGTGATTGCACTGGAGGGGCTGCAAAGGAGATTCACCAGGATGCTGACTAGGGATGGAACATTTAAATGATGAAGAGAGGTTGGATAGGCTTGGGTTATTTTCATTGGAGCAGTAAAGACTGAGGGGCGACCTGATCGAGGTGTACAAGATTATGAGGGACATGGACAGAGTGGATAAGGAGCAGCTGTTCCCCTTACTTAAAATGTTAGTCATGAGGGAACACAAGGTCAGAGGCAGAAGTTTTAAGGGAAATGTGATGGAAAAGCTTTTTTTTATCCAGAGGCTGGTGATGATCTGGAATGTGTTGCCTGAGAGGGTGGTGGAGGCAGGTTGCCTCACATCCTTTAAAAAATACCTGAATGCACATTTGGCACAGCATAACGTTTAAGACTGTGGGCCAAGTGCTGGTAAATGGGATTAAGTAGTAGGTAAGTCAGGTGTTTCTCCCATGCCAGTGCAGACCCAATGGGCCAAAGGGCCTGTTCTGCACTGTGTGATACTGAGTGCTGGACTGCCATGTTGATTTAAAATATTTATTTTTTTTTGTGTGATACTAATTTTCAGCTGGACTAATCACATTCTATCCAGTTACCACTTTCAATGTATCGAGGAACCATTTCTTACCCCCTCCTCCCAAAGAGAGAAACTCAAGGTTTAATTTGCTGCCCAATCAAGTTGGTTCACAGCAGATTTTGTGACATGGCAGTGGCGCTCTCTTGTCTGCCAATGTGTTCAAGCAGAAACGTAAGAGAAATAAACTTTCAAAATTGGCACGATTTGGCATTTGGGCTATAGCGGAAACATTACCCAACTGCATTGAATTAGTATAAGTAACTGCGTAACTGCTTCAAAGATAAATTTTTGTAACAGCAAAATGAAAAGAAGGTTTAACACGAGCGAGAAGGCAAGAATGTTCCTTGCTTTCCTTGGACTCCTCTGAATGTAAGAACAGAGGTAGGTCATTCAGCCTCCCTCTTCTGCCATTCAAATTGCTGGTGTGGTAACTCGACTGACTCAATTATGTTTAATGATTTCTGCTCTCTGACTGGTTTTTCATTCTGACTTGTGCTATTCAGTTAAGTAGGAAACTGCCACAGATTTATAATTTGGAACCAAGGAAACTCTGGTTGGTTGTGAACACAATCGACGAACATTTGTCCTGATGCTTGGGAATACCACTGACTACATTACTCCAGTCCATAAAAATATTATTTATAAACCAACGTCACTCTTCTGTTTTCTATCCTGTAACTAACTGCCTAGACACGCTGCTTCCTTCCATTTAATGTCATGTATCTTCATTTTGGTTAATGAATCTTTTCTATGGTAAATAGCAATTTTTAAATTTTATTTATTAGTCACAACTAGGCTTAAATAAACATGCAGCGAACTTACTGTGAAAATCTCCTAGTCATCACACTCCAACACCTGTTCAGGTACACTGAGGGAGAATTTAGCATGATCAATGCACCTAACCAGCATGCCTTTCAGACTGTGGAAGGAAACTGGAGCACCTGACTATGAGGAGTTTGCACATTCTCCCCACGTCTGGTTTGTGTCTCCTCTGGGTGCTCCAATTTCCTCCCACAGTCCAAAGATGTGCACTTCAGGTTGATTAGCCATGTTAAATTGCCCTTGGTATCCCCAGATACGTGGGTTAGGAGGATTAGTGGGGTAGATACGTGGGGTATAGGGAAAGGGCCTGGGTGGGATGCAGACTTGAAGAGTTGGTGCAGACTTAATGGGTTGAATGACCTCTTTTCTGCACTATAGGGATTCTATAGTATACACCTGGAAGAAACCCATGCAGACACAAGGAGAAAGTGCAAACTCCACACAATCAGTGACCCAAACTGGAAATCGAGCCGAGATCCCTGGCACTGAGAGGCAGCGGTGCTAACCACTATGCTACCTATTGGCATTTTCCTTTCAATAGACTGTTATTTCCTCAAGAAACCACGGCATTTATTAATTTATTTCCATAAATAAAGTTGCTTGTCCTAAATCAACCCGTATCTTCCCAGATGAACACTAATTTTATCCTATAATTTGGCACAGCCATTGTTCAGCTAATTTGTATGTTCCTTTCTCCCTTTGCTGAACAGAGGGTGTGGGAAATCCATCCGGTCCTCTGCTTACAGTTTCTGTATCCAAGCTGCCTTTGTTGTTTCCACAGATCTGTCCAAGACCTGGCAGCTTTACCACTTTGAATTCCACCATTCTTCCCAGTATTGTCTGATATTCATCAAACAAATACAACTATTCTCTTCCTCTTCAGTAAGTACTAATAAGCATAACAATTTGCATGATTTTTGTAAGGAAGGACATAAAAAGATACAAACAGGCACACATTTCAAGAACTGAACACCATTGAACTGGAGCATTTGATAGATTGAGGGACTTGTTGTGCTAGGACAGGTTTTTAGATCTGAAATAATTCTGAGGAATAAAGATATTGCTCCTCAGATATTGATTAAGGGGACATTGATTAAGCTGCTGAAATGGGCAAATGAATAAATCTGAAATAGTTTAAATTGATTGTATGGCAAGAGAACATGGTTTCAAACTCATGAAAAGTGAATTTAGGACTGAGAGTAAGAAATCTTTACACACAAAAATGATCACAACTTGATGTCATTTTAGGAACAATGGAGGCCACAGCATGTTCTAAATGTATGAACTAAGATAGCACAAATGGCCTTCCTTGTCCTTAAGTGTCTTGTGAAATAAAAAGTTTCTCTTGGGAAAAGGAACTCTAAACACTGTTCGCACAGACAACATTAGGTGCTGCATAATGCTAAATTAGCTATCCCCCATCAGTACTAAGGCAACACTGAGGTCTTCAGTGCCTCAGAGGTGGGCAGGTGGAAAAACAGTTCCTGATTGATTTTTGGTGACTTCTGTTGATAAATGGCTGCATGCCGATCTTTAGCGGTGACTGCGCTAATTCTGCAACAGATTCTGCCAACCTGTACGTTTACAGATGAAGAATGGTAATCGAGGCAGAGAACTGCAGAGTGCAAGTGCTCAAGAAACCATTTCTCAGTTAGGCTCAGCATCCGAATTTAGTTCTATACATGTTAAATATGCATCACACTCAGTTATATTGCAGTTAGAGATTTTTTTATGTTTCCATGATGTTTCAAGTTTATTTATTAGTGTTGCAAGTAGGCTTATATTAATGCTGCAATGAAGTTACTGTGAAAATTCAAATAATGTCCAGTGATCAATCATTTGCTCTAAACAGATTAAATCTATAATCATTCACAAACTCAACAGAGGAAAGCGGTAACTAGTTGGAGATAAAGCAGAATTAATTTGAAATAAATTCTGTGCCTGGCATGGGTGGATTCACGTGAAAATATAATGCTGACCAGAGTTTGGAAAGTGAAACTGAATGTATGGGAAATGCGTTGCAAGTCAGTCAGCAATATTTTTTGTTCTTTCCTGGGATGGTGGCATGACTGGCAAGGTCAACATTATTTTCTTGAGGAGATTATGCTGAGTCAGATTCCTGAACCACTGCAATGTAGATACACCCACAGTGTTATTAGGGAGGGAGTTTCAGGATTTTGATTTCATAACCATGAAAGGACAGTGATACATTTCAAAGTCTGGATGGTGACTTGGAGGGGAACTTGCAGCTGGTGATGTGTCCATGCATCTGCTGCATTTGTCCCTCTAGAGGTGGTGGGTTTGAAAGATGCTATCGAAGAAGCCTTGGTGATTTGTGCAGTGCATCTTAAAGATAATGCATTCAGCTGGCACTATGTGTTGGTGTGAGAGGAAGTGAATATCTAAGATGATGGATGGTGTGTGGATCAAACAGAGTACTTTACTCTAGATGTTGTTGAACTTTTTGAATGTTGTTGGAGTTGCATTTATTCAGGCAAGTGGAGAGTATTCCATTGCACTCCTAACTTGTGCACTGTAGATGATTGTAGGCTTTGTGGAAAAAGGAGGTGAATTACTTACCACATGATTCCTAGCCTCTGACCTTGATATTGCCTGTACACTTAAGAAACTGAATACAATTTAAAGAGTCTACCTGAACCCATGGAAGCTAGCAATTTTGACTTGGGTGTATGGCTAGATTTGTGGTGGGTGAGGGGGTTACATTTTGCATTTAAAATACTCCAATATTTTGTATTGGTCCATTCAATTCCTCAAGTTGCATTGAAAGGTAGGGAAAGGTAAAACTAGAGGGCATAGGTTTAAAGTGAAAAGGGAGAGATGCAACAGTGTCCAAAAGGGCAATATTTTCTCCGAGGTTGGTGAGTGTCTGGAGCAAGCTGCCAGAGGTAATAGAAGAGGTGGATACAATGTTTTTGCTTTTAAAATGCAATGCTTTTAAAAGCATTTAGACAGTCACATAGCTAAAATGAGTATAGAGAATGGACCAAACATGAGCAATTGGGAATAGCTTAGTGGTGAAAACTGGGTGACATCAATAAGTTGGGCCAAAGGGCTAATTTCCATGCTGTAAACGTCAATGACCCTAAGACTCTAAATGACCAACGTAAACGAGTGTAAACTTTCCCCCAATATTTAACTATGATCCAACACATGTTAAGTTCCAGAGGGATCAGGGCATGACGTATGTATCACTTTGCATCTGACAGATTTATTATAACATTGCTGCTCTGCAATAAGCAGATGATGCTCCAATGTTTTGTCCACATCCCCTTGATGATACAGTGCAGAGTGGAAACATCCTTAAGGAATTAGAAACCAGATTAGAACTCTTCATGGCATAGCGCAATGAAGTGCCAACATGCTGCTACCAACCCCACTTCAAAGGAGAACTGATACAATCAGGAGAAACTGCAGCCAATAACACAATGCACAAAGTCCTTAGTCTAGGATGACTTGAAAATTTGCTGAACAATGACAGTCAACAGATATTAGCTCAATGTAAACAAACACAGAAAAGTAGCAGAGAAATATTTTGTAAGTTAAATTAAGAAAAATATGAATTACAGTTTAAAGAATTTTTGAGATTTCTGACCTATGTTAATATTTTTATCAAGCTCTGAGGCTAGTCTCTCCTTCCTTCCCCTTTCACTCCCCTTCCTTGATGGTTCAGCAAACGGCTGAGAGATCCTGGACTCTGACTTTCCATCTCTTTTCTGTAAGTGTTTCAGAAGCAATGCAACTTTTGAATCTCTTTATCCAGTCAAAAGCACAATGAAGTAAAACAATCTGTGGTTTAGGCAGCTTTCCCATTCAATTCAGCTATGATTTCTGTACAAACTGTTAAAGATTGGGACTACACTGGGAAGTATCCACTTTCACAGCTTTTTGGCAGCGAGTTTAGTGTTTTTTTTAAGAAAACAATATGAATTATCATTTGATTTTCATTTAATCAACTTCACTGATAGGATGTTCACAGTAGAAAGAATGATTGCATGTCAGCTATATTTAATTGGTTTGAAACTGAGTGGTCTGGTGGCTCAATGGGGTTATTATATCTGTGCTTTGAGCTACCAGGTGGCAACTTTGAAGAACCAATGTTGGAATTTTACATGCAGACAATTTTGATCTTGGTCAGGACTGAGTCATATGAACTGCTAATATCTATACAAGAAGGGTAAGCAATTGGATGAGGCACTTTGGCCAATAGTGCCACACCTCTTTGGAACATGCAGCAGAGGCGTGACAGAAGATTGCCTGATAATTTCCTGAGCAATCCGGTATCGGGTAGAACTAAGATGATTGGAAGGAATAGCTAAATAGGGACCGTGTGCAAGTAATAGAATAAGGCAGGAACAAACCTCATTTAAAGATTCTCCATTGTATAGTGTTAGTCATAGTACTATTGTCTCTGTATCAAAAAGTTGTGAGTTCAAGACTTGAGCACAAAATCCAAGCTAACATGCCACTACAATATCAAGTGGGTGCTGCAGAGTTGGAGGTACCATCTTTTGGATGAAATGCTCAGCAGACACACTCATTGTCAGTTAGATGTAAAAGTTCCCATAGCACAAGTCTAAAAAGAGCAAGGAGCTCTTCCCATGTCCTGGACAATGTTATCTCTTGTCCAACGTCATTGAGACAAATGATCTAACATTCACATGTTGGAGTTTGCTGTCCACGGATTGGCATTTTCTAATTACAACAGTGACTGTGCTTCAGAAATGCGCTATTGGCTGTAAAGTGATGGCCTAGTGTATTATTGCTGGATTATTAATCCAGAAAAATCAGCTAATGTTCTGGGGATCTGTGTTCGAATCCCATGATGGCCCATGGTGGAATTTGAATTCAATTAAAAGAAAATATCTGGAATTATGAATTTACTGATGACCATAAAACCATTATCAATTGTTGGAAAATCCATCTGGTTCACTAATGTCCGTTAGGAGAGGAAATCTGTCACCTTTACCCAGTCTGGCCTGCATTTGATTCTAGAGCCACAGCAATGTGGTTGACCCTTAACTGCCTGCAGGCAACTAGGGATGGGCAATAAATGCTGGTCAGGTGCCCATGTCCCGTGAATGAATAAAAAAAAGTCCTGAGATTGTGAAACGTGGAAGTTTTTTTAAAATTAATATAATTGTTGAACATCAAAATCTTTACAAAAAGATTTTCTATATCCTGCAAAAAGATAGAGGGTTTCCATTTAGTGCAATAGTCATGTAAAACAAATCTTTAAATGCTGTTGGTGTTGTTAAGGTTATAATGATATAGACTGCTTGGTATTGTATATCCACAGAATAGATACAGATCCATCCATCATTGAGAGACTGTGAACAACAGAGAGGCTTACTTATGTTTAGTACTCTTCAGGAGGACATAAGGGAGTATTTTACAGAGAGTGAAACTGGATTCCAAATGAGAGTGAGAGAACAGATAAAATGGAATTGGAAAGCTAGACTAAAAGCAAAGGTGAAGAAACTCTTTGACAGGCAGTCGAAAGCGCGAAGTGAGTAAGAGTTTCTAAGGGAATTCAGAGAGCAGGGGCATGGTATCTGAAAGAGCAGCCGGCAATCAAAGAGTGCAACGGTGTCAGAGGATAGAATGAAGAAGGATATCATTGTGTCGGGTGGAGACTGCTCAAAATGAAGACAAAGGTTTTGGAGTTTATTTGTAGAAGCACTGGAGGCCGATGGAGCCTGGGGCAAGACTGCAGATATGAAAGCACAGAGTTTTAAGAAGATAAGGGCATGGGTGGTGGCAGGATGAATAAGCTGGGGTTTTGAGGGAGGAGGCCAGTTGCAAAGTGAACAATGTCTTGGCTGTACCATGGAAGAAGTAAGAACAAAGATAATTGGTATTGGAAAAGAGGTTGGTTGTCAAATGGAACTATGGAGGGAAAACGCAGTTCAGGATTTTAAATGATGTACCATTGGATTCCGCTAGAGGTGGCCTGCGTTAAGGCTAAGGGAGTTGAAAACAGAAACACATCAGTGTTGAAGAAGATTAATAACGTTAAAATCATTTTTAAATTATTTTACAATGTCAATCCTGGGACCTTTAGACAGTCATCTGTTACATTAATTTACATTATGCTAATTACAAGATCATTGGAACTCATCTCTAAAATTATTTAACAAACCGGAAAGTTATTTCTTGGTATCAGTAGACGATTAGCACAGTTTTACAATCTGCTCTTTATATTCATCCACTTCCTAATCTGTCAATAACAACCTCTTAGTAAAGTTGACCACTGGCAGGCTACTGATTACTATTTTACTGTCAAACATTATTAAATAGAATGACTTTGGCCATTGCATTACTGAGATATCAATTGTTAATTTCTCTTTAGATTTTTGTAATTGTGGCATTATGAACTTCACATCTTGATGTCTCCTTCATATAAATACTATTGTCAAGATATTCTAAGAGGTGTAATATTAGAATGAAGGCATTTGTTAATTTATTAAAATTTTATAATTTTTAAAATGTCTTTGGTATCATTAAAGAATGTTTAGTAAACAGTTACTTTATGACAAGAAGAATATGCTCAAACACAAGTAACATGCACGTGAAGTTAAATACAATTATATTCGGCTACATGCAAATACAATTAGTGACAGATACATTTGTATCATTTGGCTTTTGTTAGATTCCACAGAGCACCGTCACGGTTTTTCTCAATCCTGCAGGAACGTCCTTCATCCCGCCTATTTTCCACAGGATAAATAATGAAGGTCTTGCCAGTTACAATCCTGGAAAGTGTCACTTGCTTGGTGGCTTGGTAGGGTCGAGTTGCATGAAAGCTTCACAAAGCAGGAAAGCATCACTTCTGTGGAAACAGCCTTCCCTGATCAAGGATGTTGTATGCAGGTCACTGTGCGGCAGATGGCACAGCTCTGTGGCAGCCTTTCTTATGAAGTGGAAATGGCAACAGCGGATCTCCTCTGACATGCCCAGGTACATTAGAGTGCCTTTAACTGCAGGTGCTGGATCGCAACAGATGTGGACAAAATACCTCTGGGTTCTCTATGCCTGTATTTGATCTCCCCCTCACAAATTTCTCTTTTTCTTGATTATGCAGCAAGATCGGAAGAGCAGAAAAATAATCCATCATCATTCCTTTGTATGAAATTATTTAAAGAATGAAAGAACTTGAATTTATATAGTGCCTTTCGCATCCAGTTCCTAAGTATTGAATCACATTTGAAGCATCCTCATCACATTTTTTAGGCAATACGACTGCAAATGTGTGCAGGTTAGGGGGATTGACCAGGCTAAATTCTCCCCTCAGACGTTTGGATGGATTAGCTACAATAAATGTGAGAAGTTCGAGAGATAGAGTGGGAGAGAGCCTGGATAAATTATTCTGTCAGAGAGGCAAGGCAGACTCGATGAGCCGAAGAGCCTCTTTTGCACTGCAGGGATTCTATGATTTAAATTGGTGCAGAACAAGGTCCAAATCATAGTAGTATGTTGAAGGGTGAGTTAATCTACTTTTGCTTTGTGTTATATAAGGTACGTGTTTGGACATGGGGAAGAAATTTCCATTAGTGGTCGAGACTAAGGTCTGAGGACAAGCCTCAAAATAAAGGGACGACCCTTTAGGATTGAGATGAGGAGGAATTTCTTCAGCCAGAGGATGGTGAATCTATGGTATTCGTTGCCATAGAAGACTGTGGAGGCCAGGTCATTGAGTGCATTTAAGGCAAAGATAAATAGGTTCTTGATTGGTAAGGGAATCAAAGATTATGGGAAAAAGGCAGAAGAATGGGGAAAAGAAAATTATCAACTATGATGGAATGGTGGAGCAACCTCTAGGCTGAATGACCTAATTCTGCTCCTTCATCTTATGGAATCAATATGTTAGAACAGTTGTCTATCCTTGCTCAAATTATATTCTAAAGTATTTTTCCAAGCACCTGAACTGTAGAGCGATGCTTGATTGAATATCTCATCTAAACGTCAACATCTCCATCATAGCACTACCTGATTGTTGCTTTGAGTAGACCATTCACCCAAATCCCAAATTGAGACATGAACCCATAACCTCCTGGCTCAGTGGTGAGAGATGGACAATGCTAACAAGGTTAAATAGGAGCTCATAAAACTTAGAAATATTTGGAAGAGTGCCAGTGCAGGTCAATTATTATTTTATATCAAAATAAAGAAATTATAGAAATGCTTAACTGTTCACGCTGCTACAGTGTGCATGAGGTCAAAGATAGTCAAGAAAAAAGTTTGTTTTCGTTTTGTGGCCATATGCACACAGAGCAGGTGAAAAAGACAGATATGAAAATGTTTGGCAGGTTAGAGAGACCTGCTTGAAAATTGAAACATTTATCACCAGCAGTTTTAATTATCCAGACAGCAATGGGGAAAATAGCAGAGCAGAAGCTAAATTAGGTGGGTGAAGATTGCTTCTTTTCTCAGTTTGTCAAACAATCAATGTGGCTATGGTAATTCCAGGACTAATCTCCAGTAATGATCCAAGTTTTCAGGGGTCCCACTGAAGCATCTAGGATCAAATGATTGTAATATCATTATAACTGAAATGCTCTCTCTGTGGATGTTGTCTGACCTGCTGAATATTTTCAGTTTTTAATTTTGTTTCCAGCATTTACAGTATTTTGCTCGTGTATTAGAGGTTAACCCTCATTGTTCTGAAAGTATTTCTGAAATGACCTTGGGAAACCTAGTGGATGAAGACTTTGAAAGGTATAATTTAGTGAGTAGCAATCCCTATGGATTCAGGAAAGAGGAGCCTTATCAAGTGAATACATTGGACTATTTTTTCAAAGATATTACTGACATGCTATAGAGAGAAATTGAAAGTTATCAACAAAATTGCCTCGGAAATGAATGGCTAAGATAAAGAGCTCTGCATGATGAGATAAAGAATAGCACTTAATAGAATATTTAAAAATTAAGAACTTTAGCTGAAAAATGGCAATAATGTGACCATAAGAAAAAACATCGTGGAGAGAAAAGATGTTATTTATGAATGAAGAACTTGGATTGGTGTTTGAACATTTTGTAATTAATTTATTAACAGTGCAGGTGTATGGAACTGTGCCCCTTCCCCTGCCCTAACTCCAACAGACAGATTTGGAACCTGAAAATAGTCCCAGCTTATCCTTCCTTGTCCCCAAGGTGAAAATTCCCTCATTGTGTGAATGTCTCCATGAGTTCCATTCCTTCTCACTTCATTTGATTATAAGCATTGACTTTTGTGGTTCAACGCTACCAGCATTACTGCACCTCCACATCTCACTTCATCACCTGCAGGCAATAAAATTGAAACTATAAACCAGGTCATGCCCTGCACTGGAAGCTAGTCCCATCATCCAGCCTAGCACTATTTATTTTGGTATGAGCCACAATAATCTACAAGTCCAGCATGCACTCATTTACCTTTTTTTTTAAACAAATCCTGTGGTTAGCTCTGCTGTCTCACAGTGCCAGGGACCCTGGTTCAATGCCGTCCTTGAGTGAGTATGTGGAGTTTGCACATTCTCCCTGTGTCTGCGTGGGGTTTCCTCTGGGTGCTCCGATTTCCTTCCACAGTCCAAAGATGTGCAGGTTAGGTGGATTGGCCTTGTTAAATTTGTCTTAGTGACCCATGATGTACAGGTTAGATGGATTAGCCTTGGTAAATGGGTAGGGTTATGAGAACACGTACCCAAGGAGAGGACCTGAGTAAGATATTCTGTCAGTGAGAGCTGGTGTAGACTCGATAGGCTGAATGGCCTTCTTGTGCATTGTAGGGATTTTACAAATTGGTACCCAGAAAACACAATTTTACACCACTATAATCAAGCAAAATGCCTACAAGTCCTTTTGAAAGCTCTTGTTGTTAATTCCCATTGTCGATACCAGCATCAGTTCACCTCTTGCTCCTTGTCCCCATGTACATAGCACTTCTCAACATCCCCATTCCTCAGCCCAGGAGAATCAAGTGAAACTAACAGGATTTAACTTGCATCTTTGTTTTAATAAACGCTTGCCTTTAATTTTATGTTCATCGAGATCTTAGTGACAGTTGTAACTGCTACTGAACTCATGTCAGAGGGTTGCATTACGAACATCTCAGTAGATCTATAAATTTGTCACAATGAATTTTGCTAGCTGCTGTGCAGCCCAACATCTCAAATGATTCACTGAATTCTAAGTCATAAGGCCTTTTTAATAATTCACATACGTGAGTGTAAAATCACATGTATTGTACTCAGGATCATAGTGCTATCAAACTATCTCGAGAGGAAAAGATAGAAACGACCTGAACAATGTTTTACTACCATTTCTGAACTAAAATCTTAAATACTATCAGCCAAACTGCAGTCAAGTAACATAAAATACTTTTCACTTCTACTTTGTTCCCTGCTGTGATCTTACATCAAACACCTAAGACGTTAACTCATTTATGCATTCACACTACTAACTCCTTGAAGGAATCAAGCTGGCACAGCCCAAGGGTCCAATGCGTTAAAGCAGTTGCTGGGCCTTACAAGTTGGACCCGATTCATTTTACAGGTTTTAATTGCTGAAGTGCAAATGATATGAAATCATGCTCAAGTTTTAATGGCAAATTTGGAGAGTTCTAATCTTAGTGCCAACTCGCAGAAGTACGCAGGGGCAAAATAAGGAATTATGCTGGAGAAAATGTGGGGCACTTAATGATGAATTGCTACAGTTCTTTCAGTTTGTCTTCACACAATCTCTCATTAGAAATGATCCATCAGGGCAATTCTTTCTCACAGTGTACTTCCGTATCCACCATTATTTGTAAAATATAATATACACTGAAAAAGCTGATTTTTATTAACTCAATGCTATTGTCATATAGTCATAGAACAATACAGCATGGAAACAGGCCCTTCAGCCAATTGATCCATGCCGACTATGATGCACTCCCAGCTAGTCCTAATTGCCCATATCTGGTGCATATCTCCCTAATCCTTTCCCATCCATGTATTTATCCAAATGTTTTTTAAGTGTTGCTATCATACATGCCTTAATCACTTTTTCTTTGGCAAGCTCTTCCTTAAATGTACCACCCTCTTGCATGAAGAAGTTGCCCCTCAGGTCCCTTTTAAATCTTTCCCGCCACACCTTAAACCTATGCCCTCTAGTTTTCAATTCCCATTCCCCTGGGAAAAAGACGTTGTTCATTGTATCTATGACCCTAGAATTTTATATATTTCAATAAAGTCACCCCTCATTCTCCTACATTCCAAGGAATAAAGTCCTAACCTGGCCAATAAATTGAGCCCATTATTCCTGGCAATATCTCCTAAATGTTCTTTGCTGTCTTTCCAGTTTAGTATGTATATGAATATATTTTAAAATGTGATTCATGCAGCTTAACATATTAAGGTGCGAGAAGTGATGTTTTGGAAGGGTGTGTTGCAAATGGCAGTGCCATCCAAACAATGGCATAGGAGTTTTTTCGATAAATAAATCTATTTTGAGATTCTGGGACACAGGTTATACAAGTCCAGTTTGGAAATGGGCTTAAAAAGAGTTAGAACAACTAATCAAAAATTGGACTTTATCACAAGATGTGTGGAAATTAAAACAAGGATGCATTGTTGCAGCTATTCAAAATCATAATCAACATCGTGTATTGTAATAGGAATGAAGCATCTAAGTTTAATCTAATCTTCTACCCATAATCCAAATTTTTAAAAAAACAGGGACATTGCTAGAATTTGAGCTGAGACCTTTAAAGGTTAATGCAGAAGATGATGTGTTCAAGCAAAAGGTTGAGCGAATTGAAATTTTACTGACACAGAAGGCATAGTCTCAATCAGTTGAGATATTTACAAGGCCTATGCATAATGTTAAACATGATGGTGAGAAAGGAGAGGATTGTACAGGATCAAGTGCTGGAGTCCCCACATGTTTAAATTTTCTATTAATGCCATCAGTAGACTTACATTAACAGTGCAATGAAGTCACACTCCAGTGCTTGGTTTGGTACACGAAGGGGCAATTTAGCAATGTCATTCCATCTAACCAGCACATCTTTCATACTGTGGGAGAAAACCCACAGATAAGGGAGAATGTGCAGACCCTGCACAGACAGTGACCCAAGCCGGGAATTGAACTCAGATGCCTGCCACTGTGAGGCAGCAGCGTTAACCACTTTAGATTTTTCCATTTTTACCAATAACACAACACCCTCAATACTGGTACAATACAGCACAATCTTTTCTCCACATATAAACATGGAGAAAGAAGGAAGGAACCAAAGTAATTCATTCAGTATGTTCTATGAACCTAATACTTCTACGTATGTAAAAAAAAAATAAACAGGACAAGTGACAGGGTGGGGATGAAGAAGATGAAGCCTTGGAAACATATCAAAGTAGTGCAAAAACCTCATTTATAATATATTTGAAGCAGTGCTACATAATCTATGGAAAATCTTGCAGGAGTAAATTGGGCATTACATGACCTATATATTGGAGTTCGGATCTGATTTGGATCAGAGTATACAGGTTAGGAATTCTATTGGGATAAATTCCATAATAATTTTGTGCCAGTTTTGAACAGACAACTTAATCCAGAAGCAAAGGATATTATTCCACACTGCAAATGTTTGGATATTTTCTCATTGGCATCTACTATTGATGTGCGCCAGAATCAATGGAAAGGGTAAGACTCTAAGGACATGTCAAATATCTTCTCAAGCTCTTTAAATATGGCCAACCAGTAGCATTTAATTTTCATACAGAACTAGACACATTGGCTGGAATTCTTCCAAATAAATTTATGTCGCATTCACATGAAAACTGGAATAAATCATGTTGGTTTTTAAAGCGTCTTTCCAAAATGAATCTTCTCCCACGCTGCACTGCAGAGGACACTAGTGTGATTACCATTAGAGAAACCAGAGGGTGGGGCTATTCCTGCCAAAGAGGCTGAAATCAGCATGATGGGTAGGGGTTCAGCCCACATGGACATCACTGGCCTCTTCCCACCATCCCCTCCCTCCCATCCCCCAATGGTCATTGCTCCCCATTCCTGAATGATCCAGACATGATCCTACCCAGTCCAACCTCCTCCCCCTTCACACTTACTGGCCCCAGTGCACACAAATATGCACACACCCCCCGCTTGCGAGCATTCCCCCTTGTTGAATGAGAGTCTTGAGCCTTGCACGTCCCCTGAACAAACTACCTTGTTGAATGAGAGCCAATAAGCAGTCTGGGAAATGGCTCGCCCTCTATTCAAATCAGGTTCCCATTAGGTTGCCTGGTGTGATGGACACAGCTGGTAGCGAGTGTATGCAGGTTGGTGTGCAGGCATAGCCATTGCACCCACTCCAGCCATTGGTATGAATAAAACCACGGCATTCCCCTGCAGGCATGTGTCACTGGTCAGGGACACAGGGTATGGACAGTCTTCTAATTATCACAAGATGGGTTCCCATTCACTGTTGAGTACATGCAGTACGAGTGTCTATGTTAACTAGCATACCCCTGCCTGGAGCACCAACTGCCTGAACTGACTAACCCTCAAGCAGCACATGGTGCAATTTCCCAACCCCAAACACCACACACACACACACACACACCTGCCTCCAGTCCTTCACCACAGCCAGAACAAAGGAACATTAGTGGATGCAGAAAGCAGCCTGGCCAACACTCCGTTAAAGGCCCTCCCCCACCCCACAGGGCCAGGGCACAGCACTTCAAGTTTTCCAGGAAGCTCCCCACAGACTGCAGTATTTGAATCTCACATTTACTGTAAAGGAGACACAAGTTCTGCTTCATCACAAAATACCTTTACTCCTTTGATCCAACTCCACCGACAAAACAGCGAGATTTGTGACCCCTTTAGATATCAATGACTTCTATTGAATAATTGACATTAAATTGGGACTTCGTTGGGAGATCTATTAACCCATTCCTAACAAACAGCAAATCTCCAAGTCTGCCTCCTACTTTCCCAGCAGTTCAGGTACTGCATTTCCATAAAACTTACATCCTAACTCCTGTTCAATGCTGCCACGCCAACTCCCAACTTTTATACAGCAATTGTAAACCATGCCAGAGTGACATCATGCCAAATAGGTGGGAGACGCCAACATGGGTGGAGGTTGTTGTCGCAGACCTGCTGATCAGATGGCAAGGTATATAAATACATGCAAATATCAGTTGCGCTGATTTTCAGCATGATTTTGTCAGCGCTAAAAAACTGGGAGATGCTAGCAAGGCGTGAACACATGTACAAATCCCACAAGTTGGCTGATGCAAGAATTTCCTGGCCCACTGTTCAATGCAGCAGAATGGGAGAATTGTGCCCAGTGTATATCATCACCTCTCACCAATTTACATTTTTGGCACAGTGAAGATATAATAGGGTCTATCCTGTGTTTTAGGCTTGGTATAATATTTTCAGTTGGGTCTCCTTTGTTCCATTACAGAGATGGAATTGGAATTTTCCCAGATACTGCCCCCCCGTCTCCTCATCAATATTCACTGTGTGATCTTTCTCTCAAGATCGCAATGTCTCTAACATAGTCACAAGAATATAAAACTTGTTGATTAATTGCTTAGGTTCTGTAGATATCAGAGTTGTTTTCACCGGGGAGACACTAACATCAAGACACAGATGTCTGAATTAAGAATAGGGTCTTTAAGTTGTCAATTTAAGGAAAGACAAAATTTTTTTCTTTTAATAGGATGATGAATCCCATATACATTCCAGGAGCAAATTTCAAAGCAACTGTGCCAATTGCTTATTCAGCTGGAGAGTATAGGAGGTAGAAAATGGCTTTCATGCCAAAGATTTTCCCGCCCTGCTAAGGCATGCATCAAAACTTACTTCCTCCATCTCCAGCAATATCAGAAGATCCAGTGTTGCAATATAAAGTCTTTTTCTAGAGCAAGGTTTTCTGTACCCTCGCAGGAACTAAATAACAATTTATTAACCCCAGAATGATAGAAAAAAGTGAAACGGTGGTTTTTACCAACCAAATGTGAGGTCTTGTAAGACTCCACCTACAAACACTCTAATTACACCACGGAGTCTTTCTTATCAAAAAGGAGGAGGCAAGATATAGCATGAAAAGAGCATGTATAGAATGTCCTTTCTGCATTCTAACCCCCCCTATTAAAACCTAAGCTACTTGCCTACTTCTTAACAGTGGCACTCTTCCTGTTCATCATGATCAGAACAAAGGAGACCATAAAACATGTACTATCATAAGCATACAGATGAAAAGAAAGGAAGAAGGATATTTTTACACAGCCTTGGTAATGTATAATCTGCACAGTGTGCTTCTTAACTAGAAGGAGCATGCTGAGGAATCTTTCCAAAAGGAAGTCCCTGCTAATCTTAAGGTTAAAAACTCACTGACATGCCCAATTACTTGATCATCCCTCTCGATGATAAATAACAACACAGAATTAGGAAGGGGTACTAATGACTGGGAAACAGTCAAAATTATACAGTGAACTGCAGTCTGCTACTCCAACTTATTGCCTTCCACAGAGTTCGCAAAAGCCACGTCTTTAGTTGGATTGTCAAACATTACCCTCAGCGTAGCAGGATACATAATGTCAGGCATAATGTATTCCAATAGTTTTCAGTCATTTTCTAACTTCATTGAAACTTTTATGCCTCTGTTGTATCACCGCTGAGAAATCTTGAAAGAATAAGAGCTTCGCTCCATCATAGAGAAAGGCCTCATTATGTCTTGCTGCCTCCAATACTCTTTAGCGATCCTCAAATTCATGTAAATGCATAACCATAGGTCAGGTCATTGACTGTTTCTCAGCCTCAGAAACAGGATGTGATGTGCCCTTTCTAACTCAGTGCGCCCAGATTTCATTTCTAAATTAAGGAAGTTTGGTAGCCAGCTCTCAAAAAATTTAAATGGGAGCTTATCCTTGGTTCTTTCTGGTAAACCAACAATCTGGACATTTTCCTTCGATCTTGGTTCTCTGGATTGTCAAGGTGTTCTGACATACCATGCAGCTGGACTATAAGCAGGCCTTAATCAAGAACATTGCATTTTTGATAGTAACAATTCTCTCCTCTAATAGAGGCAAAATATTATGGGTGCTGGAATTTGAAGCAAAAACAGAAAATGCTGGAGAAATTCAGCAAGTTTGACCTCTCTCAATGGAGAGAGAATAGAACCAATGTTTTGAGTCTGGGTGACCCTTTGTCAGAGCTCTGCTTCATCAAGCTTTTTGCCAGTGTTCTATAGCTCTGTGCATGAGCATTTGTATGAGCACTGATATTTTGCGCTAATAGATGAAGTTTCTCATCAGTGACCAAAATAATATTAGCATTCAACAGTTGTAATGTTTTCAAGAGTGTCAGAGCGAGAGCCTGTTCATTTGCAAAGTCACCATGTTGAGGAGTCGCCTCCTCCCCAGTTATCCCTGACTGCTGGCTTTTATCTCCAATTTTTTAAATATTTTTTGGCATTTTTTAAAATTCATTTGTGGGACATGGGCAATTCTGGATGGCCAGCACTTACTGCCCTTGTTACCCTTGTTCAGAGGGCAGTTGAGAGTCAACCACATTGCTGTGGTTTTGGAGTCACATGTAGGCCAGACTGGGTAAGGATGGCAGATTTCCTTCCCTAAAGGATATTAGTGAACCAGATGGATTTTTCCAAACATCAATAATGGTTTCATGATCATCTGTAGATTCTTAATTCCAGATATTTTTTATTGAATTCAAATTCCACCATCTGTCAAGATGGGATTCGAACCTGGGTCCCCAGAACATTAGCTAAGTTTCTAGATTAATAGCCTAGTGATAATACCATTAGGCCATTGCTTCCCCCAGTTTTTAACCAGAAGCCTTCCAGGGACATAATAAGGAGTTTACACCTCCAGATTAGATAAACACAAGCTGTGTGTGTGCAATAAATGAAAGGATTCCAGGCTGAATAGCACCAGAGCTCTCAGAAACACATCTATTCACTTACTTGCATTATGTGACCTCGCCCACCAAACTAGCTCTAGCAAAAACACCCCAGCAGGCCCGGATCCTGGGTCCACTAATGGTATTGAAATGTCCATTAGAATAAATTATACAGCTCAGTGACAATTCCTGGTATGGAGCTGATGGCGCTGGAAACCCAGTGGCTGGTGGCCATGGCATCCAGCGTGGAGCCCTCTGAACAACCTCCGCTTGAATTTCCTGGCTTGCAATGCAGCAAGCTGGGAGAATCCCCTCCCAGCCCGGTGTTTTTATCCATGGTTGAATCGTACGGCTCTTTGGTTTGACAGAGTTCGTTGCCTTTGATAGAATCCATTAAATGTAATATGTCTATGAGGAGAAAATGTTCATATCTGATTTGTTGTTTTTGCCGCCGCCTTGTTGTTGGAAACGAATATGATAATGGATTGTAAAACATGCAGCAAAGACTCTCAACCCATGCCTTGGTCATGACCACAGTCTTTTAAAGTGCCAGGCACTAGTTATCTCCATATGATTTTGAACCAAAGCTGTGTACTTGATGATCAAACTCCTTCTCAAATCATTCAATTTATCTTCAGTCGATGACTCAGTCTCTGACTCTGTATTCAGTCGCTTGGATTCTCTCAGGCTCCATCCACAATAAAGGTTATTTATTTGATTCATGCTGTGCTATATACAGAGCAAATTAGACCAAATTGGTAATGTTAATTTGCTTCCAGGATCACATGTGGCTTGGATAATAATCTGTTTTTCTGTAAATTGATTTTTTTATATATTGAACTACCTTTAGCCCTCCATCCAAGACCTGTCCTGGATTGAGAAACTGATGGATCTCCTTAACTGCAGTGAATGCTTAAGAAAATATGACATCCTGTCAAATATTTGTATCTTGCATTCATCTGGACAGATGCAACAATGCCAAATTTTAAATGAACGACAGTTTATACTACCTGAGAAAGGGATATTGATTGTTTGGCAGGTCAGCTCTGATTGGTCAAAACATTGCCATGGCGAGTGCACCAGGGATCTATTGTCCCTCATGCTTATGTTTAGCCTGCAAAAGGTGCAATGAGTGGTGCACTTCTTTTTACCTGCAGAGGACAGGTCTCTGTATATGAATATATGCAATTGCATCAAGCATTAGTGATCTTTTTATTGATTACAGCTCAGCCTTCAACACCGTTATCCAATAAAACTCATCTCCCTATTCCATGGCCTCAAGTTGGCTCCTCCCTCTGCTACTGGATCTTAGACTTCCTAACCTGCAGACCATAAACAGTAAGGATAGGCAACAACACCTCCTCCACGATTATTCTCAACACCATTGCCCTGCAAGACTGTGACTTCAGCCTCTCACTATACTCCTTGTATATATATGACTGTGTGGCCAAATTCCTTTCTCCAACTCAATTTTCAAGTTTGCTGATGACACCACCATAGAGAGTCAGACTTCAAACAATGACAAGATGGAGTACAACTGACCATCAACTTCAGGAAGCGTAGTGAAGGACATAACTCTGTCTACACCAATGGGAAAGAAGTGGAAATGGTCGAGAGCTTCAGGTTTCTAGGTGTCTGTCCTGGTCCTTCCTGCTGATGTTAAGAAAGCCCGTCAACACCTCTACTTTCTCAGGAAGGTAAAGAAATTCAGCATGTCCGCTACAACGCTCATCAATTTTTACAGATGCATCGAGGAAAACATCTTTTCCAGATGTATCACAGCTTGATATGGCACCTGCTTTGACCAAGACTACAAGAAACTACAGAGAGTTGTGAACATAGCCCAGACCATCTTTCAAACCAGCCTCCCATCCATTGACTATGTCTAAATTTCCTGCTGCCTCTGAAAAGCAGCCAGCATAATCACAGACCCCATGCACCCTGCACATACTTTGTTCCACCTTCTTCCATAGGGAAAAAAAATACAAGTCTGAAATCAGGTACCAACAGCTTCTTCCCTGCTGCCATCAGACTTTGGAATGGACAAGACATGTATTAAGCTGATCTTTCTCTACACTCTAACCATGACTGTAACACTATATTCTGCATGGTTTTCTTTCTTTCTCCTCTATGTACTCTGTGAACAGTGTGTTTTGTCTGTAAAGTGCACAAAAACAATAATGTACATTAATGCATGTGAGAATAATAAATCAAATCAAATACATTACAAGTCTTATTGATAATCTTAAATTGGTTATTGGTATCATTTTAAACACAGTTAGGATTGTTCAGCAGATGTTGTCCACTCACAGAATCATATCTAATATTAGACATCCTGGTTTTGAGTTTTGCAAGCACGGATTGCTTGAATATGGTCAGTGTTCTTCCTATTTGTGAGCAGGTAAAGGGACATACTGTTTCATACAACCCACCAGTTGGTGGGATGTACAGCCTGTGTATAAGGCATCGCACCAGCACTAAAATTCATATGCACATTCATCATTTGTGTGGTTAGTAGAACATCTTTTTGGCTTGACAGCAACATCCTACTGGTGTTAGTAGAATCCATAGAAGCTTTACCTGTTGCACAAATCTATGAGACACATTGCCAGGATGAATTGAGGGCAGATTGAAAGTGGCAGCTTTGGCCAACTTATGAGTGCATATGATACACAGCAATTTGTTTGGGGTAGTGATTATCCCTTTGAGGACAACAACCCAGAAGAGGGTCGAATTGGAACTAAGACTGGGTAAGCAACTCCATAGGGATAGGGAGTGGAGTCCTACCTCAACTCAGGATGAAGCCAATTAAGGTGAATAAGGAAATTTTTATGTACAACTGTAGATTAAAATATAGCAAATATATCATCTACATATTGAAAATGTGCAAGGGCAGAGGTCAGGTGTCATTCCATTCTCATGGAGACTGGCGAGAATGTTGGTGACAGCTAAGACTCGAAAGGAACCCATGGCAACATCATCTGTTTGGACATGCGCAACATGATTACAACTGAATTCAACTATGTAAGTTGTTGAGTTATAACTTCAGTGAATACAATTTTACAAAATGGTGGTACATCAAGATTGCTATGATATTAGCAACATGGAATGAAGGTCTATTGCTCTCTTCAATGTCACATTAGACTCGCAATGATGAATGAGCACGTAGATACTGCATTGTTGTCCCAACACATGTCATGTATGTTCTTCCTGAAAGTGAAGGAATCTTCCACCGTATATGTGGAACACTCAATGAGAAATGGTTGTTGCAACTTGCCAACCACATGGCCAATTCATATTATGTGGAACTAGTCAGAGATAAGATTGGACATAATGGAACTCACTTTTGTTTTTCTTGAACAGCCAATACATATAGACTTGGTGAACTATGAGAATGAATCTCATCATAGACAAGTCAGCTCATTAGTGTTACACAAGTTTTTTGTAACTGGCTCTCTCATCATGCTTTGTAGCAGGTATACTGGACACAAATTGGACCCATCATTGAGAACGGTGTGCATTTTGTCAATACTGTTATGCATATGAAGGATGAGTATTCCAGTCCATTTTTCCAGCTTGCAAATGAATATGCCTGGTTTGGACTTGACATCTCATAGGATGAGAATAAATATATTGATTGTAGGATAACTAATCTGTGCCATACTCTATGCTGTGCTTGATCTAAGATATGCAAATTTCTTTCTTTTTTATTTGATTAATTCATGCCGATAAATTGCCTCAATACTTGCAAATTTACAAATGCAGGTTAGATGCTGCATCAAACACTCTATACTTGAATAACGTTCTCAGAACTCAATAACAACTTGTTTTTAGATAGCATCTTTACCATATAAACGTGTTCCGAGATGCTTATGGGTACATTGTAGAATATAATACAACACAATGCCATGTTAGAGGATCTGAAGACAAATGACCAAAAGTTTGGTCACAAAGTACCTTTTAGAGAGTGTCTTACAGGAGGGAACAACGTTAGAGGGGTGGCAAAATCTAGGGAGAGAATTCCAGAAGGTAGGACTCAGATATTGAAAGACAAGGCTATCAATGATGGGGTAATAGAACCAGAAGAATGCAAGTACCTCAGAGAATTGTGGGGCTAGAGATTATTCCAGAGACAGGCAGAAAAGAGGCCACAAAGACATTTGAAAACAAGAGTGAGGATTTTAAAATGACAGTGCATAAATGGGAGCCAGAGTAATTCAGTGATAGGTAAATGGGATTTGTGTGAGTTTGAACAGGACAAAGTCAGCAGAGTTTATGAAGAGTAGAGTGGGGGAGACTGGCCAGGAGTGTGTTAAAATTTTCAAGTCTAGAGATAACATAGATATGGGGAATAAGAGTTTCAGCAGCTGATGAGCTGAGGCAAGGGTTTGTTAAAAGTGGAAATGGACGATCTTGCTGATGGCGTGTATATAAGGGTCAAGTGTAATAGTGTTAGGGTACCAGGCCAGAAACACCAAAATATGTTATGAAACCTGACTAGACCCTGACAGTTTTTCTCTTTTGACATCACTGTGAGGATAAGATGTTTCACTCCAGGTGTGATTCCATTGGAAGCCTTTATTTTAAAAAAACTGTCTTTGGAGACCTGTGTACTTGTACTCACTTCATTACCCCTCTTAGTATATTCCCATTTATTGTGTACTGTTCATAACTATTTGACCTCCCTAAGTGCATGACCTTACATTTGCCTCTGTGCTAAAATCCATCTGCCACTTTACTGCCCACTTCATCAACCCATCTATATCATTTTGGAGATTATAACTGCCCTCTATACTATTCACTACTTGACCAATCTTTGTGTCATCTGCAAATTTCCCAGTTGTGCCACCCATGTTCATGTCCAAATTGTTAATATATAACACAAATAGTAAGGGTCATGACACTGACATGAGCCATTAACTGTCAGTGCTGAGCCAAAAACTGCACCTCCAATCCAACATTGCAACTTGAATCAGAATGTAAATATCAGATTTATACTGCCTGTCTAAAAGGAAGATTTGTGCAGGAGGCAGAGAGTGGGGAGGGACTTTTTTTTCATCGATTGAACCTAATTATTGGTGTCTTGTCTATTGGCAAAACATCTCGTAATTTTACATTCAGGATGTAATCTTTTCATATCACAAAATATTTACGCTATCAACATTCTATCATTTGTGCTTTGGTGACACTCAGTACTATTAGCACTTTGACAGCAAGTGTTTTTATTTTAAACAGCTTCCTGGGCACCGCTCCCAATGAGAACAGATCTAAAGGAGCAAGATCAAAGAAGGCACCCAGCATGTGGCATGGCTGGTCAGTGAGACAGAGCAATTGGTGAATTCATTATCCAATTTCAAAACCCATTATTTTCGATAGGGATTGCGCTGCAGGTGTGGTGTAAGTTTGATATTACGTTAATGACACCCCGTTCCACAGCTAGGGTACAAAATATACATTGCAGAAAACTGACTTTAAAACTTTAATTTTTTTAAATGTGGTAAAGCAAAACTCTTTGGTATCATTATTCTGCACTATATTACACATAGAGTACCCAATTATAATTTATTAATTGAACTCAACAAGTTAACAAGATCACTGCCTATTTTATACATTAAACAAGTGGTGACAGAGTGGCATTTGTGATGTATGTCAGGATTTTGTGATTCACAGAAGACACTGAGCTGCACTCCATTGAAATATGAAGACAATTTACTTAGTAAATGTGTTAATTAAAATTGAAATCCATCTCAAATTGAAGCATAGGACTGCCATTTTTTTAATTAACACTTTTACTTTCATTTGTCTCATATATGCAATATTTCAGGGCAAAATAACAGCAAGGACTTGAAGCAAGTATCTAGTCTCTTATTTTCACATTCAAAAAGCCTAAGGCCTGTTTCAGGTGTCAGTGAAGGATGCGTCCACCTTGGTCGAACCTAATATGGTGAGTGACACACTTTTACTCAGAAGTGTTAATCTTGCCTCCTTTTTGCCATTTTTGGGGCCTGAAGGGGTTCCATAATTTCTGAAAAAGTAGTGCTATGAAGCCCAGCTTTACTCTAACAGTTGAAAATAAAATCTTTAAAAGTTGATTTACCAGTGTCATAAATAGGCCCACATTAACACTGCAGTGAAACCACTGTGAAAATTCCCTAGTTGCTACACTCTGGCTACCACCTGTTTGAGTACACGGAGTGAGAATTTTAGCATAGCCAATGCACCAAACCAGTCCATCTTTTGGACTGTGGGGGGAAACTGGAGCATCTGGATGCAAGGAGAATGTGCACACTCCATACAGACAGTGACCCAAGCTGGGAAGCGAATCCGGTTCCCTGGAGCTTGAGACAACAGTGCCAACCACTGTGCCATTGTGCAAGGTACACGATTATGATAATATAAACAGTGATCAATTCATGATAAAATCTTCCAACTTGGTTAAGATCCACAACGGTGTCTCAGGATTGTTAATTTGTATCTTGATCCAAGCATTTAGGATGAAACAGCAAAAGGAGATCAAGTCAGATATTAGTTTGATAATGCAAAGGAGAATTAAGCTGAATTTTAAAAGAATGAAGGAGAAGCAGAAAAGGAAACCAAAGGCGGGGGAAGGATTGGTGGCTAACATAAAATGGAGTGCAAAGGTTCTGTCAACATACTGACAGTAGAAGAGCTGTCAAAGAGAGCATTGATTTCATGAATTCAGCAGTATTCAGTATATTTGGATGACCAAATAAAAGCCAAGACCTATTCTGGCAACTGACAAATAATAGAGAATTTCACAACATTCTTTATGCCAAATGATAGAGGATTAGACTATTGTTTTTGACCTGATTCCCATGGATGACAACCTATTCAATTAGTAGTTCAATTTAGCTGTGTGCAAATAACATATAATTTTCTCTTTAAAATGAAAAACTAAATGAATGAATCCAATTGGAAGCTGCATTAATAACTATCATTATCCTGATGTAAGGCTGGGGATGTCTGTGGTTCCCTGTTTTGTCTCTCCTTCCCTTCCTGAATAGTGGGAGTGGCATTTTCTCCCTTTGGTCTGCAGGAAGCGTTCCAGAATCTGAGGAACTGTGGAAGATTGTAGCCAATGCATTTGTTGTCTCCATGGCAACCTCTTTTGGCACTCTGGGCTGTAGAATATTGGGTCCCAGAGATTTGTCAACCTTCAATCTATTAACATCTCCAGTACAATCTTCTGATTGGTACTGATTTCTTTTTGTTCCTCATTCTCCCTTAGTCCCTTGGACCTCTAACCATGGGGTGACATAGTGGTTAACAGTACTGCTTCTTGGTGCCAGGGATCTGGGTTCGATTCCAGTCTTGGGTGGGGTTTGTCAAGTTCTCTGCATGTCTGTGTGGGTTTCTTTTGGTGCTCTGGTTTCCTCCCACAGTCAGAAGATGTGCAGATTAGGTGAATTGGCCATACTAAAGTGCCCTTTAGTGTCCAAAGATGTGCAGATTAGCTAGATTGGTTGAGCTAAAATGTCCCTTAGTGTTCAAAGATGTGCAGATTAAGTGGATTGACTATGCTATATTGTTCTTTTGTGTCCTAAGATATGTAGATTGGGCTGATTAGCAGGATAAACATTTGGGGTTACAAGTATAAGGCAGGAGGTGGACCTGGCAAGATGCTGTGTTGGAGAGTTGGTTCAGATTCGATGGACCAAATATCCTTCTATAAGGATTCTTTGATTCTATGATGATGCTTATAAGCTGTCAGACAACAAATATCCACATTGTATGTAGGACAGTTAGCAATTTTGGATAATTGCTATTACTAAATATTTACAATGGTATGAATACTGGTCTGGCCAGTATTATGTTCCATGATATAACACACAAGTATCAACTTACAGATAAATATTAATTTGTTATTTTTAGAGGTTTCTGTTCATTTATCTATAATTGACACAAGTTTAGAACACAATAAAGAGAGGTGAACATGTATCTCCATGTCTGGAAGTGGGAAAAATGGGACTCGCACTTATTTGACTTCTTTAGAATGATTATATGGTGTCTGATGACAGTATATTTTTTTCAATTCTCCCATCCTCCGGTTCTCAGTCAAATCCATTACAATTCCTTGTATCAGACCTACCCTTGCTACCCATTCAATATGGAGAGCAAATTGGATTTTGGATTTGACCTCAGTTTGCTTCCCTTCCCTTTGTCTGTACTCAGTATCTACTTCAGATAATCTGGGCAGCGCACTGAGAAACAACCTTACAGGGAATCACAAAATAATTTAAAAGTTTTTAAAGTAATTGCAGTAATTTAAAAGTTTACAAGTTTCATATTTTTCTGTCAGATTTGATGGACAGTACATACCATTCACTTTGTTATAAGTTCCCAAATGTATTTGATGTTGGGTGTTCTTAAATAATTGTTTATATTGTGTGTACAATTTTGTTTCTCTCATGTTAAGCCCAAGGGTTTAGAGTGCAGCAGAACTTTTCAGTTGACATACCTCAGGCACCATCCCAAATCCTGGGGTTAAAAGTATTGCCATAATATGAATAGGTTCAAGGCTACTTTTTGTGGCACCCATTGAAGCACAAAGATGATTTTATTGTGATTTCTTGTCACAGTGTAGGTGAGAATTAAATGCTTTGTGACAGATTGCTTCAAGGAAATTGGGCTTTTTAGGCTTTGGTGGTCTTATTTTCATCAGGACCATATTCTGGAAAGCAGGTAGTAATCCTAAGGTCCCAGATGGAAAAACATAATCTTGTGACAACATTCCTTTCCTTAAAACTTGTCTCCACCTCCTTTACTTTGTAGGCTTCACTTTCAATCGATGCCTGAAAAGGCAGCTTGTTTTCCATTTTTTGGGACATTAAAATCCCAGGCACTGCTTCTGGTGCTCAAGCAATAATCCTGATGCCACTGGATCTTTAAAGCCAGTGTTCAACAGACTTCTATTTGTTGGCGGAAATCTTGCTGGCCGCTGCCATGTGTTGGTAATGACCCTGGCACAGGAAATTAGGTTGAGATTGGGTTTGCATTAGTGAATCAGGCTGAAGTTTCCCTACTGGCAATCCAGCAAGATTGGGGCAGCACGGTGGCACAGTGATTAGCACTGCTGCCTCACAGTGCCAAGGACCGGGGTTCGATTCCTGGCCTGGGCCATTGTCTGTGCGGAGTCTGCACATTCTCCCCGTGTCTGTGCGGGTTTTCTCCAGGTGCTCTGGTTTCTCCCACAGTCTGAAAGACATGTTGATTAGGGGCATTGTCCATGCTAAATGTTTCCTCAGTGTACTCAGACAGGTGCTGGAGTGTGGCGACTGTGGGAATTTCACTGTAACTTCATTGCAGTATTCATGTGGGCTTACTTGCAACTCTCATAAATCAACTTAAAAAAAAATCCACTTGAAGTGCAGAACCCAGCGCAAAGTTTCTATTATATTAAAAATCATATAGAGTGAACTGCACTGAAACAGAGCCTTCTGCCCACCTGAGTTATTCTGGCTCACACGACTCTTCGTGTAACCCTCATCTGCATTTCCTTTCTTTTCTGTCTCATGTTCTTATCTTGTTTTCCATTAAATGTATCTCTGTTATTCATCTTTGTTACTCCAGTAGAAATCACTGAATGGCAATCAGAAACAGAAGTTCTGGCTGTCTTTTTCTCCCTAACTTGTCTTGTTGAGGCCAGGTCTTAAAATCTTTTTGCTGCAGTGATTGAGACAAATTAATAACATACCATGGATCAACCCCAGAATCTCCCGAGCCTGTACAGCTCCCCTGCTCACTGGAAAAACCTGCTGAACCACTGGGGGAGCTGCAGTTTCTTTGCCTTTTCTTTTAAATGTAGTTTACCACCAGAGCTGTACTTCCAAGGCTTTGGGGCTGGGGCACTGTTGATCTTACATTGCTGCCCCACACCTACCATTACTGTAGCCCTTTGCTGAGATTCATATAGCCCCATGAGACAGGGAATGTCATTTATATGGTTTAGATAATGGCAGAATGCTTCTTGTGATCTGAAAGTAAAAATAGTTTGAGCAATTTGATCTGATTTCCTCATGTAATATTAGCAGTCAACAGTGCAAGTGCATTAGTATCTAATTACTTTAACTGTGTCAAAAGACAATGATTCATTGTCTTACTCCAGTTACTCATTAGTTCTGTTGAAAACATGTCTGTGTGCACCACACCAATGGATATCACATGTCTGGTTCTAAAGCTTGCATACTTGAAGTCCTAAACCTTGTAAAGTGTAATTTCTACATGTTTTTGCAATGCATCAGACATGTGTCTTATGAAATAAACTCTAACCTAGGCAGTAATGACCAATTTCGTGCCAAATTGAAGCTTGTGCTTGCTTGGTACGAAATTAATAGCACAAATCAACAATGAGATCATTTTTTTTTCCCCGACTGGCACTTCCACCCTGAAATTGGGAATTTGATTGCACAATTGTGTTAACCACTTTACGATAATGCAATAGGCTGAATAATATATTCCTGTGTAGTTGTGTGCGTGGGGCTGGGGTGGACGGTGCATGTGTACGGGTAGATGGATGTGTGTGTATGTAAGGGAGTATTTCTGTGTGTGCAAGGGTGGATGTATGTGTAAGGGTGGGTGAGTGCATGGGTAAGCGGGTGGGTCTTTGTGTGCAGGTGGTGGGAGTCTGGGGAGAAGAGTAAGTGTGTGTGTGGAGTGTGAGGGTGTGTGGGTGGGCATGTGCATGTGGGTGGTTGGGTGTGGGGATGTGTTTGTTTGGGTGGGGAGGTGGATAGGTGTGAGGGTTTGTGTGGATGGGGTGTGGATGTGTGTGTGTGGGGGGGAAGGTGGGAGCAGCTGACTGACTTCTGGGCCCACCCTTGAAACACACATCATAAAAGCATAAAGTGATCCAGTTATTAGTGGAGGGTGGGCCTAAAGGTGGTGGACATCCCTCCCAATCAGTGATGGAGGATAGGGTGTCCGATCTTCAAGGTCTTTGACTGTGACTCGATATGAGGTCCTGGCTTGTAATTTAAAGGGTCCTCTAGAGGGGACAATATCACGGGAGCTAGCAAATGTCTGCACTGAGCAGAGTTCTGCAGCTTTTTGGAACAAGAGAAATTTTCAGGCAAGTATGCATTTGTGTGATATTTAATGTGTCTAAAGTTTGTCAATGAGCAGAAACATTCCTTTTGAACACAAATATGTTTTTCACACCATTACATTGAGGAATTGTCTAACTGTTACATGTCTGCCTCCTGAGACATCAGAGCCATTGGAGCAAAAGAAGGTGTAGGGAGAAGTTCCTACCCAGTACCTTTGATTTAATGATGACTCCCTGAGAGACTTTCCCCATGAAGTTTCTAATCAACACACTCAACTTGTGCCCTCCAGCAGGAAGAGTTGAGTCTAGGTAGAGGTTGCTGCTAAGGTCCGCTGCATTGGGCAAATGCAGTGCAAGTGTTCTCAATGCCAGAAGAGTTCAATAACCTCACAAGGCTGGTGAGGATGAGGAAGTCCTCAGTATATAATCTTGTGCCCACGTGCTACAGGTTAATATCACAAAAGCAGTAAAAGCACAGGGGTTGGTTGGAGCTCCAAACCAGCATGAAGCAGCAATTAATGCTGATCTTGAAGCAAGAGTATTAATGCTGATGCCTGCCTGCACTTGTTGCTATGGTCCAGCTGCTGGGTGAAGAGTAGGCAGATGGGGAATGTGCACGTACCTAGGCTGCTGAGCATTCTACTAATAATGCAATGGCTTCTTGCCATCAAACTGTCCAAGATGTTAGGTGGATTAGCTGTGCTAAATTGTCTCTGATTGCCTCAAGATCTGTAGATGAAGGGGATTAGCATTATGAGGATAGGGTCTGGATGGAATGCTCGGTCGAGGAGTTGGTGAGGATTCAATGGGCCCAATGGACTCCTGCCGCACTGTATGGATTCTATGATTCAAAATAAACCATAGCAGTGCTAGTGGTTACAACATAACACCTGTTTTCAGGAGAAGCATGCCCACAATGCCCAAGAGTGAGGACGGACTAGCAGAGCAATGTCAAACCTCATTGTACTGACTCCATTTGAGGAGCAGGTTTTCACCTTGTCTGAGTCTGAGCCATCCACATCACTTGGTGAAGATGAGATTGAAGGACGGGGAGTGGATCTGGTGGGATGGCAAATAGCAGAAACCGATAGAAAATGGGGATATGGCAAGTGGGAGATGGATGCAGGTTTGGCATGATGCAACGAAAGTCAAAAGATTTTATTCTGAAACTAAAACCCAGGGAAGCTTTGCGCTCAGAAGCTTTAGATGTTGCCACAATGTGTACATTGTGTCCATACTGTCATTTCTCATGTTGGACGTGACTGATATTGCTGAGCTTTGTAACTTTGATGACCACTCACCCCCTTATCTCTCTGTCGCAGGTGAAACCTCCTCTGCTGACCCTCATCTAGATGCCAGCTGGCCAAGGATTGGGGGAACTCAGTAAGAATTTAGCAACACCAATTTTCAATCCAACGGATTTATTTGATAGTAAATCTGCGAGCTTTCAACACTCTCTCTGTGTCTTCGTCAGGCAAATGCAGTGTTCTGGTCTGCAGACCAGAACACTGCATTTGCCTGACGAAGACACAGAGAGAGTGTTGAAAGCTTGCAGATTTACTAACAAATAAATCGGTTGGATTGAAAATTGGTGTTGCTAAATTCTTACTGAGTTCTTACCACCCCAGTCCAATGCCGGCATCTTTACATCAAGGATTGGGGGCCAGAGCCAGGACAACGTGAAGACTGGAAGCTTGGGCATTGACCCATTTCCTGAGATCTCACCACCATGCAGGGAGGACCAAACGCTCCTTCCGCTGGAGGTTCAGCAATAGCTGTCACCAGCTGGAAGTACCTCTCAGGGCATTTCTAATAGAGGCACCATCTCTCTATCCACTCATCATTGATACAGTCCTCATGCCATCCCCCGGTGACAGAAATTTTTTCTGTCTCTCAGCAAGAGTTTTCCAATATGGAACACAGAGGATGTTTGCCAAAGTCACCCAGAGATGGGGAACAAACAGCCTCTATCCCATGCAGCTGCAAGCAAGAGGGGTACAATGCATCACAATAATAGCAAATGCTTCAATAAAACTCCACAGTAGTCACATGGGTGCATTCCTTATGTTTGCAAGTGTTGAAATAAGTCTGCAGGTAAACCCTGACCTCACTGTCCTTCATGCAGAGTTTTTATAATATGTTGTGGTAGTGATACTTCATTTGGGCAATCGATGAAAATTTCAATACTTTGATGCAGGTTAGGATGCATCGAGTGTCAATAATTGGATAGTGTAAGTGTCCTGATAAGATGGTGGCACAAATCTCATATTGCACATGGGAAAGGATTTGGATACATGCTGAGCGTACATCCCTTGAGGCCGGGACTTTTAAAACTATTGAAATTTCTTTATCAATTTGATCATCTATTTGATCACAGCCAGGACCTTCCACTTCAAAGCTGCTGTGCTTACTGATCTCATCCCCTGAAGAAGGGCCCCAAGCTGCTATGAACTCATCTTTAAGGGTATTCCCTCTTTGGATAGTAAGGTTATAGAGGGTGCAGCACATAATAACCATGAGGGACACATATGATGGAGCATGCTGCAATGCGCCTCAGTAGGCCAATGGTCTGCTCACTGATACTCATGGTGTTTCTGTAGCTGTCATTGTACCTCCTGTCTGCATCTGTTCTGGGTACCATTACTGCTATCATGTGCTATTTCTCCAAAGGGTTGTACTTGCCACTTAGAAGCCATCCAGAATATTAGGGCCACTGAACGGGTGTGGTAGCTGTACATTTTGCAGAATGAAGGGATTGTGACTACTGCCTGGGTACCTGATGCACACTCGCATGATCCATCAATGACAATCACAGATTCACTGGGTATTCAACGAGTCAAAACCCTTCCTGTAGATTAAGGTACAGGCCTACCCAGCAAGAGATTATGGTGACAATCAACAGCCCATGCCCTAGGGAAATCTGCAATCATCACAAACCCTCTGGGTCTATCCAGTTGACCCTGCTGGTCCAATGTCAAAGACACTTCATTTGCTGAACTTTGAAACATAGAATCGTATAGAGACCTTGATGCAGTGGTGCACTGTAGGCTGCGTAACACCACTGAAGTCTCCACATGCTGCCTGAAAGGACCCTGTCAAGCACAGTTGTGACCTTTACAGCTACAGGCATCGGATGACCCCAATCCAGCTGCAGAAAATCTCCCGCGCCAACATGTCTCAGAGCAATGTGACTGTGGATAACCTGAATCTCTTCCAGCATAATGTTTTGGACATTTGTAGATAGCTCAATCTCTGCCTTCATATGTCAGGGTCTGCATAAGTCCTTCTGAGTCTTTATTGTGGATGTATGATGGGTTCACTACCCTCTGGGTCTGACACAACTCTGCCAGTCTCATGCTCCACAAGTGCATTCTTGACATCCCGATCTGCCTTTCTTCCTCTCGCTCTCTCTCTCTCTATCTCTCTCCTCATCCTCCTCTCCTCTTCACTGGAGCTTGTTTCTCCCACAGAGACAACAATCCCCATTTTTGGGTTAGTTTAAAAACAAGCAAGATGGTGAAATGGACCTCCTTGCAGGAGAAATAAGAACTTTAAATATGAACAGTTTGAAATGCAAACTCTGCATCTTACATGAAGCGTTTCCAGCCATCACAGCACTCTGAATTGATCAGCTGAAACTCAAAGCTAAGCTGAAGCTTTTAAACCAGCCCGAACAAAGTGTCTGATTGAAAAAAAGATGGGTAGCCCACCAGATGTGAAAGAGACACAGCAAGTGGTTTATTGCAGACACTAAGGGCAGGATTCTCCAAGACCTGAAATTCCCAACTGAGCTCAACGGACCTTTGAATAGTCTGCTGAGTTTTCTGTTTTACCTGATACAATTACCTCACAGCAACAGGGACTTGATGGGCCTAATAGCCTCCTCCTGTACTGTAGAAATTCTACGATTCCCATGGCAGGCAAGACAGAAGAATTTTGGCCTATCAGGTCAGTTGCGTCATTAATGACTTTAAATACCTACTTTAAATTTGAATAACTGGAGCAGGGTTCCAACTGATGTCCCATCCATCAGCCATACTATCTGGAGCTGGCTGTGATGTTGCTGGAAATATGGTTTGACATCACCACGCACAATAATACATTCATGCGGGTGTGGAACACTCCTGTTTTTGGGATGTATCATTCAGCCCGATGTTTGGCGAAATGGTCTATTGTTACAGAAACGTAGGAATTAGGAACAGAAGTAGGCAAATTCAGCTCTTCTAGCCTGCTCTGTCATGCAATCATATTATGCTGATCTGTGATGATATTGTATCTTTAAGAAATTTATTTATATTGTGTCTTGTCATGTTTGAGTATTTCAGTTAGTAAGTGTTAAGCTAATTCATTTGTTATAGTTAAACTGTACTATAAGTTTGTTTTGAAAAACATTTCCTAATGTGTCAATAGGATCATACCTGGAGTGAAAGACTTTATTCTCACACAAATGCCCAAATTTAAAAAAAAGAGACTGTTTAAGATCTAGTCGGGCTTCATAATATACTTTGGGGTTTCTGCTCTGGTGCCCTAGCACTGTCTAGTTACCAAAATAAGTCTAACTCCTGACCCCATAAGTTTGAACAACCAAACCAGAAGAAAGGGATAGTGCACAATAACTTCTTCCATTTCCTTGGAAATTTAGAGTAACATTTTGCAAACTTCGATTTGGTAAAAATCTCAGTATGCACAGCATAACTCCAAATTTCACAGAAAATCTCTATGCAGGGAAATATAGCTTCTGGGTACAAGTGAGGTGGCACTGTTCAATGCCACTTCAAATGCTGCCAATGTCCATTATCCTGCTATGACAATTATAATAACATAATGACTGGGTCCTTTGTCTACATGTGAAAATGATTGTATTTCTCTTAATTTTTCTGGGTTGTTGCATTATTAATAAGATGTGAAATTGTCATAATATGGTATAGTGTGATATTAAAATGAAATTATCAGTGTCAAATTTTTAACAATGACATTACCATATACAGATAAAACCCTAAGAGCAGGTTCACTCACTCTCGAAAGAGTGTTCATCCATTAATTAATGGGATCCAATGTATTAAAATTACAATGATTTAAAATAACGTGGAATTGAATTGGAATCGCAATTCAGCAATGAATATCCCATATCACTAGGTTTGACATTTTTGAATACCACAGTGTAGTGGACCAGTTTGTGTTGTGTAATATTGATAGGTTCAATGAGACACTGATAAGGAGCTTACTGAGAATCATGTTTCAGCCATTGTGTCACTTCCAGTTTGCCACAGGGATGGTTAAAAACTTGGAAAATGGCAGGTTTATGAAATATTCATAAATGATATGTATTCTGCACTAAATACCTATATATCTTTTCATCAAAAAGTGTAGCATATAAATTGCAGTTGCTTTGCAGAGACTGGTAAGTGGGAAGAATCACAAAGAATGTCATTATTAACCATATCATCGCCTGTACAAAGAACGCAATGGGTCAGAAATAAAAGGACATTTGATTTGCACACTTTGTTTGGGTGTTATGTGTGAAACAGCTGTGTGGTTATATTTTATTTATACTAAGTGTGTGGACTGAATATCAATATATTATTTGCGGGGAAATGCCTGGTTTCCACTTGGCACTTTCCCATGGTGACGAGGCTGAGATTGGGAGTCAGTGGTGTGAAGCAACATTTTTTTTTCCCCTCGCAGGATTACAGGATGTAAATGTGCGTCTCCAGCAATGGACATCTTTTGAATGTCTTCCCTCGCGTTAATATTTTAAAACTGCTAAAGCTGCCACTTTGCCCCAGGGTCCATTTCTTAAAGTTTGGTATTACTTTACAAATAATGAAAACTTTACCCGCAGCGATTTGCGGGGAAAAACACCTTTTCATCTGGCACTGGGCTATATATTTAAGAAAAGTTCCAGGTGCTATGTCCAAATAAATGCTTAAATTGTTGCGTTAATAACTGGTTGCCTTACTCCCTGGAAGATTGCCATTTCAGAATTACAAAAGGACAGAAAAGCATAATTACTACAAAGTGCTCACTCTCATCAGGAAACAATCTCATAGCATGGATATCACATTCCCCACACTCCTACATCTACAGGTTGAAAATAATGACCTCCCATGAATAAAAACAAAATAATGCAGAAACTGGAAATTTGAAATGAAAAAAATGCTAGAAGTATATAGCAGGTCAGGCAGCATCTTTGGAGCAAAAAGCAAGAATTAATATTTCACTTCATTCTGGCAGGGTTGGAAGAAACATACTTCAGAAAAAATAGAGGCAAGGAAGCAGAGAGGAAAGAAAGTGACAAGGGAAAGCATAAGAGATTAAATGACAAATGGGCTAATGGCACATGGTAAAAGGAGATGATAGTGGACAAGTAAGAAATAAAAGATGTATCATGAGGAGTATAAAACGCAATGGCAGAATCAATGCCAACCGATACTATCTGAAAAAAATTGGTCCATAACTTCTAATCAGTGACAGAAAGCCATTGGCCAACGAGAATAAAAGAAATATTTGCATACTTACCAGATTGCGTGCAAATTCCTGATAGGAATAGTAGAATTTGGTCTTCAGTGGCTCCATCTCCACAGGTTCCAACACAATGCAGAAGGATCCTAACCACACCCCGTTATGACATGGCAAGAGAGGGAACATCCATTGAGGTCCAGCTTGGATATAGTAGCTTTGCATTGAAAACAGAGAAGGATTTCCCTGCTGTCATAAAAGGTGTGTTGAAGTTATTTTTCAATTTTTTTTTGCTATTTATTTTAAGAACTCAATCCTGTTGTTATTGTCTCATTTAAAGTGAATTTTATTTATGATTGAAGATGAGTATTATTGGATGTATAAATGAACACATATTTTGTTATTTGTTCTAAACAATTTAAATCTGCAGTACATTATCGTATAACTTTACATGCAGTGTCCTTATAAGTGTTTGTATGTTTTAATTTAGAATATCAAAGCTGAAAATGTAATCGTGAATATGAGAGGTCAGAACCTCTCAGACAATGATTTGGATACCTTATTGGAAGAAGTTGAGCAAAGCAGAGATCACATTTTGGAACATGGAAAATCTAAATGTATTTATCATTAATATTCTTCTGCCTTGTTTCTTCATTTATAATTCTCATATTTAACTTCTGTTTTGATGTTTCAATAAAGCATATGTATAATTTTGCAATTAAATGTTTTAACATTTCAATAAAGCATTAGTAGAATTTTTTAAAGTTTAATGGAAAACATTTATTAACAAAAAACACAAAAATTTTGCAATCATGTTAACATTTAACTCAGCATTTTACTTCCACAGATGCAATATAACATTTTGTTTAATTACCTCATTTTTTTCAAATTTCTTACAGAATGTATTTTTTCCTCTGACACAATCAATAAAATATTTTGATACGTTGACACACCTTGGGGGCGATTCACCCAGCCCACTGTGCAGCTCGAGTAGCACAGTGGGTCAGGAGACCCGCTAGAGACATCAGCGCCAGCTGTTTTGCGGGATTCACGCTTGGCACCAAGTGTCTCCATAGCTAAGATTTTTGGCATCACTAGCTCTGTAATGATTTCTAAATTAGTGGATCTAGAACAGTATTCTCTGGGCCTGCTGGTGTCTTCCCATTCCCCCCGCTCCTATCAAGAATGGTTATGTCCAGCGGTGTTTATGACTGCTCCCCACTAATGAGGAATAAACACCCAACTCTGCTGGAGGAAACGGAAGCCATTGAGCCTCCCCAGGGAAGTTGGGTGTAAGGCAGGGTGCCCCTCGGACAGTGCTAGCCAGGTAGTGCAGGCCTGGCATCTTGGTACTGCCCAAGGGCCAAATTGGCACTGACCACCAGGTATTTTGGTACTGCCCACTACACTGGTACTGTGTGCAGGGAAGTGGGGGAACATTGGGGATAGTCTTTGGGGTTGGCTGGGGAGATCTAGAAGAGGGCAGAAAGCCAGTGATCGGGAGGGTTATGGGGCTGGCCGACAGTTGGGAGGCCGGCAATGGGAGGGATAGTCACTGCGCGTGTGCTGATTATTACTCCTCCAGATAGATGCATGCGCAGCACCCTGCTCAGCACCAGGCTGCCAGCCTCTTGGGCGGGAATGGGTCCCGTCCTCTACTTCCCAGAGTGAATCTAACTGGGCACTCTGCAGTGCTGAGAGTATTGGTTGTCCGCTGTGTGAGTACACTAAAAGAGCCAGCGGGAATTACTCCCATTTTCCCTCACATTGGGCACTTAGAATTTTTTTGGAGAATCCCAGCCTTTGCTTTTAAACAAGTTGGTGAGGAAGGAATATGAGGAGAGGTAAAAAAGAAGGGAGTGGGAGGAAGGAAAAGGGATAGAGGATTAGGAGGGAAAAAGGGGAAGGGATGAGAGAGTGAAGGGAAGAAGGGTGAGGATGGAGAAGGGGGCAGATGAGGAGGGGGAGAGGAAAGGAGAGAAGGGGAATGGTGCGGGGTGGGGGGAGTTTTACACGTAGCCTGACTCTTCTGCACCTATGTTGAAGCCTCAAAAAGAATTTCAGTTAAAAGTCGAGGTAGAAGTGTGATGTATCAGTGATGGAGGAACATAATGCAAATGTTTTAATCTACACTGATTATATTATACCTATCAAGTTCACATCAGCTTACGAGAGGTTTACATATGTTATCTTAAGAAATGCACTTTCCTAAAATATTTGAAATAGCCAAATACTTCCCACCGTAAATGTAGGCTTTTAAGGACCAATATTACATCAAGGTGACTCTTAAAATTGGGACAAACAGAAGTTAAAATGTATAGCAAAATCCAAATGGGCTTCAACTAAAATCTATAGCAGACACTAACACCTGTCTGGTTACATATGATCACATGTTTTACTGATGACGTGGAGATGTTGGTGTTGGACTGGGATGGGCACATTGAGAAGTCTCACAACATCAGGTTAAAGACCATCTGGTTTATTTGGAATCATGAGGTTTCAGAGCGCTGCTCCTTCATCAGACAAGCGTAGAGGTGGGTTTGCAAACACAGCATTGAAAGACAGTGACACAATTGCAAGATAATGTTTGGGTTGCAAGTCTTTACAGATACAGACAATATAGGTGGAGAGAGGTATAATCACAGGTTAAAGAAGCATGACTTGCCTCAAGCCAGGATAGTTAGTGAGATTTTGCAAGCCCAGGCCAAATGGTGAGGGTGGGGGAATTCTGAAATACGAGTTATTTTCTTCCTTTAGACTCATTGCAAAGAATCACTGCATTGACTACAAAAATAGCATCAACAAGTTCCATTGCACCATCAGACTCACCATGGACTACTCTCCAGAAATGGTTGCATTCTTAGGCATATGCATCTTTATCGAGGATGGTCACCTCAGCATTTCACTCTACCACAAGCCCATGGTTAACCTCACGATGCTCCACTTTTTCATCTTCCACCCTAAACATCCTTTATGGAAAGCCTCTGTATACACAGGATCTGCTCAGATGAAGAAGAACACATAGAACATAGAACATAGAACAATACAGCACAGAACAGGCCCTTCGGCCTTCGATGTTGTGCCGACCAAAATAAAAAGCAATGCCCCTCCTAACTAAACCATTCCCTTCTCTTCCATATACTTATCAACTAACCTCTTAAACGCCACCAAACTTGGCGCATCTACAACAGCTGCAGGCAGGGCATTCCACTCCCTAATCACTCTTTGAGTAAAGAACCTACCTCTGATATCCGTCCTATAACTCATACCCCTTAATTTAAAGCTGTGTCCCCTCGTGCTAGCTTTCTCCATCCTAGGAAAAAGGCTATCACTGTCCACCCTATCTAAACCTCTAATCATCTTATATGCTTCAATAAGATCCCCTCTTAGCCGCCTCCTTTCTAACGAAAACAACCTCAAATCCTTCAACCTCTCTTCATAGGACCTGCCCTCCATACCAGGCAACATCCTGGTAAACCTCCTCTGTACCCTCTCCAATGCCTCCACATCTTTCTTATAATGTGGCGACCAGAACTGCACACAATACTCCAAGTGCGGCCGCACTAGAGTTTTGTACAGTTGCAACATGATGCTGCGGCTCCTAAATTCAATCCCCCTACCAATAAAAGCTAAGACTCCATATGCCTTCTTAACAACTTTATCCACTTGACTGCCTACTTTCAGGGATCTATTGACACATACACCAAGATCCTTCTGTTCCTCAACACTATTAAGAGCCCTACCATTAGCCCTATACTCTACACATTTATTGTTCCTGCCAAAGTGCATTACCTCACACTTTTCCACATTAAACTCCATTTGCCACCTCTCGGCCCAGCTCTGCAACTTGTCCAAGTCACTCTGTAAACTAAAACACCCCTCTTCACTATCTACCACACCACCAACTTTAGTATCATCTGCAAATTTACTGATCCATCCCTCAATACCCTCATCCAGATCATTTATAAAAATTACAAACAGCAGGGGCCCCAAAACAGACCCCTGAGGCACACCACTCGTCACCGAACTCCACGATGAATATCTCCCATCAACCACCACCCTCTGTCTTCTATCTGCCAGCCAATTTCTAATCCAATTAGCTAAATCACCCTCTATTCCACACATCTGCATTTTCTGTAGAAGTCTTCCATGGGCCACCTTATCAAAAGCCTTACTAAAGTCCATCTACAGACGCTGAAAGATACCCTCATAAGAACAGGATATAGTGTTTGATTCATTGATCAACAGTTCTGATGCACCACAGCAGAAACCTGCAGCAACTCCCTCAGAAGACAAACATAGGACATGGCGGACAGAGTATCTTTCGTCATCCAGTACTTCCCCAGAGTGGAGAAACTATGATATCTTCTTTGGAGCCTTCAATACGTCATTGATGAAGATGAGTATCTTGTCAAGACCATCCCCATATCCCCACTACTTGCCTTCAAACAACTATGCAAACTCAAACAGACCATTGTTCGCAGCAAGCTACCCAGCCTTCAGGAGAACAGTGACCATGACATCACACATACTGCCCCAGCAACCTCTGCGAGACGTACTGGATCATCGACATGAATGTCATCATCTCACACGAGAACACCATCCACCAGGTACACGGCACATACCTTGTGATTTGGCTAACATTCTCTACCTGATACGCTGCAGGAAAGGATATGCCGAGGCATAGTACATCGTCGAGACCATGCAGATGCTACAACACAGATGAAAGGACACTACATGACAATCACTAGGTAGGAGTGTTCCCTTCCTGTCGGGGAACACTTCAGCAGTCAAGGGCATTCAGTCTCAGATCTTCAGGTAAGTACTCTCCAAGGCGGCCTTCAAGACACACAACAACGCAGAATCACCAGGCAAAAACAGATAGTTAAGTTTTGCACATATGAGGATAGCCTCAATTGGGATCTCGGGTTCATGTCATATTACATCTAAGTCCTACCATTCTGTATGGTCTTGCAAAATTCTATTAACTGTTCTGGTTTAAGACAATTCACATCTTTTTAACCTGTGATTATTACTCTTTCCCCTCACATTGTCCATACCTGTCAAGATTTGATTACCTGTAAAGATTCACATTCCAACTATTATCTTGCAATTGTGTCTCTACCTATATATGCCGTGTTTATGAATTCAACTCTCTGCTCCGAAAGCTGGTGATTCCAAATAAATCTATTGGACTTTAATCTAGTGTGAGATTTCTCACTGAACTTTTTTAATGAAATTAGTTGTCATGGCAAAGTTGTAAAATTTTTAAAGTATCTTTCTTTTGTTTTCTGCATAATATATATGTCAAAAATCTTTTAGAAACATTTTCCAAGTAAATTAACCCACATGTAAGAATTGTCCTGATGCGTATGTGTAGCACACAATCAACTTAAGGTGGGATTCAGCCTAGAAGTTACAGGCCAATGTATTTGTGATCAGAGATTGTTGAACTCCAGACTGACTTCCATGGCTACCTTGACTATACTTGCCATCACCAAGCTTCCTGTAAGGCCTGTTTTTCAGTTTCCTTTTCTTTCTTGCATCTATCATGAAAATGCCACCTTCCTACTAATGCTTACAATATGTCTTCCTTTACCCACAGCTGAAATTTCTCTTCAGACTGATGCATCTATTCCATTCCCCACACATCTGCTCTTGCTCTTTCCTCATTCCTTCTTCTCTCTCCCCAAAACCAAGAGTTCCTCCAACCTCACCTATCCCCAACAGCCTTCACATTCACTGGATCACTCTCCACCATTTCCAGTTGGCATTTTATAGTTTCTGGATCCAACATTGAGCTCAACAATTTCAGATCATTACGAGAGTCGGGGTTGCGGGAATGGGGTTGTTTGCAGAAGAAGATGGTGGAGTGATCAGCAGCAAGGATATGGGGGTGACTTTTAGTGGACCTCCTCTTTTCCCGATAAATATTCCCTTGATCTGGCATTGACTGCCATTGAATGAAGGTCCAATTCCCCTGAAGGTTGCAAGCAGGCACACTAGAGTTTGCTTGTCATACCATCAGCAAGGCAAGTTCCCACCCCCTGGTGGGTTAATATCAGTGATCCTTTAGTGCATATTAATTGCCTACTTAATGGTCTCAATTAGTCGGCCATTCCTGCCACCAGGATGGCCACAAGGGAGGATACAAGCTTCCACCTGATGTTCTGAGTAACTTGGAAACTGGCAGAGTTTAGGCAACACAGTTTGACTGCAAGTCATGACAGCCAGTGTGTGGCCATGTGTAAACCACATACATGAGGACTGTTTCCTCTGAGTGCTAGCAACAGCGCTCAGGAGACCAATTACCTATTGCCCACTGCAGAACTTCCCATTCAAAGTAGAACAGAGGGAATCTGAATTGTGAAGCTACTTTCTTTGTATCAATTTCCAGCTCTGAGTCAGCTTCATAAATTGCTGAAACACTCAGGTATGAGTTTGTTCAGTATGCTTCTCACTTTTGCATTAGTTTGTGAAGAGTTCAAAGAACTCATCATTAGTTTGGCCTGGTTAATGTTGCCCTGAACAACACTGCCGAGTGCAAATGAGCTACTTGGTTCCTGACCACTGACTGTAAAGTGAGCCGGAAATCAAGGAGAAACTTTCAGTCATATTGTCTCTTGTCCTCTGCGTTGAGCAATTTCCACTGTTCTTCTTTAAAGTCACACATCAGATTATTATTGGGGCTTAAATAAAAACAGAAAATGTTGGACATACTCAGCTAGCCTGGCAGCATTTGTTGAGGGACAAGCAGAGTTTTTGTTGCAGGTCAGTGACCTCCTATTGAAGTCGGACATTAACTGTTTGTTTCTTTCTCCACAGAATTAACGAACGACGATTGAGCTGAAACTCTGCTTCTCTTTCTGGAAATGCTCTGTGATCTGCTGATTATCCCCAACATTTTCTGCTTTCATTTAAGATTTCCAGCATCCCCAATGTGTTGTCAGTGTCACCAGGACTTTCTTTAGTGTTGCTTTTGTTACTTTCAATTTCAGAAAGAGTCAGCAAACTCTTCCGTTTCGGATTTGTTCCAGGCACGATCAGACTTGCCCAGTCACTGTGGTCGATAATTTTGTTTATGCCCTCGCAACTCTTGTGATGTAATTGCACAATATTCTTCCATGACATCCTATTTGGTTTGTTTATTACCATTTCATATTCTTTAGACGTAGCGAATGAAGAGTCAATTGACACCTTTAATACACATTCAGTTTGTTCCTATGTAAGCTTATCCTCTTTGGCAAATCCCTCCATATAACAAGAACAGCTTACAGGATATTGTTTTTTATTATATATAAAATATCTTTCAGAATTTTACAAAGACAGTTGTAACCAGATACAGAGCAGAGTTGTAGATGATATCAAAGGTATGGCCAAAATGATAGGTTTTGAGTTGTGATCCAAAGTAGTAAGAAAGAGGTGTTGAAGGAGACAAAGTCCAGAGCTGAGACCAAAAGAACTTTATGGCCAAAGGTAATTAAAGAGAGAGCAGCAAGCCAAGGCTAGGATCAAAAAGCTGAAAGACTGTGCTGGGACCTAGAGCCAAAGACAATAAAAGCTGGAAGTATGGAGAGACTTGTAAGTGTGAACAAAGGTTTTGAAGTTAATGTATTGAAGAATGGGAAACTAATGAAGATTGGTGGCGACTGGGACAATAGGAAAGTGAAATAAATTGCAGGTGGTGTAATTTTGGATAAGTTGTGATTAGTGTGGAACTTGAGAAGTTGGCAAAAAGTAGTTTGGAGCAATCAGGAGGAGAATTGAGAAGAGAATGGGAAGGATTTCCGATGGTAGTGATGGTGAGATAGGTTGGCATGATTGTACCAGTGAAAATATGTGTTCCTAAGTTGTATCTAAGATATAGGATTTCAATTTCAACTCTAATTCCACATTACAAAAAACTCGAAGGTTACTATTACTGGATTTGCTGATAATGTATTATGTAAGTTTGTATTTTATATAAAATTGCAAGGCATAGAGTTTTACAACACAGAACAAGGCCCTTTGGCCTATTTGTGTGCTGGCCATGAAACACTATCTATTCTAATCCCATTTTCCAGCACTTGGTCCATAGCGTTGTATGTTAGGATATTTCAAGTATTCATTGAAATGCTTCTTAAATGTTAAGGATTCTCGCCTCTATGATCCTTTCAGGCAGTGGGTGAAAAAGCTTTTCCCCAAATCCTCTCTGAAGTTCCTGTTCCATACATTAAATCTATAGTGTCATGCTTAATATGAGTGAACAGGCAAAGAAAGAGATGTAGTTAGGGGCTAAGATACTGAGGTTTTTGATGGGAGCCAAACAGGACAGCATTGATTTGATTTCATTGAAGAGAGTTCTTACTATCCATCATTTGATGTTAATTAAGCAGCCAAAAAGCAAAATGAGGCTTTGGAGTTAATAGCTGTGGCAGCAACATAGACCTGGGAGTTTTGGGATATACATGGAAGCTGATCTAATATCAATAAAGCATGTAAATGAAGAAAAGAAGGTGATTGCAGATTGAGCTTGGGCTGCATTCTGGTAATTACCTTAGTTTGGGAGGAAATTACTTAGCAAGCTATATAGTTTCATTGGGACAAGCAGGAGCAGCAACAGGACAGTGCCACAAAAGTGGGAAATAGAAATGAATTGGAAGAGGATAGAGTGGTCAACTATGTTAGTGCTGCAGCTAGATCAAGGAGAATGAAAAGAAAAACTTCACCCTGGCAACAGCACAAATGACCTTGTCCAGAGTGGTCTTAATGGATGAGAATTGGACTGAAGTGATTGGTAGCAGGAAGGATGAGAATGGAACTACATGAAAACACATGGTCAAAGCTCTAAGCAACATTAAAAAACCTTCTGGCTTGGAGTGATTAGAGAGGATGGAGGAATCAAGTGTAAATTTTCAAGGACTAGGCAGTTTTCAAAGGTAAAATCAGAACCAGAGGATGAAAAACCATTGATCTAAGGATGGATAATTGATTATCATGGTTGGTATGGGTTGACTGCCCAGACATGTGTCTTATATGGTGATAAACATGATGAAAGACCAGGTGGATGAGAAATAAGTTGCAAAGCGATGTGGAGTCAGAAAAAGGTAGGGATGAATTGGGGACTCTAGGATGGAGAGGAGATGGGACATTGAGTCAGCCAAGTAAAGAGGCTTGATCTTTGTAAGAAAACAAAAACATCTATTCACTCTTTGTACTTGGTGGTAGAGATGAAGATGGGGTGAGTAGAAGAGGAAATGAAAGTAAGTGATTTTTCCTTTTAAGATCAGCTTGCTTGGCTATATAATTTTAAAGCAGTAATTGCATGTCAGGGAAGATATGGGACTGTGTGAAGAAAGATTGAACAAGATATCAGAGTGGACAAACTGGTCACTTTTATGTTAGGTACGCTCTACCAGATTTAAGAGTGGGAATTGTATGTGATATATAAAACAGTGAGGGTTTTATGGGAATGAAGGCATTGATGATGGCTGTGCCAATGTCTCCTATTTTTATTTCCAAATCCAGTGCCTTACACTTAACTACATTCAGCCATCGATGGTTACAAAACCTGTCTCGCTCCCTTTATCTCTTCTACCAGTGAGCCAAACTAACTCAAGATTGACAAGAACTATGGGCAGCACAGTGTTCAGTGGTTAGCACTGTTGCCTCACAGTGCCAGGGACCTGGGTTGGATTCCTAGCTGGGGTCACTGTCTGTGCGGAGTTTGCAATTCTGCCGTGTTTGTGTGGGTTTCCCCCAAGTGCTCTGGTTTCCTCCCACAATTTGAAAGACAAAGAACAAAGAACAAAACAGCACGGGAAACAGGCCCTTCGACCCAACGAGCCTGCGCCACCACCTTGAAGCTCCCACTTCTACCCGTGATCAGTGTCTATGTTTATAGATCTATGGATTGAAACCAAATTTGAGACAATTTAGGGTGAATTTGTTCTGCCAATCAGCCTAAGAGCACATCTTTGCGATGTGGGAGGAAACTGGAGCACCTGGAGAAAACCCATGCAAGCACGGGGAGAATGCGCAAACTCCCACAGACACAGGCCCAAATCCATGTATCTGCACAGCAAGCGATAATGACTGAGCTGTCGTGTTGCTCCTCAAATGGTCCAGGTCAAGCATACACTAACGACATGAAGCACTAGGATACGCTCGAAAAAAATCCAAGAGCAGCCCTCTCACGACCCATCGCGTGTATGCCCTTTGTTAGACTACAAGACAGACCAAAGTACCTCTAGGATAAAAACAAATACATCAATATCATCAACTATTTACACACTTCCCAGGGACTCCCAAGGCTCATGATCCCTATTTTAAATCAGTTTTCTATATCTCTCCATTCCCATTCTGTTCATGTGCCCATCTAAGTATCTCTTAAATAACACCAGAGTACCTGCCTCCACCACTTTGGTAGCACGTCCCATACCCCCACTGCCCTCTGTGTGAAAAAACTCCCTCTAGCATCCAAATTATACCTTACCCTCCTCACCCTAAGCCCGTCACCCCTCGTGCTATTTGAGTCCATCCTAGGAAACAGCTTAACTCTGTTTACTCTATCTATGCCCCTCATAATCTTGTATACCTCTATTAGATCTTTTCTAAGTCTACGTCTTTCTAAAGAAAACAGCCCCAATTTGCCTAACCTCATAACTCAAACCTTCCATATCAGGCAGCATCCTGGTAAACCTCCTCTGCACTCTCTCCAGAGACTCCACATCCTTCCAGTAGTAAGGCGACCAGAACTGGACGCAGTATTCCAAATGAGGTCTAACCAAAGTTTTATACAACTGCAACATTAAAGGCCAGCTCTTGAAATCTATACCCCTTCCTATAAAGGCTACCATACCATATGCTTTCTTCATAACCTTCTTCATCTGCTCTGCCACCTTCAGAGACTTGTGCACCTGCGTTCTATACTCTTAATAGGTTTACCCTTTATCATATACCCGCCGCTACATTCTTTCTCCCGAAATGCATCACCTCACATTTATCAGGATTGAATTTCATCTGCCATCTATCTGCCCAAGCTACCAGCCTGTCTATGTCCTGCTGTATCACCTGACAATGCTCCTCACTATCCGCAAGTCCAGCCATCTTTGTATTGTCTGCAAACTTGCTGATCACTCCACTTACTCCCTCTTCCAAGTCATTTATATATATTACAAATAGAAGAGGTCCCGGTACCGAGCCCTGCGGCACACCACTAGTGACCGACCTCCAGCTAGAAAAACACCTTTCCACTATTACTCTCTGTCTCCTATTACCAAGCCAGTTACTTATCCATCTAGCTACTTGTCCTTGTATCCCATTAGCCTTGACCTTTTCAACTAACCTCCCATGAGGGACTTTGTCAAACGCCTTACTGAAATCCATATGGACGACATCAACGGCTCGCCCTGCATCAACAGTTTTCGTCACCTCCTCAAAAAATTCTACCAGATTCGTAAGGCACGTCCTCCCTTTAACAAAGCCATGCTGCGTATCAAGACGTGCTGGTTAGGTGCATTGGCCATGCTAAGTTTTCCCTCAGTGAACAAGTGCTGGAGTGGGGCAACCAGGGGATTTTCACAGTAACTTCATTACAGTGTTAATGTGAGCCTACTTGTGACTAACAAATAAAAATAAAATAACTGCCCGGTGTGAAAAACTGTCCTCAGAGGAGTGATCCATCATGGGAAAGCAGTTGAAGAATAAAACCCAAACTCTATTTGCTATAAAGCACCATATCAGGAGATGCACGTGACCCAGCATGCCTACACACTGCACTCACCAGCTCCTTTCTGTAGAATAGATGGCAACAATGTTCCACAAGGAAAAGCCCTGCCAAATAAAGCTGACACGCCCTTTCAAGCTTTATAAAACAACTTCTCTCATATGGTGAGAACAAAATACGTGAGAGAACTCAGTGTAGACAATCGTGTTGTTGGACTCATGCAACTTATTTCTTTAGGCTATTATGCAACCCCTGTCACTGGGTTTATTTTATAGCGAAGCACAAGACCTCATTAAGTAATCTAGAAAAGACTATTTAGATGTTATCTTATCAACACTTGATGGATTCATATGAAATTTCCTTCCTCTGCTATTTTATTAGAAATATTAACCCATTTAAGATGAACAGGTTAAACAATGACAAAAGGAATTTGATACAAGATATGGAACAAAGTGTTCCTATTAGAAGATTGTTCATTATGATTTCTAGGCAGATCGTTTCAACAATGCCTGAAGGGGATAATCCTTTAACAACTGACCATTAACATCTGATGTGCTTTGTCCTTTCTCAGTATGTTAATTTGCAAATTTTACTATAAAAAAACTTGCTTTTAAATAGCAACACTATCACTTCAGAATCTCTCCAAGCACTTTACTGCCAATTAAATATTATGATGTATGTCACTCTTGCAATTCAGGGAAATGCGGCTATCAATTTGCACGTAGCAAGGTCCCACAAACAACAATGAATAATCTATTCATTAATCTGGTTAATCTATTTTAGTGATATTGGCTGATAGTTAAATGTTGGCCAAGACATTAGGGTGAAGTCCTCTGCTCTCCATTGAATCATGTCATAAGAACTTTGTCTCTAAGTTAAGAGGGCGACACGCCAGAGGTAGATGTTTCAGCTGAAAGATAGCACCTTTGCCTGTGCAATACTCTCTCTCTCTCTCTCCCTCTCAATGCTGCCTACCATTGCCTCTCTCACGGCAAATACAACGGGCAATGGGGTGGTGCCTGCATTAACAAGCCAAAATCATGAAGTCACACATGGCCTCACTGCATTTTAACCCAAAATCACAAAAGCACACCCCAGCCCCTAGCTGTCCAATCTACATTGTATCAGGCAGCTACTGAAACAGTATAGAAGGGAACTCTCAGATACGCCTCGCTGGAGCTGAGGATCTATTATTGTTTATTTACCAGGAGATACTCATGCTTCCAGAACCCTGTTTTTGTTGTCTAATCAGTTTTCTCCAATTACGCTGGCATTCCATTCTTGCCTGTTTATACTGAGTGGAGCAAAGAACTACATATAATCCAGAAAGGGTTTCACACACCATCATGGACTTCACTCAGCGTTACATTATAGATCTGCATTTGAAGGAGACTGTCCTGTAGTAGCATTTGCCATCAAATGAGTAAGACCCAGGAGAAAGAGAAGCGGCAGCAAAGGAAGAAAGGGCACATCAGTAACCTGTAACCAAAGACCTTTGGCTCATAGTTCAATGATTCTACTCAGCTTCTCACACTCTTGGCCCAAGACCACAGTCAGAATCTCCCCTCATTAAGGTGCCCATCAGTTCTTCCCTGGTCTTTTCCATGGGGTGACATGGTGGCACAGTTGATTTCTGGTCTTGGGTGACTGTCTGTGTGGAGTTTGCACGTTCACACTGTGTCTGCTTGGATTTCCTCCAGATGCTCCGGTTTCCTCCCACACTCCAAAGATGTGCAAGTTAAGTTGATTGGCCTAGCTAAATTGCCCATTGTGTCAGGAAAACTAACAGAATAAATATGTGGGTTACGGGGGTAAGGTGTGAGTGGTACAGACTCGATGGGCTGAATGGCATCCTTTTGTACTGTAAGGATTTGATGAATCTATGATTCGATGAATCTGTGAACATAAGCCACTTAGACAATTTCACATTAATGGCATCCTGACTGTGCTGACTTCAAACCACACTCTGGAGCAAAGGGCCAAGTGTAGCAAAGGTGAATGACTTAATTAGTGATTTAAGTTAATTAATGAGTTAAGGGGAGAAAGTCACTGGTGAGTGTGGTCTATGGGGCTCCCAAATAACTTTGAGGTGAGGCAGGCTATAAACAAGCAAATAATTGATGCATGCAAAAAAGCGATAATCATAGGGGATTTTAACCTGCATATTGATTGGTTGACTCAAGTCGGACACGGTGGGCTTGAGGGTGAGTTCTTGGAATGATGTTGGGATAGTTTCCTTAAACAGTATGTAACGCAACCTACGAGGGAGCGAGTTATCTTAGATCTAGTACTGTGTAACGAGGCAGGCAGAATTAGGGATCTTCTTGTGAGGGATCCTCTTGGGACGAGTGATCACAATATGGTTGAATTTCTGATGCAAATGGAGAGTGAGAAAGTAGGGTCCCAAACCAGTGTCCTCTGCTTGAACAGAGGGGAGTATGATAAGATGAGGGCAGAATTGACTAATGTACATTGGGGGCGCAGACTGGTGGGTAGGACAGCTGAGGAACAGTGGAGGATTTTTGAGGAGATCTTTTTCAGTATTCAGCAGAAATATATTCCAGTGATTTAAAAGGACTGTAAGAAAAGGGATAACCAGCTGTGGCTATCGAAGGAAATACAGGAGAGTATTAAATTAAAAACCGATGTATACAGAGCGGCTAAAAATAATGGGGAATTAGAGGATTGGGAAACAACAAGAATGACTAAGAAAGCGATAAAGAAAGGAAAGATAGAGTATGAAGCTAAACTAGCTCTAAATATAAAAAAAAGTAAAAGTTTTTACAAATATATAAAGAAGAAGAGAATGATGAGAGTGAATGTTGGACCCTTGGAGGACGAGAGGGGCGATTTAATAGTGGGAAATGAGGAAATGTCTGAGACTTTAAATAAGTTTTTTGTGTCGGTCTTCATGGAAGAGAACACAAATAGCTTACCGAATATTAAAGATAGAGGGTTATTAGGAGATGAGGTCTTAATACAATTACTGTTACTAGAGAGGTAGTGCTTAGTAGACTAATGGGACTGAAGGTATACAAGTCCCTGGGACCAGATGGAATGCACCCAAGAGCTCTGAAAGAAATGGCAGAAGTAATTGCAGATGCATTAGTAGTTATTTATCAAAATTCGCTGGACTCTGGGGAAGTGCTGGTGGATTGGAAAACACCTACTGTTTTGCCACTGTTTAAAAAAGGCAACAGACAAAAGGCAGGTAACTACAGGCCTTTTAATTAACAGTTTAATATCTGTAGTTGGGAAAATACTAGAATCCATCGTTAAAGAAGAAATAGCAGGACACCTAGGAAAGATAAAACTAACATAGCAGGGATTTGTGAAGGAGAAGTCGTGTTTGACGAATTTACTGGATTTTTATGAAGATGTGACTAGTGCGGTAGACAGAGGGAACCAGTGGATGTGGTGTTTTTAGATTTCCAGGAAGTATTTGAGAAGGTGCCTCACAAAAGATTGCTGCAGAAGGTTAGGATACACAGAGTTGGGGGTAAAGTGTTAGCGTGGATTGAGGATTGGCTGTCTAACAGGAAGCAAAGAGCTTTGAATAAATGGATGCTTTTCTGGTTGGCAGTTAGTGACTAGTGGTGTGCCGCAGAGATCGCTGCTGGAGCCTCAACTGTTTACAATATACATAGGTGATCTGGAGGAGGAGGCTGAAGGTAGGGTAACAAAATTTGCTGATGACACGAAGATGAGTGGGAAAGTGAATTGTGTGGAGGATGCGGAAAATGTGCAGAGAGATTTGGATAGGCTGTGTGAATGGGTGAGGACTTGGCAGATGGAGTACAATGTTAGCAAATGTGAGGTTATCTACTTTGGAAGAAATAATAGTAGGATGGAATATTATCTAAATGGTGAAAAGTCACAGCATGCTACTGTGCAAAGGGATCTGGGGATCCTTGTGCATGAATCGCAAAAACTCAGTCTGCAGGTGTGGCAGCTGAATCAAGGAGGCGAATGGGATGTTGGCCTTTATTGCGAGGGGGATAGAATATAAAAGCAGGGAGGTCTTGCTGCAACTGTACAAGACACTGGTGAGGCCGTAACTGGAGTACCGTGTGCAGTTTTCGTCCCCTTATTTGCAAAAGGATATATTGGCCTTGGAGGGAGTACAGAGAAGGTTCACCAGAGATGAGGGGGTTAGCTTATGAGGAGAGATTAAATAGACTGGGCCTGTACTCGCTGGAGTTTAAAAGGCTGAGGTGCGATCTTATAGAGACTTATAAGATAATGAAGGAGCTAGATAGGGTAGAGGTAGAGAGATTCTTTCCGCTTAGAAAGGAAACCAGAACTAGAGGCCATAGTCTCAGAATAAGAGGGGGGCAGTTTAGAACAGAGTTGAGGAGGAACTTCTTCACTCAGATGGTGGTGAATCCCTGGAATTCTCTGCCCATTGAAGTGGTGGAGGCTACCTCATTGAATATGTTTAAATCGCGGATAGATAGATTTCTGATAGACATGGGAATTAAGGGTTATGGAGAGCAGGCGGGAAAATGGAACTGATCCACTTCAATCAGCCGTGTTCTTATTGAATGGTGGGGCAGGCTCGAGGGGCTAGATGGCCTATTCCTGCTCCTATTTCTTATGTTCTTAATGGTAAACATAATAAATGCGTTCCATTTATTTCTCACCCAGGTAATCACACCTTTGCACTTCTCTCTAAAGGTTTCTTGACTCCGTACTCCTATAATAGCTTCCACAGAGCTGAACTTTGCGTGGGGAACTCTGAGATGCATGTGACAACAGACTTACAACTGGCTTCTGCTATTCAGCAGCTGTAGAGGCAGTTTGACTGATCTGTCCTGGTCACACTAGTTATTGGTTACAGGGACAGCAACTATGCAGAATTGCGGACATCCTAAAAGAGAGTGCCCCCATCCTGGGATTGGATCATCATGGGTCAGAAACTGGGTAAAACCCCTTGTGCTGCATGTTCAACATATAATATACATCATAAATATTATTTGTAAGTGTAAAAGTATTGGGCAATATTTAATATTGGAAGAAAGTGATTTCATTTGCACTTTGAACAGTCATGTAGCTTACTTTTATAAACTTAATGAATTAAGTATATTTTTGAAAGAATAATCAGACTCGTCACTTTGGTGAGTCCATAAGAGAGCAGATTGCAGAAAATGGGCTGAGTGTTCTGTTCCTGCCAGCAACGGGCAACACATTGGATGGGAATGGAAATTTCCGACTATGGTCAAAAGTTACTATCCTGCCTTCATGAAGATGGTTTGCAATTTTCTGCCCTGAGTTTTCTGGCAAATTATGTCGCCCAGCACACCATGTAGGGAACCTCATATATGCCTTTGAACCTCATGAATGCTCATTGAAAATCCAGCTCACCAGAATCACGTCCCCCACCCCCTTCTCTCCGATTTATTGATTAGACTAGTGTGAATCACCACCAGATATAACTGATATGTTCTTGGTGAACTGTACTTCACTCACCATTGTCAGCTTGGTGTGCACAGCGATTGCCTACCGTTCCCTGAACTATGCATGTTGCTGTGCCCATTCCATGCCAGGGCTGCCCCCACTCCATGCCAGGCAAGACTGGCAGGAGGGAAGAGGCTAGAAGGCAGATGCTTGACTTGCCGGAATGAGATTAGGCAGAGACAAGACAAACGGCTGAAAAGCAAAGGCTTGATTGGGGTAGCGGGTGAGGGGTGGGTGTGGGTCACTGGAGCACAAAAGGTAAGGGATGGACAACGACACATAGCAAAGAGGTGGGGAAGTTATCTGGATTCTGTGGGGCAATGAGCTGAACAGCGACACATGACTGCATGGGGTTAAAGGAGCACAGAAATAAAAGATGCGGTCAGAGGGACGACACTGTTTAGGAGCAGGGTGGAGAATATGTCTAAGACTGATAGGCAGTGTACATGTCATTGGGGCCAGAACACAGAGACAGTCTTGGAGCAGTGTGCACCCTGCTACAAAACTGTGCCTGGCACACATGACCAGGTCTCAGAGCAGAGATAGAGGGTCTGTCTGTGCCACAAGCTTTTGGTGCAGCCTCTGAAAGCTCATGGCTTGTGCTACCAAATAAACCTGTTGGGATTTTAATCTGGTGTTGTGTGCTGCATCAATCATGCACAACATGGTTTGTCTCTTGAAGTTAAAGGGATCAAGGAATATGCGGAATAGCTATATCAGGACATTGAATTGGATAATCATCCATAATCAAAATGAATGTGGAGCAGGATCAAAGGGGCGAATGACCTACTCCCACTTCTATTTACTATGTTTCTACATTTCTATCATCATTGTGGCTATGAGGATCTTGGCCATTTCTGCTGCAAATGGCCCTTGCAATGGCCTCTTCCTTTAGGGCGTTGCCATCCTCACCCTCGTCGAACTCATTCCTTACAATGGCCTCCTCGTTGCGGAAGATCTCCATCTCTCCAGCTGGCAGCTCATTCCCCCACCTTTGGAGTGCTGTGTTGTATAGAGCGCAGAAAACCGCAATGATGCGAGACACCTTCTGGGGAGAGAACTGCCTGACTGGTTCTAACATTAGAAATGTATCTTCAGCATGCCAATAGTCTGCTTAGTCAAGAAGTGGAATGAGCCACGTTTTATTCTGTGGCTGCTGAATGGGCCATGGTGTGGTCAGTGTCGTGATAATGGGGCATTGCCCAAATTACATACGGATGTATTGAACTTTTATGAAAGTTGTGTATTTAAAAAGTGGACATTGAGGCAAAAGCTGGCTGAGAGTGAAAAGTGACCACTTGCTGGAATTCCTATGTGGATTATACTCAGTCCTGAGAGAGACAATTGAATATCACATTCTTTTTCAGAGACATTTCAAAGAAAACGATATGCAAACAGAGCTGTGCTGTAATCTCATTTGGAGATAAAGGAATCTGGTTACAATCTCAGCTAGAACCATCTCCTGTGAGCTAAATTGCAGACATGTCTGTGCTTTTCCCCTTCTGGGAATACACAAGAAACGGGACTAAAAACTGCAGCCCTGGTGTCTGGGTACTAGGGTACTATTCTGGTGTGTACTGTGTAGGTCATAACTGCAGAACCTCAACTAGGCATCCCTACAGGTTAAAAAGTCTCTCTCTCTCTCTCTGATTGGTGGAAGAATGTTGCAAGTCAGCAAACCCACAGTGGAAAAGGAAGCAGGACAACTCCTTTCAGCTAAACTGCAGAACCATAAATCTCCAAACAAATGCTCAACTACTGAAGTTAGCGCTACCGGAATCTCCCAACTTAACAATTGTAACATTTCACTATTCGTGCCTCACGGTCAAGCCAAAGGCTGATTCAAATATGCTTTATAAACACTTCTCAATTCTAAATCAGTATGTATGTGTGGTGCATCTTATTATTTTCTCGGCACAAATTGGTAACTAATCATAGAATCCCTACAGTGCAGAAGGAGGCCATTCAGCCTATTGCTTCCGCACCAACTTCCTGATGGAGTATCTTACAAAGAACAAAGAAAAATACAGCATAGGCCTCCAAGTCTGTGCCAATCATGATGCCATAATTAAACTACAAAAAAATCTTCTGTCCTACTCAGTCCTTACATCTCCATTCCCTCCCTATTCATATACCCATCCAGACATCTCTTAAATATTGCTAATGCTTCTCTTTCACCATCACCTCTGGCAATGAGTTCCGGCACCCACCACTCTCTACATAAAATATTTTTCCCTCACAGCTCCTTCAAACTTTCCCCTTCTCACGATGAAACTGTTTTCCCTTATAATTGACACTTCCACCCTGGGAAAAAAGCTTCTGATGATCCACCTTGGCTATGCCTCTCAGAGTTTTATAGACCTCTATCAAGTATCTCCTCAGCCTCTGTCTTTCCAGTGAAAGCAATCCTTGTTTATTCAAACTCCTCATAGCCAACACCATCAAGACCAGTCAATATCCTGGTGAACCTTTTCTGTACTCTTTCCAAAGTTTCTATGTCCTTCTTGTAGTATGGTGACCAAACTGTGAGCACTATTCCAAATGGGGCCTAACCAATGTTTTATATAGCTGCAACATGATTTCCCAACTCTTGTACTCAGTGGCCTGACCGATGAAGGCAAGCATGCCACATACTTTCTGAATCACCTTAGTGACCTATGTTGCCCATTTTAGGGAACGGTGGACCTGCATGCCCAGATCCCTTTGTACACTAAGGGCTCTATCATTCACAATGTAATTCATACCTAAATTTGATCCTCCAAAATGCATCACCTCACATTATCCAAGCCCTAATCCTGTAACCTCACATATTTATCCCACTAATCTCCCTAACTTGTACATCTTGGGACATTAAGAGGCAATTGATGTGGCCAATCCACCTAATCTGCATATCTTTGAACTGTGGGAGGAAACCGGAGCACGCAGAGGAAACACACACAGACCTAGGGAGAATGTGCAAACCCCACACAGTTACCTAAGGCCTAAATTGAACCTTGGTTCTAGGTGCTGTGAGACAGCAGGGCTAACCATTGTGCAACCATCCTTGCTTACTCTTTCTTTAGACTAGGGAAGTTTGGTTAAATTGGCTTTTCTTAAAATATAAATATATTTGGACTAGAATAAGGAATCTATAAGGGAAGTTTATAAATTAACTTTGTTAACTAACCACTGTTTCTGCACCAGCTCTCCAAATGAGCATTATGGTTTAATGCTATTCTGCTGTTTTTTCCCCCTTCCCCTGCACGTTGTTTGTATTCATTTAATGCCTTCTTGAATGCATTGATTGAACCTGCCTCCATCACATTTCCAGGCAGTGCATTCTAGTCTTGAACCATTTGTGTGAAAAAGGTGTTTTTCATATCACATTTGCTTCTTTTGCAAATCACCTTAAAACTATGTCTCCTCATTTTACAAGCGGGAACAGGTTCTCCCTGTCTACTCAGTCCAGCCCCTTCATGATTTTGAACATCTCTATCAAATCTCCTCCTAGCCCTCTTTTTTCCAAGGAGAACAGTCAGAACCTCTCCAATCTATCCTCATAACTGAAGTTACTAACAGGATATTTCCTCCTGTGGTGGAGACAAGAAATTGGGGACACAATTTAAGAATAAGAGGTCTCTCTTTTAAGACAAGGATTAGGAGAAATTATTTCTCTTAGAGAGCAGTAACTATGTAGAATTCTCTTTCCCAGAAAGCAGTGGAGGTTGGATCATTGAATTTATTCAAGATTGAGTTAGATTTTTGACATATAGAGAAGTCAAAGATTATGGGGGGTAGAAGGATGAGTGGAGCTGCGACCACAATCAGATTAAACATGATTTTATTGAATGGTAGAGCAGACTTGAAGGCCTCCTCCTTCTCCTAAGTATTATAAAATACATCGAAACATGCATAGAAAATAGAAACAGGATCAGGCCATTTGACCCTTAGAACCTGCTCCGCCATTTATTATGATCATGGCTGCTCATCAAATTCAATATCATAATTCTCACTTTCCCCCCCTTATCCCTTGATCTCTTTATCCTCAAGAGCTATAGCTAAATCTTTCTTAAAATCACACAATATTTTGGTGTCAACTACTTGCTGTTGCAATGAATTCCACAGACTTGCCACTCTCTACATGAAGAATTTTCTCCTTACCTCAGTCCTAAAAGATTTACCATTCGTTCTCAAACCATGACCCTTAGTTCTGGACTTCTCACTGTTGGGAATGTTCTTTCTGAAACTACCCTGTCTAACCCTGTTAGAATTTTATAAGTTTCTATGAGATCTCCTCTCACTCAACTCCAATGAATATAATCCTAACTGATTTAGTCTCTCCTCAAATGACAATTCTGCCGTGCCAGGAATCAGTCTGGTAAACCTTTGTTGTACTCCCTTTGTAGCAAGGAATCCTTCTTCAAATAAGGACACCAAAACTTCACACAATACTCCAGATGCGCCTTACCAATGTTCTGTACAATTGCAATAAAACATCCCTATTCCTATATTCAAATCCTAATAATTATTCATCAAACTTCATCAGTAAATTGGGAAATAAATGTTTAGATCTATTGTATAAATCCATATATCCTGGCATACATATAGATTTCGCAAGAATTCATTTCATATTACTTATTCTGTTCAAGAAACAGTTTGATGAAGTTATATATCTCCATGACTATTCCAAAAATGCAAACCAGGAACACAATTTAATCCAGCCCACTGTAGTGCATTGATTATTGATTGTGTAAATTGGACACAAAATCATCTAATAACTGTTGTACGAACACACTAGGGTCAGTTTTACCATCAAGTTGCACCTGTTTTCAGGCACCAAAATTTGGTAGTCAGGTGTTTAAATTGACTTAATAGGTTGCACGCCCAACCTCACTGGCACGTATCCTTTTACCATCACATTCGCCCATCCAGATTCAGCGTGAAACACACATGCTCTACGAAAGTCCGATTCGGACACTGCAGCTACACTGCAGGAGGTAAGTGCCAAGCATCCGACGGCTCTCTGCTTGAAATCGATGAGATGGGATGGGGCGTAGTTGATCCAACAGCTGTCTACTTGAGATTGCTGGGGGTGGGGGAGGAGGGTGAGGGGACAGGGGGGTAGGGGTCCTTTGCCTGTGATCAGTGAGGGGGAAGGGGAGGTCCGCTTCCACTCTGCCTGTGATCCTTGAGGGGGGGGTTGAAAGTCCGTAAACAGTCTGGGTAGCAGAGAAGGTGGGGGGATAAGGAGGTCAGTAATGTTGTGAGGGTCAGGGAAGGCATTAGCTGGACCAGGAGCGATATGACAAGGGAGCCGCATTCTATCTTATCTTTTCTGCGCATGCGCAGTTGGAGACGCCGATTGGAACTGCAGGATTTTGGGTGCCTTAAGCCCCGCCCACAGATTTCTGCAGCACAATTTGGAATTGCTGATTTTTTTTTCAAGCAATGTGCATATGGGGGCGCCTGAGATGGATCTGAAAGTCGGATTTGAACCACCCCTCGTTTCAAATCCACCCAGCACTTAGAATAATAATGGTAAAATAGAGCCCATAGTATGCAGGCCATATAATGCTAAAATGTGCATTTCTTTGAGTTCGTATCCTATAAATTATGTAGAACAATCAGAATCTACAATCAGTACCTTAGCATTCTTCTTGTTCATGTAAAATACATCTGTAACTATGAATACAGAATGTTTGTTCATACCAATGCATAATATTAATTTTTGAAAGTTAATTGTGGATGGGGCACATAATTGAAGTTTGTCTAGGGTGCCTAATATTCATGCACCAGCCCCAGAAGACAATGGTATTCCTGTGCTTGTGTAGCCTTTGTTCTCCAAATTGTTGTTTGGGAGGTACCATCAAAAAAACCTCAGTGAGCTTCTGTGGTACTTTGTGTAGATAGTATGCACAGTGTGTCTGTGGTGGAGGGAATGAATGTTTAAAGTGGTGGCTGGGATGCCAACCCAGTGAGCTGCTTTGCTCTGGTAGTGTCAAGCTTCTTGATTGTGGTTGGAACATTTAAGAAGGTTGGGAGTGTTCCAATACACTCCAGACTTGTGCCTCGCAGATGGTGGTTAGATTTTGGAGATTAAAGTGAGTTGACATTCCCAACAGAACACCCAATCTCTAACCTGACCTAGTAGTCATATAATTATATCTGGTCAAGTTTCTGTTGAGTATATATCAATAACTTTGATGAAGGTATAGCGGGTGATTCTGACTTGATGCAGTATTATAAAATGGGAGATAGTGAATTAACAATCCATTTTACATCTCATCTAATTTTTATTTTGATTTAAGTCAAATTGAAATAAAAATTGTAAGATTATAATTCACCCACTATTTTGTTATTGAACAAATCTATATCTATTCTAGGAAGTGGGACATCCACTGCATGTGTAAATGAAATCACAAATTTACAAAGGGACATAGAAAAAGATCAGGCATATTGAATTCAATGTGGGAAAATGTGAGGTAATCAACTTTGAATATTAGGAAGACAATTCAGAAAATTTTCTAAATGGCAAGAAGCTAGAAACTGTGTAGGAGCAAAGGGATTTGAATGTCCGACTACTCAAATTGCCAAGACCAGAAAGTAATTGAGAAAGCTAATAAAATGCTGACCCTTACTTCAAAAGGGTTGGAACACAAATGAAAAAATATTGTGCTTCACTTGTAGAGCAATATTGTGTTCAGTTCTGGTCATCACACGTTGGTAATAAGTCTCACAACACCAGGCTAAAGTCCAACAGTTTTATTTGATAGCACGGACCAAGTGGCTTGTGTTACCAAATAAACCTGTTGAACTTTAACCTCGTATTGTGAGACTTATTACTGTGCTTACCTCAATCCAACGTCGGCATCTCCACATCATCACACCTCAGCAATGCTTTACAAGAGATGCAATGCAGATTTCTCAAAATATTCTCAAGGCTTAAAGTGTTAAATTATGAAAGCAGGTTGTAAAAACTTGTATTCTTTTTGTGCTTTGAAGTTTGAGGAGTGTTCTCATTATTTAAAGTTATGAAAGGAGTTGATAGATTGAAGAGAGAAGTTATTTTCTCTGGTGGGAGAATCCACAAAGAGGGTTTACTATTCCATGCAATCCTATACTATTCTATACTACTATCCTATATTATTCAATGCTATTCTATACTACTATTTTATACTATCTGAAACTATGTTATCCTATTCTATCTAGTTCTATACTATCCTAAATTACTATCTATACTATCCTATACTTTCCTGTACTATTATCTTATACTGTCATATAGTATCCTACCTCACTATCCTATACTACTATTGTATACTATCCTATACTACCGTTCTGTACTATCCTATACTACTATCCTATACTATCGTATCATGCTATCTTATAATACTATTCTATACTACCATCCTATACTACCCTGTATTACTATTCTAAACCTATACTATCATATACTGTCCTATACTATCCTATTCTATTATCCTATACTATCCTGTACTATACTATACTGTCCTATACTATCCTATAGTACTATTCTATACTATTATCCTATTACTATTATCCTATGCTATCCTATGGTACTATCCTATACTACTATTCTAGACTATTCTATGCTATCCTATAATACTATCCTATACTATCTTATACTATTCCATAATACTATCTTATACTACTATTCTATACGATGCTATGCTATCCTATAATGCTATCCAAACTATTCAATAATATTATTCTATACTATCCTATACTATTTTATACTATCCTATACCATTCTATCCATCCTACACTATCCTATACTACCATCTTACATTATGCTATACTACTATTCTATACCATGCTATACTATGCTATACTATTCTATACTATTAGTCTATACTATACTATCCTACACAGAGCCAGACCATTCAGGAATGAGATCAGGAAGAACTGTTGTCATCTGAAAGGTAGTAAGAATGCATTATTCTCTCTTCACGAAAAGCTCTGGATGCTGGATCAATTTAAACATTCAAGACTGAAATCAATAGAGTTTTATTAAGTAGGGATATCAAATGATATAAATCAAATATGGGTTAAAAGAATTAAGATACATCATCTAATAAAATGGCAGAGCTAGTGTGAGTTGTGAATAGTGAATTCCTGTTCCTATGTTCCTACGCTTATATTTAGATGAAACACTGGGCCCGATTTTTTCATTAAGTTGCGCCCGTTTTTGGGTGCAAAATCTTGGTAAAGTCGGGCATGAGGTGACTAAAGCAATCCGCACCCACCTCCATTCCGGTTCTGCTTTGCCGAGGCCCAAAAATGGCTATGATGGGGACCATGCCTGAAACGGACGCAACAGCAATTTTAGTGCATTTGCATGCATTTAAATTGATTAAATGGGCTGCATGCCCAATCTTACCCGCACTTTCCTCTTTACCACTGCGTTTGCCCATCCAGAATTGGTGCAAAACAAACATGCTACAAAATTCTGATTTGGGCACTCCAGTTAGTTAGAAGGTAAGTGACGAGTGTCCGATGGCTCTCTGCTTGAGATCAGTAGGGGTAGAAGGGAGGGTCCGCTGCCACTCTGTCTGTGATCAGTGAGGGGGAAGGGAATCCACTGACACTCTGCTTGAGATCGGGGGGGTGGTGGGTGGTGAGGAAGAATGGGGGAGGGGCCCACGATTGGTCTGGGTGACAGAGGGGGTAGGGGAATAAGGGATTCAGTAATGTTGTGGTTGTGGGTGAATGTCTGTGGGGGCCAGGGGATGCATTATCTGGCCAGGGAATGATGTGAAAGGGGAGCCACTTTCTATCTCCTTTTTCTGCACATGCGCAGTTGGAGGAACTGGTCACAGCTGCAGGATTTTGGGTATTCTGTTAAGTTAACTTTGTTAAGCCTTGTCCACAGGCTTGTGCATTGCGACTCGGAATTGCTGATATTTTTTCAGGCAGAGTGCGTATGTGGGCACCTGAAAATGGGTTTAAAAGTTGGATCTGAAACATTCCCAATTTTCAAGTCCACCCAGCACTTAGAATCAAAATGGTAAAATGGGGTCCACTGCGTCAGAAAGGAATACTTCTAAAGGTGACAAATAATCAGTGCAATAGTTTGTGTTTCACTGACTCTACCTGTGTAATGGTGTTTGTGTACTGTTGCTACAGATGTATACACATATAATTGGTGTGCCATTCTGTTGGCGCTGATGCTATTTTTAATGTGATTAATCACTGAGTGTTATTTAAATGGTTATATTAGTAAGGGATATTTTAGAAAAATCTGTACTTTGCGCTATAGATATATGAGTAGTTGTTTTTGAGGTTCTAGTTAATTTATTAATTATCAATGCATGTTATTATCTGAGACTTCAGTGTATTTTTGTATCAATGCATGCTTTCAGAAATTAATGGTGTGTGAAAATTCATACAATTTAAGTTATTTAACTGGTGAATCAGCAGATTTTATCTTGAGGTCATCAATAAGTTTTATTTTGGGGATTTCAGTGTACTTTCATTGGGTATATCAGTGAGAATAAATTTGTTGGATTTCAATATTTTGTAGGTGGATCAGTGACTATTGTTTTCAAGTATTAATTCATATATGCATGTTTTGATTCATATGTATATCAGTGAGTAATATTTTAGGGAATTACATCATGTTACTTATAGGTATATTTGTGAGTAACATTTTAAGATATTATTTCATGTCATTATATAGCGATTTTAGAGAGTAATATTTTATGGCATTAATTCACCTTACTTTGTGGGTATATCAGTGAGTAATATTTTGGGGTATTACTTTGTAGGTCTATCAGTGAGTAATGTTTCAGGGCAGGAGTCCATTTTATTTTATAGAAATACCTGTGAGTTTATTTTAGGGCAACAGGAAATGTTGTTTTGTATGTATATCAATGAGGAATACTTTAGGGTACTACTTCATGTTATTTTATAGATCTAGCAGTGACTTATGTTTTAGGATAGTAACATAGAAACTAGAAGGAGTGGCCATTCTGCATCTATCTGTCCAGCCGTGTTAGAATTTTAAACATTTCAATCAGATCTCCTCTCATTCTTTTAAATTCTAGAAAATACATGCCCAGTGGAACCAATCTCTCCTCATAGGACAGTTCTGCCAACCCCAGTATCTGCCTATTGAATCTCCACCGCACTCTCCCTGTGACAAATATATCCCTTCTTAGGCAGGGAGACCAAAACTCCACACAATATTCCAGATATGGTCTCATCAAGGCCTTGTATAACTGCAGTAAGACATGTTTACTCCTGAACTCAATTTTTTTTGCAACAAAGACCAACACACACCATTTGCCTTCCTAATTGCTTGCTGAACTTGCTGCTCCACTTTGTACATGCACACTTCCCAATGTACCACCATTTATGTAATACTCTTCCTTTCTGTTTTTCACACTGAAGTGTATAACTTCACATTTTGCCCTTTGTACTGCACCTTCCATGTGTTTGCCCATTCACTCAACAATCACTATGAATTCTCCATTCCCTCCTTGCATTCTCCATTCCCACAATTCACAATTCCACCCAGTTTTGTGTAATCAGCAAACCTGGAAATATTACTTTTGGTTCCCTCATCCAGGCCATTTATATATATCATGAATAGTAGAACAGTCATTGATCCCTGCAGTACCCTCTGAGCCATTTCCTGTCACTTGGAAAAAGACCCATTTATTCCCACTCTTTGTTTCCTCTTTGTCAACCAATTTTCAATTCATGCCAATGCATTTGTTCCTATCCCGTGTGCTTTAATTTTGTCTACTAACATGTTATGAGAGATCTTAGAAAAAGCTTTCTGAAAATCCAAATACGCTACTTCCACTAATTTTCCCGTACCCGTTCTACTAGCTGCATCCTCAAAAAACTCTAATAGATCTGTTAAGCATGATTTATATTTCAGAAAACTTTGCTGGCTTTGTCCAATACTGTTAATGCTTTCCAAATATTCTGAAATCACAGAGGTGATTCTCCCAGCCTGCTGTGCTAATAAACAGGAGTTTCTAGTCCTGCTAGCACCTTCTCCCCGCCAGAGTGTTTTATTCTAGCAGAATTTAGCTCACTTTCAGGGAGCTAGCGTCTCAGCCCCACTGGAGTGAAAGAGGGCAAATGGAGCCCCCCAAAGGGTCAGGCGTAAGAAGGTGGGGAAATGGGGAGCCCCTGGGCACTGGCATCCTGGCAGTGCCAGCCTGAGCCCCCTAGCACTGCCCAATGGGCAAATTGTCAACACCTAAGAGGCACCTTGGTACTGTCCATCAGGCACAGGGCAATGCCAAAGGAGTGGGGAATATGGAGGCGGGGCTTGATGGGGGCTTGGCCTAGGTGGCGATGGTGGGGGCGAGGTATCGCTGCCATTCTGCATAGAGATTGATGGGAGAAGCAGGGAGTAAGAAGTCTGACAACACCAGGTTTAAGTCCAACTGATTTATTTGTAGTAAATTCACAAGCTTTCGAGGTCACCTGATGAAGAGGTCGAAACACCTCGAAAGCTTGTGAGTTTACTATCAAATAAATTGGTTGGACTTCAACCTGGTGTTGTCAGACTTCTTACTGTGTTTACCGCCGGCATCTCTACATCAAAAGCAGGGAGGACAGTGATTGGGCAGGCTGTGAGGTGGTGTTGAGAAGGGTCTATCAAGGGTGGGGGTCAGCTTGCTGTGGGGACTCGGGGTGTGGGGAGTGTTTGTGACAGGGAAGAGTCGGGACTGTAGGGGGTGAGGGAATCGGAGGGTGGGGCGGCTGGAGATTGGGGCAAGCTGGGAATGGTCAGGGGACCAGCAGTCCGGCCGTTGGGGGTGGGGGGCAGAGGGCTGGCAACGCAGAGGTCATAGGGCAGACCAGCAATCAAGCTGACCAGTAATTGGTAGTGTGGGGCCGTAGCACGTGTGCTGATCTTGGCATTGACATATCGGTGCATGCACTGTAGCTCACTCAGCACACCGATTTCAGCCTCTCCGGTGGGAACAGGCCCTGCCCCCTAGTTTTTGATGATATTTACACTAATTGCCTCTGCAGTACGCAGAGTGTGGGATATTCGTCACTGAACTCCCATTGGAAAAAGAGTGTGAATTACTCCAGTTTTCATACAAATTTGATACTTTGAACTTTTTTTGGAGAGAATTCAGGCCTACATCTCTTATTATACCTTCTTCCCCACTACTGATGTTAGGCTAAGTGATCTGTAATTCTCCCTTTCTTTGCTCCTTCCCTTTTTAAATAGTGGGATTTACATTTGCCTAATCTCTCCCTCAATGTCAGTAAAATGAAAGAGATAACAATCGGTTTCAGGAAGCATAGTGGAGGACATGCCTTGTCAACATCAATGATGGTGAAGTGGAAATGATTGAGAACTACAAGTTCTAGGTGTCCAGATCACCAACAACCTGTCCTGGTCCCTCTATGCTGATGCTATAGTTAAAAAAGCCTACCAATACCTCTACTTTCTCAGGAGGCTAAAGAAATTCGGCATGTCCACTATGACTCTTACCAATTTTTACAGATGCGCATAGAAAGCATTCTTTCTGGATGCATCAGAGCATGGTATGGTTCCTGCTCTGACCAAGATGGCAAGAAATACAAAGTGTTGTGAATGTAGCTCAGTCCATCATGCAAACCAGCTTCCCATTTATTGACTCTGTCTATAATTCCTGTTGTCTCAGAAAGCAACTAGCATAATCAAGGATCCCACACACCTTGGACATACTCTCTTCCATCTTCTTCCATTGGGAAAAAAAATATAAAAGTCTGAGGACATGTACCAACTGACTCAAGAATAGCTTTTTTTCTGCTGCCACCAGACTTTTGAATGGACTTACCATGTATTAATCTGATTTTTTTTCTATAACATAGCTATGAGTGTAATGTTATTTTTTGCACCGTCTCCTTTCCTTCTCCCCTATGTACACTATGAATGGTATGTTTGGTCTGTATAGTTTGCAAGAAACAATACTTTTCACTGTTTGCTAATACATGTGATAATAATATATCAAACCAAATCAAATCAAGTCCAATCTGAAGAAACTGTTCCAGAATTGTGCATGGTAGGTCATGTTTAACCAATCTATTAGAGTTTTTCAAGAAAGTTACCAGGAAAGTGGATGAAGAGAAGGCAGTGGATATTGTCTACATGGACTTCAGTAAGGCCTTTAACAAGGTCTCACCTGGGAGGTTAGTTGGGAAGGTTCAGTTACTAAGTAAAAATAGTAAATTGAATTAGACGTTGGCTCAATAGAAGAAGCAGCGAGTGGTAGTGCTTCTCTGAGTGGAGGTCTGTGACGAGTGATGTGCCACAGGGATCAGTGCTGGGTCCATTGTTGTTTGTCAGCTACATCAATGATCTGGATGATAATATGGTAAATTGGATCAGCAAATTTGCTGATGATACAAAGATTGGACATGTAGTGGACAGTGAGGAAGGTTTTCAAAGCTTGCAGAGGGATTTAGACGAGCTAGAAAATTGGGCTGAAAAATGGCAGATGGAGTTTAATACAGATAAGTGTGAGGTATTGCACTTTGGAAGGACAAACCAAGGTAGAACATACATGGTAAATGGTAGGACACTGGGAATACAGTTATGTAATTCCCTAAAAGTGGTGTCACAGGTAGATGGGGTCGTAAAGCGTGCTTTTGGAACATCGGCCTTTATAAATCAAAGTATTGAATATAAGAGTATAATAGTTGGAATGTTATGGTGAAGTTATATAAGACGTCAGTGAGACCAATTTTAGAGTATTGTGTGCAGTTTTGATCACCTAATTACAGGAAGGATATTAAGAAGGTTGAAAGAGTGCAAAGAAGGTTTACAAAGATGTTGCTGGGACTTGAGAAAGGTTGAATAGGTTAAGACTTTATTCCCTGGAGCGTAGAAGAATGAGGGGAGATTTGATAGAGGTGTATAAAATTATGATGAGTTTCGATAGAGTGAATGCAAGCAGGCTTTTTCCACTGAGGCTAGAGGAGAAAAAAACTAGAGGACATGGGTTAAGGTGAAGGGGGTAAAGTTTAAAGGGAATATTAGTGGGGAGTTCTTCACACAGAGAGTGGTGGGAATGTGGAATTAGCTGCCAGATGAAGTGGTAAATGCAGGCTCACTTTTAACATTTAAGTAAAACTTGGACAGATACATAGATAAGAGGGATGTAGAGTAATATGGTCCAATATAGGTCAGTGGGACTAGATAGAAAAATGGTTTGGCATAGCCAAGAAGGGCCAAAAGGCCTGTTTCTGTGCTGTAGTGTTTCTATGGTTCTAATCTATAGAATTTTGGATGATGACCACCAATGCATCCAATATTTCCAGGACCACACATCTTTTAATACTCTAGGATGTAGGTTATCTGATGATTTATCAGCCTTTAACTATATTAATTACCCCAGCACCATTTTCTTACTAATGCTGATTTCCTTCATTTCTGCCCTTTCACTGGACCCTTGGTTCCATAACATTTCTGGGAAGTTATTTGTGCTGTCTTTTGTGAAGACAGAACCAAAGTATGCATTCATTTCTTCTGGCCTTTCTTTGTTTCCCATTATGACTTGCCTGACTGCTGACTGTAAGGGACCTCCATTTGTCTTTACTAATCTTTTCTCTCTTCACATATTTATAAAAACCTTTATGATCTGTTAATGTTTCCTGAAACTTTATTCTCATTGTCTATTTTTTGGATTTAATTTTGGATTTAATATTATTCCTAATTTTTTTTGTAAGCCATGGCTGATCCAACTTTCCTCTTTCACTTTTACACCAAAGAGGAATGAATAATTGTTGTAATTTGTTCCCCAAACAAGGACCTTTGCCTATTCACCACCAACCCCTATAGTAAGGTTCCTCAAAATCTGTCATTGCCAAATTGTGCTCATATTTTCATAGTTACCTTTATTTAAATTCAATACACTAGTTTTAGTTTTGAGTACTTCACTCTCAATTTTAATGAAGAATTCTATCATATTATAATTCTATCATATTTTCAACAAAGAAGCCTGCACAACAAGATTGGTTCCTCAATGTAGAACATAGAACATAGAACAATACAGCACAAACAGGCCCTTCAGCCCACGAGTTGTGCCGATCACATCTACCAATCCACAGACCTATCTATAACCCCTTATCCTATTCTTTTCCATATACTCATCCAGAAGTCTCTTAAAAGACCCCAGTGAGTTTGCCTCAACAACCTCCGACGGCAGTCGGTTCCATTCACTCACCACCCTCTGAGTGAAAAACCTACCCCTGACATCTCCTTTGTATTTGCTTCCCTGCACCTTAAATCTGTGTCCTCTCGTAGTGACCATCTCAGCTCGGGGAAATAGTCTCTGAGAGTCCATCCTATCTATTCCTCTCAACATTTTATAAACCTCTATCAGGTAGCCTCTCAACCTACGTCTCTCCAGTGAGAAGAGTCCCAGCTCCCTCAACCTATCTTCATAAGGTCTGCCTCCCAATCCAGGCAGCATTCTTGTAAATCTCCTCTGAACCCTCTCAATGGCCTCTACATCCTTCCTATAATAGGGCGACCACAACTGCGCACAATACTCCAACTGGGGTCTGACAAGAGTCTTATAGAGCTGCATCATTACCTCCTGACTCCTAAACTCTATTCCTCGATTAATGAAGGCCAGTACACCGTACGCTTTCTTGACCACTTCCTCCACCTGCGAGGCTGATTTAAGAGTCCTATGAACCCGGACCCCGAGATCCTTCTGCTCTACAACACAGCTAAGACTCCTACCCCTTATATTGAATTCCTTCATCCCATTATTCCTGCCAAAATGGACCACTTTATCTGCGTTGAAGTCCATCTGCCACTTCTCCGCCCAGTCTTGCATCCTGTCTATGTCCCGCTGCAACTTTTGGCATCCCTCCAGACCATCCACAACACCCCCGATCTTTGTATCGTCGGGGAACTTGCTAACCCATCCCTCCACTTCCTCATCCAGGTCATTTATGAAAATGATAAACAGCAGGGGTCCCAGAACAGATCCTGGGGCACTCCACTGGTTACTGACCTCCATGCAGAACAAGACCCATCCACAACCACTCTCTGCCTTCTGCCGGCAAGCCAGTTCTGGATCCACGAGGCCAAAGCCCCTTGGATCCCATGCCCTCTCACCTCCTCCAGAAGCCTTGCATGTGGGACCTTATCAAACGCCTTACTAAAGTCCATGTACACTACGTCCACCGCTCTTCCTTCGTCAATGTGTTCAGTCACATTTTCGAAGAACTCAACTAGGCTCGTAAGGCATGACCTGCTCTTGACAAAACCATGCTGACTATTTCTAATCAGTCCAAACTTCTCCAAATGTTCATATATCTTATCCCTCAGAAGCCTCTCCGTCAGCTTACCAACCACTGAAGTCAAACTCACCGGTTGGTAATTTCCTGGACTATTCCTGTTCCCTTTCTTAAAGATAGGAACCACATCCGCAATCCTCCAATCCTCTGGAACCTCTCCCGTTTCCATGGACGACACAAAGATCATTGCCAGGGGCTCTGCAACCACTTCCCTCACCTCCCACAATAACCTGGGGTACATCCCATCCGGTCCCGGCGACTTGTCTATCTTGATAGAATTTAACAGGTCTAACACATCCTGTTTCCTAACATCCACATACTCAATCTTTTCCGTATGCTGCAAACCTGCACAGTATTAGTCTAAATGTATTAGTCTAAATTTAGACAATTAGTCTAAATGTATTAGTCTAAAAAACCATCAGTGAACAACCCAGGAATAACTTTTCAGTTATACCATTGCCAGTTGGTTTGTTCAATGTATAAATTAAAGTCACTCATGATTGCAGTTGTACTCTTATTGCATGCATCTCTGATTTCTTGTTAAATATCTTTCCATATATCTCCATTATTGTTTGAGGGCCTAAATAAAATCTCCAGAAATGTTTTCTGTCCCTTTGCACCCATACAAGTTCCACGTCATGATCTTTGGAACCAAAATCCTTCCTCACGATTGAATTGATTTCCTCCCATACTAACAATGCCAACCTACCTCCTTTCCCTTTTTGTCTATCCTTCCTAAATAATGAATACTCCTGGATAGTCAGTTCCCACCCTTGATAATCTTGCCATATGGTGTCTGTAATTACAACTATATCATAATTATTTCATAATATTTTTAGGTATATCAGTGAATAATGTTTTAGGGTATTACTTCATGTTATTTGACAGGTATGTCAGTGAGTAATATTGTAGGATATTAGTCCACTTCATTTGGTTGGTGTATAAGTGAATGATATTTTAGGTATTTTGTATGTATACCAGCGAGTTTAGTTCATGTTTTTTTCTAGGCATAGAAATGAATAATGTTTTAAGATATTACATCTTGTTATTTCATAAGTATAATCAATGAGTAATGTTTTAGGGTATCAGTAAATGTTTTTTCAGACAAATATAAGTGATTAATGTTTTTGGGAATTAGCTCATGTTATTTCTTAGGTATTTCAGTGAATAATGTTTCAGAATATTACATCATATTGCTGAGTAGTGTTTAGGGTATGACTTCTTTTCATTTGATAGATATATTAGTGGATAATGTTTTAGGCTACTAATTCATGTTATCTTGCAGATATGTCAGTGACATTTTTGAATATAAGCATTATTTTATAGGGAGTAACATTTTAGGCCTCAGTACATGTTGTATCAATAGCAGTGAGTAATATTTTAGGGTGTTACTTAATATTACAGGTATATAAGTGAGTAACATTTTGGGGTATTAGTTAGTTTTATTTTATATCTATAAAATAATGTTTAGGCTAAGACATCATGTTATTTTCCAGGAATGTATTAATGAAAAACATTTTGGGGTATTGCTTCTTTTTATCAGATAGGCATATCAGTGGGTAATGTTTTCGGATATTAGTTCATCTTGTTTTATAGGTATATCAGGGAGTAGTATTTTAGGGCATTAGTACGTGTTGTTTTATATGAATGGCAGTGAATAATGTTTTGGGATGTTACTTAATGTTATTTTGTAGGTATATCAGTGAGTGATATTTTAAGGTATTCATTTTATTTTATATCTATATCAGTGAATCAGTGAATAATGTTTTAGGGTATTTTGTCCTGTTATTTTATAGAAATATCAGTGAGTTAATGTTTTAGAGTATTACTTGATCTTGTTTTATAAGTATACCATTGAGTAATATTTCAGGGCATCGGTATATGTATCATAGCGATCATAGCGATGAGTAATATTTTAGGGTATTACTTTGTATTATTTGATACATATATTAGTGAGTGATGTCAGTTGATATTAGTTTATTTAATTTTGTGGGTATATCAGGGATTAATGTTTTATTGCATTACTTGTTTTATTGGTAATAGTTTCAGGCATCAGTACATGTTGTTTTGTATGTATATCAGTGAGGAATGTTTTAGGGTATAACTTCATGTTATTTTATAGGTTAATCTGTGACTAATGTCTCAGGGTATTACTTTATTATATTTTATAGGAATATTAATAAGTAATGTTTAGAGTATTTTTCATTATATTTTATAGGAATATCAATAATTAATGTTTTAGGGCATTTCTTCATTATATTTAAGAGGTATCTGAGTGAGTAATATTTTGAAATATTAGCTCATGTTATTTTACAGATATATCAATGAGTATTTTATGGATCATAAGGGATTTCTTTGGCATATGGTCGTAAAAGTATAACTTAAAACAGGTATAAAAATTGGTAATCATAGCTACATTTTATGATTTGCACAATCCACAATTTTTCAATATTATAACATATTTTCATCTGGGCCATTATCTCCATATCACTTGTTTACTGTGACCAAGTAAGTCAACTCCTTTTCCTTGTCTTTTCGTTTGAACCAGCCTTCCCTAACTCTATTCATTTATAATAACCACCATTGACTGAATACGTCAAATTCCATTTTGATTACATAGCATCTGGGATGTTATTGCTTTCTTTTCAAATTTTATTCTATGGTTCCACCCATTTATGCATCAAAAGTGAAGCTTCTTTGTCTGTGCGCTTTGTAATGTTCAGGACTTTTAAAAATATGTGGAATGATGATAGAAGCTTTAATTTAGACCAAAGTAAATTCCATTACTCAAACCATGAAACGTAAATACGGTTTACCCAATTATCACAGAAATTGTTTCAAGTAGGATTTTTCTTCGCATCATTCTTGTTTATTTTCTTTTCCACTTATCTCTTTATTCTTACAGTTTCTCTTATTTGACTTTTTCCACGCCAGTGAATTTCCAGTGTTCGGAATTTAAAGTCCCTCGAATTAGCGTCCTTTCTCCCGGCCACATTACGACCGGGCAAACTTTAAAACCATTAGAAGCAAGGTAACTGCTTTTGATTTGTTCAGTGTAAACACTCTGTTTGCTGCAAGCCGTGATTTAAGAGACCGAGTGAACTGTTTCAAAACTGAAATCATTCCAGAACGCTTGGGTACATCTTGCATCAATTAATATGATTCATTTCGAGTCACGCCTCACCAATTTTAAAAGGATAAACTTTATTCAACGAAATTGCCTGGACATTCATTTTAGCTCACAAATAAAACCCTCTGCATCACTTCATAGCAAATTAACATTTGCAACAGTTCTCGTAAGTATCGCACCATAGTGCCGCAAACGATTTTGTCGGAATTGGCTGAAACTTCAGAGCTTCGCGTTCACTTTGCCTCAATGTCTCACAATTAATAATGAAATATTTTGTGTATAATTATGCACGCTTAGTCTACATCGGGCTATCGAAGTAACCTCTTCTACAAACATGTCACTATTATTTACGATGAAATGCACAATTTGTTTTACTAATTGAACATCTTGGGACCGAGAGTACTTTATATTTAGCAAATGCCGAAACTTCAGACTTCTTTTAATCCTCCCACACCTCTCAAAGCAATAGCGGGAACTTCAGCGTCGTCTTGGGCAACAGAGCAAAATCAATACAAACAGATCAATATACAGTAAGAGTGTAAACAATCTATGCATCAAAGCTAATCTGTGTAGCGTTTTCATAACGATGAATCATGTTTTGCTTCTGATATTTAGCATGCGTCTGAGGTGTGATCACAACTTGCCGCTGGAAACGGGTCAGGCTAATATAAGGATTAGTTATTTATAAAAAAAAGAATCACGGTGCTGCTGCTGAAGATAGGTGTTCAATAAAACTTTTCTTTCTGTATCAGAGTGAGTAAACCAAATGGCGCAGAATCCCAGATGTAGCAGAGATCGCTAGAGAGCAGATGTCACCTTACTGAATCTCCAGTCTACTACTGGATAAGGTGTTTCTAGATCCGTGTATGTGCCTGTGTGTGCGCGCCCGTTTGTGTTAAAAAAATTTCGCAAGTGTTTTTTTTTTGAAAGTTGCAGTCCTGATGTTCCTGATAAAATCCCCTAATGCATGCCATGCCTCCAGCAAGCCCACAGCTTCCTATTGAAGATGAGCAGACGCTTCAGCCTAGTATCTGCGTGTGTTGCGCTTAATCTGCTCCATGTCCTTTCCTATTTTTTCCAATCTCTCCAATGTTCGTGTCATGACCCTTTCTGGTTGGTTGCCGCCAGGGACACAATAAACTGTGAAAACATTATGCTTAAATAAAAAATAACGGGCCAATTAAATATAACAATCCTCTTATTATAGCAATGTTAACCATAGGTTTTCTCTGTGGTATATTCAAATCAGACATGGTTTTGACCTATCAACATTAATAATGCACATTAGTACAGTATTAATTAATTAAGGTGCGTGTTGACATTGATGCTATTTTTCATCTTCAATGGAAACGTTTTAATGGATATTAGTGGGAGAAATATTTATATCAACATTTTTGCAGTGCAAAATAAATGAATTGTGGAAATAATCTCAAAGGTAAAACTAGTTATTTACCGCGTGTGATTCGCGCACTTTAATATTTATAACACTTTACAGCACACATACAGTCGATCACCTAGGTTTGAGAACGCTAATAAATTGAGAAAATACCATTACAATTAATATACTTCGAAAAATAATCAAACGTTATTATCAGTCTGGACTCCCCCCTCCCAAACCCGGAAGTAGCGATAGTTTTTTTAAAAAACTCCCCACAACACGTGGAGTGGAAATCTGATTTACCAAATATAGTCACTCAAAGAAAAATGGGAATTTGCCGATCAAAGATCAAAGTGCCAGCAACTCCACCTCGAATCCCTCCTCCACTATTAGTCCTCTTACAGAACGTCAATTTTTCACACATCAATGATGGCTTAATAATAGTTGAAAGACAGTTGCATAAGGATGCAAATCTTGCCTTTGTCTTTGCAATGCTTTATAACGTGCATGTGCTGATTTAATATAGCTAAGTAAAAAGCGATCCCTTTTGTATCGGGCTGTAGAGGCGTTAGTAATCGCCCGAATCAAAGGAGATGTAGAGATGTTAATTCCCCGTACAGTTTATACACAGCATGCTCATTTGATGCACATTTCATTCATAAGCTGCTTTAATAAAAGGACAGAAAATAAATAATTGACCATCACATAAATATTTTAAACCAAAAATGTGTAAAAATACTGGTCGTGCTATGTATAGAATATATTATATATCGTGTTTTTATGTTATTGATCTATTTAGAAAATAATACTTTTTTTTAGATAAATGCATTTATGCGCAAAACTACTCGATTATATTGCCCATTCTCAGATGTAGCTTTACTTTAAATGAAGGTTCACATTACATAAGCTGCAGAAACGATACACATCCATACAGTGTATCTGAAAACTCTTGAAGCTCCTCAGAGAGTGGTCTTGTGATATTTTGTTGCACGTGTCCCGGTACAAATGAACTTCAAATTTACAGGAGCTACCATGCTTCAATTAACATTTAAAGGTTCTACCTCGTAAATGCACACGTGCATGGGACTCAGAATAATAATGCGGACAGATCCAAACTTTGCGGCATAGCAGATTTCCCACCGCTTCGCTCGGTTTAGTTCATTGATAAAATGACCATTATCCGCGTGTTTTATATTTTGCTGAACATGTTAAAAGTCGGTGCACATCCAGTGCCGGCAGTTTTGGTGAAGAAATAATTGTAACAGGTTTAAACACTTTTTAATATATATATGGACTAGCAGAAGGAATGATGTTGTTACATACTTATTAACCAGACCACCTCATCAATAAAAAAACAATGCATGCCACTTACAAAATTGTGAATATTTATTTAGAATGAGCAAGTGGAGAACTGGTCAGGCCAAGCACATGTAAAGGTGTGTCGACTTTGAAACTGATTCACTATAATATGTATAAATCTATATCTCAAGATCGATTGCAAAATAACACAGTAATATAGGGAAAAAAGACTAGAGTTGGAAAACCCTTGATGCATAAACTGGAGTTAAAAAAAGTTGGAAGATCAAAACAACAGCAAAATAAAAAAAGATTGTGGAAATCAAGTTCAAGGGCTTTTGATTAACACTAAAAGACTCAGCCAACCCCTCTCCTTCTTGCTCTGTCTCGCTCCCTCTCTCTCCTCTCTCTCTCTGTTGCCTTTTAATTTATTGATGCAGACGTCATGTAAGTCCCTCCTCATTACTCTGTACGTATTGCCCTGCTTGTGCATCTCATTAGTTTGGGAGCGGGACAAGGCTGTGGAGCTTTCCCTGTCAATCAAAGTGTCAATCAAACAGCGGCGAGCCTTTGAAGTGAAGCAGCCGCCGCCGAGTCTCCAACAACTTCAGTCCGAGCAGGAGAGCGGGCTCCTCGGCGTGCCTTCACTAACAATTACCGCTCCTGCGATTTATTTACTCACTCACAGATAGTGAGGGGGGCAACAAGAAGAAGAAGAAGAGAGGGGGGAAAAGAAGAAAAAAAACAACGGATTAACAACACACACCCCCCTCACCAACACTCCCTCCCCCCTCCCCTTTCCTCCCCAACGAGTTGCATCAAGTCGATCACTTTATATATAATTTTTTTTGAGGAAAAAGGCGCAAGTTTTTTTTTTAAAGAAAAAAAGATGCCGCAGCTAAACAGCGGTGGCGGCGACGATCTGGGGGCCAATGATGAAATGATTTCTTTTAAAGATGAAGGAGAACAGGAAGAAAAGATCTCGGAGAATGCTTCAGCAGAAAGGGATTTAGCAGACGTCAAGTCTTCATTAGTAAACGAGTCAGAGACCAACCAAAACAGTTCCTCAGACTCCGAGGTAAGCGGTGAAATAAAATAAAATTAAAAACAATTTCCTTGTTTTGGTCTAGTTTTATTTTTGTTGTTGTTTCTGCGATAAAGTGGCGGTGGACAGAAAAGGAGGGGGGGAGCGTTTGGAGAAGGAAAGGTGGATTTATATTGTAACGCAATAAAAAAAATACGATTGTGTACCCCAGGATACTTTTGTGCGTGTTTTCTGTTCAATTATAATAATGTTGCAACCTGATGAATAATCCAAACTCTTGTGACTTTGTGTGTGTCTCTCTCTCTCTCTCTCATCCACCATGTTCCTCTTAAGGCGGAAAGGCGGCCGCCGCCTCGGCAGCCAGAAACTTTTCGGGACAAATCCAGAGAGAGTTTAGAAGAAGGTGAGTTGGCCGGAAAAGAAACAAAAAAAGTTTCTTTACCACAAAAAAAGAAAAAAAACTTTCACCCCCCCTCTCCCTTCCCTCACTCCTCGCCTTCAGTCTCCTCTTTTCTCCCTCACACAAATGTCTGTCCTTGTGTCGGGAGCGGCTGTGGTGAAGTGTTTTGTTGCATAAAGTATGTTGAGAAAAGTTTGATCCCTAACTTTTTTTTCCTCTCTCTCATTCCCCGCCATGTTTCTTGACCTAGCGGCAAAGAGGCAAGATGGAGGGTTGTTCAAGGGCCCACCGTACCCTGGCTATCCATTTATTATGATCCCTGACCTGGCAAGTCCTTACCTTCCCAATGGATCTTTATCTCCCAGTGCGAGGACGGTAGGTTTTTTTTTGGCATTTTGAAGTCTCGCAAAAAAGAGCAGAGAAAGTACGCATGTTATGTTTCTGGAGTAATTCTTTTTGTGTTTTCATAAAAAATGAAAACAATAACACACAAACACTTCTGCTCGCACCAGCGCCTTACTGTTTATTTTTCCCTTTATTTTCTCGTGTTAAGGTTGGGGGTGGGGAGGGGGTGGCGAAAAATCTTTTAGGCTGGTAACTAAAACCCTGTGTTATGTGTGTTGGCAGAGCTTGTCCTTCGCTGGGTGCCTGTGGTTGGGACGAGGTGAACTTGCAAAAAAAAGTTTTTTAACATCTGGGTGCCAACCTTTCTTCCCCCCCCCCCTCACCTCAACAAGTGGATGACATTCCCAGTTTATATTGTCAGTTGCCACTTGTATGTCATCTTTGTTTGTTGGGGGGGGGGGGGGGTGGAGGGAGTGATATCTAACTCCTGTGAAAACGCATTTTTTAAGTCTCCCCAGCAGAAATATCTTGTGTGTGTGCATTTTATTAGAAACTAAGTTTAAAACAAGGCGTGTTTTAAAAGCTGTAGGTTTTATTGATCACCTTTTTTACAGTAACTTGAGGAAGGCGTTTTTTACCCATTCTTTTGTTTTCATGGCATTCCAATTAAGACAGTCAGACCTTTTGTAAAACCTGAACTGCATTGGAAATGTAGAATTTTACAGGTCGTCATGCAATACAATGGGGAGCTCAGCGGGACATTACTGTTGCGATTGGGGCTAATTTGCTCGACTGGATGGGGTTTTTTTAAAAAAATCGCTGCTTCCCAGTTTACCTCCACGATTTCTGGAACTGTCAACTCCCCCAGCAGCGCCGAAATGGTATCAAGAGTCACGTGAAATAATTTAAAGGGGGGGGGTGGGCTAAACTTTTAAAGAGGCGATGTCTGAAATTGTTCTGCACTCAGATTGAAAATTCCCATCACGTGGATTGCAATATTATAAACATTTTCTCTCTTACACCACCACCCCCTCCCCCACCAAACCTGGCGGTTTTAATTTAATCTCCGTGTTGGATATTCAGGGAAAGAGCTGCTGGTGTGAGGGAGACGTTTATTGAGAAGGATTCTGAAAATGCTAATCTGAATGTCCAGTTGCAGTTTTGAAAACCGGAGTCATTCTGTTTGCTCACCCAAGTAGAAGCTTTCAAAATGATTTGACTTTCCGTTTCATATATCCTGATTTGAACGCATTTCACTAATAAAGCCTTCGGATTTTGTGCAACATTTGTCGAATTCACGGCAGCTAGGAAATAATTGATTTTTTTGCAGTGGTTTTTATTGGTCTAAATAGTAATTTAAGATACATTAGTTTTTTTCTATAATTGAATTGTCTTTTAAGGTATCAACAGAATTGAGTATAGATGGTGTTTATGCTTTCATTCATTTAAAATACGTAGAAATAGATTTTAAAATAAAATAGTGATTCATTTAGTTCATTTCAGCTTTGTTTGGTTTAACATTCAGTTCTTAAAGTTTAGTTCCCCTTTTGGTTGAAAAGATCTGTTTTAAGGTTTAAAGGGAACACAGCAAGTTCAACGTTGTAGAGAATCTTGGAATTATTTAAGTAAAAATGTGGAATGTTTTATCTGTTTTGGAAAGGGTATCTGTGTTCACAAATAGTAGCTGGTCCAGCATTCTTGCATGCTGTAGGTTAATGCATTAACCCACACGCTGACATGTAAAATTGGAAAATAGACTTAGTGCCATTTGTCAGACCAACATGTAGCGTAGCACATTGGATACAGAAACTATAGATCTTTATCTAAAACCTGCCCATGTACATAAATCGCAGGCCTTTATGTTTGCTGTATCTTTTGAATAATGTATTAGATTGTACTGCTTTCCAACAACCCAACAAGTAGTATCATAATTAAATGTCTAGTTTTGGCACTGTCTGTATATTATGTTGGAGGAACTAGATGAGACATTTATGATTATGTTAATTACTGCTGTAATTTTGGTGTTGTAACATTTTTAATGCTAGTTTTCAGCCGAGATTACGTATATTGCCAGCATGGGGCAGTGGGCAAAAGCAAATAGAACCTGAATGAAACTATGTTGTGTTGTTTCATAAGAGAGGTAGATGATCTCCGTTCCTGCACGTTGGACAACAGTATGCTTCCATGTGGTGCGTACCTTTTTCTGGGTACAATGCAAAACTATTTATCATTACATAATTCATTATATTTTAAATAGCAATGAAATGTTTATCACATTGAACAGGACAGGTCTTTCTGGCCTTTCGTATTGGGAAATTTGTGTATCATGTACAAAATGCTTATGACTAGCAGTTAATGTACAGGTCAAATATGTAATCTTAAGAACTTTCCATTTACAGGGGTCTTAGCCAGCAGTTCCTTATGAGACCTGTTCATTTCTAAATATTTGATCTGTTCCTTTAGTCAAACATCTCTGTGTCAATTACAGCTATTGCTGTGACAGATTTGTTGGTAACATTTAAAATAAATATTATTGTCATAATAAGGCCATTGACTTTGTAGATGACTAATTGTAATTTCATTTTGTTTACTTTTTTCTTGAAGAAAGATTTTAAATACTTAATGATTTGAACATATTTACGAAGATATTTTACTATAAGCTTTTTTTTATTCTGGTAAAAGGAAACAAGTAGAATGTATTTGTTCCTTTGGAATTATGCTTGAGGCAAGTTGAACTGAAAATGAAACAATATTGGTCAAGCACAGAACTTTCTTCTCCTGTATATATGAAATTATGTGGAAGCATTCCACAAAGTGATGTTTCCATTAAAAAAACCTTGGAAATAGCACTCTAACAAGAAAACAAAGTTTTTGAGTGTTTGCATGAATTTGTGTCTATGTCACATTAAATCTTTGCCAGTCATGATTTCTAGAGTCATGTAATTCTGTACTTCTGCCTTTTTTGAAATAGAACGTGTAATTCTTAACTCATCCTATTTTTAAAATGTTATGGGTAATTCCTGTCTGAAAGGTAGCATTACGAAGTAAGACATCGTACCCTTGTGCATTTTTCCACGGCTCGCCTCTTGCTATTTTAAACCATACATCTAGATTTAGTTTACAGAAGTCGCAAGGAAAGGGTTGATGTGGTCCGAAATGAAAATGCATTGAAACTGCTAAACTAGCTAAGTAATCATGGTTAGAATGATGTGCTTGGGATTGACAGCTGCAGAGATTTGTGAGAACATAAGTTTCTGTACCATGACGAAAGTTGGAGGAGATTTTCCAGCTGTCCAAGAAATGTTTCCTGCAGTGGCTGGTTCAGTTTTTGAGGGCCACATTTAACTCTCACGCAGCAATTGTTTATTAGTGGGGTTTTAAAATCTCCTGAGATTGCAGGGGAAATGTTTACATTTTATGCTTTAGTCTGGACTAGTGTGTGAGAAGTTTCCTCTGCTAGATTCCACAGCTACTGTTAAGCCAAATTTACACCTTGACAAGCTATCAGAAAGACAGATGCACTCAAACCCTTGGCTAGCGATTGCAACATAGTCATAAATCTGCAGAGATGTATTTATGGCTTGTGTCTTTTATGAATGTTGAAATACTTGATGCCACATTCCAAGAAAATGTTGGGAGTGGGACCTGGTGCTGAAAATAAGAACTGGGGGGAGGGGGTTCATAATTCCTTTACGTTATTGTTTATTTGTAGTTTGCTGTTTTCAATGTACAAGGTTAACTCTAAACACATCAAGAATTGTAATCTGGATTAAGTGTGTTTATATAGGGTTTTAACAGCATGTGACAAAGAATTGGTTATTGCCTTGCTTCCAGGTGTGTGAGATTTAGTAAACGTCTCCTATTTGGAGCTGTGGCTGCATATGTTAATTGTTCCTAATTGCCATCTCTGGGGGGTTTATGGTGCTGAATGGCTCTTTAACACCACATCAGACTTTTTCTGTATGTCTGATGTGTCAGTATATGAGCAGTTCTAGCATATGTTTCGGTGTTTTGTTTTTGGAATGGGAAGGCATTAGCAGGGCAGGATACGTTGAGAGTCTAATTAGTCTGCACTGATTTGTTCATGGCCTACCCGACCAGAAAGAGTAATTTGCACAAAAAGTGGAGTCCAACTAAACCAGTGCAATTTTAAAAGAAACAATAAATCACTTGCATATTTGTGCAGTGATTCAAATGGATTTGAGACCGCTCCCATCTCAACATGTGGTAAATTTAAGTCAATGAAATGCAGATGTAGAGGATGGTGAGGTTTCTCAGCAGTAATCAACAAATGGGAAGACTATTCACGCTGTAAATATTTACAAACTAAATTTGGAACACCAGGAGTTTTTGTTGTGCCTAATGATTAAGTCTAAATAGGTTTTGGTGGGCGAGGATGGGGCAGTCGGTACTGTTTATTGTTATTGTCTTTTGTTTTTAAGGAGTAGGAGTGAAATTTTTATAAGTACTTTTTATTAACAAAGAATGCAGTTGCTCACATACTTCTTAATGTCTCTTGTCCGCACAACTGGGTTCAGCTTCAAACTTCCTTTCAAAACAAAATCATAAAAACCTTTCTGGATGCATGGATGGAAGTCAAAGCAAAGTGATGCTGGATCAACCCAATAGAAATAAAATGTTTAAATGTGATATATGTCCTGGTCATTGTAGTGAATGTTCCATTTTCTGGCGAGGAGCAGAGAATGTTGTGATCAGTTTCTTTTTTCTTCTTTCTCCTCAAAGTTTTTGTAACTAGGTTGGATGAACTGTTAGTGGGTGCCTGATTGACTGGCATTAGCAGATTGGTAGATGGATTGGAGGGAACATATACATTTTTTGTGAGAAAAAGGAATCAATTATTTTTGACCATTGTTTTTCTCTTGGCCAGTAAAGGTCAGCTGAGTCTTGTGTAGAAACAAATGACTAGTTGAGTCTATAGACTACAGTTTGATATGTGAGCTTCTGGATGCTGGTAGATAATTGGGAGTTGCAAAATAAAGTTAAATCTTCTTTGTCTTCTGCCCTATATTTGACAGCAGAAGCAGAAAGCCAATGGCTACAAAGCTAGAGAGTGGGATCAGTATACGTCTGAAAATAAATCTGCAGTGATCTGTGACATGGAGAGAAAAACAAAAATAACTTCTAAGAATTGCACTTGTACCACACAGACTGAAGGCCATCAGCAAGCTGATGTCCAATTTGAATAGGTGAAGGAGCAAATTGATTATGTATAATCTCCCTGATACTTGAGCTCTTTCCTTAGATGTGCAGGTCTCTCATGCCCATCTGTCTATTTGTGCGGGCGCATAGGTGCACGAAGTCTGCTTGATTTTGTTTCCAAGTACACTCGCAAATCTCATTCTAGTTTACGATTTACATACTAATAACATAGTAGCACCATAAATAGGCATTTCCAAACCTTTGGATCCATGTAATTCAAATAGAAGTCTAACACAAGAAATATGCACACAAATGTAAACCATGTTAACTGGATTTCGAGGGCTTGAATTGTTAGAGTTTGGAAGGGTAAATATGGCTTTAGATGGGACCTCACTGTTATATGGTTTGTTTTGTCCTTTTTGGAAGTGCAAATAGAAGCATGCTAACCTCGTTCTGGCATTATTGTACATCTCTTGTACTTGTCATGCAAATGATAGCCTCTAGTATTTTTCCTGTCTGTCCAACTAAAGTTGAAAATCTTTTCAGTGGATAAGATTCTGCTTGGGTGTCATTCTTGTCTATTACTGAGTCTTGACAGTGAATGTGAGTGAACTATTCAGCTGTAAAGGGAATTGCAGCAGCACCTGATCGCATCATTCCCTGGAGACCTTGCTCGTTTCTTGTTGGGGTTGCTATATAATATCAACAGTGGGCATCCTTGCTAATATATTGCTTCCTTAAACCATTGGCTTTGGAACTGACTGTTAGATCTTTGGCTGAAATTAACTCCATGCAGACCAAAACCAAAAATTTTTTTTTGATCTATAAGATTACTTGTTTTTTATGGTTCTTTAGGGAGTAATTTCTGTGCTTGATATATTGACCAGTTCTCCCAATATTGAAATCCTGAATGAGGTGAGTTGTATTCTGATGTGTCCTAGACAAGTCTGCAGGGTTTAATGTGTGCTTTAGATGTTGTGATTTCGTTACCCACATTTTTTAGATGCTGTGAGTGGCGTTGCAACTGATAAGTTGGAGACTTTAACTGTTTTTGTCAGGTGGAAGAGATAATCAGTTGGCTGCATTCTATTTGAGGAAAAATCCACATTCACATCCTTCCTGTCTCTCCCTCAGCTTAATGTATTTTATAAAAGTTTGTAAAGCATTAAACATATTGCAGCAAGTACATAATCACTTATATCTCTTGGGAGCATTTTTAAAACATGTAAAACCTTCATTGTTTTTCACGATTATTTAGGGAAAAACTACTGTGTGTAAGGTGCTATGGTCTAAAGGAAAGCATCCTTTTGTTAAAAATGACAGTATTGTGCTGTTGCATGCTGGGAAATTTTGAACACTACTTGGACTGTGCAATCCAAACTTGGTTCACTTTTTTCTGTAGATATAACTTTTGGTGCTAAAGGGATCACAGGATATGGGGTGGGGGGATCAGGATACTGGATTTTGATCAGGGCATGATCATTATTAATGGCGGAGCAGGCTTGAAGGCTGAATGGCCTATTATTAAGTGGATTTGTACTAAATTGCTGCATTTGGTCAAATTTTTTTTGGGTACAGTAGAAATATTAGTTGCGGAAAACCTTTTTCAGAAAATATCTTGGACTCATTGTGGGCAGCCCACAGCCCATGATTATAAAAAGAAATATGCAAGTGTAACATAATCACGAAAAACAATGAGCTTTCAATGAATGCAAAATAAGAAACAGGTGTATGAGCAGACTATTCAGCCCATCGAGTCTTCTCCGCCATTCAGTAAGATCATGGCTGATCTGATCGTGGCCGTATCTCCATTTTCCTGCCTGGCCCCCATAACCCTTGAGTCACTTGTTGATCAAAAATCTGCCTAACCCTGTCTTGAATATATTTAATGAGCCAACATCCACCATTATCTGTGGAAGAGAATTCCAAAAACGAATGGCCCTCTGCGAAAATAAACTCATCCTCTTTCCCATCATAAATGGGAGGCCCCTTGTTTTGAAACTCTGTCCCCTAGTTCTAGATTCCACTGAGGGGAAACATCTCCCCAGCATCTACCTTGACAAGCTCCTTCTGAATTTTGTACGTTTCGAAAAGATCTCCTCTCATTCTTCTAAACTCCAGTGAGTGAAGGACCACTCTGCTCTGCTCTTCTTCCTTAAGACACACCCTTCTTCCCAGGAACATAGTGAACCTTCCCTGAACTGCTTCCAATGTAAATATATCCAACCTTAAGTAAGGAGACCAAAACTTTTCAAGGTATTTCAAGTGTAGCCACACCAATTTCCTGTACAGCTTTAGCAGATCCTGCTTGCAATAAAGGCCAACATTTCATTTACCTTTCTAATTATTGCTGAATCTGCAAGTCATGTACAAGGATATCTAGATCCCTCTGTTTGTTAAATTATGCAGTCTCTCACCATATAAATATTATCTTGCTTTCCTATTCTTCCTGCTAAAGAGAACAACCTCAGATTTTCCTATATTATACTTAATCTGCCAATCTTTTCCCCATTAACTTACCCCATCTATATCCTTTTGTGTTTTCCTTGCAACTTACTGAAATAAAGATGGGTGGGAAAGTAAATTTGATCACAATAAATAGTGTCCTTTCATGCATGTTATTAATATAGGTCATAAATAGTTGAGGTTGCAGCACACCACTAGTTACAGTTTACCAAACAGGAAATTACCCACTTATCTGCTTCATCCTTTCCTATTAGCTAATGTTCTCTCAATACTAATTTATCACCTCTAAACCCTGAGTTGTAAGCTTTTAAAGTTTATTTATTAATATCATACGTAGCCTTACATTAACACTGCAATAAAGTTACTGTGAAAATCCCTTAGTTGCCACACTCCGGTTCTTGTTCAGCTGCACTGAGGGAGAATTTAGAATGGCCAGTGCGTCTAACCAGCACGTCTTTCAGATTGTGGGAGGAAATCAAAGCACCCAGAGGAAACCAGACATGGAGAAAAAGAGTAGATTGTGCACAGATAGTGACCCAAGCTGGGAATTGAACCCTAGTGCTGTGAGGCAGCAGTACTAACCACCGTGCCACCGCATTAACCTTTTTATATGGTGCCATATTTCGCCTTAGAAATCTAAGTATGTTACATCTACATGCTTTTCAATCCATCCTGCATTTTTATCCTCAAACTAATTTGTCAAACAATTTCGTAAAGTCATATTAACTCTGCTTTGATTTTCTAAGTTCGCTAGTTCCTTTTATAATGATGTGGAGAAGTATTTTAGTATTTTCTCAGCAACTGAAATTAATAAACTATTTGCTTCTCCCTTCTTTCCTAAATAGTGATGTAACATTTAGGTCTTCCAATCCACTGGGATTTTTCTAGAATTTTGGAAATTTGTAACCAAAGCATCAACTTCTTTTAAGGCACTCTGACACAGGCCATGAAGTCCAGGGGATTTGATTCTTTAGTTCCATTGTTTTCTCAGGACATTTTCTCAAGTGATTTTGATTTGTTTTATATTCCTCCCTTTCTTTTTACATCTTGATTTTCTATAATTCTTGAAATGCTTTGTGTCTTCCAGTGTGATAACCAGTACAAATTAGTTGTTCAAAGTATGGTAGTTAAACTTTTTAACAATCTGAGGTTCTGATTTTTTTTCTGAAGCTTTACTATGGTCCACTTCCCACATGCTGGGAGTCTTGCTATTCATCATTCGGATAACTGCATAATGTGTTTGCAAGTCATGTTTTACTGGCAGGTAGTCAATCCAGATACAACATAACTAGGTATCCAAATACACATGATATGCATACTTTCTGGAAACGTGATAGAAATTTGAAGCAAGTATCTTGTCTTGGTTTCTTTTCCCAACTTAAATGGGAATGAGATTGTTGGTTAGTTTGGATTAGCAAATACAGCACTGCTGGGAATCAAATCCTGGCCTCTTCTGTATATGTGATTTATTCCACAAGACTGTGGAGTATAACTGTTTTCTGAAACTTTCTGATAGTGAGAAATACAGAGAATCAGGATTGATTACAACATAGAAATTAGGATGAGTAGATCATTCGGCCCTTCGAGCCTGCTGTGCCATTCATTTTGTTCATAACTGATTCTGTTCAATATCCTGATTTACCTTGCTTCATATCCCTTTAGCCTCAAGCACTATATCAAATTTCTTCTGGAAATCGCACAATGTTTTGGCCTTAACTATTTTCTGTGGTAGTGAGTTCCACACATTGACCATCTTCTAGGTGAAAAAATTGCTTCTCACCTCAGTTCTAAAGTTTACCCTTTTTTATCCTTAAACTATGATGGCTAGTTTTGGACTCCCCCCCCCCCCCCCCCCCCCCCCCCCCCCCCCATCGTTGGGAACATTCTTTCAGAATCTACCCTGTGAGAATTTTGTAAGCTTCAATGCAATGCCCTCTCACTCTTTTAAACGCTATGAATAAAATCCTAAACAATTTAGTCTCTACTTATGTGGCAGTTCTGTCACTCCAGTAATCAGCCTGGTAGACCTTCAGTGTACTCCCTCAATAGCAAGAATATCCTTCCTCAGATAAAAACACCAGAACTGCATACAGTACTCGAGATGAGGCCTCATCAATATCCTATATAATTGCAGCAAAAAATCCCTATCCCTATGCTCAAATCCTCATGCTATGAAAGCTGTTTGCTTTCCTTACTGCCTGCTGTATCTATACATCACAACAGTGGAGAATGAATGCAAGGATGTGCTGAAGATGGTGATTGCTGATATAAGTGAGGCAAGATCACTACACTTTAAAATTATGGTGAAGGTCATAAGATTGGTGCATATTTAAAGATATGAGCTTGAATGCCTGTACCTTAGATCACACTAAATAAGGTGCATTTTGATAAAATAACTCAATTTTTTGATCCCAAAAATTTGTATTTTTATATCTACTTAGCATATAAGTTGATGTTCTGTTTCGGTAATCTCAATCATAGCTTCAATTTTTCACCCCACAAAGGCATGTTTCACTTACCTTTAACTGGGCTTAAGTGTTTGTATAGGTGACTTTGTGCTGTGAAGGTGTGCAGGAGTTTAAGATGTGCTCAATCAGAGCAGACCAAACGCATTGCAAACCAAATGTGTCTTCCAACAAAGCCAACAGAATCATCATCATTGAATTCCTACAGTGCAGAAGAGACCGTTCAACCCATCGTGTCTGCACGATGTACCAACAAAGAGCATGCATTCGGCAGGTGGTGCGAGGACAGCTCTTGGATGTTGATTCATGGGTTGCCTGGTACTTCATGTCGTAAATGAGTGCTTTATGTGGACCATCTGAAGGGCACCATGACAGCTCAAAGACTATCGATGTGGCTGTGCAGACACTTGGAATTGGGCCGGTGTCTGCGGGAGTTTGCGCGTTCTCCCCGTGGTTGCGTGGGTTTTCTCCGGGCACTCCGGTTTCCTCCCACAACCCAAAAATTCGCTCTTAGGCTGATTGGGAAACAAATTGTCCCTATAGTGAGAGTCTTCCATATTAGGAATAACCTAAATTTATAATAGGATAATGGAATTGCTACTATATAGTTATGATGGCGGCGCGGGCTCGTTGGGCCGAAGGGCCTGTTTCCTGTGCTGTGTTGCTCTTAAAAAAAAACTCTTCAGTTTATTTTACCCGGGCCTTCTCCTCCTCCCTATTCCAGTAACACAACAACCTGCGTGAGAAAACCCTATTGGATTTTAAGTTTCAAGGGTAAATCTGATTTCAGGCTAAAAGTCAGAATGTTGCTTAACATGTCAAATAACTGCTGCAGTGAAGGGAATTGTTGTTACTGGAAAAACTGGCATGAAACTGGAATAGGCTACCCAAGATCAAATCTGCCATGAGAATAGGGCCCAACTCTGATCTTGAAAAGCATGTAGCAGAATGGGTCCTCAAACAGTCAGAATAGTTTCTTCTTCACCAGAAATGCAATATAAAAGTGGACTAAATCAAGCCTTGAGTCCAGCAAAGATATTAGAGAAACAACTAGTTTGCTCTATGGAACAAGATTATGTAGTGTTGCAACAGGAGACCCAAGATTGCTTGAGAAACTGCCAAAAGGACTCTACCATAATTACCACCATTCAGCTTTTCATCAGATGGCAGCAATAATGAGTGCCCATAATGCCATATCAACATTAATGAATTTTGCTATGTCCAGCAAAACTTGGAATGGAAAGGTTCTAGTAAATACTACAGAAAATGAGAAGCTGAGATTCAGGATGGTCAATCTAAATGGCTGATTGAAGAAATTAAAGGATATGGCAAATTTCAAATTTAGAACTGTGACAAAAATCAGCTTCCTTGCAGCTTTTGTGCATTACCATGATAACGATTGGATGGATGAGGATGGGAGTGAAGTTACAGATTGATAGTGTGTGGGATAGGTGTCCTAGTGGCCTACATAATGAATGCGGTTTGTTAGTGCGATATAGAGACTAATACAACTGAGTTGCCTGTAGATAAATAACATCACATTTGTAGGTAGACAAGGAGGTTTAATATTTCTAGATTAGTTTTTGGATTTGTGCTTCAACAAACCATTCCAGAATCATGACTGTGCTGAATGGATGGTTGATGAGAAAGAATTCTTGAGAGTGGAAATATGTGCGTTGTCACCCCTTGATGTTTTGTCATCAAATCCTGTGCTGCTATTAGCGCACAAACTTCATTGGGTCTTTCAGAAACTGGTGGAATTCACTGGATGCACAGCAAGATGATTTGCTCTGGAATATGATCCTGAAATCCAAAGTGCCAATTTTGATGCCATAGTAAAAATGAACTCCTTGATTTGGTTGACAGTGATTTTATCAGGGTTTATTGTGGTGGAAGGTATTTTTGTACAAGTGGATTAATGTAGCGTGGTTTACTGTGGTCATTTTATTTTCACATTTCAAAATGGTAACCACACACATGGGCGGTTAATATTTCATATACTGGATACAAGTCATCTCTTGTTATTGCAGTGATTTTTGGAGTTTTCAAAGGTGGACTTGAATGCCTTTATCTGAGTAGACCAATGATCAGATTTTAAGGGCATTGAAAGAGTCGAGTAACTTTTAACAAAACTGCAGAATTAAATTGGCTTGCAACTTGTGAACTGTGGCAATTAATAGTGGAGATAAATTTGACAGTGACCTGGGTTTAATGCAACAGTGGCCTGCTGAGTTTAAAGTACCAGAAAGCAGCCATAAAATTGCACAGAAGGACAAATTACCATGGCTGTGAAATACATTTTTTTTTTGCTGTTGTTTTGTGGTGGAGAAACCCACGAGTTGTTTTTAAATGGAGAGTAATGAAATGTTCAGACAAAGAAAATGCATGGAATTTTCAAATTAAACCCCAGTGCAAACTGTTGAATAGGCACCTGGATTACTGCAGAGGCCTGGTGAGGAAGGGGGTGGGGGAGTGGTGGATCTTCTTCTGTGACAATATCTGATTCCTTTGCTGGGGATGGGGTGGGGAGGCTGTGGAGAGTGGCGCAGGCGATGGTTCTGTCTCCACAGGGATTGCCCAGGGCTGCACTGGCTTTCTGGGAAGAAAAGCCTGGACAAATTTCCATTAAAATTTCAATTGGGCCACTGGGACATGAATAAAATGGGCAGAAACTTGTTAATGTTTCTTTCTGAAGGGGAAAAAGCTTCCAGAGAGAGCATTCTTAGGACAGGAATTTCAGGCTGGCAAAAGCTGTACAGGAAACAAAAGGTGTTTGAGTAGTACTTGTAATTGCTGTTAATGTTAGAATAATTAGAACAATCTCTCCCCCCAGCTACCTATGAGAAGAAAAGGGACGAGGGATTCAAATTCATGTTTGTCAAAGAGGGGGTAGGGTGGGGTGTACTTTTGTTATAATCCTGAGTTTTCCATGTGTGTGGTTCTTGTCTGTCTTTTCCTAATTTCAGCCCTATCTTGTTCTGTGCACTTATTCAGTACAAATGGATTCAGAAAGGCTGGATGTTTTTGTAACTCCAATCCTTAAGAAAACAGCTAAGGATTCAATTACTATACAGGAATTTGAAGGAAAAATAGGTTCATTTAGAGGCCTTGTTCGAACTGTGGGCAGTCACAGCTAACATTAATTGTCTGTACTGACTTCCTTTCATTGTATGAAAAATTCCAGAGTATTTATTATTACAATGTGTAGTTACCTGCAGGATGTAAACTGGAGTGAATGTCAAGGTGTGTGGCCTATTGAGTTTTGGAGTTGCAGTAACCCAAAATAGAATAATGGTACTAACACAAAACTTAATTATTTTAAAACACCAATGTCCAATTTGGAGAGTTTTACAGGGAATTAGTATGTAGTAATTAGCTGTTGTTTGCTCCATTTCCTGCTGCTTGGCCAGAAATGTGAGTTTTTTTTCATGTGCTTGGTTTCTCTCTTGCTTTTGTAAAGCAGAAACACAATGTGATTTTTGTTGCCTGTTTGCTTTATTTTTGATTTAATCATGTAGCTTCCTTTTATTCTATCTTTACAACATTGCGTAGATTACTCAGCCTATCCTTTTTCTAAATTTAATCTTGTTACAAATCAACAAAAAAAATTCCTACCATCATCTATGACTAATACTAAGGTTGTTCCCTGCATCAAGGTTTTTCTTGACTTCTGCAACAAGTTTTAATTCTCTTATAAAATATAGCTGAGAAATGTCTTGGAAGGAATCTTGAATATACATGGCTTTATCTTTTAATATTGTCTGCAGCGATGACAATGATGTTATGATGAGCAGACATCGATGGGAGCAGTGCTGAATATTTGATTTTTGTTTCTTTAATATGTTTTAAATTTTGATCAGTGTTATTTTTGCCTTTTACAAGTGGTAGGATTACAGGCAGTATATTTTATCTTGTATATCTGTTGGGATCTGATTGCTATAAATCTTTGGCATAGATCATAACTTAAGTTCAGGTGTTTTTTGAGCTGTTTAAGCATCAGGTAACATTTTATATATATCTCTTTTAAAATAAAAGAAAATCCCCTATACAGTGTGATTATCCTAACTGTTACTTTCTACATGAGCTCTGACCACTAATGCCACTTGGTTAATTGCTTTATGAGTCATTGTACCATTTCACTACTCATGCAATTGATGCTTGCAATTCAAAAATTCTGTACGATCACGTCCTTTAAATATGTCCTTTTTTTTAAACCAACTTTTGCATTGTCAGCAAAATAAAACCTTTAGACATTTTATTGTTGTTGTTCCTTCGTAAACTAAGTTCAGTTAGTTTACAATTAAAATTGCAGGATTTTAGTTGTATTAAATTGTTTCAGGTTGCAACCCATCAGATGAATCTATCCGTTTTTTTTAAATAAAATCTAGCCATTCACATTGATATTTTTACACTGTCTTCTAACAAATCTTCCTAACCTGATGAGGAAATTGGAATAAATGTCCCAACAGAGTTGCCCTTCAGTGCAGTATTAGTTAATGTGCACTGGAAACAATGTACAGGTTTGGATTCTCTCGTTATTGTATTGCAACTTAGTTGCTTCAGTCCAGTGGGATGAGGTTTTTCTCTTCTCTTAAGAGCTTTATTTGTTTTCTGAGTAATAGGGAGAAGCAACAGAGTTTGTTTGCACATGATAACATTAAGCAGGGGCTTGTATATAATATATAAGCAGTGATTACTTGTTATTGAGCTTAAAATCTAAATTGAAAATTATAGGAACAAGATTATTACTATAGAGACCAGTAATTGCGTGCAATCAGATGCTAATACATTTTCCCTTATAACCATAATCAATTTGTGTACTTCATGGACTTACACATAGGAAAGTGTAGAATCTTTGAATTTGCTTGAAAGCCAGAATGTGTTAAAGGCTATATCTATAAATAATGGTTATTGTTTCTCGGGCTCAAAATATCCACATTCCTGCTTAAAAAAAAGACCCTGCCAATTCTAGTAGTGGTGTTCTAAATACTGGAGCGTGGCATTTTTTTCAGTCATTTTATATCAGAACAATAGTGATGCAAGTGTTGTTCCAAAGTTAGACTGTTTAATTCACTGATTGCAAAAGTATGACAATTTTTTTTGCAAGTTTGTCGAACCTTAAACTGGATGATACCTTGATGTCAGTTTTACTGCAGTCTCAATGACTGTATACAAATAGTTTAATATAAACTCATCTTTTAAATTAACCTCAGTGTATGTTGATGTATAAGAAGTGTACATGTTAACTAGCTTACTGTTTTGAGTAATAATGAAAAAAAGAAAAATAAAATATATTTATCTCTCAATGCAAGTTAATTCATTGAGTAATATAGCTTAACCTTGTGTAAAAATTGTGCCAAAGTATGCATTTCTTAAAGAATGTTGTGTGTGCAGTTTTTTTTGACAGTTCATATGTTTCTCTGAAATTTTTGTGCTTCAAGTACATTTGAAAAGCTGTGAATTTCAGGCTGTGTGCTAGAGCTGCCTGTGTGGCCTTTGTGATAGCATCCATAGAGTTCAACTCCTCCATGATGTTGGTGAATATTGATTCTTCTTCCTCATTATTCATTAGGAACTCAATGAATATACACTTCATCATCCAATCAATTGGCATAATTTGAAACAAAAACAAACCTCAATGTTTTGAGACCTCTTTAATAATTGTCATATGGAACTAATTTGTAATGAATTAGTTTGATTTCTTTATATAACAATCTGGTCAAGTTAGGTTGTGTAGTAGAGTGGGATAGTTCCTGTCATCTCCTTGGTCTTGTGTTTAAAGAAACACAAACATACATACTTGTTGGAAAAACATTCAATTTGGAACTCCTGATGACAAGACCTTACAGTTAGATAGTGCTTTTACTATAGGAAAACATCTTGAGGTACTTCGTAGGACATTAATCAGTTCTTCATAAAAAGGTAGATTTGCCAAGCAAGTCTCTGACTTACAAAAATGAAGTCATCAACAGTACAAAAACATGGCTGCTGTCACTTTGACAACTTGAAACCCTTGCGCTTCTACTTGTTCCTTTCTCTTTAGTGGGAACATGGTAGCTTTAATAGCACTTGGCCCCTTCCCGCATCAGTGCCAAAAGCATGGGGAGAAACCTCAGGCAAAAATTTGCCAGATCAATGTGAATTTGTCATAGTTTGGAACTCTAACAGCTATACTGACGTTACCAAACTTAAGACATCGTAATCAGGTGCTGAAATTCAATAATAGTTTTATTTAAAAAAAATTGGTATTTTGCATTTTTAATTTCCACTGGTGTAATGTTAGTTTCTAACTCATGCTGACTGTAAAATTTGAATGATTCATTGAAACTTATATTTATTTAATTACTTTTCAAAATCATTTGAAATACCTCCCATACACTGAGTATATATAGATGGAAACTAGTGTATAGAATCTCATTTTTTACATAGCAAGATTCCAAAAATAGTGTTAGTGAATGACTGCATAACCATTTTTAATTGGGTGTGGGGTTGGAGGAGTATCGCTCGGCCGGTTAAAACTGAGCAGGGAATGGAAATTAGCGTGAGCAGGGAATGGAAATTAGTGTACGTGGTTCTGAAGATTTGTTGGAGGAAGTAGAGAATAACAGTGGCTTAATGCTTCATTTAAAGTATTGAGCTCACAACGATGAATGAAGCATTCCCTCAGCACTGCAATGGATTGCTGAAGTCCTGAAGTACAGCTCGAACTAACAGTCTCGTGATTCAGAGGTGATGGTGCCAGCCGCTGAGCCAAACTTAGCATTGTCAATAGATCCTCAGAAATAACTTCACAGTCAATCATTCAAAATGAAGGTCATTGCATGTCAAAGATATGAGGAATTTTCCTACTCTGTGTCAAAACTACCAGCACCAAACATAATATAGGGTTGAGTATAATTGTGTCTGAAGGTTCCCAGTTTGTGTTGTAAATATTGGTACCTGGAGTGAAATCTAAAGCTTGGGATTCAGGTGGGGCAACCGTGAGAGCAAAGAATTGATTTTTACTTAGAAGTCTTACCGTTTGCAGAATTTCAGCAAAGATGCTTCCTATATATATGAACTATACCCATCCTATATATAAAAACTATATCCAAAAATGTGCATGTTAGGTTAATAGGCCATGCTCAATTGCCCCTTGTGTCAGGGAGATTAGCAGGCGGGGTTACAAGGATAGGAGTTAGGTAGGATTGTTTTTGGCACAGGCTCGATGAGCCCGCACCGAAAGATCTTTCTGCACTGTAGGGATTCTACGATTCCAAGTGCCAGTCCTAATTTCTGTGTTCCAATTTCGTTGCCGGGGACCCCAAGACTATAGACTGACTTTTTTTAAAAAAAGTTCTTTTATGGAGTGAGGTGTCACCGGGTGGATCAGCAATGTCCATCCCTAATTACCTTTGAGGGAGCATTTAAGAGTCAAAAGCCAAACCAGGTGAGGATGGCAGATTTCCTTCCTGATAGGACATTAGTGAACCAAATGGATTTCTATGATAATCAACAATGGTCAACACTAGACTTTTATTTCAAGATTTTTATTCACATGTCATCATGTGCTGTGGTGGGATTGGAACCTTGGTCCCCAGAGCATTGCACTGGAATACTGAGTAAGAATTTAGCAACACCAATTATTAATCCAACCGATTTATTTGATAGTAAAAAAGCGAGCTTTCAACACTCTTGTGTCTTCCTCAGGCAAGTGTAAAGCTCGCTTTTTTACTATCAAATAAATCGGTTGGATTAATAATTGGTGTTGCTAAATTCTTACTGAGTTCTTACCACCCCAATCCAACGCCGGCATCTTTACATCTGGAATACTGATACAGAAACAAAACCACAATACCACTGTCTTCCTCCTATTTTAATAAATTTATTTTTAAAAAATGTATACACTGTTTATTATGTACAGAGAGTTAGAAAACCTTTTGTAAAAATGTATACGTCAACTCACCTTTTCTAAGGGCCTGAATACCATCTACCTAGCCTTTCTTGTGTAATAGGATTTTCCTAAATCTAATTGTGTGGCAATCAAGACATTAAAAAAAACAGTTGGAGATAGTTATCATAGAAACCCTACAATACAGAAAGAGGCCATTCGGCCCATTGAGTCTGCACTGACCACAATCCTACCCAGGCCCTACCCTATATCCCTACATATTTTACCCACTAATCCCTGTAACCTGTGTATCTCAGAATACTAAAGGGCAATTTTAGCATAGCCAATCAACCTAACCGCACATCCTTGGACTGTGGGATGAAACCCATGCCGACATGAGAATGTACAAACTCCAAGTTTGCAGTGATCCAAGTTGGGAATTGCACCCAGGTCCATGGAGCTGTGAAGCAGTAGTGCTAACCACTGTGCTACCATGCTGTGAGTGGATATCTGGACTGTTGCTGTTTATAATTACCTGCCATTTTCATAATCCATTGTAAAATACCGTTTTGGGTTTATTGAATTTGAGTGACTGGTTACATTTGCAGAACTAGTGTTAGGGATTTGCATTGTTGATGGTGTCATTAAACAGAAACCCTATCTGCATATTCAAGTGGTTGGTGAAGATGTCATGACATTTTATAGAAGAGTAGGATCCTCTTCACTGTTGAACAATGTTCTTCTCTCATCCAGTACTGTAGCAAATACGATTACTGCGTATTCATCTAATTTATTTGTGATCTGTAGAAGGTGCAGAAAGGATGACATGTTTCCTACATAATGGTCACTGCACTTCTAAATTAATTGATTGTTTGAAGCAGCTTAAAATGTTTTGACATGTATTCCAAATATTTCCCATTGTATCAATTAATATAAATAAGTAAAAAATAAGTTAGTGTACTTTGAACCGTGGTATATTCAGCATTTTAATCTATATTATGCTAAATGTCTTATTAGCTTGATTGAGTGCTGTCTGACTTGAGCCTCTGCCACTCTCTATAGGCATCCAGTCTAGTACACATTTTTATTTGGAAGTACATCATTGCATTGACCACCACTATAGATATTTCATTACAGCAGCAATAATTAAAGGTGATAGTCTTGTCTGAAGTCAGTGTATGCACAGATTTAAGTTAGGGTTGTTGGGATCGTAACTTGAGTGGGAACTCTTATATCCACACCCCCCTTCCTTGTCCATCTGCAGGAGCATGTAGACAAGGGGATTGGCATACAAGAATAAAGAAGTCTTGTTAAAGTTGCACAGGGCTTTTGTGAGACCACATCTGGAATGCTGTGTGAAGTTTTGGTCTTCACATTTAAGAAAGGATGTACTGGCAGAGGAGGCAGGTACAGCTAAGGTTCACTGAATTGTTTTGTGGAATGAGGGAATTATCCTATGATCGGCTGAGTAAATTGGGCTTATATTCTCTGGAGTTTAGAAAAATCAGAGGCAAGCTCTTCGAAGCCTGCAAAATTCCAAAAGGGCTTGATAGAATGAATGCTGAGAGATTAGCCCTGCCAGTCAGGGAGCCTTCGGAAAATGGGTTGGCCGTTTAGAACTGAGAGATTAGTTCACTCAAAGGGTTGGGACTCTTAGGACTTCTCTACCTTGGAGGATTGTATATGCACCATTGTTGAAAGCATTTAAGGCTGCAATAGATTTTTGGTGTCTCAGGGAATTAAGGAGTATGGGAAGCAGGCAGGAAAATGGAGTTGAAACCCAAGATCAGCCGTGATCACATTGAATTGTGGAGCAGGCTTGACAGACCATATGGTCTTCTGCTTCTATTTCTTGTGTTGTTTTCTATCTTCCAAGTTGCTGGCTTGGCTGAGATCATCCAACTTGGCACAGAGAATGTATTGAGCCAGTGACCTCTCCTGTGTATGATTTAGTGTGACTCCAGCTGGTGATATTAACTGTTTTGCAGGAAGTGCAGACTGCTGTCTTCTTGTATGTGTAAAAGTTAAGATTCTTGCATATTATATTATTGGAGGGAATTTAGTCCTTTGTGTTGTGCTTCATTACTTGGCCTTGTAGGATTATTTTCCATTGCAGTTGTTTAGTTTGATTGTGGGAAAGTACCATATGTGACTTCCTTGCGTTTGCACTGCTAAAACTGGCTACCTTATCCAAGTGGCGGAATTGTAGACCAGCATTTTGTCAAGAGTTAGCACTGCAAATGTGCAAAGCTGATGCACAGATGCTATCAACGTAAACATGCCTTCAATTTCTACTGGCTGAAGGAAAGTGACCCAGCATAAATTGCTCGAGGATAGTACCTGGTCTGTATTCACTGATTTTTGACAATTTGACTGGACCCAGGAACATGTTAGGTGAGGAATGTTGAGCACAGATTCCATGCTCTACAACTATATTGGGCAGCAAGTTAGAGAACAAAACTAGCTACTCTTTTGTTCTTCGATCAACAGTGGCAAACAGCACCTGTAGATTGTTCCTCTGTCCAGCACATGTCAAATGTTATTACTGTTCGTCTGTTTGTCAACTGATTGTGTAGTGTTTTAATTAGCTCCCCCCTGAATCTCAGTAAATATTTCAGATGTTAAAAGCAGAAAACCTGAAAACAAAGCGATTGAAATTGTATCCTGTACCCAGCTGACATTGTATCGTATAGTTCAGAAATGTGTGTAATGGGGTTGAGGAGTTTCTGGAGCTCTACAGATAATGAGGATTTTTTTGAGGGGGTGGGGAGATGAGAATAGAGAGAAAGCATGTGTTTACACAGCTGAATTGGTGCTGTTGCCTAGGAGTTAGTTACATTGTTCCATTCTATTTTTTGAATGCAGAAGTACTCATCTCCTAGCAATTCTGCACGAGACTTCAGCTGTCTAGCAGTGCTCATTACCAGCTCTTTTCTGCACACCATTGCCTAGCCCAGCCCTTGGGTTTCATCAATTGTGTTCTTGTTTATCTTCGAACTTAATGCATGAAACACTGGTTAGATGCGTTTTACAAATGGGAGCTGTTTAGCTTCAAAAGCAATTTTATAATTGTCTGAATGAAACCAGTTTTGTAGTAAGGTATTTGCATTACACGGGAAAGCTTTATATTGGTCACATCTTGCTATATTTTACTCGCTTATTTAGTCTTTATGTGCTAAAGAAAATCTTTATTGACAGTTAAAGTATTTAGCCGGTTCCAGTGATTGAGACTAAGGATGTTCCAGTTTGATTTATTTAGGGGGAAAAAAACATAGTTGATGACTTGTTCAAAAAATACTATTTTTAAATTTAAATTGTTTTGTTCATTTTATAAAATGTTTAGTATAACAAATTAAGACTGCAGCATCTCTCCCCCTTAACAATGAAGTTTCAAAAAAAAGTAACGAGGCTTCTGCTTTTGAAGCATTGACTTGTTAAGCCTGTATCCAAATTGAAAACTAGTAAGCACAATTCATCTTAGCGAGCTGTATGGGGTACTGAAGCTGCGCTTACTGGAGCAGATGTTGACATACGGGCAGTCATAGAACTAATTGTTGTTTGAATTACCCGTTATGATATGATGACAAATCTCCAGTGTTCCTGCCACTGGAGCAGAAAATGTAGCTTGAATTGGAATGATGTTAGCAAGTGTAAACTGTATTTCAACAAGATGGATAAATGCAATTATTGAGGAGACCTGTAGAGAGAAAATCCATTTAAATCTCGTAATGTTAAGCAGAGCACTGGTTAATTCATTTGGGCCAATTTGCAGGTGATATACGAGTGTCGGTGCACATTAGTCAAAGGGGGATGGATGTGCTAAGAGTGATTGGATGCGCTGAAGCAGACGTTGGCTGTTTCTTGTTGGGACAGCAGCAGAGAGGTACCCAGTTCCAGCTGCTAGTACAAATAGGTTTCACAAGCTCAAATGGCAAAAAGATGTACTAACTGATATTACAGGAGCAGTGCAGTGTAAATACAACAACCAGAGGTACCTCAGGCAGAAAGACAAGCCTAACTAGCTTTTGGAGCTTGAATAATTGTTTCTCCCACTCTTTCTGCACTCCCCTCCCCCTGCAAAAGTCTGTTCTCCAGTGCAATAATTTATTTTGCAATCATTGAAATCTAAAGTTGTGGAATTTGCAAGATGAACTGAAAAGTAAAAGTTGAGTATAATGTTGCTCCTTGTGAGCAATACAAATGTACTTGTACTTCAACAAACACAATTCAGTGCAAGAAATTGCCAGCAATGTTCAGGTCCTAATGATCTGGTTCTTTTAAGTAGTATAATTCAATTTAAAAAAAGCTGTCAGAGAAACACATCTACTTAAGTGTAAGTAAACAGTGATGTGCATTACAATGCACGTTTAAGATGAACCTTTTGGCATCATTTTTTTCTGCATTGCATGTTTTTTTTTGCCTTGTCAGTGGTACAGTTTACTATGCAATACATCATAATCTTTCTAGCTGAATTTGTTTCTGTATGTATTTTGTTGCCAGATTTAAATTGGAATGCTCATTGTTGTTTCCACTTCTATGAACAGCCGGAGTTGTCCTTTACACATGATACACTTGCAAAAAAAATTCTAATCCTTCCTTAAGTCAAATGGTGAAATACTCTTGTGATCCATTAAAAGAGTCAAATAACAGAATTATGTTTGAAACAAAATGTGCACCATTTAGGAATATGTCACGGGAGCGATTAACCCAGTATGCAAATTTGAAAAATAAGTGGTTTGACTAAAAGAAGAATTGGTTTGCAGTTTGAAACCACACATCTAAAATGTGCAGGTTTCTGAATTCAAATTACTCAATTCATCATTGCCCTTGCCTCAGCCTACGTGGCTTTTTATCTGAGTGTTAGAAATCATATGAACTGGCTATGACTAGAGGCTTGGTTTGTGGTTTTGATTGTTAAGTGTAGTCTGTTGATCTTGATTATATGGTTGGGTCCTTCATTAATGTGGTTTTTTTAATACAAGTTGTGACCACTCGAAGTTCCTAAACACCCCGCCTTTGCAGTTTTATTTTATTCTCTATTTCAGTTGGCTTTCTTAAGGAAGGCGTGATGTGACGAATTCAAACCAAAACTGTCACCGCATGATAATGGGGTCAGTGCATCAATAACATGGGGCCACATCAATTCGTGATATTTCTACTGAGTTGTCCTGATAAGTGTTGTAATGTATAATTTTATTATCCAAAATATAAGTTGTGCCTTGAAATTTCCACATTTTGCACTTTTTTTAAAAAGACATTAAGTTGAGCATCCTATTTTGTGCTTTTTCAGCATTTCTTGATCTATTCTGTTCCACAAGTACTTTAAAGTGTTTTTTGGAATAAAGGATCCGGCAAGAAAAAAGTGTTTTTATGTTTGTTGATCTGATGCTTTTTGTTTTGAATATGTTTTTTTTTCTCTGGTAGTGTTGGAACTGAGCTGCCTCTAACTTAAAGCTTGTTTTGTGTCTTATCGTTGTTCCATTTGACTTTTATTTATTTGTTGAATCAAAACTGTGATGAGTCGGCTCCTGCTAAAATTTGTTTCACTGGCCTGTCAAACGCGGAAAGTGTAGGGAGAGATTGTGCATGTAATGTCCAGGAAGTGCTGTCAGTGGCTTCATTTTTTTAAAAAAAAGGCTCTGAGTGTGTTCACTTAGTTCCACATCTATAGAATATTTCTGCTTTAAATTGGATCTAATCCCTTAATGTGGGCTTGGGCCATTTAAAGTTTTCAGCTTCCAAGTTTAACTACTTTTGAATTTTGCAAGAATTGGTAAGTGCTTTAGTGTGTCCTATTTGGGGAAAAAAAGCTGCAGTTTTCAGGACAAAGCAGTAGCTTTTTGGAAAGAGATGTGCATTCCAGCAGTATTGTAATTGTACTGTGCATTAATGTTTTCTCGCAGTGATATTATTGCCATATTTGTAGGAAATGCCTATTGCAGGAGTTCCTACCTTGAACATCAGTTTGTCTATACTTGTCAGTTAATCTTTAGTTTGCGTAAGATCTCAGAATATTTGTGTGGCAGTGTTTACATTGGCAGTAGTGATGGGCAACATTCCTGACGTGTCATTTTTCGTACTGTGATGTGAGCTGACCATAAGTTAGGAACTTATGATTTTTCAGTCATTTTATTTTTTTTAATCAATGCAGAATAACTTTGTTCTTTTTTTTGAATGGAATCTATTTTGGTATTTTTCTTTGAGAAATATAAGTTAGAGTTAATGAAAGAGAGGAATAATGAAATATTCATTCAGATGTTGTGAAAGATAACAATTTGTGTCACATTTTGCAAGAAAATCTCTGGTTCTGTCATGAAGCCCTTGGCTTTTGTAATCTTCCATGGAACAAAATGGTTTGCTAATTGTAAATTTTGACAGACAGTCATTTGATTAAATGTTAATATAGAATTTATAAGATATTCTTACCACAAAGGAATTTTTGTTTTTCACTTTGGTATTCAGAGTGCTGTAAGATGTTGTCAGTTTATTTAAAAGTTTGTATGTGTGTGAGCAGGTACTTCTATTTTTAAAAAAGGGACAAAATAAATCTTGGCATTGTAGTTTGTGATTGCAATGCTATCACTTTCAGTCCTGCTCAGTGTCTGTGGCGGGTTGGAAGTTTTAGTTAAGAAAAAGGTAACGGCTGATTTCATTTGTATTTGCTTATTTGGTTTTCCAGTCCTGTGCTCAAGTTAATGTTGTGTCCCGGTTCATTGTTGAGATCCTTGCTCTATTTCAGGCTGGCGCAGGAAGATCTTATTTACTTCATAGCTCTTGGCAAGGCGGCAAGGGCAATCTGGACCAGATTATGATTTATTGTGATTTATGAATTGTTGCTGGGGACCTGAGGCCTCGTAAATTGTGAACCCTTTCCCTAATTGTTTACAGAGGTTATTGGCAACCTGAGCTTCATAGCTTAGTGGTTGTATGTGCATTCCCTTTGGTATTTGTGAGGCTAGATTGAGCCCTGGGAGTGTGTCCGATAGACAATGTGGCATTACTGGTACTCCTATGTAAAGGTTGTTATAAAATTTAATGCACATTCCTCCTCATTGTTAAACATAATTTGGACTTTTCTCCAGGCTGTTTGCTGCAGGGTGCAATGGTTTATGTCAAATAATTGAAGGGAGTTAATGGAAGTGGTTTGTTGAAGGAAGCTTTAGGTAAGAGTCATAACACTCCTAAGGGGCTATACTTTGTAAAGCAAACTAAGCAGTTACATATGATTCCATTACCATGGCCAAGTACAGTTACAGGATTCTTTTTTAAATTTATAAAGCCACTCTAATAAATATTAGGATCTTTATTTTGTTTGTGGTGTTCATAGTGATATGCTTTGTTTGTATAGCATGTAAGAAATAATATTTTTCACTGTATACTAATACATGTGACAAATTAAATCATTGTTTTTTTTAGTGGAATGGCACCAAAAGAGTTAATAATCTTTGCACATACTGCTGCTATTGCCTGTTCTGATCATAGCGACACAAAAAGAGTTTGAATCTTGGTAATTGGTGATCTAACTGGCACAGATTCAAACCAAGAGGTATTTGCCATCTAGTTGTTAGTAGCTCACTCCGGACAAGGAGAGTCTGCAAACAGTGAGTGTTCCATGCTGGAGATACTGCTTGTTTTGTTTGAAGGCAATTCTATGAATTTCACCATGAGTGGCCTCTGTGAGGGATACTACAGTTTCTGCAGTTTGGATTTACCATAATTTATGTCTATAATTTGGTGTTTCGAAGAATGTATCATTGTAAACTGATGTGTGTGGGAATTTTGAAACTTTTGTATTTCCTGGAATTTCATTCTTGGAAAATCTATTGCAAGGCATCTTTGATCTGAAATTAAACTTCAGCATAATCTGGATGGATTTTTAATCAACATCAGTTGTGTTTCATTAAATCACTTGATTTCTAGCAGTGCGTGGAAAAATCCATTCTTGTTGCTGTAGCTACTATGGTCAACAGTGCAATTCTGTGGAGATATCCTAGAAATAAAGGAAATTTTCACTTGGGCCTTAATCTGAACCTTTTAGTGCGGCGGTTGAGCATTCAGATAATGAGTTGAGAAACCTTTCCTTCCGCTGTAGCTTTGAATAGATGTTTTTTCCTGATAGCCACCTAGTGGTCTGCTTGCTGGCTGAATTGAGATAGCCAAATCTTTATTGATTCCGAAGACTTAACCTCTTGATGGCTAAGTGCTAGTAACTTGGTGAACGACTGGAATGAGGTGGGGGGAGAGCTGCTGTTGGATGTTAGATTGTGTTTGATATTGACCTTATTTGCCAAAAATGTGCATCTATCTTAAATTTTGTTCTTTCATTTTTCATTAGATTTGTTGATTTGTGAATTCTCACAAGTAGATTCATTATTGCAGATATTACCTAAAGCCTTGCTGTCCTGTACATCAGTTGGGATTTCTCATGCTTCATGTTATAAAGCCCAAATTAACTGCTGTTTTGGTTTCTGTTCACATGGATCTGACTGTGGGATTAGGTTTCATTCTCATGTGAATCAATCTGGTTTGATTTATTTTGAGTCTATCAAAAAGATCAATTAAGCTCTTTCAAAGTAAAGCTCCAATGAGCCCCCTCCTAAAATGTCAATAGCGTGAGTTTGCTACCAAACTGCACTGACGAGATTCAACTTGTTGATTTTCAGTAACAAAACAGACTCTCAAACAGGAGGTTCAGTTGTGATTGTTAGGTTGCTGATTGAATTTTGCAGAATGTAGTAAAGATAGTTGCATTAGGATTGGTACATTACTGAAAGACATGTCGGTCATTTATGAATTTTAAAATTTATTTCTAAATTCAGTTTTTAAAAATATATAACCACATAAGGGGCCATTTACGTTAAGATACCCAGGCCTGTTGTTTATTTAATCAGAGTTTTGAATATAGGTTATTTTGATAAATTAATCTGCCATCTTTTAACAGCTAGGACCTTCTGGTTGGATAACCAGAAACTCTAAATCTCCTACACTAAATACTGGCTTTGTGCTAATGAAAATGGCTGTCAGACTGGCAGACTAACAGGAAATTAGGTTAGTACTTTGGTTCCAGAACTAATGTTTTTCTTCGTCCATTTCTTCACACTTCTACTAGCCAATCAACATTTGCTGTTGACTTTTCTGATTTCTTTTTCAGTTAGTGGAGAATTATTAAAAATTCAAGGATTGAGCATTTTGAATGTAATTTCCTGTTCCCTTTGTGCCTGCTAGTTAGTATCAGATCAGGACATTTTGAAGCAGAAGAGTGATTTTTAAATGAAGTTTTATTTCATGTGTATTTGCAGTTTTGTGAAAATGCAGTAAATCTGACTTATGCAACAAAAATGGAATTTTTATATTTCTGTTAGTGATCTGTTTATGGAGGTTGCAGGTACAGCATGTGCCTTTTTAAAATGCTCCTAGAGCATGATTTCCCGCTCTTTTGTAGACCAGGCAGAAGGAACTGTGCTTTGTGCAGACTTTTGCAATGAAAAAGTTGGAAAACCTTCCTTTGTAACAAATGACAGGAAGGGACGAGTGGCCTCCTTCTGTGCTGTAAGGATTCTATGAGAGCTCTCATTAATAATGACCAACACCTGCAGTGTGGTGAGTTGGGCAATGCCTTGTACTTGGGAAGTAAGATCTATTCGTAGAGAATCGGCAAATAGACCTTGAGAAGAGCATAAAGCCACTTGCCTTCAAATTAATCAGCTGCACTAATTGGGTTATTGGTATAAGACAGATTACAGGCTACAGATCCACTGGGATAATTTTTGACAGCCGAGGCAGTGACATGGAATGTAACTTCTAAATAGATTCTAGAAAGGCCAGACAATATGCCTTAGCAAAAATAATTCACTATGTAATTCTGTAGGATCTGGGAAAAGCAGAATAATGGTCAAATGGAAAGGGAAATCGATAGGGGAAGGTGAGGGCTTGAGGCTCCTTGAATTGTGTATTTCTTAAAATAAATTTTTGAAATCCTTTCTTTACATTATCTTTCAGTTTGGTAGTTGTGCATGCAAATGAGATGATAGTACTTTGACTGTTTGACTTGCAGAAATAAATATTTGGAGCAGTGGCTGGTTGGTAGCACAAATCCTACAGAGCCATTCATGAATATTCAGATTTGAAACTTGCCAAATTGACTCCTGTGATCCGATCTTTGACAATCACCTGCTTGCTTTTAAATATCCTTCTGGGTTCTGATTGGGATTTTTCTTAAAAGATAACTGGTATTGCGCATCATTGAGAAGACTATAGGTGGACAGCTGGTAATTAGACGTCTCATGGGATTGGTGTGCTGAGAAACACTTGGCCAGCCCAGGCGTAGGGCTGTACTGGAAATAAAAGTAAGTCTATCCAGGAGCAGAACTGGTGAACTGAGAACACACAAACCATTTCAAGCATGGAATTCTGCAGACGACCACAATGCCTGTACAGGATGTAGCAATGACCATCAGGGGACATTGAGGTGAGCTATGGTATGGAGTGGAACATTATCTTCCTTGGCATACCAACCCCCACATCCAAACTCTCCAGTTGGAATTTTTTGGAACTGCACTTTTAATGGAAAATGTTACCAATTAGTGTTAAAATTACCGAACGTTTCAATTCCTAAAACATAGTTCAATATATTAAAAATGAATGAACCGTTCACTTAAAAAACTTATTGCATTCTGAAAATAAATTTCACTTAGAATTCAAAATGTTCACCTTGTTTTGATTTAGCTTTTCAATGTGTTTTAATTTCCTCTTTCTTGCCACAAACATGTGCCACTTCTGTTTTTTGTAGTTCTTAAATTATCTTGTTGATGTCTAGGTTTTGACACTGTCAGGAGATTTTATTGTCACCCTTTCCTTTTTACATGGTCAATACAATGCACCTGACCTTTGGTGATGGGAGCCATTTGGTCAGCAGACAGTATTTTGTTATTCATTGAGCGATTCCATCAGCCTAACAGCTTAAGTCCACACTGAAGTCCTAGTGCACTTGTGCTGGAATAATGCTAAAATTTTAGTCTCTAAAAGATATGTCAGATGAGTGTTACTGAGATTTCATTGATCTTGAGCAACATCTTCCTTGAAGATTAGTATTTGGGAATGCTGCAACACATAGCACCAAGAAATGATGCACATGCATGTCTGTGTCACTGAGGAAAGAAAATGGGCCAAATAGCTTGCAAAAGGTCCAAAATGCACTTCTGTCTAAAGACTCCATTTAAAGGAGAGCAGGCTCCTGATGACATCTGGATCATTTTAGGAAAAAACGAGGAGAGAGTCCAAACATTGTAATAGTGGAAGTGGAAGAAAAAAATTAACAGCAAAACAGCCTCCTTGGTGGGAATAGAAACGAGGCATGGTGGTCTGATATACAATGTTTCCATGAATGGTATTTACACAACATGTGTTGATTGTTTGTTTTGTGCTCATATCCTAAATATTATTCCAATGTCTTGGGCTTTTTGCACTTTGACTACAGTTTTTTTAAGAAAGCTTTTTTGATGTTCAATTGAAGGACATTTGTTGTTACATGCTGATTTTGATCAATTTTGCAACTTCTTGGAAAAATATTTAGAACACAGAGTATTCTAAACTTACTAATTGGCACAGACATTGCGAGTAGAGCTGATTGAATGGTATCCCGTTTTTTTTTTAAATCTCATTTCATTACTGTAGATTGTATAAGAGAGATTTTCTATTTCTTCTTCCTGATTGTATTAGTTCACAAGTTCATAGCATTTCTGGGTACTGCTTCTCCTCTGGCATCTTTTGAGGAAGCTTGGGCATGAACAGTGTCAAAGAGGCAGAATGGCATGGAAGGAGGCCATTTGGCTCATGGAACTGCTGCAGGCTCTGCAAAACAATCCAGTTAGTCCCAGTGGTAGGCAATGGGATAGTCATTTTGTCCAATCCTTTTCTGGTGATTGTAATTGTAAATGTGTTTTCCAGTAAGCAATAGTCCTCATTTTACAGTAGATATGAAATTCCATTCAAATTAAAATTCATTCATATAGTTAAGGTTGTCTCTGTACAATAGCGTTTTTTGGTGTTGACAATCTAGCCAATATTATTCAATATTTATTTGCCTCAGCCGAGTATATGTGTTAAACGTGAAGTTGCCTGAAGTTCCTAGAAGATAGTATCTGCACACTTTGAGCTGTGTTGCCACAATCTTGGCCAGGTAAAACATTTGGAGAAGATATGTTGAAGATTTAATTCAGCTGCATGTTGGATTTGGTTACATCTGAGTGGATACAATGTTTGTATATACTCGTGGCTTTCACAGTGGATTGTTTCATGTAACCTGTCGGAATTTGGTTCCCTGTTTACTTCCTTTACATTTTTTAAAAAGGGAATTTCTTTTCTTGTCAATGCTGTCAATGTCTGATCTACTAGAGAGGTCATTTTTTAAAAAAGATTGATCTTTGTTTTCTTCAACTAAGTTGACACTTTCTGCAGTAAAAAGCGTTAGGTAGATAACCTCAAGGGAGATTGTGTTCATGTTATATCTATGTATCATAAACTGTTGGTACTTATATTTTTCATGAGTTGTTTTTCAACACCATTTATTTACCCCTCTTGCCTCGTCACCAAAATGACCAGATTTGTTATGTTGTACTAAATTAGAGGGGGCCTGTACTCGTTGCAGTTTGGGTGAATGCGAGGTGACCATGTTGAGTCATATAAGATTTTCAGGGGGCTTGACAAGAAAGTTACTGAGAGCTTGTTTCCCCTGTGGAAAAGTCTAAGACCAGAGGGCAAACTCTTAGAGTAATGGGTTACTCATTTAAGATGGCAATGAGGAGGAATTTCTTGTCTAAGGGTAATGAATCTGCGGAATCCTTTTCCTGTAGAGGGCTGTAGAGGTTGCATTTTTAAATATTTCCGAGGCTGAGATAAACAGATTTTTAATTAGAGAGGGAATCAAGAATTATGAGGATAAGGTAAGAAAGTGGACTGCAGATTGTCACATCAGATCAGTTATAATCTCATTGAATGGCGGAGCTGACTTGGTGGGCTGAATGGCTTCCCTTTGCTCCTATGTCTTACATCACATACACTTGGATGCAGCTGATGCAAATAATATCATTTTTTAAGTTGCACTGTAGAAGTAACAATCATTAGAGTAAGGGTCTATTAACCTAAAATCCCAAGGAATGATTTTTACAAGCACTCTTGACCATTATAGCATAGAATGTTCGATAATATTGGACGGAGGATGATCTCTTTCTAAAACATTTGCTGGTGGTGTGGGCAACTTAACTGCACTATGTTTGCCATTGCTCACCACCTCCTCCCTCCCCCCTCCTCCAACACATGCACACACACACACTTAAACAGTTGACAGATAGTGAAACTAAGCTTTCACAAACCACATTCATGCAAGAATATATATTATGACTAATTACAGAAAGAAAACTTTGCAAGTTTAGCGAGTTTACATTAATAGCAAACCAGCCCCCCCCCCACCCCCCACCCTGTGTATAGGTGTGTTGGGGGTGGGCAGACGAAACAAAATAAATGTTTACGTTTATCAGAACTAAACATGTTTGAAATTTAAAAACTGCATAGTAAAATTGTTACTGCTGTTGGTTCAAAATTGGTTTAGAGCAAAAGCATTAAGATTTGTTTAATGTATTTCTCCCCTTTTGATTCAATCTCTGACTAGACTGGACTATTTCAGCACTTCTCTCTTCAAGCCTTCCCTTTTTGGCTTCGGTTTTTACATATATCACAGGCTGGCAGCCTAAGAGCCTGGGACTTCCCCACACCGCACTCTGCTGCTTTGATCTCTAGCTTTGGAGGTAACATCAAAAGGATTGGAGAGAAAGCCAGCCAGTACTGTGAAGTTCAACATTCAAGTTGACGGCTTGATTGGGGGAAGGGGGGTGCGGATGCGGGCAGGTACTGCTGAAGCTGACGTAGAGATAGACTATTGAGCCTTACCCCTCTTGTGTCCATCCCCCACCCCCACTAAAGATTCACCTTTTCATTTTGAAGCAATTAATTTTTAAGCTTTTACAATTCTTTTAACCATTGCAAATAAATTCTTTAATGAAATAGGAAAACGTAGAGACAGAAAATGGAAGCAAACACAGGCCATTCAGTCCTTTTGAGCCTGCTCCACTATACATTTTGATCATAGCTGATTTATCAAATTCAATATCCTGACCATAAACCCCCAACCCCACCCCACCCACATTTCCCTCATCCCTTTACCCTGAAGAACTATGTTTAATTTCTTCTTGAAATCACACACTGTTTTGGCCTCAACTACTTTCTATGCTAGTGAATTCCACACATTCATCATTGACTAGGTGACAAAATTTCTCCTCATCTCAGTCCTAAAAGGTTTATCTCATCCTCAATCTGTGAGGAAAACCTAGTCTGGACTCTCCTACCGTTGGGAACATTCTTTCTGAATCTACCCTGCCTAATCCTATTAGAATTTTGTAAGTTCCTATATATCCCCTGTGCTCCATAATTCTACTTTTAACTTGATTTTGCTGGTGTATTCGAGACTGGATTTTTGTGCAGCTTTACAGAATTGTATTATTTAGGTTTGGGATTAGAATATTTTCAAGCATGGCTCAGTTGGTAACATAATCCATAGATCTATAAATATGGACAGAGATCGCGGGTAGAGGTGGGAACATCGGGGTGGTGGCGCGGGCTCGTTGGGCCGAAGGGCCTGTTTCCTGTGCTGTTTTGATCTTTGATCTTTGTTCTTTGTTCTTATTCCTGCCTCCAAGTTTGAAGATTGTGGATTCAAGTCTGACCCCAGGACTTATTGAGCACAAAAGTCAGTAAACTCCAGTGTAACATTGAAGGAACATGTTTCAATTCTGTGGTTTACAAGATTATGTTTTGAGACTGTGACGTTAAATCTAAGGTGAAAAGGAGAGGGAGCTATTCTGCTTGACAACAGGCTTGGGTGATTAAAGATTAAGAGGAAGACCTGATTGTGTTAATGGGGAAACTGGGCCAATGGTTTCATGGTTGGAGATAATGGCAGCAATTTCTGAGTTCACAGTAGGGAGACACTTGCATCTCCCAAAGTCTAGGAAAGACGTTGAAAGTATTGCATTGTAAATGGATGAACTTATTCTGTTCATTTACTGATCAGATGAAAGAGAATTAGCATCAAGAAGAGCTAATCAACATTTCCACCCGGATGCAAGTGTTTCAGATTGCTTTGGAGGGAAGGTCACTAGAAGCTATTTTTGAGATTGGGTTACAGGCTTCCCTAGAGTTCAGAGAAGATCACTGACAGGCAGCAGATTTTCATTTAGTCAGAGGAGTGAAGAGACTGCCTGGGTTTATGAACTACTACAGCTTGGAATGGAAGGAAGATGGTGTTACAGTCATGTCATGTGCCCATAAAGCATATTATGAGATATACATTTTAATTTTTACAAAAAGAAACATGGGATATGAGCTCACTATACTTTCACAAAATGGACCTGAGGGAGACCGGTGATGTATCTGGGAAGTTATCTCTGGGAAGTTATTTAAAATGTAAATTGCCTTCCCAGGTGCTGATTGACTGTCTCTTACTATTTCAATGAAAGGGGCTTAAAATGACAATTATTGCCAGACAGTTGGCCCAATGAAGATGATGTTTCAAATAATGACATTTCTGAGATGAATGATAGCTGAATTGTTTATGGTATAGTATTCTTTTCTCATTGTATGTCAATTACAACTGCTATCAAATTGTTGTGTGGACAGTAGAATACATTAATACTGTCATCATATGACTGAAACTGGCTGGAGAGCAAGTCAATATGTTATTAGTTTACAAAGGCTGCCCAGTGAGTTGGACTGCGAAATGGAGACTAAACAGAAACCACCTCTCGCCTATCACAGATAGGACCTTGCCTGAAAATCATCTTATGTAAAGAAGCAGGGCTATTTGTTATCCAGGCTCAACCACAACTTCAACTGAAAAGTCAACTTCATCAGTGAATTGTCAGAGGGTCTGTGTAAAGAAGTGACTTGTTTTGTTTTTACCCATCTAGTAATTTAAGTACATGTTACAGTTTCAAAAGTCATTGCTTGTATGTATATCTGCTTGTGTCTGTTATTTAAAATCTCAACACTTGGCAATGAGCCAAGAAATGAAAAAAAAGGAGAAAATTATCCCGTATCTCTGTGTCCATAATAATGATTACTAGTCAAAGGAAAGCCTCCTGTAGTCATCTAAAGATTCTTGGAGACTTGTCCTGTCATCGGCAGAGGGGGACAATGATCAGGACAGGCTTTAATACTGGTAGTTGATTTCGGAAACTTTAGAAGTTAAGAGAATGGCCTGGAGCCAGTTACTCAATTACTATTCATTGAAACCTATTTTCAAGAAAATGAAAACCTATTGGAAACTGGGAGCAATTGTGGATTAATGCATGAAAAGTGTAATGTGTAGTAAGTATAAAACAAGAGTGTTTCTGTAGTTTAAAAGTATAAGTTGCCTTGAAAAAGTATTTAGTTAACAGTGTTTTGGTCATTTGTTAATGTAAAAGTTTTAAAACTAGAAATCCTGCTCCTCCCCTCCCCCTCATTAGAGGCTTGTAAAATATCCCATGATCTTATTTGGAAGAAGAGCAAGGGAGTTATCCTGGTGTCTTGGTCAATATCTATCCCTTAATTTATGTCATGTAAATAGATTTATCTGAACATTATCAAATTGCTGTTTGGGAATTTTCTGTGTGCAAATTGGCTGTCGTTCTTCTCACATTGCAACAGTGACTACACAATGCAGTTCATTGCCTGTAAAGCACTGAGATATCAAGTGATTGTGAAAAGTGCTATAGACGCGCCTGTCAGATTTAAAAGCAGTATCAGACAAATACAGATCTTTTACAGAAATGTTGATTTTCTTTTTAAATGCCTAATGTATTTAGTTTTGGACTGCTCTGACACTGTCAAGCACCATCTATACTAATTGGCTATGGCTCAAATCTGGAAGCTAGAGCCTGAGCACAAATCGATACTGGACCAGTGAGAAGCTCCAGGGAAGTGGGGTCTCATCATTTTTGGGTCTTGACACTAGAATTACATCCACAAGTTCCACAGGTGTGAATCCTGTGGTGTGTGAGTACACTATTTAAAAAAGCTGGCTTGAAGGAAAATGAGCGTCTTGTGGAAGTGGATATGTTTTTTGAATCGGCAGTGAATTCAACAGCTATTGTAGGACAAAAACCACATCTGTCTATTGAGAATTGCAGGTGTCCCTTTCCAGTTTTTTGAAAGCTGATTTCTTGCTATGCTCTGTGAGGTTATTCTGCTTCTATATTTGTAACTATTTGAGACATGGGTTTGAATTAGCTAATCTGTTTTGTAAGTTGCTGTACCCTCTGCACATGGAAATTTGAAATTGTCAGGAAATGACATATCATTGTGTTGATGTAAGAGAGAGGAGAAGATAGGGTTAATGAAATCCAGGCCTATTCTTGGAGAGGACTATGATGGAGGCACAACTCTTGGCCCTGCCTTCAGCAGATTGCAGCTTTCTTTCTGAGCTGTTGAGCAAATACAGGCATGTTGAAGCCTCTTGGACCTGCCCTGAGGCTATGAAACCTTAGGCTCCCCACCCCACCCCCACCTCCAATCTCCAGCAGTATTTTCCTGTCTGCTGTTACCTACTCCCTCTGGCTATTCAAGTTGTTGATTTTTGTTTGCTTACAGTAACAACTGATTTATTTTGCATCAGTTCATTTAAACCATAATTACTTAAGGAATGAGCTATTTTGACAGCACATATACATGGTACAATATTTTGTGCTTTTGCCTGCAAGTTGATCTCCGATCATTAACTATCACTCATTAAGGGAACTATTTTTTTAAAAAAAGGAAAAACTGGGATTTGAGACGTGTAGTTGTAAATTGTAGGTTTCTACTGAAGGCCCCATCACACTTGCTAACTCCTTTGATTATTGGAAAGGTTGACTTCTCTGTGCTGATTATTGGTTTAATTAGTTATTGATTTATTAACTATAAACCTTTGCATCCTTTGTCTACAGTCAATGTCAGAAAAACAGAGTTGAGTAAATCTCATCATTGTAAAAATATACTGCAAAGATTTAATGTATCAGATGTTACTTTTTTCTCCAAATAAATAATTATAACACGCATGTTTGCTTTACAGTATTTGTTTGCTATAAATCAAATTTGCCATGACATTGCTTTTACACTTGTACAGCTGATCTATTAAACCTGGGCAGATAGAATGTTATTTTTTTTCTAGTCAGTCCTGTGCTTCAACTTCCTTCTTGGGTTTCTCGTGAGGCCTGTTGAGGTGCTTTTACTTAATAATGTATTTCCCAAATGTTAAAAGTACATTGATCAAACATGAAGAAATCTGAGCACAAGAAGTATATCTCATAAGACTCCTTGGTCCTGTCAACGGATGAAAGATCATTTTAAAAAAACTTGGTGAGCTTTATGAAATTGCACTTTAATCCTGTAATAGTACAAGATCTGTCTTAAGTGAAGTCTTTTGAAAGCTATGCATATGAAGTAAATAAGAACAGTTTTCTTAAGATATATCTGACATCTGAAAATGGCTTGCTTTTGCCCAACCAATCAAGCTTGATCTCTTTGCTGAGTCAATTTATCACTAAGTTTTGAACTCTGCCAACACTATAAACCCTTAATCACCTGATAACAACAGGAATTGCTATTTGTCAGCTAATTCGTTGCTGGTTTTGGTTTATGTTTTGCCAAAATAAAATCTGAAGCGCTCTAGTGTGAAACACCACATTTGGAATTTTGGTCCATCCTTTTGGAACCAGTAAATACATCTAATGTTGGATAGCTGCAAATTTTTTTGTTTGCTTTCACACAATGCTATCTCGAAAGATTCATCATCGAATCATTCAAATATGGTATTAGCTGAAGATTTAAGTTACATGATGTGATAGGAATGGGATCATTGCTGAGGTGGAGAATGCTAGTTCTATTGTTCATGTTGAATCTGAATTCGCCCATCTCTCTTTGGCAGCAATGATAAATGGAAGAAATGTGTGGTGAGACAATGTTTCTGCAATGTGTTTAATTCTTGTGTTGGACAGACACGTAGTTGAAGCTCAAATCTTTCATTTTACCTCTGAGCATTCCTGCTAATGACAAAGTCCCATTTCAATTTGTATTGAAAATTTGTGGGTGTGATTAATGCTTTTCTACGCTTTGGCAACAGATACATATTTGTAAACAGCTAGACTAACATTTAAAATTTAAAGTTTTAAAGTTTATTTATTAGTGTCACAATTAACTGTGTCTCAAGTTATTGTGTCACAAGCTATTGTGTGCAGTTTTGGTCACCTAATTAGAGGAAAAATATTAATAAGGCTGAAAGAGTGCAAGAAGGTTTCCAAGGATGTTGCCAGGACTTGAGAAACTGAGTTACAGAGAAAAGTTGAACAGGTTAGGACTTTATTCCCTGGAGGTAGAAGAATGAGGAGTGATTTGATAGAGGTGTATAAAATTATGATGGATATAGATAGAGTGAATGTAAGCAGGCCTTTTCCATTGAGGCTAGGGGAGTAAAAAAACTAGAGGACATGGATTAAGTGTGAAGGGGGAAATGTTTAAAGGGAATATTAAGGAAGGGCTCTTCACATAGAGTGGTGGGAGTGTTGAATGAGCTGCCTGATGAAGTGGTGAATGCAGGCTTACTTTTAAGAAAAGCTTGGACAGGTACATGGATGAGAGGAGTTGGAGGGATAGGGTCCAGGTGCAGTCAGTGGGACTAGGTAGAAAAATGGTTTGGCACAGCCAAGAAGGGCCAAAAGACCTGTTTCTGTGCTGTAATCTTCTATGGTTCTAAGTGTGCTTACATTAACACTGCAGTGAAGTTACTGTGAAAATCTCCTTGTTGACACACTCCAGCATCTGTTCAAATACACTGAGGCAGAATTTAGCATGGCCAATGCACCTAACCAGCCCGTCCTTCGGACTTGTGGGAGGAAACCAGAACTCCCGGAGAAAACCCACGCCAACAAGAGGAGACGTGCAGACTTTATACAGTCTGCACAGATAGTGACCCAAGGCTGGAATTGAACTTGGATCCTGGTGCTGTGAGGTAGCTGTGCTAACCAATGTGCCACTATGCTGTCGATTAACATGGTGCTTCTTGTTGGACTCTTTCTATCGCTCTGCTCCTCCTGCTTTTGCAGTGCTCCTTGTGTTTCAACTTCCCCTTTTATAAAGGATGTCCAAAGACTGTCTAATCTCAAGCATAGTTTTATTTAAAATTAATTCTAACGTGCTAGAAGCAAGCTGTGGTTTAGGGAAAAACAGATGCTTCACTTCAGGTCAATAATCTTTCAACAGAACCGGAAGGCATTGTTGTGAAAATATTTACAATGCTAGTTCTCAGGACTTCCAAGAAGTGCCTTATCTGTATCATGTATGTACAACTGCGAACATTTCCAAAGGAAATAAGTGTGTTTGCAATCTTTGCCCTTGAATGCTGTTATTAGGAAGGGAAGGGGTTAATCTTTGGTTAAATCCTCCCTGCTGACCTTAGCAACGCATATAATTTACTTTACTTGGCTTTTCTGTGTTCTTTGTAAGCAATTGCACCAATGGCTGCGTGGTTCAAAGTCTTTGGCATCCACATCATTTGGCAGTGAAGAGGTGATAGCTAGCCACATATCCCTGGGAGATTCGGCAAATCAGCTGAATGAGTAGCTTTAGGGGACATTCTTCCTTCCCGAATTTGCAGGATTAGGCTCTCGTAGCCTGCTGTCAGATAGACAAGTGTGTGGAGATAGTCCAGCATTGTATATGGATTGAAGAGGAAAGCCCTTGTCTTTCACTTCATAATAGACAATTAAGACATTCAGCTTACTTTTGATTGGGGGAAGGGTGAGAGTACTGTTGCAAGCCTCGAAGCCTATTCTGTAGAAATGGCAACCAGAGGATTACTGATTGAGAAACAACTGGTGATAAATCCTGGGAGGGAATGTTTATTTCCCTGCTCTCTAGGAGGGAATGGAAGGTTCTGTAATCCTGTCCCTGGTGTAATTTGTTACAGCAAGATGATACTTGAATAGCAGGGGGCTCTTGGCAAGGTAGCTGAGTAGGGTTAGGGGGAGGAGTAAAAGGTATTGAAGGTCAGGCTGACTTGAAACCTCAGAAGCTTGGCCACTGGCAGCTGAATGCATTCAGTAAGATTAATGTTCAACTGTCAAACTGAAGGGCTACATGGATATGATGCTTGTCATGAGCTTTACAAGATTGTTGATTCGGAAATGAAACATTGCTACTTTTAATATGAAAATAAGAGCCTATCATTTACAAGAATATATCCCCGGAATGTTGTGCAGTTCTTGCCACCTACATGGACCATGGCTGATGTACGTTGGGAATATCAATAATATACTACTATTTGCAAAAGTCCCTTTCTTTTCTGGAGTAATGGGAAGGAAAATTATGGCCTCATTTCTGAACAATAGCTCTCTTTAAAGATTGTCATTTTTTTTATCTGCCTTTTATTTTAAAGATTAAAAGTTGTAACATTACACTTTAATTTCCTCTGGTGCCTTTAGAAAACATAGAAAAGTAGCTGGTTTAAATCATTTTGCTATAATCACCAATGTAACCTGTTTCACAAACCTGTAGTTGGTATAGGAATTGCTGTTATGAACTGTTTTCTTTGTTCTTAATACTGCATTTGTACAGGTTAACTCACTTAGCCAACCATGAGGCAAGTCAAACATAAGTCCCTGTTGGCAAGATCACAAAAAGACACAGTATTAATAGTAAAAGCAAACACAGGACTATTTAATATATACAGTGCAAACAACATGCATAAAAATACCAGCTGCACATAAAATGATGTAGTCTTAATTACACTTAAGAAATATTTTCCAGCAAGAAGTGATAAGTATCTTTTGCAAACTCAAATCATTTTATGCACATTGGAATTTGGTTTATTGCTGAAGATACGTAAAGGAAAACTAATTTTTATGGGGGCAATATAAAGATTGGGTTGGAAATGTGGGCTTCTATCACACAGCAAATAATGAATGACTCAACATACAGTAATCACATCTCATTAAGTTGTTTGGATGATGTCTAAACTATGAACAAAGCTCATATGATTAAGAGATTGCTATCTTGGAGCCTAGATCTAGCCTATATTCTGTTGAGTTTTACTTGGGGAGATTTTATTTTGGCAATGGCTGTTAAGTTTTGATGCCAAGCAACCATGCTCTATTTAGTACTTGACAACACTTAAACAAGAGGATTAGTGATGGTCGTGTGCCTACTGCAGATATTAAACAATAAGCTAAGCATCCGTGTGGTTATAACATGACATGTGACCGTAACTATGATGGTGCTGTAATAATTCAAAAGGATTTGGACAGTGGTTTGGGATCTGCCAATCTTGGTCCAAAACATGGGCAAAAGAGCTAAGTCCCTGAGGCTGGAGTAACTATCCTTTACCAATGTGATGTCAAGAGCCCTAATAAAAATGTAGTCTTTGAGAATTGAGGTGAAAAATTCTTCTGGTTGGAGTTGTATCAAAGTACAAAAGGAAGATATTTGTTGTTAGAAGCTGGTCATGTCAGCCTCAGGATATTGTAGAATGAGTTCCACAGGGCGGTGTCTTAGGCTCAAGCATCATAAACTGATTCATCAATGATGTTCACTCCGTCATAATGCCAGAAGTGGGGAAATTTGTCCATGATTCCATAATGTTTGCTTCCACTCATAACTCTCTTTTGATGATAAAACAGCCATAATGGACAGCATACAGGCTTGGATTGATAAGTGGCAACCAACATTTATGTTGCAGAAGTGCCAGGTAATGGCCATCTACAGGAAGAGAAAATCTAACCTTCTCCCCATCAACGGCATTACCATTATTGAATTCCCATCATATGTTTGCTGTGATCACTATAGTCAAGAAACTGAGCTTGCCCAGCCATGCAAATTCTATAGCTACAGAAGATGATCAGAGGCTCAGAATTCTGTGGCAAGAGACCCACCTCCTGATTCCCCAAAGCCTTTACGCTGTCTATAAGTACAAGTCAACAGTGTAATGGAATGCCCCCCTGCTTACCTGAATGAATCAGCTCCAACAACATTCAGAAAGCTCAAAGCCATCCAGAACAAAATATTCTTCTTGTTTCATGTTCCATCCATCTCCGTAAATGTTCAGCTTCTTCAATACTAGCACACTGTGGCAACAGAGTACATCATTTACAAGATGCACTGCAACAGCTTGCCAAGGCAACTTCACCTTCCAAACCTACAGCTTGTACTACCTAAAAGAATAAGAGCATCAAGACCACCACCTTCAAGTTTCTCTCTAAGTCCTGCACTATCCCGGCTTGAAAATATGTTGTTGCTCTCCTATTGTGTCATTGGATCAGAATCCTGGATCTCTCTACTTATCTATAGACATAGATAAATTGCAGAGCTGGGCCGAGAAGTGGTAAATGGAGTTTAATGTGGAAAAGTGTGAGGTGATTCACTTTGTATGAGTAATGTGTGCAGAATATAGGGCTAATGGTAGGACTCTTAGTAGTGTAGATGAGCAGAGAGATCTCAGTGTACAGGTGCATAGATCTCTGAAAGTTGATACTCAAGTTGAAAGGATTGTGAAGAAGGCATATAGTGTGTTAGCATTTATTGGTACAGGGATTGAATTTCGGAGCCGAGATGTTATGTTGCAACTGTACAAAACTCTGGTGGGGCTGTACTTGGAGTATTGTGTACAGTTTTGGTTGCCACGTTATAAGAAAGATGTGGAGGCATTGGAAAGGGTGCAGAGAAGGTTTACCAGGATGTTGCCTGGTATGATGGGTAGGTCTTATGAGGAAAGGCTGAGGGACTTGAAGTTATTTTCATTAGAGAGAAGAAGGCTAAGAGGTGACTTAATTGAGACATATAAGATGATCAGAGGGTTAGATAGGGTGGATAGTGAGAACCTTTTTCCTCAGATGGAGATGGATAGCACGAGGGGACATAGCTTTAAATTAAGGGGTGGTAGTTATAGGACAGATGCTAGAGGTGGGTTCTTTACTCAGAGGGTAGTAAGGGCATGGAATGCCCTGCCTGCAGCAGTTGTGGACTCGTCAAGTTTAAGGGCATTCAAATTGGCAGTGGATAGGCATATGGATAGCATTGGAATAGTTTAGGATAGAGGGTCATAAAATTGGTTACATTGGTCGGCACAACATCGAGGGTTGAAGGGCCTGTACTGCACTGTAATGTTCTATGTTCTACTTCATGGCATTCCGGAAATAATTTCACACCAATTGCAAGTAGCTCACCACCCGCTTAAAGGCAATTAGTGTTAGGAATAAATGTTGGCCTTGCCAAAATGTCATGAATGAAAAAGAAAGTTACTGACTTGAAACTCTCGTCTTTGATAGCTGATATTTTTAAATTTTCTCTATCTTGCATACTGCTAGCTATACCGACTCTGACCCATCTCAGGTGTTCATTAAAGATGTTCAGTGGCTAGAATTTGCGGCTATAAATTGTTAAATCCAGTTAAGATACATATAGTAACCCCAACATTTATATTGTTTGTGTAATATTGCTGATCATTCCCAAGTATTGCTCCAGGCAAGGCACTGGCATGCCACGCCTCTTCCTATTAGACCTCTGATAGAGAACATTGGTTTTTAAACACAATTTGCTTGTATGGTATGGGTCACCACTTTTATATTAAAAATCTCTATCACAACCATAAGTGTCTCGTGTCATCCTGCTTATGATATCTGCGGGCTGAAGATATGTAGCTCATGAGTTAATGATTTCTTTATACTAGTATAAACTGCACACAGCTGATAGTTTATCTCTTAAAAGAACTGAGCAACGCCTAACAAATCGTTTTTGGTGTGCACTTTTTTTAAAAAAAGACAATCTAATAGTGTACTCGAAATAAAATATTACCATACTATGGTAAAGGTGCCACAGATAAGTTTGACCAGTAACAGTATCATCCCCATTTGATTTCAATTTTCCAGAATGTCAGACCTCTTTCCATCCTTTCCCAATATGTTAAAAGAATGCAGTGGACTCAATTATCATTCCTGCTTACCCTTCCCAGCTGTTGATTGCCACTAGTGTGAAGTTCTTCCTGATCTCTACCCCAGCATTGCCCATCACAGCCCTCTACCTCTCTTCCATTGTCCTGCCATATTGGTGCACTTGAAATTGTTGTTCCAGGCTCACTTTCATTATCATATCCAATACCTTATGAACCTCCCTTTGGTATGTTCTGAAATTGTTGCTTTACAACAAGAGATTAGTATCTTTAATGTAACAATATGTCTCAAGGCACTTCATAGGTGTATTATAAAACAAAATCTGTCACCAAGGCACAAGCAGATAATGATGGTCAGATGACCATATGCTTGATTGAAGAGGTGGGTATAGAGGAGAGTCCTAAAAGGAGGTGGACAGATAGCACTATAGGGAGGGAAACCCAGAGTTTGGGGGCATACTTGTTGTAGTGCCTGATTTCTGCAGTGTGTTTTCTGTCATCATTTGAACTGTGCTGCTGTCTATAAAGAGTTGATGATTATTAGGAGCTGCTAGTTCGAGGAATGGGTCTGTGGTGACTGTGGAGCAGCTCGCTTGCTTAACAAAGTCAAATAGACCAGAATTAAGAAGTTGTTCCTCCTAGCTCCTTCCCTGTGATTACATTACAACATCCCAATAATACTACACTTGGGTGTAAAGTGCTTTAGAATGCCTGTGGTTATGAACAGTGCTATATAAATGCAGGTGTGTGTCTCACTCACTTTCTCTTTCATATTGTATGTTTTGCTGCTTCTGGGGCCCATTCTGATTTTCATACTTTATTTTGAACAGAAATATGCAAAAAACTTCAACTCTGGTCTCTTATGAGGTACACAGAACTTGTTGGTGCCAGCAGTATTATATTTCCTAGTATTTCGACTCTTATGTGTGAAAAAAGAACTGAGCAACAAGGATGGGCATCAATTTTAATCTGGCCAGATCTGCATTTCATTCTGTTTAATTATCAATTATTCTGCATGAATTATTCACCTGCATGAAAGTGAGTGGTGTTGTATAAAGACACACACAGGGTTAACGTGGAACAGAGTATAATATAGCCCACAGAGGAGGAAAAAAAGATGTTTCCCTCACCTTGGGATCAGTCTGGTGTTAGAGCTGTGCACAAAAACTGTAGATATCTCCTAGATTGAACCCTTTAATGTATACATGGATATAGTTCTTGTAATTAAATACATACAGTTAACCTTCTAAAGACTACAAGAACATCCTTCAGATCTTCTGAATGATATCTAGCACCCTACAACAGGTGATGGGAGATTAAGAATCATATAAGGAAATGAGTTGATTTCAGATCAAGTTGCAATCTTTATATTGGTTTTTGTGTCAGAATGTAAGTTCCAACTGCTTGCAGAAAGATACCATACACTAGTTGAGACCCCTATTAAGTTGTTTGCTGTTTTGGAAGTGTGCACTACATTGGGATTTTGCACCACATTCATACCATTGCATAAATCATAGATTTACAAAGACATGAAGTGAAGGCTGACAACCATGTTGCATACAGGTCTGTATTTCTATATTTTCAATGTGACCTCCACTGCTGCCTCACAGTGCCAGGGACCTAGGTTTGATTTCTGGCTTGGGTCACTGTCTGTGTGGAGTCTGTTTGTTCTCCCTGTGTCAGTGAGGGTTTCCTCCAAATGATCCAGTTTCCTCCCACAGTCCGGAAGACATGCTGGTCAAGTGCATTGGCTATGCTAAGTTCTCTGTCCGTGAACTCCAACAGGCGCCGGAATATGGCGACTAGAGGATTTTCACAGTAACTTCACTGCAATGTTAATGTAAGACTACTAATGACACTAATAAGTAAAACAAAATCCATTGACATAATTTTAGCCAAAAATTTGTGCAAGCAAACGAAAGTTTCACTAAACTTCTGTCAAAATTAAGGCAGGCAGGCGATGCCCACAAGAATGATTTAAAAATTGATTGGCATGAGATGCAATTTAAAGAATTTGCAACTATTCTTGTTGATTCATTTTAGAAGTTAAAATAAAAGATTATTTTGAATATTATTGATAGTCATAGTGGGCAGTAAAGTTAACTTTGTTTTATGCTGTATCATGTGACTGGTAAAGCAGCATTATACATTTCTTAAATATTTATCAATTGGAAACCAAACTGCATGTAATACTTGAGCATGTTGCAGAAGGAATACTAGAGGCCTGTTTTTGTTAGTGAAATCAACTTTCAACACACCCTTTCCCCACATTCTTTGACCAACATGTCGGATGTTATGAAATCAACATGCCAATTTTCAGAGTTACAGAGGAATGATGCTGCTGCAGTGTTCTGCTGACCTGAGTGTGCTTCGAGAAGCTTCTCATTTTGTGGACTGCAAAATGGCAAGAAGTGTACAAGCTGACTCAGGGTGACCTGGGATGCAATTGGATTCTTTTCAGACCCCCAAAGGGAATGTAAAAAGAGCACAACAAAGTTTAACAAGGTGTTCAAATAGATCCTCAGAAATGTTGCCATGTTGGTTATAAATATGCTTTATCTTTTGCTTTAATATCCCCAAGGTAACTTTGAAATTTCACTTTTGTTGTTAGATAGTTGGTAAAGTTTGTTTAAAAAATTCAAAATGAGGCTGGGTTTTTTGCATTTTATTTGGGAGAGGTGTCTTTCATTTTGAATGCAAGATGAGTTAACTTGAGATGATCAGTCCCAATGTTAGATGTAAGCTGCACCCTTTATTACTCTTTGTTATCTTTTGGAATAAATAGGATTTTGTTTAAGTATGGTGTTAAACATTAACAGTGTGACATTCGTAAAGACCCCTGTGATGTATTTCAGCACTGTGAGTTTCAGTTTTCATTTTGATGCTGTATGCCAATGACTTTTTTTTTCTGTTCATCAAAATATTTTGATTGAATTTATGCTTTGGAGGTAAAAGTTTGGCTGTATTCATAAGCTCGAGGGGGTAACAAAAATGCAGTGCAATCAAAGTAGGCAAACTCAATGAGTATAGAGAGAAATTATTTTGATTTAATAAATCCTACATCATGATGGCAAACGCAACTATTTATCAGTAGAACATAGAACAATACAGCACAAACAGGGCCTTCGGCCCATGAGTTGCGCCGATCACATCTACCAATCCACAGACCTATCTATAACCCCTTATCCTATTCGTTTCCATAAACTCATCCAGAAGTCTTTTAAAAGACCTCAGCGAGTTTTCCTCAACAACCTCCGACGACAGCCGATTCCATTCACAAGTACACCAAGCTCTGATTATAGCTTTGAAATAGATCTCTGATATTTGTTACTGTTTCAATTTTATTGGGAATTTTATTCTTTTAATCCTTTTATGTACTGCTCTCATGCCAAGTTTTGCACCTATTGCTGGTTTGAGGCACTCCAAGGTTAGCTACTATATTAACGTGCTGAACTTTGCTCCAACAAAATTCTTTAGTCCAACCCTTCTGGACTAGCAATATGCTCCTTCTAGCCCTTCTGGACTAGCAATATGCCCCTTCTGCTATTTGCATCAGCCAGCCTTTCAGATTTTTATTTTGTGTGAGATTGTTTGGTTTTGTATTGTGGGCTCAGTCCCTAAAAGTCACACTTTCCAAAATAATTTGTTTCCCTTTATAGTCAGTTTTAGAAACTTCCTCATTTCTTAATTGTTGACTGAATTCATTCGTAGATCCTAGTGTCAGAAAGGAACAGTTTTGTGTTGCAATGTGTTGTGCTGTTATCCATCACTGTGATGTGCCCAAACCAAAAATAACTGAAAGGAATGGTTAATGAAACTGAAAGCTAGTTGCACAATGTAAACTGAAGTTTAGATGCCTCCACCCTAATGTGGAGGCGTGCAAAACCCTGATTCAATGTTTATAGAAATAATTGCCGTTTTGGGAGGAACATGGAACACAGTCTGCTTATCAGTGTTCAGTATTGAATCATGCTTGTAAAAAGTTAAGTGATACCGTAAAACCAACTAACCACTGCTTTTAGGTCTTTGGTCAACAATGCAATAGAACTGATGATTCATGTGTGGAGTATCAAGACAGCTGAGGTTCATTCTTGCATAACTATGTATCGTGCAGATTTTCACTGTGCAATGGATGGGAGGGATAGAGTCCAATAATTGAACCTTGTTGAGCGCCAACCTCAGCTGATCTTAAGTTCATATTCCTTTCCAGAAGGAAGTAACACCCTATACCCCAGCTAATCAAAAAGGTAAAAGTAAAATTGCCCACGTATTTGCAGTTTGTTAAAATAGCCACTTTAATTACAGCTTTGATATACTTCTGCGATTTTAATCTGTTGGAGTTTTTTAAATCAAAGAGCAAAATATAGCCCATGTGAGAAAATAAATCCTAAATCTGACGAGAATTCAGTGAGTTACTTAAGGTGTTTGATTAGGATTTAATGAAAGATATGGGGTTGTGATTGCTGATTATCAGATTTTTATTCAGTAGCGATTGCAGGCAACAGTTTCTGTATTATGAATAACAAAGAGAAATTATATAAATGAGTTATTGCCTTGTTACATGCAGCACAGACAATTTTTTTCCCTTTAGTTTTGTTTCAGTCCAGGTATACATTTCAATTACATAAGTAGAATAGTGCTAGCACTGTACAACAGTGTACTGGGTTGTAACCTTAACTTCATTTGTGTTGTGATTCTAATTGAAATCTAGCCTGAGGATGTTTTCCTTTTATAAGTTTGTTGTTGTGACTCTGAAACTCTTCTTCTGACATCTAACATTTACGTTTTCCTCTTTTTAGTTTTATCTGTTTGATTTTGACATTGGCTTATTGTGGTTCTACTCTGGTGGTTTCAGCTGCTGTGTGTGCGGATTATTCCAGCTCTTTTATCTCCATGGTCATTGACTTAACCTAACCGTGAACCAGTTCAAAGTTGTATCCTATCTACTGCGGAGTTACGGATCAACATTAGCTTGGTAAATTTACCTGCACGGTATGTGCACTATCAATAGAAGTGCATTACATCTTCACCACCCCGGATAGCAACTCAAGTAGGCAAGTCCTGTTCTTTTGCCACCTGGACTGTTCTCTCTTCTCCTCCTCTCCCCAGTAGATTTGGTCAATTGACCTCTACTGCCTTTGCCTCCTGACTTGAAACAGTTATTGGTACTGTTACACTGCCACGTGTGCATCACAGTTCTTGTTAACATTACCTGCTGGTTCATGAGGTGGAAGTAAATAGGTTGCACTGTGAAGAATGTAGCCTCTACTAGGTAGCTGAAATCCTCTTCTATGTGCTGTAGCATAAACGTATCAGTTGTGCAGCTTGACAGTAGAAGACAATTCTAAATAAATTTGTGCTATTGTTCAACATGGTTCTGACCAGTTGTTCCACAACAGAGATTCTAGGTCAGGAGTTACCATGGATGGTGGTAGTGGTAGTGGGAGAGGAGATCGCAAAAAAAACCACTTGTTTACTTGGGAATCCAGTGGTATTTTTAGGAGCAGTGAAGAGTATTTGGAGTTCAATTCCACTTTGGGAAGGGATTTTTCAAAATAATTCATTTTTTCAGATGAGTGCAAGGTTGGGCAGGCTCAGTATTATCCTGTGTCTCCATTAATGTTTTGGTTATTTCTAGTTGTGCAGGTTTGGTATGGAAACTTATTTATTAGTCTACGAAGTGTACTGCAAATGGAGGCAACTTACTACATTGTGTTAGCTCTTCGAATGTCTGGTTATGTCTTGTGTGGACTCACATTCAGTTGGGTATTTGGACGATTCCCAAAGTGAGGGCTGTTGCTTCCGTAGTACTTCATTTTGAATATGTTTAAATCTTGCCTTATTCCTGTAATATTTCAGTTGTGTTTGTTGCATGTGGACATGTTTTGCCACCAAAATTTGAGAGGCTGGCCATAATGTTTAGTCTGGTTCCTGCCAAGCATAATCTTGCAAGCTAGCGTACCTGTGCTGTTGTGGAGGAAAGACTATCTTAAGGTCCTTCTTAAATAAAAACGCATATTTTTCTCGCATTTTAACTTCTGTGGCAGCATTTCTAATCCATTCTTAATGCAAAGAGAAGTTGAAGATGGGAGGTGAAATATGATATTTTTTAAACATTCAGCAGTGCTTTGTCCTGCGTAATGTCTTATTTATTGATTGCTGTTGCAGTTGCACTCACCTAGGCAAACAGACAATGTTCCATTCCACTCCTTACTTGTAGTTAATAGGCAATAACCTGGTTTTGAGGAGTCAGGAAATGAGCCACTTGCTGCAAAATACCCAGTGGCCTGCTACAGAAGCACAGAATGGTTTTTGATGAGGCTGATCTCTTGATAAATAGGTTCTTGGTTTGCCAGTGAAAAAGCAACAGTACAGCATCATTTCCTTGGTGAATGATGCTGTTTCAGTTGCTAATGTAGACGGTTCCAGTCACATTCATTAACTTCTTTGCTTCCAAACGCTGCCTGTGCATCTGTTTGCAAAGCTTCTGTGCTGACTGTCCTTGTTTCCCTGGCTGCAAGGCCCCACAGTGGTTAGCACTGCTGCATCATAGTGCCAGGGACCAGGTTTCCATTCCAGCCTTGGGTCACTGTCTGTGCAGAGTTTGCACGTTCCCTCCATGTCTGTGTTGGTTCCTTCCCACATTGTGAAGATGTATGGGTTAGCTTGATCAACCATGCTAAATTGCCCCTTAGTATTAGGAGAAGTAACAAGTTATATATACATGGAATTTCAGGGATGGACCTCGGTGGAAGTGTTGTTGATGCAGGCTCAATGGGCCGAATGGCTGCCTTCTGCAGTGTATGAATTCTCTGCTCATGTTTGTCACACTGGCTTGATTTGGATTTGCAACAGTAGACATTGGCAAAGATTCTCCATTTGTGTCCTGGCTTCACTTCTAAAAAATCCCAACATAATGATAGTTTTGTCATCTTGTGTCGTAACCCATTTCTTAGCAATGAAGGTGACCTCAGCAATCCAGCAACCAACTGCTAAATTCTGATGCTCCTGAAAATATATTTAGTCAGAGAGCCAAAAGCAACTGGGAAATATCCTATGATCTCTTCCAGGTTCGAAGTGTTTTTAGTTTCTGGTAGATTAAAGCAACTTTAGAGATGCGCAAATAACTTTGGCGGGAGAAGGATATAAGAGCTGTTGTCTTTTGGATGAACTATTAAGCCAAGGCTCTTTTGCTTTCCTGGGTGGACATAAAAATCCCATGGCACTATTTCAGACAGAAGTGTCCTGGCTGAAACTTATCTCCTCAACATTTGTTTCTTTCAATAAAGAATAAGGTATTATCTCCTTGCTTTTTGTCCATTCTTCCTGAGTGATAATTGGTTAACTCGTTTCTCTTCATTACAACCATGACTGCACCTCAAAAGTACCCAATTGGCTGTAAAATGCTATGGGACATCCTAAGGTGATGAATGTTGCATATATAGAAGCATTTTTCTTGATCTGACAGCCCATCTAATGGGACATCCAAGGCATGTTAATTTTTAATGAAGTATATTTCTCAAATCTTCTTCCAACTTTTACCTTAGTTTTAAGTTTCAATCTGTTGAATATTTGAACAGAGCAGAAATCGTGTAGGAGATAAATTTTAGCCCACTGTATTGGAATTCAATTTTTATGAGATGATTATCATTCAGTGAAGTGCTGGATTGTGTGTGTGCAAAGAATGGCATGATACAGATTGGTTGCTTTGCGCAAATAGATTAATTTTTACTTTGGTGCACAACTCATCCAGAATTCTGAAATTATTTTAGTTTAGATTGGCTATTTGTGCAGTTCTTCTCTCAATATTTTCATCTATTTTGTTTTCTAAGACTACTGAGTTTATCATGTGCAGTAATTTTAGAATAATTACTATGGAAAATTTTATTAAAACCATACTACTCTTTAAAGGATTGTAACAGCAGATCGTAAGTGTCAAACCATTGTAGAGTGTGAGATTGAATCCGTTTCCTGTCAGGCGGAGGCAACAAGGGAGAGAATGCCACACGGCCCTGAGGTTGCCCATAAACATTTCAAAATCTTTTGGAAGTAAAGGCTGCATGAGTATAATATGTCATAATACCATTGAGTAACCATGACCATCAAGACACCAGTTATAGAAAAGCACTACAAAGAAATTTCAAAATTAAAAAATCCCCAACATTCAATTAAAAAAAATTAAACTGGTCAATATACCAACCAAAATTCTAACTAAGTTGTTTTATCAATTTTAATTAAAATGTCCCGAAGCTTAGTAACAAGTTGATTGGTTGGTTCAGGTGCCTTTAATCATAAGCCTAATGAAACAATAGCTATTTTACAACAAAAGTTCACCTTTTAAACCTGGGTGATTACAAGGAATTCAAGAATGAATTGTTCCTTTATTCCCTAGTAGTTTGAATCATTATGGTCCTGTTAGTGATACTCGTGCTGGAGTCATGCTTGCAGTCCAACTCCAGGATTGCAGCACATTCTTTAGACTTTACTCCAGCACAGGCCAATGGAAGTCCTCTCTGCTGCAGGTGGTATGCCTCACCTGAGGTGTTAAGCAAACATTCTTCTTCTGTTTATTTCAGTGGTTGGATTGGATACTGAAGATTCGCTGGTTGCTCTTCAGGGAAAGAGAATTTTATGAGAATGACTAGTGCAGGAAAAGGTCAGTTTGCCCATTGCATCTGCAGCTGTTTGTTGAAAGAATTATCCAGCTCATTCTAATCCCCTGCACTTTTCTTTCACTCAGCAAATTTTCCCTCTTCACTTATTTATCCAATTCCCTGACTGGGCCAAAATTCCTCCCTTAAACATCACAAGTTAACTGGTGACTTGTTTGTGGGATCTTTCTGTGTTCAGAAAAGCTGGACATCAATAACAGTATTCACTGTACTTGACATAAGATTTCTGAAGATGTGCGGTAGGCATTACACGAAAGCTAGCCTTTTCATTTTTAAGTCAAAAGGCAACAAGCTTCTGGAATTCTGCACACTTATCATTCTGACTTGGGTTTGGAATCTAGTTGAAGGTGCTGACAGTAGAAGTTCTAACAAATCTTGGTATCTTTGTGCTCTCGCTTCCAAAAAGAAGGCAGATCTTTTTTCTTCATGCATAGTAACTGAGCTTGCAAGTTACTATGTTCTGAATCCAGACAGAAGCCCTTTGACTTGTGTTTTGCCCCAAAACCCAGGATCCAGATGGGAATTTTGAACCCCAACTTGAAAACCAACTAGCTTCCTGCCAACCAGTTTTAATTAATATGAAGTTGAATTGAATTTGGGAAATTTTGATTTCATTATTATTATCATTGTGTATCTGGAGACATGTAGGCCTTTTCTGTTGTACATGGGTGACCTGTGTGAGAAATGGAAACAAATTGCATTGATATAACTTATTTTTTCTTTACTTTTTGGTCAACATAGATTGTTGCATTAAGAGTTTGAAGGAGTTCTCTGTGCTGCATTGCACCTAACAGCCTACTGCTTCATATCTTTTAACAAAGCAACCATTCAGTCATGGACTGGTGTAGATAATTCTGCTCAGTTCAGTCGCATCTTCAACCTTGATTGTCTTTAACATTGAGAATGTGACATTTTAAAACAGATACTAAATTTAACCTCCCAATCCTCATGAGTAAGAAAATGAGCCAAATTTGAGAGGATAAAAAAAAATGGATTTTTCTTTTGCTATTTTGACATTGCTATGAGAACTGATGTTAAGCTCAGGTGAGTCTAATTAAGTCTGAGCTTTGTACCATATTACACTGAGCTGTATTTCCGTGACATCTCTCAGAAGCATGTGAATAAAGGTTAGAGAGTTAAGAGCTATGGGTAACTTAAAATATTGATTTTTATTTTGCTGAACATATTTTGTTAATTTTTCAAAATATGGTTTTATTATCTAAGTGCCATCTGGCATTTGAGTTTTAACTTTACAACTGTGGTATTTGTATTACTGTGTTGTCAACTATATGGCTTTGAAGGTTGATGACCCCTTACCTCCAAATGGACTGTTTAGAATTGCGATCTTAATTTAAAATTCAGTGTTAAATTGTTTTAAAATTTAATTCTTGGTGAGCTGAGATTTTCAAATTAATTCTGCCTGCATTAATTGTTTCATGATAACTTGCACAAATATTTTACTTGAACAGCATTAATTCTTGGCTTGTAACCCATGTATGTAACATCTGCGAAATCTCCATTTCAAAACATAAAGTTAATTTTAAAATCTGTTAGACAAAGACATTGATATCTATAAATGTTATGCCGGCTTCAATGTTTTGCAAGGTTTCTTTCCCTCGGGCTTGTGTCTTTTAAGAATGATGTCTGAGTTGAATTCAACATTGCACCCCTGCTGTTGATAGTGGCAGTCTTGTGGAATGGAGATGGTGTAAGAGAATTCCAAGTTGTGCATGCAGTTTGGTCCATATTCTCCACAAGAATTAATCTGATCATTCTATTGGGAAACCTTGCAATTGTAATTATTTTAAAAGTTATATGGAACTGTTAGAAAAATAACTACATATTTATTGTCCTGATTTTTTTCTTTTTACTTCATTTTTTATCCTGTCATTTTCAACTTAAACATTTAAAAAAAAATTCAGTGCCAGGAACAGCCTTGCAGAACAGTGTGGTCGTGGTGAGAGGGTAGAGGGAGAAAAAGAGAGAGGGAATGGGAGGAAAAAGGTGAAGTCAGTGGCATAGTGGTAATATCGATGGACTAATAATCCAGAGGCTCAGGTCAATGCTGTGGGGGCAAAGGTTCAACTCCAGGGTAGCTGGTGGAATTTAATTTCCGTTAATAAATCTGGAATTAAAAGCTAGTCTCAGTAATCATGTCAATGAAACCATTGTCTTGTTGTAGAGACCCATCTGGTTCGCTAATGCCATTTAGAGAAGGAAATCTGCTGTCCTTACCTACACTGGCCTAGATGTGACTCCAGACTGAACTGCCCTCTGAAATTTTGTGGCAAGGCACTGAAGAGCACTTAGAGTTGGGTAACAAATACTGGCTTTGTCGGCAATGCCCACATCCCATGAAAGAATAGAACCAAAGAATTAACAAAAGATGGCTCTGTAACACCTCGCTCATTATTGCATTAAGAGACAGGGTTTTGGATTTCTGTGAAGTCAGGGAGGTGGAGTTGAATTTGCACTGATGCAACTAGGAGAATCCCAAGTTGTGTGTGCAGTTTGGTCCATATTCTCCACAAGAATTAATCTGATCATTCTTTTGGGAATTCTGTTGTGATTGCACTATTTCTACTCTGTCCAGTGCTATCAAGCAAACCGCATGCAAAAAGGGGATGGAGGTTACAGTTAATTCAGTTGGTCCAACAGTTGCAATCATGTGTAAAGAGTTGGGGATAAACATTAGAGTCAATTCTGGAGTTTGGAAGAGAAATATGCCCCCTCTTCCGAATTGTTGTGTCTGTGTCCCTCCTTGGTTGGTTGTGCCATCGGTCAATCAGCTGGTAAGCATACCCACAGGGAAATCCAGGCCTCTTGTATAGCCCAGTGATATTTCAAGTCTTTAATCCAGATAAATTTAGGATTCTTCTAAACTAGTTCCTCTCATCAGCAATTAAATAAGAAATACTTCAAAAGCACTGAAATGTATATGCTAAGGATGATTCCTAAATTAATTAATGACAATTGATGTTCAATACTTGGGATATATGAATAAACCTCACATTCCACAAATAAACATTTGTTGGAGGATTACTGTTTTGTTTTTAAATTTAAGATTTAACGTTTAGTATAGTGTTATAAACAACAACTTTCTGCATTTTGCTTGCATAGCACCTCACAATGCACCCATTTGAAAGTGTAAGAAGTTAGCTTTACCTGTGTCTGGAATTTGTTGGATTGAACTTTCCCAGTGCGATTAGGAAGTTAGTTCTTTTAATTGAATGCCCTTTCCCTCTAGGGCTCAAGCTCAAGTAGAATGGAAGTGATTGCTATTAAGGGTCTTGGGTCAAATGAGTTTGAGCAGTCTGAGCCCATTCCCAGGGGAACTCTGTCCGCAGCATCAACTCCAATAATTTGGCCCTAATTGGGCAAACCTCCCTTTAAAAGAAACACAGAGAATTTCTGGTGTGGGAAGTGCTGAAACAGAAGGGATTGTGTTTTTTTGAGTTTGTAGTTGGAGCTTATTGTTGGGGCAGTGTAGAGTAAAAGGATGATTGTAACTCTCACCTGCACTGCTCATTCATCAATTCTATAAGAGAATATTCAATTATAATTTCAGAGGGTAGTGGTAGAGGCACTGCCAATGATCTGAGATTTCATTATCCTGGTCTTTTTGACTACTATTTCACTAATCCAGAACTGGAATTGATGAGGAAAGTGGCTAAATTTACCAATGATACAAAGATGATTAAAATCTGAATCTGAACAGCACAAATTAAGAAGGCTTTGAATATATTTTGGTATTGGACTATCTATGGCAGTTGAAAACTCAATGCGGAGGTATCCAAAGTGCTCCACGTTCGGACGCCAAATCCAGGAAGGAGCTATTACTTAAATGGAAAGAAAAGATGTATGGAAAATGAGAGTGATCTGTTAAATTGAAACTGTTGTGACCATGCTTGCTGGCAAAGCAAATCAGGCATTAGGTTGATGAGATTACTATTGAGTTTAAAAGTGTGCAGTAACCCTGCCGCTTTATAAATCATGGATGTGACAAGACTCTGAAAACTGTGGGCAGGTCTGGTCACTGCAGTTCAAAAAGATACAACAGCTATTGTAAAGATGCCAAAGAGGCTAACCAGAGTGGAGGGATTGGATTGCACATAAATGTTGTGGTTTAATTGACAGTGAAACTGTTGGTGTTTGGCATCATTACTTTGTGGAATTGATGACAACTTCTGGCTGCTGCACGTGTAGAAATCCAGAAGTTGTCACTCCTCCACTGGGGTGCATTGTCACAGACAGTCTTCACAGAATCAATGTTTTGAGTTGAACTTTGAACTTTTATGTACCGTTCTTTCTGTAATAACCATTGAAGATGTTATGCCTTGTTGAATGTGTTGTGATTGAGTTTTTAATGGTGTACTAAGGCATAATTACTGCTGAACAACCTCCCTGTCCCTGAAAAGCTGATTTTAGAAGTCCAGCATTTGCCTTCATTCCACAGGTTTTTAAAATAAAATTAATTTTGTTTAAATTTTAATATTTCAGTTACTGTAATCCCATATGTCGTGATTTTCATTTTGCTCTTTGCAACACGATTAAAAACTGCATAATTAGTGCATTATATTTGGGTGTTTTAGTATGTTTAAAAATACAATTTAAATAAACATTGTTTGCTTTTTGGTTTGCTGTCTGGGAATTCTTCAATCTGATTGTATGCTCAGTTCGTTTGATACTGTTCCTAGTCACCAGACCCACTGTAGATGTGTATGAATTAAATTGACATTATAGTAGGGAAGATTGACATTGCTGTGGAGCCTGCTAAACTGTCATGTACAGCTTTCTTTGATATGCTTGGCCACAAACTGCAAGATCCAGGCCAATGTTTCAGTGAGCACGTGGTGAATCTGTGGAATAGGCTCCCAAGGGCGATAGTGGAATTAAATAGTATTGCTTGATTCAAATGCAAATTCGATTTCCTGCCATGAATAATACTGCAGTATGAGAGTAATTTGAGACATGACATGGCAAGTGTAGTGGCCATGTCATGTGTAGTGTTTGTGGGAACAGGTGACTTTGGATCTATGGTTCCCAAAGTTTTCTGTCGCTGGAGGTTTTCTTGCCACCCCTTGAATGAGCACGTTGTAGCCTAATTATAGACATTGGTTGACTAATCATGTATGATTAATCAACAGCTTCATTATTCGATCATATGACTACTAGAACTGTTGAAGGAGGACTTGCTAAATCTTGGCCTTCATTGCACAGCCATCAATTCTTAGATTTGTTTCAAACGGAATTGCTAACTTCCTATATCCAGCAGGTTTCTGTCTACCTCAATAATGCTTATATAAACTGATCACCAATCTGTCTCATTTGATATGCCATTAATTTAGGGGCTGCCTCTAAACAATCTAATGGTCACTGCATTTGGCAGCATTGATGTTGGGTGCTGTCATATGTTGAGAGCCTGTGTTACAGGCAGCGATTTAAGTTGGGATGTCGTCCAGAAGATGCAACGTTGGATCAATCTCAAAATCTTGTCATTAAGGTTCTCACTATAGGCATCAACTTTGCAGTTGATGATCTAATTGTTTTTAATTTTCTGTCAGTTAACATTTCTTCCTTCTTGGCTACAACAATATCTTGTGTATAATCACACCTTTATAAATGCAGGACTGACCGACTTGCAGTGAGAAAAATTGGCAAATCCATTTTGGAGGTGAGATATTTAATCCTGGTCTGAGTGCTGCAGTGCCACCAACACTTATGTGGCAAGCTTGCTGCTGTTGGCTGCCTTCAGAGTAGACCCACAGTATAAAGGGTGAACAATACAGTGGGGCAGCACACTGGCACAATGGTTAGCACTGCTGCCTCAAATCATTTGATTCCTGGCTTGGGCTACTGTCTGTGTGGAGTTTGCACATTCCCTCCGTGTCTGTGTGGATTTCCTCCGGGTGCTCCGGTTTCCTCCACAGCCTAAAGACGTGTGGTTAGGTAGATTGGCCATGCTAAATTGCCCCTTAGTGACAGAGGGACTAGTTAGGGTAAAACATGGTGTATGGGGATAGGCCTGGATGGGATGGTGGTTGGTGCAGACTCGATGGCCTGAATGACCTCCTGGATTGTAGGATTCTATGCTTCTACAATACGTCATTGTTTGAAGTCTGATTTCTAAACCGTTTCCTTCTCTCATCACACAAATTTGTTCATCCTATTGCCAAGTTGTGTGATCCTCAGAACTTTGTTGGCTTGAAGTTGTACTGCCATCCACAAATCCACAATGGGTCATATCATTGAGCAGGATGTCTTATTGCTTTTCGATATTTTGATCTTTTGGTATGTGAATGACCTAATGACCCCTCTGAACTCTTGCATTGTCACTGACAGCAGCTCTTGAAGGAAGCAGTGGTTTTCCCTTGGTTCCTCCCAAGGCAGTGGAGCTGACTGTAGCAAATATAAATACTGCTGATGGCAACCGCTTTTCCATTGTAGATTTGTACTCTTGTTCTTCAACAATGGGGAATTGCCTACCGATTAAAATCGGAAGTGGTGATTATGACTTCCAGACAGCCATGCACGTATAAGATTTGTGTATTTTCCTTTTTCAGTGCTGTGCAATACAAATATAATGCAGATTCTAAAATTTTGGATTGGAGAACTGCTTCATCTTTAACATGAGACACAAGGGAGAATTAAGTTCTGGTGTGAAGGTTACGTAAAAGAGGCATTATGCACCAATATGGATGTAATATAAAGGAGAGGATTAAAGTACCAGGCGACAGTTTCTGCTTACTGATCGGAAGACTCTGTGATCAGTAGGCACTGATAAACAGATGGTAGTATCAGATTTTAAATTAGTGATATTTTGGTCTGTGCATAGAAACACACCTAAAGTACACATTGCAATGCTTGACATTTGCAGTACATGTTGTTACTGGTCAATGTGCTTAATAGGGTGTGCTTAGTATGAACAATTAGGAATTGGAAATGTGTTGCCCAGCCCAGTGGCTTTTTTTATATCCAAAAAAAATTGGAGATGTTGGAGATGAAAGCAGAAAATGCTGCAAATGTGTTGATCTCTAATGAGGAAAGTTAACTTGTGGATGCAACCTTGCTTCACAATAGAAAACTGAAGATTACACTTGTGATGGTAACTTGATTTTCTTTATAGTGAACTATTTGAAATCATAGAAACTTTATAGTGCAGAAGGAGGTCATTCGGCCCATTGAGTCTGCACCAACAGCAATCTCACCCTGGCCCTATACTTGCTCAGTTAGTCTGTTAATCCCTCTAATTTGTCACGCCCTGGGACACCAAGGGTTAATTTAGCACGTCTAATCCACCTAACCTGCACAACTTTGGACTGTGGGAGGAAACCAGAGCATCTGGAGGAAACACATGCAAACACAGGGAGAATGTGTAAACTCCATGCAAACAGTGACTGTAGTCGGGAATCAAACCTGGATCCCCTGGAGCTGTGAGATAGCAGTGCTAACCACTATATTTGGTTAAGAAAAAATTGTACAAACCACCAATATTAATTGGACTTGATCAACGTTTCTTCTGATTTCACTTTTATTTGGTTAAGATTGCTTGTCATACTTTCCTTTATTCTCTAGAGCTCCATGGTTCACTTGAATGTTGCTGCCACTCGTAATGAGAGAGCTGTGGTACTCAATAGTGTAGTAAAACTTCCCATGAAGCACTTTCCTGCCCATTTGTAAGAAACTTGAAAATGCTGTAGGAAAGGTTAATTCTGGAAACCAAAGCATCCCATTTGCATGCATTTGTGAGTGTCCCTGCATGTGGATGCATGTGCAATGAGAAGTTGGCAGATAGGAGTTATAACATATGTTAGCTTATTTTGAAATTAATAGTTTCTCCTCTTGTCACTTTCTAAGCTGCCAATATGGGCTGTTGGGTTTTAGTTTTAAGAGGGTGAGCATTGGGGCCACCTTGACAAAGACCTCTCGAGCAAAGGAGAGGGTGGAATTGCGATAACGCCACAGAATTGGGATCCCAAATGTATGTTGTATTTAAATGGTTATCGGATTATTTGGGGATTTGGAATGAAATTAATCTTTCTAAACAACAGTTGGTTTTTTTAAAAAAAAAATCCTATGCTTTTGTCAAAAAGCATATAGATGTTTTACTCTGTAATTTTAGATTTGTATGTTTGAAAGATGTGTGTATTTGAGTTTTTTTTGGTGGGGGGTATGTAAGGAAGAATTAATGAATAAATAACTATGATGTTCAAATATTTTTGACCTGTGCTTGTAGGAAATCCAGTTTTAAGTCTTACAGAAATATTCTGCTTATAGCAATTTGTCATTAAACCTCTTGACCTGTGCTTCCTTCATACTTTCCTGGTCTAGAATTTAACGCTCTATGCTATGTGCAGAAAGCATGGGGCCTCAGCAATTATCTGGCGTCTGTGTCCATTGTGTGAGTGAATTGTTTGTGGGGTGGTTACTACTACGTAACTCTGTAGGACTGCTTGTGCCCATCTGGTTCTGGTTATCTCTCTCTGCAGTAGGGCTGAGTCTCATTTCCTCACACTCACAAGGCACTACAAGCAGTGATCTTGTTATGCCTTAACATAATTGAAAATTACATGTTGTGCAGACTAGCAGCACTAAAATGCAGACACATAAAACATGTGGTTCAGGTAAAGAAACAAGGAAAATAAGTTGCATTCGTAATAAAGTTAAACCCCCCCCCCCCCAAAAAAAAAATCAGCAGGTTTTGGAGCTTTCTTGAATTTTCTATCCTGAACACCCCACCCCCCCCCCCCCCCCCCCACAAGTGCATTTGGTTCTGCAGTTTGTTTTATTTTGCAACCATTTTGATGAACATATGAAATCGTAAATCAAATCTGAGCAAGTTGAGGACCTTCTCCCCCCCCCCCCCCCACCCCCCGACTTCCTCTGCACAAATCCATTTGTTAGGTAACTTGACTAGAAGTCCTGTCCTGCATTCAATAGTTGTTAAACTGACTTAGCTGCATTGTTAAGAAAGCTGCAACAAAGGAATCTTTTGTGCATTAACTCCTGGATGGCTAGAGTATAACTTGTATACATGCTGTAATTATTAAATAAAGACCTTTGTTCCAAAAAGCACTTTCACAATTGGCCACAAAGAGTTGGCTTTTCTTTTCTTTAAACATGATCAAGACAGCGCCCATCTTAAAAAATAAAGTCATAGTTTGCATGTTACTAGGTCCAAAAATCCCTCAGAATGACTAATTATTGATTATAGTCTCAGGATTTTCTTCTATTTTTCATGTCTGATTATGCTTTGGAGGGCTGCACTTTTATATGGATGACACAAGGCCACCGTGTGGGCGATTGTGGGTGCGAGGACAAAGAGGGTATAGTTAGAGTTAATCGTGCTCATAGATCCCATACGACCATACGTGGGGACTTTGTGGTTTGCCCTGCTGCCTCACAGTGCTAGGGACCTGGGTTTGATTCCCAGCTTGGGTTGCTGTCTGTGCGGAGTCTGCATGTTTTTCCCTGTGTCTGTGTGGGTTTCCTCTGGGTGCTCTGGTTTCCTCCCACAGTCTGAACGACTTGCTGGTTAGGTGCATTGGCCATGCTGAATTCTCCCTCTCTGTACCCAAGCAGACTGGAGTGTGGCAACTGGGGGATTTTCACAATAACCTCATTGCAGTATTAATGTAAGCCTATTTGTGACACCAAAAAATAAACTTTAAATAATCCAATCAGCTAATCATGGAATGCCATTTATAGTGATAGTTACATAAAGACAGAAAATAAGTAAATGTGAAAGCTGGAAAGATCATGGTGGAAAGCAACTGTGATAGCAGAGTTACTCTCTCATGGCAGAACCACACCATTTTTCGTTTTTGTTGCTCACCAGGAGGAGACCTTTGGAAATTGAGACCATTGACTGTGGGTTTAAAAAGAATAAAGACAGTAAAATGAAGGGGGTTGATGCGGGTGGATGGGATATGTCCGGTGAAAACTGCTGGAATGGAAGATGGGTTGGCAGCAGCTATGTTCACTTGCCACCATACATTCACTTGTTGATGTCATTCATGTTTTCTTAATGACCTGAACTCTTGACTTTAAAAGAATTCAGTATTAACTCCCAAACTGGAACTGAAACATGAAGTCCTTATTTTCTGCTCATTTTGGTGGCTGCTTCATAGTACGTCATACCTGTATGCATTAATGCGACGGGGTTAGTTTTACTCCCATCCATTGAATGACCACAGTAGAAGATATCCCAATTTATCTGTTATACTTCTTCAGAGGTTATACTACTGCAGAATTGGCTATGGTCAGCCAAGTGATTTTGAAAGTGATTCACATCTCTTGGAAAACAATATTGCAGTGTGAAAGTGTTTTGTGGATTACAATTCTTCCTCACCCTACTTGACCATATTCAACTAATACATTGATTATAATGATTTGATTTTATTATTGTTACATGTATTAGTATACAGTGAGAAGTATTGCTTCTTGCGTGCTATACAGACAAAGCATACCCTTTGCAGAAAAGAGGAGAAAATGCAGAATGTATTAATATGAGATAGGTCCGTTCAGTAGTCTGATGGCACCAGGAAAAAGCTGTTCTTGAATTGGTGTTGGTATGTGACCTCAGACTTTTGTACCTTTTTTCCAAAGGAAGAAAGTGGAAGGGTATGTCTGGGGTGCATGGATTCTTTGATTATGCTGGCTGCTTTTCTGAGGTAGCAGGAAGTGTGGACAGATTCAGTGGATGGAAGGCCGGTATGTGTAATGGACTGGGCTTTGTTCATGACCCTTTGTAGTTTCTTGCAGTCTTGGCCAGCTCAGGAGCCATATCCAAGCTGTGCTATAACCAGAAAGAATGTTTTTTATGGTGCATGAGTAAAAGTTGTTGAGTCGTAGAAGACATGCCAAATTTCCTTAGCATCTTGAGAAAGTAGAGCTGTTGGCAGGCTTTCTTAATGATAGCATTAGTATGCAAGATCCAGGACAGGATGTTGGTGATTTGGACAACTAAAAACTTGAAGCTCTTGACCATTTCCACTTCATCCCAGTTGATGTATGCCATTGTAATTCACCAACAGGTTCCATATGCAACTCCCAACAGAGCATGTTCTCCATTATCTTCCTGAAGTCGATGACTATCTCTTTTGTTTTACTGACATTTGAGGGGGAAATTATTGTTGTTGCACCAGTTTACCAGATTTCTCTATCACTTTCCTGTGCTCTGTCTATCACTGCTTAAGGTACAACCCACTATGGTGATGTCATCAACAAACTTGAAAATTGAGTTGGAGAGAAATTTGGCCATACATTCATATGTAAAATGAGTATAATAAGGGGCTGAGAACACAGCCTTGAGAGACTCCGATATTGAGGATGATTGTGAAGGAGGTGCACTTCATTTTTTGTTGACTAATGAGAATAATTGCATTCTGTTCCATGTATGGCATCCATGAATGTGTTTTGATGATATCACCTTAGTGTTGGGAAATCGTCAAGTAGAAATGGTGTACTTGATACAGCATTTGCAGCAGCAAAATTTAATTTTTAAAAAGATCTTTAATCGGATGTGGACACGACTGTCAAGACCAATATTTGATGTCAATCCCTGAATGCTCTTGAATTCAGTGTTTTGCTAGGCCATTTCAGAGGGCAATGCCAAGTCAATGCAGGTTGTTATGGGTTTACAATTACATGTAGGCTAGACTAGGTAAGGATGGCAGATCTCCTCATTAGTGAACCAGATGGTTTATTTTTCAACAAAGGATGATAGTAATGATGCTACGAAACTGGAACTATGTTTTTCAATTCTGTATCTTTTATTGATTAACTGAATTTTGAATTCATCAGCTGTCACGGTGGGGTTTGAACCCAGCCCTGGCCTCTGGATTACTGGTCCTGTCACATTACCACTGCAAGATGAAAGGCCTTGCTTAAGTTGGGAGTTGCATATGGAACCTGTTGTTGATTTACAGTGGTATACATCCAAATAACTTCAAACTCCTGATTAATTAGATAGGTGATACTTTCAAGTGGAATGATTTATATGGTAAGTTACAGGGCAAGATTTGTCTTATTTTAGAACACTAGTGCACTTTATCTTTGAGGAGTGAAATTTAGACAACCACTCAGGTTTAGCAGAATATTGCAGTGAGAAAACGTGGCACCCTTTCATTTTTGGGACCTGGATTTAGATCCAGCCCAGATACGTGGGTTCTTGTGTAAATTGAGTTTGGGTACTCTCAATTTATTCAGTCGCGCGTTCAAAGCACAAAATCATCCATTAATAAGCATAAATGTGAATTTAAAATTTGCATTTCACTTGGTCAGTAAATTGATGTTGAAAGTGGAAAAGACAGAAGGAGGTGCTCTATTAGAGCAATGTTGGGAGAGCTTTATTCGCTCTGTGTTGCATTTAATCTGGGAGTTTTTGCTAGCAATAGATTCTGTTACACAGTTACGCTGATTTTTTTTCCTTTCAAAAGCACAACTTTGAAATGAAGAAAGTAAGATCACTTCCTGTGTCTGTTGTGTATCCCAGTGGATAATATGAAATTGAATGCTGTATTTTGATTTTCCGGAATGCTATTGCATTCAGGTTTTAATTCTGGAAAATAGTAAACATTTGACCTAAAGTTTTATTTAATAATGGGGTTATTCTACTGGGGCAGGACTGTTTTATTGGTTCATGAACAAAAGGCAGTGACTTGAAATGTTTCAAGGGAAAATTGGATGCAAAATGACAAATCCAGATAATGAACAGTGTACTGAAGGTACAGTTGTATAGAGAGAGCTAGCAGCAATTCAGCGTTTTTAATCTTGAATAATTGAGTGCATTTAGATTACTGAAGAACCACACAAGTAATACGGAGCAGTTTCTTTATTCAGATGGCGATTCTTCTGAGGTTGTAAGTGAAGATTGTAGGTGACATTTTAACTCAGTAAGCTGCATACACCCTGGCAGAATTTTCCTGTCTGCCCGCTACGTGAATTGTAGCGGTGAGACATGGATCATGTAAAGATCCATTGACGTTGGGCAGGATTTTCCAATATTGAGGCGAGTATGGCTGAAAAATCCTGCCTCTGAGTCAGAATTGAGAGTTCAAATCCTACTCGAGCTCACAGACTGGCACCTAAAGTACAATACTTCTGGGTTATGCAGGACAAGTAGGAGGGAATGTTATGCTCTACCTGTTCTGCAAGTACTAAATGATCCCATTGCACTATTCTGACCAACAGCCAAAGCACAGGCCACTCACTCATTTGCTGTTTGGGCTTTCAACTAAAAAAAATCTTACTAGAATGCATTTTCATGGTTTCTCTTGAGACTCCTCACTCAAGTGATGGTAGTGATGGAGTGTCTCCATCATTAATGGGACATTGTGTTCAGAGGAGGTGCAGAAGGTAGTAATCTCACAGGGCATGCAAGTTACTTTAAAAAAATTATAAAGAAGAACAAGTTATCCAAACAACAATGCTAACATGAATTTTAGTGGCGCATGGAATTTAAAAGGCAGAAACAGGTCCAACAGCTTCTTTTTCAAAGTTTATGCACCAAACGAGTCTCCTGACACTCTTTATCTAACCCCCACAAGTAGATGTATGCTTGTAACCCTTTCTCCCTTGTGTCTGTTTCCTTTGGGATAAATGCATCTATCTATCTTTGCCTCAACTACTCTTTGTGGTAGCAAGTTAAGAAGGTGCCAAATCAGCACTAAATTTTTTGGAGCAAGATGAAAGGACCTAAGTTACCATTTGTACAGGCAAGAGGCCTAATGTAAGTCCTTAAGTATTGATGCGATGCTAACTCAAATGCACTATCAGACTCAGTACCCTTCATTATCCCATAAGCATTCTATTAAAATATTCACAAAACATGAATCTAGTGGATGTAACAAAATGAAAAGATGTTAAATTTTAATCAGAAATCCTTGCTACTTTTTTTTTTAGAAAACTGTTTCTGATAAGACTTCCTCTCCAAGCATATCATTAGAGATTGCAAAAAGCCACACAAGCAGTTGCCAAAACCCTATGTGTATATATGTGAGCTTTCAAGGACTGATATGTGATTGCAACTATCCAATTTTGAAACAGTTTTACAATAATGATTCCAACAGGGAATTGGTTTTCAAAAGGAAATTGGATAAGCACCTGAAGAGAAATTTGCAGGGCTACTGGGAGGGCAGTGGAGAGTGGAACCAACTAAATTGCCATTATGAAGAACCAGCGTGGATTTGTCAAACAAAATGTCTTCCAGTGCTGTAACCATTTGCTGAGTTGAAGCTATTTTTGATATTGCTGTGTTAACCATTGTTGCCAAGCCGCTGAATAAGGTAAAGTTTGTTCTATGAGCATATAAAAAATCATGAACAACTTTACTAATAAGATCGCAGCCCAAATGGTGGCAAGCAACTTATAATGACGGAATGACTGGCTTTGCATTTTAGACCATTATCAAATGGAATGAGGATTTGATCAAGAAAGAAGTTCCATGTATATCGTTTTAGTTTTGACTTTAGACATATTTAATACATTTTACTTAATATTTTCATCTATATATTCCCTCCTGAGCCTCGTACAAATAAAAACATTACTGGAACACCTGAAAAATCTGGTTTCACGTTAAGCCAGTGTGCTTAAAAATCTCTTCCTGAGAAGGCTGCTGGATATGGTCCATGTGTGTATTACATAGAATCCCAGTGACAAAGCTAAGAATCTAATGCCTTTGGAAAATCAGATTTTTCTGCGACTTAGTTACTAAATAGTTGTAATACTTAGTGTTGTGCACCTATGTATAGCTGAGTTTGGAATGCAAGAATTGAACAAAATTAATCTTTATTCTTATATTGAGGGCAGGCTGGGGGAAACATTGGTATAAAGAAATTCACTTAATATTGTTACAAATGTAAAATTGATACATTTTTACACAAATATGTAACTAAGTTTATAGTTATCTTTAACTTGAGTATTCCACTTTCAGCAGGCTTGCAGACCTGGGAATACTTGTGTTCCTGGGCATGAATGTTGTCATGTTGCAATTCTTTAATATTAATGTCACTGCCTTGTCATTCTGTTACTGTGGGGGTGCCAGCACTTCAGAATATTGCTAACAATCATGTATAATTCTGAATTTTTATCAAACAGTGTACCACATTGTTATTTTAAAAATCATGCTCTAGAACTCACCGTCTTAAGTCAATTGAGGTGCTACCCAATTGTACCTGTTCCTTCCTTCACTGCCTCAAATTCAAAATTTGTTGAACTCTGTATTCTTCACCAAACCCAGCCCAAATAATAGTGTGATGTTTATTTTTCCACCCTGTTCCTACACTGCTGTTCCTTTTGGTGTAGTCACCTCACTACTTGGGTGTTCATACACGTTAGTGCAGTAGTTTGGGAAATTATTTCAGATTGGTTAGAAGTGTAGAAAGGAGAAAAAAGAGAGGGTTCAAGGGAAATGGGTGACATTGCTTTTGCAAATGGAAGTATGTTTGCAATCCAGCCCAATTTTGCTGATGTAGTAAACATTTAGTTTACAAATCTACACTTGGAAACTAAAACAATTATTCAGATCTATGTCTAAGACATTATTCTTCATCACAGTAAATGTTTTGGTTATGATTATTCATCTTTATATTTTCTCATTTTGTGTTTGTGTTCATTTGTATTTATGGATTTTTGTTTTCTTTTCATTTAATCATTTTCCTTTATTTTGTTTCCCATTTCCAGTACCTGCAGATGAAATGGCCATTGATTGATGTACAGGCAGGGAGCCTACAGGGTAGGCAAGGACTGAAGGATGCTAGGTCCCCATCTCCAGCACATATTGTTGTAAGTAGTGGCTAGCTGCATTTTCTTTGCTTCAGTAGGAGAAATTGAAGCTTGATGTTTCCTTTCATTAAAAAGGTAGTACCTACCAAGAATAAAACTGATGATAAATGAGCTTCAAGAACCTGTCATATTGCTGCTAATGTATACCATAGATTTCAGCACACATAGGATCTGTGATATACAATTGTGTATGATGTATCTTTGCTGAAGGGAGAACCACATCAAAATTTAACTTACAAATATGAATGTGCAATGTCAGTAAGGTTGCTGTCTCTGGCCCCTGCTAAGAGGGAAAACTAACTTAATGATTAAAAGTATGCCCTTCTCGTTATTTTAGCAACAGTGTTTCAATTTTTTTGGGATTTCACTTCCCTTTACACAAAACATGACTCATTTTGAAAAACATATGGGGTGGGAATGGGGCATGGGTTGTATGAAAGAGTTTAATACTGATAGATTACCAGTTAATTCTCCTGAAGTGGATGCCTCTAAAGCATGGAAACAAATTTCAACTGGTATCCTTGCGTGTGTGTATAGATATGTGCAAGGTAACTTTCTCAGTATCTGTGAAACATGTTCACAACTACAATTAAGTAAAAATGAATCCCATTGGCCACATCAGACTGTGAAGTACTAATTGTTTTAATGTAGAATTTTCCACTTAAAAAAACTGAATAACACTGCAAGCAGTAGTGGGTGCTGCTATTGTGGCACTTAGTACTTAATATTACCATTTCTAATGTGACTTCTGGGAGACCGTGATGCATGCATCATTTCTCAGCATTTATCCATTACAGTGACTGTCTTACCCAGCAGCTGACGCACAGACCCTGATTTTTTTATGGGCCTTCAAATCTGTTTCTGATATCGGGAGGGGGAAGCCAGATTTATCAGGATAAGTGCCAGGAACTAGTTTATGGACGTCGTTATCTTGGGACCTATATTTGAATGGTACCCGTATAAAAGTAACTCCGGAGTTGTGCAAGATCATGATGTCCTTTTTCCCTTTCCAGCATTCCTGTTCTGTATTCACAAACGCAAGTGAACCCTGAGCAGTGCTCTTTGCTCTGCTTCAGTGACGGTCTGAACACTGCACAATAGGTTATTCTTTGACCCCAATTATCACTGTGATCCGCTGCAGCTGCTAACAAAACACCTGTGTGTGCTGTCCTTTGTTATATTATCATCAAGCCCTGATTAATAGTCCAATTGTTAAATTTGTAAGATATTATGGCGCTGTTTTGTCTTTTGAAAAATAAAACTTGGAGCCGAGCTTTATGGCAGCTTTCTGGCAGAATCTATTGTGCATGATATTAGTTTCCCACCTTAACTCCTGTTTATAGTATTCAGTGTGTTGTGCAAAAAATTGACAGTGAAAGAAAAACATTTGTTTTTGTCAACCTTTTTATTTTATTTGGCAATAATTCTACCACCTTCTCCTAACAAGAATTGGTGCCTTCGTGGTTCTGCCTGGAATATTTTAGATAACTGCCCTGCTCACTTATAGTTGTATATGAACTCTTCTGTATGACTGAAACCCTTTAGGAATTATTAGAAGATGTCAACTTCAACACCTTTTTTAAAACTTTTGCCTGTTGTCCTTGGGAATTAATGTAGCTAAATTTTGAGTTTTCTCTCCTTAAAGTTGAGAGAAGTGCAGAGAGAGGCGTGTGCAGTTCGTCTTCCTGTTATTGTGTTAATGCTTCAACAACTTGTTCTGATCAAATCTTACCATGACTTCAAGAACATAGTTTTGAAAACCTTTTAGTTTATATGGACACTAAAAAGTTCCCATGTGTGGGGTAATCCTGTAATGCAGCTTTTAGTTGCAGTCAGTGAATATTTGGAAATTTTGTAGAGAATTTAACTGAAAGTAAATAGTGTCTTAATGTGTGTCACTCTGGTTTGGAATAACATTTTAGAACTAAAATGACAAATGAAAATTGTGTGATGGAGTTCCTGTGCAAACCATTAGAAAGCAGAAGAGTTGATATGTCAACTGCTGTTGCATATCTCTACCTATTCACATCTCATTAAATGCAAACAATGAAAAACTCCCTAATCAGTGTGAGCCTCGAACATGTGGTTACCAACCAACATTCTGGGGTGAAGAATGCTTCTCTTCAAAGCAAAATCACAAAGAATGTGTTTATGATTTTGCTACAGATAGTGAGCAGAGGAAATCTTCCTACTGTGAGATACCGATGATTATGTGACTGCTTTACATCCAACATTTGCAATTTGGTAACATGACGGGTTGTTTTCCACTGAATTCTAGGCATACCTTCCTCTGAACATTAATCTGCCTTGTATTTATGCCAGATGCTGTTGCACTGTTTGATTGAAGATGGAAAAGTTTTTATTAGTCAAGTTCACCTATAGTGTGGGACTTGCAAACCTTGCATTCCATTTTAAGAATAAAGAAAAGTACAGCACAGGAATAGGCCCTTCAACCCTCCAGGCCTGTGCAGATTATGATGCCCTAACTAAATTAAAAAAAAACTTTCTGCTCTTAGCCAGTATACCTCTATTCCCTCCCTATTCTTGTACCCATCCAGATGCTTCTTAAATGTTGTTAATGTGCCTCCTTCCACACCAGCATGTTCCAGGCACCCACCATTTGAGTGAAAACCTTTCCCCACACATCTCCCTTAAACAACCCTTCCTCTCACCTCGAACCTATGCCTCTTTGTAATTGACCCTTGCACCCTAGAAAAGGCCTCTGACTATGCATCCTGTTTATGCCTACACAATTTTGTAGATGTCCATCAGATATTCCCTCAGCCTCTTTCAAGCGAAAACAATCCTAGTTTATTCAACCACTCTTCGTAATCAACACCCTTGAGACCAGGCAACATCCTGGTGAACCTTCTTTGCACTCTCCAAGGCTTCCACATTGTTCTGATAGTGTGGTAACCAGAACTGCATGCAATATGCCAAATGCGGCCATACTGTAGTTTTATATAACTGCAACTTCTCAGAAGACTAAGGAAATTTTGTTTGTCACCCACAATTCTCACCACCTTTTATAGATGCACCATGGCATCCTTCTTTGGTTGTATCACAGCTTGCAATGGGTCCTGTGTGCAAGACCACAAGAATCTACAAAGAGTCATGATCAGCTTCCCATCCATTGTCACTGTCTACACTTCCTGCTGCCTTGGAAAAGCAGCCAGCATAATTAAGTACCCCGTGCGCCCCAGAGATACTCTCTTCCACCTTCCTCCATTGAGAAAAAGATATAAAAGTTTTGAGGACATGTATCAACTGACTCCAGAACAGCTTCTTTTCTGCTGCCATCAGATTTTTGAATGGACCTATCTTGCATTAAGTTGATCTTTCTTTATACGCTAACTATGATTGTAACACTATATTCTGCACGGTCTCTTTTCCTTGTCTATGAACAGTGTTTTGCATAGCGTGCCAGAAACACTATATTAATACGTATGATAATAAATGAATTCAAATCAAAAATATGATTTTCCAACTCTTGTGCTCAATACACTGGCTGATGGAGGCAAGCATGCCATATGCCTTCTTAATCTGCCGCCTTAATTCTTGCAAACTGTGTGTTGCCACTTTTAGGGAACTGTGGACCTACATGCCCAGGCCCCTCTTAGAATTTCTAGGAATTTAATTTTAAAACTGAATCTTTACTCCATTTTTCCTCCCCCTCATCACCCTCTCCTCCCAATATGTCAAAAGTAGGGAGATATGTGCTGATTGTTTTATTCAGTATATTGAGTGAAGATATTCATAGTTCTGCATTTAGATACAGTATCTTAAATGCCATTGAAGATAAGTACAAGCAATTTACTTGGAAATCCAAATTGAAATTATGTTAAAAGATCCAAATGCAAACTTGTCCCTAACTTGCAGATAGTTCAACTCTCTGTTAGAAATGTTGCCACAATGACCTGCTGAGTCAAGGATAGGAAATTAAGCAAGTCTGATAAGGTGCCGCTTAAATGTCTAAAGATAAAGAAAGTATCCCTAGAAGTTTAGTGTCTTCAGAGATGACTGAGGTTAATAAGAATGTACGTCTCATCATTGTAGACCACCAGAATAACACAGTTGCACCAAATAGCCTTTTTTTCTAACTTTAACCTCCCTCCTGACCAGCTAGCCACCACCCCCCCCCCCCCCCCCCCCCTCCCGCCCCACGACCACCATAGATGGTTTGTGATAAAATATTAGGTTGAAGCATCAAAATAAAATGTGCTAATGCAAACACATAATTGAGGAATTCATGGATTTAGGGTGCCTGGTAACATCCCTCAATTCCTTGTCTCACGAAGGTATTTTGGAGTTAAATGATTCGCCTCATAATAATTTGTTTATATCTTTCCAGTTTTCATTGATTGCGTGCTCTGTATCTGTATTATAGTCTTGTTGTTTTGATGAGTTTAGATTATGGATGTACCTTTTGGCTGTATTTCATATTTTTTTTTTACGCTATCTGCTCTGCTCAACAGCTGTTGTGGCCCAGAAGCAGCAACTTTCAGCCAAGCAGTAAAAGTAATACATGATGCTGGTGCCAGAGGTCATTCTGTTGTGGCTCACAGAAATGTCATAAAGAATAGTATGGAGTACTTCTAATAATTGTCCGTCTCTTTAAAGCGTAATTAAAAAAAAATACATGCTTTGTGCCTTTTATTGATCACAGAAATAAGATATTCTTCCTCTTAAAGGAAGAAAAATACTGAAATGCTATTTTGCATTTTAGTAGATGCACATGGCTATCTATCAAACTTAGCACAATCAAAACAACTGGACAAAGTGGTAATCAAGCTAGTGAGGCAGTCAGTGGCACTATTTCAAGAATGTAATTGGAAAGAAATTGCTCAAGGCACAGAACAACTAATGTCACTTAAAGTTGTGATTTATCAGGAGTGCAGAAAGACAGAACTCTAATGGAAGGCTTGCAAGATTTTGGAACTTCTTGAAAAAAAGGACATTCACATTTGTCGGTGGACTCATTCGTTAGACCCCAGCACATGAGACTGCCATCAAGTGCACTGCACAAATCTCATTTGCCCAAGGAGTTTTGAAAGCATTTTCCCTGGATTCTGTGCCAGTGATGTTAATTTAAATAATCTGATTTTGGCCCCCAATGACATCACAGGCACATCAGAAGCACTAGTTTGGTTCATATTATCGGAGAGCAATGTCTGTGTGCCACATCTACATTGCTGAAACAGCTCCCTTTATTGCAGCATAGTTTTTCCCCAGTTTATTTTACAGGGAATTGGGAGGCAATTTTAGCACTGTAAATGGTGTCTGTGCATCCGTGTGCCCTCCTGCAAACTGATCTAGCTAAGCATCTAGAGACTCTTATGCTATCATGTCTCCAGTTGAATTTAAATTCGCGCAGCTGTGTTTTCTTCCTTTGTTAACTTTGGGAATGGAGCATCTCTGTTTCATCTATCTTCTGCCTTCTATAACTTTACACTCAATGTTGTGTAGCCTGTAGCCTAAATTGGACCAAGTTCTTCAGTTCACCCATTAGTGCAGTGCTAGCAGATCCACATTTGTTCTTGATTTGATGTTTCAACTTTAAAAACTTCACCTTTTATATTCAATTGGCCTCTTCCTCCTCCTTCCCTATCTCCAAAACCCCTTTCAGCTGTAGAAGCTCCCAAGAACTTGTGATTCTCCCTTCCAACTCTTGCCACTGTGCACCCCTCACTTCCTTCACCCCAGTATTAGGAGAAGAGCATACAACTAAAAGTTGCAACTTTAGCTGTAAAGTCTGAAAGTTTACTAATTAGTCACAAGTAGGCTTACATTCACCGTGCAATGAAGTTAGTGTGAAAATCTTCTAGATGCCACACTCCAGCATTGTTTGGGTACTCTGAAGGAGAATTTAGCGTGACCAATCCACTTAACCTGCACATCTTTGGACCGTGGGAGGAAACCAGAGCACCCGGAGGAAATCCATGCCAACACAAGCAGAATATGCAAACTCCACACAGACAGTGACCCAAGCTGGGATTTGAATTTGCATCCCTGGTGCTGTGAGTCAGCAGTGCTAATCACTGCCACCGTGCTGCTCTGTGTCTAAACCCCAGCTCTGGAATTCCTGCCTAAACCTGTCCATTTTTGCTCCTTTTAAGATGTTCCTGAAAATCTGCTTCGTTGACTGAAGATTTGGACTTCCTTGTCAATTTTTGTTTGATTTAAGCTCATGTGAAGCACCTTGTGATGATTTAATATCTTAAAAGTAATTTTATTATGGTAAAAATAATTAATTGCTTTGACTTAGTAGAAGGTAAAATAAATGGAAGAGCGCTATCACAAGAGTCCCATTTCTCAGGATTGCATTTCTCATTTAAAAGGTGCCTGGAGAAAGCCTCTACTTGGAAAAAAAACTGGGTGAAGTGGGGTAAGGTTGAAGAGAAAGGAAGAATTTAGTTAACAAAGACAATTTTTGAAAGATGGGTTGTACCCTAGTCTAGGTTTTTGTGATTCAACAGATTCTAATACAATGTAGGTTTGAAATGGAATGAAGCAAAAAATGCAAAAAAAGGACCAGGCAGGTTTCGAATATGACGTATGTGCAGTGTTATGTGTTCTTAGTGTTTGTAGTTTACTTAATTTTTCTCTGTACATTTGAGAAGACTAAATGTCTTAATGCACTTAATACTTATATTTGAATGATAATATGTACTTGGAGATGAATACTTTGGGCAATATTTTGCACAGCAAGAAACTTCTATTAATCATCATATCTAAATTCTAAAAATCATATCTTAATGCGCATCATGAGTGTGCTATATGGGGTAGTATGGTAGAGTTGCATTGCAGCATATGTGCTGCTACTCTCATCCAGCACTTTTTTTTTAAAAGAAAATGTGTTTATGTAATGAATATTATTGGATAAAAATTGGATAAATAAAAAAAAAAATCCCCATTGGTCCTGAAAATCTGTTGCTATCACCTACTTCACAGGGCTACATGGCTTAAACTGGCAGTGGAGCAAGATAAGCACTTAAAAAATATGAGCAGGAGTATACTATAAGACCTTCCAGGTCCACCATAATGTTTATGCTGAAGAAATCATAGAATCTCACCACACATACCACTGTTTGATCAAGCAGAAGCAGCACGGATTTGTTAAGGGGAAGTCATGCTTGACGAATTTATTGGTGTTCTATGAGGAAGTGACTAGTGCAGTAGATAGAGGGGAATCAGTGGATGTGGTGTTTTTGGATTTCCAAAAGGCGTTTGACAAGGTGCCTCACAAAAGATTGCTGCAGAAGGTTAAGGTGCAGGGAGTTGGGGGTAGGTGTTAGGGGGGTAGGTGTTAGGCTGGATAGAGGATTGGTTGTCTAATAGGAAGCAGAGGGTAGGTATTAATGGGTACTATTCTGATTGGCAGTTGGTGACTAGTGGAGTGCCCCAGGGATCGGTGCTGGGGCCTCAACTATTTACCATTTACATAGATGATCTGGAGGAAGGGGCTGAGTGCAGGGTGATGAAATTTGCTGATGACACGAAGATGAGTGGAAAAGCAAATTGCGTGGAGGGTGTGGAAAGCCTGCAGAGGGTCTGGATAGGTTGAATGAGTGGGCGAGGACCTGGCAGATGGAGTATAGTGTTAGCAAGTGTGAGGTTATCCACTTTGGTAGGAATAATAGTAGGAAGGATTACTATTTAAATGGCGAAAAGCTGCAGCATGCAACGGCGCAGAGGGACCTGGGAGTCCTTGTGCACAAATCGCAAAAACACAGTCTGCAGGTGCAGCAGGTGATTAAGAAGGTGAACGCAATGTTGGCCTTTATAGCTAGGAGAATAGAATATAAAAGTAGGGAGGTACTTTTGCAACTGTATAGGGTACTGGTGAGGCCGCAGCTTGAGTACTGTGTGCAGTTTTGGTCGCCGCGTTCGAGGAAGGATATATTGGTCTTGGAGGGGGTGGGTGCAGAGAAGGTTCACTAGGCTGATACCGGAGATGAGGGCGTTGGATTATGAGGAGAGATTGAATAGGCTAGGTTTGTACTCTTCAGAGTTTAGAAGGCTGAGAGGGGATCTTATAGGGACGTGTAAGATTATAAAGGGGATGGATAGAGTAGAGGTTGAGAGACTCTTCCCGCTTAGCAAAGATAGCAGGACTAGGGGGCACAGCCTCAAGATTTGTTGGGGGGGGGCATTCAGATCAGAATTGAGGAGGAATTTCTTCATGCAAAGGGTGGTGAATCTTTGGAATTCTCTGCCTGATGAAGTGGTGGAGGCTTCCTCGCTGAATATGTTCAAGTCAAGAATGAATAAGTTTTTAATTGACAAGGGAATTAAGGGTTACGGGGAGAAAGCGGGAAAGTGGTACTGAACCACTACAGATCAGCCATGATCTTATTGAATGGCGGGGCAGGCTCGAGGGGCTGGATGGCCTACTCCTGCTCCTATTTCTTATGTTCTTATAAGGGGGGTGTTATATGACCTATAGTATCTGTGTCAAGCTTTTTGAAGAGCTACTCCTATTAGTCCCAGTCAGAGAATCGTAAAGCACAAATGGAGGCCATTCACCCATGAAGTATCTGCTGTTTCTCTTTGAAAAGCTCTTCAATTAGTTCAGTTTCCCATAGATCCGCAGATGTGACTGTCTCAAACATATGGCCAATTTTCTTTTCAAAAGTTACTTTGGTTACCAATGCACTTTACAGTCAAAATGGTGCCCCCTTATGCATTCCATAATTTTGCTCCCCACAATTTTGAACACCTATTAAATCTCCCCTGCCCCCCAGTCCCCAAAAATTATCCTGGTCTCCCCTCCCCACAAAAGCTGTCTTGGCTCCAAGAGAAACAATCTTGGATTCTCTTGTAATCTCTCCACATAATTGAAGTTTTCCAGTTTTATCTGCATGTCATACAAAATATGACGCTTTCACAAATCAGATACTTTGAGCTTAATTATGGTTTTTGACAACATATCTTAGAAACTGTTTAAGAAGAACAAAAATTAACTCTTGTGACTTTGCCCATTGAGGGCTAATTGTTATGCATAAATTATTATAGAAATAAGGTGGTTCTTGGATTGGGCTTGCTATGTTATGAAGGTAGAATGAGGGGACATCAACATTTTCCTTACGAACTGTTGCCAGCTGTGACCAATTTCCATAATTTATGAGAGATTGAGGCAGAGCGATTCTTGGTAAATTCTTTATTTCAAAATGGGAGCTTGATAACAAAGTACGAGGTTTACTTTCCCACCTCTGTCCCTCTTGAGGTTATAAACTGCTCGTAGTAAAATTTGGATCAGGGAATTACTCTGTGAAGAACTGTTTTGAACCAGGAACAACATGAAGCTCGCAGATTTGTGTCTGTCCAGACTGTGACTGATGGGAGTTGGGTTACTTGAGGAACAGATAGATACAGTGAGAGCAAAACAACATTCAAATGATTGATTAGCATTTGGTAGCAGATAAAAAATCTGATCTGATTTTAAAAAGGAGGATGTTCATCAAATCCTACAATGCAGAAGGAGACAATTTGGCCCATTAGTCAGTACTAACCTTAATCCCACCCAGCCCTATTCCCATAACCCCATGCGTTTATCCTAGCTAGCCCTTCTAATACTAGGGCAATTTAACATGGCCAATCCACCCAACCCGCACATCTTTGGACTGTGGGAGGAGACCCACACAGACATGGGGAGGAGACCCACACAGACATGGGGAGAATGTTCTGAAAGTCCTTTCTTCATTTCTTTGGTTATGAAGATAGTTCTGCAGACCAGTGAATTATTTTGCAGTGTTTGCATTTAGTTCCAAAAATCAAGCAGATTTAATGCAAGACAGCATTAAAATCCTAATTTGTGCTTCATTTAATTACTTAATGTAAATGTGTTGGTTATGCACAGAACTAGATTTAAATCACTTTAACCTGCTCAGTAACATACTGGTGGATATGGAGGAGATATTTTCTTCCTGCAATAGGGAAAGGGTTATAACAAATCCATGTTGAGGGAGCATCGAGCTGTTAGTAGTTCTACACATTATGCTGTTTCAGGTCACTGATGTAATATCTCAACAGGCTTGATTATTATAGAGGTCTGGCAATATGATGTATGTTGAACCAGGAGATATTTACAGAGAATTTGCTGGAGTGCACAATGGGAAATTCCTTTGGTTGAAAAATTAAAGCACGTCCTTCCTGAGTCGGGTTGAATTGCATTCGAGCAGCTCAGGGGTTTTAACAACTGGACGTAGAAACTGGCAGCCTTTAGAACTAGGCCATAAACAGAAAAAAAAGTAATTGCTTTTAGAAAACTGGCTCACTGGACAATTCTCCCATTGTATTGGTGGGTTTTATAGGCAGCAGAAAGATGTGTGGTTGAGGTCGGATATTTTTCGGGAGGTTTGGGGAGGTGGTGGTGGGGGAGGGGGAGACTTGACTCCTGTAGGGATGGCTGTCAACTTTTACAGGCTGAGCGCAGATTGTTCGCACTGTTAATGTGACTGCATTGTTCCTTGTATCCTCTTCTAAAATGGGTGGGAAAAGAACACCTGCACTCCTTCCCTTGCCACCCCCCCTCACCCCGCAAACAAAAGCTGCAGTGAAATGAATGTTTAAATTGAACTAAATGAGTAGTTGAACCAAAATTTAAAACTATGGAGTCATAGACTTGAGAGAGGTCATGTAGGACACAAAGTTAAGAACAGCCCACTCTGAGCTGCACTAGAAAGGGAATAATGTCGTCTTTTTTCCTTCCCTCAGTGTTGTCTCTGAACGATAACAAGTAGCCTTTTTCATTCATAGAATGTTCATTTGTAACTGAGCCCGAAGAATAAAAATTATAAATGATTATTCAACAGGACAGTACCTCTTTGTTAACCCTTCTAGGCTCTATTTCAGATCTACTTAAAAGTGAATATACACAATGTAATGCTCTCATGCTTGTTGGCAGTGGTTATATTCAACATTTTAAAATACATAATTTTTATATTTTTTGAGGATGGGGGAAGCAGAGCTGAAGGGAGTGCAATCTTTTAGGCACTTGGATGGAAACTGCTAAGAGTGCAAAAGGTTTTATTTTGGGGAAAAGAAAGAAGAGGACATCTGAAATAGTCATCAGGCTCATAAGTGCTGCCTCCTATCTGCTGATTACTGAACAGCATCGATTTTTAACAACTGTTCGTGTCCCAATGACATCATTGAAAGTGGAGGTGCATGTGGTAAAATGCATGAGCGAGAAATTGACATGGATAAAAGAATAGTTTACATACGTTGCTGTGGTTTGGGTGGCAGGATTGACATCTCTGCATTGTTCACCTGCTTTACGTTAAAATTGTTTCCCTAACCCTGACAACCGTAAACTCTCAAAAATTCTGCTCTACAGTTCTGCACTTGAGTAAACATAGAACAAAGAACAGTACAGCACAGAAATAGGCCCTTCGACCCTCCAAACTGCACCAACCATGATACCCAGCTGAACTAAAACCCCCTACCCTTCTGGGGGACCATATCCCTTTATGTCCATCTTAATCATGTCAAGATGCCCCTTTTAAAAAAAAAAAATCACAAAATCTATGTCAGAAGTAGGAGCCTGGGGAGCTAGTTTTACTAAAGAAATGTTGTATGTAAACCAGACTTCTATTTTCTAATCTACAGAAGCACCACAAATAAAGGTACCCAAACAAGTACAAATTTTGATTTTGTTACTTTTTCTTAAAACAAGAATGTTCCCATTCTGTTAAAATATTAGCATGAAACTTTTGTGGCATGATTAGCAACAAATGTTAATTCTTTCAAAATGCTGCCGTTTTTGATGCAGTGTGTTGAACGTGAGTTGGTTGAATTTTTCAAATTTATTTTCATTTTAGCAGCAGTACTGATGGAAATTTGAATGCTGAAGTGTTATAGGAAATACGTGCATGTGCACAGAGTTCAAAATGCAAGAGTGATGGTTAAGCTTTGGGCATGATTGAAAGTGTATTACTGGATGATTAGTTACGTATTGCCTCTTCCTGTCACTTGTGTTGATGCAAGCAATTTTGGGTGTGAACTTGGGCCTTGAATTATACCATTTGATGAAAAGATAGCTTTTTAATCCGTTTATCTTGAGTTGCTTCGTGCTTCGACTGAAGTTCAGTGGAATGTAGTACACTTCAGTTTGCTAGCATCTTGCAATTTTGAAGCCTTTGTATTTAATGTTTGGTGGAACTAGAATAGGGTGATGGTGACATCTATGAAGGAGTGGGGTCAGGGTTCAACTGTTTATTTGCGTTGCAATCCATTTCACTGTGGGGTCTTGGATGGAATTGGTACAACTTTTACTTAGTGTCTGCTTTACCGAAGCACTGATTGTGAGTTGCTTATCATTGGAAAAGTGATTAATTTGTTTTACAAAACAAGATGTTATCAGACACTTAACTTCAATTTTCTGTTTAGATTATTCCATGTGCTGGTACTAATCTGCATTTATAGCTCTGATTTTATGGCACTCCTACAGCTTGCACATAGCACCTGTCAATGTAGTAAATCATGCCAAATTGCCTCACAGGGCATTGTGAAACAGAATTTGGCATGGGACCACACAAGGTGCTAATTGGGGCAGATGACCAAAATCTCAGCCAAAGAGATTAGAGCTTGGGCTGGACAAGGCCATGGAAGAATTTTGAAAGCCGGGATAAAAATTTTAAAATTGAGATGCCACTAAACCAGGAGCCAGTGTAGTTTAGGGAGCACTGAGAGAATTATTTTTATTCTCTCATGGGATATGTGCTTCACTGGCAAGGCCAGCATTTGTTGTCCATCTCCAGCTGCCCTTAAGTAGATGGTTGTAATGGTACGTGGTGCAAGTTAGGTAGAGTTTTAGATGACCTCCAGCTAATGGAACTTAGAATATGGGCAGCTAGCCAGGAGTGCAATCAAGTTCAGGGTTAAGAAAGGCACAAATGAGAGTTTCAGCAGTGGATGAGTTGAGGCAGGGAACAATATGAAGGTGGAAATAATGGCTTTAGTGATGGTGTAGTATTTGCCTTAGCGATGCTGTAATATTGTATGTTGAATAAAAGTCTGACAATTTAGAGACAGTGGGGTCAATTGATGGTACAGCACTGTTAGTATTAATTGTCAACATAGTGTGTTGCTCATTGCCACTTGCTAACAGATTACTAAATTGCAATACTTGGTTGTAGTGTCACCAATCTATGTTGATAATTAAAGTCTATTTTTGCTCCAAAACACATTTGAATGTTCACTATATTGAAATTAAGCATCTTTGAGTGTAGCGCAGTTGGCTGTATGTAGCTCGGGTTGCTGTCTGTAGCCAATGCACATTTGAGACAGAATCTGTAATCACACAGCTGGGTGTTTTTCACAAATCAAGTAAATGGAACATAAATTCTATGTGCCCAACTTGGCCTTTTTGTGCTTTTTAATTTAATAACAAATGATTCTCATACTGCATCGATCATGGGTGAACACCTCAGAGCAGGGGTTATTGCTTGTTATGAGCAGTAGGGACTTTCAGTTTTGGAAAAGAACAGACAGTTAATGTAGGCATACACCTTCTGGACCTTGGACTGGCTCTGATGGTAAAAGGCTCGTATGGGAAGTGAATTGCTCTATTTTATAGACTTCCTTCTTGCAGCAACTTGGCTCTTCTGAGGGCTGTTAGGCACTCAGTTGCAATCTTACAAGCTAGATTGTATTCCAATGTGCTATTATTTTAATCCAAAATGAATTATTGTGAAGTTTTGGATTGCTGTTCAAGCCTTAATAAACATACATGAAGCATCACAGATTAAGTTTTTAAGCAGCAAATTCTCGGATAAATCTCAAAATTCAGACAATGGCATGGACCTGGAATCCTATATTTTATTACTTGCCTGCAGTCCCACATTAATGTGAAATTTGATCTGCTATTTCGCAAAGCTACTCAAAGCCGGGCCTTATTGTAGAAAACTTGGTCGCAGAGATTCTTCAGTTGTAAAGGAGCTTGCTAGTCCAAGTACGAATGCACATTCTTTTCAATTTTTAGAATTAAACTGATTTTCAAGTTGTATATTCTGCATACAAGCAGAGGATTCTAGAATTTCTTCTTGCTGAGCCTTTGTTTTTCTGCAGATTATACTTACCCCCGTTTTTTTTGCCCAGGCTGTTGTGGGGCTGGTCTGAGCCCATTTAAATTGTTCAGTTTTCACTGACGGCATGTTTTGACAGAACACCAGGTGTCTTTTTGTTTGCCTCAATATGGTTCAGCAGGTTTACCAATTAGTGTCAAGCCAAAGCCAGTGGGTAATTTGGAAGGTCATGTGGTGAAGGGGCACTTGGTAAGATGAGCCGCAGCAGCCTGTGCCTTCATCCTGCATGAGAGTGGCCTGGGAAAGTTTGATGGTGAGTGATGAAATAGGTTTGGAGTGGAAACGTGGGCCAGGTACCGTATGTTCTCAGCCACAGCTGATATTCTTTTCCAAGCTTGACAGTTTCTCTGCCTTTTCTCCCCTCTGCCTGATCCATTCTTGGCTGGCTGAATGTGTCTTGTTCTCTTCATGAGGGGAGAAGGCATCATTAAAAGTCTCTCCCTTACTTTTTAAAGAGATTGTGTTCAAAAATCAAAAGTGCAGTATCATACATGTTGCTATGACTGAGAATTTCAAGACCAGTTGTTTTGGGGAGGGAATGGGGTGGAATGTAGGGGAAGAATTGGGAAAGCAATAGTGACGGGTATTTCTATACATGTGAGAACAGGTAGGTGAATCCAAAATGATATGTTGCTGCCCTGGAACCATGGCAAAGGATATCAGTGAACAGCTGCGGAATACAGTGATGGGCAAGGTTGAACAACTAGCCATGGACTGAGATGAGGAGGAATTTCTTTGCTGAGGGATGAAAGTCTTTGGAATCTCTTGCCATAGAGAGCTGTGGGGACAGAGTCCACGATGGGATTTTATGACCTCGCTTGAGTGAAATTGGAAATTTGCACCCGAAGGTCAACAGACATTTCTATTGTTCACCCCTGGCCTGCTGTGATTCCATGGCAGTCAAGACAGTAAACTTCCAGTGCTTGTGCATGTTAAAGGCTGAAATAGGTAGACTTTTGGTAAGGAAATTGAGAATTGCAGTGAAAGAGCAGGAAAGTGTGTGTGAGGAATGTTGGATTAGTCATGATCCTGTTGAATGGTAGAACAGGCTTGAGGGGCTGAACGTCCTTCTCCTGTCCTTATTACTCTTGATCTGTGTTCTTGTATTAGTACCAATAACATGGGTAAAACGAAGGATGAGGTCCTGCAGGCAGATTTTAGGAAGCTAGGAGAGAACTTAACAAGGAAGACCTCCAGTGGGAATAATGGCTGGATTACTTCTGGTGTCACACACTGATAAGGATAGAGGAGGTATATGTGTGGCTGAAATGATGGGATAGACTAGATAGCTTTAGAATACTGTTGACATTGAAACGGGGTTATGACCAGATGGGTTACAACTGTTCTCTCTTGCGCTTGCGTTCCGTGCATTCATCTTCTGATTCACCATCTCCCCCTTCCTTGCCACCTCTGGTAGAAGATGTTGCCGAGTGCATAATGATAAAGAGGTGGTATTAAAGGGGCAGGCTGAACAGTTGATAAGCCACGAGGACATGATTAGATGCAGCTGAGGACACTGAGGGAGTGAGGATAGAAATTGCAGAGGCACTGCTCAGAAGCACCCTTCAATCTAGCTTAGATATATGGCTGTTGGCAGAGGACCAGGAGAATTGCAGATGTAATACCCTTGTTAAAGGTTGGGGTGGGGGAAAGGATAGGCACAGTCATTATATATCATTTAAACTTGGCAATGGGAAAACCCCATTCTAGAAACAGTAATACATAACAAAATTAACATTTACCTGCACAGATGTGGATTAATTAAGTGCTAAATTAACTTGTGTGAATTTTTGATGAGGGTCATGTGGCTGATGTGGTGTATGTGGACTTTCAAAAGATATTTGAAGTGCCACATAACAGACCTGTCAGCAAAGTTAGAGGCTGTGGAATAAAAGGGACAGTTGTAGTATGGATGGAAAGGTGGCTGAAAGGTAGACTGGAAGCAGAGAATAGTGATCAATAGTTGTGTTACAGACTGGAAGAAGATATGCAATGGGATTCCCAAGGGATCAGTAGTAGGACTACTACTTTTCTTGATCTGTGTTAATGACCTCAACTTGGGTGTGCATGCTATAATTTCATACTTTGCAGGTGACACAAAACTTGAAACCATTGTGAAGACAGGGAATGGCTAGACGTGTGACAGATTAAGTTTAATGCAAAGAAGTGTAAAGTGAGAAAGTTTGAAAGGTGGAGTGAGGTGGGTGAGTGGGAGTAGCTGATTTGCTCTTGCAGAGCTCATTGGAACTAGGAAGGTCGAATGTCCTTCTGGCATGCTGCACTCTTTGATTGAAACTCTGTTGAGTTATCCTCTGCCTCTTATAAATCTGAAGCTAATTTGGAAATCTTCTCTTCAAAGTGGCCTTATGTGTTTGCATTTAAAAAGAAAAAAATTAACTTACTACAAGTGCAAATGTTATGCTCCAGTAATACCCATTTACAACTTATCTAAATGAAAAGGTTTTTGAACGGAAAGCTTAAAATGTCTCTTAAGATGCCCTTTAACTATAAATGTAAGCTTTTGATATTATGAAGCTTCTCTTATTTCCAAGTTAATTGTAACAGAATTTTATCTATCTTGCTACATCTTTTGTATGCAGAGTACTATAGGCCCAGAGTTATCAGGAATTTAAACCCCTGTCGCCCCTTGAGCCATGGAAGCACGTTGCAGAGTGACCGGACATTTAGAACATCTGTTCCAGACAGCAGCTCTGTTCATGTTGGAAGATTGCTTCAATACCAGGGAGAAAGCGTTTTAGATGACAAAAGACATGACTGATGATAGCTCACGTTTCTGCTTGTACCAACCCCAGTGCAATTGTTGTAATTGTTCTGGACACCCTGCGACCAAAAAGAGGACTCGGGGGAGGGTGAAAGTTGCGGGATGGGGGGGAGGTAGTGTTATGTGCTGTTTGTTTAAAAAGTAAGTACGAGAGCTCAGAACTCTTCCCTTTTTTCTAAGAACTTTTTTTTGTTCAGGCAGATCAGAATTGCTAGTTCATTCACTGTTTGGACAAAAAAACGAAGTAGAGTGGCTGGTGGCACTTGGCCATTTTTCTTGGCAGCTTCAAACTTTTGGTGGTAAAGCTAATTTAGATTTTTATTAAAGCAATATGGAAGTGAAGAACTATAGAGAGTTTCACAACTTTCTAAAACTCTCTCTTGTAACTTCTGCGTTTATTTATGCCCCCCCCCATTTCTATACAAATGTTGTAGTTGCTAACTCTCAAAGATAAAAGCTGACCTTTTCAGCTTGCATTTCTCCAGCTCTATTCTTGATATTCATGAGGAATCTTTCCTACGTTCTGCTCAAGTCAATATGCCTGACATCAAATCTTTCTTCTCCAAGTTCCATTTAGTACTTGGTTGTTTGGAATCCAATAAGATGATTGGTCTGAATAGTAGCTATTCTCATATCTTCAGAAGATTCAAAGTTTTCCCCTCACTGTGACCCATGTCTTGCACTGTTTCCTCAGTCCCTTGTGTTTGCCATTCGTCTGCCTAGGTCCCTCGAAGTTTGCTAGTATTCATCCTGTCCGTCAGAAAAGTCATCTGCTTTCTAATTTCAGCCCATTTGTCCATATAAAGTTATAGAAGCTGCTGTTAGCCCTCAAGTTATTGTTTCTTCTACACATCTCTCAAGTTTAAACAACAGCTGCCACTCGATAACTTTGACTTCTTCACTAATTCTCCATCTATCAACAGTTTTGGCATTGAGTAACTATGACCTCAATTAGACCTTCCATCTCAATGTCATTGCTCCAGCTGCTAGAGAAACTGTTTCCTCCTTACATGGTTTTTCCTCTTTTTGGCTCTCACATATTTTCATCTCATTTAGTTAACTGTCTCAATAATCTGAGCCCATCCAAAATTTGAATGCCTCTTCTGTGTCTGAAAGACTTCCAGCAGCACTGGTTATCCTGTGCAAGAAAAAGTTTGTCTGATCAATGATTACCCACTTGTTTCCATCTTTTCTCTCCCCCTTTTGCCTCAGAGACTGCAAAAACTGAAACTGCTAAGATCCCTTGGTCCTCATCCTTTAATGGTCTCAGACTTTTGAAACTCGTGCCTAGATGTAACTTTTTCAAGCTCGCTGATGTTCTCCTGTCTGGGTGCTGGTCCTTCACTGTAGCATCGTAGAGTCATTATGGCACAGAATGTGGCCACTTGGCCCATCAAGTTCCTGCTTGTTCTCTGGACAGCACTCTAGTCAGTCCTATTTGCTGCCCTGAGCTCTAGCCTTGTAAGTTTATCTTTCTCAAACTTATTCGTCTCTACTTTTACCATTCCCGTAGGCAGCGGGTTCCGGGATTTTAGTTTAAGTAGAAGGCTATGTTGTCCAAATTTTTGAAATTCACTGAAATAGGGAGTGCTATTTATTTCAATTATATTCTCTTCAGTGTTTTCATTTGACAAATTCAAAAAATATTTTCATTGAGTTGCTTCTCATTTGCTACTGAGAACAAGGATTTGGCTTTGAGCCACTGATTTAAAGTTTGTAAAGGAATGAATAAAGGGCACAAACATGCAAGTATGTCTAGACTTCCATCATCACTGAGATATTGTGTGCAGACCTGCCTTGTGGTGCTGCACCTGGTGTCACAAAGCATATTTCATTTGGAAATGACATGAGATTTAACAACGGCCCAAACAATAATTGTGTAACTTGCTCATCGTGCTCGCCACTGCATGCATCCCATCTCCTGCCCCCTCTAGTAGGAAATAATGACCATCATGATGAGACCTGTAGAAAACATTGAGCAATTGCCTGGAATGTGTATGTTTAATTTAAAAAAAAAAAAATGTTTTGTTTGAGATTAACTTAAGGGAATTGAAGGTTTGTATGTCACGTGAGTTGAATCCATTTAAATTAGGTTCATCGATTAGAAATTTTGGGCACTTGTACGTACAGACATGTATCGATGTTCTTCACTGTTGCTAGGTCATGATTTGGAATACCTTCTTAAAGTACTGTGGGTGTACCTATTATTCAGACACCAGTTGTTCAAAAATGTGGTTTATCACCATCTCTTCGATCATCATTAAGGATTGGCAATACATGCTGGCCTAACCATTGATGTTCTTATCCCAAGAACAAGTAAAACAAATTCTTGCAAGACCTGATTATTGTCCTAACTTAGGGAATCTAGAACTGTGTGCTCTTGTTCTATTAGTTGACATCTTGTTGCAATGCAGAAATAATGGGGACAACTGGATAATCTGTTTATTTCTCTGTGGAATGAATAAGGCATTTTGTTTTAGCATTGCAGCCCACCTCAACTTACTTCCACTGTACTTCTGTCGTAAAGCAGCAGATAGAAGAGTTGATGTTTGTGTTTTAGTGTCTTTGATGGAAAGCAGGAAGTATTTAATATTTACTATCTTGTTGCTGGTAAAAAAAAAAAGTCCAGTCCATGCTCTTTCCAATTTCAGCTTGTTGTCTTAGCCTGATTCCATTCTTTATCTTAAACACTCCTTCCCATTGAGTTGACAGTAAGATAATGTCAAGCTTAATGTGATCTACAGGACAGAGGTCAAGGGTGAACACAGAGGTCCTTGGCAAACATTCATTTATATGTCATCAGCACCAGTACTTGTCAGATCAGACTCCATTTAAAAGAGCTTAAATTGACAGTTGACTAGAGACCCTTTTATGAGAGTTTAAGAAAGTTGGAACTGAAAATCAGTGTAAACAAAACAAGCCTGTAGGTAACACCAAAGTTAGTTGAAAAATCTCTCCTAATTACTACCATTTCAATGCCACTTTGAAAAGATCTTTGAGCCAGTATTCTCTTTTTAATGTATCTGTCCATTGTGATTCTTCAAGTATTCGGTATCATTTAGTGAAAAACTCTACTACCCAGGCAGGGGTTTGGGGCCCTAAAATGGGGCCAGGACCGGGTGGTAACAGTTGAATGATTGTTGCAGCCTTCACATTTTTTTCAGCTACATCTGAATAAGTATATTCAACAGAGTTGTGGTGGTGCAGGAGGTAGTGTAATGTAACGCCTGTCTGTGTTATAGCTTGGAAACACTCCAGTATTGGCCCTGAGGGAAGCAGAGCAGTGAATTGCACAGAGTCCTCTCCAGGGCAAATTTCAGTAAAAATGGAACTTCGATATTATGCAGCTGTTTTGAATAGAAAAAATGCTTTTACAGATGTGAATTCTTCCACAGTCCCTATCTCACTTCTCTTTTTTTCTCATCCCCATCACCATCAAAAAGCAAGAAACATTATGGGAATTGTGTAAAAAAACATTGTGTTGAATTGTGCTAATTTAAAATTAGGTTTACATTTGCAAGAGTTAGATTTGATAATGCATTGTGGTTGCTTCACAGTCATTTCACAGCCACTTCTTGGCCAATGCAAAGAAGGAGCAATGAAAGAAAAGGAATAAGTAAAAGCATTTCAGTACTGATGACTGTTGAAGAAACAGATTTGGAAACGGTTTCATCTGTATGAAATGAATGCTTAATGACACAGATTATTTTTCAAATAGAGGGTTAACCCTCAACTTAGTTTATCGTTGTGTGGTAGTAGCCAGATCAAACTATATAAACATAGACGGGGATCATGGGTTGAAATGGGAACATTGAGGTGGTGGCACGGGCTCATTGGGCCGAAGGACCTGTTTCCCATATTGTTTTGTTCTTTTTCTTTTGTTACCACAGAAAGCACTGTTGAATCTTTCCTCCATGTCTATGTCGCAGTTCCAGGATCATCATTGGGTGACAAAGACAGCACTTGGCTACTTTCTTTTTTGCTGACAACCATCATTTCAAGCACCTCTCCCTTGTTGTCCTCCTCCTCTCTCTCTCTCTCTCTCTCTCTCTTTTCCTTCCATCCGCCGCAACCCCTCCCCCCCATAATAAGTGCTTGGAGTGCACTATTGTCACAAAGATCAAGATCATCTGTTAAGTTGTGTCTGCTATGTTGCTCTCTACAGATAGCCCACCTAACCAAAATTCCTCCTGTGTCTCCCACTTTCCCAGCCTTGAATTTGCACCTTTGTCTTGTTTCTTTACCAGGTCTGCTCATACCCTCTCTGAGCACGTCAAGTCCACAAGACCCAACTCCTGTTCCTTTGATTTTGTTGTTATAATATGCTGATCAAACTTTCTCTCCTGGCCATATCATTTTACACTTTCCGGTCTTTAAATGTCATCACCTCTTTTGTCAAAAAAATCAACCCTTGACCTCACTGTCCTTGCAAATGGCCACTCCATCTACAATTTCCCTTTTGTTGCAAAAGTCCTTGGATATATTGTTGTCTCCCAAATCTCTCTTCTTCTTTCCTTGAATTCCAAGTTCAAATTCCTCTAACCAGGTTTCTGTCACAACTCTGAAATGGTTCTTCATTAAAGTCATGGATGACATCCTAGGTAACTCTGGTGAAGTTAAAGTTTGTCTCCTCATCTGACTTGACCTGTCTGCAACCTCTGATGGGGTTTGTTAAAAATATATTTTTATTGAAGATTTTCCCATTTTTATAACAATGTGACACATCCTCAAGCAGTGGTACAGTACAGCATAAATTTTCCACATATGTATTACAGAAAGGGCACAAAGACAGTTGATTCAGATTATTCATTACTAACAATGCCCCCAAAGATACAAATTATAAATCCCAGAGATTTGGGGAAAAACAGGATAACAAAATAAAGCCATGAATATGGTGTACAACCTCGCTTACAGGATACTAGAGACAGAGCCACATAATTTAGACTCCAGGATTTTCAAAGTAGCTACTGCAACTGTGTATTCAACTAAGAGAATACAAGATATTGAGGTGGGTATAGAAAAGGCTGATCAGTGAAAAATTCTCGCGCCATGCTTGGGAGCACACCAAAGCACATTTCACCTCCCCCTTCCCCCATATCCAGCTACATGAGGGTGCCATTGATACAAAACATATTTTCTAGGATATGTGCCAGTTAGTGATTCCTTGACCCCAAAATAACAATACATGAAAAAAAAACTGCAAAACGCCAGTAGTTGAAAGGAGGTTTTCTTCACCAGCTGTGAGGACTTGTTGGGCCATACCCACAATTTCTACCCAAACCATTCACCCACCACCCAGCAGTAGAAATACTTGTATTAATCATGACAAGACTGAAGGATACGGTATCGTAAATGCCACTATTATAAATGCAAGAATTATAAGAGGAAAACGTGGATAAATATCTCCCAGCCCTGTTGCCACACAACTCATTTCAACACACTTGTGCTCTTAAAGGATATTAAACCATTAATTTTCAGTTTTAGCACAGAGCCCAAAGCAATACAAGTAATCACCACGTGTCATCCCAAAGGCACAACAAAAATAAGAGTAAGATGAAATCTGTGTCTTAATCTTGGAATAATTAAAGGAACATGTTGAGGGATTCCATTATAAACAAATGGATGGCCTTGGTTTTCAAAGAATAGTGAGCAAAATTTGCCCCAGTGCTCAGATGTTTGATTGCCACTGTCAACGTAAGTAATGTCACAAAACAAAAAAGGAGTATAATGACAAGGGGTAATGTCCAGGATTACCAATGAACTGCAGATTATGATTCCAAATTGACATCCATGGTAAGAGGCCAAAGCCTTAGTAAGGTTGTTGAGCAGCCTTAAGACTCCGTCAGATGTTACCCTCAGGGTAGCAGGATAAAGCAGGGCAATGTGCATTCAGATAGCTTTCAGATATTTTCCAGCCTCCTTGAAACAACTACGACCAAAGTTATGAAAGCACATGATTAGTGGCTAGGTTCAGGCCTCAAACGGGACACAATCTGTCCATTCAAGATTAATACTCCCAGTTTTTATGTTAAGATTAAGAAAACGTGATGGCCATAAACTTGAGATCATCCAAACCTCTAGTGGCTGTGTTTAAACTTGTCCAGGTCCTATTCACCTATAATGTCTCTGCTTGTTGACTTATTTTGATTCCTGGTTTTTGTTTCCAAACTCCTTCATAACCTCATCTCTCCCTGTCTCTGTCTCCTTCAGCTCCACAGCTGTCCAAGATGGTTGTGCTCTATTTGTCACCTCTTGAGCATTACCAATTTTTAACACTTGGTGGATGAGCCTTGAGTTGCCAAGCCTCAATTCTGGAATGCTGTCCATATACCTATCTGCCTTTCTACCTTTTTTAAGGCATTCCTTAAAACCTTTCTCTTCAGTTGGGTTTCTTGTGAAGCACTTTGGTATATTGTAGGTTTAATGTAATACAACATAAATATACATTGTTGTTTTGAAAGTTCTTTGAAAGTTTGATTCAAAGCATTAAGAAATCATTAATAGTTGCCACCTTCCGTTTGAGAAAATAAAAAGCAGTTTTTGTTTCTACTGTAAATACTCTGCAATCATTGTGTTTTCAAATTGTTTTGGAAAGATGTGCTAAATTTTAATCTTGGTTTCTTCTCCTTCCACTTTGGGGTGCCCGGAGCCACTTGCACAACCCGAAGCCAGGAAGATAGAGTGAATGAATAAGGTTCTGCTCTTCAGCAAGTTACTACAAGGTGTGAGAGATGACATTATTGTTCTGATGAAGGGTCATCCTGACTTGAAATGTTGGCTGTATTCTCTCTCTACAGATGCTGTCAGACTGCTGAGGTTTTCCAGCATTTTCTGATTTCAGCAAATGCAGTATTTTGCCTTTACCACTGTTGTCAAGTCAGTTACCCTTCCCCCTTCGAGGAGAAACACTTCACATTTGTCTGTAACAGCACAGCTAAGAGTAGTAATTCAGTACCATGCAAATATGAAGCTATGTGATAATGTTTTCAGGTTACGGAATTGCACATGCTGCCTGTGTTTCTTTTTATTTGAGGGTCATATGAGTTGTTCTTTGAGAATTGGATTTTTTGATGTGTAGGCTTTTTTCCCCCTTTTAAACCATTGAAATATTTGATAGCCCAAAAATAATAATCTTTAAGACTGGCTAGATATACTTTTGAATCTGGAGTTGATCAGCACACTTTACTAGCTGATGTGAATGACAGTGGCAAAGAGAAGAATTTCATATGTATGAAGGCGTGGAAATGCTACTTCACCAAATCCTTCTTGAAAATAATGCAGCAATAACAAACTTCCTACAAACCAATGTATGTATTTCCTCTTGAATTAATGCTGCTGTGAAGCAGGAGGGAAACTTGCAGCTTTATTAGCATATCTAACATGTTCTAGAAAGCTCAAAGCTCTTCCCAACCATTGCATTACTTTGAAAGATGGTAACTGTATGTAGGCAAACATGAAAACCATTTTATGCACAACAAGCTCCCACATTAATATCAGTCCAATTTGCACACCAAGAACAATGATGCCTATTTATTGGTGTGGGTGTTCTGGCCAGGGCACTAAGGAAAGCTCACCTATTCCTTTTCTGTAACTACTAAAATTACATGTTTTATCTCCATTGTGAGGCATGATGGAGCCTTGGTTTGACATCTCAGTTGAATGATGGCACCTCAGGCTGTGGGCACTCCCATGATACTATCTGTATTGAAGAGTTAGCCTAGATTTTTCACTTGACTCTCTGCAATCTGCAACTTTCTGACTCCAGGTGAGATTGCTACCCACTGAGTCACAGCTAACATTGATGCACTTTTTGTATTTGCCATCAGACCCACCAGTACTGTTAATGTTTTACTTGCACGTGGTTAGTGGCACAAATAATCCAGAAGCTCCCAAAGAAGTGGGGCTCTGATTTGAAAGTGACATTTTGATGATTGAAGGCAGCTTCCTAAAGTTAAAATGTTTTTAGTTGATTTGTAATTGTTGGTAGAGGAACAGGCTAAAATTACTGCAGATCTGCACTGGTGTTTCTAGCCCATAATTGGCACAAGCTAACTAATACTTAAGAAAGCTGCTTAGAGATGTCTGTGCGCAGTGAAAACCTCTTCCTCTCTGGAAGTAATTACAATTTTTTTAATGCAAACATTGTATTCTGGCCTAAGTGCTTGTTAATTGACACCGAGACCTAGAGAGTATGGATTTCAGAAGCAAAACGTACTTAGTTTGTGGGCTTATTTTCATACAACATGAGTAGTAGATTCTCATGCAAATTGTGGTTGCACAAAGGTTTTAATGGATTTTTCAACTGCTGTATGAGAATATTTAGCAGGGTAAACACAAGAGACAATTTTAGAACTGAGAAAAAAATCTTGCTGTTAACAGAAGCACCATCCTGGAACTTGTGAATACTACTGAGCAATAAAGAAAACACAGGTTTGAAGTTAAATAACCTAAGCCTGCTGTTTTATAAAGTGGATGCAGAGCTTCTGGGAATATTTAGCAGTGGGTTGCAAAAGAAACTGCAATGTTTTGTACATTTTAAAAATAAAAAGGTAGGTTTAAAAGATTTCCTGTTAGGATGCTCCTGCCGGTTGTATAGGTATCATTGCTGTGGTGTTAAATAAATACTGTACAGGTGGGCTTTAAAACATGCACTGAGGCAGCAGCAGCTGTAAAGTTAATATTTTTCTTCAGCTTCTCCTACTTCCACTTGCCCTTCTTTCTTGAAGGAGGCCACTTGTGCTGGGCTGTGATTCCATTGGCGTACTGACAGGTAATTGAGGCAGTTCTTGGCGTGCTGTTCGTGACTTTAGTCGGCTATTCAATACAGGAGGTAATTCAGCTGAATTTCAGCCTGCAACGGTGGTCATTGGGAGCTGAACCAACCAACCAACCATCCTGGATGAGGGAACGTGCAGCTCAGGCAACTAACTTGGCACAGACAAGAGATCAAACCATCCTGCATAGTTCGTCATCCTGATGATACTCACCCATAAAAGTTAATTGAAGCGCTAACGTTTATGAGCTCACTGATCAATCTCCTGTGCTGTTACGTTGGCCGGTGGCTCTGACAGCCATCATTATGAAGTGCTTCACAAGGTTAGTCATAGCACAAATCAATTCCAGCCTCCTGGACTATCTGGATCCGCTACACTTTGCCTACTGGCCGCAGCAGGTCCACAGCAGACGCCATTTCCCCGACCCTACGCTCAACCCTGGAACATCTAGGTAACAGGGACATCTACATCAGACTCCTATTTATTGACTACAGTTTAGTCTTCAACACTATTATTCCCATGAAATTCATCTCCAAACTCAGTTGGTTAGGCATGGGCACCTCCCTCTGCAATGGACCCATCATCTTCACTTAAGTGATATTTTGACTCTCTCAGTGGAGTATCCTATTGAACATGACACTTGGAATTTGGGAAAATTCTGTAGGTCAGTCTTAGCTGAAGTCATCTATCTGATGACTTCATCATATTTTATATGTTATTTTGTAGAACTTCCTAACCCACAGACCGCAATCATAAAAATTGACAACAACAGCACCTCCATAACGATGCCCCATTAGACTGTGTTCTCAGCCCCCTACTCTACTCCTTATACACCTATGACTGTGTGGCCAAATTCCCCTCCAATTCGATTTTCAAGTTTGCTGACGACATCACTGTAGTGGGTCAGATCGCAAACAATGATGTGACAGAGTGCAGGAATGAGAGGGAGAATCTGGTGAATTGGTGTGGCAACAATAATCTCTCCCTCAGCAAAACAAAGGAGATTGTCATCGACTTCAGGAAGCATAAAGGAAAACATGTCCCTTCTACATCAACTCGGATGAAGTAGAAAGGGTCGAGAGCTTTCAGCTTTTAAGTGTCCAGATCACTAACAATCTGTTCTGGTCTCTTCTTTTCTCTTCTCTTCTCTCTCTCTTTCTTTGTCTCTTTCTCCACACCAACCCGCTCCCCAACCATCATCACCACCACCCAGATGCATCATAGAAAGCATTCTTGTTGTATCACAGCTTGGTATGGCTCTTGCTCTGCCCAAGACCACAAGAAATTACAAAAGGTCGTGAATGTAGCCCAATCCATCACGCAAACTAGCCTCTCATCCAGTGACTCTGTCTACACTTCCCACTGTCTCAGCAAAGCAGCCAGCGTAATTAGGGATCGCACACACCCTGGACATTCTCTTTTCCATCTACTTTCTTTGGGAAAAAAGATACAAACACTAGAGGTTACGTACCAACTGACTGAGGAACAGCTTCTTCCCTGCTGCTGTCAGACCTTTGGATGGACTTAATTTGCATTAAGGTGATCTTTCTCTGCACCCTAGCTGTGACTGTAACACACTCTCTAATCTCTTGTTTCCTTCTCTCTAAATAGTATGTTTTGTTTGTATAGTGCACAAAAAAACTTTTCACTGTGTTAATACATGTGACAATAATAAATTAAAATCAAACCAAACATGCAGGATGTTGAGACCCAAGTACAAGTTTAGGAATGGCTATGTTGGATGACTTATGCAGGGGAGGGGATGAGGAGAGGAGAGAAGGATGGGTGGCACTGCTTGAATTTTCACCCATTCAATTGAGAAGAAAAATGAACCAGAGGCTATTTTCTTCAAAGACGGTGAAAAGGAGTTGCTCTAAGCTTCTTTCCCCCTCCATTTGAAGCAGCAGAAGGGAGTGGTTTCCATCTTGGTAAATGTTAAGTTGGGATAATGGATTGAGACAAACTTGTTAAATCTATACTCAGTGTTTCCAAAATTGTAACCACCTTTTTCATGTTTAATATATTAATGCTGATTATACGAGGGCTTGATCCTGAAGGCTGTTTCTACTCTTGTTGCTGCTTCAGTTGAAAATCTAGCTTTGGAATTATAAGAGGGTTTAATTATTTGGTAGTTAGATGAAATTTAACCTTATTGGAGAATTTAGGCCTCATTTGGGGAAGGAATTGTGTGAAAATGATTAAGAAATGGAAATTATTTTCAATGTCTGGTGACTGCAAGGGACATTGCTGTATGTTTTAAGTTAGAGATGTTTTAGTTAATGAGCCACATAACATGATGCTCAAAAGCACCACCTGCAGACAGTTCCATTGGAATATTGCACTCATTCTCAGATTTAATGTAAAATAGTTGCATAAATATATTTAGAATAGAGAAGTTATTTATAAAAACTATTTTGGATTAGCAAATTCTTCATTGGGGTTATAATTAGTCCATCAGCATTGCCAGCATTTGCAGTTTGCAAAGGTAACCCTGGCACCAAAAACATGGACCCTTAGTCTCCACTTAAGTGATATTTTGAGTCTATTGGAGGAGCAAGCTATTGAACATGACACACAACAGTTTGGAAAATTCTGTAGTCCAGCCTTGGATGAAGTCACCTATCTGATTTGTTAGTTTATAGAAACATAAAGAAGTGAGAACATGTATTTTTAAAGTCAATTTCAGTTATCTCCTGGATTTTCATTTGCTTTCGACACATACTGATCTTCCTCTAGTTACCCAGTTCTTTCTCAATGGCAGATAGTGAAATTTAAATTCAGGGAATACATTTGCAATTAAGATGTTACTCTTAGCGATAGTGACCACACTCGACTGTCATAAAAACCCATGTGGTTCAGTCATGTTCTTTAGGGGAGGAAATCTGGTCTGGCCTAGCAAGCCACTCGGTTAGCTACAGAGTTGCAAAGAGGATTGAAACTGGAAGGGCCACTTCTCATTGACCTAAGCACTAGAAATGATAATGGCAAACCCAGCTTTGTCAACCTTGCATAGTCTAACATCTGGAGACTTGCATAAAAATTGGGAGAGCTGTCCCGCATAAAAATTGGGAGAGCTGTCCCACAGAAAAACAGGTTGACATAGTCATGCTCTCAGAACCATGTGACACCACCATCACCATACCTGCTCCCCCCTGACTGGATAACGCAGTGAGCATGCAGCCGAGAGTTCTTTACATCAACTCTGGACCCCATTTAATCTCATGGTATCAGAACACACATGGGCAAGGATATCTCCTGCTGTCCTTGCAGAGATGAAATTACTTTTGCCATATTGAAGATACCCTACATTGTGTTGTGTGGCTCTGTTATCATGTTATTAAAAGGAATAGATTTCAAACAGATCTAGCAACTCAAAACTGGGCATCCCACAAGGTGCTGTGCATCATCAGCAGTAACACTATTGTAAACAACACCAGTCTGTAACCTCGCAGCTTGACAAACCCCCACTCTAACGATGCAATCAAACTAGAGGATCAACCCCAGGTCAATGAAGAGTGTGAGAGGACATGCCAGGAGCAGCGCCATGTATACCCAAGCATGTGATGTCAACCTGGCCAAGTTACAGCATAGAAATACTTGCATGCCAAATAGTGAAAAAAGACATGTAGCATAGACAGGGTTAAGCCATCTCACAACCATCAGATCAGATCTGAGCTGTGCAGTCCAGCCACATCCAACCTTGAATAACTAACTGAAGGAGAAGGCTCCATAAATATCATCATTCTCGATAAAAGACCTTACACATCAGTGCAAAAGAAAAGACTGAAGTATTTTCAACGGTCTCCAGCCTGAAGTGCCAAGAGGATGATCCATCTCAACCTATTTTGGAGGTTTTCAAAGTCACAAGTGCCAGTCTTCAGATAATTCAATTCATGCCATGTGATATCAAGAAATGGCTGAATGCAATGGATTCTGTAAAGGCTATAGACCCTAACAATATTCCAGCAACAATACTTAAAGTATTATGCTCCAGAACTAGCTGTGCCCTTGGCCAAGTTATTCCAGTACAGCAATAGCATTGGCATCATACCTGGCAACGTGAGAAAAAACGCAGGTATGTCCTGTACACAAAAAACAGAACAAATCCAATCTGGCTAATCACAGTCCCATTGGTCCGCTGGTGATCATCAGTAAAGTGATAGAAGACTCGCCAACAATACTATTAAATGGTACTTAACAAAAATCTGCTCACTGATGGCTACATTTGGGTTTGGCTAGGACCACTCAGCTCCTAGCGTCATTTTAGTCTTAGTCAAAACATGGATAAGACAAACATGAATTCAAGAGGTGAGAGTGATAACCCTTGACATCAAGGCAAATACATATGGCATCAAGGGGTGCTAGTAAAACTGGAGTCAATGGGAATCAGACGGGACCTCTCCACAGGCTAGAGTCATACTTAGCACAAAGGAAGTTAGTTATGGATTTTAGAGGTCAATCTCAGTCCCAGGATATTGCTGTAAGAGTTCCTCAGGGTAATGTTCTAGGCCCAGCCATCTTCAGCTGCTTCCCAATTCTAAAATTAAGTCGCAAGTTGGAATGTTCATTCATAGCACAATATTCAGCACCATTCACATTTCTTTACATACTGGAACAGTCCATGTCCAACAGTAAGACCCAGACAATGCTGGGAACAGATAAGAAGCAAGTTGATGACCTCCAATAAAAGAGAATCTAACCATTTCATCATGATTTTCAGTGGCGCTACCATTGTTGAATTCCTCAGTATCAACATCCTAGGAATTCCCATTACCATTACCAGTACCATAGATACTGAATTGGACCAACCACATAAACATTGCTTTAAAAACAAAATTTATTAGTGTCTCAGGTAGGCTTACATCAAAATTGCAATGGAGTTACTACAAAAATCCCCTAGCTGCCGCTCTCCAGTGCCTGTTTGGTTACACTTGAGGGAGAATTTTTAGCATGGTCTGTGCACCTAACCAACATGCCTTTCAGATGGTAGGAGGAAACTGAGCACCCGGAGGAAACCCATGCAGGCATAGAGCATATGCTCCAGTTTCTAATCAGTGGTAATTCCTAGGATGTTGATAGTGAGGGATTCAACAACAGTAGTGCCACTGAAAATCATGATGAGATGGTTAGATTCCCTTTTTATTGGAGCTGGTCTTCGACTTGCCTCTTATCTGCTCCCAGCATTGTCTGGGTCTTAGTGTTGGGCATAGACTGTTTCAGTGTGTAAATCTGCACAGGTTGTGACCCAAGCCGGGAATCGAATCTGAGTCCCTAATGCTGGGAGGCAGCAGTGCCACATGCTGTGGCTAGCAAGTAGTGACTGGGAATTCTATGTGAACTGACTTTGTGACTCCCTGAAGCCTGTTTAACATCAATAAGGCACAAGTCAGGAATGTGATTGGATACCTTCCATTTGCCTGGATGAGTGCAACTCCAACAGCACCCCAGAAATTTGACCCCATCCAGGACAAAGCAGTTGATTGGCACCACCACCATCATCCACTCGCTCCGACATCGATACGCAGTGGCATTGCCCAACTGCATTGCAGGAACTCACCAAGGCTCCTTTGGAAGCACCTTCCAAACCCACAACCTTTACCACCTGAAAGGACAAAGGCAGCAGGTGCTTGAGAACATGAGCACCTGCAAGTTCCTCTTGAAGCTTACCAAGCCACGCACCGTTCTGACTAGCAATTATATTTCTTCATTGTCACTGCTTCAAAATTCTGAAACACCTATCCTAATAACACTGTGGATACTCCCGCTCTTCTCAGGGCAGAAGATGACTTGTTTCCGCACTAAAAATGAATTCTCAGGTGACTGAGGAGTCCAACGAGTGATCTATAGTGTTTGGCACAGGTGGGATTGACAGTGGTTAGAGGAACAGGTAGGTGGGTTCCCACGTGCTCCTTTTGTTGTTGATGCTTGGTCTCAGTTTGGTCTTGGTGTTAAAGAGACTTGATCTCCAGCTCCTTCCCAGGTACTTTTTCTCCATTTCCAATCTTGGGTCAGGGATTCAATGGAGAAGTTGCATCTTTTCAAAGAGGCTTTTGAGAGTGTCCTTGAAGCATGTGTTGTGTCCTCCTGTAATTTGCTCGTCATATGAAAACTCTTGAGTAGATCATATGTTCTCTGAGTCTGCTATCAGATCACATGCAGGTGATGTGGTCAACTCGGAGGAGCTAATCGAGCATGGTCAAGGCTTCGATTCTGGGGATGATGGCATGAGTAAGAATGCTGATGTTGGTACACCAATCCTGGCAATGGATTTGCAGGATCTTGCGAAGGTAGTGCTACTGATGAGGTGCAGCTGTATGTAATGCATGTGTCTGAGCCATATAAGAGGGTGGGCATCACTACTATTGCGTAGATCAGGGGTCTGAAAACTGTAGCCGATGGGCCACATCCAGCCCAAAGCGAACTGCATCCAGGTCAGAGTTTGTAGATCATAAACTTGGTGCCAGGTCTGAGATTCTGGTCTTTATATACTCCCTTGCTCAGGTGACCCGTAGACTGCACTGGTGCTCTGAAAGCAATGTTGTCTGTTCTTGTTGACAGTAGGCTCCCAAGGTATGGAAGATTGTTCATGTTGTCCAAGGCCTTGTTATGGTTCTTGATAACCAGGTGCTGTGCTCTGTGGCAGGGGCAGGGAAGTAGAGGACCATTGTCTTACAGATGTTTAGCCTAAGGTCTGTGGTCTCGTGCTTTGGTAATGATGTTGGCGCTGGTTTGGAGCTTGGCTACCGAGTGCATGTAGATGCAAGCATCATTCGCGTATTGTAGTTCGATGACAGAGGACTGGGCAACCTTGGATCTGGCTTGCAGGTTGTGGAGGTTGAACAGATTTCCACTTGTCTATTGTTCAGCACCGCTCCATCGCAGAACTTGCTGAGGGTGAAATCCCGACTAATGGATCTATCACAGACCAAATTAATATTCAGACTGGGTCAAACAAGGGTGTGTCATTGCTGCAACTACCTTCTCGATTCTCCTGGTGTTCCTTGTGTGTGCCTGCACCACATGGACTGCAGTGATTCAAGAAGGTAGCCCACCACCATCACCTCAGAACAATTAGGGATATGCAATAAAACTGCTTGTGTAGCCAGCAAGGCCCAAGCCCTGTGACAGAATAAGACCACTATTATGCTACTGACTTAGTCATTAAATATCCATGTACACTTGTTAGTGATTGGAAGTCCAAGGCTGACAAATTTTGGGTTAGTTTGAATGGACGCAGCACTTGATTATACCTTTGTATAAACACAGAATACGAATAACTCTTTGTATTTTTTCTTTGCTGTTAATTTAACATGAAACAATGAGTTTTAAATTCTAATTCTAAAATTAATACTCCGAATATCATTGGCATCTAAGTATTCTTTTTAAAGATAATTATTGACTCACTCATATACTATATTTAGGTGCAAATGGAAATGTGTAACACATTGAGGTAAAATGATAAAATGTGCAAAATCCTATGGGAATTTTGAGTTTCAACACCAATACATGCTGCCAACACACAACTGTGTTCTGGAAAAAATGTAGTCAACGATTTTTAAAAATTTGAATATAGTTCTAAATGCAGTAAACCACTTTATACTTTAACAGGTGTTGGATGTTACATGTAACTTGTCTTGCATGCTAATAACTCATTCATCCATAATGGGTTAGTATCAAAAGACTTTTTATTTGACCTGTTTCAGATAGTTCATGAAGTGCATTCTGTAATGAATTCAGGTATTCTGAAGCAATATGTTTTCTGTGCCAGGGTCATGTCAGTTTTTGATTATTTTGCTTCCACCAGCCATGCTTGCCTTTTCCCATTTGGTCTGTGAAGATGGCAGTAGGGGTGAGAATTTGGGCTGTAAATCTCTCCATGATGGCGTTAAGTAGTACTTAGTGACAGAGGACGTACCAGTATTTTAGCTCTGAAGGGGTCCTATGAAAGGTTTAACCTGAGCTGATGGGAGACTGGATTAGCAGAGAATGCCACCTTATTGTTAAAGAGTATTGTCTACAACTTGAATTGCATTCCATACATAAGCAAATAGCTTCATTATTTCACCTGATTCTCGCCACCTTTACCTGATCAACAAGCACCCACCTCAGAGCATACTACCTGTGAGTGGACACAGGAATGCAAGGTTATAAGGACACCCAAGAGTTGACATCAAGAGGTAAAGTGTGGCTTCTATCAGAAGAAATACTGTCAGAATTTGAACCCAGTAGAGGAATACTTGTACAACGGGAAGGACATGGATCTCCAAATAGGAGTCTTGCGAAGGTGAGTTCCATTACCAACCAGTCATTAAGTTGAACTTGTCCTTCAAAAAGGAGTCATGTTGTCATGTTGGCAAGTTTCATTTAGCAATGGCTTTGGACCTTGGTTAGCTGAAGATCACCGCTATTTGTCTTGCAGTTAAACAGCAGCTGGAACAAGTCAGCTACTGATTTTGTATAAGAGATATAACCCTCTGTAACCCACCTATGTCTAAAGACAGAGAAGTACGGAAGAGGAGAACAGCAGTTGGACCTGGGTAGCGTCACTATAGCGGACTTTACTGAACCAGCTCTTCTCTTCCTCAATGCAAAACAGTAACACCAAACCATGACCACGGAACCCCCCCACCGCAGGGGTGGTGGTGGTGGTGGCGGCAGCGGCGGTGGCAGTGCCAAGAGAAAACCCACTGATTCTGAAGTTCACTTTTGATTTTCATCATGGGAAAACATGATGAAAATACTGAACAGAGAAGTCTGCTGGTACAACTAAAGTGGACCTCAAATGACTGCTTTTGGATTGTTGCATGTTGTTCTTTGTATGTAAAAAATGAACAGCCAATGGAAAAAAAAATCCATTTCACAATCTTCTAGTTCAGTACCTTAAGTAACAGGTTACTGATAATAGTGTATTCATATAATTCTAAGATAAAGTATAACATTTTACAATATAAATGTAAAATATAAAAATTGCCCAGCATAGTAGCACAGTGGTTAGCACTACTTCCTCACAGGGACCCGGGTTTGATTCCTGACTTGGATCAGTGTCTGTGTGGAATTTGCACATTCGCCCTGTGTCTGCGTGGGTTTCCTCCATGTGCTCTGGTTCCCCCTCACATTCTGAAAGATGTGCTGGTTAGGTGCATTGATCTGAACATGTGGTGACTCGGGGAATTTCACATTAACTTTATTGGAGTGTTAATGTCAGCCTTACTTGTGACTAATAAATAAACTTTACTTTATAAGTTGACCTAGTGTGCATTTTTGGCTTTGCCTACCACTTTTCATATTAAAAAATAGTGATTACTCTTCAACAAACTGTAGTTGCTTGAAAACTTCCATTTGTAATCTAATATGTCTCTTTTCAAAAAGACTTGTATTTGGTAAATGAGCCTCATCGTGTGTTCGTTCACAATTATGTAGTCTAAATAAACACAATCGAGATGATTTCCATTGCAGCAGCGTCCCTACGTCAATATTTCCGCTTTTCATCATTTCTAGTGGAATGAAAATTGTGTCCATTTGGAATGTGCTAGTGATGCAGCTACAGATAGCAATGACAAGAAATCATCCCACAGATCTACTTAAGTCTAACAAAAAAAATGCAGCTTGAGAATTCTGTTTACCCAGCATAAATTACTTTTAGGAGTAGGATTAAAGATGTGATTGGTAACACTCAAGTCCTGAAGGAGCATTGTTATATCTCAGTTCTTAAGGATTTCTGGTATAGTGACAGAAAATTATTAATAATGCATTGTACTGTGAGTTGCTTTGTACTGATCCTTTCACATGATATTCAGACTGATTTCTTACATTATCTTATCTCCTCTGTCACTAATGTGGGGGAGGATATCCAAGGATCTCTGCAATTTATCATAAGCAGCGTTAGCTGTAATTTTTCTATATACGTAGGATATATATTTTATGGACAGAATTATATAAAAATGGTTGGATTGATACAAAACAATGGAAACTCAGAAGTTTATTTTTTACAAGCTGATGGGGGTTAACAATGGGGTGGAAATTTTCATTGTATTGGGAAATCTGTAGAGTTGGGGTTTATGACTTCCTCTCGTGGATGTAATTTTGGAGGGGTGGAAGGCAGCAAGTAAAATATATTGGGTGCCCAACCTACCCCTGCCCCCATTCCAAACCCAGACCTATTCCCCATAATATATAGGTGGGTAATGTGCCCACTGGGCTCCTATCAATGCATTTAACTGCCCAGTTAAGAGCAAGTTAAGGGCCCCAGTTTGCCTCCACCCTCATGAAAAGATGAGGAAATCTTTCTCACCCAGAGGATGAAAGGAGTTTGGAACTCACTGCTCAAAAAGGATAGCAGAGGCAGCAACCCTCACCTTATTTAAATGGTTATTTGGATATGTCTCTTGAGTGCAGCTACCTGCAGGACTTACAGACTGTGTGCTGGAAAGTGAGATTAGGTTGACTGGTTTGTTTTTGGCTGGCCCAGACATCAATGGGTCAAGTGGCCCCATTCTGCTGTAAACCTTCTATGATTCTATTCTATAAAACGTTGGGCAATGCAGGTGTGCCAGAATGTGAAGATCATTTCTGTAAAGGTGGGAAAAAAAGAGAGATTGCTGATTAACTGAGGTTCCCCCTGCACAGCAGGGACACCCCCACATTCTATTTCACCCCCCCCCCCCCTCCTTCCAGATGTCTGTTTTCTTCTACCCTGCCCTCCAGCCGCCAATCCCTTCTCTAGGCTCACCAATCCAACCCTGCTGTAAAGGTCCAGGACTTGCCTGTCTCCTTTTGCCATGATTTTTCCTGGGACCTCCTTGCAGTCCAAGGAGCCATCTGTACTGAGTTCTACTAGTGTTGGAACTGCTAGATCACTGGCCAATCTGATAGTCTGCAGTTCTCGGGGAGAGTGGAACTTCTGATCCAGGAGGGGAGGGGCCTGACCATTGGCCTTTTAGTCTGTTCCCCTAATGTATTGTTGCTGAGCAGGCTTTTCAAAGGTTCGTCTGTCTTGGACCACCTTTCCTTCCAAGTTGGGGGGTGGACGGGGAGCTTGGACTACCTTTCCTTCCAAGTTTGGTATGGAGGGGGTGGGGGCACAAGCTGTAAATTGCAGACCAAATGTTGACTTCGTTAATTAAAATTTGGCATACAGAATATGATTCCCAGATAGTTTTTGAAGTCTAAGTTTAAGTCCCATGAACTTCTGATCCAGGAGGGGAGGGGCCTGACCATTGGCCTTTTAGTCTGTTCCCCTAATGTATTGTTGCTGAGCAGGCTTTTCAAAGGTTCGTCTGTCTTGGACCACCTTTCCTTCCAAGTTGGGGGGTGGACGGGGAGCTTGGACTACCTTTCCTTCCAAGTTTGGTATGGAGGGGGTGGGGGCACAAGCTGTAAATTGCAGACCAAATGTTGACTTCGTTAATTAAAATTTGGCATACAGAATATGATTCCCAGATAGTTTTTGAAGTCTAAGTTTAAGTCCCATTTTCACTTTGCACCTTTTAAAATTCAGTGTTGCCGTTAAGTGGTGTTCTGATAGCCCAGCAGCTGATGCAGTATACTGTTTGTGTTGTTCCTCAGTTGAATCTCTTCTGACTTTTGTCTTCAGGTATTTTACAGTTTACAGTGAAGAAATCTCAATCATGATGTGCAATTTAATATATATTATGGTAAAGCAGTCATTTATAAGTCATTGGGCAGCATTTTTCACGTGGTAGTGAGTTCCGCCAATTTCTGTTGTGTGGCCGGCTGCAGAGTGCATTGAAAACAAAGTTAGGTCAATGAATGTAGCAACTTTTGAATTATGAAGTAATCTTTGGAAGAACCAAGTCTCTTTCACGTTTTGTGAAGTCTGCCATCTTGCTTATGCACCAGTACTTTTTAATTGATGCCAGCCTTGACTGGAGACGATATTATCTAATTATGAATATTTCTGTAATTTTAATCTTCAATTAGAACCAGAGAATGACTGTTCAAATTACTGTTGCATACTTTAATTCCAGCAGTAGAATTATAAAATTCTGTACTGCCTTTCTCCATTAATATTTTTTGACCATTACTGAATATATTTTCATGGAATGGTTTCATATTTTATGAATATTGTAATTGAGGAAAAATGTGTAATGGGTACGAATTTCACAGTGAAGGTGGTATGACTTTGTGCTCCTCGCATTAATAATGATTTTAAGTAAAATTTTACCTCTAATTGCTTAAAGTGGCTTTAAAAACACATGAGCAGGAGTCATGGCATACTACGTGTATTTCCCACCCAAGGCATTGACCATAAGCCCTTCACTCACAGGTTACAAATTGTAGCCCAAAGCTCCTCCATTGTTCATATGCATACTTGTGTTAAATTAGTTTGCTCAGTCTCGTCCTGATGTCTCATGTGCTACCTTCATGGGTAAAAAAAGCACCGCACAAATTAACAATCTTGCTCTTAGAGATCAGAAATGAAGATATTACTCCAGTAAAATCAGAAATGCTCTTCAGAGTTGAGAGCGGGCCAACAGAAAGCGGACTTTGTGCCGAAACTAGTTAATTCAGTTGAGCGTGGTGACCTTTCATTTATCAATAAGAAATGTGTTTGAAATCATAGAATCCTACAGTGCAGAAGGAGTCCATTTTGCCCATTAAGTCTGCACCGACCTCAAACTCACCCAGGCTCTATCCAATAACCCCATGCATTTATCTTAGCTAGTCCCCCTGAAACTAAAGGGCAATTTAGCATGGCTAATCCATCTAACCTACATATCTTTGGACTGAGGGAGGAATCCCACATAGATACAGGGAGAATGTGCAAATTCCACACAGACAGTGACTCGAGTTGGAATTGAACTTGGGTCCCTGGAGCTGTGAGGCAGCAGTGCTAACCATTGTGTCATTATAATATGAGTGTAATGTTTGGAACTGAATTTTTTTTCCAAATGTTATGCTGAGTGGCATCACCCCATAGATTAGACACAAAGCAAAGCTCCTTCTTTACTGCCCATTCATGACCTGGCCCTTGACTTTTGATGAATGTTTCTGGCTCTTTCTGGAATAATATTATAATTTTATTTCCCATTCTGTGAGCTCTTCAGTTGTCATCGTCGACTTGTTATGGGAGTGACTAAGTCTTTCGTATTTCTGTAAAATGGTTTAATTTACACGTTTGGCTAAAGATCAGAATAAGTCATGGTAAACAGTGGTTATTGCCATTAAATAAAATAGTCATAAGTTATCTGTGACAATGGGAGAACAAAGATTTGACTTTATACAGCATCTGTTGGCATAATAGGTGCCCATAACCAGCAATGTGATGATGACCAGATAACCTGTTTTATTAACATTGATTGATGAATGAATGTTGGCCAAGACATCAGAGAGAACTCCCTGACCATGTTCAAAATTGTGTCATGGGCTCTGACAGGGCGTTGGTTTAATGTCTCACTTGAAAAGCGGCTCCATTGAGGGTGTCGCACTCCCTCAGCACTGTATCTGAGTGTCAGTCTTGTTTTTGTATTTATATCTTTGGTATGGGACATGAACCCACAACCATCTCTAACTTAAGAGGCGTGAATGTTGCCAACTGAGCCACGGCTCATCAGTGTAAGAGAAACAAATGATTCATGTTTATGTAGTGTCTTTTACGATCACCGGATGTCCCAAAATGTATTATCGGCAATGGATATTCTTTTTGAAATTTATGTAATGTTGGAATCACATTTTGTTCGCAGCAAAATCCCACAAATGAGCAACGTGATAATCTGTTTTTGTGATGATGATTGAGGGAAAACTCCCTTGCTCTTAAGAAAATTAGTGCCGTGGGACCACAACGTGCAGATGATTTAAACATTATACTTGCTAAATAACATCTTGAAGGTTAGGAAAATGAAGTGCTAGATGAAAGATGCTATGCAGACATGAGCAACAGTGAGAGGTGTTTATAATAGCCTCTCAAGGAGTCCAGCAAAGGTGTTTCTGTTCAGTGGAAGTCTATAGGAAACTGCAAGCAGCAGAATTGGAATGTGTATAGTAGCAACAAAATTGGCAATACTAACACGACACAGAATATCACCGTTTTAGAAAAAAGTCACTGCATTTCTAACACCATATTTTAGCTGAAATTAATCTTGCATTTTTTTGTTTCAAACTTCTTTCCATTTGTTTTAAGAGTATTCATTATGATACAACAGCATGTGCTGTGACAAGAGCTTAGAAGGCTTGATTTTAGATCCAGTCCTGCTTGTGGGTGGAATCTTGTGCTCTCACTGGTGGCAAACTTGAAAGGGCATGTACTTGGCTGGGATCATGGCGTACTGGAACCATGTGCCTTCTTGTCTCTGCCCGAATTAAGTTCTGGGCAAACGGTTGACTATGATGGCCACAACCAATTGAGGCCCTCAATTGGACCACTTTTGGACCATTTAAGGACCTCTTTCTGTCACTGCTGGGGTTAACCCCGCTGCTGGATGGCCTGTTGCTATATGGCATGCATGGCAGCTGCTACCCTGCATGCAGCTTATCACATCTGAGTTGGGGAGAGGGTGTTGTGGGGGTGAAAAGTGGCTGCTAAGAGCCAGTGTCCTATGGGCCAGGCTTTCCTTAGCTGGGTTGGGTTGTTATTTCTCACCCAAATAATATTGAGAGCTGGAACACTTAAAGTGAATCAACCAATTTCTCCTCTATACTTGGTTCATAAACATTTGTTTTCATGTGAATAATCCCTTCTGAGAAAAGCTTATGCCTTATCCAAGTACGTGCATTCTGGCAGGAGAGATATATCGGAAACAGGAGTAGGCTTTTCAGACCCTTATTCTGTCAGTTGACTAGATCAGATTGATCTGTATTTCAACTCCAACTTTGACCCTATGAGTTGATGTCCTTCCCCAGTACAATAAACGCTCCTACTCGGCCATGAGAATTTAGTTTAATCCAGTATCCACGCACTTTTGGGAGGTGGAATAAACTGCACAGCTTGATTTTTCAAAATTATGTTCTTGTCTCCTGATTTCTGCAGTCAGTGGAAATAGCATTGAGTCTGTTGTACCACTTTGAAGACCTTGATTAGATGGCATCTGACCCTCAGAACTAGAGAGCATAATAGCCATCTTTATGTAACCTGTTCACATAGTTTATCCCTTTAATTCTTGATTCTGGTGATTTTTTTTTTTTGTCTTTTACTGTACTCCTCCCAAGACCAGCATATTCTTGCTGAGGTTTAGTGTCCAAAACTGAACACAACATACCAGGTGAGGTCTGACGAGATTTTGTAAAATAGAAGCATCACTTTTTGAATTCCAATTCATTGAGATGAGATTAACATTCAGTTAGCCTTTTAAATAACAGAACAATTTCTGATGTGGCCTGTTTTTGTTCCCATGGCTGTGGCTACTTTCTGGCGGAGGTTTTTGGATCTTGGCAATGAAATCTTGTAGCTGATCCATGGGATTTGGTTTTGATGAACAAGGATGCTTCACATTTGAAGATCACAAAGTTCTGATGTGCAATGTCAATTACGCATGCTGTTTGTTTTGCATGAACTGATGGGTGCATGCAGATGCATTATTCTCAGGGGTCATTGGCATGAAGGCCATGCTGAATGCTAGGTTGTAACAGGGTAGCATGGGAGTGGGAAAAGAATGAGCAGTGAAGGAATCCTGCAACACCAGAAAGTCAATGCTCCTTCTACAGTTACAAATACAGTTTAACTGAAAGAACTAAGGTTTTCTACATGTAGATTATCCATTCATCACAAATCGACAGTTAACTCTGAGCAAACAAATTGATTCCAGATCAGTTGGCTTATAGACAAGCTAAATATGATGTGAAATTCCTGAAGCTGTAGCTGACTTACCTGAATAATCTCCCAAGGTGTTTGAGCCTGTAGAGAAGATCTAGTAGTGATTATTACCTCCCGGCAGCATTCTAACACCGAGCTGGGAAAATTGACCTCTCCATCAAGAAAAATACAATTTAGATGGTCCTGAAAATATTCCAGATTTGTGGGGTTTTTTTTTTTTTGCTCGTGTTCACTGCTTTGCAAGTATTACATAATCGGTTCCTACTGAAACAGTAATTGGTGCAGTTAAAGTTGCAATTAAAAGCCAGGCTGGCAATATATTGTATATGATTTTTTGGCAAGTACCAGACAATTACTCACTAGTTTTAATTGATTACAAGTAATCTCGATCTTTATGCAGTATGATGCTATTTAAATAATTTTGGGAAAAGATCAAGTTACAAATCTTTCTTTTGGGCTGAATTCTTGTACCCAAATTAATATCAGTCATTGGGTCTACTTTAGACTAATTATAAATACAAAAAGTTTAATGTTGTCCTGTGATTAAGTCCTATATGTTTGAAGTTTCAAATGCACAGAATTGCACGTGCGCTATTTGTGAGATGAGCGGAAATGGTTGAATATTCTAACTTTTTATGCGATGCAGTCAACTGGAGTTCCATAATAAAAATTACTTGGTGAAATTGAAGATAATTGCACCCTTTGGGCATCATCAAGCTGAGAATTGCTATATAACTGCAGTAAGGTATTAAATGCACAGTGTTGTATTCCAATGTAATATTATAGAACGAACAGACTAGGCTGAACGGTTGATTAACTCCGAGTGGATAGTGATCGCGACAATGTGTCTGCTATGATTGCATTAAGCAGCAAATGGTAAAAGACTTAGAAAGTGTGAAGGTTTTATGGGGGTTTTTTTTCTGAGCTGATCGTTTCCTGGATTTAAACACTTTTACTCTTCGTAAATCATAAACATTTTCGTTATGCAAGGCAAGGGGAACTGTGCAGGTAAGGTATAAATACCATTTGGTAGAGAACTAAATCTTCAGTTTAAAACCATGAATCAAGACTTTTTGAAAGAGGGGAAAGAAATATTTCTAATAACTAAACATTTTTTCTTTCAAACTGGGGTAAAAACACACTTCAGAGAGCCCTATCTTTAATTATCTTGTTTGTTACCATGCACTCACTGGTTATCTTTCCAGCTAATAAAGAGAGACTAAAAATTGCACAGTAGGTCAATCAGCATCTGAAAGAGAAGGATAGCTTCATGTTTTGGTTTCAATCTTTTATTCGCAATATTAACTCAGCTTTTACTTTCAACTGTTGAATGAGCTGTTGCATATTCAGTGTTGTCTCTCCCTTTTTATATTAATGGTTTCAGGATTAGTGTTAAATCTTTGATCTCTGTTACTTAAATTGAAGCATTTTTTTCTAGATAATTTTCTTACCACTATTATTTCTACATACGTTGATTTAATCCTGTGATTTGTTGGGCGGGATTTTACAACCTCGTTTGGACGAGTTTGTAAGATCCTGCCCAAAGCCAGCGAAGATTTGCATTTTGCACGTCCTGGAATTGGCGGGGGGTGGGGGAGGGGGAGGGGGGCTTGTGGTAAAATTCCGGCCAAAGTTTCTCTCTTTTCAAATAGACTGACTTAGACTGACTTTTTTTTTAAAAAAAAGGAACATTAGCCTAAATTCTAGTTTTGCATTTCTCCATGATCATTGTACTGTGCTATCTTACTGTTTACAGTGTATTATGTAAGCTGGTAAGTTTGGCGTCTAGCAGGTACTAAGAATACATTAAAAGCAAATTACTGCTGGAATCTGAAACCAAAAGAGAAAATGCTTGAGAATCTCAGCAGGTGTGGCAGCATCTATAAGGAGAGAAAAAAGCTGACTTTTCAAGTTCAGGTGACCCTTAGTCAAAGCTCAATTAAAAATATATTTATTTCTTTATTTGGGGATGAGCATATTTAGTTAGAAGTATCTCCGATGTCAAATAAAGTATGATTGACTTTTTTTAAAAAAAGTCCTGTGAAGATGACATTTCTTCATTACTTTGGTCACTAAGATAAGGTTTTAATCCATCACACTCGATCTCCTTATCTAAAAACCATGTTACAAGGAACCATATGGGGCTTGTTAACGCTGAGAAAAAATGAGCTGCATTTTTTATCATGCTGCACTAAATATTATTTTTATATTTATGTTAAAACTTTATATTTCCTCTGTACTGAACAATAGCTTCAGTAAAATTTGGTAAAACAATTTTAAAAATTCCATCATTAACCATAACAGTACAGTCTAGGTGCTACTGAATAGGTCAGTGCATAATTGCATCATTTCACTGAGTAAACAGTATTGAATTGGAAGCTTCTGTGTGTAATTTTTGGTTATGCTAAGTTAGACGCAATAGTTCTGTAAATGATTTCAGCACTACTAGAATATGAAGGACAAAATTCATCCACATTCTCCTTCTAATTGACATAGAGTAGCTGATATGCGAAGCATGTGTTAAAGAATGTCTGGTCAGGGCAGGGCAGGGCTGGGCTTATTATAATGTGCCGGATGGTCAGATTACTTTCCAGTCTTCACAGCCTTGGCTCACACATAAAGAATGGCCAGTGCAGCACAGTACTGGAATGCTGTGATGCCTGGATTTATGGTCGTCAGATTGTTAGTATTGTTTTGGTTCCTTCTTCTAAATACAGTTGATAGGGTGGTGAGGGATGGAAGTAGAATAGGACACTTGTATCTGAGTGCTTTACCTCAATAGTAGGTGCCTAAAATGGAAAGCAAGTGTATTCCACTCCAATTTTGTGTATGCAATGGGAAGAATGTCAGTTATGGCTTGAGGGGCCAAGTAGACTATTCCTGCCTCAAAATCATATGTTTACAGGTTGCAGAAGCACAGAAGGTAAAATTGGAGTGAAAAGCTTTAGTTATAAGGAAATTAGAAAAATTGGAGCTCTTTCACCTAAGAATAGAGCAAATTAAGAGATCTGAGATATTTAAAATCATGTGATGTTTGATAATATGGGAAAACTAAATCCACATGTTGTTAAATTCTAACCAGAAGCATCTAATGTCATGAAAAAGAGCAAGATAATTTGAAAGATTTTTTAAAAAATTGCAGTTGGCTATGAAGTTATGGAACTGCCTGCCAGTAATGATGGAAGTAGAATCCGTAAAAACCTTTGAAAAAGAATTAGATAGATATTTGGTGGAAAAAGGTGAATGATTTGAGGGTGCAGCCATGATGGGAAAAATAACACCTTATGTTGTAATGCTCTCAAGTTATGTGGTACTTTATGAATGTATTAATGGAGACAGAAATTCATAGAGGTTCCAGGCTATCAAAATATGAGTAATGCTGCACTGTTACAAGTTTCGGAAGCCTGGCTGCTTTCAACTTTTTTCTTTGTGTCAATTCTGTTTGTGACAGTGAGTGTTCCTCCACATAGTCAGAATGACAGATGCCTTAACAGTATCCATTTAAACAAATCACATGGAATTGTGGCTGCCTATCAAAAAAGATTTAAAGAGGAGAATGTGTGCACTATTCATGCATATTAATAATAGATTTGGGTCGGCAATATTTTTAGTGGGCTACCCAATTCAATGTCCTTTGGCTAATAGCAAAGTTGGCTTTCTTTGCACTTGCATCAGAAGTTCTTGTGAAAATCGAATAGTTTATTTTAAGGGGTGGCTAGTGACTCTTAAGTATGTTTCATCTAGCATGTAAATCTTTTTTTTGTATTCTAATACATATATTGACCTGAATAGTTTAGCGTTGTAGTTTTTTCTTGCTAGTGCTTAGATCAACCGTGGCCAGGGTAATGGTGTGCACCTGAAAGGGAGTCTCAGCTGTACAATATTAGCAGCTGCTTAACAGCTCTATCTATAATATTGCATTGTTCTGTAATTTTCTGTCATGCAGTGCTGTACCACATCTAGTGATGGTTATCCATCAGTCTCTGGTGGCTGTAATAAAGACAAATTGAATTAATAATTGCTAGTTAAATGTCAAAATGATTAAGGCAAGTAGTCTGAATTCCTCAAGTGTAATACAGTGCTTTTGGAAGTTTGTAACCGATAGCATTATTGTGATATAAATAAATCAGGCAACAAACAATTTTTTTTGTCTTGCTGTTTTTCCCCAGCATAACAAATACGATAGCACCACTTTATAAAGCATAATAAAAATTCCATCACCATTGTATTTTAAAAACTGGTTGGAAGGGTAGAGGGGAGATTAGTGGAGGAGAGTTTAATCTATGTTTTATAGCTTGCCAGATCTTAAAATTTATGTAATGTACAATAACTTGTGATTTAGTGAGAAACAAATATGATTAAGAACAACTGGTAGTTGTTAATTTAAATTGTCCTGCAAGTTTGATATATAAATACTTAATGAAGCATAGAATATTGCAGAAATAAGTTCTACAGCAGTATAAAAAAACAATTCCACTAAATGGTTCTTGTAAGTGGTGTCCAAAATTGATGAAACATTAATTAGATCCCTTCAGTTTCCTTTTTTAAAAAAAACTCTCAGTGCACAAGTGATAACTGTAAATAGAATGGTTGCATTATCTAAGAGGCAGCTATATAAATTGCAATACCAAAGGAAAAATCTAGGATAATGTATAGTAGGCAGCAAACTGTTAAATTTTGAATCAAAAAGGCCAATTGGCGTGGGATCTCGGCTAATCAATTATACTTAATTTTGGATGTTTAAAATATAACAGTGCTCCAAATGACAGTGTCGCAATAGGAGTGCTTTTTTTTTTAAGTTCCAAGGAGCAAGATCGGACAGAGTATAGGTGTCAGCCTGATTAAACTGAGTATGAGGTTTTTTTTACCAGAATAAAAATGATCTTGTAATGAAGGCTGAAGTATAGGGGCCACTTAAGCAAGGGGAGGGTTTTCTTTGTAAATAATAGATCAAGAGCACCAACTCTCTCGCCTAATGGATTCGTGTGCGGCATCAGTTTCAAGGACAGAGCATGGTGCAGAACCACAACCGCAAATGCCGGTAATCAGCAGCTTGTGGTTGCTGTTTGCAGCTTTGGGTCAATGAACATTTTGCTATTTACACAACAGTAAAAAATATTTGGGCCTATTATTCCAAATAAGGATATAAATTGTTGGAGGAAAAATAGCAATAACCCTTCGTGGAATGTTGGGTTTTGGACTTTTGTGGTGCCAAAATTAAATCCAGAATAGTTTTTTAAAAAAATTAAATGTGACACTTGACAAAAAAGCATGTCAAAATTAAAACACGAGTTTTAGAGTTTAGCATCACATAGCTTGGCTCTCATCATTAGTAAGATTTTAGAATTCTATGTGGTCGTGGGTGAGCTGCAAGATACTGCAGATAGGGAATTTTCTAGCAAATGTAGCCAGATATTAAAGTACTGGAAAATCTTTGAAGATTCTTTCTCTAACGCTGCCACCTGTCCCCAAATATATTCTGACTGATTGTTGTCCAGGATGTTCTAAGGAAATGCTTAAATTACTTTAACTGCTATTTCCGGAACATGCCATTTTTTTTAGGTGCCACAAAATATTTAAGATATTTATAAAACATTGACTAAACCACACAGCAATGTTGTTGGTTTTAAATGTGCGGAACTTCCAAACACTACCAAGCCATTATCCAGACCTATGTTCTGCTCCTTTTTCAAAAAAAAAGCTGCAAGGATTGGGAATTCTGATACAGATTCTCACACAAACTGAAAGAGACACACAGTTGTTAAATAAACTGAAATGAATTTAGTTGTGTTTTATTTTACTTAAGCATATCATTTAAAGAAGATGTAGGTAATTTATGTTATTAACATTTTTTTTTTGTGAACCCTAACTTGTCTGAAGATTTTATGTATCATCTCTATTCTTGCCTTGTAATTTTAGATACATTGACAACTGAAATTTTATCTCCAACGGATAGCTAACATTGCAAGACCTGTTAACACAGATTATAGGACTATTATCATGTGCTAGTTTTGTTTATGGAGTGATTTATTTTTAAAAGAACTTTAATTGTACAGCATGGATTACAGTGTCTAGTGACACGCTGAATAAATTGTACTTACAACTCTTAATTCTGCAGCTTGCAAAAGTTCTTAAAAATGGGACTATATTTTTGTGCAAGCATTGATCATGATTGCTGGAGCAAATGTGTCCATTCTCATTACAGTCTGGTTATTGCCAGCTTAATCACTGAATGAAGAAATGTCTTTCCATCTCTCTTCCCCCCCCCCCCCCCCCCATGCCTTACCTCTGCTGTACAAACAGAATAAATAGAAGCATCAAGGTTAGGTCCTAGCTGCACCAAAAGAACTGATTGCAATATCAGTGGAATGTGTTCGCAGCAGCTTATGCGGCAGGAATCGAGCACCCTAACTGCCACCCCACCTTTTGAGAAGAAAAATGCGCAGTTGCAAGTCAATGTTATCTGATATTAAATATAAATTCTTAATTATAATTTACAATATGTATTCAGTTACAACTGGATAAATCAATATAATTGTAGAAATGATCGGACATAAGTTTCATTCAAGACTTGCCACTGTGTTACCCAAGTCTGTATGCAGAGAGCACAGTATTGTATGTGTCTCGCTGTATTACCGATCTTCAGTGTTATGGCAGGTATTGTTCAGTGCTGGAAAGCAGAATCTTGACAGCTAATTGATAATCCTGCCATCAGCTGTTTAGACATTTTTCCTTTGTGACATTGGAAAAAAGACAGGAAAGAGAATAGGAAGCTCGTAAATAATGTCAAAAGATCAAGAAATCAATGGTCAGAGGAAAGTGATCTGTTTATTTGGTGTAGCTGCTCTTTTCTGTTCACATTAATTCCGAGCAGTCGTCTTCAGCAGTCACTAAATTTGCTTTTATTCACTCCCTAGGAGATGTAATACAAGCATGAAAGCCTTCTCATAAAGCAGGCACATCAGCAGAAATAGCTTTTACTTAAGTATTGTAAAACAGCGTTTGCCACGATACACTTTAAGCTACATGTCAGTTATCCAGTGAAACAAAGTCAGCTGCAAAAGCAAATAAGTTGGTAATTTGTGTCTCATTTTGATGGAAGAAGGAATCTTTCTTGTATTTAAATTTAGGAAAGTAGGGGCGAAATATGTAGAAATATTGGAAGTAAGTTAGTACGGTTATATTTATTTCCAGTTTGTGTGAGATTCAGTGTGTCCTGTGATGGTGCTGAACCCATCGATTTCTTTCCAAGTTGCACTGTACAAACCTAAAACTAGATAACATTTCTTCATCTTGCATTTGGAAGAGGCATTGTAGATATAGGATTAAGAAACAAACAATTTCTGGACATTTCTAGATGATAAATTTAATTTTCCTTGCTATTTGGAAGCCTCCTTTGAAAATGAATTGGTAATGAATGCATTCAGTATTGCGGAATAGATTTACCCTCTGTTTCAAATAGTTGACGTTATCGGGCTCTGTCATTTGTTCCTTCCTATTTTCTAGCTGCTAATTGATGTTTTTGATGTTGGCAAGAAAATTGAAGAAAATGTCATGTGTGAACCAGAGCGGAAGTTAATAAGATTGACTTCGTTGACGGAATATACAATGAGCGAAGAGACCGCATAATGGGACCGCTGCGAATTTGTGTCCTCTCTTTAGAGCTGAAAATTGGCACCTCACGCTAGGCTGCAGTCGATAACGAAAGATGGAACATTTGCGAAGATTTTTTTTTAATCTCGTCTTTTCACTTTCTCCCCCTTTGCTTTCCTTTTGCTGTGCAGAGCTTACTTGGCCGCGTAAGCAGCTGTGTATCCAGAGGGCTACTGCCCTGGCCAGCGAAAGCCAGAAGCTCAGTCTCCCAGGGCTGACCAACAATGCCTATTTTTAATGCTGTTTTGAGTTTGAAAGCCAAGAGTCCTAAAAAGGTTAGATTAAGATGTGTCTTAAAGAGTGGTATACTCATATCAAGCAGGGTCATTGCATATCCTTTGATGAATGAAAAAAAGGCCCAAACTTTAATCCCACAGAATGAAACAAGTAGCAACATGGCGTCTACTTGAGTTCTTTGTTTTAAAACTGGCAAAAAGCCGAGAATATTTTAAATTTTCCTCACTTAAGATAGAGGTCTTCCAGCCGCGTTCATTGCATTGATATCGAGTATCCAGCATATAGATTCAGAGCAATCGGAATCTATTGTTCGTGTAATTTTGAAACGATGGAAGAATGTTTAATGGAATTGTGCATTTAATTACCAAATGGATTAGTTGGGCAAGCTTGCTGGTTCTATTTGCTTGGTCTTTGGGGAAATGCGCTAAAGCTTTAAGACCCCCCCCCCCAATACCCCCTAAGCGCTTTTTTTTGAAGCCGTTGCACAAAAACGTGGCCTCGGCTAGTGCTGGTCTCCCAAGGATATGCGGTGAGCGACATTATTCAGAGAATAGCCAATTAATTCCGCAGGCTATGATCAGTTAGGGCTTCCTTTCACTTTCTGCCATTTGAAATGCTAACACGATGAAAATTTTTCTATTGGTATATGTCCCTGGGCAAAGCCACCGCCGCAGGCTGCAAAGAGAAAGAACCTGAGAATTTCATTGACTGATGCGAGCAAGAAAGATTGCGATACGTGATTTGCAACCCAAGTGTTTTTGGCTCGCTTGACAAACTAGGCACCCCAAAAAAATTGTGCTCGCCTTCTGACGTTTGTATGCAAGTTCCTCATTTTTGTGATTCATTTTGTGGAACTTAATAATGTATTTGGTGTAAATCTGGCTGCCCGTATTCTCTAATGTTTATGGCAGCGCATTCAAAATGGTTCATGAACATCTTATTGTCTTAAGAACTGGTTTCTGAGACTTTAAAGGCTGTATTGCTGAACCTGGAAAAGCGTTCCTTGGCCAAACAGGACTCCACGTCATCTGCACTCTTGTTATATTGCAAAGTCTAGGTCATGCTTGCTACTAGAGAAGGGAATCCATGAGCGTAATGATATGCACAATTAATTGTTTTTTTAAATTAGAAATTGATCATTCTCATTGCTTTGTAGCGTTGAGTTTCTAGTAAATTGGCTGCCTACAGAATGGCTGTGTTCAGCATATAACCATTTCTGATGATTGCAGAATGACAAGTTGTACGGCAATGGAAATCAGACTGCTCTCCCAAATTGTTAGTAAAAGATGCTGCCTGAGATCGGTATCTAGCTCTTTAGCTGTCTGCAAAGAGTAACACAGGTGGCTCCCTATGGCTGACTTTTCCTGACAAGATGCCATTAGAAATACCAGTCCCGTTGATCAATTCAGTCGACATGACAGATTTGCCGTAAGGCCTAGCTCTTTGAGTACGGGCACTCTGGTTTTTTTTTTCTCTCCCCTTCTTTTTCTTTGCACTAATTGGTGAAAAGGATCTCTGTGCTGGTGGCCCAGGAAACTTTCTGAACACATCTTATTGGAGTGTTGACTTCATTAGAATTGTAAGTGGGACCCCAGTAGCTAGTACAAAAACTTAATTTGTTCCTGAATTGTATTGTAGATGATTTCATTAGCGAACAGTGTTTTGGTGAGAACTGTCTACATGAGAGAATCTTTTTTGTAACAAATTTGCATGAACCTTTTCACAATTTTAATGTAAAATCATGGTGAAGGCTCTTGCAGTTGATTTTTTTTAAAATTTTGTTTACAGTACTTTTTATTTCTCATAATTAACAGAATGGATTTTATTGTTGACATAAATTGTCACTTTGACTGAATACATTTTACAATAAATGCAATCCTTCTAAACTCAAATATTAGCATCCACAGCTAGTATTCTCTTAATAGTTAAAATTAAGAACAAAATTAGCGTAGCAGATTTTTGTATGAAAAAAGTAATTGATTTATTTGTCTTTTACAAATGTGTGCAAAAATTTTGAATAGCAATTTAAGTATCTTTCTGACCAATAAGGTTAATTTTTCAAGTTGGCATGTGTGTTTGGTGTAGAAGAAATAACTGTAGTTCCCAGTGAGTGATCTGAGCTCTAATCTGTGGGCCATTTTATCATACTAAGGTTTGTATTTCAATTTTTTTTGTTGTTGTAAAATCATTTCCGAATCTAATGAAGCAGTTTCCTACTTGAATCCGTTTTTACTCTCTACTTGAACTTCTTAATGTCTTTGCTTTTCCAATACAACACTGCTAGTTATGTTAGTGTTTTGTGTGGCTGTTTCTATAACAGCTACAGTGTTTTTTTTATGAAAAAAAAGTAACTGAATAATGGCTATAGATCCTGTGGTTGTCTATCTAAAAAAATCCACAAAATAAGTTACGAATTTAACTTAATTGTGACTTTTGTTTCATTTTGTTGTAAATATTAAATTACTTCAAATAAGGATTTCGTAAGTCTGTGCCAATTAATCATCTCCTTAATGATAAAATACTGGTGTAGATACGGCGAAAACCCGTATATACTTGCGCATTGAAAATTCCTGACTCCTGCAGTGCAGACAGCAATAAAGGTAAAATTGGTTTTTGTTTGACATGTTTTAATAAATTATGCTGTTAGTCTGAACAGATTAAGATATTGGTTTAGAATTAGTTGTTTGCTAAAATATGCACTATTAACATTATCAAGCTGTCTATTGGTAAAAAAAATCAGACCTGACGAGTGTGAAGAGCAGCACATCGAGAATTGGGCTTTAAACCCTCTGCGGATCGTAAAAAGGATCAAAGAAACTTGTTTTATGTGTCTGTGCGAGACTTTGAAGTCTTCACTGCACCTACAGCACTGATTTCATCAAGTTCACTAGTGTCTTAATAGCAGATCAATAACTTTCAAAGTCAGTGAGTTAATTTGATACTCGGGCTGATGTGATCGTGCTGTGTAAGTAGAGGTAGCGGGAGCTGTCTGCGGTAAATGTTCTGTCAGGCAAATGCTTTCTGCACCCACCGCTTCAGAGTCAGCAGCCTCTAACTTCACTTGGTTAGAAAGCTTCAAACCTGACAGTTTTCATAAACACCCTCCAATTTCTCTTTTCCTCGCTCCCCTCTTCTTTTTCAGGAGCAAGTAAAAGTAATTTGCACAAAGACGAAGCTAAATGAAAACGCATCAACAATGGATTCTTCGAAAATGTTTCAGGGTGCACTTCTAAAATGAAATGGCACCAGTAACCGGGTTAGATAAACAGGCATATTTTTGTGCTTTTGCAATGTTTTGTCTCAAATTGGAGAGGGGCGAAAAGGATTGAGCAAGACAAAAGAAAGCGGGCAAGGGAAAAAAAAATCTTAAAGCTGAAAGAAATGTTTTCAGGAGATTTGCCATCTGCACATGGAGCTCCAGGGTTGTTTCAGCGGGGTCAGATTGGCTCATCAGAGGACAAAACTCCAATTTAGAATGTTCATCTAAGGATTGCTAATGGTATTAGGAGCAGCCAGTGGGGTGGTCAGTGAGAGCAGTAGATTAGCTTGGCAGCCATAGTCGCTTGACCCAGACCCCCTCATTTCACTGGTCAGATGGCATTAACTGTCGCATCTGTCAGTTTTCTCTTTTTTTCCTTATCTTCCACCTCTTCCTCCTTCCTTCCCAAATCGCCGTTTAAATAAAATAGCTTTAATAGGTTTTAAAAGCGAAGAGTAAGAAAACCGAGTCCTGTGAGCAAGGAAAGGACCAATGCTACACTTCCCGTTTCTGGTGCATTGGGGTTATACTTTGTAGGGGTGGCCGAGGAAATTCAAAACACTTTTTTTTGGGTTTGCCTTTCAAATGACTTTAGCCCAAATAGTCGTCTTTCTTTAAATCTGCATCTGAACCTTTCCACCGTCTCCCGTTATGAATCCACTATGAGCACCATGGCGGGTGTCTGCAACTAATATAAAATAGATCTTGTGCAAATTTAATGAAAATCTAGGGAACAAAAGCTTGAGAGAGGCGGGGAGAAAGTAAATATGAGTAGCAGCAAAGGATGTTTGCTGGGGGTTTATAGTTCTTTATGTGAGATCAAGACATGTAGCGTGACTTTACACGCAGGGAATTTTAGTGATATTTAGCTGCGAAGGCAACTATAGAAACATGGTTGAACTAAGTTGCCTTTTGCTGCCGACGTTCATGACTCTCCTTAAATTCCCACAGAAACTGTCAGCATTAAAAGGTTAGGACGCTGTTTCTAAATGTGTTTTAAGTTTGGTCTTTTATAACAGCGGGATAATTTTTTGCAACATATATTATGGTATCGTAAGGTCTGCACAAAGTATATTTGGCATACATTTTTTAAGAGTATTTTTAGCAGCATGCAGATGCAATTGAGAGAATAATCATGATTGTCAATTGCTTTTAAGGAAGTGTTGATTATAATATTTGTGTAGGAATTATTTAGGATCCTGTCTTTGAGTTGATGTTGTTAAGACACAAGATAGACACAATTATCCCATGTGGGTTATAACAGTGCATTCCTTATTCAAATGATGCAGAATTGGGAAGAAAGATTCTTTCTTCATTCCAGAAAGCTCTGAAGAAAAATTTCAGACAGCTGTCGAAAAAGATATGCCATTCTTTTAATTTTTATCAGCCACCGTGCCGCATTTGTAAGTTCGACTTGTACATCTTGTTTGCTTTTTCTTCATACTTAATAGCCTTCACTTCATTAAAAGTGTATTAATCTGACTGTTCGTCCCCAGGGGGAACCCATAAGATGTTTTTTTTTGTCTCTTATTTTTTTTTAGATTTGCAAAAAAAATCTAGCAGATTTGGACCCTGTCAGTCAGAAATAATTGTGTTCTTAATCTTGTCCCTGATGGATGGCTCGGAGTTCAGCATCAGGCCAGCTCCAATGACAAATACAGTATTAATATTCATTAACCGCTTTGACAATGCTAATTTTGATGCAGTAGTAAAGGGCCTTCCAAAGTTAGCGGCCAAAGCATCAGAGCTGTAGAAGGTGGCAAGATAATTTGTGCTGGTTTGCTGAGCTGCAGCTTTCAAAGTAAACCAAAGCTAGGTAAAAAGTTCTGAAGTATTGTGAGGCAAGGCTGCGGAAGTAATACGATCACAGTCCGCCAAAAATTTGACATCTCCGATGAAGCTTGTTTGACTGAAATTTCAACCAAGTTGTAACAAAAAAAAGCATAACATGGTAAGTCAGCGCATTTTTTTGATTTTGTTTAATCTTTTGATCTTTTCAATTATCACCATTTGAAGATCAATAGTCATTTTTTTTCCCTAGTATCCTTTAAAGGCGCTCAGTGGTGTCATTCTGCGTGTGTTAGTAACGCAGGCTTCAAAAGTGGGCAGGGAAGCTTTATGGAACCGCTTGCCACACTTGGCTGCGGCAAATATTAGAGCTCAGATACACAACTTGCTAAGTTGCCTTTTTTTTTGTTTAAAAAAGAAACTTTGAATTGATATATCAAAATCATTTCATAGTTCAGCATTTCCCGGAGGTCATGTTTAAACTGAGCTGGCTATGTGGGCAAAATAAACGGTAGGTTTAGCCTTTATATACCTTGGGGGTAGGGGGGGGGGTGCAGTGGTGGGGGGGAAGAAATACTTTTTTTATGTGTCTCTCTCTCTCTCTCTCTGGTCTGGCTTCAAAAATACCAGCCAATTTAACATTATGGGAGGCTGCAACTGGTTTTAATGTCGCCAAGAAAGCAAGCAACTGTTGTTCTTTTGTTCCTCTCTGAAAACTGTTGGTGTGATTTTTGGGGCTGGTTCTGATCAAATGAGTGCTGCCATCTCATTATCTCTTTCCCATGAAGCAAGGTAATTCACTGAATAGACCTGAACTTGAGCATCTTTTCCTGGAGAGCTGGAGTTGGATGTAATCGCTTCGCGTCCCTATCTCAGCAGCATCTCGGCTGTAAGTGGCTCAGGTAGGGTGCTGCCCCCCAGTGGATCTGCCCACATCGCAAAGAGCCGGCTGATTTTATGCTGTAGCACAGGAACGGCAGCATGTTTGAATTCAGGCAGTGTGAAGCATCGTAATTTGAGCAGGTGTAAATGGTAAGTTAGCAAAATTTTTAAGAAGGACTGAACGCTCGAAAGCATTATTTTCCGATTTGACTAATATGACATCGAGGTTAATTGTGCTTTGGTGCATGTTTTGTTTTAAATTGAGATTTCATGGAAAACTTTTCTGGTGGGTTGGGGGGGTGAAACGAAAAAACTATTGGGTAATGGAAGTATTTAGAATTCTGTTCTTGATGTAATGTCTGAAGTTAATCGGAGTTGGCAAGTTTAATTTGCAGTCTCTCTTTCCCACAGCATGTTTTTGCCTTTCCCTCCACCAACTCCCCCCGGCCTCCTTCCCCCTCCCCCAGTAGATGCAAGGTAAATATGTGAACTGAAAGGATCTGGTATTTTAAGTGTTCACCTTTCGTCGTCTGTGTGGCGAGCTTCCACCGCCCCCACCCCGCTCCTTTTTTTTTCTTCTCACATCCTCCAATCCCAAAGAAATCTGTGTTGAAGTTGCCCATCCTTTCTGTCGCACTTAGCGTTCATTGTGCTAAATGATTAGTAACTGTCCATCATCAGCAACCAAACTCCCAGTTTACTTAAGAAATTGCACGTGTGACAAAAGAAGCTGCTGGAGTGTGGTGGCCACCATGAATAGAGGGAGGGAATGTAATTAGCTGCCTCGTTGTTGGGCTTTTTATATGTCAAACTGTAGCCTCATTGCCTTTGTTAGCGCCTGTATTGCACCATATAAAGGGAATTCAAAGGTTTTGTTTTGGTATTAAGGCCTTAAAGATTTCTGGCCGACACTTTGCACGCGAAGGCCAGATTAGTGCAGAGCACGAAATAAAGAGGGAAAAAACCGCACGGTGTTTTGTTTCCCCTGTTCTCGTGTCTTGTCACTTTTCTAATCAGGCAGATAGACGGGAAGGAAAAGTGTGTGGCATCTTCTGCAGAGCCTACGGAATGAGTTTTTTATTTTTAAGAAAACTGAATGCCTGTAAAGTTTGTTTTTAAAAAGTTGTGTTTTTTTTTGGTTGGTGGGAGGGTATCATGGGCTCTATGCCACCTATATTCATGGTGGAGGGGTAGGAGGGGGTGTGGGGGTGGGGGGGGGGGTGAGCGTGGTTAATGGGAACATTTCATTACTTTTTGCTTCCATTGTGAAAAGCATTTTCTGGAACATATGAGCTGCCCCCAATTTGGAGATGGAGAGGGTTTTGTTTGGGGATGCAATTAGCGACGGGAAGCAGTATGCAAAGAGCAACTCGGAAAGAGAATCCTTGTAATACAAAAGCTGCTCTTGTATATTGTGTGTAGCTGAGGTCAGCCAGTAGAAGCTGCAGTGAGGTCTAGTGCTTTGCCTTTTCTCCACCCTGTTTACTGTTGTAATTAAAAAAAACCTGCTGGGACTGATGGCAAGACCTCACAGGTGTCTTTTTTTTAAACATATATTTTTGTATATTTGTATGTATATGAATCTGTGTGCGTGAGATATATATTATAGTGTCACTGTGTCAAAGAAAATAGAGCATTCTTGCAACTCTACCCCCAGAAGTTCAGCGTGAGGGGTTTGACATTCCCACAGATGTGACTGCATGCTACAGTTTGTTGATCATGCTCCCTTAACCAATGCTTGTCTCCTCACTGCTGCACTTATTGATACCTTTCCATATAGAGTTGCAGCATTGTCATTTTGGTAATCCTAGGAGAGTTGTGGGCTTTGAAAAGAAAATAAATAGTACGCATGGGGTTATACCCCTGTGTGCGGGCTTACTCATTTCTAAGTGAGCGTTTTGGTGCAGTGATCTATGTTATCGTTTGAGTGTGTCCTAAATTTTGGTACCTGCTACACGGCAGACAGAGGACTACACCAGGACTAAGATGTTACTAACGGCAAACTTGAATGAGAATGTTGGTTCTAAAAACACCAGGCCACAGAAATGGAAAGCTTTTGATCTTTTGAGACATTTTTTTTAGTACTTTTTTAAGAGGAAAAAAAGACGCTAGGAAAACCACGAAGACACAAAGCGCAGTCGGCACCAAGGCAAGAAAGAAAGGGGGGAAAAGTTGTAGAGGTTAAGAGACAACAGAAGATAAAGCAGCATGTACCCGAGGGATGCGATTTTGCTGGGAATGGAAGAAGGGAACAATAAAGGAGGAACGCTAGCCTCTGGGTTCTCCTTTCTCCATCAGTTTGGTTGCTGGCATCTCAATCTAAACAGCTGGGTAAGTTACCATATGCTACAGTGCACGTTTGTGTTTTATTTCACTCGATGGGCTTCAGATAAGGCCAGTTACTGTGGTTAAGAGGTGGTCAGTAAAGGCAAGCGACCTTCTATCCAATACTTGAAACTGTGACCTTTGTGTTGCCGCTTTCAGAAGAATCTGTCTATGAAGAAGAAACAAAAAAGGAAAATCCAATTGCAGGCAGCATGACATTGGGATTTCTTCAAAAAAAGTTGATTTAACCAGCTCAATACTGATTTATTTTTCTCGATAGCTGCTTACTATGGGATATTCTGCACTCAGATTTCAGTGCAGAATTTACATTTGAGCATTGTACCTGATTAATTCTGACATTACGCTGTCATGCTTTCATTTAGTTAAATTTAACTTTCAAAATTTAAGTGAAATATACTCAAATGTCTGGAGGTAGAGTTGCTTCCGTGGCTCAATTGTTGAAGCTATTTTGAAAGCAACAGTGTGCAGATGATGTACAAAACTAAATATATAACAGAGACTTTTAAAATAAAAATCTATGCATGCCATTTTCAAGGGGGTAGGTAGGGAAAAGGTTGTATTTTTTTCTTAACTGTTACATTATCTTCCGTTGAATCCTAAAAAGCGAAGTGTTTTAATTTATCATCTTCAACCAAAATGCTTTACGTATTCAAAAGAAGTATTGCTAACACTATAGAGTAATTTATTCCCTACCCTATATTCTTTCTCTTTAAAACCTTAAATACATTATCCGTTATTGCTGACCAGATTGCACACAATGATTTGCTATATTGAAGGTTAGACTGAACTGCTGTTTTGAAAAAAAAAGGCTTAAATAAATTATTAGAAGCGTGGCACACTTCAGATATAACAGGTAATTGTAGAATCTTGTAGACAGCAAGTTGGTGTTCTCGAATGTGCTCATTTTCATTTAGATTTTTGCAAGGGAGCGAAAGATTTTCTTAAATGTTTAAAAAGGAAAATGTGGAGCATTTCTGAACAGTCTTTTTGAGTTTGCAGGAAAACCTCATTTTTGAGGTTTTGGCATGTTTTTGTACACTGTGGGGTGATGTAACAAAAGCCTTCCATTCAATGATATTTTAGAATGTACCCAAATGATGATTTGGTCTAATATTATGCATTCTGATTGGATTTAAAAACAAATCCTGATGTTTTTCTTAAATATGTATATAGGTTGAGGTTTTCATTTGTATATGTATTCCACTGCTGTGGGGCTGTCTTTTCCCTGCTATGAACAAAATTAGTGCCAGATGTTCTGAACATACCACCAGAACAAATAAAACGAGCATTTTAAAGCTGATATTTTATTATTTTATTGATAACCATTCCCTGTGATTTCCCCTCCTCCATTATAATTAAGCAACTAAACATTTTTATATCACTGTTGTACTTCACTGTCATTTCATACTTGGTATTTGCTGGTATTTGAATAACAAATACGCAAACGTGTCGAGTGTCCTGCGGGACATTTTTTTTAACAGCAAACCGTTAGCATTCCTGTGTGAATTGCTTAAAGCATTAAGCATGATGTGCAATAACTCTTTATAGAACTTGTTGATGTTGAAGTAATAATGTCCAGAAGTTTCAAGTTGCATATTATATTTTAGCAGTATATAAAAAAGCACAATTATTTGAAGTGATATGAAATTGCGTCATTGTGGACATGAGTTAAATTTTTTAAACACATGTAAGTATAGTACCTATCATTTACAAAATTGAATCTACCTTTTGTTGGTCTCTCTCTTGCTATATTTTGATTTGTCCCACCCGTGCCCCCCTACTCCTCCCACCCCCCCTTGCCCTTGCATTTCAAAATACCCACATGTTGTTTGGGTTTTATTTTTGTTTTTTTTAAGCCTGGTAGACTACACCTGATACAGTGAAATTATTTATTAATTGAGAGGGTGCATTCACTTGATGACTGATTTTAAACCTTAATGTACTCTAATGACAAAACTGATGGTTTGTGGTGAACATTTTGGTCTGATGTTGGAAAGCTGCAACATGATTGAATCAAGAGAGATAAACAGAAGTAGTAGATAAATTTGTTTAAGGAAGTGCTTAGGACCATTTGCGATGGAAATTGATCAGGCTGCTTTTTAATTGTGTCGGATGAATGCAATTTTAACAAACACTGAAATAGTTCCGTGTCCTCTTCCCTGTATTGCAAACCTGCTGTTAAAGATCAATTAATGACTTCAGTTTTTGACAGCTCCAATATGCACTTGATTGCCACTCAAGATTTTTATATTTGTTTAGTAGTAATTGGATAAAGGAAATATTTTGCTCTCCATGTGGGTGTTCCCATTAAGAGGCCTCAACTATATTTTGTTGCTTAATCACTTAATATGGTAATTTCACTGATTGAAACTACATTAATGTTACTGAGAGGAGCTCTAGGCAGAATGATAGCCACAAAGGTACTCTCGTCATTTTTCATATGTTTTGAAGGCCATGTGAATATAATCATTACAAAAAAAGGTAAACCTTTAGTGTAGATTTATAAAATTGTCCCATTGTCTTTTTTTTCCCCCTCAGTTTTTCTTGCTCGCACACGAGTGACTTCTGTTTTATACTGAAATGAATACTTGGATTTGAGCCTTAGTGCTGCTATTTATCAGGTCACATGCTTGGCAGATGTCTTGTACTGCTGGAATTTGTCAACCTGAAACACCAATCGATCATTGCCTGTCAGTTAACTTTCCTTGTACTACTTGTCCAGTCTGGCACACATATCCTACACAGAGTTCAGTCATTGTACTGTGGACTCTGTGAAACTCTTTTATACGTTAGACTGAACTGCTGTAAGTGCAAATTGATTTTTTTTCACTGAAAGGAGTGATGCTCAAGGTTCCTCTCAATAAGCATACATGCATTGTAAGAAAGGGTAACTGCTTTGTAATGCTCAACCTTTCTGCCTTCAGGCTCAATCTTATCAGAAATAAGAAACAATCATTTAAATGAATGCACAATTGATAAAATTACATGAGTATTGAGATCAGTATCCATATTCACTCAAAATGTATGAACTGAACCATAAGATTTATCTAAAGCTGACTAAAAAAAATTAATATTAAACTCAAAAGATTGGATTATTCAATAGCTAACTTGGGCCGATAACTACAAAAGTTTTGTCACTGACAAATATTTATTAGGTTAGTAAGGGCAGATATCAAGTATGTTCTGAAAAAGAATCATATGGATTAACTATTCATTTTAACATGCTGTAATTGCCGAAACTTCTGATATTATATAAGTTACACTTATGGGTTACTGTCGAGAACCTCCCAAATGTCAATCTCAAATGCTTTTTTTTCCTATGACATCAAGACTTATAGATGGCCAGTGTATGTCTAAAGCGGGTGGAATTACTAAAGCGGTTGGAATAAAGGGCTCCTTTCAGTAAGCCACTGCAGTTGCAATGGAATGCACCCTCCATTTGAGTTAACTCGAATATTCTTGAGCGGTAGTTAATGTACTATAACATGCAGTGATATCATGTTAATCCACCTTTTCTGCTTCTTCATTTGTGGTCTCCTGTTCTTAATGTTTATCTTGCAGCTTTAATTACCCCTTTAGAAGACATGTGAGCCCTGGCTACACATTTCAGTGTGGGCTCATCAAGCCCCTGTACACACTACCACCTCCCCCTTCTAAAAGATACCAGTTTGTTTTTTCTGCTCCACGTTAGTTTTGCTATGAGGTTCAGAAAATGGCGATTGAGAAAATCTTCCAAATTGAAGTTTCAATGTTTTTTCATTGCGGAAATTTTTACAAGTGCCTACTTTCAGTTATTTACATATAGGGAAAGTAGTATGTTGAAGAGGTGAGTTTGGTTTGCTCTTGAATACATAGTCTGACATACTTGTGAATTTGTCTTTTGAAATCCGAGCGCCACTAAGGTAGTCATTAGGAGGAAAGTTCTTGAGAATGCTGCCCTAACAGAGAGGTGACTGTTTCACTGAAATGCATTAAAATCTTTCTCCTCCCCAAAATGTGCTCAGGACTAATATAGCTGAGTACTTAATAGTTTAACATAAGAAATGTATTTAATAACAGTAGTCCTCTGGCAAATGATTTAAGAGGATAGTAGGCCCCAAAGCTGGATTTTAGTTTAGTTTGCTTCATACAATTTTAACAATTGGGTGGCCAGAAAGTGGTCTTTCTTTCTTGACAGCTGGAACAGCGTGGAAATATGTGAGAGCATTCTGAAGAGGTTTTGTACTGCCTGGTCATGCAGTTTTGTCTTGTATGCTGTCGTGTCAGTGGTCCTGTCATCGTTTGTTGGAGGAGAAGAGGAGCCTCTTTCTGAACAGGAGAGTTTTACTAGTCAATGAAGGCCTTGTCCCTGGGAACAATGGCCAGTTAACAAAAGGGCAAGACCTTGGCCAAAAATGAGCTGTATAATACTGTGAAAAGGGCGCAGACCACTGTATAAATAAGAATAGGAAAAGTAGATTTGAAAGAAAATGCTTACTCAGGTGTGAAGGGTTTCTTTTCGGTGGGTGAGAATGTGAAGGAAAAGTTGAATGAAAGTATGTATTTAAATTTTGTCCTTTAGGAAATCCATCAACTTCTGTTAATGGAAAGTTATCATTGTGCAAAATTTAACTGTCAATAGCTCTTTTATTTTTTAAAAAAACTTTTTTTTAAGAAAAAATGCAGTTGGGCATAATTGACCAGCAATTAGGGAGTTAATAGAGAGCAGACTTTCAGAATGAGAGAATGTAGTGTTGCAGACCATTAAGATTAGTAACTTTGGAACAGTAAGCCATGTCTGGGTACAGCCAAGCTCAGGGCTAGTAATTTAAGCAAAGCATTGGACTTGCCAGAATTAGCCTCGGGAAGGCAGCCTGACAAGCCCCCTTGTGTAGCTGCTTTTGTTTTATTGTACTTTGAGCACAAATGCACTTTTCAGACCCAATCTTTCTTCAGCTGCACAGAACTGCAATGAACGCAATAGGGGTGCATTCAGTAGAAGGGACTGGCTAGAAAGACGGTCACAGCCGTTCCAGTTTGTTTTGCCTGCCTCTTGATTAATGACATCAGAGGTGAACGGCAAGCTTTCATTTCTCTCGGGTTACCATTTTAAAAAAAATGCGGGGAGGGAGTATGAGTGTTCAATCAATCTTTGACTGCCACATTCCTGATTGTGAATACTGTGTAGGGTCCACCCTAGTGAAATATCTCCCACTGCAGCTTATTTGGAATGTGATGCTTAAGTACACTTGAAAGGTCAGAGGTTGATTCTAGAGTTTCCTGAGTAAAGTGTTGTGCAATGATCCAAGAGGAGGGGTTTCCCTTCACAGCCTGCCCACTGCCACTGTTTGATGGACAGTCCCACTTCCTACAGGCATTTCCTTCATTTCCTCCCTTGGCAGCAGCTTCATATTCTAACATCCTCTTTCCTTCATGTAATCCCAAATAACACATTTTTAAAAAGAGCAAAGTGACAAGATTATTTGATACAGTTTTCCACTGATGGCTACTATAATTAAGGATGGAAATTCTACCAGAGGGATAAAAATGCTTAAGTTCGCCAATTGGGAAGGTGTTTTTTTTGGGGGGGGGGGGAGAGTGGTTATTGGAAAACAAGGCTATAAAATCTGGTACAAAGCCATGCATTTTATACTTCCACCATGCAGGTGTGTCATGCATACAAGGCCACAGGTTTGTGGTTTTCACAGGAAGAACGGACAGCGTCACAGAAGGTGATCCCTAATCTGTAGTAGAAGTCATGTTTATTGATAACGCAGCAGTATGGTTCTGTCTATAAGTGATTGTAGTTTTATATCTCCAGCTTTTATCATACATCTCTTTTGCAATGTATATTTTTAACAGGTGAAGTTAATGAAAAATCACTTAATCACATAAGTTAAAAACTGCTAAATATGTTCTAAGGGGCATTTTGTTTTAAAATAATACCCACCCCCCACTCTCTCACCTATTCCGGAAATAATTACTCATCCTTAATGAAATAAACTAGAATATGATTATTTCTCTCTGTTCTCCAGTTTACAAGTATGTCATATTAGGAAGAACTCCATAACGATGATGAACAAATGAGCTATGTACGAAGCTGATGTATTTTGATTTTTTTTTAGAAATCTTAAGTGCGTATGTTACAATCAAATGCATTCATCATTTTCTTGGGTGGTGTCTCTCAAAGAACAATGGAAAACTTTAGGAATTGGAGAGTATTCTCACAAGAACAACTTGTATTTGTACACGATAATTACACTTTTTGTCCCCCGCTCCCCTCAATTACCTATTTACACTAGTTGCTTTTAGTTCAAAACAAAAGTGGTCTGAGTAGTTTTTAACTGAATTCAGTTGCTGATGTGTGATTTAGGGTGTGAGCGTTCCATGCTCACTAGTACTTAAATGTAGATACCGATCATCAGGTTAGAAATCTGTGCCTGAGAACTGAATAAACATCGCTGCAGTTACTAATTGCTGAATCTTGATCATTTGGACTGTGCATATTTTAGGCTTTGCCTAAAGAGTATTTTTCTCCTTTGCATGTTATTGGAAGTCAGATTTGGTTTAAAATCCATGCTAATCATTGACATTGAAGAGATGCCCCATTGACTTATTCTTCAACATTTTCACTTGGCTTGAAAATCAGGTGTGAAAGTTTTTCTTTAAAAAAAGGAAATCCGATCTACTACTTGGAAATTCTTCTTACATTTTTATGAATTAAATCCATAAAGTACATTAAAACAAAATGAACAGCCGCCAGATTGGCAAATGAGAAGTTACTGAATAAAGTCTTCCTCCATTACTGTCTTGTCTTAATAGATGATACTTATCTGATAACTGTACTTCCTTGAAATACACTAACACTGACATGTGATTTTTAAAATGAATATATAGAACTTGGGCTAGGTCTAATTTATTCCCCCATTTTGTAGTATTTATGATCAAGCAACTTTTATTTTTTTCTGTCCTTTTTACCACTATCTTTCATACTTAACTCTATGACTGGTGTAATCTGAAGAGTTGCATTGTCTTATGGATGATTACTACCTTTTGTATTATGATATTTGGTATGCTCTACAGATTTTTTTGTAGCACCTGATTTGCTAATGAGTTTTATAGGGTATCTGAATTCAATCAATTTGGCAACACTGGATAACTGGACTGCAGTATCGCGTGATCCAAAATAAATTTGGATGAAATGTAAATTGCTGGTTCGCTATGTTTCATGCGTTAAGCTGTCCCTCAGTAAACAATATTGATTTAGTTTGTTTTTAAATCTTTGTGAATCCTAGCAAATACTTTTTTTCTGGAGTGAGAAGTGTTCCTTTTTATTGTTATTTTCTACTCCCTTTCTCCCACTTCCACCACCCCCCCACCCTGTGTTTCTCAGTTTTTTCTTTGCTTTCTACTAATCATCTGAACATGGGTAAAATGCTGATTTTACTATTTTATTATGTTAGTTTTCAATTATTCATCCAGAAAGTAATTAGTTTATATTTTTGGTGAATTTTGTGTTCCTCTTTCGGATGATATTTGAGCCCTTTGTATCAAATGATCTCAGTCCAGACAAAGCACTGACCATTTCTTGGAAAGCCTCAAAAATCCAACATTAGCAAAATTACCCACTTGCAAATAGCTATGACTTCTCACTTAAAAATATTCTTCGGGCTTTTCTGAATAAAACTGATTATTTAGTGTAACATTTGGGTAGTTTGATGCCTTAGAATTGTGCCTAACGAAATTGGATTGAGACTTGCACAACTCATCTGAGCCCCTTGCAGCCAAAAGAGAAAGAGTAACTGCTGTTGTGTACAGATCCGAGCACTGTGGCTTAACAAAAAAAGGGTGTGGTGGAAAATATGTATGATTTCATTTTTAAATCCACATTGCCGTGAATGGCAGTTAAAGCTTAAAATCTATCAGAATAGAAGGCTGGAGCAAAATAACATCCAAACACTTAGAATAGTGTGAGTGATTGAGAAGGATGTGGAGAACTATTTTACGCCAAACGTGTAACTAGGCTTGTTATTTACATGCTCAAAATGGGGCAAGAGTTGAAGTTAATCTTAAACCTTGGCAAGGTATTAAACAGAGGGTTGGATCAGTTCCTGGTTAATCAGCAAAGGGGTAGTTCAAAGGTTGCAGCAGGTCAAGTCCAGATACAGCTGAGAGAGTGAACGACTCTGTGCATATTTCTTTGGAAATGTTCTTGCGGTTGTGTCAGATCTGTGTTCTTTGCAAAGAAGGTAATATTCTAACTACTGTGTTCCTGTGTGTTAATGCATGTTAAATTAATGCTCTTCTTCACTAACCTGGTTGAAATATTAACCAAATAAATAGATTTTGAAGGGAATGCAGTGCAGGATCAAAGAAATCTTTAAAATAAGACAGATGGAAGTCAGATTGTATTGGGCCCTAATTGTTTTTTTTGTTAATAAATGTTTCATTACAATTGAAATTAGTTTGTTGTTGATGATGGGATGGGACGTTCAAATGATTTATGAAGGGGAATAAACTGAATCATGATCTATTCTATATTGTCCATGCCTCATATAAACTCATTACAACAGTAGCAGGCGCCAATTAGAAACAGGAGAGACTGTAGACAGTAAATAACTAGCTGTAGCCTCCTGCTGTTTGCTCTCAGGATTCTACAGCAAATTCTTTATGAAGCATAAACTTGCAGGAGACTTATGATGCCAGTAGACAGAGCCTTCACGCAAAGTGCAAGCAGCTGCAGACTCCACAGCTGAAAATGCCCTGTAGCATCATGATGAAATCTTTGTGCTAAAGTTCAAGGTTTTACTTCTCATTTGCTTCGATGAGAAGCAGATCTGTTTTTTTTAAAGGTTCTCCTGGTTGTTTATGACTGCTTTTTGGTTTACAGTGATACCAAAAGTCTAAGTAGTAACGGTATTAACCCTGTGAACTCTGCACATCAATTGTGATTTTTCAAAAATGCACATTCCTGCGCGTAACCTCAAAAAGTCGCTTCTGCGCATTTTGCATTGAGGATAGCTAAAATTGAACCAGAAAAGGCTTAATACCATTATGGTTTTGTAAGTTCAAAAACATTCTCTTAGTTACTTTTTTGAATAAACTTTTTTTAATCTTTTAAAGAAAAATGCAGTACTGATCTACTATTGCTAGATGTCACTGGTGGGTCCACATAGAAATGGGTGATAGGGCACAAAAAAATCAGAATGAGTTGAGATTGGATGTTTTCAGGTTTTTATTTTAGTATGAATCTTCCATCTAGTTTACTGTTGGTTTCTTTTACCTTTTAACAAAGATTGAATTTAAATCATGTACTCACTTTCCTTTGTGCACGTATATGATAGCAATTGAATAAAGCAGATGACATAAATAATTGTCTTTTTTAAAGTATCGACAAGACACGTGAAAATATTTCCTCAAACTTGAGGTTAAAGGCCCATTTTTGTATCTATATTTAAATTCACAGTACGATAACTTGGGGATAGGAACTGAATGCTGGCTTTGTCAACCCACATCCCCATAAGCAAATAGTGTGTTGGATCTCATTTATTGTAAAGGCTTATTGTTGCACAATGACTCTTTGGTTATTGTGGTTATTTTAATGTTGATGTTAATCAAAATAGGCTTTTATAAAAATTGTTCCTTGCCCTTGTGATTGGTCTTTTGGGCTGTAATGGTTACGGAGTTTCATGGACAAGTTCAGTTGGAGTCAATAAAATAGACAAAAGGATTAAATAATATTTCTGTTCCTGAAAATTCATAAACTGCGCTAAATATACCAGATAAAAGCAAAGCCTCTAAGGTGATGACAGCTGTTTTTTGTTACAACCCAAAGAAAAATTGTATTTTTCACAATTTCTCTTGATTGAGTTTTTCTGGACAACTGTGTGAAATGGTTCATTTCTAATGGAGTTTTCTTTTGTGTGTTGACTTGATGAAATGTGGATGTTTGCGAAGTAACAAAAACCTGATTGATAAATTGTAACAGATATGGTTGCTTTAGTGCAGAGTGATTCAAATCACTCTCCTTTGTTACAATTCTTTTAAATTGATAGCAGAAGAGAGATGACATATATCAAAATAAAATCTGACTGGGAACCATTCATCATCTAATGCACACCTCTGATTTTTGACAACACTTAATATGTTCAAGTGTCCCTTGTTGGAGGCTCCCTTCAACTCAATGCCATTAGTCTTAAGTTATGGTTCATCGATTGGTTGCTGTTGTCTAACTCACTCCTTTCCTGTCTTTCTTTTGGCAGTCTAACAAAGTACCCGTTGTGCAACATCCCCATCACGTCCACCCGTTAACGCCACTGATAACATACAGCAATGAACACTTCACACCAGGTAACCCTCCACCACACTTACCAGCAGATGTGGACCCCAAAACAGGTAGGTAAAGGGGGAACAAGAAACACTTCACTGATAATGCTGCACACTTCTGAGATCAGAGTACAATTCAGATGCAAATGTTCTGAATTTTCCTTTACTCAGAAGGCATTAGGGGAGATCCATGTCTGCACACGAAAAAAAATGACATTGATTGTTATTTGTCTTCTATGTATTTGCAGTAATCCACATCAACAATGTAATTGAATTTAAATGTTGTACATTCCATGCCAGAATGTTCCATGTGTCATGTTGCCAGCAATGAATGACTTTCTGATGGAAAGGTGAACTTTTTCAAACATCAATTCAAGCCAGGTATTGTTCCTGCTGCCTCCATAGGTGATTTATAAATGGGAGAGTGCTATTGGCCAGGCTTCACACGTGCACAGTTTTCATTTGGATACTAGCTGATGGTACTTGCACCTATTCTTCTTAAATTATGCATAAGGTATGCACGGAATTACTTGTGAAAAATGAAATGCTTAGAATCCTGGCAAGAAATGTTTAAGAAATAAAATCAATGCCATGCTTTGAGAGTCTGAACTGCTTACTCAGCTCCAAATAAAAACAAGTAAAGCTTTCCCACAGAAATGTTTTCCAGAAATAACCATTCAAATTGCATAGCTTTTCCTGTGGGCCTTGACCATTGCACCAGTTATGGCCAAATTAATGTATTGTGCCTTTATAACTCTTTTTCATAGCATTCATCCTAGATGGTTTTTTTTAAAACACTGATGGGCTGTTGGCTTGTGAATTATTTCTTGTGATCCCTCGCTCTACCCAGTCGAGGGAGGGACAAATTGATGCAAACCACTTGGCACTGTGATTTGAAACCTGAGGACTACCCCTTTTTGCTGACCGTAGTCTGTCATCAGGGGATGTAGAGCAAGTAAACTACCAGAGTCTGGAATGGGGAAGAGGAAGAGACGGGAAAATGTTGGATTAAAATAACATGAAGTAATAAAGGTGGAATTATACTTGTGAACTTAATTATCTATAACATTTTCTAACATTGAATAAATAATTTTAGTGCTCACAATGCATGGTGAATCTGAATGAATTTATATAAAAGCTCAACAGACAATCTACTCAATTGATCCACTATATAATAATACATAAACTAAGAAGATACAAATTATAGGCTTCATAGTATTTGATTTTCTAGAACAAAGTGTCTTTTCTGTGCACGTGTCAGAAATGTAGATAGTGATAAGAGTGCAGGAAGTAGAATCCTCAAATCTGTGGTGGCCAGGTCGTTGAGTCTCTTTAAGACAGAGATAGATAGGTTCTAGATGAATAAGGGGATCAGGCGTTATGGGGAAAAGGCAGAAGACTGCAGATGAGAAAAATATCAGCTATGATTGAATGACAGAGTAGACTCGATGGACCAAGTGATCTAATTCTGCTTTATGTCTTATGGTCTAAATCCAAAGTTTGGTCGCTACGATCATGTCACTTATGTTTCTGTTCAATCTCCACCTTTAACGAATTCCCATCTTCAAATTTGTCCCTTGCCTTCTGTAAGCTCCTCCTACCAGTCCCAAGTCCCCGAGACAAAATTTTGAAAGCTAATTAAATGGTTTAGTTCAGAAGTTTGTTTTGAGTTGGTGCACTTGGTATCATTGGTTAGTATCATTTTCACTATGGATTGCATGGAACTTGTGTGCTTTGCATTTTATATTTGTTTTTGGGATTTTAAAATTAGAGTAAAAGTTGTTGAAGCATATTGTTCTGAATATCTGATTGCTTAGTTCAACCTGTTTCCATTACTTTTCCCCTTTCAAGAATACTGAAGGAACGCTGAGAGAAACTGCAGATGATTTAAACCACAAAAAAATTGTTTTTGTGCAATAGATGCAAACATATAAGAATAAATTTTTAGAATTATTTTCTGTTTCCGATATCATATTAGAATTAAATACAACCAAGTATTTAAGTCTGAAATTTTTGTGATTTTTGTTTTAATGGGAGATGTGATGCTGTCTCTTCCACTGTCAAATTTTGGGAAAGCTGAATTCTCATATCTAACATCCACATGCTTGTTAACTTAACGTGCTCAGACACACTCTTACTCTTTCTCATTCTCTTTCCCACTCTCACATGTGCTTGCACAATCTCATTCGCACACTTTTAGTCTCTCATACTCCCTCTCACACTGCTTACATACATTCACATACATGCTGTCTGTCTTTCTCACTTTTGCATGTCCATACATTCTCGCGTGAACATTCTCTTTGGTGCGTGCTTTCTCTCCCTATCTTGCGCATGCGCTTTTGCTTTTGTTCGTATGCACATTCTCCCACTGGCTCACGCGCGTCTTTTCTCTGTCTGGCATGCGCGCGCCTTGCACCCTGCTTCCATTGGTTCAGTGGTGCTTCCCCATGTTGCGCCCCGTTCCCCCTGGTGCATGCGCACTCGCAGCCTGTTCCCCCTGGTGTGGTGGCGCCTGGTGCGCATGCACCTGCCCCATTGCTCGGCGCTCTGGTGCGCGCACTTCCCCCTCCCCCGGCGCGTATGCTCGTCCCCACTCCCCATTGGTACTATATTGTGCGCGCTTCCACCCCGCTCCCCTGGCGTGCGTGCTCGCGCTCCACTCCTGCTGGTTCAGTGACACCCACATGTGCTCTGGCTCCATCTGTGGTGCGCGTGCTTTGTCTCATTTTGTGGCACCCTCGCGTGCCAGTGCTCTCCTTTGTTCTGTAGCACCCTCACGCATGAGTGCATTTTCCTGCTCGTTCTGTAGCAAGCATGCCCTCCCACTCGTTCTGTGATACCTTCGCGCATAAGTGCACGCTCCCGCTGATTTTGTGGCACCGTCGCACGCACTCAAGCCTGTTCTGTAGCACCTTTGCGCGCAAATGCTCATTTTATGGCCCCCTCACGTAGGAGCACTCTCTCTTGTTTGTTCTGTGGCATCCTGGCACATCAGCGCGCACTCGTTTGTTCTGTGGCACCCTCATGTGGTCTTTGCTTGTTCTGTGTCATCCAAGCACATGCGTTCTCTTTTTCTGGCACCCTCGCATGCAAGCCGTGATTTCTCATTCTGTGGCATCCTCACACGCGAGCGCGTGATCTTTCAGCCTGTGGCATCTTTGCCTGCTCTATCTCGCGCAGTCTGTCACTCGTTCCTTGGTACACTTGTACGTGAGTGCAGTCTCTTGCTGATTCTCTGGCACTCTTGCACGCGAGTATGCTCTCTCTTGCCCGTTCTGGCATCCTTGTATGCGAGCGCTCTCTTTTTCTTCCCCCTCTCCCTCTCTCTCGTCTGTCTCTTGTTTTGTGGCACCTTTGTGCATGAGCGCACTCTCCCGCTTGTTCTGTGACACTGTTGCATGTGAGCGCTCTCTTGCTTGTTCTGTGGTGCGAGAGCGTGCTCTCTCATTCTGTGGCACCTCGCGTGTGAGTGTGTGCTCTCTCTCGTTTGTTCTATGGCACCCATGTCCACTTTCTGGTTCTGTGGCACCCTTGTGCGCGAGTGAACTCTCTCTCCCTCTTGTTCTGTGGCAGACTTGCACGCGAGTGTACTTTCGCTTGTTCTGTGGCATATTCGTGTGTGCTATCACTCATTCAGTGCCACCCTTGCGTGCGAGTGCTCTCTCTCTCGTTCTGTGGCATACTCGCACATGAACTCTCGCTCATTCTATGACACCCTCGCATGCGAGCGTGCCCTCCTGCTTGTTCTGTGGTACCCTCGCACGCTCTTCCAACTGTACTGTGGCATCCTCGTGCATGAGTGTGTGCTCTCCCGTTCACTCTGTGGCCCTACATGCATCTTTTCTTGCTCGCTCTGTGGCACCCTCATGCACAAAGGTGCTATCTTTTTCTTACTGTCGCTCTGTGGCACTCTCTCGCATTGTGTTGTATCCTCGCTCTCTCTCTCTGTCTCTGTGCCTGTCACCTTTGCACCTTTTCTCTCTCTCTCTCGATTTGTGGCACCCTCGCACATCAGCGTTCTCTGTCTCACTCGCTCATTCTGTGGCACTCTTGTGTGCGAGAGCGTGCTCTCTCGCTCACTCCGTGATACTCTCGCTCACTCTGTGGCATTCTCACATGTGTGCTCCCTTGCTTGGTGGCATGCGACTGCTCCCTAGCTCTGTGGCACTCTCGCACATGCTCTATCTTGTGTAGCTTCCTCGCTCTGTGGCACCCTAGTGCGCATGCTTTCATCTCTGGCACTGCATATGTGTACGCTCATCTATGGCAGCTCATGCACGTGCCCTTATCTGTGGTACCTCGCATGCACCCTCTCGTCTCTGCACACCTTGTGTGTGCACGCTCTTGTCTGTGGCAGTTTGCACATGCTCTTGTCTGTGGCTATGCGTGCACGCGCACACTCGCCTATGGCATCGTGCAGGATTACTCTCATCTGTTGCGCCCTCAGTGCGTGAGTGCCTGCTGTCTGGCTCACATGCGCAGCAACACCTGCTTTTTGGCTCGCCCACGTGCAAACTGTCTCGCTTGCACGCCTGCTTTCTTGGACATGTGCATGCATATGTGCTCTCTATCTCTCTCACACACACACACGCGTTCACTCTCTGTCTTGCACTTGCTGTCTCTGGTGCTTGTATTCTTGCTCACTGTTCCATAAGCTCCTGCTCCTTGGCACACTCACACTTTCTGGAACCTTGATTAGATGCGGGCGCTCTCTGGTATCCTTGAACTCCTGCTCTCTTGCTGGGATACCGCCCCGCTTTTTGGCATCCTTGTGCACACGCTCTCGGTCTGTGACGCCTTTGTGTGTACTCGCTCTCACTCTGTGGCACCCTCATGCACGCTCTTTCGCTGTCGTCTGTGATACCTCGTGGGCAGGCTCATGTGTGCTCTTGTCAGTGGCAACCTCATGCGTGCCTGCACTTGGCGTGTGCACATGCTTGCTGTTTGGATCGTACATGCAGCTATGGCTGCTGTCTGGCTCGCGTGTGTGCCTGCTGTGTCACTCTTTCTGGTTTGTGCATGCGCCTGCTCATTTGATCTCTCTGGCTTGTGCGCACATGCACCTGCTCAGTCGATCTCTCAGTCTCTCTCTGGCTCTTGTGCGTGTGTATGCACTCTCTTTGGTGTGCTCACGTGCGTACCCTTTCGCTCCCTTGCACACATGTATGTGCGTGCATGCTTTCTCGCTCTCTCTAGCTCCTGAGTGCATGCACACTGTCCTTCACACAGATCTCTGGTTCACATACATGTGCGTGCTCTTTCTCACTCACTCACACACACACTCCGACATGCACTCATTGTCTCTTGCGGTTGTGTTCTTGTGCTCGCACTCTCTGGCTCCTTGCTTGCGCTCTCTGGCACCCTCACTTGCACACACTTTTGCTCCCTGGTTCCTTCGCACGTACACATTTTTTTGCTCTCCACGTTGCCTGGGACTTTGCCCATTTTGTCGCAATTTCCAGATTGTCCAATCAAATGCTGGTTTCTCAGTGCATTGATTGTGTCATGCCTCTCAGTAGTCTCCAGCTCTGGACAAGTTGGAATGATACCTTCTGTTGAAATTAACCTGGTCTGACCTGTCGTGGAATCCAGGATGTCTCCTGTGAAACCGCGGGGTTCCGCAGAAACTCATATGGGGAGCCCTGCCATAGTTCATTATAGGCACAACGTTTAGTTATAGGAATACAAGATTAAAGTGTTGTTAAGTGGAGATTAAAGTGTTAAATGTAAAATAAATGGGAAATCTGATTGAGTACTTGTGGAACAACCCTGAAGCAAATGGAAATCAAACAAACTTGAGTTAATTACAATTAAAAACTAACCTGTGTGCCATAGAAAGTGAGTCTTCAAAATGAAGGAACGCGCCGAGTTGTTGGTGGGGGGTTGGGGAGAGATAGGCTTGAAAGCAGAATTAAATCTGGATTCAGCACATATATAGCTAGTAACCATAGTGTTAAGTTAGTAATATTTCAGATAGTTTATATGCATTTATATTTTGCACCTCCCAAAAAGAGAGTAAATTTGGTTTATTTGCATATTGAGAGCTTTCAGAGAAAGATGTGGCAGTTTTTTGCTGGGCAAATTAAAACAACCAACTAGAAATTAATTCATTTGATCACCTGAAGCTAATACAATGATGAAGCAGCAAATCTCTGCCACCTATATTTTATTGTGTTACGTGTTGCCATTGGTAAGCGATGGCTACAAGGAATTCAAACTGGCCTTATAAGCATTGACTCCAACGCTACAATTCAGCTTTTGAACTGCAATGCTGCTGAACTGGACTGGGCTCAGTATTGTAAGTAGATCAGCAGGAAAGTTGAAAAGCTCATATATACAACGTTGATTCATTAGTTCACGCATTTACATTCTTTAGCTGGAGGTTGATTCCTGTGGGGAATTGAAAATTTCAAGGTTGGGATGTTTAAAATCTGTTCCTTGCAAGTGCATAGAATGTTAGAAACAACAAATGAATGTATTTAAATATTTCCGGTGCAACCAGAGCAGTAGACAATTTGTCAACCGTGAGTTCTAACTTAAAAGGTAGCCCAGGGTCCCTTGGAAAATGGCACCATTTGCTGCTGATCTCAGAGTAGGCAAGCCACAAGGATCCAGCGATTCCTTTGGTGCGGGTTTCCACTTTCTGAACGTTTGTCTGAATTTAGTGGCGCCGAGTTGAAGGGGATCTCTGGACATCCAGAAATAGTGATACCATCTGGCAAATTAGGCAGCCAATCAACAACAACAATTTGCAGAGTGTCGTTAAGGCACTGCATCATCACAAGGTGCCTCACAGCAACATTCTAAAACAGCATTTGACACAAAATGTAGAGAGCTGGGCTATCAGTTAAATTAGAACCACAAGGTTGACAAATTGTGCTCATTGTTTACTGCATTGAATGTGGTGGAAACATTTAACTTATTTGTCATTTCGAGTGGGTTTAAGGAGTGACTTCAAGAAGGAATGTGAGTTTTAAAAAGTTGTATTATTTTATGGGCTGTGGGTGGCACTGACAAGGCCAGTGTTTGTTGCCCTTCCCCCAATTGTCTTTGAAGGTGGTGGTGAGCCGTCTTGTTGAGCCACTGTAATTCTAATGTAGACACATTCACTGTTAGGAATGGGATTATAAGATTTTGATACAGCTACAATAAAGAAATGGCAATTCCAAGTCATTGTGGTGTAGCTTGGAGGAGAAGTTGATCGTGGTGGTGTTCCCCTGGGTCTGCGACCCTTGTCTAAGTGGCCGATGTGCTTTAGAAGCTCCTGTTGAAGGAAGCTCAGTGTTGCTGCAGTGCATCTTGTTTACGGCACAGCTTGCTGCCATTGTGAATGGGTGGGGTGGACGTGGTGGATGTTTAAGGTACATCCATCATGTGGGCTGCTTTGTCCTGGGTTAGTTCGAGCTTCTTGAGTATTGTCAAAGCCTCGCTTATGCAGGCGAGCGAGGTGTAAAGATGTAACACATCCATTCATACCGGAGGCAAATCCAAAATGTAGGTCCTTCATGGAACAACAATAAAGTTTAAATAAATAGCAACTTAAGTAACAAAAAAAACTTAATATAAGTTGGTGAGCACAAGGTTGATGGGAAAATGGATTTGGCAAGAGTTAAAAAATCATGGGCAGCAAAATTTTGGATGACCTCTATGGAGTAGAATGCGGGAGAGCAGCCAGATGTATATTGGAATGATCCAGTTTACAGATAACAAGAGTATGAATAAGGATTTTACAGCAAATGAGATGAGACAGGGTGCAGGTCGATGATGTCACACTGGTGGGATTAGGTTGTTTTAGTGTGAATATGAAGGCAGAACCAGCATCAAGTTTGCAAACTGATTTAATCTTGGACTGCTCTCCACAGGATGGAATGGTATGGAGTCCGTAGTTAGGAGTGCGGAGTTTGGAGAGGGGACAGAAAATGATGGTTTCAGTCTTCCCAATATTTAATCAGAGAAAATTTCTGCTTTTCCATTTTTGGATGTCGGCTAAGCAGTCTGATAATTCAGGATGCGTTGAGAGAGTTGGTGATGAGTAGAGCTGGGTGTTGTCATCAGCGTGAATGTGTAAACTGACATGACTTCTGGATTGTCACCAAGGGTAAGATGTAGGATTGGACTTAGGCTAGATCCTTAGGAAACATTAGAGGCAGTGGTGTAAAAGTAGGAAGAGATGCCACAATATATGATGCTGCGATTATGAATAATTAACTTAGAATGGAACAATGTGGGAGCAATCCTATCAATTGGATGGCAGTGGAGAGATGTTGGAGGAAAATGGTGTGGTTAACAACGTCAAAGGCTGCAGACAGACTGAGAAGGGCCAGGAGGGATAATTTATTATTGAAATAGTTATATAGGATGCCATTTATAATTATGATCAGGAGCATTACCAGACTGTTGCTTGGTGGTGGGGTTATTCAAACATGGAGTTCCAGGAAAGAGTGGGGTGAATTTGGGAGGTACAACATATTAAATATTCTTTTGTTCCCAGATATTCAAAATAATCATGCTTTTGTGCTTCATTGAATGTACTTTTACAGTCAGGTGGACTGATACATTGTTGCTTGGTACCCGACTGCAGTGCAGTGGTAAAACATGGCACTTCTGATGTATGTTTGCACGATTGGTTCCTGATTTTTACGAATAACTAACAACATAAAATTCAGCAACTTTGGGGAGGAAGGGGTGGTTGGAGATTGGCCAGTGGTTTGCAAGGATAGTGGGGTGAAGGACTAGTTTTTGACAAACCAAGTGATGATGACAGCAGATTTAAAAGAGAGAAGGCCAACACCTAAAAACAGAACTATTGACATGGGAACTAAAAGGGAAAATTGGTTGTCGGCAGTTTAATGAGAAGAGGATTGAGGAAACGAGACAAAGTCCAAGAAGGAATGAGGGGAGATGGGAGAGAAACTAGAAAAAGATTCAAGTTCAGAGCCAGGACAGCCTAGAGGTTCAGAGGAATATGACCCAACGAGATCATGGACGGAATGGATGGTCCAGTGAGATAGTGGATGGAATGGACCTGGCAGAGCACCTGATTGAATCATTTCAATCTTTGCGGGTGGGAAGAAATCCGAGAACGCATTGCACATTTTGTTGGAAGTGAGAGTAAAAGAGAGGGATTTAAGAAGATGGATTGCAGTAGAGAAAAGATACTGGTGGTTTTCTTGGTATCCGTGGATGATCATGGAATAGTGAACAGCTTTAGCAGACTAGAGCAGAACCCAATAATGCTTATGTGGTCCAACCAGATCTGGCAGTGAATGACTAAAGCAGTTGTCTGCCAAATCCTTTTAAACCTGTGTCCCTTGAACCTGAGGGAATAGAGATGAGTGCCATGCCAAGGCAAACAACTGAGAGGATTTTTTTTAATGAAGTTCAGGACTTTCAAAGGAGGGAATAAGGATGTGGTTGAAAAAATTCAGAATTGCAGAAAAGTTGTGGTAAATAGAGGGCCAAAGGCCAGATAGTTGGGTGTTTGTAATTGAATTGGGGATATTATTTTCAGGCATGAGTACATAAGACAAAAGTGTTGGGATGTGAAAGGGAGATGTGCGTGATGAGTAATACGGGGAAGCAATCAAAGGTGGTTCTATCTGCAATTGATAGAATGGGCTTAGCAAGATTACACAAGATGGCAAATTCACTGGAGTGACCCTGAATAAGAGTTGGGGTATTTACCTGAAGGAAGAGATTTAGGGAGGAGAGGAGGGCAGTGAACTCAGAGGAAAGAGCACATGATAGGTTGAGGGGGAGATTGAAATCGTTGAGGAGGAGAAATTGTTTGTTGCAGCCTGAGAGAGAAGAGCAGTAAAGATCTCATGGTGAGAGGGTTTATTTTTTATCGTACTTGGACGAGCAATAGAGAACATTTTTTGATTGAGGGGGTGGAATGAGATGAGATACTGAAAGAAGGACAAAATACCAGAGGATAGTAGGTCAGGCCATGGTAAGTACCACAGGACCCTCATGCTATATGATGCCCATGATGGAGAGTGGTAGAAAATATATTCAGGCATGGATATTTCATTAGGGGGAAACCAGGTTATAATATTCTACCAGATAGAAAACTGGAAGTAAAATGCATTGAATTTTCATTCTTGGTAAAATTTACGAACATGAAGTAAGTGATAGGGACGTATTGTAAAATTTATTTTTTAAATGAAGTTTGATATTCCTCAAATATATCTTGGGTGTATATTGTCCTCTTGGCAAATTTTTCCCACCAGTGGCAACACTGCATGCATGTAATAAATAAACACACCGCGGTAAAGACTACTTTCCTAAAGAAGTTCCAGGCAAGGCAATTCAGCATTAATTATGAACTTCGTACAAAATCTAGTTGTGTCTCATTCAACAAGGAGTAACTTTTCAAGACTAGAAGAGTAAGGGGCATGTTCTTACCAGTTCGGTGATTTCTGCTTGTTTGCAGTCAAGTGGTTTTCCTGACGTATCCTATGGGGAGACTTAGGATCGCTGACAGCAACTTATGATTTCAGCATTTAACTGCCTACATGCAGACTCCAGATGTTGCTGTTAGTTTTAGAAGAATAATGAATGTAAGTAAGAACAGGCCATTTGGCCTCCATGAGCTTGCTCCGCCATTCAGTAACATCATAGCTGATCTGATTGTGGCCTGAACTCCACGTTATTGCCTTGCCTCTGCCATAACCTTTGACTCCCTTGGCAATTAAGTATCTGTTTGACGTCGAATTGGAATATATTAATGAGCCAACCTCCACCATTTACTGGAGAAGAGTATTCAAAACACTAAAAATCCTCTGAGAGAAAAAGAATCCTCACCTTATTTTCAAACTGTGTCCCCAGTTCTATATTTTTCTCACGAAGGGAAATCCTTCAAATTCCAATGAGCGTAGGCTCACCTAAGCAAGGAACAGCGCTCTGAAAGCTCATGATTTCAAATAACCCTGTTGAACTTCAACCTGCTGTTGTGAGACTTTGTATTAGGCTCAGCTTGCTCAGCCTTCCCACTTGCTAGGAATCAACCTAGCAAATCATCTTTCAGCTGCTTCAAAGCAAGTATCCAAGCAGATTTTCAATCAGTAAGGGAGTCGAGGGCTACGGGATAAGGTGGAAAGTGGAGTTGAGGATGATGACATTAGATCAGTCATGATCTCATTGAATGGTGGAGCTGAGTTGAGAGGTCAAATGGCCTAGTTCTGTTCTTGCGTCTTTTCTTCCCTCCTTGAATCCACTAAAACTACACACAGTGTTTAACATTTGGTCTCAAAATTGCCTGTAGATTGCAGCAACACCTTGCCACTTCCATACTCCATCCCCCAAGTAATACAAATCTAACATTCCATTGCCTTTTTGATCACTTAACTGTCCCTGCATGCTGACTTTTTGTGTTTCATATACAAGCACGTCCAGATCGTTGTAGAATTGCAGCATTCTGCTTTTTTATGTTTAAGCAGTATTTTGCATTTCTGTTTCTCCTTATAAAACAACCTCACATCTTTTGATATTATAAACCTTCTGCTAAATTTTTGTCGACTCACTTCACCTACCTATATTCCTTTGCAGACTGGTTGTATCCTCCTCATAACTTAACTTCCTACCTATCTACTACTGAACTTGCTGTCAGAGTGGGATGTCTGATGGAGCTAAAGGTGGGAAAGGTCTTGGGAAGGGTGGTGCTAACCAGTACAGGAAAATTTTCTGCGATAATATCCAGGGAATAACTACACCTGCTATCCGTCAACTGGCTTGGCATGGGGGCATTAAGCTCATTTCAGGCCTCATCTACGAAGGAATCTGTGGAGTCCTGAAGGTTTTCTTGGAGAATATCATTCGGGACTCGGTCACCTACACCAAGCATGCCAAACGCAAGACTGTTACTGCCATGAATGTTGTGTACGCCCTGAAATATCAAGGACGAAACCACTGCGGTTTTGGTGGTTGAAAATGTAAGGAAAAGTATTTCATATCAACAAAATTGGTGACAATATAGTTGTCCCTTCATCAAAATCATTTGTTTAGATGGTAACTAGTTGAGGCCTTAGCACTGTTCCCTGTGACATTTCTACTAGTCACGGTTGCCAGCCTGAAAATGAGCCACTGATCCTGACTCGCCATTTCCTATTAGTTAGCCAATCTTCTATCCATGCTAATAATATTCCCCCACCCTGCCCCCAAATGCCATGAGTTTTCATGTATATTTTACATGGAATATCATTGAATGCCACCTGGCAATACAAATACACTTCACCTTTAATTCTGTTTTGTTACTTCCTTAAAGAATTCTAATAAAATTGTTGAGCATTATTTCCCTTTATAAAACCATGTTGACTCTGTCTGCTGGTGTTATGATTTTCTAAATGCACTGGTACTACTTAAATAATATTTTCTCACGTGGTCCCAACGGACATTAGGCTAACTGGTTTATATTTTACTGTTTTCTATTTCCCTCCCTTCTTGAACAGAAGTTGCATTTGCGTTTTCCAATCTGAAGGCTCCTTTCCAGAATATAAGGAATTTTGAAAGATTGCAATCAACTGATCCATTATCTCCAGAACCACTTCTTTTAGAGATCTGAGGTAGTAGACCATCACCTCCAGGGAACTTTTCAGCCAGGCCAATTCCATTAGTATTCCCATTATATTTTTCTCTAGTGATGGTTTTAAATTCCTCCCTTCCTTTTGCCACTGATTCACTATTATCTTGAGATGCTTTTTTTGTGTCTTCCACAGTGAAGACAGATTAAAATAATTGTGCAAATTTCTGCTGTTTCCTTGTTTGCCATGATTAATTCCCCAGTCTCATCCTCTAAGGGTTCAATGGTTACTGAAGCTTCTCTTTTTTTCTGTATATTTAATGTGTACACACACACACACACACACACACACACACACACACACACACGTAGGAACTTTTGCTGTTTAATTTTCATATTTTTAGTTTTTTTCTCATAGTCCAATTTTTCCCTTTTTGTTCTTATTAACCCTTTGCTGGTTTCTAAAACTTTGCCAATCAGTCACTAATCTTCAGAGCATTGTAAGCGTTTTCTTTCAGTCATCTTTTTTAATTAGCCATGGATGGTATTTCTTTCTGGTCGAGTCATTCTTCTTCAGTGGAACGTATCCTTGTTGAGAGTTATGAAATATAACCTGAAATGTCTGTCACTGCTTCTCTTATCATCTTTTCTCTTAACTTATTTACCCAGTGAACTTTAGCCATCTCTGTCTTCATGTGCTTGTAATTCTTTAAGACACATCATGACCCCACAGTTCTATTTCTCAAACTGAATTGGATATTCATGATGTTATGATCACTCTTGCTGTGAAGATCCTTTATAATGAGGTCTTGGATTAATGCTGTCTTGTTACCGGGCCTAAAACAGCCTGTTCCCTGTTAGATCCTATAATTGTTCTAAGGAACCGTCCTGAATACACTCTGTGGACTCAGCCCTATAGTTTGTCTTTGAAAATTGATTTGTCCGATTGACATTAAGATTCAAATCACCAATGACGGTTTAATCATCATTACCACTACAAAATCTGGGCCTTTCTGATTTAAAATGCTGTGTTGATGACATAAATGCAGTAGTGAAAGTCTGATGTCCCAAGTTTTCAAATCAAATTTTAATCATAGAGTCCATACAGTGCAGAAAGAGGCCAATTGGCCCATCAAGCCTGCATCAGCCACAACCCATCCAGCCCTTATTCCTGTAATGCCAAATATTTACCCTGCTAATTCCCCTGAAATTCGGGACAATTTAGCATGACCACTCAACCTTACCCGCACATCTTTAGACTGTGGGAGGAAACCTACGCAGACACGGGGAGAGCATGCAAACTCCACATAGTTACCTGAGGGTGGAATCAAGCCTGGGTTCCTGGCACTGTGGGGCAGCAGTGCTAACCACTGTGCCATCATGCTGCTCATTTTCAAAAACTTTCAAAGACTGGAGATAACCATGTCATTTAAGTTGGGTGTACAGATTAGTTGCTTTGCTTATTGTGTAGTTTTGAACTCTGAGAGAGCTGATTGGTGTTTTACTAGTTTAGATGTTTATAAGCCACTTGGGCATTACTGCACATGAATCCTCATTGGGCAGCTGGTAATGAGTATGGAATTACATAGAACAAACTCAAAATCAGAAACTGGAAAGAATTTGCTGCTTTTAAATACAATGGGGGAAGGTTAACATCCAGTTTATAGAAGTGATACTGACATCTTCAGTTCACTTTTGTCTGACCTTTTGCATAAACAATCCTACTATATTCAGGTTAAATCACCGCCAGTCAGCTCTTCTCTCTCAAAGGAGAGAGCAGCCTATAGTCATCTGGGGCTATGTTGACTTTACCTTTACTGTACCTAGGCAGGAAAATAAATTGTGAAAAGGATAATAGGGGTCTGCAAAGAGATATTGCTTAAGTGAGTGGGCAAAAATTTGGCAGATGGAATATATTTATGGGAAAAGGTGAACTTGTCCACATTGGCCAGGAAGAATGGAAAAAAAAAAGCATGTTATCTAAATGGAATGAGATTGCAGAACTTGGTGGTGCAGAGGGATCTGGGTATTGTGGTGCGTGAATTGAGAAAAGTTAGTATGCAGGTATACCAAGTGATTTGAAAGACTAATGGAATGCTGTCATTTATGGTAAGGCGAATGGTATGTATAAATAGGGATTTTTTTGCTACAGTTGTAGATGAAATGTGGAGTGGAGGTCACAATCAGATCGGCCATAATATTAAATGATCTATTCCTGCTTTTAATTCATAAGCCTGTTTGTAAAACAGATGGGTCAACAGATGCATGAGAACGCCATCACCTGTGAACTTTCCTGTAAGCACACACTATGCTGAATTGGAACTATATTGTTTTTCCTTTGCTGTCGTATCAAAATCCTGGAACTTGCTCCCGAAATGCACCATGGATGTATCTACACCTGATGGATTGCAGCGGTTCAACAACACGAATTTCCACCATCTTCCCAAGAGCAAAGAGCAATGGGCAATGAAGGCTGGCCTAGCCTGTGAATCTAACACTCTATGAACGAATTAAAGGAAAAACATGTAGATCTCATTCATAACCGCGATGCTCTGTAGAATGCACAATGCTATTGGATGTCCTAAAACTAGCAGAACATTCCACTGTTTTGCTCTACTCTTTGGACGGTTTAGAAATTCATACTGTAGTAGATTGCATTATCTGAGTACATGTTTATTGTGCTCTTTCTAATGCCTTCTCTGTTGGGGGAAGCTATAAGTAAGATTTGAACAATAAAATCCAGGTCATAACTTTTGACCAAAAGCAATGAGGTGTTATAGAAAGAGACCTACATTGAGGCCACAGCAATGGAAATGGCAGAAAAAAGATTATTGTAAGGGAATTATTTCCCTGTACTGCCAGGAAATTTCACTTGATTTCAGCAAGATGAATGCCACGGAAGCCAAAATTGCAGACTGAATCAGTGATTTAATTACTATCTTGCCAAGTTTGCCATCAATCATTTAAATACCTGAGGGACAGTTGGTCAAGTACAAGGCAACATGCAGGGGTAGAGGGGTAGAGCAATGGGTTGTGGTAAACTGCCAGAATGCAGTCTTGCACTAAGGTGAGGTTCTGGTAGGTCCAAAGCCATTTTAGAACTCAGGAGATGATATTGTATTGAAAGATTCATCAGAGAGCAAGAAAAACAGCACATGGAGGATGAGAGTAATGTGGGTACAGATATAATTCCAGTACCCATGGTAAAAATTAAAATCGGGAATTCATGACGACTTCTATTGATTCAGGGTAGTAGTGTCTACTGTCTTGGAAGGAGAGTAAAATAAATTTTTCTGTCATTTTTCCTTGACACAACTGCTGTTAAACTGATGGATTATTTAGCCATTATTGATTACTTAAGGTCATTTACCATCCAGCCTCAATTTGTAGTTTGGTAGGAGCATTTACCAGATTTGGGGGATGTCCAAAAATGAACAGAGTTAGACTTTTGGTGGGAAAAGAGGGCAGGCTCCATAAAACACTCTTCTGACTTCAGGTGTCCCCACCAGTTGAGGGCCTGTGATCTTTGGATCTCCCTCTCCCCGACACCCTAGTTGACTTCTTAAACTTGCCTTGCCCTCCAGCCCAAGGTCTTAGGCTCAGGCATCTTCCTGAAGTCCTTCTTCAGTCCGCTGCCAGGAGTGGAGAGCTGCCAGCCATTCAGATAGACCAACAGCCTTCCTGGTTGGGAATTCTTCGCAAGGGAGGGGCAATTGACGTTCATTTGAGAATGAAATGGCTGTGGGAATTGTGAGTCGGTAGGGATGGCAGGAAGGGAGACCCCACTATCCAGAAAATGTAGGGCCATGCTCTTCTTCGACATGGATTGGCCAATTTTCTGGTTCCTTACAGAATAACTCCAAATTCTATAACAAGTTGCTCAGCTATTGAGTTAACGTTTAAACGCACTCCCAGGGCTAGAATTACTTTGCAACTCATGTCAGGCTTAAGCAAATTAAGAGAAAAGCAACACAAATTAAAGAAGTCATGAAACTGAAGAGAAAATGTTTTACAAAGTGCTGGTCAAAGTGTAAAGGATATATTTGTGACTGGAGTTGTTGTAAAGATATTTAAGTGCATTCACAAATCTAGTGAAGACTGGGGAAGACCCCATTATGTATGTTGTTTGATTGAAAGAGGAAATGTGGCCAAAGGTGATCATGATAATTCTCCTTTAATTCAAATTTTCCTAGAGTCCAAAGTGGAAGTCAAAAAGAAAAAGTTGGCTGTGTTCCAGAATCTCACCAGCAGAGCAAAGTGAGTCAGGGTTTTTGAAGAAAAGGAAGCAATTAATGCCATGGCCCCAAATATTAAATTGAGTCAGTAGCCAAAGTTCAGCGTTGATAAAGTCAGAGATGTTGAGAGAGTAGCATCATGGAAATGGAAGGAGATACCCAGGCATAAAGAGAAAGAAACTTTAGGTAAGTTGTTTGAAAGCATGTGGCAAGGAAATAACTAAGTTATTTTGATTCTTTTTTTTATCAAATTATATTTTTGTTAAATGCATAGCTGGTGTTAAGGGAGAACAATTTTTGCACGTGTATTGGCCATATATAGGTTTTGGTTCTGATTCTAGTAAAACCAATCTGGAATCCAACTTGTTAAATTTCAGGTGTTGTTGATTTTAGTTTAGTCATATTGTATTCAGGAAAATTATGTACATTATCATTTAAATTATAATGTTTTAAGTTTTTCAGATGAGGAGGGAGTGTACTTTATTAGAAGTTTTGAGCGTTGTGTTATATTGACCTCTTGTCATGACCTGGCTGCTTGCAACTGAACATGTGTTAGTCTTGGTCAATGTCATACCCAATACATACCTTTTGATGTAGATTTTATCTAGTATATAATACTCATGAAACTATTATTGTCAATCTCCAATTCAGCCGGTGAGCTGTATATTCCACTGCTGTGTTTACTACTGTCGGCAGTTATCATAGGTCGATGCCAATTACTGACCTGTTGACTGGCAAAATTCTGTAACTTTTACACTCAACCCTATCGCAAAGATACAATGAAAACTACCACTGGCAGTTGTTGATGGTAGTCAAGGAAGGGGAGTTATTGTAGATATGAACACTCAGTTCTGCTAGGTGCTGGGCACATTGATTGCAATGCCACCATTATTTTTAAATTGTGCAATTCCTATAGATTGTGACAGCTAAGACAATATACCTCTGTTGGTAGTGAGGTCAAAGGACAGTTTCCATGCCAATTGTGGTAAACCATTTCAGAGATATGGTTGCAATCAAATTAGAAAGTAAATAGACGAATCTTCATCTGATGCTGAATGGCAAAACAAGATTGAAATGTTTATGAAAGAAGGAACTTGAGTTTATATCAGGCCTTTCACGATCTCAAAATATCTTCCAGCCAGCAAAGTACTTTTTGTACCATGGTCATGGTTGTAATGTAATGGCAAGACTTGGCATAATTGAATTGTTGGTTTCACTTGTGAAGTTGCTCTTGACCATACATTGCTGTGCAGTTTTCTATACTCACATTGAAAGTTAGTTTTGGTTCATTGAAGCCTATTTTTCTCTCCCATCCCCTTTCCTTTTAAGCTCAACCAGTGTCAGAAGTGACCATTCTTATACATGAGCTTGGGCAACAGTTTCTTTGCTGGGGTAGGGGTTAACATTAGCTGAGACTGATTCTGCCCTTGTCCATCATCCAGTGGGGAATAGCGGGATGGTGATCAGGTGCAACAAAACTGGCTCTACCTCATACCTTGGGAAAGAAATTCCAATTTGGAGTTCCTCCATCACTGCCCTGGCAAAGTACAGCTTGTGAATTGTAATCTCATAGCCCCTGGCTCAGCACTGCAGCATTCAGTGAGTTGCATCCCGGACCTTTAAGGAAACTGCTTTAATCTAGTTAGAACCTTCCTATTTGAGTTTCTGATACAATTTACTTGTATGTTTTTCTCTTGCATGCAGGCTCTTTTATCTTGACCTCACCCACACATATTTACACATACTCTTACCCCACGCATATGCTTTTTGCTTTCTATATTTTTTAAATAATCAATTCCTGTCTGGTACCTTAAAGAGAAATGATAATCTTGTATTTAATGTCACAAAAAAGAGCTACTGTAGATGAATTATAAAATATATATTGTAGCTTCAAATGAAAACTGTGGAGGGAAAAAGCCTCATTTGTTGGTCGCAGTTAATTAAGTCATTTTCTGTCTGTATGATAAATAAGTGCCCTAGCTGTTTTCATATCAATAATTAACACTGCACAGGGGCTGTGCAAATTGAATTCCGAACATTTATGCTGGCTTCATGTGGCCTTGACTGCCCTGGCTGCACCCAGGTAAACATTACTGTCCTACAAATTGTGCAGTTAGATAATGCCATACAAGAGAGAGATGTTGAAATGTTTGTGGAAAAATGTGATTAATGTCACATGTTGACCCTTCTTTACGCAGTGGGATTAGTTGGGGGCATAAATAGCTTCATTGTGCAAAATGCACAGTAAGTGAAACAAATAGCTTCGTAGTGCACAATGCACCATAAGTGAGACACATAGCATGCCTGGAGTAAAACTGCAGGGAAACATTTGAGACTGTTGGAAATGTAATGAGATTCGAGGGCTTTGGAAGAAATATTTGGAAACTTGATTAAAATGACTCACTGTAAGGATTTGGTCCAGAATACATTTTACAACATAACATTACGTCACAATTTGGGTCAGTGAATGTGTGGTTGTAATCTTCTTACCTGAACTTCTGGATAACAAATTCTTTGACTCTCTTTCTGCCTTTCAGAGTGAACTGTGTGGAATAATTCTCAATGATGCACGTCAAATGTTAGAAATAAGGCAAGATTAAGATATTAGCAGATCTCCCAGGGTATTATTTTGGATAGGAAAGAGACTTGATAGTGACATCTGGCTGCTGCGGTGGAACTGTGTTTAATATGGCAACTCTTTGCAATTTCCCAGATAATTTCCTTGGAGAAACTATCTAAAAGACAAATCAAGGCAAATTGTAGATGCTTGTAAAGTTGTGTTTTCAGCAGACAATGGTAATTGCTTGTGAATATGTGGCCCCAGGCCAGATGTCGCCAACAGTTATTGGATTGTTTTGCACCTATCAGTGTGTGACTGATATGTAGTGGAATATTTCTACTGTTTTCACACATGAATCAACCCCAGCATTGATTATGATAGACGGTGCTTATAATAGCCAGAAAACATATTGTTTTTAATTTGAGGGGGTTGCATGGTCCAACGTAAATACTCCTTTGCAGCAAGGGCCCAGGATGGCTTGGGACAGTGAGTGTGGCATGTCAGTTTTCGTGAGGAGGTGTAGTTTGTTGAATGAGTGAAGGGGGCAGTGTGGGATTAGTGAGGGCTGAGTAGGTGTAAAGGAAAAGATTTTCACTTGCAGAGTGAAAAAGCAGGTGTAGGCCAGACCTTGCGATTTGAAAATGGCCATGGACACTGTTTTGAAAATGAGATGTGTTATGTATAAATTAAGTTTGACAGATTCTTTTGAGCTTACCAGATATTTCTGCATGGCTTGCTGGAATTAATCAAAAGTTGAGTTTGGAAGAACCAACTGGATCAAGTGTTAAATGAATCTCATTCGGTTATAATAAATTGGACTATAAGCATAATTGAGATATCTATGAAAAAAATGTACGAAGATGTGTAATATATTAAAGATGTAAAAATGTTTCACTTAAGAAATATAATAATTCCCGTGTAATCGTTTTCAAAGGATGAATGTTATGGAACAGATCAAATCAAATCACAGCATTGTGTTCCCAAAAATCATTGGATTTCGCTGGTGCGAAAATGCTCTCATAAAGCTCAGAAGTTCACTGATCCTCTAAAATTAAACATAAATATCAAATTCACTCATTCTTAAAATGGTGTTTCAAAGAGTTGCACTTGAGAATGACATTACTGAATGTTCAAGTCACACTATGGAAGTTTTGGGATTCTTGAATGGAAGGGAACTTTACAAGTAACAGTTGCAGCAATTAGGTTGAGTTGTGAGCTTCCAGCAGAAAGAAATCGAGATTGCATACCAAATGAGCCACTGAAGGCTTGCCATACAGTCTCCATCCAAGTGTTGCTGGAATTGGAAACAGGAAGGCTAACTGGATCAGTTGCACATTTGAAATTCTGAACTTAGTTCCATCACTTGTGCTTTTGAAAGTTAATTTTTGTTTTTTTTTAATCCTTCCCAAGGAATTCCTAGGCCTCCGCATCCTTCAGATATTTCGCCCTATTATCCACTCTCGCCAGGTACCGTTGGCCAAATCCCCCATCCACTAGGATGGTTAGTACCACAGTAAGCAGTTCCAGTTCTTTTTCTTTTTATTCTTTTAATTCTTGTAGAATTTTGCATGTTACTGTATTGTGCAATTATTGTAATGAGCTGTGATTGGCTACTGGGTACCCACATATTCATATGGGGCTTCTCCCTTGGCAACACCTGTCAACACTGGTTACTATGACAAAAGGCTACAAATTAAGGACTGTTAATTTAATGTTTTCCTACTGAGTTCTAAATACCAAAAGAGGCCCGAAGCAGAACGGCGGCTCTTTGATTTGATGTATTTTATTTTGGTATAAATTTACATTCATTATTGTTTTCTTTTGGATCTGTAGCCCTCAATTATTGTGATGGCTCCATTAAAGCAAACGCCGCTTCTCCTTTAATTATCACAACAAAACACCTAGTTTTAGCTTGGGGAGAAGGTCTCTGTTGACATTAGCAGAGGTTATAAAATTTAATTAGCTGGTTCTATCAGATTTAGCACATTAAAATTGTTCTTTATTTACATCCTTTGATCCTGGCTGTGAAATCAACAAGACTTTTTGTTCTGGTCAAATGAGAGTGAGCTTACATCAGCAGAAGTTTCCAGTTATTTTTTTTCCCTTCCTTTCTTCTTTTCAGGCAAGGTCAACCTGTTTACCCAATCACAACAGGGGGATTTCGGCATCCCTACCCCACTGCACTCACCGTCAATGCTTCCATGTCAAGGTGGGTACAATTGCCTTGGTGGCAATCAACTTTTTGTTTTAAGCAGATGATGATCTCCAAGCATTTTCTCAACAGTTCTTTTGTTTTAATCATCCTGCCTTTGTCTTCACTCAATGAGGACACATTGTCATTTCCTAATACTCCCTTTAATCGCAATGGAAGGATTGACATGTGCGATTTGCATTGTCTTTGGAATAAACGGGCAAATAAACTAAATGTCATTTCAGAACTAAGTGTTGCACTTTATGAATGAATTGGCAAATAGTGCATCACAATTTTGAAATGCAGTTTTTACTGCAGCACTATTGTGAAAGGAGATCATTTATATTGTCCACAAATATTGACTGCTTTTCAAGGTTGTAGTGGTTAAAATATTGCCCTCAAGGGAATATCTAAGTGTCAAGAGCATGCTGCAATTATTGCACACTTTATATCAGTGTTGGAGCCCGAGGGACAATATTTTAGCACTTGCAGACAGAAAAGTGCAGTTAATATTTATTATACCCTATGGCTAGAGTCACTTATCACTACTTGAGCCATACTAAGTCAGATCAGAGAGTAATAATCTTCGTTGTTACATCACAGGTTAAAGGCCACTTTAACATGGAATTACTCAAAGTAGTAATAGGTTGGCTGTTCTTCCACTTAAAAGGCTTGCAGTCCTTTCTATTGAGGTAGTTACACACAAAGCATCTAACATTTTCATCCATGTAATAGACTCCCCTTGTCAAAAGTAGGAAGCATTCCAGTGGTAATGGAAGGTTACATCAGTTATTGGACTGCCATCAACTAATACATCAGTGGGGCTATGGCCACAAAAGTGCCTACAAGGAGCTTTTGGACTGCTAAAGAGAAACTAATATTCATTGTGATTATTTTTACGTACTGGACACTTGAACCTCCTGGTACGTAGAACACAGAACAATACAGCACAGGAACAGACCCTTCAGCCCAACGACATGCTGAACGTGGCATCAAATTAAACTAATCCCTTTTGCCTGTCCTTGGTCTTATAACCTTCCAGCTTCCTTAATTTGCATCCAGATCATTCCTTTGTTGACTAATTTCAAAATTAAATTTAACGGCCGCAGGAGCTTGTTCTCCCTTGCACCCGATAACCTTTGGTTTCTGCCTTCCCTCGCACACAATCTGGGCTTGTAACAAAAAGTTGGCCTTTAGGGGATGCAGGAGTTTGAAAATCGACCGTGGACAGGGTTTTAAATTTTGAGTCCTGTAGCTTGAGAGTTTATTCCTGCTGAAATTATTAAATCTGTCTTCTCTTTTGATCAGCAGGAGCCCCACTGACTGCGTTTTGCCCATATATATTTTCAGTTTTTACACTTGAGGCATTGACTCTAGGAAGGATAAATTATTGATTCTCTAACACAGTAAAAGAAAATAAATACTGTAAGAATTAAAACAGTTCTTGAAATATGGAGTTTTTTTGGCCTTCCAACAATTGTCGTGTAGCAGTGTGGGTGGAGAAGACGATTCCAAATTATTCCACAGCTTTCTGTACTGACATCCACTTCCGTGAGAGTATCAGTTTTTATTATTTTTTGTGGAAGCTCTCTCTTTGAAAGCCAGCTGATGACTGATGAAAATGATTGGTTTTATTAACTTGATGTGTTCAGTGTTGTCCATTAATTTAAAAACTGGAGCTGATTCTCTCTAAACCCCTACCCTACCAGTTGATCACATTACATTGTGGTCAGGTATCACAGAATATTTAGATGTTCCACATCCAATCATACAATGTGGAAAAGTTCAACAGTTGTATTGGCAAACCCGCAAATCTTAAAAATGGGGTGTTTGAAAGGATGAGCAATGTTCTATACATTGTGCTTATCACATTGCTAAACGTAGAATTTTCCAAATACTTAATGAGTGTGTAACATTCTTGAGTGTTTTAAATCATTGTCAAAAACAAAATTATTGTATTAAATTTACAGGTTTAAAATATCCCTTAATTTAGGAGAACTAAATTGCTATGCACTTTTCTGTTACTATAGCTTCTAGAACATTTAGATTTTGAGTGTGATACGATGCAAGGGATAGGAAATGAACCAAAAGGGAAATTGGAATTCTTTGCTGACTAAAATGTTTTGAATTGTACAGAAGTTCACACTTTGCGCTCGGTCAAATCAGATTATATGCAGTGGCAGTAAAAAGAAAGTTGCAAACAAATGTTAAAATAAAAATGGAGAGTGCTACATATAGGAGTGTCTAGTTCAGATGATGATTGACCTCCTGTTCATTTCCTTACTTCTATTTTGTGGTGACACAGTTTTAGGACACAAAAGGTGAATGCTTCTGTTCCTGGTAAGGGACACCCTTGTTTTATCCCTAGAGTTGGTGAATTTAGTGTACAGTAGCTATACATTTAAATCTTTATCTACAGAGTGCCAATTCTCACAATGACCCGACCACATTGTCATACTGGTGTGAATTTGTTTTTTAATATCTTAACCAACACTTGGGATGCTTGCTCAGTGTAACTAATGAATATCCTTTTAATGCTGTAGAAGCACCTTCGACACAGTAAGCATTCAGTCACAGACACTTAAAAAGTATAAACGAGAGAGCGCATGTGCACCTCGTGAAATAGAACTCCGCTTTAAAGATGGGGATAATGATCCTGAGATAATGTGGATTTCACATTGGCCTGTTCAACCATCCTTTCATGTTACGGAGGCTGTGCAGTCAAAAGTATGATCCTGCAATTGCAACTTTTGAGCTGCATGAATGCAGTTTTGAATGCGTGCAGTTGTTTTGGCATTGCTTTTAATTTAAGCTGTCACATGAATTCAGAGCTGTTGGTAACCTAAGTACAGTATGTAATCCCTTCCATTAGGTCCATTAATATAAATGGACAATTGGAAAAAGTAATTCTTGGCCTTGGTTAAGCATAGTCCAACACATTAGTTGAATTCTTAGTTAGCTTGTATTGTAGCGTAAGGATAGAAATGAGATGTCCATTTGGCCGTCTTTCCTGAGATTGTGTATTTTATTGCATGCTTTGCCACAGATTGGTGGCTTTCCAGTTCTGACCCAATGCAACATGTTCCCATATGTCCAGAGTAATCTGAAAAGATGGCAAAAAGAACCCAAACTGAATTAAATAAATAGCACATTCCTAAATGTGCACTGCCACCGTCATACACAAACATCAGCTTATTCCAATCACATTGTTCATCCAATCTTTGTGTTAATTGGCCAACTCATCAAGTAAAAGTCAAGCACACATCAGTATTTTTGTAATAATAAAGCCAGCAGTCTTCTGTAAAATGTGTACAGAATGCTAGCTCACTGACAAGTACTCGTGCTTAAGTTTATTTTGGGGCAAAGACTAAATTGTATATATGCTATATATTATATGCATAATATATATGTTTTTTTCCCCATTCCTTTCACAAATTAGAGGTTCCATATGTTAGGAAATTACGTGTTTAATGGAGAAAGCCACTAGAGAAAATGTCCAAAGCATCATTCTCAGTTCAGTGGGTGTGTCCTTATTTGGATTTTATCCAGATGAGCTAAGCATCCACTTGTTGGCTTCCCCCACTATCAAACACAAATGTGTTGATTGTGATTTGCAAAAAGATAGTGAATTCAGGATATGTTCTCTCCTTCAAATTATTGACTACCTACATAGGTTCTCTCCAGAAATTAAGTCTTTGGCCTCTTTATAGAATCAAAGAATCGTTATGGTGCAGCAGCTGGCCATCAAGCTGCACCAACAACAATTCTATCCAAGACTCTAACCCATACCTCCACATACTCACCTTGCTAGACTCTCTGACACTAAGGGACAATTTAGCATGACCAGTCCACCTAACCTGCACATCTTTGGACTATGGGAGGAAACCCACGCAGACACAGGGAGAGCATGCAAATTTCACACAGTTACTCCAGATGAACCCTGGGTTCCTGGCACTATGAGAGAGCAGTGCTAACCAAAGCGCCTTGTGCCATCCTGTAACCTACATTTGGACTGACACTGGAATCATTCCATTTGGCCCATTTTGCCCATCGGTTATTTTATCTGCTCTATAAATATTAAAAAAGAAACAAAATAAAATCCAAAGTTTACGTTGTTGTACAGTGTAACTGAATCATCTAGTCCTATTTGGTAGTCTCACTTAGTCCTGCAGTGTGGAGCCCAAATGCTGACACCAAATTATGCCTGTGGGCTTCAGTATAATTGTATAATTGTGGTATTGGTAAACTGTATTGTAGCAGTAATGAGACCCTCTTAATGGAAAATGCAATAATTTTCACAAGATTTAATTGTGCCAGCCATGTAAAATTTAAATGGGTATTTAGTAATACTGGAGGTAAAATAAAATAAAGTAATGAGGTATTGTAAATCTGTAACTAATTTTAACTAGCCGAGGTAGCTGCCATGCAGGATAAAATATGCATGTATTAAAGTTTACAATGCATCAGCATTACCACACCGGATTCCAGTCCTGTGTACAATGTTAATGTCCATATGCATACACAACAAATGCAAACATACAAAACCAATAAGAGAGACTGGTAATTGATGATACATCAAAGCTCTTGGAAGCTGATGTTCAGAACTTGAAAAGCTACTGTTTTGATCGGGGCTCTGACTGTTCGTCACAGCCCCAATTAATCCAGTACTAGCTAATTTCCCAGTGGCTACAAGTATATTTACAAACTACTCCATAGCACTGTATTTAAGCAATCACTAATTGCTCCTAATGATGGGTTTATTTTCTGTTCATCTGATTTAGAGTTCAGCTAATTTAATTGGTGGAGGGTTAGACTTTACTGATGGGCTGAAACAGCTAATGCATTTTGATGATAGCTGTTAATTAAATTAGCATAGATTATTAGGCAAGGCTCCCCATCTCCAGAGACTAAGTAGATGCATTTGTAAAAGTACAGCTTTAGATCGGGGCAGGATAAATTAACCATTTAAAACTAACAATTTCCAGAGGTTTAGCAGAATAACAAAAAAATGTTCATTACAGAATAGCAAAATATGACTCTCAGGAATGTGTCAAATATTCACGATTTTTCAGTATTACAATCGTATAACTGAAAGCCTGGCCTCAGTTTACAGGAGTGAGAAGGTTCTCATCTCAGAAGAGGGAAAGGTACAGGACTAGTTTCTGGGTGCACATGGCTGTCTTTTAGCTTATTCCCCCTCACTCCCCCACAAATAGAATGTTGGGAGGGATCAAGTTGTCAAGGAAGAAGCACGATTTGTACACTTTTTGAAGGCGGTCATTAAAGCAACTTAGCAGTTCTTCAACAGCTTTTCCTGTAGGGGCATATATTAGTTATTCAGATAAAAAAAAATAGAACAGAAGGCATTTGTGCAGTAGCAGGGTGATGGAACTACACGTCTGTATTATTCGTATGACATCCGTAGGAAATGTAGACGCCATGCCCTGCCAGAGCACACCTTTTGATATATATTCCATCCAGTAGTAGGGCAGTGATTTCTTCGAATTAAGTGATGGGTCATTATACTTTAAACATAGCAGAGAGGCATAGATGGCAATTAAATAGCAATAGCTGACATTCACTTGTGCCACCCTGTGACCCTGTTAGATTGAGATGTTAGAGCTTCGGGGCCCCTCAGTCTAGTAAATTGGCTGAAGGTGCTTCTCCTGACTAGGGCCCGCTCTGAAATGTGCTGCCTTCAAAGGGATCAGCATCATGTATAAACCATAATGTGGGTTTGTGGTGGTTTAGAAAGCTCAGGAAAATTGAGCTAGGAAAGATGAGAGATAACAACTGCACAGGGAGAGGAGGGGGAATAATGACAAACTAGCTGCAACTCAAAGAGGCTGTTTTTTTTTTGCAAGGGGGAGAAAAGCTTCCCACAGCTCTCACATAAAACAAAGTCAGGCAGATGACATGCAGTTAACAGAAAAATGTCAACAGTGAAATAAAGTGAGAGTGAACGCGATAGAAACCCCAGAGACACCGTGGAACAAAAATGAGTTTGTTCGTAACATGGCCTGCAAGTTTATGCACATCATTATATTCTGGCTTGCAGCCATAAAAGCAGTCAGGATTTTTTCATAATTAGCTGTTTAGAATTTTTAGTTTTTACAATGGAATATACATATAATATAATGTAGTTTCCTTGTTCAGTTGTAGATATATCTATTAAATAATGCAAAAGCTATACCAAATTTCAAATATTTTGTAGATAGTGTGGTAGTAATCACCTTATGATAGATTGACATTTTATAGTGTCCATTAACTTCTGAACCCTCATAAGTCTCTTCAGGTAATGAAATGAATGTAACCACTTCATCACATGAAGAATAATACTCTTGAGCTTTTGAAAGCCCTAGTGTACTATAAAATACTTCACCTGTGTACTGTCTTATGTTTGTGTGGTAACTGTAAATGGTATTTTCACTGCTCACTCTGCTAATATTTCACTCCAGGAAAAAAAAGAATCTGCATCTGTCAGCTAACACAATAACTGCCTCCCACATGCTGTGTAATTGGACACAAATGTTCACTCCAAAATCATTTTGCTATATTTTGAAACGAAGCAGTAAATATATCATTATTATATTAATAGGAAATGATTTTGTTGGCTTGATTCAATGAAGATTTTGGTGTATCTAAAATTCAGCCCATTTCAATAATGCTAGAAATTGCAATTTGACCATGTATAAATCTGGACAGGTGATAATGCAAACATTGTCAAAAGGGTCAAACCAAAGCTGCTTTTTTGAAAGGCTTATTGTACAGAGTTCTATAAAAGAAAGACATAGAATTTATGTAGCAATGTATTGTACTTATACAGTGCTTAAATTGTAATTTTTTTATCACTATAAACACTATCTGTAGCCTCAAAGTCAAATCGACAGTTGTATAATGATGATTCATTTTTATGTTATTAATCACAGCTACATAGTGATTGTGACAGCTTGTGCTTGCATGTATGCTTGCTTATGTATTAAATGTACCCATCCCTCCCGTTCATTCATTTTTGTTCTGTTGATTTACACAGTTTTCTCTCTGGTAGGTTCCCCCCACACATGGTTCCACCACATCACAGTTTACACACAACGGGAATTCCTCATCCTGCCATAGTCACACCAACTGTCAAACAAGAGTCTTCCCAGAGCGACATCGGATCCCTCAATAATTCGTAAGTCATCAACCTATCATGTTATCTTAATGTCTATAAGACTTCATAATTTTTGAAAATTTGCCATGATTGAACTTCTTTTCAATATTTCCAAAGAATGTGCATCTCTGTTGTTTTGAATTTTAAAATGTGGGCTTCTCCCAGTGAATTGTAACCTACTGTTCTTGTTGTGATTTTAATATTGAATCATTTAAAATGTAGCCTTTTGTTTAGAAAGAAATGGTTGTTTCAGATTTATTGGTGAAGCTGGTAACTGTTTTCATTTTCTCAGAAAACATCATCAGGATGCCAAAAAAGAAGAGGAAAAGAAAAAGCCACACATAAAGAAACCTTTGAATGCATTCATGTTGTACATGAAGGAAATGAGAGCAAAGGTAGTAGCAGAGTGCACGCTGAAAGAGAGTGCGGCCATCAATCAGATCCTTGGCCGAAGGGTAAGTAGCTTAAACCACGTCGCACAAGACCAGGTTAGAAATGTTATCTTGGTGATTAGGGTAGTCAGTGAGTGGTGATTTTTTTACATTGGCCATTACTTTTTTCATATCACAATTCAGGATCAACACTTAGGAATTGGAAGCAAGTGTTGCCAATAATAGTGAATGACAGCATGTGAAAATCAATGAATGGTTTAATGCTTCCTTTAAAATAGCATGGAGAGGAGTGTTACACATAAAGTAAATACCTATCCACTTTTATTACCTCTATGTTCATTTTAGTTTCTCAATTTAAGAATTCCATCTCAGCTGTGAAATGATGTTTAAACATGATGTGTGCCATACTTCTTAAAAAGCCCTTACAATATTAGTACATCTTTTCTTGATGTTGATGCTTCATTTTTATTTTAGTTGAATAGTTCCTCTTTTGGCCCTTCTCCAAACACTTAATATATAGCTGATGAGTCTCCTTATTCTGCTTTTACAATAAATTCTGTTGGAGGGGCAGGGTTCCCCATAGTAAATGAATCTATTCAGATAGAACATGGTGCTAATGTTGATGCTTTTCATTATATTGTGACACACATCCCCAGTTATTATGCATTAACCTTTTCAGACATTTTTATATGCAAGTATTAATGTGATCTATTTCTCCTACATCCAACCCTGTTTATTCTCAGTGGCATGCTTTGTCTAGAGAAGAACAAGCAAAGTACTACGAGTTAGCCAGAAAGGAACGGCAGCTTCACATGCAACTGTACCCGGGCTGGTCAGCACGAGATAACTATGTAAGTTTCATTACCTACACGCTTTCCTGTTCCCTGCCCCCATTCCCATTTATTTTTTTTGTTCTCCACAGGCCCAGCAGTGTGCACGTCATACATGTCAGTCTAATGTTACAAATAATGACCAAGATGAAGCCAACATTGTCCTCCCATCTTGAGAAGCTTGTATGCACACCACAGAGCTGTCCTTCATGTAGCTTTGTTTCATAGAGTTGATCGGAAGAGGCAATTTTATTCTTCTGAGATGTTTTTGATCCTGATTGATGTGGTTCTCTGAACCAAATGGACAAACTGAGTTTGTGCTATTTTCTCCCCTCCTCCATTTCTTTTTTTTTGTCTCTCCCTATTTAGGGCAAGAGGAAGAAGAGGAAAAGGGAAAAGCAGGCAGGGGAAACCAATGGTAAGTAGACAGCAATTATCTTCCATTATAAAGGGCACCCTTCACATATCCGAATGACAGCATTTAATCAGATGAAACCCTAGCTGCTGCTAACCATGTTTTATAACATTGTTAATTATAATACTATTTATGGCAGTCTTAATTTTGTGGCTGGTTTGCCTTTCCGAGTATGATAAAGTAATCAGTGCATGAATTGTAGACATTTTAATACTCATTTTTTTAGAACTCCTTTTTTTAAAAAAAAAACAAATTATTGCCTTAGCTATTGTAACATGAAATATTTTGAAGCTTACTGTTGTATGTACTTATTGTCTTGTATTGACATATTAATTTGGGCTGTACCTGTTTTCTGATGCATCCTCTACGTAATTAGCCTTACCTGCTAGACTAATCCCATTATCCTACTTCACGTTTGCTGTTGGAAGGCATGCATGTAAAATTGACCCTGCTATCTAGCTCCTTCTGCTAAGCACTTTAACCTTTTTAGTTTGATTCAAGCCTAACATCCTCTGCTGGCACTAACCTGCAGATTCTTTATTCAGTCCACTGACTCCTTTTTGTGAATTCTCATTTAAAATCTACTATAAAATAATTCAAATCTGTGTTGCCACACAATATTGGTGCTTTTTAAATGGGTGAAAAATACAGCTGTGATTTTTATACATTTTTATGAAATTAGAGGGCATTGCTGATCACTGGTAACAGATAAATTGATTCATTCCTTTTTGTTTTCTTGTCTCTCTTTCTTCCTTTTCTGTCTCCTCTGCTCGCTTTCTTCCAATTTGTTCAGATCTGAGCGCTCCTAAGAAATGCCGAGCGCGCTTTGGCCTTGATCAACAGAATAACTGGTGCGGCCCGTGCAGGTGTGTATCGTTTTCCCAGGTTTGCTATAGTTGGTTTCAGCTGGGTTAAATTGGTACTTTCCCCTTCTTGCTATCACTGTTTCAGTGTTTTAATTGGATGCTGCTACTTACCCTTGCATTTATTGTTGCTAGGAAGTGCGAATTTTGTTTTAAAAAGCGATGAGGGGAGAATGCCAACTTGGCCAGCTAAACCACTAGCTCTGGCTGAGATGTCACATCCAGTGAGCAGTATCCTCCATTTGTTGTTTTTGTTTACTTCATGCTAACAGATGCAAATACTCCAAAGAAGTGTCGGGCATTGTTCGGGCTAGACCAACAGAGTTTATGGTGCAAACCTTGCAGGTATACTCCCATTAGGCCTTCCGGAATTAAATATGCCCTTTTATTGGATTTGTAGTGCATTCGTGTGACTTTCCTGTGCTCTAATGTGCTAATATTCTATAGCTTATTGCAGATTTTTTTATTTTTCTTTTCTTTTTTTACCTGTTGCCTTTTATTAGCAGCATTGGTCTATCTCCTTGCAAGCACTGTCCACCTCCTTTATCCCCACCCTACTTTCCTGGCCCTCCCCAAACCGTGGTTGCGATGGGCCTGTGACCTTGTGTCGGAGATTGGTGCAGTGAAACCTAGGACAGAGGAGAGAGAAGTTTTAATCTTGAAAACTGGCTCTTACTACTAACCTTCCATGGTTCATAAAGATCTGTATATGTATGTACATATATATATATATTTCTTTTAGAAAACTCACCTTTCCGGTGAATGTGTAGACATTACAGTTCTAAGTGCACAACATATACTGATATCCTTCTGTGCATGAGTTCATTTTAGTCAGTAAATGTGAAATTTCAACATTTTTACAGAGACTGTTGTTGATAAAATAGTCACCTCTCCTGAGTAGTTATCACATAATTGTACAACAGATAAGTTTCCAAGAAGCAGAAAGGTATTTGTGCACTCCAGTAACTATGTCTTTACATTTTTTGTATTAATCGCCAATTTATTTTTAGTAATTGGGCGTCATACCAGCTACAAGCTCGTTCAGAGGAAACTTTCATTTTCAGGCGAGTGCAAAATCTGTTGGAATATCTTTTTAAGTAACACAATTAAATTTTTCTTTTAGTTTTCTTACAATTCGGTTTAACTAAACAAACTCAGACATCAAACGGTCAAAGGCTTATCCACCACAGCTAATCTGGGTACTCTAGAAATTTTTGAACTACTCTGGTTGCCAATTCTCTAATTCTTAGGACTTGGCTGGGTAGAGGGAATAAATGTTTTGTCCTGTTTATATACATCGTTCCTGTTGACTGCATTTGGTTAAATCTTATTTCTTTGTCCTGACACATGCAGTCTTTGAAGTGGGAATGTTGTCATGGTAGGTATTTTGCTTCTTCCAAATTGAAACCTTTTAATTTTTCATGTAAAGTGGTGCTTGATCACTCTTTCTCTTTCTCTTTCATACTTCATTTCCCCTAATTCAGACCGTGCTACAGTCTCTTTAACCACACTTAGCTTTAAATTATTGGAAATACTGAAATTTCAGCTCATGTAGTGAGGCTTATGGAGACTGTGCACTTGTGTGTGTTTCTTTTTCGCACTGTCTTTATGTTGGCATGTATGTTAAGAGTAACTTACTTTCATTCTATAATCATGATCTTAAAGTATAATTAAGATGTAAAATATAATTGTGCTTCCAACCAAATTCTATGACTAGAAGATACATTTTTCATTTGCTTATTTAACTGTATCATTTCTAATAAATGGTGCTCAAATTAAATGTAACTATTGTGTAAGATGCAGCACGGACAATTGCCAAGTGATGGACAAACATCAGTGCATTACTGAACAGGTGCCAGAGAATTGTCAGCTGATACTGATTTGTGTAAAAGCAGTAATAAATTTGAGACTGCAACACTTTTTACCACTTTGTTTGAGCGTTTGGCTATCAAGCAATTCTTTTTGCGTTATGAGTTGGTTAATCATTTGAGTAGCAGTAGAGTTTAAATAGTCATTTTAAGCATTTTCAGTGGACTAGTATTTAAAATTATGATATAAAGAGGAACGAGAAAAGATTTCAAGTAAACAATTCTAAACGGGAGTCTTCGGCTGATCTAATTGCACAATTATCCTCTTTAAAGTTGCCAAAGGTGCTCCTTTCTTATTTCAGATATCAACTTTTTACTTGAGGATTAGTGCTCAGGATGGGGCAAATTTTGCAAAAATAGGCATAGAAATTGTTTCCCAATCCTTCCCAATTAATGCAGACCCCGCTGCAAAACATGTGGCAGATAAACAATTCTTCAATAATGATTTCTAATAAAAAATTTGGGTTACTGGCCCCTTTTTTAATTTAATATTTTCTTTGCAATTCTACAATAGTAAAATAATGGGGGGGGGGTGAATATTCGAATTTAATATTCAAAATTCAACTTTTAAAATAATTATTTGAATCCGATTTCTTACCTTTCATGAAAGCATTGACTGTCTCATTGAATTTGGCTCAAAGATTGTAGGGTCTCCTGTAGTGCTATACCCAAATGGCCGTCTTCAATCTTGAATCTATACAGTGAGTGATGGTGGGTGTCACCAGTGAGTTCAGTTCAATCTTCCATTGTCTTCAGTTCCTTCAACAGCGGTCAATAAGTGTTCAGCAGCAAAAGCCTTGATTTCTTGTTTTTTGTGGTTCTTTCTTGACTTAAGTTTACTAAGGCATGTTGCTGTTCCCCTCTCCCCCCACCCCCCTCAAAAAAGAAATTTCTGGCTGAGGTGAACCGAAGTCATTACATACTTGGAATCAAACCTGGGACCTTGTTGAACTATGTGACTCCCTCAAGCAAAATTTCATCTGAGCTTTTCCTCAGTTTGGAAGGAGCAATCATTAGTTTCGGCAAAATAGTTAATGCCTTTTTTTAAAAAAAAATTAAACCTTTCCTGAAGAAGGGATGAAATTTTTCAGTTCATTTTGATAGCCAAGCATTGGAAAGTCATTAAATTGAATGTAATTAGCATTGCATTTTACTTAAAGTTGACAAAAAGAATTAAAAGTTGAAGGACAGTATAGATAGAATGGTTACCAATCTGTGTTCCACTGAATCATGGGACATATATTTGCATGAGCAATTGTGGGCAGAACCTGTGGTTGGGTTGAATCAATAAATGCTCCATTACGAGAGATGTACACATTGATGTTCTGAGGCACAGACCAAACCATGAGCCCTGTGACTGATTGAATTTTCCCACAGCGTGGTCAGGCAACTGACGGCAGGACAAATTTTGATGATGGAGATTGAGATTAAAAAGCTTTAATCTGCAGTGAAATAACTTTATGAAACCAACATGAAGTTCCTAATGTATTCCCACTATGGCTCACAATTTCCCACACCAACACGTTCTTATTGCGAGGCAAGTCACTTAGCAACAAAAAAGGAGAGTAAGCCTATAATCCTACTTTAATGTGTCCGCAAACACCAAGTCCGGGAAGAGCTGAGACCCCAGGAATCTCTAAATGGGACAAAATAATAAAAATGACTTCTAGAACTTTCCAGGACACAAGCAATGATGGAAAGAAAATATATAAAGTTGAAGGTATTGATATAGAAGTAGCAGCTGTAAAAGATTCAGCACGCTTTATCTGTTATCCTTAATTTTGGGCACTAACAATTGCTGAAAATTTTATGAATTCCATTTCCTGCCTCCCCCCAACCAGTTATTGAGATATTATTTAGCTCTCATTTGGACTTTGCTATCAATGTTAGGTGACTTGTTTAAGTTTTGAAATTGTGTATTCATCTGCAATGCACTGATGCAGATGAATCCCAGTCTCTTGCATTTGATTTTTGTTCTGCATCTGATCTCATATCTTAATGTGTACCTATAGATTGTCTACATTCTTACAATGCTTTCCAGGATCCATATTTAAATAAACCGCTGCATTGTCAAGAAATAATTTATACATTGTTTAAATACAATTTCCAGACCTAGGGACCATTTTCCCTCAGTAGCTCAGGGATGAGTTAAATCAAGATTGTTTGCAATTTATTAGTCCAATGACTTGCAATTATTTTGGAGTCAGAGTTCTATTCATTTGGCAATTACCTGGTTGTTGGTGTTGCGTTTTTCTGTTTTGAGCCCACCAAGTTGGTCCTTTCACCTCCAGCTTTGTTCTAATATGACGCATGCCCTGCTGCTTCACTTGCATGTTCCTGTTGGTTACATGGTTCTTTTGTCTTAAGGAACCATGTGTTTAACTGCATGATTACATTACAGTTCAGCATGTATTTGACCAAGCAGGCTTCTGTGGCTTGAACTCTATAAATTATAAACTGTCTCAAATATGTCTTATCATCCTGGCCTTGAATATATTTGACAGATTTCTAATGGGAGTGAACTTCTAACACTGGGCTGCAAACAATTGGGGTGGCATTTGTAATGTTAGCAAACTTCAGCTGTGAACTGCATATCCCCTTTCCTTTGGCAAAATGCAGGACAAAATAAGATTATTTGTAGTGTGAATACTAATACATTTTCTTCTATCTTTTTAGTGAAAATTGAAAGAGCCCTACTAATATTTACTACATGTTGTTGTTTGCAAATTTTATTAGGTGGTTGAACTATTGCTTGTTTGTAAAATAAACCAAATGTACTCTAACAATGAATCCTTGGCCAAACTGCTCCAGGAATTGTGAAGTACAATAAAAGCCTTCTTTCCTCTCACAGATAGCTGGTGTGAAAATGACGCATACAAGGAACCCTATTAATGAAATGTGAACCTTTTTTCAATCAACCAAACCTTAATTGACTTGCGTTTTCCATTGCAGACCATTAAAAGAATCAGCCACAGCCTGCAGGCCATAGAACCAGTTATTCTTGTTTTTTTTTGCATTTTCCATGGTTTCTTGTTCCTTCTCTTCCTTTCATTCCTTTCTTTAGTATCCTTCTCCTGTCATCTTCAATTTGGTGTGGTTCTTAACAGATAAACTGTCATTTTGTTAGTGTTTCACATATCAGAAAGCTATATCTTATTACATTTAAACAAATTTGTAAATCCCTATAGATATGCTGGCTTAATTGGGCCTTGCATTAGTTATTAATGTTTCAAATGTCGTGGATGTAGTCTTGTTGCCTGAATAAGATTACTTTCTTTGTTCAAATAACCAACTCCATTAGTCTTTTTGCCCTTTATTTACAGATAAATCTTTCCCTGTTTCTAGGAGAAAAAAAAAGTGCATTCGCTACATACAAGGTGAAGGCAGCTGCGCCAGCCCACCCTCTTCAGATGGAAGCATATTAGATTCTCCTCCCCCTTCTCCTTCCATGTTAAGCCCGTCTACAGCAGACTCTGATCCACAGACTGAACAAATGCAACCTCTGTCACTCACAATGAAACCTGATCCTTTGGCCCATCTTTCCTCGCCATCCTCTTCCTCAGTCTTGTCGACAAATTCAGCACTCAAGTCCAGCGCAGTTTCAGCTGTTAGTTGCCAGAACGGGGCATTAGAGCACCGATTAGTACACCAATCCACACCCTCGTCTTCGTCGCAGACTCGACCTTCGACTTCATCCATGTCAATTGTCCATTCCCACGGTGCTTTGCAAGAGACACAGTCCCAGCCACTTTCACTTGTAACCAAGTCTTTAGAGTAGCTTTTAGCATAGTTGCTGGTGTTCTTTTTATTTCATTTGTGCCATATGGCTACATGTCAGTAGATGTTATGGAGTGCATTGGTCAATATTTGACCCATTGTTATTTCAAGGTCCTCTTTGAATATGTAGGATAAGCCTTGAGAGATCCTGCCAACCTCTTGTCAATCATTGCAAAACCTTGTAGTGTTCATCACTGTTATGTGACTCTTACTGGGTGGATTCTTTACTAGTAAGAGACTGATATCAAATTCAAAGAAGCCCTTGTGGAAGGAGTTGGCTACGCTGTATTATTTGTATTAAATAAGAGCTTGCGAACCAATCATTTTACGTCCATTTTATCCTTAAGGGCACAATGAATGCAGTGCCACCTGTTAATTGTGTGGAACAACTTTTGTGATGTTGCGTGTTATTGTTTAAATGTACAGAAATAATGGGGAAAACTGTGTTAATATGCATTGTTCCATGGCGTTGTTCTTTGGGGGGGGGGGGATGCAAAAAGAAATTACAACGCTATAGGACCAGTAGTATTTATTGCTTTAGAGATGCTTGTTGTATCATGTATGTTGTCTTTTAAATATTTTCATTTCTTCAAACAATGTATAAAGTTTTTTTTTTGCTTAGTGTAAGCATCTTATATATGAAAAGATTCATTTACCAAGGATTTCACCTTTTTTCCTCTGTTGTGATACATGACTGTCACCAAATGGATAATGTAGTGGCATTGTAAAGAACAAAAGTGCACAAAATTGCTGAAAAAAAAAGCCATTGTACAAAAGAAAACTTGAAAGTGATTGGGGGAGGGGGGAATGTTTTTGGGAATAGCACAAAAAAAGCATCTGATCACCCATCTAAAGCCACATAGTGGACTGAAACCTCAACCCCTGGAATTGCTTAACCTATATTCTATGTATGTATGCTGTGCCAAACTTTTAAAAGTCGATACATTTGCCCTCCCCCATTTTTGCTGTATTTTGGTCCTTTTTAGCTGTGAGGTAACATAGGTATGTATGTAGATTTAATGTTGCTGACTAGTTTAAGCTATAACGCAATGTGTTTGGTAGCTATTGGCAAAATCATCCAAAAAATCGTATAAAGCAAAGCATTGAAGGGTGAGAATTAATAAAACCCATAAGGGCCAAATTTTCTGTACGTTGGGGAAATTACTCAAAACTGAAACTGCCACTTTTTATGTACACTACTATCAGTAGGTATTAGTAAATTTTAAAATAGGCATGTTGATGTTGCAAAGGCTGTATACAACTGATGAAAAAGTTCATTCTTTCGGTGCCATTGTAGTAGAAATGAAGCAGTTGTATAGCTGTTTTTTTTCCATTTTACTAAGAAGCTGATGACCTTTTGTGAATACTCTCAATGTTTCCTAACAGCTGTGATGTTCCTGTTCTGTTTTTTGCTCCTTTTTTTCTTTTCGTTTTTGAAACCATTTTTGTAATGAATCAATGTTCATGCTGTACAGTATCTGTAGCATGCAGTTCTGGATTAATAAAAGCAACTTAGTACGTGCAGAAAATTCTTGTGGTGTTCGTGTGCGCTGCATAACAGTTACCTGAAGAAAATGGGCCATCAACTTTTCATCTGAGTCATAATAAGAACCTTTCACATACATTCCATTCGTTGTCCCTGCCTAGTTCAGATAATATGTGGTATGATGCACGTTGTTCAAGAGGTGGACATTGGTGCTGGCGTACTGTGGATGAGGAGTAATTGCAGAGAACATGTTGCCTGCCTATAGAGAGATAGGTAATGAGTCATTTGTTAGGCTGCACTTCATTTTTTTGGTCTTGACATTTTGTACACTCACTATGAACTGGTTTGTAGCTGTTGCTTTTCTTCAGAGTTTAGGGGAGGTGCTCCTTGAAAAGCAATATTTCATTTCAGCGAGACACTATAAAAGATGCATTTAATAAAGATTATTGCATGATTGTCAACGAATGCTCAATTCTGAATTCGCTGGGGATAATGTATGTAACTGCTTTTTTTTTTGTGTATGTTGCTTTTTTTAAAGTTTGAAACATTTTTTATTATGAAATCACAAATATGCCAAAGTTTAGATTTTATTTTGTTGTAGAAATTAAAAGAATGGATACATTGGGTTTCAGCAGTTTCTAATCCAGTACTCTGTAAAGCCATAAGCATGAACTTGAGTTTTATTTCTCTTCTTGTGGTTCTAGTAGTTGATTACAATAATGAATGGTACTGAAAAGTCTGAAATTTACTGTTAAATAATGTAAAAGTAACATGTGTGCAGATACATGCTTATGTTTGTCACTGGAATCATTCGGAAATGGATAAAATGAATCATACCATTTGTATAACATGATGAGCTTTTTATTAAGTTAGTGAGTAACTATTGAGAAATGCCCGTTTCCATTGAGAAAGTGCTACTTGTTTTTTGGTGAATCTTTTTTTCCTGTTTTCAGTTTTGTTAACACCATTTTATTCCTCAGCAACAGTTTTGAACCAGCTTCGTGGAGCAGTTTATTGAAGGTAGAAGGAATTTAGAGGTGTCTGTATTCTACAGCTTTATTCTGTATTTATGCTAATATATTTTCAGCTGGAAATGAGTACTTTCTTGTTCATGGTATTCTAAAAGCAGTTCATGATATTCTAAAAGCAATTCAATCAGCTTAATTGCTTATCTGTATTAAATACTTACAGTTAACATTACGCCACCAATCCAATCAGTTGCTCAGACAGGTTGATAAGGACATCGCTCCCTGGATGATTTCCAAAGTATAGCATCTGCTTTGAGTGTAAGCACTAACAACCTTCCCCAACCCCCCTCCAAAAAAATCCCAATTGGATTTTTAGTAAACATGATGAGTGACTTCTTGTCAGCAGGCTCCAGTTGCCTGTCGAGAAAGCGGTGTGCTAAAAACTTGTGAATTCTTCCAACACTGAATTGTCACCTCAAAATTGTTTGATCAGATTTTGCCAAACTTCCATTAGTGATCTGCCTGCTTCGTACTCCAGAGCTTTTGAAAATGACTATGTTCAGAACATCGATGGGTTGATAAATACTCTCATCTGGCAGTTTTGAACTAGATATGATGGGTGAATTATTCTCATCGGTTTCTGGATTCCTGTTGAAAAGTGACTGCTGCAAAGGGAGGGACTGGGGGCGTAAATACATCTTAAATAGATTGATGTCAACTTTTTAAAAAATGTGGGAGTGTGACTTTCTAGGATTTCATAAATATGTCTTCAATTTGGAGGAAATTTGTTTGATTTATATCTTGAGTAGTTTTGTGGAAGTACTGAACAGTTCAAGAGCTGTTGAGACATTATTACCTTTATAAGAAAAGACTACTCGTTGCTTGTTAGGTACAGCAGCAAAACTCTGATATTTGGTTGAAGCTTTTGAACTGTGCTTTTTATAACTTAGAAGTTGACGATCCAATGCTGAGGAGAGTCAATCTTACATGCTTGTTAACAAGACCAGGTTCCCATTCAATCATTTTGCCCTTACCTTGCCTAATGTTGGCCGTCGCTGGGAAATGGGATTATATGTCCACACGCTCATAAATATCCATTATTCATGCCTAAGCCACATCGCCATTTACAATTCCTTGGTGCTCCCTTCAATTAGCAACCTCCAGTCATTTCTACAGGGAATGTTAAATGCAATCTGCAAAATATTTTCATTGCAGAATTCAGATCTAAATGAGTGAAGCTTTTTGGGAAGTGAATGACAGGAACTAAACACTGAATTGCAAAATTTTAAAAGGAACAGAGACACGAGGATTCCACAAAATTTTTTTGAAGTTAGAATAAACTCTTGCATTCACGTTGTGCTTTACTTGACCTCTATCAAAGTACTTGGTAATGTAGGAAACATGGCAGCCAATTTGTGCACAATAAGATTCCACTAATAACAAGTGATAATGACCAAATAATATATTTTGTAATGTAGATTGAGGGATTAAATATTGGCCAGTACACCAGAGGACATATGCCTGCTCATTAAAGTAGCATCATAGGATCTTTTGTGTCCACCTGAGTGGGCAGACTAAATTCAATATCTCATCTGAGAGACAGGACCTTTGACAGTGTAGCAATGCCTCAATAGTGGCAGCTGATTTCTGTGTTGAAATTGAATAGAGTGACTTGGATCCATAGTTGACTGACTTTGCCTTAATGAAGAGTCCTATGGACTCGAGAACTTAACTTCTTTTCTCTCCCTCTCTCTCTCTTCACAGACGCTGCCAGACATGTTGAGTTCTTCCAGCAGTTTGTTTTTAACTACCAACTGAGCCATGGCTGACAAGAATTTCATTAACAGTTGCCTTGCTTTCTTTTAAAATAACCACACTCATATTTCCTCCTTTCGAGAAGTAGTGTGAGGTAGTGCAAGGATTCCAGGCTGATGAACAGAGCAGGTAGGCTATGATTAAATGCTCAATTTGTGGCTCTATTAACTTCATACCAGGAAATCAAGTGGTTTGGGAGGAGGTTTCAACAGGTTCTCATCGATGGGGTGGGATAACCTGGACAAGGTTAACCTGGAGGCCAATCCAGAATTCAGCTGGTGAAAGATTCTTTTAAGTAGAAGAATAGAGAAACGAACCATTCCAAAACACAACGTTAACAAATCAGTAGCGCTGTTGCTTATGAAAATGCAAGATCCAAGATGGTGCCGGAGTGAGCTATGCCCAGCATATCTTCAAATTCTATCTTTTATTCTCATTCTATGCTTCTAAAACTTCATTCTAACTCTTAAACTCTCTAAATTCTGCACTCTCTTATTTCCTTCTCTCTGAACAGTATGCTTTGTCTTTACAGCGCACAAGAAACGATACTTTTCACTGTATGTTAATACATATGACAATAATCAAATTTAAATGAGGTAAATGGGGAAAAGCACACTGGTCTGCCTGTTTGTAATTCAAGGGCACATAATAAAATAATGCCCCAAAGGCAGAGGTGAGGAAACTACTTCCATGCAGATTTGTTGGGGTACAGTCTCCTCTTCCAGGGGTACAATGATCATTATTACAAGGGAGACGAATGAATGTTTGAGGGGAAAAAACATTAGAAGATGGTAGGGGAATGGTTAAGAGACAAAATTGCACTTGCTTGATAGGCCAAGCAGCATCCTTTCTGTAAAATTCTGATTCCATAACCAAGTCTGACTATCCTTGAAGTTCAAAGCTTTCTTTGGTCATGTAAACATATAAACACAGGATTCTAAGTATGTCTGATTTAGTCCAGCCACACACATCGGTGCTTGTCAATAGTGCTTGCACAATTTTGGCAACAAAGTGGCTTTGAACATCTTTCTTCCCAGTGCAAAATCACTTGGAAGGTAAAGGATAGCGAAGAGCTATTTGAACTGCAATATTTGCCTTCTGCCGTACTGCTATTATTTCAGTAACAATATCAAAAAACCCAGTTCCAAAGATACAAAAATTGAACTAACATTTAAGAAACTTTACAGCTGACAAAAGTCTGTGCCAAAACTTGATTTTCTTTTAAACTGATGGTTCTCCATTACAAATAGAGAGATGTGAATAATGCTTTGAACTGTGGACATAGACTAGATATGATTCCTGCCATATTTCTGATTCTGAATCCACATAATCAGATTTTGAAAAGTCAACCAGCTGTATCCTTTGAAAAGTCTTACAGTACATGCGTGATCGCTACGGTCATGCATTGATAAATGCATTCACAATGTGATGTATTCTGAAACATCATCTCAACTGGATATAAATTCCTCAGACTGGTCGAACTGGGTGGTCTTCAGCACCTGGATTCAGTCAGAGACAAATTAGTGACAGAACAATGGAGTTTTTTGGGATTCCCAACATAATTTAGAGCAAGGTATTAAAAGATTAAGCTTATTGTGAGTTTGTGATTTGGACCTCTGTGGTGAAAATTTTGACTCCAGTTTGGTATCCCTAGATAGCATGATCAAAATGAAATTTGCACTGAGGTTTGGAAGTGTAATATTTGGTGACCCCAATTGCATCACCAATGTACCATTGACAAAGTTCTTTAGCTTTTTACAATGATAAACAACAAGAACAATCTTCCTCCTGTCTGTAGATAGTACTTTTCTAAAGAATGTTGGCTTTGATACTTGGACTCACTTCTCGTTAAACCAGAGTTCTTGCTCTTGAATGCTACTCAGGAATATGCATATGTAATGATTGGGCCAGGATGTCACACACACTATAGTCTTATCAATACTCGTGTGAAACTCCAGCATGAAACATTAGCTTGTAAATGTGAAGGATGATTCATTTTTAAAATGAGTTGGAATGAGTTGTTTTTGCGGATTGCTTACTGTGCAACTGTGTCTTCCTGTGCTAGTCATGTTCCTGTCTTGTCGAAAAACTTACAACTTACCAAAGTTTCCCCATTGACCCCAGCGTCTTTGCAGGCAACATCTGACTCAAAAGTAGACATATTTCCAAGTAGCAAACAAAACAGTAATTATTCCGAGAAAGCTCTTATAGAACTCTGTTCTGTGATCTGTTTGTATTTTACGATCCAAAACGTCAAGTGTATTCCTAATTAAAGTTGTTTTAAAAGCTTGCATCTTATTAAATTTGGCATGGCTCCACCCCTAATAAAACACTCAATTTATTGCACAGCTCAATGTCCAAATATAGAAATCATGCAAAGAAGATTATGGCTGGATAGATGCAGCATCTTAACTGATTTAAAATCTGGCTCTAGTTCAAGTGCTGAATGTGCATTTGTTTATCACAGTATATTTTCACCAAAATATATTTGGTGGTTGTGGATGCAATGTGATATCATCAGGATGCAATTGCTAATCTTTTACAGGTCGGTATAGTACACTAGCCCATTGTAATCTACTTAAACTTTTGCACAAAGCTCACTGTTGTTAGTATTTGTTAATTTGTGTTGGTATATTTGGTCATTGATATCACAAGTTTGATTCAAAGGTTTTGATCAATATTGTTTGCTGTTGTTCATCATTGCCCAGTCCTGTTTGTAGTTTTGGTGGAGTACATTATTCTTGTGACAACAGGGTTTTTGACAAAATTTCAAATTACAATTGTGAAATTGTTGAAAAATTTTAATAGTTGCTTTTGCATAGTGAGTGGTTTCGAAAAGACCTAATCTTACAATTAACTTCTCAAGTAACATTGTTTAAGTCTGTGTTATCACGATAAAGTTAATCCTATAAAACATGTGTCTTAGCTCAGACAAGAGGCCAGTCGATGTAATAAGAATAAGCCATTATTCTTTACTAAGAAATCTGATTTAGAAAGAAGCATGGAGGCTCAAAGATATGAAAATATATCCATTGACATTATTTACACACTGCTGAGTTGCTTTGTTTGGAGACTTGAGAGGTCTGGATAACAGGCTGGTTTAATGACTGGAATTGCCCATCTGGTTGATATCAATTGTAGATGTATTAATGTTACTGTGATATAATTCCTATGGGTGCTTATTGCAGGATTTTTAACATAACGGTCAGTAATTATATTAGGTTGCCCTCCAGATCTGTGTAGGGCTGCTTTTACAAAGTTGTTTAGAAGACCAGTTTGAGCATTTTGTTTGAATCCCTGCCATTCTTCTTCCATTTGAAGCATATAATTGCGCTTTATATAGGGGAAATAAAGTCTTGCATTTATGTAACTCTTCTCACAATCTCAAGAAATTTCAAAACATTTTACAAACAAAAAGGTGTTGTAAGGGTTTGTTCAGTGGGTCTTGCAAAATGTTCAGGAGACTGATTTGGTTGAATATTGAGTGTTTAAGTACTAGCTCCGTATTGACTTCTGATAGACTGCTACTTTATTCAGTATGACTCTCTACTTCATACTGAGTGGTACTATTTTCCCAGTCCCAAGTTAATCCTTGCTATACCAAACTCCCTTAATACTACACACCTCTGCCCAAATCTTTACCTGAATAGATTTACAATACTATCTTTCCATGCTATCTTTCCCTTCTCCCTTCACCACAACTACCACCAACCCCTTCCCACCCCAAATAAACCTCAGCAATCCCAAGTCACAGATTTTATAAATTCAGATGGTCTGGAGGCTTCACTAGTCCTTCAGGTCTCACTCTTGTCATGTTTGGAGGAGTGATTGTCTCAGTTGCTTTGGGCATATTGTTTTGTTCTGTATTTAAGCTATCACATTCTGCATTTTAGGCACTTGTTCCATTAGATTTGATTTATGTCCTCCTGGGAGTTGAATTTCTCCATTTTGATGGCCCATCTGCTTTGATTGGAGCCTGTGGGTTTATTCTCATCTATCTAGAGGGGACGCTCATTCATAGAGTGGACTTGAGTATTCTGTCTTCTTCGGATCTGCCTGACCTTGCTGGAAGATGATGTTTTCAAAATGGAACCTTCGTTTGCAATTTGTTTTACAATTGCTCTCAAATATTTGTCCAATTATTTTTCAATAAACTGCTCTAGTGAGTTGCTTTCTTTTGTTTCAGAGTCACCTGTAGAATCATTATGAGCTTAACAATTTTACCTGGATATCTGATTCCTTTAGAATTTGACTTTCAACTGGAACTGCTGTAGAAATGGCAATAGATCTTTTTTTTGACTAATGAAGTAGAGCGGCAAGTTTTCTACATTCTACACAGGAATTCTCCTTTGCCTCTGCAGTTCTAAGGCACATTTCTTCGTGATGATTTCATTGTCTCAAACTTTTCAAAGGGAATTGTCAACATCTGCATTTATTCTTTCAATGTCTGATAACAGCCTGACATTTTCCTCCCTGAATGTCAAATGTTGCTGAGTCTTATCGAACAAGTAGTTCTTCACTTCTTTCAGTGACATTAAATTCACATCACTTTTTTTCCAGAGGAGTGGACTGTAACCTGAGGGATTCTTGAATCATGTTGAGCTCAGTCAATGGGTTTCCCCATTGTGAAGTCCATTGTTTCCCCCTTGAATTTCCTTGTAATTTAACAGAATCTCCTCCATATTGTTCTGCTTTTCCTCCATTCTGCCGTTGAACAGAGCCTTCATTTCTTGATGCTGCTAAAGAGTTCTGCACTCAATTTGTATTTATTTTTAAGATATTCCACTATTCTTTCAACTGTTTTCTTATTCAGTTCTTGTCATCTCACTCTGTGCTCTAGTGTATTGCTTTGTTGCTACTGATAATTCCAAGGCAGCTTTTCATGAACTGCTACTCAACAGGTGGAATCTTACAAATATAATATTAGTGTCAGGGTCTAACTGAAAACCAGCGTGAATAGGTCAGTTTTTCTTTCCAGATCCTATTGCACTTATTCAAAAAAGGTGAGGGCGGGGAGGCATGTTTCCAACCATCATGCTGAAGGGAAAGACTTAAACTCTGCAAAGTCAGTTCCACTGGGATTAGGTTACCCCAATCAGAGGAAAAATGAATTTGATCCACCTCACCATGGGATGCTCACAGGCTTCTGATTGTTCCCCCTCCCCCACCCCTGCACCGCTCTCCCAGAATTGGAAGCCAATATGCCCCTTCATGATCAACACTGGAGATCCCCCTCTATAACCAGAAATAGGGAGTCACTTTCCATGAGGTTCCTCCTAGAGTCTGCCCATGGCAATGTCCTGGCACATGTTGGCACCTGGCAATGCCAGGAGCAGTGCAAGGTCACTGCTTTGCCATGTCCTTCCTCCAGGGGCTGTACTCCCTTTATGTCCCCCAGGGGGCAATCCCCAATACAGGTTCATCTTGGGGTGAACCTGGTTTAAACCCCATTGACGTGATGTCACATTGCCAAGGTTTGAAAATAAGGCGGGAGGTCTAATAATGATATTGAAATGTGCGTAAATGTAATCAATTTCACACTCATAATGGGCGGGAAAATTGGAGCTCATGATCTTGTTGGCTAGATTCATGGTTTCCAGGTTTAACCGGATCTTGAGACCCCCACCACCAATTCTGCAGACTGATCACCCACAACATTTTTTTTTTAACTCATTTTTCCAGGACATGTATAGATCATTCAGAATATTTCAAAGCAGCAAGTTCTGGGTACAATTTCTGCATACTGTTGTGCCTAGCAGTACTTTTGGTTGCCTTTTTCCAACTCCATCTTTGATTTGCCGACAGTGGAACTCAGAGTTGTTATATTTTTCCTTGTGATTTTCTGGAAATATGTCCTAAGTCTGCTCATGATTCAGATTTTGACTTGTCATAACATTCAACCTTTATTGTTTCTTTAAAAGCCTACTTGTACCATTGTGACACCTCTGAAATTTATTTGTTCAGATCTTGAACAGTTTGGTTTGTTGAAAAACACAACGCTAAAACCTTCAAAGGTACACATTTTTCTGGAATCTCATGTTTCAAGTTTTTCAATTCAACTTTGATATGAACATTGTCTTTTAGATCTCACTGCAGCAGAGCTTTGTCCTTAATTTTGGTGTTCCAGTTCCATTTCCGGTGAAATCTGCTGAGAATGCTCGACTTTCCCTGCAGTCAGAGTCAACTGTCTCAGCACTGCTACCTGCTCTTGTGGTTTGGATACTGTTTTGGCCTTTTCAAAAAGGTTAATATTTAGGCCTTCTAACTGGTTCTCAGGTTCCTCTTTCCTCACACTATTTCAGCTTATGCACCTCATTGTGCTGACGTGGACTGTCACTATTGTATGATTTGCTTGGGTACTGCCTTTCACCCTTTTGTTGCTTTATTGAGTGTTCTATATCTTTTTAAGCTCTGCACTCCACCACTTGAAGATAAAAATATTTACCAAAGGCTTTTAAATCTCATCAAAGCTGGCTGAAGATTCATGAATGCCTTCCATTAGAATTACTTCCATCAGCAAATTTACTGAACTTGTATAAAAACGTCCCAGGATTTTTTTTTACTTAATCCAAATGTATTCCTTTAATCTAAAAATTTAATCTCTGGGATGTTCAATTCTGCATCTGGTTTGGCCCTTATTTCAGTCTAAGTTCATCTGGTAGTTTTCATTTGCTATAGCAGGAGTACAATATTAAAATTTTCTTCCAAGATAGTGCGACAATAATGATTGCTTTTCTCCTCTTCCTGTATTTATTGGGTTTCAATGGGCTGCCTTCAAAATCTTGAAACAATTTATGAAATTTGTGATTTTAAGGAAATCTTCAAACTTAAAAATGTAGAAAAAGGCACAGAACATAAGAAATAGTAACAGAAGTAGACCACCTAGCCCTTCCATTCATTCAAGCTTTGAATGGAGCCTGCCCCACCGTTCAATAAGATCACGGCTGATCTTGTAGTGGTTCAGTTCCACTTACCTGCCAGCTCCCCATAACCCTTAATTCCCTTATTGATCAGAAATCTATCTACCTGTGACTTAAACATATTCAACAATGTAGCCTCCTCTGTTTCAATGGGCAGAGAATTCCAGAGATTCAATACTCTCTGAGAGAAGAAGTTCCTCCTCAACTCTTCTAAACTGACTCCCCCTTATTTTGAGGCTGTCTCCTCTAGTTCTGTTTCCTTTCGAAGGAAAGAATCGCTCTGCCTCCATCCTATCTAGCCCCTTCATTATCTTATATATCTCTACAAGGTCACCCCTCAGCCTTCTAAACTCCAGGCCCAATCTATTCAATCTCTCTTCATAAGCTAACCTCGTCATTTCCGGTATCAATCTGATGAACTTCTCTGCACCCCTTCTAAGGCCAAAATATCCTTTTGCAAATAAGGGGACCAAAATTGCACACAGTACTCTAGTTGTGACTTTATCAGTACCCTGTACAATTGCAGCAAGACCTCCCTGCTTTTATATTGTTATATAAGTAGGGCATTCGACCATTTTAGTTTTTATAATCCATGTCACCAAGTTTCCCTGAATTCTATGTGCTTTAACCTTCTCAATCAGTCTCCCATTTGGGACCTTGTCAAAAGCTTTGTTAAAATCCGTGTAAACTGTATCAACTGAACTTCCCTCATCCGCACACTTCATCACATTTTCAAAAAATTCTACCAGATTTGTTAGGCATGAACTCCCTCTGATAGAACCATGCTGACTATTTCTAATTAACCCATGCTTTTCCAAGTGGGTATTAGTTCTCTCCTTCAGAATTTTCTCCAATAGTTTCTTTTCCGCTGACATGAGACTTAGCAGTCTGTAATTTCCTGATTCATCTCAACCACACTTCTTGAAAAATGGAACCATATTAGCCATCCTCCAGTCTTTTGGCACTTCTCCAGTGAGTGGAGAGGAATTAAAAATTTGAGTATGAGCCCCCACAATTTCTTGCCTCACCACCTACAGCAGCCTGGGATGCAATTCACCTAGGCCATGGGATTTGTCTCTTTTTAAGCCCATCAGACTTTCAACAATTCTTCAGTTCCTAACTGAAATGGTGTAAATTCCTCACATTCCTTTTTCTTGAATTCTATATCTACATTCTCTTTTTCCTGAGTGAAGACCGAAGAGGAGTATTCATTTAACACCCTTCCAATGTCCTGTGGTTTCACATACCAATCACTCCCTTGATCTCTAATGGACCCTACTCTTTCCCTGGTTAACCTCTTCCCTTTAACATATTTTGTAAATATCTTGGAATTCTCCCTAATCCTGTTTAACAGCCCACAGGTGTACCAGGCCATCTGAGTATTTCCAGAATTTTCTGCTTTTATTTATAGTAAACTCTACTTAATATCGTAAAGTTAGTTGGATGCTTAGATCTGTTCCTACAGCTGTGCAGAATATTGAGTGTATTAGTAAGTATAGCAATGAGATGGCAATGGAGAGTATCCCTCTTTGGGTACACAATCCTAATGTAAGTCCTGTAAGAACGATTATAGTATGGATCAAATAGAAAACAAAGCTGTCCTATAAAGTTGCATTAATCCCCATCTTCAAAATCTGGCCCAACTCCACCTATGTAAGTTTTTCTTTCTCACAGCACCCATCTTTTGGTCTCTGGTCAAAGTTGCCAATTTTTACGGATTTGTGAACAGGCTATGATCATGGGCAGCACGGCGGCATAGAGATTAGCACTGCTGCCTCACAGCTTCAAAGACCCGGGTTCGATTCCCAGCATGGGTCACTGTCTGTGCAGAGTCTGTAGATTCTCCCTGTGTCTGTGTGAGTTTCTCTGGATGCCCTGGTTTCCTCCCACAGTCCAAAAGATGTGCTGATCCTGCTAAATTCTCCCTCTCTGTACCGGAACAAGCATCAGAATATGGCAACCAGGAGATTTTCACAGTAACTTCATTGCAGTGTGAATGTAAGCCTACTTGTGACGAATAAATAAATTTTACTTTATGATCCATCCCTACCAGGAATTAAAATGAGTGCAATCAATTTCATTTCATATTGGCCCTTTCCAGTCAGTGGAGATTCATTCTGACTGGATTTAAATCCTGAATCCAGGGCTCAAGGACTATCTATTAAACTATAACATCAAGCACCTGCATACTTTTAAAAGTGCATTTATACTACAACTGAGTGTCAGTAAAACACATGTTTTGCTTCATTCCAATGATGATATGGTTTTGTGCAAGTGCAAACTAAATTTGGAATTGTAGCCTCACCTGGCATGAGTGAAGTGGAGTAAAACTCAGAACAACTTCTCATTCAGTTTCTTCCTGGAGTAAAATTGGATCTTAAATTTATAGAACACAAGTGTAATGACGCACACTCACAGAATCACTCAGTCAGGAACACGAAGGGTATTTATTGACAAGGAAAAGCTGAACAGAGGCTGACAACTCACTGGCTGTCCCAGTCCCTACATTCTTTTACATGTCTTCAGACTGTCTTCTGCCCAAGGTAGGACTTCATTTCCTGGGGTGATTACCCACTCTCATTGGTCCCTCAAGTCAGGTCACTCTCTACTGCTGTGTTGCCCTTAAAAGGACAATACTATATTCCTTCCCCTTTTAACCCCTTTATATAATTTTCAATAACTAAGTTACTCAAGCCCAAACTCTAACTAAAAAAGTTGGACAATTATAATTTCAATCTTTGAGGGGATTTTCGGTTTTTTGTAGAACTGTGTAATTCTGTTGTCGGAGCCAACAGATCGACATTAACAAGAACTGCAATGATAGGTACCTCTTCTGACACAGTCCATTGCTACTTGCTTCTACGGAGACATCAGTTATGTCTGTGACATGCCAATTAGGTACTTTGTGTTTAAAAGTTTGAAAACATTTCTTGATAGCAACAGTGACTGCTAGAGTATCTCTACTCCGCACGTGATCCATAGGTTTACGAACAATGTCTACTGGGTACCACAAAAGTCTGGTCACAGTGACAGTAATTCCAGAGATTTACATTAAACTGATATCAAAGTTTTATATGATGGCACCATGTTGTTTATGTGCTTAATATGGGTTTTGTTTTATTGTTGCAGTGATGGTAGCTTGTTGATGAAGTCTTGAGGTTTGTATACCCAAACGTAAACACTTTTATTGTCAGGCTTTAACTATATACAGTTCCAAATATGGTTTTGCATGGAATTCTTCTATACAGGCTTGCAGCTTTTTCACGTGCGTGACCAATTCAGCAATCTTATTATACCGTGTAATCTCCATTTCTTTCTCTGCCTGAGTTGCTGATTCAATGTTTTTACCTCATCAGTTAATTTCTCATTGTCAAGCTTCCTCCTTCAAGCTCTTATTTTCCTGATTCAATTCTTCACTGGACTTGTTCTTATTTTTTGATTGCTTTTTCATGGAAGTCAGCTTATTTTCCATTGTCTGATTAATTTCGCCTTGACTTTATTTTTGTCAATTTTGCAACTTTTTTTTCAAGTTTGTTTGGCAGGCGTCTCACCGTGTTGCTTTAATTTTTTTTGCTGATTCTTATTTATGTTCAACACACTGGGGTCTTTCATCATTGCCCTCTTTCTGGGGCCTTTCATCATTGCCCCCACCCATTCCTGGGGGTCTTTCGGTGCCCTCCTTCCAGGGTCTTTCGATGCCCTCCTTCCATGATCTTTCGGTTGTTCTCTTTCCAGGGTCATTATTGCCTCTTCCTTGAGTTCTTAATTTCTTGTGGACCTTCTTTTAAGAGGTGCTCTATCTGGGGCCTTCTCCAATTTTCCTGTCCATTGCCATTTGTTCCTTCTTAATGGGTTGCCACTTTTATTACTACTTTAAGACCATTTTTACTGCTGTGAACAGCTGCTGGTTCTCTGCTTTCCCCGTCCTTTGATGCAAACCTGAATGTTTTTTTTTGAACTTCCAAAACTTTTCCTCCTTCCCAATGAAAAACTCTGTGATCTGTGCAGCTTTTACTTCTTGTGGCCATTTGAAGAGTCAGTTTAGCCTCTGCTTTTTGATGTGTTCGATTTTATTGATTTCACTAGAGACCCGATCCAAAGAGCCAATTTCAAACTTTTGTTTTAGTTTTCTTTTAAAAAAGATAGAGGTCCTCTCCTCCTTTAACTTTGTAGCCTCATTGTTTACAGTCACTCAATGTAGAGACCACTATTCAGACCGCAAACCCCCCCCCTGAACTCCGACCACCCTATAAGAGCCTGGCAATCTCAGCCTCTTCATTTTTCTACACTTCTGGAACAAGTCCTATAGCTCCTTGCGGCATTCTTCCATTTTCACTCAAAACACTGCTTTGTGTTCCCTTTGCAGAGTTTTCTTAAGTTCCATTTTTGGTTAAATGCAAAAGGGACAGCTCTTTCATCTGAGGGTTATTTTCTCCATTTCTTTACTATATGTTTTGGAATTCTTCATTGTACTGGCCGTTCCAGAGGCTCGTTCCGCATCTGCCCCTCATTATTTCATTGGGTCTATTTGTTCTAAAACGTGGACTTGGGTGAGCATTTTTCCTTCAGACTTTGATTAAAACAGGACACTCTCACATGTCGGGCCAAAGTCAGTGTTCTTATAATTCATACCATTCTCATCGCCAATGTAAAAATGCACATTCACAGATTTCATCAAGAACACAGAAGGTATATATTAACCTGTGCAGAGGCTGGCAGCACCCCATCTTGCCCCACCCCTCCTCCAGCTGCCCCACTCCCTACATGTTTCTACATGTCTTCAGACTATCTTCTGTCCAAGATAGACTCCAGTCCCTGGGGTGATTGCCCACTCAGTTTCAATTAGTCCCTCAAACTAGGTGAGCCTCATCTCCTGTGTTCCTGAAAGGGGCAATCGCCATAATAAGCTTATGGTTGATGTAAAGTGGAAAGTTGCATTTGTAGTTGCAGCAGAGAGGCTAATTTAGATGCTAGCTCCAGCTAGAACATGTTTCGTTAAAAGCCTAGATCAGTTCAAGGTACTTAAATTGCATTGAAGATGACAAAATTTGTTCGTGGCAATTCCCAACTGAGTGTAACCACACTCCTTTATTCCTGTCCCACAACATATCATGGGAACCAATGGAGTGCCCTTTATTTTTACATCTGAGTCACTTCTGGTGAGACTCCAAGCAGCATTGTTTCATGTCTACCAAAGTCCTTTTCGATGTTGGAAATATTAGCTTCAAGCTATAAGATGAATAACTCTCGGTTCAAACATAGTGGTGGTAAAATCTATTATTTAGACTAATTCAATGGCCATTCAGTAACACAAAGATAATATTGCCAGCTCTCCCCTTTCTTAACCCATCAAGCATAAGCAAGAAAGCAATCTATTTGTGATCTTAAAAATGAAGGGTTTTGCAAAAAAAAGGGAAATATACGGTTTATTGTTATCCAAATTATTGTTGATGGAGATTATTCTGTGACACATCTTCAAATTCAACAGAAAAAATGAGAATCTGCGGACAGTGTTGCAATATTTAAAATATGAAGTACTTATGTTGTTTGACTGACCTAAACAGATGGGAGAATCCATTTCCCAATTTGGCTGTTTCATCAATACTTCGCGAAATAGCTGCAAATTCTATGGCACAGTTTTATATTCCTGTAGAATGCTGGAACCATATCCCCTTTAGAATGGGAATTGTAATGTGTACAACTTCCCCTTCCAGCCAAATATAGATTTTCTAGGTAGTGCTAGTGTATCAAGGAGAAATTGTGAAATGTTGTACATTTTGGATCTGGAAAGAAAGCCAATCCACAACTTGGGTTTATCCATAGTGTAATTATGCTTTTACATTCCTCTTGATAAATATCAGCTTGATTAAAAAAAATTCATTTCCTCTTGGTGTGAGAGGGATGGGGAGCAAAAAGGATGTTCAAAAAACATGGATAAAAGTACCTTTAAATGAGAAGTTTTTAGTACCTTGCTGTTCTTAACACACTTGTTCTTGAATCAGTAGCTTGGTTCTTTTTTGAATATAATAATTGATCAACCTTCTACAACCATGGTCCACCTTGCTGAATGCTGCATACTTCAAGGCCTAGAAACTAGTTACTGGTGTGTTCAGCTCCAATGGACCCAAGGCTCCCTGGTGAAGGAATGATACCTACTGTCTTAAGCCAATTGTCAAATAAAACATGGAAGGAGCTGCGATATTTTCCATGTTCATCCACAGTTGGATCCTTTGTTTATAAACCATGGCACAACCTTAATGGAATATAGATTAGAATAAAGCTAAAAGGGAACTTGGTACTTGTGATGCACTTTCTTCTGACTTATCTATTTGGCTCCCCGGCTTTTTGCACAGCCTAATCATTCCATGGAAAACCAACTCAATGTGTAAAAAAAAAATTTAGGAAGAGGTGAAGATGTCAACCTGTGAACACAATGTTACAATGATTCCAGCCAAATTTAAGTTAATATGTTGTGAAAACTATAACCAGGGATGGCTGTGGTAATGCGATATAAATCTGAGAAGCCTGTGATGAGTTCACAGTGGAAATTCACTTGAATAGCACCAGGGATGAAGAGCTTCAGTTGTGGAGAGACAGGAGAAGCTGGGGCTATTCTGCTTGGAGCACAAGAGACTAAGAGGAGCTTTGATAGAAGTATTCAAGTTCATCAATAGCTTGATAGGTTAAATAAGGAGGATCAATTTGTTTCCAGTGGCAGATTGTTTGGTAACCAGAGAACAGGGATGCAGAATGAATAGCAAAGAACTAGAGGTGACATGAGACAGCAACTTGTGATCTGGAATGCACTGCCTCAGAGTGTGGTTGAAGCAGAATCAATAGTACCATTCAAAAGAGAATTCGATAAATACTTGAAGGGGGGAAATATTAAAGAGCAGTGGGATGGGATTAATTGGATAGCTTAATGAAAGAGTCAGTACAGATGAAGTGGGCTGAATTGTTTCTTCCTGTCCTGCATCATTCTATTATTTTAAAGTTAAATTAAGGATATTTTTAAATATTTGAGAATGTCATCATTGCTTTACTTTAACAAATGATTAGTCTCATGGAAAAATAAATGCACATTTTTTTTTTAATAAGTTGTTCCTTCTGTGATCGTGCTAAACTTGATACTTTTCTTCTGTAATACCTAGAAGACACCAAGCTTCAGAGTCAGAAAAACGAGACTGCATCATCTTTCAGAACTGAGATACTGGTCATGGAACTCGGTTTTTAATGTATGCTGCCATTGTATTATTGGTCATCTTAAACCTAGCAAAGTAGATGGTCTTTACCTACTGTCAGGTGAGATCCTTTACAACTATCAAGTGGAGGCATAACCAGAGCCAAAAGAAACAAACTTCATCATTCATTATTCCAGCACCATTTTGCCCGAGAGTAGTCTTAGTTTACAATGCAGTTTCCCTGCATTGTGAAACCATGAAGAATTAACGGCTGGAGAACACATCTACAGGATAAGCCACATTGTCTGCATTTCTGACCTGATGAGCACCTCCCAGCTGGAGCATCTGAACCGTAGCCAATTTGGCAATGCCTCAATTACTTACACACTCGTACTTGTCATTCAAAAGTAATAGTCCACGAATGGCGATAGATTCACAGTAACGCTGGTGATGAGTTGTAAACAATGGACCAGCTGCTCCACTGCCAACCACTGTCCCAGCCCTACAATGCTGCTCATCTTGCTAAATACAGCAATAAGGCCAAGTGTTTCTAGCCCTGTGGTAGGGAACATAATGAATATACAATACATTGACAGTACTCCAATAGTGGAGTTCATGATCATGGTGTTTTGGTGGGATTGTACTATTTTGTAATGCAGTAAGCTTGGAGAAACAATATTGATGTGTTTTTTTTCAAGTGAGGTGTGGCTGGATCAAGCTTATAAACCGCCTTACCTGCGCTCTGAAAATGGGTAGCACAATGAACCATTCTGATCAGACATTATATTCAGTTTATTATATTACAGTCACTTGAAGTTTGCAGTATAGAAGAAAGCTATTTGGCTTATCATGTCTGCGCCAGTAATTTAATGCAGCAATCTGAAACTAATCACACTGCATTGCACTTTCCTGATATCCCTGAACAATCTCCTCAATCATCTGGTATCACACATTTATCAAAAGTGACATTTAAAATTTATATAGTAAAAACTGATTGAGGGCGGAGGCTGAAAATCTGGCATTTCTCCATGGGGTGAGATGTTGATTGGAGTTAAGAGAGGGAAGCAATCCTGGCAGCAACTGACAGACATTTGGGCATTGGGCCAGAATGAACAACAAGTCTTGCTTAAGAATCTCCTACCCATCCCATTATAGACTGGCTTCCAGTAGTTATTTTAAAGCCAGGCTGCACTATGTCCAGTCCTATTATGATGTTGTAGACTCTGATTTGCATTGCATAGGGAGGATATTTAACAAGGCAACCTTGCCCGTTTACCCGAAGGCTCTGACCAAAAAGACAACAGCAGGATCAAGGTGAAATTTCCTGCACTATTGTCCCATTCCAATCTGAAATCAGGTTTTGTGTGCAAGTTTGTACCTGTAGTGCTTTCTGTAAATAAAATGCGTTGACACATAATTTCCTGATGTACACTAAACCTGCATGCCAAAATTCCTGCTGTGAGCTTAGTCCAAAATTTCCTGGGGTAGTAATTTCAATATGATGTAGTGAGCAACTCAGGAACTTTGAAGTGGCACAGTCAATGGCCAGCCCCAAAAGCTTTCATGACATTTAGAAAGTCTGTCGAAATGGAATATTTTTTGCCACGTTAGATGAAAGTTCCATGAAGTTTTCTGAGCACAGATTTCACTGCTGCTTGCTCTCTGAAAATTTAATCAGAGTTTTAAAATGGCGGCAGCATGGTGGCACAGTGGTTAGCACCGCTGTCTCACAGTGCCAGGGATGCAGGTTTGATTCCCGGCATGGATCAATGTCTATGTGGGTTTCCTCCGAGTGCTCCCGTTTCCTCCCACAATCCAAAGATGCGCTGGTTAGGTGCGTTGACCATGTTAAATTCTCCCTCAGTGTATCCAAAGAGGTGCCAGAGTGTGGCAACTATGGGATTTTCACAGTAACTTCATTGCAGAGTTAATCTACTTGTGACACTAATAAGTAACTTTAAAACGTTTAAACTATAAAAACTATAAATACAAACTCTACTGTTACATTATTGTGGCTGTCAATCCTAGATTTTACAACCTCCTTTGGAACAAGACAGAACGTGACTTCCCCATGCCATTCAATGTGTTAATTTTGTTTCTAAAATGCTTTTTGACTTATGCCTTCATTTTCAAATGCATACTTTTTCTTTCCTATTGTTGCAAACTCTAAGTCTGATGTGTGTGCTCTTCCGATGCTGGCCAACTGTAGGCACCACCATCACTCAAACATCTGTTGAAGACATTACAAAATCTGGTGCCAACGTACTAAGTCAGTCTCCCCAAATCTCTTTAATTTACTGCATTTCTCCCAAATTATTTGGAAACCTTTCCTTTCAGAAGTATTTTCAGCCTACTCTTCAAGTAGCCCACCTTCTCGATCTAATCCTCAAAAGCCTTGAGGAATTTTGCTCTTAGTTTTTATTTATATAATGTTTTTTGGTTCTAAGTTGTTATGGTTGGTGCTGCAGAATTTAGATTATGTGGAATTCATGGCACTTGTGATAAAAAAGGGAACCAACTCTTTACGGACAGTTGTTTAACTTCAATTTTGGTCATCTGACTATAAAAGTTTTAAAAGTTTAGTTATTAATCATAAGTAAGCTTACATTAATGCTGCAATGAAATTACTGTGAAAATCCCCTAGTTACGGCACTCCGGTGCCACTGAGGGCGAATTTAGCATAGCCAATGCATGTTTTTCGGACTTTGGGAGGAAACGTACGCCAATACAGGTAGAACGTGCAGGCTCTGCACAAACAGTGACCCTCGCCGGGAAATTGAACCTGGGTCCCTGGCACTCTGAGGCAGCTAACTATTGTGCCATGTCCCAACCTTCCGTGATGACCAGGGAATGTGTGCTCAAGCTAAAGGTAGACTGCTGCGATATGGGCATATGTGTGTCCTGCTGCAGTCAGAAGAAATGCTGATTGGCATGTCTGCTTACTTCTTTTGCTCTACTCTCCTAACCTCTAGAGATCAGAGGCATCTGCAATGGTCAGACTGGCTGCCTCATTTATCTCGCAAAGTTTCTGTAAAAGCTAAGGAAACAAAAGGATCGTTGACAGCACAGGGAATTACAAAAAAAATCCTCCTTAGTTTCCTGACCAAATCTTATCACTCAATCAAGACCAAGAAAACATTTTCTGGTTATTTATCTCATTGCTATCAACGGGACTTTGTGCTCAGGTTAGCTGCTGTGTCCCACTGCAAAACAATAGTGGCTATATTTCCAAAATTAATTATTTAATTTTGTCCCTTGAAATGAAAGGCACTTTACAACTACAGGTTCCTTATTTCTTTTCACTGGTTATTGAGACCTGGTGGCTATTGTTGCACAACTAGCGCTATTAGCATGTGAGGAGGCTTAGTCTTAATATGGAGAAGTTAGAAATGATTTTCTAACCTGGAAAAGACAACCCATGATAGATAAATGCAAGCCAGTAATCCTGACGGATACAAAAACATTGTGGGGAGTTTGATTATGTGGCACATACGGCCTCCAGAAGGAAACGAACAATAAGTATTCATCACAGAGCCTGAGTAAAATAATCTGCTGCAGATGAATTAAAACCATATTGTCTTTGTTATGTGAATGTTAATTATAAACAGAATTGATGGCAGTACATTAGATATAAATATGTTTCTCTTTATTGAGAACTATGGTTTATAGTAATATAATGCCACAGCTTATTTCCTAAAGCAAAAGAATCTTGCTTTAACAAGCAACCTGGTGCCACTGTGGCGCAGTATTTTTCTCGCACTCATCGCTTGTGGGTTCAAGTATCATCATAGGCCATCAATCCATGTGTGACAGGGTGTGTCAGTTCCCATGTAGAGTTGCGTACTAAACTTGCACTGCACTTCGAGCTAATACTTCACTACCAAGCATTAAAATCTATCCAACATCTCCATGTGCGTTCACCAATTTTAAAAGGTTAATGCTTCCCCACTCCCACCTTTGTAGATTTTGTCATTAGAATAGGAGATATTCTTTAACGACATGTAGGCTTTTTTTTTTATGTATGTGCAAGTGCAGCTATGCAGGTGGGAATTTTTATCTCCTGGCCTAGTCGGTGGAGGACCAGCAGTTTGAGAAGCTAAATCTTGTTAACATGGCTGCAGACCCACTTCCTGACCGTGACCTAACAGGTTAATGTGTAGTTTCTGGGCCATCAAATGGGCCAAGGGTTGGTGCAGAATAGTGTCCTTATGATGCAGAAGGACGCCATTTGCCCATCAAACCTACCCAGGCCCTGACCCCATAACCCCAGTGCTTTCCCTGCTAAGACTAAGGTATTCGTACCCCAGATATTTACCCTGCTAATCCTGCCAATACTAAGGGGCAATTTATCATGGCTAACCTGCACATCTTTGGACAATGGGAGGAAACAGGAGCATCCAGAGGAAACTCATGCAGACATGAGGAGAATGTGCAAACTCCACACAGTCATCTGGGCCCCTGGTGCTGTGAAGCAGCAGTACTAATCGCTGTGCCACTGTACCAGCCTTACTTTGCAAAGGCAACAATCCCCGGACTTTTGGATTCTTGTGCTAGAATAGGATCCTGAGTTTCGTTGATATTTTTCCAGTTTATTTCTGAAAAATATGTCATCCAGATTAGCAGCCAAGCGGGAATAAATTTTAGCTGGCTGGTCACCCATTCGGCCACTCCATCCACTCAATTTCCTTTGGGTGGGTAGGGGAAGTTAAAATTCCCACAGTATATTTATAAACTAGTGAGATACAGAAATATAAACACTCAACGTTGAAACCTATAACAAGGAGAGAAAATTCTCGGAATGTGTGACTGCATGATAAACTTCCGGGAAAAAAAACTCAATTTTGTTGAAAGATTATGTGCAAAGTTTTCCTTTAATTTTTGATGCTTTACTGCATTTCTTGTTTTCTTTTTGCAGGAATACAGATTTTATTACTGATTTTTTTTTTTAACCTTTTCCTGAACCAAGTTCCATCTCACAGCTGCACAGTAAACTTCCATTGAACATAAAACCAGTTGAATGATGGCTGTTATGAAGGCCTTACTCAGGTAATTTATTTTAATTTAGGAAGGACTATTAGGGTTTTACAACTAATAGCATTTCTGAGGTAATTTATTGTAATATTATTCAACGTGATATAGAGTACATTGTTTTTTTTAAATATAGGACCACACAGAAGGTTTTAGCTAATGGAGACTGACAGATTGACACAGCCTTTGCTACACATGGTGTTATTGAGAAGTGGATGGCTAGATGTTTGAGGCATGATTTGAGCTACAGTAAAGCTTTTTGGATTTGAATAAATGACGGAGTCTGTAATTGGAGACAGTGAGGATAAGCCATTCATATTTGTTCATTTTAGATAAGGTTCACTAATGGACTGCTTTGTCCAACTAGTTTTGTACAATATCTGATTTGTTCTTCAGTACGTTGCTATGTGCATTGCTACACAAGGTGAAATATCACTCTTGCCCCCCACCCCTCCCAGCCTCTACCCCTTTCCAGGTGCCTCTGGCTAGCTCCTCTACAGTATAAGACTGATGGAAGGAATTGAAGAGAGTTTGCAGGCCTTTCATCCTCTCTTTGAACTTTAAGCCTTTGGATTATTCAGGAGTTTGCGTAAGACTTTGGAAATAACTATGACAATATGGGAGACCAGAATAACTCCATGCAATCAGTCCAATCAAAAACCAAGACACTCAGATCTCCTGAATCGCTAGAAAGCCAAGAGAGCTTTGGGGGCAACATTTTCTGTGCTTTGCACTTTCTTTGATCTTTCTTTAGAAAAAAACTATCAGGAATACAATTGCTGTTACTTGAAGGTATAGTACTAAATATTACATTGGGTAACCCATGTATATCCCAGAGTAGCTCTGTTGATTGTGCTGGAACACAGAGTGCTGAAGTAAAGGTCAAAGATTACATTTTACAGATCATCTGCTCTGTTATCCTCCATCCTTTGCTGGGGGAATAATGTGCTAACTGCTCCTTTGTATAAAGAGAATACATGTTAATATTATGTTATAAAAATGCTGAATATCCATGATATATACCCATATATACATTGAGAAAAATAATTTAGAACACAATAAATGGGAGAGAGGTGGGGTTGTGAAAGAGTGGGAAAGTAACAAACGGACATCAACCATTGGTTCCATACACAGAAAATAAAATCTTTCTTACCTATAAATGAATGTAACTTTTCTGTAAGTTACTGAGAAAGATCTGAGAGAAAACCATCTTCAGGAGATTTTTTTGTCTCCTCCCCACCCCCCCCACCCCAGGCTATATCCATATTGGTCCTTCACACTTTTCCTTATTTCAAAGCTGTTAATTTAAAACGTATTAAAATAAAAGTAAAAGACTGCAAATGCTGGAGATCTGAAAATGTTGGAAAAACTCAGCCAATCTGGCAGCATCTTTGGAGAGAGTAACAGAATTAATGTTTTGAATATGTAGCCATAGAAATCTGAAATAATAATTCTGTTTCTCTCTCCACAGTTGCTGCCAGACATGCTGCATTTTTCTAGCATTAAGGTGAGGTGAGTTTGGTTCACAGCCTTTTATTAGTCATAAGGACATCACAAATTCATCCAATGTACCTGCAGCCAATAGGAAAGACACTGAATCTGAAATTCACTGGCAAAAAAAACTTCTGAAAAGTTTTAGAAAAGAAGAAAGTGAAACTGGTGGCTGCAGTGACAAATATTACAGTTCTGCAGCTTGCATACTGTGTGACAGCAATATGTCTGATCTTTGGGAGTGACTCTCCTGGCCTGCTAGTCCCAGCTGGGAATCCCAATGACACATTGCATCGGACGAGAGGGCCAAATTGAGATTTCTGCTGGGAGTCCAACCCATTGAGTCTCCTGGCCCGCTGCATTAATAAAAAGGGCAGCATGGTGGCACAGTGATTAGCACTGCTGCCTCACAACTCCAGGGACCTGCTTGGGTTACTGTGTGGACGTTTCCGGCTTGGGTTTCTGTGAGGACTTTGTATGTTCTCCATGTGTCTCTGTGGGTTTCCTTCGGGTTAGGTGGATTGGCCATGCTAAAATTCTCCCTCAGTGTACCTATAAATAAATGTAACTTTTCTGTAAGTTACTGAGAAAGATCTGACAGAAACTGTCTTCAGGCACCGGACTAGGGGATTTTCACAATAACTTCATTGCAGTGTTAATTTAAACCTATTTGTCACATGAATAAATAAAGTCTAAAGTTTTTAAAGTTTGAAAGCTCTTGTCTGCCCTGGACAAGAACCTGATCACTACTGATTGACAAGAGCTTTGTATTTTACTAAGGGGATTCCCTCTTTCTAGCTTGCATGAGCCCCAGCTGCTCTACCAGTTCTTGCAACTGCTTTTATTGATAGTTCCAGAGCAGATCAAAAATGGGATTAGCCGAGGTTTCTTTACACAAAGAAATGATTTTCTATTTTCCACAAAAAGCTGTTCTGACTGACAGCTTCAGGCACATCAAACAGTTCATTGTTGATACAATCAGTTCATGTTCCATTAAATCATTGAATCCTATGTGCAAAAGGAGGCCATTCAGCCCATCACATCTACATCAACCACAATCCCAGGTCCAATCCCCATAACCCCATGCATTTACCCTAGCTAGTTCCCCTAACACAAAGGAGCAATATAGCATAGCTAGTTCACTTAATCCACACATTTGATTTGGATTTAATTTGATTTATTATTGTCACGTAGATTAGTATACAGTGAAAAGTATTGTTTCTTGTGTGCTACACGGACAAAGCATGTCTTTCATAGAGAAGGAAACGAGAGAACCAGAATGTAATGTTACAGTCATAGCTAGAGTGTAGAGAAAGATCAACTTAATGCAAGGTAGGTCCATTCAAAGTTCGATGACAGCAGGGAAGAAGCTGTTCTTGAATGGGCTGGTATGTGATCTCAGACTTTTATATCTTTTTCCCAATGGAAGAAGGTTGAAGAGAATACATCTTGGGTGCCTCCTTAATAGTGGTGGCTGCTTTCCTGAGGCAACGGGAAATGTAACAGAGTCAATGGATGGGAGGTAGGTTTGCGTAATGGATTGGGCTATATTCATGACCTTTTGTAGTTTCTTGCAGTCTTGGTCAGAGCAGAAACCATATCAAGCTGTGATATAGCTGGAAAGAATACTTTCTATGATGGATCTTTAAAAGTTGGTGAGAGCAATAGCTGACATGCCAAATTTCTTTAGTCTTCTGGGAAAGTAGAGGCTTTGATGGACTTTTTTAACTATAGTGTCAGCATTGGGGAGACCAGGGCAGGTTGTTGGTGATCTCAGCATCTCAAAACTTGAAGCTTTCGACTACTTCTACTTCATCTCTGTTGATATAGACAGGGCCGAGTTCTCTACTACCCTTCCTGAAGTCGATGATCATCTTCGTTTTGTTAACGTTGAGGAGAGATTATTGTTATTACACCAGTTCACCAGATTCTCTATTTCATTCCTGCACTCTATCTCATCATTGTTTGAGTTTCGACCCACTGTGGTGGTATCGTCAGCAAACTTGAAAATCGAATTGGAGGGGAATTTGGCCACACAGTCATAGATGTGTAAGGAGTATAGCAGGAGGTTGAGAACACAGCCTTGTGGGGCACATCTTTGGACTGTGGGAGGAAACCTGAACACCCAGAGGAAACCCATGCATACACGGGGAGAATGTGCAAACTGCACACAACGATGATCAAAGCTGGGAATCAAACCCAGGTCGCTGGTACTACTTATGCTGGAATAGCATTGCAAGTATTGAAGGTTATTTTCATCTATAGAAAAACACTGAAACATAGAAGATAGAAGCAGGAGGATGCATTTGGCTCTTTGGCAGCAAAGTAGGCTGAATCATTATGATCATGGCTGATCATCTAACTCATTCGCCCCAAGTGTATCCAACTGCCTCTTGAGTACAGGAGTTGGGGGGGGGGGGGGGGTGGTACTACAGGTCCCTTGTGCCTGCTTTGCCATTCACTTTGATCATGACTGGCTGATCATCAAATTCAATATCCTGATCTGCCCTTCCCTCCCCATATCCCTTTATCTCTTTAGCCCCAAGAGCTATAGCTAATTCCTTCTTGAAATCAGACAGTATTTTGGCTTCAACTACTTTCTGTGGTAGTGAATTCTACACATTCACCACCTTCTAGGGGAAGAAATTTCTCCTCAGTTCTAAAAAGTTTATCCCTTATCCTCAAACTATGATCGTGAGTACTGGACTTTCCCACCAATGGGAACATTCTTTCTGAATCTACCCTGTCTAATACTGTTAGAATTTTATAAATTGCTATGAGATTCCCTCTCACCCTTCTAAGTTCCAATGAATATAATCCTAACAAAATTATTTTCTCCTCATATGACAGACCTGCCATGCCAGGAATCATTCTGGTAAACTTGCATGACACTCATTCTAGAACAAGATCGTCCTTCCTCAGATAAGTAGAAGTGAAAGAGGCCATCGAAGGCATCACCAGGCAAGGGACAGGCAGCCTAACACCCCCCCCCACCCGCTGTAATATGGGAGTCAGGCTGAAAGTGGGCAGAAAGACTCCCAATTGACTTGGAGAGCTCCCCTCTTCACAGGCACCAACAGGATGGCGGTGGTAGTGTGGGTCAGGAGGGAGGGCAGTAAAATCCAGCCAATTAATTTGCAGAGTGAGCTGCAAACTGTTTGTATCTTGGTTACCTCCCAATGCAGTGCTTGAGGAATATAAAACTGTACTGATAGCATAGACCCATCAATCAGCTCTGCTTGTGTGATAATGATATAGATATCTGGTCAGTCAGCAGGTAACTTATTGAAATTCTGAATTCACAATTTTCCCTTCTTTTCTTTTGTTGGTCATTGACACAACAGTGAGCATCACAGTGAATCGTCACTGAACTGATCATCGGAATGTTCCAGTGAGTGACTGTTTCAGTGTTACATTCAGGACTTGAAACTTCAGGATTCTTCAGCTTTATAAAAGGCTCTGCAAGTTGCCAGTCTTTTTAGCAAAACCACTGGTATTTATATAACACCTTTAAGAAAATAAAATGATCCATAGAATCATACAATGCAGAAGAGGCCCTTTGGCTCATCAGGTCTGAAAATCAAGGTATTGTTTTATTGGGACAGGTAGGTCAGACAGCACAGACGTTAAATTCTTCACTTTGTAATATATGTCAGATCTCATCAGTGAAAATACTTCCACTATGAATTATATCTTTAGAAGTTTAGTTCTTTTTCATTAGCTCTTCACTGCAATTGTGAAACTTTTCTATTTTATTTCTTCCAATGTTTTTTTTTCAACATTTTTCTCCAAAAGGTCGATCCAGGAATAGTTCCACAGGCACTGGGTAACTTGCCCAAGTGTCTGTTCTTTGCCATGTGAGACCCCTGGTATATCATTTGATCCTGGGAAGAATCATAGGTCTACCCAACCCAGCCATCATGCACCAGTGGGAGTTACTGGATAGAAATTGCAAGTAGAAACACTGGGCAGAACCTTTCCAAACAAGGGGAGGTGGAGTTGAGTGCACAAATGGAACAAAATCTTCTAAAAATGAAGTCAATTAAAGTCCCCACCATCATCATCACTTTTTCCTGAGTTTCCACAGGTTGTATTCACATGGTAAATTCACATGGGATACAGGGTAATTTGATAAATGGATTCAAAATTGGCTCAGTTGTAGGAGACAAAGGGTAATGATAGAATGTGAGAGTGGTGAAGGTGGGTTGCCTCACATCCTTTAAAAAGTATTTGGATGAACACTTGGCACATCATACATTCAAGGTTATGGGCAAGTGCTGGCTGATGGGATTTCAGGTGTTTCTAATTTCAGTGCCCATTTGAAGGGCAAAAGAGCCTCTTCAGTGCAATGTGATTCTATGATGATTGAAGGTGAGCATGCAATGACCACCTTCCACCCCTTGCCCCTTCTTAGATCTGTCAAGGAAGTAGTTATGGTACTTTCTTTAAATGAGGTGCTTTAAACCTCAGTTTGAGCCAAGGTACCTGATTCTATAACTTGGCAGGGCTATTAACATGAATGCATTGCAGGAACAGCTTCTTCACTGAAACTGATAAGCTGGGAAAGTTTTGATCCATGAAACTGAAAGAGCTCTAGCCGTGGCCAAGTGAGACCTTGTTGCTCACAGGATTCCTTCTCAGAGAGTAATTTCAGTGTTAGATTAAGAATATAAGAAATAGGAGCAGGAGTAGGCCATTCAGCCCCTCGAGCCTGCCCCGCCATTCAATAAGATCATGGCTGATCTGCAATGGTTCAGTACCACTTTCCCGCTTTCTCCCCGTAACCCTTAATTCCCTTGTCAATCAAAAACTTATCCACTCTTGACTTGAATATATTCAGCAAGGAAGCCTCCACCACTTCATCAGGCAGAGAATTCCAAAGATTCACCAGCCTTTGCATGAAGAAATTCCTCCTCAACTCTGATCTGAACCCCCCCCCCCCCAATCTTGAGGCTGCTATCTTTGTTAAGAGGGAAGAGTGACTCAACCTCTACCCCTTTATTATCTTATACATCTCTATAAGATCCCCTCTCAGCCTTTAAACTCCAAAGAGTACACACCTAGCCTATTTAGTCTCTCCTCATAATCCAACGCCCTCATCTCCAGAATCAGCCTAGTGAACCTTCTCTGCACCCCCTCCAAGGCCAATATATCCTTCCTCAAATGTGGCTACCAAAACTGCACACAGTACTCCAGCTGCAGCTTCACCAGTACCCTATACAGCTGCAAAAGTACCTCCCCACTTTTATATTCTATCCCCCTAGATTGATGACTATCAACTTCTTGGAAGGCACTTTATCTTTCTGGGCTGTTACTCATCTTCAGTAGTAGTTCCGTGCTGTCAGCTTTCATCACAAAGTGGATCCAACTTGCACAATGTTAAGTTCCATCTCTGATGAGGGACAACAGGAGAAGCAATATCACTACCACCGTCAGTAGCTCCAGGAACAGGAGCAACATGTGCACAGCTATTTTCTCCTGAATCACATGCCCCTCCACAGAACAGAGAGGATGCGCATCAAGATCCAGCTCCAGATCCTATATGAGGAGTAGAAACCCTCATATAGAATATGCAGGCAGTTCCCTCAACATGTCTCAAAAGGCTTAAAATCTCACATCAGGTAATTGTTGACAGCTGCACATCTTCTAATTGCCGTCAATCCCTCTGTTACAATTTGAAGCTTCTTCACAGCTTACCACAGACTAGCAATTTGCAGGAGGTCTATTCAGATGGTAAAGAAAAGAGCTGTGAGGAATAGGATAATAGAACTCCTTAGCCTGAGAAATATTTGGGACCTGAGTTTTCCAAAGTGTATCTGATAATATAACTGGCTGAAGAAGCTGAAACAATATTTTTGGTTATACAGTAAGACAACAAATCGCGAGACCAAATAGTCAATGTTGTGAAATGCAGGAAGGCAAATGCCAGTCGCCGTTTCTTTACCAGTCGGGAAAATACGTAGTCAGGAAAAGTGGGTGAGAACAGGGCACAAGATACATGGAAAAAGTAGATAGTGGGTTGGGAAGATCTTGAGCTTGATGTTCTGGGAGAATTGGATCATGTGCCAAATACATTTTGTGATATGAGCCTCAGATTCATCAGCAAGAAATGATAGACTTCATGGTTTAAGGAAATGAATAATGGCTGCTGATTGGCATCTGGGTTTCATGTTGAGATTAATTTTTCTTTGTTGTTCTGTTTATTGAAGATACCAATGATTAGAGTTAGCTGCGCATGTATGTTCTTGCGAATGTTTGTTTGCTCTGACTGCAGTGTAATTTTTCACCAGAAGCATTTGTAACTAGAAGTGATGGAGCAAGCTAGACAGGCCACTGCTAAATTTACACTATAAAGTATTTTGACTTGTAGTTATTTTCAAATATTGTTATTGGGGTTCATTTCTAAGAGATTTATAAATATTTTAGTTTTCTATCACTCTGTCATAGAGTTTTACAGCGTAGAAGGAGGCCCTTCAGCCCATCATGTCTGTACCAGCCATCAAGTACCTGTCTATTCTGATCCCACTTTCCAGAAATTTAGACTGGTTTAAAATCTGTTCAAAAATGGCTCAACATCCAAAGCTAATGACTCAATAAATTTATTTTGATCACAATGCTCCTTCTGATGGTTAGAAAGAAATTAAAAGATACATATGCTTTGAAAGATTGATGTAAGATGAACATGTTGGAATTTCAAGATAACTCCAAGGCTGCAGTTATACAAACTATTTGTCGATGCAACCAAAAGAAAAATGTTGGAAAATCTCAGCGGGTCTGGCAGCATCTGTAAGGAGAGAAAAGAACTGACATTTTGAATCTAGATGACTGTTTGTCAAAACCCACCTCTCCTTTTCTCTCCTTACAGATGCTGCCAGAACTGCTGAGATTTTCTATTTTGGTTTCAGATTTCCAGCATTCGCTTTTATTACTTATAGATGCAGCCTGTGAAGCGGGATTCATCAAGGCTCTTTAACATTGGCATCCCACCTCCTAGCAAAATCAGAGTTGTACTGCAAGTAAAGACTTTGTCTGCTAGGAATACTTTTGTGCAATTGTTTACACCTTGCACCTGAATGGCTCTATTTTAACGTTGTGAGAGTGTGGCTAGCGGCATGTACTTTCTCAAAGTAAAGGAAAGATTCAATTTTAACCAGAATAACTTCTGTTTGTGTTCAAACTTTCCAAGACGCTTCGCAAGAGCATTATCAAAGAAAGGCCGACACAGAACTACAAAATGAATTATTGGGGTAAGCAAACAAAAGTTTGGTTAGAGAATTAGATTTTAAGGAATGAAGAGTAAAGTGAGCCACAGAGATGGAGCGATTTCAGGATGGAATTACGGGGTTTGGGGCCTAGGTAGAGCCACCATAGTGAAGCAATTAAAATTGGATATGGCAAAAAAAAAGAATTGCAGCAGTGCAACTGTTTTGGAGAGTTATAAGGCTAGAGGAGATTAAAGGGAAAGTGAGGAGGGAGCAGACTGACACTACACAAGGACTTTAAAAAAAGATGAGAATTTTATAATTGACGTAATGTCTGAGGTCAGTGTTGGACAGCAATCTTATAGTGATGGACGAATAGGACTTGACATGAGTTAGGATGCGGGCAGTAGAATTTTAGGTGAGTTCCAGTTTACAGAGGCCAACCAGCAGAGCTGGGATGAGAGATTCAGGAGTAGATGGGGTATGACAGAGTTAGATGGGTGGCATACGTGGTTTTGGCGTGGATATATGTTTGGAAGCTCATCTAAGAATCAAGTAGCATAATAGTGCTGGAAATCATCTGATTGAGTTTCAAGACAGTTGTTTGGGAGAGGGAAAGAGGTGGTAGTTTGGAAGAGAGCTTGTGGCAGAGACCAAAGACAGTGATTTAGTTTTTTCAATATTTAGTTGGAAGAAATTTCTCATTTAATACTGAATGTTGGACAAGCAGCTTAATAAGTTTGAGACATTGGAGTGTTTGAGAGAAGTATTGGTGAGAGTAGAGATAGGTGTCATCAGTGTACATGTGAAACTTTGTTTTCAGAGGAGATCACTGAGGGGCAGCATATTGATGAGAAACAAAAGGACACCAAGAGTAGATCCAGAGGTAACTGTGAAAGTAGAAAGACAAGCCATTGCAAGTGATTCCATAGAATGTTTGAGCTTTACTTAAACCAGTTTCATGCAGAATTGAAGTTTAAGCACAAATAATAGGAGATGGTGTGCTGCCAGGAGTTGACACAGTAAGAAATCTCACAACACCAAATTAAAGTCCAGCAGGTTTATTTGATAGCACAAGCCACAAGCCTTCGGAGCACTGCCTTTCATCAGGTGAGTGGGAGTTGTGTTCACAAACAGGGCATATATAGATACAATTTACAAGATAAGGGTTGGAACGTGAGTCTTTAAAGATCTCTACATTCTGGCAATGGTTTGCAGGGCAGATTGAGAGCTGACAAACCCATTTCTCTTTAACTAGAAAAAAAGTTATACTAAATAGGAAATAGTCCGTAAAGAAATTAGGCAACATTTATCTGTTGTGTCAATGTGGCATATAGATCTTAATGATAACAAGTATAGATAAGTGCGAGGGAATTTGCGATAACTTCAGGTTATTATGGGATGATAACTTTGAAAAACCACTATTACATTTATAAATTACAAATAGAGGTCAAAAGTCCAAGTAATTAAGATGATTCATTCAGTTTCCTGTTGAATGTTGGTGAAGTAATTTCTTCAGTTGTAAATAAGATATTGAGTTGTACTTTCTGTTCCTTGTAGCCTATTTTGACACTTGCTGAATCATTCAAGTCTGATGATCCTTTGTCACTCTTTGGGGTTTAACCCTTAGGTGACCAACAGCTCCAGGAACTGCTTTGCTGCCTGAATCAGCCTATTTCGTTTTCACCTTGTAAATTCAAATATTCTTAAAAATTTGAGTGATAATGCCCTAGAATTTACTGAAGTAAGGCATCTTATAGCTGGCACCCTGAGTTGGAATTCTCTACATACCTCTTGTGGTGTAAAAGGTTACAAATAATGACAAAATCAAACAGGCCATCTGGGATTGTGATGGATGACAGAGGCAACTCTCGATGTCCTTAACCAATTAACTTTTAAGGCTGAGGGAAGAATGCATGGAAGACAGGAGAAAATGGATTGAATTAGAGTCAAATAAAAAATGAAAAGGAGAAGACTTTTGGATGAGAGATAGAGAGAAAAAGAAGAGAGAAAGGGGGGAAAATGTTTTTTCCCTTGACCGAGTTTACTATTTGTGGGAATGAGGTGCCAGAATTTCAGTTGTTTCTTTCCTGGGTCTTCCAAGGTTGTATGGCTTCGCAGGAACATTAATCTCATCATTAAACTTGTCATAACATAGTGAAATAGCAGCCTTGACGTACCGCTTAGAGCTTAATTTATATTAACAGTGCAAATCCAACAATTTCTTGAATCCCGTGTGGAGGTTGATTCTGAGTTTCAGGCTGCAAATCATCAGCAAATTGTGGCAATTTCCAAGTCAGAGTGTATCTCATCATTGCCAAAATATGCATTTTTTTTTTTCTCTGATACATTAATAACAACATGTGATATGAACTCACCATTATTTCCTCAGCAAATTCTGGTCCAATGTCAGAATGGCACCCAAGTTTTTATCTTTAAAGTTTCTCTCTCTTAGCAATTTCCTTTTCTTTTAAATTAATTTCCCTTTATGTGGCTACAGTTTCCAATTCTCTGTTCTGAATCTGTAATCCATATCTTCCAACCATGTTCTGTGTATGGAGAGCTGTGCGTGTGTTTTCTTCAGTCATTTGATCATTGGGATTGAAGCTTGACTGCATCATTAAAATTGGTCTGGTATTTTCATGAGATTGATGTACTTGGTGTGATGGCAACTGGCTGCCACCAAGACAAAAACACTCAAGCAGCTGGCAAATTCTGCCTGTACTTGGGGGCATCTGGGAGAACAAAAACAATCATGTTTAAGAGTTTATGAATATGCCCAATAAGGACAAATAGTTAGATGAGATACCTGAATTTCAATATAGGGAAGTCTTGGATCATGTCAACTTTTAAAATAATGGGGCAATATTTTCCACTAAGATTCCAGATGACATCAGTATATTTTTGAGCTTGAGGCTCATTTCAAAGTGCAAGGTAAACTGTGCTCCACTTGCCTATCCTCTGGTAACTGGGAAAGATTTTGAACAGATTTAGCAACTCAAAATTAGACATTTGTGAGGTTCTGTGGGCCATCAGCAGACCTGTATACAACCGCAATCTGTAATATCATGGCCCATATCCTCCACTCTACCAATATCATCAGGCCAGGGATCAAAACTGGTTCAAAGAATAGTGTAGTACAGCATGCCAGGAACAGCACCAGACATGCACAAAAATTAATTGTCAACCTGGTGAAGCTATACACAGGACTACTTGTGTGCCAAATAGTGCAAGCAGTAGGTCAAGTTAAGGGATCCCACAATAGATTAAATCTAAGCTCTAATGTTCCTGCAAAGCCATACAATCTTGGAAGGTCCAGGAAAGGAACAACTGAAACTCTGGCATCTCATTCCCGCAGATAGTAAACTCTGTCAAGGAAAAAAAAACATATTCCCCCCGCTTCTCTCTTCTTTTTCTCTCTACCTCTCATCTAAAAGTCTTCTCCTTTTCATTTCTTGTTTGACTTTAATTCAATCCATTTTTTTTTCTGTCTTCCTGCCATATCCTGCCATATCCAATCATGAACGGTCGTTGTCAATTAAACAGTTGTCTGGAGGAGGGGACTCTGCAAAAGGTAAGGCTGTAACATTTGCAGTCATCTTTAGCCAAAAGTCCCAGGTAGATGATCCATCTCGGCCTTCTCCAAACATGGACAAAAGAGTTGAACTCGAGACGTGAGTTAAGAGTGACTGCCCTTGATATTAAGATAGCGTGGCATCAAAGGCTTTAGCAAAACTGGAGACAATGGGAATCGGGGGAAATTGTCCACTGGTTGTAGTCACACCTAACACAAAGGAAGATAGTGTGTTTTTGAAAGCCACTCATCTCAGTCCCAGGACATCATTGCAAGTGTTCCTTGGGGTAGTGTCCTAGACCCAACCATCATCAGTTGCTTCATCAGTGATCTTCCCTCCATCATAAGTTTACAAAAGTGGAGTTCAATGTGCAGCAGCGTTTGTGACTGCTCAGATACTGAAGCATGTCATGTTGTTAGCGACCAAGTCAGAAACCCCATACTATGAAGTTAGATGAGAGTACAACTATTTTTCATTTTGGCATTCGTGTTGAAAATGAAGTGTTCCACTTCAGGAGTGATTGACACACAAGGAAGCTTTTATTAAAACAAATTTTATTTTGAATAATTTTTTAACAATTCATGAAATATAATGAATTAATCAGCTTAATTTTTGAAATATTTACACATAGAACATAGAACAATACAGCACAAACAGGCCCTTCGGCCCATGAGTTGCGCCGATCACATCTACCAATCCACAGACCTATCTATAACCCCCTATCCTATTCTTTTCCATATACTCAGCCAGAAGTCTCTTAAAAGACCTCAGTGAGTTTGCTTCAACAACCTCTGATGGCAGTCGGTTCCATTCACTCACCACCCTCTGAGTGAAAAACCTACCCCTGACATCTCCTTTGTATTTGCTTCCCTGCACCTTAAATCTGTGTCCTCTCGTAGTGACCATTTCAGCTCGGGGAAATAGTCTCTGAGAGTCCATCCTATCTATTCCTCTCAACATTTTATAAACCTCTATCAGGTCGCCTCTCAATCTACGTCTCTCCAGTGAGAAGAGTCCCAGCTCCCTCAACCTATCTTCGTAAGGCCTGCCTCCCAATCCAGGCAGCATCCTTGTAAATCTTCTCTGAACCCTCTCAATAGCCTCTACATCCTTCCTATAATGAGGCGACCAGAACTGCGCACAATACTCAACTGGGGTTGACAAGAGTCTTATAGAGCTGCATCATTACCTCCTGACTCCTAAACTCTATTCCTCGATTAATGAAGGCCAGTACATCGTACGCCTTCTTGACCACTTCCTCCACCTGTGAGGCCGATTTAAGAGTCCTATGGACCCAGACCCCGAGATCCTTCTGCTCTACAACATAGCTAAGACTCCTACCCCTTATATTGTACTTCTTCATCCCATTATTCTTGCCAAAATGGACCACTACACATTTATTTGCATTGAAGTCCATCTGCCACTTGTCCGCCCAGTCTTGCATCCTATGTCCCGCTGCAACTTTTGGCATCCCTCCAGACCATCCACAACACCACCGATCTTTGTATCGTCGGCGAACTTGCTAACCTATCCCTCCACTTCCTCATCCAGGTCATTTATGAAAATGACAAACAGCAGGGGTCCCAGAACAGATCCCTGGGGCACTCCACTGGTTACCGACCTCCATGCAGAACAAGACCCATCCACAACCACTCTCTGCCTTCTGCCGGCAAGCCAGTTCTGGATCCACGAGGCCAAAGCCCCTTGGATCCCATGCCCTGTCACCTTCTCCAGAAGCCTTGCATGTGGGACCTTATCAAACGCCTTACTAAAGTCATGACAAGGTAAAATTTTTAACTGCTAACCTATCTCTATTAACTGCAAGTTAAGCAATATGCCTCATAGACTTAAACTCTTCTTCAAAATCAGTTAGGAAACGACACAGACTTGTGTGCCAGAACGTGAGCTGCCAGTCCTCAAATGTTTGAACACTACTGGTAATAGAAAGACAAAGACACCTATCTTCTGATACTCAAGTAGTAACCTCTAAAGAGAGCGAGACAGAGCACGTGGGACTGCTTGTTTCTTTCACGATCAAATAGAAACTAAATGTTTTTTCCTGTAAGCTTAACTTCACCCGTTCATAGAATCATAAAAATTTAAGCTTGGAAACAGGCCCTTCGGCCCAACTTATCCATACCACTCTTTTTTTTGAAAACCCCTAAGCTAATCCCAATTGTCTGCATTTGGCATGACTCTATCTTTTGTTAATCAACCTAATTAAACCTTACTCTAACACCCCAGGGGGAAAACCAAAACTAAACAAAAATGCATTAACTCAGGTTAAAACAAAACCCCATTATCTAGGATCAATTATTCTCCTGAATTTGTAACATGGCTGCCTAGTTTGCAGACAGGTCAGCACCAGCTAAACCAGAGCTGAATTTTAAACATACCTCTATATAAATAAAGGCACTGTATCATCATAGTTTCCAAATACAACAAGACCTGGACAATATTGGGGTGATAAGTGGCAAGCAACATTTGCGTCACAGAAATGTCATTGTGGATTACCATCTCCACAAGAAAGAATCTAGCCATCATCCTTTCACATTCAATGCATTGCTATCATTGAATTCCCCATTCTTGACTAAAAATTGAACTGGACTAGCCATATAAATACTGTGGATACAAGAGCAGGTCGAAGACTGGAAATTCTGCATAGAGTAACTCATCTCCCGTTTCTCAAAAACCTGAGGACCATCTGCCATCTGCAAGATATCATTCAGAAGTGTGATAGAATAGTCCCCAATTGCCTGATGAGTGCAGCTCTGACAAAACAAGGATGTTGCCTGCATTGGGAGACATGCTTATGAAGATAGGTTGAGGGAGCTAGGGCTTTTCTCCCTGAAGAAACGAAGATTGAGAGGCGATCTGATAGAGTTTTATAAAATGTTGAGAGGTATAGATAGGGTGAATTCTCAGAGACTATTTCTCAGGGCTGAAATGGTCGCTACAAGAAGACATGGGTTTAAGGTGCTGGGGAGCAGGTACAGAGGAGATGTTAGGGGTAAGTTTTTCACTCAGAGGGTGGTGAGTGAGTGGAATCGGCTGCCATCGGTGATGGTAGAGACGAACTCGCTGGGGTCTTTTAAAAGACTTTTGGGAACACCACCATCTGCAAGTTCCCCTTCAAGTCACATACCATCCTGACTTGGAACTATGTTTTTGCTCCTTCACTGTTGTTGGGTCAGATTCCTGGAACTCCCACTGTAACAGCACTGTGGGTGTACCTAAACCACATGAACTGCAGAGATTCAAGAAGATGTGTCACTATTGCCTTCTTGAAGGCAATAAATACTGGCCTAGCCAGCGATGTCTACATCTCATGAACATATTTTTTAAAATACCTAGAACTTGGCCCTGCTTTGAGACCTACTCCCATCTGTCTCCCACCTGATGCTTATTCCTGTCAGCATGCACTCAGCTCAGTTATCTCATACAATTTCTCTAATCTGTTCCAATTTTTCTTTCAGGACAAACTGGCATACAAAAAGATTCAGAGATTTAACAATAACATTTCAATAAGGAGGTTGCCATTGATATTTTTTGTGTAGGACACTTCCACAGAATGGTAGGGGGTAATTTTCTCTCTCTTTCTTGGGGCACACTCGAGTTAATACTCTTAAAACCTAAAACATAGTTACTAGTACTTTAGGGGTTGACACATAAATATACAGGAGGTACATTGAAGTGCCACAGAAGATATTGCAACTATAATGTTTTAGGCTGATTGCAGATAGATTTATTATAAATATGAAGTTTGTAGAGTTGTTATGTTTAAGGACATTTTTTAGTCATTTATATGATGTGGGTGTTGCTGGCTAGACCAGCATTTATTATGCAATCCTAATGGCTCTTGAAAAGGTTGTGGTGTGCTGCCTTCTCGAACTACTTCATGAGGTACACCAACAGTGCAGAGAGGGCATTCCAGCATTTTGATCCGGCTACAGTGAAGGAACGGTGATATATTTCCAATTTAGAATGGTGAGTGTCTTAGAGGGGAACTTCCAGATGTTGGTGTCTGCTGCCCTTGTCCTTTTAAGTGGTAAATACATAGGCCTGGAAGCTTCTGCCTAAGGAGTCTTAGTGAGTTTCTGCAGTGCATCTTGTAGAAATCAATTTTGGTACAGTTGACTGCCAGAAATCCATTCTAATTAAAGAACTGGAAAATCAAGAAGTGCCTTAATTGGCTCATATGTTTGCTGGATGTTGCACTTATAGCTACAAGAAGGTATGTGGACATCTTTTATTAATCAACATAATTATTCTCTTGGAATTCAGTTGGTAGGATCATTAGCTTCCCCAGATGTGCCTGGATATGACATGAATGATGATCTGTTGGCCACTTTTTAATTGATTATTAATTAATTATTAATGAATTGAATCCAAAAAAGCCTGTTGCAAAATCCCATCCACCACACCTGCCAATCTCAACATATAGCAGCCTTTTGCCTTCAGGGCAATCGGGCATGCTCTTTGAATCTTACAGCTTAATATGGAGGGTCTGTTGACAAGTAATATATCTCATTGGGTGTCCAAAACTCCATCGATACTATTTACTTGGAATTGAAACAGAATTAGTGGCGGGAGAATTGTCTTAAGCTCAGCAATGAGATGGCTATAGCATGGCTTTAGGGATTTGCATTTTCTAGATAATAAAAATATATATATACCCCACAAAGTCTGGTTTGCTGGGTGAGGTGTTTGGGGGAATGGTGTTTATGGCAGCACAGTAGTTAGCACTGCTGCCTCACAGCACCAGGGATCCCAGTTCAATTCCTGGCTTGGGTCACTGTCTGTGTGGAGTTTGCATATCCTCCTCCCCCCTACCACTCCCTGTCCCTAACCTCCCCGGGTGCTCCAGTTTTCTCCCACACTCCAAAGATGATTATGTGGATTGGCTGTGTCAGGGGGTAAAAGCTAGAGTAAATGCATGGGATTATGGGAATTGGACTTGGGTGAGATTGTGGTTGGTGCAGACTCAATGGGCTGAATGGCCTCTAAGATTCTATGATTGTATCCCAGAGAATGCACTACAGGACCCTCCTCAAGCCTCCCAAGCACTGACTAGACGGGAATTGCCTTGGAAGTTGAAACATCTGATGCAAAATTGCCCTGCATTTGGAAACAACTGGTGATCCGATTTTAAATTGATAAATTTGGATGTTTCTGACTCTCTTAGCAAAGTAGTTATCCAGAAAGTGTTAGAAGGATTGGAGAGAGTACAGAAAAAGTTTACCAGGGTGTTGCCTGGTATGGAGAGTTTTCGCTATGAGGAGAGATTGGGAAATTGGAGTTGTTCTCCCTAAAAAGATCTTATAGAAACCTATAAGATAATGAAGGGGATGGATAGAGAAATTCTTTCCGCTTAACAAAGATGGCACAGCTCTCAAGATTAGGGGAGGGCGGTTCAGATCGGAGTTGCAGAGGGGTTTTTTCACGCAGAGGGTGGTGAATCTTTGGAATTCTCTGCCTGGTGAAGTGGTGGAGGCTTCCTAACTGAATATGTTCAAGTCAAGAGTGGATAAGTTTTTAATTGACAAGAGAATTAAGGGTTACGGGGAGAAACGGGAAAGTGGTACTGAACCACTACAGATCAGCCATGACCTTATTGAATGGCGGAGCAGGCTTGAGGGGCTGGATGGCCTATTCCTGCTCCTATTTCTTATGTTCTTATGACCTAATAGAGGTGTATAAAATTATGAAGGGCATAGATAGGGTGAACAGTGGGAAACTTTTTTCCAGGTCAGAGGTGATGACCACAAGGGGTCACAGGTTCAAGGTGAGGTGGGGTTTAACACAGATGTCAGAGGGATCTATTTTATACCTAGGGTGGTGGGGGCCTGGAATGCACTGGCAAGCAAAGTGATAGAAGCAGACATGCTGGGATTGTTTAAGACTTATCTGGATAGCCACATGAAAAGACTGGGAATGGAGGGATACAAACGAATGGTCTAGTTGGAGTATAAGCAGTGCAGGCTTGGAGGGCCGAAGGGCCTGTTTCTTCTGTATTATTCTTTGTTCTTTGTTCTTTGCTCTTTAGTACCAAGTTGGTCAACTTATGCCAAAGTTGACAGGCCCAGCATTAAGTGGGTTATCTTGACTAGGTATGATCTTAAAGGGAAGTCTGCTAGAGAGACTGAAGGACTTGAAACCACGGTCTTGGAGGATGATTGAATGATCATTATAAAACTTGATCAGAACTGACAGAATAATAGATGTGAAGGGGACATCTTACATGATAATTGAATTTTACAAGTGATTTGACAGATTTAGTAAAATTCAGAACTGGTCCCAGCCGTAGGAATATAGAAGCCATAAAGCACTGGGCAGGGTGAAAGGTTTACTGGGGCAGTGCTTTGGTTTCCTAGAATTTGAGCTGATTTGAAACACTAATAATGCGAAAGTATCAAGGGGGGGAAGAACAGAAATCTTGTTACTACTCTCTGTATGCCCCTGAAAACCTAGAGTCTTCCCTGAAATGTTTGGTTTCTGGAATGGTACAGAAGGAAGAGGAAGCAGAATTGAGAGAGCAATCCAGTTCATGATGCACACTTAACAAATAAGCAGTTTCTTTATCTTCAAGATAGGAGCCCGAGGGAGGACTGTTTGCAACTTGACTTTCTGTGTGATAGCCAGAGGGAAAACAGACAGAAGGGCTGTGAAGGTCCTCCAAACAATTGTTGCTTCTTGCAGGCAGCTGATGGTGATTGAAGGTGATCTGACACTAGCTCAGAGCTTTTTTTCTGCATGAAAAGAAGTTTCAGTAATCTGTCTGTAGAGTGAAGAGATTTAATCATTCCATAGAACATATAGTCAGTGAAAATTACAAGTATGCCAGCAAGCACAGCTTTTTGACAAGCTCCAAATTCCCAAAGGTTTTATGTGAATAGGGGAGGCGATGGCCTAGTCAGTGGACTATTAATCCAGAACTCAGCTAAAGTTCTGGAGATCTGGGTTCGAATCCTGCCACAGCAGATTGTGTAATTGAAATTCAATTTAAAATATCTGGAATTAAGAATCTACTATTGACCATGAAACCAATGTCAATTGTTGGAAAAGCCCATCTGGTTCATTAACATTCTTTAGGGAAGGAAATCTGTTGTCATTACCTATATGTGACTCCAGAACCACAACAATGTGGTTGACTTTTGTCTGCCCTCTGAAATGGCCTGGTAAGCCACTCAGTTGTTCAAGAAGGCAGCTCATTACCGCAACTAGGGATAAGTAATAAATGCTGGCCAGCCAGTCACACCTCTGTCCCATAAATGAATAAACAAAAAAGCTACTTTCACTCTTTAGCAATAAAGCTGTAATTTGAAGATTATCTTCTGCTTTGGTCCTCACTAAGGAAGACAGAAACTACCAACCCCATTGAAGCCCTTTATCACCTAGTGCTCAGATATGGAGGCCTGAGCCCTTTCAGCATATTTAGGTATTGACATCTTGAAGTCTGTTAGTCTGCAATTCTAAGTATGAATCTTTAATTAAGAATAAATTTAATGTACTATTTATTGATCGAACCTCATGACCTATTTTCTTTACAAACCTGGGCAAATCATTGATTCCTAAAATGTAGATGGAGGCCATTCAGCCCATTGAGGCTGCACCAACAACAATCCCACTCAAGCTCTATCCCCATAACCCCACATATTTATCCTGCTAGTTCCCCTAACATGAAGGGGCAATTTAGCATGGCTAATCCACCTAACCCGCACACCTTTGGGCTTATGTACAGTGACAGAAATTGCCAGACAAAGCTAGTCAATATATTTGTACTCAGGAACATCCAGGCTTGTCTAGATAAAGCACCCAGCAGCAATCAATATTGAAGAAAGTGGACTTTACCATAAAACAACAGCGGGACAGGACCCACAAAGTTGAGCAAAATTAAAAGAGAAAGGATTTCAGCAGTGTATTCTTTTTTTGGGAGGGGGACAAATATTGAAGAAAAATGGCATCAGTTGGGGGTTATAGCGTGTTTTATTTCATTCTGCCTCAGGGTTGTGTATAGCAGAGCTTAATTCTGGTACCAGCTTGGCCACCAACTTATTTGGTTCTGACAAACTTCAGCTTTGCCTTCCAAATGAATGAATTAATCCAGTGCCAATAAAAGAAGATGGAATTTACATGGAGTAAGCAGACAAATTGATGCATGCTTTAGAAATCTATTAGGCTAGTATCTCATAGTGAATTCTTTTCTGTGTTGTACATCAAGTGTGACATTTGGACTGCAGAGGGAGAAAGTCCCAGCTTCCACATTGAAGGTTACGCGCTCTATGTTTCAGGCATTGCAAAGGTCTTTTGAGAATGGTGCACACAACAGATGGAAATAAGCACTTGCATTTATATAGCACCTTTCTTGATCGCAAGGGTTCTCAGAGTTTTAGAAACCAATTAGGTAATTTTGAAGGGTAGTCATTGTTGTAATGTATGAAGATGACAGTTCCAAGTGAGGTGGCTGCTCAGTCAAGTTTGGATTCATAGAATCCCTACAGTACAGAAAGCAGCTATTTGGCCCACCGAGCCTGCACCGACAACAATCCCATCCAGGCTCTATCCTGTAACCTGACCTATTTACCCTGCTAGTCCCTCTGACACAAAGGGCAATTTATTATGACCAATCAACCCAACCTGTGCATCTTTGGAGTGTGGGAGGAAACTGGAGCACCTGGAGGAAACCCACCCAGACATGGGGAGAATGTGTAAACTCCACACAAGCAGTGACTCAAGGCTAGAATTGAATGTGGGTTCCTCATGCTGTGAGGCAGCAGTGTGGGCCACTGTGCTACCCAAACCATCTGATTAATGAAACCAAATCAAGTAATTCAAATGGAAAATGCTGGAAATACTCAGCAGGTCTTGCAGCATCTGTGGAGAGAGGGACAGAGTTAGTCTTTCAGGTTCTGTGATCCTGAATGTTGCCCAATTGGGAAAGGTAGCTTTGATTTGAGCTGTTAAAGTAAATGTGTTAATTTTGTATTACAAAAGATCAGACAAGAGGCAGTTAAGATGGTTTTGAAGGCTGGAAGGAAGAGACTAAGGGATGTTATCACTTTGCTCCAATGCCCCTCAGCTTAACTCCTGGGAGGAAATCATGTTCAAAGACCATCACTTCACCATTATTATTCACCAGCATTATTTATATGCGATGACATCATTCTGCTTCAATTTTATTTCTTACTATTCATATCTTATTAGATCACACCATGGCAGCCTGGGTATTTTAATTCAGTTAATGAAATACATCTGGAATAAAAAGTTAGTTTCAGTAATAGAGACCACAAAATCACCAGATTGTGGTTTTGAAAACCCTCTGGTTCACTAATGTCTTTTAGGAAAAGAAATTTGCTACCCTTATCAGGCTTGCCTGATATATAACTCCAGACCCATTGTAATGTGCATAACTCTTAAGTGCCCTCTGAATAGTACAAAGCAGGCCAGTTAGTTGATTCAAACCACCATTGAAATATCTAAAAGAAAGCAAAACAGACAGATTACATGCCATCAACTTAGGCACCAGACCAGTAGGCACCAAAAAAGTCCTCTCCATTAACATCTGGGGACAAAATTGGGAAAACTGTCTCATAGGCTGATCAAGCAGCTGTAGACATAGTCATATTCATAAAATCATACCTTACTGCCAATACTACAGGTGAATAGGGAGAACTCCCCATTCACATAATGAAGAAGCAGCACTCCAAAATGTAGTGGTGTTTGTTAACAAATAAACCTGTTGGACTTTAACCTGTTGTGAGACTTCTAGCTGTGGTTGTGGGGACACAGGGAGGCGAGGGCCTGAATATTTCATCATCTATTATCAATGATGAAGCTGGCTGATTACTGAAGAATCAAGCTGCCAGTCTGAAGTTGAGGCGTATGGCGAGAGAACACTCAAGAGAATAGTAAGTTGCATAATGGTTATCAGAGATCCAGATGGCGAAGGACAGAATACTGAGGTGTAGTTTGTATAAGCCTTTAAGCTCTAATTTACAAAGAGACATCTTGTCTTTCAGTCTGCTCCGATATATAATTTTTTAAAAACTAATAATTGGGTGCCAGTTATGACATTTTGCACAAAATAAAAATGGGGAGTTGAACCCATGATTTGGAGATGCTGACCTTGGACTGAGGGAAGCACAGTAAGAAGTCTCACAACACCAGATTAAAGTTCAACAGGTTTATTTGGTAGCACAAGCTTTCGGAGTCTCACTCCTCCTTCAAGTGAGTGAAGGGTTGTGTTCACAAACAGAGCATATATAAACACAGACTCAATTTACAAGATAATGGTTGGAATGCAAATCTTTACAGGCATTCTCCAAGGCAGCCTTCACAATACACGACAACACAGAATCGTTGAGCAGAAATTGATAGCCAAGTTCCACGTACATGAGGACAGCCACAACCGGGATCTTGGATTCATGTCTTACTATCTGTAACTCCCATAACTTGCCTGGGCTTGCAAAATTTCATTAACTGTCCCTGGCACCTCTTTAACCTGTGCTTAACCCTTTTTCCATTCACATTGTCTGTACCTTTAAGGCTTGATTACCTGTAAAGTCTTGCATTCCAACCACTATTTTGTAAATTGAGTCTGTGTTTATATGTGCCCTGTTTGTGAACACAACTCTTCACTCATCTGAAGAAACAGCGACACTCTGAAAGCTTTTGCTGCCAAATAAACCTGTTGGACTTTAACCTGGTTTTGTGAGAATTGAACCCAGGCAGTGAAATTAATGATTCCAGGCAACTAGGATATTTCTGTTCCATATTTGTTTGGCCAATTAACTGTCAACAGAATGGTAAAAACGCAGCAACGATCAATTCCAGATTTGTTAATTGAATTTAAATTCCACCAATTACACTTGGTAAGATTTCAACTCATGACCCCAGAGCATTAGTTTAAGTTTCTGGAGCATTAGTCCTCCTATATATGGTCAGCACCTAAATACAATTAACATAGCTCACCAATTTACCTGACACACATGTATCTGGACAGCAGAGGTAACATTCCTTGTGTAGACAACATCCTGTCCTCAGAGTGAGGACAACTAACCTCTTCTCTCCATAATAATGCTTCTTTTGTAATAAAGTTTCCTTTAATGGTATGTATTACCATCCCTATGTTAAATGAGATGGATTTAGGACAGATCTACTATTCTAAAATGGGCATCTATGTGGTGCTGTGGGCCATCAGCAGCATCCTGATCAGTCTAACTTCAATCATCAGCAAAGGTATCATCAGCAAAGGTATCATCAACAGCAGCACTTACTCAGCGATACTCTATTCACTGGCGCCTGGTTTAGATTCTGCCAGACACTTGATTTTATTACAGCCTCAGTCCAAATAGGGCAAAGGAGGTGAGAGTGACTGCCTTTAGGGCACTTCAAGGCAGCATTTGACCGAAAATGGCATCAAGGCATCCATGTAAAATTGAAGTCAGTGGGAATCATGAGAAAACTCACTACTGGTTAGACTCATACCTGGCACAAAGGAAGATAATTGAGGTTGTTGGAGGTCAATCATCTCAGTGAGAGGACATCACTGCAGAGGTTTCTTAGGGTAGTGTCCTAGGCCTAACCATCTTCACCAATGACATCCACTCCATCATCAGGTTAGAAATGGGAATGTTTGTTGATGATTGCATGATGCTCTGCATCATGTACAATGCAGCAAGACTTGAATAAGTGACAAATCACATTTGCACCACACAGTTACCAGGCAATGAGTATCTCCAAAAGGAGAGAATCTAACTAACCCACTTTAATTTGCAATGGCATTACCCTTGCTGACTCTCAACATCATGGGTGCTCATCATTGACCATTACTTAATTGAACCAAGCAGAAAATGGCTATAAAAAAAAGCATGCCATAAATTGGATACTCTACTCCCCTCATGGGCTTGCGGTTTATTCTTTAAGCCTGGGAGGAATGTCACTGGCAAGGCCACCATTTATTGCCCAACACAAATTGCTATTCAGATGCATAAGGCACACAGCTGGTGTGTGATAGAATACTTTCCAGTTGCCTGGATGAATGCCAATAACAGAGAAGCTTGACACCATCCAGGAGAAAGCAGCCCACTTGACAGCACCTCAAACATTGACTCTCTCCACTCCTGATACAGCAGTGCAATTGTGTGACTCATTTATGGAATCATAGAAATCACACAGTGCAGAGAAAGGCCATTCGAGTCAACACCAACCACAATCCATCCAGGCCCTATTTCCATAACACCCTCATATTCACTTTGAAGGATCAATTTAACATGGCCAATTAATCTAACCAGCACATCTTTGAACTGTGGGAGGAACCCAGAGCACTCGAAGGAAACCCATGCAAATACGGAGGAGAGTGTGCAAATGCCACATATTGATCTGCGGCTGGAATTGAACCTGGACTCTTGGCGCTGTAAGGCAGCAGTGCTAACCACTGTGCCACCATGCAACCCTGGGATGCACCTTGCAAATCTGTGACTAGTCATCCAGATTCAAAATGTTGGCTCTGTCCCCTCTTCACAGATGCTGTCAGACCTGCTGAGATTTTCCAGCGTGTTCAGTTTTTGTTTCAGATTCCAGCATCTACAATATTTTGCTTTTCTCTTGGTATCCATGGATATCTTCTCAGATTCCCTCCAGATGATTGTCACATAAGAATTTCGATCTTCATTCTCAAAAACATGCTTTAAAATTTTCTCTCGTAATATTGATTTTGCATAGTGATGTGCATTCTGAAATCCAGTCAAGTTTTCCAATGACAGTCTTGAACATAGCAGTGAATCTAATCTAGGGTTTACATCAACTCCTTTAGGAGTTCTTTGGCTTGATGACTGTACAAATTGTTGACAATTCCCAGACCCTTGTTAAAATGGCATCAGGCATTTGAGTTACCTCTGAAGTCTGCTGTCCCACTTTAAATCTAATTACTGTAACTATCTCCCTTCAGCCTCAATACTGGGCTGGAGGGAGATCCTGGAAAATTGGGTCTGGAGGCGGCACAGTGGTTAGCACTGCTGCTTCATAGCATCAGGGATCCAGGTTCGATTCCCACTTCGATCACTATCTGTTTGGAATCTGCATGTTCTCCCTGAACCTGCATGGGTTTCTTTTGGATACTCCAGTTTCCCCTCAGTGTGGATTAGATTGATTGGCTTTGCTAAAGTGCCCCTTAGTGTCAGTGGAATAGTAAGGTAAATAAGTGGGGTTATAGGGATGGGGCCTGGGTGGGATTGTGATTAGTGCAAACTCAATGGGCCAAATGACCTCCTTCTGCACTTTAGGATTCTATGGATGGGGATCCTGATATTGGAGAGAGCTGGGATTGGGGAGAGATCCTGGAATTGGAGAATGTTGAGGGTCCTGGTATTGGGGAGAGCCAGTGCTGGGGAGAAATCCTGGTATCGGGGCGATTCAGGGCTGGGGAGAGATCCTGGTATCGGGGAGAGCCAGGGCTGGGGAGAGATCCTGGTATCGGGGAGAGATAAGGCTGAGTGGGAGAGATCCTGGTATCAGGAGAGTTGGGGCTGGGGAGAGATCCTGGTATTGGGGAGAGTTGGGACTGGAGCATGATCCTGGTAGAATATCGCAGCGACAAGCTAATTTCTTCAGGGCAGAAGGTTTTCAACATGCATGGGGAAATGAAAGAAAAATGAGATACAAGGAAGTTAAATTGCCTTTCTGTGTTGCAATTCTCGCTAGAAAATGTGGTACACATTTGTCAGTGTGACTGATACATCACTTTGCAGGATTAGTACTTATAAAGCCGGCTAATGGATGTTTTGGAGATTGCGGCTACAACTGGGTGGCAATAAGAAATCTTGAAACCATTGCTTAATACATCACATTGTTTGAGTCATAAACGAGTGCTTTGTTTTAGAGGGGTTGTTTTCACTGCAGGGGGCCCTCTGTAGGAAATGAGAAACTGATTTTACTGCATTCTTTCTCTCACTGCTCTTTTCCCACTCGGCCTCGCTCCTCCTCCTCTCAGCTTTGGGCCTTTTCTTTGATTTGTCTATTATTTTCTTTCAGGCATTTTTGAAATCAGACCAAGTGAGTTAAACTGCAGAAGTAACAAAGACCGGGTCATTCCATGGCTGTGTCACAGTCCCTACTACTGTTCTCTTGTGATTTTGGCCATATTGGGGTGGGAAAAGCGAGTCAATGTACTGCAAGGTCAACAGCAAAGTGCAGATTAAATTTCAACTATTTCCACTAAACACACTGTGGCTTTAATGGAGGAGAGTTGTTTGAAAAGACTTCTTATTATGCTGAGTATTTACTTAAGCTGTCCAATTGGCTGATTGTCATAGGTTCTGTGTCATCCGTTTATAACAAAAACCACCTACAATCAATCCATGAATTGATGCTGCAACATTAACCTTCTTAATAAGCTCATCAGTGAATGTAATGTTTGTAATTTAAACAAAAAGTGTGAAGGTTAAATTAATGTATACTATTGTTACGTCTTCATCCTCCTATAAGACATAGGAGCAGAATTAGGTCACTCAGCTCATCGACTCTAATCCACCATTCAATCATGGCTGATTATTTTCTCATTCCCATTCTCCTGCCTTCATAACCCCTGATCCCCTTATTAATCAAGAACCTATCTACCTCTGTCTTAAAAAAAACCTCAATGATCTGGCCTCCACAGCCTTCTGCTGTTTCACAGATTGACCATTCTCTGGTTGAAGAAATCCCTCCTCACCTCAGTTTTAAAGGATTGTCCCTTTAGCCTGAGGTTGTGCCCTTTGGTTCTTTGGTTTATTCTACCAGTGGAAACATCCTCTCCAGGTCCACTCCATTCAGGCCTTGTAGTGTGCTGTAAGTTTCAATAAGATTCCCCCCTCTATCCTCCTATTTCAGTTTTAGTGTTTTCAATAAAAGACGTGTTTGTGTTGTCCAGTTGAAATTGAATTTTAATCAATCAATCAACCAAAGGGTGAAATTTTCCATTCCTGTGGTCTGGTGGGAATGTTTCTTACTGTGGGATTTGCACCATATCGCATGATGTTGGCTTAATGAATTATACAATCAGGGATTTCCCAATATTTCACAGAGCAGGGTGAGCCAGATGGCATGCACCCTGCTGTCATATTCAGGAACCATGTTTCAAAGGCCCCCATCTAATAATGGACCCACTGTTAGAGAAGGAGATGGTTGGCCAATCACAGGGAGCTCCGGCACCCCCCCCAGATCCAGTGACGTGTCCCTTGAAATCCTGCTCAATGCCCTGGTGGCCAGGAAGGCCTCCTACACCTTTAGAGTGGAAAGAGAAGATCGAGGCAGCATGGGAGGAAGCCTCCAGTGGGGTCCCAGCCTTGATCACAGGGCTGCCCTAAGGGATGAATAGCCTCATGCTCTCCACCAGGGGTAAAGTGCTCACCTCACTCACCTCACTGAGTGTAGAGGGGGCGTGGACTTCAGTGGCAAGGGCATCAATTCTCACATAAGAACTACTCAACATGATAAAGTGATGTGTTATAGCCCCACCACAGCCCATTTGGTTTGCAGATGGAGCAGCCACTGTGGATCTCTGATTCTTCCATCTAGAACTCAGATGTTGCCTGGGAGAGGGGGAAGGGGGAAAGTAGGTCTGGCATTGAGGGCATTCAGCAAGCACTACTACTACTGACATGCCTCTGCCAACCTGGGTCAATCTCCCTCCAGAATTGGGCATGTGCAGGGAGGCTGGGCTATATTGCAGGGCCCTTGTGAGCCGTGTAGAAGTCTCCCACACACACTGAACATTTGCTTTCCACGTACTTCTCTGACCCAGTGCCCGAGCGTCATAAATGCTTCATGCTGGGCTTCACCTTCAGTTGTTGAGCTCAAATGACCTTATCTCTGGCCATTCCCAATGGCCAAATCCAATGCAGCATTTTGACATCTGAACCATGAGGTTCCCTCCTGCTGCACCTCCCAACCTCCTCCGAAGTATAACATTGGACTTCCCACTGTTAGCCTGCAACCCTCCCCCATCACACTCCGAATTGAACCGTTAAATGTCGACGTCACCTTCCTTCCTGAGGAGCCCACCAACATCCATCCATCACCTGTCCGCCTGCAGAAATCTTTTCTCCTTCCACATCCCCTCGTGACCCTCAGTGTCCTTTCACCCGCCACTTCTGAACCCTCACCTTCCACCCGATTGGCTGCCTTTGCCCCTGCTAAACTGCACCATCTGTTTCTATCACCTCAGTATCCACCATTCCCACCCCTTGCCTAATCCCCACCACAGGCCCAAGCCACTCACCATCCTGACTTGGGACTATGTTGCCGTTCCTTCATGGTCATTGGGGTCACAATCTTGGAACATGGTAACTTCATTGCAGTGTTAATGTAAGCCTACTTGTGACACTAATAAATCAATTCAAGCTTTAACAGCACTGTGTTTGTACCTATATCACATGGATTTTGGCAGTTTAAGAAGGCAGCTTGCCATCACCTTCTCAAGGGGCAATTAGGCATGGGCAATAAGTGTTGGCTTTAGCCAGTGGTGCCCACATCACATAAATGAATATTGAAAAACTAGAAACCACAGGGATGGCCTGTTATCCTGCATCCTGGAAACAAAGCAGATGTATTCCATAATCATTATGCTCATTCTCCTAAGTTTTGATTAAATATCTGTCAGGGAAATATAGGTAAAACAAGTACACACTGGAAGGACAAATTTGTTCAATCCCTGTACCTCAGCAGATATGTCTGTTAGAATTGGGGTGTTGTGTCTCATGTACAGTAAGCTGAGTTACTGAGTTGTGAACACTGAGAGTTCTCCCACCAATTCTGGGCCATTGCAATGCTGACAATGGCTGTCCAGGGACGGGTCCTGAGAGCAGGGATCCGAGAGAGAGAGAGTGTGACAAGTGGACTGAGCAAAGGGTAAATGAGGTTTGCAACTCTTGAGAGGTGAACTGCTGGCCCCCTCGGTTGTATAGGCCATACAGTACAAGCTGCCATCCTCTAGGGAACCAGAGCCTGCCTTGCCCATCAGAATGCGGCTCTCTGGATTTCAACAGCACCTCTGGCAGCTGATGACAACATTTAAAGGATCAGAGCAAGCTGTTGAGATCCCTTTCCTTTGGCAGAGAACAGTCTGAGAAATAACGCAATTGCTCTTGCTTCACAGATTGGTTTTGAGCAGGCTTTTAGTCACATTCTGTCTAATGTCTAAATGAAGGAGTCTGCTGCTTAGAGGTTTCACAATAGGTTAAGTCGACAATCTCAATCAACACAGTGTAAAACTCAATTTAAGTAGAAGAATATCAACTTTTTTTTTGTAATGTTGTGATTTCAGTATTAAATACAACAGACTCCTGGCCTGTGGGGACTGATAAGAGTTGTTTACACACTTCTGGCCTTATAACAAGATCTGTGTAGGTCATGTCTATAATATTACATTACGCTGTTCTTGATTTCCCAAGAAACATGTGTTGTCCATCCCTGCCACATATCAGGATCCTGAATAGCAGAAACCGAGTTACAGCCAGATGTTGTCACACCACAAGTTCTTCAAAGAAGCCAATTAATGGCTAAAACCTCATTAAGCTGAAAACAGCAAATTTGCTCCTATCTTATTGGAAAGGCACCAGTTTATTCACAAATGGTAGTTCAGTTAAATCCTGCACACCAAGAGGTCTTATAAGCTATTTTACTTGCTTGGAAAAGATGAGAATTTATGTCAATAATGCTATCAGTAAAGACAAATCAAACTTTAACATGACACAGTGAATTAATCTTCATTGCACAGTGCATGCAAAGCAATACTGCTTAGAATAATGCTACTTAATGTTGGGACAGATTAGAAAAGGAAGCATGCACTCCAATTGGCCGTTCACAGTGTAGAAACGGGCAATTGAATAGGACAGCTGGTTGTGAAGGGCCTTTAGCAGCATCTTAAAGGGAAAGTGCAATGGTGCCAGAACTAAAATGCAACTCAATGTTACAACAGGAGGTTCCAGCAACAACAAATTCAATATCAAAGTCTTTAAAGCACAAAACCATCCTACAGTTCCATGCAACTTTTCCTGATAGGGGAGGATCCCTTTAATTATTGGTTATCACTGGGGTTGCTCATCTCCTGAAATACTGTCCATGTGTAGGGGGTTGGTTCTGGTGGTTCGAAATGAAGTTGTGTCAAAGGCTGTTAACTGCATCTCTGTTTTCATAGATGTCAGAGTATTCTGCCAGAGCAGAACATGTGGCAGCAGGGTGGTAAGCAGCTATCGTGAGCCTCCATTTGTTTCTAGTCTTGTTTCTTCTTTGTTTATAAACTGCAACTCTTGGATCTCCCTTGAAGAGCAGTACATTGATAGAAGAGTGGTTCAGGCAGGTACTAGTTTATTGCACTTGAGTGAGCAAGAATTAGTGGTATAACTGGTTGACATTGTGGATGTCATCTATTGTAGGCTGGAATGAATGAATCTGAGATATAAATGTCCAGAGTGGCAGTAATTTTGATTGCCATGGAAAAAGATTGTCCATGAGATTAAGCACCAATTGCAGTGGACACTACAATAACTAGATCACTGTGACTGTCTCCCTGATAAAGCAGAAGTTCCTCACACATTGCTCCTTGGTGAACTGTAAGGAAGAGATTCTGGCGCATTTCTCTCTCAAACTGCTGAACCCTGGCCTCTAGGTTTGTCCTCCTCCTTGTCTCTTTCAGATACAATACCAAGCAGCAAGATCATTGAAACAAATCAAGGTTTGCCAGAAACACTGGTTTGCAACCTCCTTGCTGCCTCATTGAATTACTTTCACAAAGAATTGCTGTCAGTCCCAGCAGACTAACCTTGTCAAAAGCAGCACAGGAGCAGTACAAATAAATTAAGAGTACATACCCAAGAATAAACAATGGCAGTTTCAAATATTGCTAGAGTTTTTGTCCTTCACTTTGTTCTTTCTCATAGTTATTGTTATATATTTGTGAAAACTCCCCTCAAGGTCCATGAGGAATCATTGATTAATCTCCTGAGAGCCTTGTTAAGTATAACTTGTCCTAGTAACAGGCAGTGTTCTGCCCAGCGGGAACTCATTAACTGAGCCTTTTATTAGGACAGGCCCAGGACTAGGCCTGCTGAACTGTAGTACCAGGCAGGGGCTAATGTGTGTACATCACAATCGTGGTTTTACTTTACATTCTGCAATAAACCATGTTCCTTTCCAGTCAGGCTTCCTGAGTCATTACATTGGCAACAAGGAACAAGAAAACTTTTGGACAGCCTTGCTTTTCAACAAACTTGCTAAGATAGTGATGGGGAGATGCTGAAAGTGCTGCTTGTAGGCCCAATTTTTGGTATCATACCCATCAGCCCCGAAATCTTTTGATGAATAGGTAGATATAGTGTGGGACCACTACAACCCTAAACCATCTGTTATATTGCAATGCTATAAGTTTAACGCTGCAATTAGATTCCCTGGGGAACCAGTCGCTGAACTCTTAATGAGACTGGAAATTAGCAGAACACTAAGTATGGGCCAGTACTTCCAGAAATGTTAAGGGATCATTTAGTATGTGGAATTAATAATATTGCAACCCAAATAAAACTACTGACTGAATCAAGAAAGCCACTGAACTTGTCCTTTTCTGCAAAAGTGTAGAAAAGCAAATCAGGAGCTTCACGGGTCAATAGACAGTACAATCCACAGCCTTGGGCAATCCCTATACTGCAGAACCAGCGGATAACACTCGCATCTCCCACTTGCCGTCAAGAAAGGGTGATTAGAGTCAGAGACCATGAGATTGCAGAACTAAATGAGAATATACAATACAGTGAGGAGCGAGCACATCCATGCTGTACTTGTATCATCAGGTTCACCTCAGACAAGGCTATCGAGACAAGTAAAATGTGTTTCACCCAGTCCAAAGAGCAAAGCCACTTCAGGACAAAACAACCAGCCTGAGAATGAGAAATTGATACAGTAAAATAATATGGCTGCACCCAAAGTGGCTCCAATCAAGATTAAACTCCAGGTAAATGGCTACCCTCTAAACATGGAGGTAGATACATGAGCTGCTGTATCTATTATTGGGAAACAAACCTTTAGCCAACTCTGATTGGGCATCTTGCCTTTAAGTCTGCAGGATATCAAAACTAGATTGGCCACAAATATATTGCTAGGACGACTGTAATTCTTACTGTGCACAGGCAAAGGACCACCTGCCTCTAATAGTGGTACAAGGACTAGGACCAGCCTTTTGGGAAGGGACTGGCTACAGAAAATCTATCTGGATCAGCAATGAATCTTTAAAATAGGTACAGGCAATTTATACAAAATCATTGGGAAGAATTCTGAAATGTTCCAAGAAGGCCTTGGGGTAGTTAAAGATGCCACAGCTGAGATCTACGTGAACCCAAAGGCCTAACCTAAATACTTCAAAGCTCGACTGATTCCCCCATGCCGACACGCCAAAGTAGAGGTGAATTAGAATGTCCAGAGGAACCTGGCATTATACAATTCGCTGAATTGGCCGTTTTCAAAATCTGATGTTTAGTCTGTCTCTATGGAGATTATAAATTAACAGTCAACAGAGACTCCTGCTTTGACAGATACCCTTTGCCATGCATGGAAGACTTTCACGTAAAACTGGCTGGTGGGGTTTCGGGGGGAGGGGGGGGGTGGAGGAGCTGGGTAGGTCACATACTTCCCAATCAGGTATGAGCTATGTCTACCTCCAACTGGAGCTCGAGATGTCATCCAGGAGGTATGTAACTCTAAATACTCACAAGGCGCTGTACGGGTATTCTTGTGTGCCCTTTGGGGTGTCTTCTGGATGATGTTTTAATCTCAGGAGCTAGTGCAAACAGACATTTAGAGAGTTTGGAGGGATTTGCTGGCATCCGATTATAAAGGAAAATGTATGTTCCAGGTCAATGAGATGATGTACTTCAGGTACAGAATTGACGAGAATAGACTACATCCTATCGAAGAGAAGGTGAAAGCCATAAAAGAGGCTTTGACTTCAAGGAGCACAATGAAGTTGAAGTCTTTGTTTGGTCTTGTAAAGGACTATGTAAAATTCACACCGAACTTGGTAACCCTGCTCCCCCAAACCATTCATTGTTGTAACCAGCAACACCTCTCCCTAATACAGAAGCGGTATTATTGCACTGTTGGGTCGACAGGCCAGAATGTCCAATTGCGAATGCGTCACAAACCCTGATGAATGTAGACTGTATGTATGCCCAGATCGGAAAAGGGGCCATGGTGTTCGTGATGAAAAAGTTCAATAGTTAAGTCTATGGTTGGCATTTCACCAGCGTAACTGACCACAAACCTCAGTTGGGCCTCTTCAAGGAACACAAGATAATTCCTCCCATCGCATAAGCCCGGATCCAACATTGGCTACTGCCTACAAATATGGCCAAGATTTTCCACCCTCCATCCCCAACCCACAGCCCCTCCTGATGGTGGGTTTTCTGGTGTTGGAGGTAGCTAGCCATTGGCTGCAGGTGTGATATTCCAGTTCTGTCAAAGTCAATGGCCTTTTGCGTTACTCGCCAGCTGCAGGACTGGAAGATCCTAGTGGCAAGAAGGGCCGGAAATCCTGCCTGCAGGTTCTCTTGGCAATTGCTATACAGTTTCACCAGCATGGCAGTAATACTAACTGCAGAGAAAGCCTGTTTGCTGTTCTTTGTGAGCAACCCTTCACCCTGTGACCAGTATGCAGTGAGGGAAAGCTAGCTGCCAGCAGGAGTGACAAATGCTGCCCATATTTCCATGTTATTTAAACAGCTGCAACTTTTATTCTGGGGCGCATTATTCAAATGTGAAATGGAGGGAGGCAGACAGGGAGGATAATCAGGTGGAGTTGAGTTCAAATTTCCTGCCTTAGGTGCACCTATAGGATGTGAGATGCAGCAAAATCACCTCTTTCAGCTTCACTTATAGATGCAAATTACAGTAATGATCCCAAATATTATTTAATTGGACAAACATAATTTTACCTATTATTCATCATTGGGTTTTACTTTGTTGCTTTGTTCCTATATTCCTGTGCACCTAATTACATTTCCAACTTTTTTTTATTCCCTGATTCCTTCACCCAATCTGGTCACACAGGTGGTAAAGGGAGTGAGTTTTGTTGCTCCGAATTTGGGAGCTTACGGATGGGCTATAAGACTCCAGCTTATTCTTTTGAATAGTAACCCTTGTTCGCTCGAGTTTTAAGCATTAGTAACAAGGTCACCTCCAGCAGCCAATCAACGCGGGCTGTAATTAAATTATAAGGACATTCTTCGCTTGGTCTGCCTCTGCGTCAGTAAGTGGGGGGCACTAGATCAACTTTTGGAGCCAGGCAGGCTTGCCAACAATAATTTTCCTAGTCCCTGTGGACCAGCGAAGCCTGGAGCAGACTCCAAGTTTCTCCCAGCCTGGCTGCTCAATTTAAGCACACTGACAGAGTGCCTGAAAAGGGTCATAGAAACCTAGATAAATACACTTCTTGTTTCAGGCTGCTCAAAATAGCCAGACCCCAGAAAAATGATCTCATTCCTGTTATTACTTTTGCCAGATTTTTTTTTTCTCCTCTGCTGGTTGGTATTGAAGCAGTAAAGTAACCAAACAGAATTGTTTCATCAAAAGCTGCTTTTTCTTATTCTATTGGCACTGGAAGTGGCACTTAAGTGGAGCTTGTTTGAAATGTTTATCAAAGGTATTTGGCATTGTTTTATACAGCACTGGGCTAACCAATTATACAACAGCAAAACTGACTGAATTCACTCTCGCTCATTTGCCTCATGGAAAAACATTTTTGGCCTTCAAACATTGCCAATTCTGTCACTTTTTATGATTTCTTCTTCTCCTGTCTTTCTACACTTTAATTTTACTCTTTTCCACGTAAACTAAGCTGATCTTTCATCTCTTGTTCTTTAAAGTGATCAAACACTTTTTTTCTTCTCATAGAATCCCAACAGTGCAGAAGGATGCCATTTGGCCCATTGAGTCTGTACCCACCACAATCCCACCCAGGCCCTTTTCCCGTAGTCCCACATGTTTACCCTGCTAATCCCTCTGACACTAAGGGGCAATTTATCATGGCTAACTCATCTAAGCTGCACAACATTGGATTGTGGGAGGAAATTGGAGCACCCGGAGGAAACCCACGCAGGTATGTGGGGAATGTGCAAATTCCACACAGACGGTGACCCGATGCTGGAATCGGACCTTTGTCTCTAGTGCTGTGAGGCAGCAGTGCTAACCATTACGCCATCTTGCTGCCCTCTGACCTGCTTCTCTCCCCACATCTGGAAGTGAGGGATGATGTTTAGTAAAAATGATGGGGATAGGGTGGGGGAATGCGACTGACTGAATAGCTCTCAAGAGAGCCAGCATGGATTCGATGGGATGAATAGCCTCCTCCTATGCCATAATGATTTCAAGTGAATTTTGAGTTCAGTCTTTCATAACGGTAACCAGTTCTAGACTTAAACTTCTGCAATAAAATGTAAAGTATGGCCAACAAACACATTTGTTTGCTAATGATCCATAGAAGAGTGTACTAAAATGCTTTCAGTGTTGAAGTCTAAATGATTTTTTTATGAATGTTTCTGGCTTGGGGAGAATTCTTAGAAAAGTGTTTACAAAAAGTTTCAACTTATTCCTAAATGATTTTTTGTGATGGTATGTGGAGTTGGTCACTCGTTATCATCTCCACCTGCGTAACAGAGCCATTGGCTTTTTTGAATATTTTATTGCAAGAATAATTTTAAATAGTGCAACTTTTCAATCATTCAGGTTTGACTTTCATTGCTTTCACAATCTGAAAAATTAAGGGCTTTAGCATTTGTTTTTAAAAGTTACTTTGGCTGTTATATCTTCCTCAAATTTCTCCCATTTACACAGACTCCTGCGTTTGCTGTGCTTTGTCTAACTTAGGAGCAGAGATGAGAACAACATAGAGAGAAAGGCTAGCCAGGGATTCTGTAATCTAATGCCAGTGCTTGTATACAGAGTCCACAGGAGGCCTGCTTTCTAATATATAAAAAATTGCATTGGAACAATGGAATAGTATTTAATCCTATCAACTCTGCCAGGGGAGTCTAGTTAGATCTGTTCAGTCTGTATCTCATTAATATATATCTGGGAATGCGTAACATTTTATCAAAGAAAACCATTGTTTTGTTTCGAACCGTGGTTAATCGGTGCACAGTTAATGTTTCGAATCCAATAAGAATCTTCAGTTCTGAAGAAGAGTCATATTGGACTCAAAACATTAACTCTATTTCTTTCTCCACACATGCTGTCAGACCTGCTGGGTTTTTCCAATATTTTCCACTTTTATTTCAGACCTCCTTTTTTATTAATCAAACTACATTTGCTTCAGAATTTAAAAGTGCCAAAGTAAACGAGAATCAGAGTATTTTGACCTTGCAAAAGAGAAAAAGCCAATTAATGTTAGATGGGCTGATTTGCTGCATAGCCATATTGAACACTGGTATTTAATAGTCATTTCTACTTATAGGTTCTCATATTTGACTTGGGGTCAAGATATTGCTGGTTGATCATCCTCCTCCATCTCCTGATGTCAGTCACCCATTCCTCTTCCAGTCTCACTGCTTAAGTGTCTCATCACCACACCTTTCCAACTGGTCTTAGGTCTTTCTCACCTCCTCCTCCTTGGCAGTCTTGCCTTTACAAGTTGCCTCATCTCTCTGCCACAGATGTCTGTACTATTTCACTCTCTTACCAGTTTCTCTCTTCAATGCTCTCACAGTCTTCATTGACCTTGATATACTGCTTCCTGATATTGCCCTTTCTTGTTACTCCACTCATCCAATTCATTGTCCACATCTTTTGGTGCTGCTTCAGTCTCTGCAGATTAATCTCACAACTGTCTTGTAGATTCTTTCTTCCAGTTCCAGAGATATTTTTCTATCACCTACATTCCATTGCACTACTTCCAGTGACTTCAAGCAGAGGTAATCAATTGCTTCATTTTAATTTCCATCATCTGCCAGTACAGATTCCTGGTACTTAAAAAATAGCTCACGTACTCTAATTGTTCATCCAGCCTTTTTACACCTTTACTCTGAACCTCTGGCCTAGGTTCAAACTGACAGTCCATTAGGGTCTTTTGTCAGTTGATCTTCATACCCCTCTCCTCCAGTATTTGTCTCCAGATACTCAGTCATATTCTTATCATCCCCAACACATTGCTTTAATGTCACTATGCAAACATCAGCACTCCTTGTCTCACTTGCTCACATAGAATCGCCATGATGAAGGGACTCTATGCTGATCCAACTCTCACTCTCCCCACCTTGTTTCCTACTCTTCCCTGGCAGTCTTTGTACATATCCAAAATACTTGGATTCTCTGTAGGGCGGCACAGTAGTTAGCACTGCTACCTCACAACACCAGGGACCTGGGTTCGATTCCTGGCTCAGATCACTGTCTGTATGGAGTTTGCACATTCTCCCCGTGTCTGCGTGGGTTTCATCCCAGTGCTCTGGTTTCCTCCCACAATCCAAAAATGTGCCAGTTAGGTGGATCAGCCATGCTAAATTACTCCTTAGTGTCAGGGACACAAGCTTGAGTAAATGTATGGGGTTATGGGAATAGGGACTGGTGGGATTGTAGTCCATGAAGACTCGATGAGTCGAACGTTCTCCTATAGGATTCTATGAACTCCAGCCCATCTCCATCTTATTCCCTAGTCACCTGGTCATAAGCCTTCCTGGATTGATGAATCCAATTTTCACGTCACTTTAGTCTTCCAATTTAGCAATCCTTGTCATGTATCTTTATATTGTGGTATTGTTTCAGGTTTGGTAAGTGCAGGTCTTATACAGCCAGCTGCAAGCCAAATGATAAACTGCAATGACTCGACACATAGGTCAGTGACTTGGAAGATCTACTGACAATACTGTATGAATCATGGCTGTTTTACAGTTAACTTGCAGTCAGCTTTGCAAGGCTTGCGCTTTAGGATCCTGATGATCCTGTTGTGGAAGTATCAAGAATCAGAGGACTCTGATTTAAGGTGATTAACAAAGTGAAGGTTAACATGTTTTTGCAGCAAGTGGTTAGGATTTGGAATACGCTACCTAAGAGTGTGGTGGAAGTCTCAACTTCAAAAGGCTTTTTGTGAGGCCTGAAAAGAGAATTGGAAAAGCATCTTCAGAGAAAAGAAATTTAAGACTACGGGGAAAAGATAGGGCAGTGTGACTGGGGGAGCTATTCTTACAGAGTGCCAGCATGAGCTATGGACTGAATGGCCTCCTTCAAAGCTGGAATTCATCTGTGATTTTATGACAGCCAGGCCTGCTGGATGGAAAGAACAAAGAACAACACAGCATGGGAAACAGGCCCTTCGACCCAACGAGCCCACGCTGCCATTTTAACAGTGTGAGTTCCCTCTTCCACCCATGACCCTTGTCTATGTTTATGAAAATTCACATTGGCTAAGAAAGGTTGGCTAAAAATGGGTACATTTGTTTGCTGGTTTAATGACCCTGTGAAACTTGTGTTTATGTTGCTGCTAGCTCATGGCCCAATCTAAAAGCAATTTAGAACAACTTAAAAACATTTATTGGATTGGTACAAGGTAATTGTCAGGGAATATTGAGTATGATTCAAAGGTATGATTTTGGAATTTAAGCGTGCTTGTGATAATCCCAATCATGTACTTAGTTGGATTTTCACTAAGATGACCATAATACCTTTTTAAACTTTGATGCTATATTAAAAGGTACAACGTCAGTTTAGCTACAGTGGTGGCAAGCTTTGCTTTGAGCTTAAGCTTTACTCCAGAGCATCACTGTGGCAAAGTGCTTAGCACTGCTGCCTCATAGCTCCAGGGACCCAGGTTCCATTCCTTGTTTGGGTCACTGTTTATGTGGAGTTTGCTCTTTCTCCCTGTTTCCACTTAGGTTTCCTCTGGATGCTCTGGTTTTTCTCCCACAGTCCCACAAGATTTGAGGGTTAGGTGGATTGGCCATGTTAAATTGACCCTAGTATCAGAGGGATTAGCAGTGTAAATGTGGGGTTATGGGAATAGAGTCTGGGTGGGATTGCAGTTGGTACAGACTTGATGGATCGAATGGCCTCTGTCTGTATTGTAGGATTCTATGTTTTAAGCCACAAGCTTATAAATGTGCCTGCTGTGTACTGACTCTGTGCAGTTATTGGAAGGGTACATCATTCACATGAGAACATAGGGTGCCAGTGTCACTATGGGTGATCTCCAGTGCCTCTCAGCAGATGCACCCATGATGGGACAAGCACTCATTGTCTAGAAGTTTGGCTGCTGCCATCTGCGGACTCTGAGGATCTCAGTATGATGGACTCAATTCAAACTGACTGGCTATTTAGTACAATATAGTTTGCAAAGATTTCCATGCAGAAAGTGTCTACCCCGATTGCCTATCTAACAGCAGTGACTACACAGCTGTAGTAATTTATTGGTTGTGAAATGCAGTGGGATATTCTGGGGCTATGAAAGGTGTTGGAAAATACAAATTCTTTCCTTCTTTTGGGGAAAAGCCAATTGCAACCTGACTATGATCTGAAGAAGACAATACATTTAACAATAAATGACTTGTTTATTAAATGTAGGGAATTGATGCTGGATTTTTACCACACAATATTTATTTTATATTCATTCATGAGACATGGGTGTTGCTGGCTGGCCAGCATTTATTGCCTACCCCTACTTGCCCTAGGATAGTTGAGAGTTTCTGTGGCTTGGGAATCACATGTTGGCTCGGATTAAGATGGTAGACTTCCCTTCCCTAAAGGACATTAGTGACCCAAATGGGCTTTTTTCTGACAGTGGACAATGGTTTCATGGCCTTCAGTAAATACTTAATTCCAGAAAACTTTTATTGAATTCAAATTCCACCATCTGCCGTGGCAGGATTCGAACCTGGGTCCTCAGAACATGAGCTGAGTTTCTGGATGAATAATCTAGTGATAATATCACAGGGCCATTAGCTCCCTTATCCCTCTTTTCAAATTCCCAGCTCTGATTGTACACATATTTTGGCAGTTATATTAAAACTCCAAGCTGAGTGGGTTAAATGAGTAAACTGAAATCAGCTGCTCCATCTGGATCTGGTAACCAATGGAATTCTTTACATAACTATCTGTTTTAATGAGGTGCGGAGCAGCAGGAGGAGACCACTCAGCCCCTCGAGCCAATTTAATCAGATCGTGGCTGATCTGTATCTTAAGCTATTTAGCACCATGTCTCTTATTTAACAAAAATTTGACACTCTTAGTTTGGAAAGTTCTAACTGTCTCAAAATTCATAACTTTATAGGAGAGAATGATGGATTTCTATTCCTCTATGTATGAAAAAAGAACTACTTGTCCTCTCTCCTCAATAGTCTAACTCTAATACTGAAATGATGGCTCCCTGCTCTTGATTCCTCCCACAGAGGAAATAGTTTCTCTGTGTCTATCAAACCTGAAGCCAGTAGCAGTCGGGAACATTTTAAACCTGTTATGTTCGTCAATGAGCCTGCTTGAGCTGAGGAAAATTGAACTGTGGAAGATGAGCGAGCACTATAGAGACCCCGTGATTGTAAATCACTCCATTTGTAACTCAGCCATCAACTAATGAGACTTGCTGTAAGTGTTGCCGACCGACCTCAGCACCACATAGCCCTGGTATTGGAACCTGAGTGCAGTGAGCGGCTTAACTGCTAATTGCCCAGAGCCATTTCGAGTCCTTGTCAGGATAGACAACTGCTGTTCATTTAAAAGCAGAGCATTACTGTGAGACCACAGTAACCTTCAGAGGAGGATCAAGTTTACATGACATGTAAAAGGTCCATCTCTTGTCTGAAAGCAATGTGTTATGATCCCTGTGGAGACCAATAACTTATAAAAGGATATTCTAACTTCCAGTTAAAAGCTGAATGGATGTCACAAGACTTCATATTTTAAGACTTTTGCTGTAACAGGCTAAAAGGACTGTTGCCTGAACGCTATTTTTTGTTGGCAATCTATACTTTTACACTACATAAAAGAACAATTGAAATATTCCACTATTGCGTATATGTTATACTGTCCTTTAAGTAGACATTCAATTCTCTGGGAACAAGCTCAAACTGATTGTTAGCTTCTGAAGATTTATGTCAGATATTTTTCTTTCTCAGCCTGGAAATTGTATCATCAAATTGCCTTTCGTGGTGTGAGTTTTCCATGTGACTTCTCCCACTAGCTAACAGTAGGCAAATCTTCCAGCCTCCTTTCCATTCATCACAAGTTTGACCTTCCTGATATTTTCAGAGATTTTCAGCCTATGAAAAGTGTATGAGCTATTTACAAAAGAACTCTTTGATGGGAATGTGAACATGCTCACCCTGCAAGAAACCTACCTTGCAGATGACTCTAGCAATCAAACCTACGATCTTGAATACCGCAAGCCTGGATAATAAGATGCATCTCACATAAGTGCCCTTTCAGGTATGTGTGATTGTACTATATTTTCTCATTGAGTTGCTAGGCTGGAACATGATGTGGAGGCTAGAACATACCAGCATTGTCACCTTTATAATAATGCCTTTGACTATATATTAGAAAGTGTACAAATGTCATGCATGTTCACCATTCATGCAAATAAATAGTTGACCAAGTAGCAGAATGGATGTGTAATTGGCAACTGAATTTCATGATTGTTAACTAGCATTCTGGCAAGAAGAATTAAGCAACTACTTGGGCTTTAGGAAATGAGGCCAGAATATTCTGGATCCATTGCCAACTGCCCGGGAAGCTGAAAGCTGGCAGAATGGTATGGGATGATATCTAAGGGATTGTCCAATATCCTCCCACAACCATGCCATCTCAACAGGAGATGGTAGATGGGTCACCTATCGGAATCGCAATTGAACCACTTAAATGGTGAACTAAGAGCCGCTTTACATCTCCATGGGCATTTTGCCTGACTTCAGCAGGGCTTCCAACGCATGGGGAAACAGCCAGGTGAACTCTGACAGCCTGTCAGTGGGCTCTTTCAGTGGGCCACCTTCTTTTGGGCTGTCCCAAAGCCCTCAGAGGGGAGCCCACAGGCATCAGTGGGCATCCCTGTGGCATTGGTGCTACCTGCCCTCAGCCACTCCACCCCTTTACCAGGCCCTCCCAGACAGGCTCTGGTGCCCCCAGTACCTACCTAGTTGTCTTCAGGGCACCCAACCATCAATATACTCTCATTCTCCGACAGCAGTTCCAGTAATGGTCACCACCAGTGTTAGCGCTGCTGAGCTACTGGCTCTCTAATTGGGTCAACAGCTCTTTAAAAGTTGCCCTCCCTAGCAGCAGCCAATCACAACTGCGGTTGGAGAAATATAGAACATAGAACATAGAACATTACAGCACAGAACAGGCCCTTCGGCCTTCGATGTTGTGCCGACCAAAATAAAAAGCAATGCCCCTCCAAACTAAACCATTCCCTTCTCTTCCATATACTTATCAATTAACCTCTTAAACGCCACCAAACTTGGCGCATCTACAACAGCTGCAGGCAGGGCATTCCACTCCCTAATCACTCTTTGAGTAAAGAACCTACCTCTGATATCCGTCCTATAACTCATACCCCTTAATTTAAAGCTGTGTCCCCTCGTGCCAGCTTTAATCCCCTCGTGCTAGCTTTGATCCTGGATCCAGCTGTCCACCAATGCAAGGCCGCTTATCACTCCCAAAGTCTGCAGCCTCGGCAAAATTCTGAGCCAAGAGCCTCGATGCAGCTTAAGGAACAAAGGAATATAGGAGTACGGATGAACAAAAATCGCTAAAATTGACAACGGAGGTTCGCCAGGCCATTAAAAAAAATGGGCAAAGCATCAGAATTCATTTCTGGATAGAATTAAAAATCAGATGAGTCATGTTCAATGTGTGTAGAACTTGAGTTAGACCATGCTTGGAATATGTACACAGTTTCTGGTCTCCATTATACAAACAAAGGCTATAGAGGAAAGGAGGAGGGGTAGATAAGGATTTACAAGACAGGCATTGAGAATATAATCCTGTCAGAAAATTGAACAAATTGTGGAAAATAGATGGCCAAGGTCTAACCTGATGAAGGTTTAAGATTATAAAAAAACTTACATTTATATAGCACTTCTCATAACCACTGGAAGGTAGATAAACAATACCTTTTTCCAAAGGCAAGTGAAACTAAAACTAGAGGGCATAAGCTGAAAGGGGAGAGATACAAAAGGGTTCAGAGGAGCAATTTTTTCACACAGAGGATGATGAGTGTTTGGAACAAGCTGCCAGAGACAGTAGAGTACAATTTTATCTTTTTAAAAAAACTTTTAGACAGTTACATGGATATGATGGATATAGAGGGATATCAACCAAATGTGGGCAATTGGGACTAGCTGAGTGGTTTAAAAAAAAGGGCGACATGGTACAAGTTGGGCCAAAGGGCCTGTTTCCATATTTACAGCATGCTGTAAATCTATATGACTCCATGGGCAGGATTTTATGTCCTCACTCGGGCAAGACCGGAAATTCCCTTCTGAGATCAATGGAGGTTCCTGTTGACAGGTCCTCGCCCACTCTGATTCTGTAGTGGATGAGGTGATAGATTTTGCAGTTGTGTCTCCCAGTGCTTTATAGTTAATGGCCAATGACATACTTTTTGAAATGTAGTCACTGCTATAATGTAGGAAAGATGGCAGTTAATTGTGCACTGTAAACTCTGACAAACAGCAATGTGATAACAATCAGATAATCTGTGTCCAATTGGATAAGAAATTAGCTTAAGGACAGGAAACAGTGAGTCATGGTAAATGGTTATATTGCAGCCTGGATGACTGTGCTAGTGTTGTTTTTTTTGCAATAAATGCTTTGGATTTTGGAATACAGAATACAATAACAACATTTACTGATACCAGATTAGGAAGAGTAGCAAACAGTGGTAATACAAATAGTTTGCCACAGAACATAAGTAGGTTAGCAAGATGGGCAGGCAAGTGGCAGATGGAATTTAATATAGAAAAGTCTGAGGTGTCGCACTTTGGCAGAAGGGGTAGGAACGGGCAATGTAGACTAAATGACTCAGTTCTCCAGAGTGTGCAGCAAAACTGAAATCAATGGGTAGAAAAGGGCAAACTCTCTGTTGGTTGGAGTCATACATGGTGCACAAGAAGAGGGTTGTGATTATGGAAAGTAAGTCATGTTAGCTCCAGGACATCTCTGCAGGAGTCCCTCCAGGTAGTGTTCTATGCCTAACCATCTTCAGTTCCTTCATCAATGACATTCCATCCGTCATAAGGTCAGAAATGGGGATGTTCGCTGATGACTGCACAATGTTCAGCACCATTCGCAACTCCTGGGATACTGAAGCAGTCGATATTCAAATGTGACAAGATCTGGACAACATCCAGGCTTGGCTGACAAGTAGCAAGTTACATTCACGCCACACAAATGCCAGACCAATGGCCATCACCTATAAGAGACACTTTAATCACCACCCCTTAATACTCAATGGTGTTACCATTACTAAATCTCACACTGTCAACATCCATGGGGTTACCATTGACCAAAAACTCAACTGGATTCACCATATAAATATAGTGGCTACAAGAGCTGGTCAGAGGCTCGGAATACTGCAGCGAGTATCTCCTGACTCCCCAAAGTTTCTCCATCATCTAAAAGGCACAAATCAGGAATGTGATAAAATACCCCCCCATCTTCCTGGATGGGTGCAGCTCCACAACACTCAAGAAGCATGATACAATCCAGGGCAAAGTAGCCTAAACTGGCACCACGTCTAAGAACATCCATTCCCTCCACCACCGATGCCCAGTAGCAGCAGTGTATACGTTCTGCAAGGTACACTGCAGCAATTCACCAACGATCCTTAAACAGCGCTTTCCAAACTCACGGCCACTTCCAACTAGAAAGACAAGGGCAGCAGGTACGTGAGAACACCACCTTGTTAGTGGTGAAATCAATGGTAGAGCAATTGTTATCACAGTGCTGTAACTCTGTAGAGCTGAGCCATTTAGTCTATATTGCCTCTTGCTATGCCTTCTGCCAAAGTGCAAGTTCTTTTCCAAGCCACTCACTGTCCTGACTTGAAAATATATCACTGTTCCTTTGCAGTCACTGGGTCAAAATCCTGGTATTCCCTCCCTAATGAGGTCAATACTTAGCATCCTTGCTTCACAGCTGGTTGCAAAATCCAGGCCAAAGATATTGTTTCTCTGATATTTAGTTACAGAAGTTTGTGTTTCTTGAATTTCTTTTAATTTAAGGATTAAGAAAATGATAAAATTCTATCATTTTAATGGACAAATTGCTGCAGTTTTGTGAAAAGTTAAAAGCAAATGGCAGATTTCCACCTCTTGCTTCCCACTTGGCCCATTACGAAGTTATAATGCAGTCAGGCTGGCGGAGACTTGGCTAAGTAATCCAAGTAATATCAGTATTAATTTATGTGTGGGTGGGGTAAATGTGGACTTTTAAACAAAGGCAAATTGAATAAGACTGTGGGTGTTATTCATGAGATTATTGTCAAAGCAGATCTCTGTGGTTCACACATTTGTTTTACAATTGCATTGGAAGCAGTCGTGACTATGCATACAAATGAACAGAAGTAAGGAAATCAGAACAGAGTTTGATTAAATTTGTCTTCAAATTGGTTAATATGCCTGTTTTTAGAGGCACTAAAACATGCAATATGATGGTTAGTACATTATTCCAGATCAGAAGAGATCCTCCCATATTGGTAAAGGCAGAAAAAGAGGTGTCCTTACTTGTGCCTGCTTTAGGATTTTTACATAATCAAATAGGGAACCTTGTATCTATTTAAGGCCCTTTTGAATAATTGGGGCATGATCTTCAGGCTGTTCATGCTGACAGGATTTTCTGCCACCAAGGAAGATGCCACCAAGGGAGGCCAGAGAATCCCGCCATTAGTTCTCCCTCAGGGTAGTTAGTGAGTGGTATCCATGAGGCAGAATCAACAATTATCCAAAGGACCATAGAAAGTCACCAAAGAATAATAAAATCAAAATACTGCTAGAAATGAAAACAAGGTGCTGGAAAAACTCAGCAGGTCTGAAAGCATCTGTGGGGAGAAAAGAAACAGTTAATCTTTCAAATACAAAGATTTCTCATCAGAACTGAAGGGAGGGAGAAATGTGATGAGTTTTATGGTATTGAAAAGGAGGAGGTGGACAGAAGGAAACATCTGGGACAGGTTAGAAGATGGGAAAATTAAATAACAAAGATGTCATGGAATGAGATGCAAAAGGAGCATTGTAGTCAAGAAACAAAGCATTGGTCCAGCTTGAGTATTAGTGACAGAATGAGGAACAGATCTGTGAAAGGTAGGTTTGCTGAGAAGTCTTTGCCTGAATTTGTAGCTGGGACCTGCAGGATTGCTATCCTGGGCTACTCTGCAATACCAAAAACATTTACCAGCTCCTGCTCAGTCCCCTCTGATCACTCCTAATTGTCCTCTCCTTCCTGACGGCTTTTGTTCTTCCAAAGATACCTAAGGAGTTGCTGCCTTCACTAGTCCAAAATCCAACACTGATTTTTCCGGCAAGCTGCCCGAGAACACCCAGCATGTAGCTGTGACCTGCCAGCTCTGTTGAAAATAGGCTTAGGGCCCAATAGCGGGTGTGCCTCAGCCTACTTATTCCAATGCAGGGAGCACACTCTATGCCTAGTTTGTTCAAGTGTGAGTCATTCCATTCAAAACATATCCACTTCAACAGAGTTAAAATCAGGTCCAGGATGTTTTGTGGCTAAAATTAAGTCATAATTGGAACTCTGATTACCTTTGAAAAGCAGTATGATGATGCTGACGTGAAGCAGAAAGGTAGATTTTTCCACTGACTAATATGGAAGTAACAAAGTGGAGAAATTCAACCAGAGTTCTGCTCTTCTGACTTGATTTGAATTGATTTGAATTATTATTGTCATATGTATTGGTATACAGTGAAAAGTATTGTTTCTTGTGCCCTAAACAGACAGAGCATACTGTTCATAGAGAAGGAAAGAAGACAGTGCAGAATGTAGTGTTATAGTCATCACCAGAGTGTTGAGAAAGATCAACTTAATGTGAGGTAGGGCCATTTAAAAGTCTGATGGTAGCAGGGAAGAAGCTGTTCTTGAGTTGGCTGGTACATGGTCTTAGACTTCTATATCTTTTTCCTGATGGAAGAAGATAGAAGAGAGTATGTCCGGGATGCGTAGGGTCCTTAATTTTGCTGGTTGCTTTTCCGAGGCAGCAGGAAGTGGACAGTGACAATGGATGGTTTGCTTATGGATTGGGCTTCGTGTGGTCATGGACAGAGCAGGAAACATACTAAGCCGTGATGCAACCAGAAAGAAGTTTTCAATGGTGCATCTGTTAGTGCTTGATTTTATAAGTTTTTATAGTTGAATGTCTTATTTTTTAGGGTTTAATCCCATTTAATTTTATGGATTTACACTAGTGTAACCATTCAGAGCTGCTGGGATGAATATGAAAGCACTAGATGGATATGAAAGTTCATTTAAAGATTCACGAACAAAAAAAGAATTTGCTCTATTTCTAAAATTAGCTTTTTTGATCACTTTTCTGCTTCTCCCTTTCCTCAAGTTTTTGTGTTGTGTTCTGATACTATCCCTTGTTTGTACTTCCAAGATAATTGAGAAAATGATGTTCCCAGTCTGAACTCCCTTACATTTGTTTTGGAAAGAGAGGAGCAGGAAGAGATGCCAGGCAGGTCAGGTTGCACCAGGGGTAGACACTTGAGCCCAATTACTGATCCCCTCCCAAACCTATTTCTAGACAGTAATCAGATGGATCCTAATCCAGATGGCCAGATGTAGAACTGTGTCATCTATTGCTGTGAACACATACTGCAGGGCTGCATCTACCAGTGGCAATTCTAGTGGCTCCTGCCACTTCTGAAGCATGTTGTATTCCTATTCACAGGGAAGTTGCCCTGACTTCTCATTCCACCACATTCTCCACTTGCCAACTGTAAAGCAGGTATCTGAAGCATTGCACTGCCCAATTGCTTAGCTATAGATTTGACTTCCTGCTTTTACGTACATGGTACCAACCATTTCAGAACTAAAAGAGTGCGAAAGTTGAATTTTTAGTATCAGGCCACCAATAGTTTTATCTCTATATATAAGGCCATTTATCTTTCATGTAGATGAAGCCTTTTAAAGTTATCGTGTTCCTCCTGGACTCTCAATAAAGATAAGTAAAGATGGTGGAGCTTTCCTTTGTGATGCAAACTCCATTGGTCCCTTTAAATGCTCCCCACCCCAGCCCTATCAGGCTACTGGGTTTCTGAAGACACTGACTGTAGCATGCTCCATGCATACCATTCAATCCAAAACCCTGTTTGCCCTGAGAACGGAAGTGCTTTCCTGATTTGCAAATGCAATCAGTCCAATGCCAGTCACAGGTACGTTCCCCAAATACCAGCAGTGAGTCCTAAGTAAGATGGCAGATGGTACAGTAACAGTGTGATGTGGGCACGAGTGCCACCCGACATCCTTCAGCAACTGTTTCACCCGGATAGAAATAATGCAGCATCAGCCCAATTGCTAGAGACTAGCAAACCGCCACTCAAATCCCAGTGAATCATGTATGGTGGATGTTGCAATGGGATCCACAATGAAATCCGAATAATACAAGGAGAGATACAAGTGTAATTGATTTTGCAAATTGATTGTCGCAAGCTTAGAGTGTGGTACAGTCATAAATAATGTTGCTGTTAGTAACAACTGTTGTAATTGTTCCTTTCCCCTGTGGGTTAAGAGTGCTCTTTAAGCATTGACTATTTTTATTATGTTCTAATCTTTAGCTTATAATGTCTCATATTGCTACAAAAAATATTTTCTTACTTCACATAATATTTTTCTCTAGGGATTGATTCTGACCCTCTCTTATTACACACTCCGCTACATTAGAAACACTTGTTTCCTGAAATAAGAATCCATCTTGCACAATTTTATGTTTTAGTGATTTTTATCATTGATAGTTAACTATTAATTTTTCTGAACCCTTGAAACATTGATTGTTAAGAAATAAAACCTCCAGATCTATATTGAGGCAGTTGTACCAGACAAGAGAGATGTAGGGATACTACAATTAGGGTCAGTTGTTGCTCAGTGGCACTCTCACTCCTGAGATTCACTCCAGAGAATTCAACACATAAGCTGAGGACATTTTAGTGCAGCACTGAGGGATCTGTCAGTGCTCCCATTTGTCAGACAAAATGTTGAACTGAGAGCTAGTCTGTATGCTCAGTTACATATAAAAGATCCTCTGGTACTTTTTGAAGATGAGAAGGGGAGTTCCCCTGTCATACCGACTGACTGACCTCAATAAAACAAGTGACCTATCTCAATGCAGTTTGTGGAGCTGGCTGCGTGTAAATTGGCTGCTGTATTTCCATACATCACAACAGTACAACATTCAAAAAGAATCTTTAGCTGTGAAGAACTTTGCGAGACTCTCTGATTATATAAATGTCAATCTTTCTTTTAGTCTGAATGCCCCAGAGCTAGAGGGAGAAGGAGAATCAGAGGGCTTTCCCATTGCTTGTTGCTATCCATTGACCTATGCTGGCTCTGTGTTTTTGTGCTTCAATTGCCTGCCAGTAATCAGTGTCAGAAAGAATAATACCTTGGCTGAAGTGATGAAAGGCGGCCGGATGAACAGTTTTCCTCAATTATTTTGGAAGAGAAAATTAGAAACCATAGGCACACATTCTTAAAGCTCTTTATACGCCCCTCTCTCCTTGTGCTAAGCATTAAATATTTAGTCTTGTCCACACCTACAAGGGTATGTTGGACCGAGTACTTGCCAGCAATTTCTTGTTTCGTACAGGAAACATGCTTGACTTGAAATGCTACTCTGTATTGGCTGAAAGCCCCCAACAGAGGGAAGTAAATTGGGGTAAAAACGTGTACCATTGAAACACAAACTCATGAGCTTTTAGTTGACTTGTCATGTGGGAAAGCATGAAGACAAAGACTGGTTAATAAATAAACAAGATAAAGACACTGCTAAACGAAAGGAAAATCTTTGCATTTGTTTTTACAGTGTAGACCATTCACAAGCAGTGTCTTTGATACCTGTTATTTGCAAGACACTTTTGTAGACTGTAATTTATTGTTTCTTTTTTACCCTAGAAGCATTTGCACAAAATGAGATTGGAGCTGCCACAAAACAAACGAATATTTAGTAGATGACTTGTTGTGCTTAGACTTGTAGATTCATTCAGAATTGACATTCAGAATTTCACAATCCAAGATAACGATCAGTCTTTCCATAGGTGGCTCTTTGTTTAGCCAGTATATCTCTTCCTGGGTGACTCAAAGTCTTGAGCAACAGGATTATGAGAAAGTGAAAAGTGACGCATGAGTTGTTTGCTAACTGCTCGGAGGGAAACCTCCACAATCAGGCTAAAGTAAATCCAACCAGCTGGGCCTTTATTATTTTTTAGTCAGTTAGATATCTGAGGCAGTTTCTGCAAGTAGACCAGAAACGATTACCAGTGCCAAGGGGTACTCAGCGTTTTAAGGAAAACAAGACGTAAAATGTTTGCTGCTTTAGTGACATGCGGCTAAATAAATTCAGGAACAAACTCCACTGAAGCTGGAACGTAACCAGCTTGGATAATAAAGCACAATAGGGCAATAATACTGCAGGGAGCCAAAAACAATCAGCAAGGGCTGGAAGCCAAGAATTTGGTGAGATATACACTAGCTTTCCAAATCTGAATAAAATTAGCAGTTTTATCCCTTCCTATTTCCTACTTGTACTGAAAGCATCTCTTGTGGTCTTTTAAAAATAGTTGAAAGAATTAATGAACATTTTTCCTCAACTTTCTATTCCCTTGGCTAAGTTGTGAATCTTCATGTGCCACTTTCTCCTTCTCCAATCGCTCTCTGGAAGGATTTAATGTATCAGTCAAGAAGAGACAATTTTTCTGGTCTGAATGATTTGGAACATGTTTGCACTTTAAAAAATGTTACAATTAAAAAAAACACAACACATTAATCCAGGAACTGTGATTTCTTGAGTAAGTAGGAACTTCTACGAAAGATCTACAAAAATTGGATAACGGTAACGCTCTCCTCAGGTTTCAGTTCTGGTGAAAATTGCATTAACGTTGAACATAAGAATAAACAAACTGTTATTGGTTTAGCTCACAGTTACTACAAACAAACTGCCAAAATGATCAGGTTACTGTCAATTGGGGAAGGAAGGAGAGGAAGTGGTAAAAAGACAGCAAAGTTATTTAACGTTTAAGTGTAGCATTTACAGTAAACATTTGCTAGCACAATTCCTCTTTTGTAAACCAATGTCATTATTTTTATTTTGATGTGCATTATTCATTTTAGTGTAAGATTCACATGTTAAAGATGGTCTTGGTTTTCTCTTGTTTTGAATGTAATCCTCAATCATTGAATGTAATCCTCAATCATCGAATGTTATAATTTTCTTAGAAGAAGTGACATAGAACATAGAACATTACAGCACAGAACAGGCCCTTCGGCCTTCGATGTTGCGCCGACCAATATAAAAAGCAATGCCCCTCCAAACTAAACCATTCCCTTCTCTTCCATATACTTATCAACTAACCTCTTAAACGCCACCAAACTTGGCGCATCTACAACTGCTGCAGGCAGGGCATTCCACTCCCGAACCACCCTTTGGGTAAAGAACCTACCTCTGATATCCGTCCTATAACTATCACCCCTTAATTTAAAGCTGTGTCCCCTCGTGCTAGCTTTCTCCATCCTAGGAAAAAGGCTATCACTGTCCACCCTATCTAAACCTCTAATCATCTTATATGTTTCGATCAGGTCCCCTCTTAGCCGCCTCCTTTCTAACGAAAACAACCTCAAATCCCTCAGCCTCTCTTCATAAGACCTGCCCTCCATACCAGGCAACATCCTGGTAAACCTCCTCTGTACCCTCTCCAATGCCTCCACATCTTTCTTATAATGTGGGGACCAGAACTGCACACAATACTCCAAGTGCGGCCGCACTAGAGTTTTGTACAGTTGCAACATGACGTTGCGGCTCCGAAATTCAATCCCTCTACCAATAAAAGCCAAGACTCCATATGCCTTCCTAACAACCTTCTCGACCTGACTGCCTACTTTCAGGGATCTATGCACATAGATCCCTGAAACATGAGCTTGGTTCGGGACAGGACATGGCAGCAGTGTTTTTGATGACTTGTTAGCAACGTGGGTAAGAAAGAGTTACAGATGGTCAACGATGTTGAGGTCGAGATAAATGGTCGTGATTGGGCGGCATGGTGATGCAGTGGTTAGCACTGCTGCCTCCCAGTGCCAGGGTCCCGGGTTCAAATCCAGGCTTCGGTCACTGTCTGTGTAGAGTTTGCATGTTCTCCCCATGTTGGCGTTGGTTTCCTCTGGGTGCTCTGGTTTCCTCCCACTGTTCAAAGATGTGTAGGTTAGGTGGATTAGAACGTAGAACAGTACAGCACAATATAGGCCCATCGGCCCTTGATGTTGTGGCAAGCTTTGTCCAAAACCAAGATCAAGCTATCCCATTCCCTATCATTCTGGAGTGCTCCATGTGCCTATCCAACAGCTGTTTGGAAGTTCCTGAAGTGTCCGACTCCACTATCACAGCTGGCAGTCCATTCCACATCCCAACTACTTTTTGTATGAAGAACCTACCTCAGACATCCCTCCTATATCTCACACCATGAACCTTATAGTTATGCCCCCTAGTAACAGCTACATCCACCTGAGGAATGTCCACTCCATCTATCCCCCTCATCATCTTATAAACTTCTCTCAAGTTGCCACTCATCCTCCTCCACTCTAAACAGGAGGTGGAAGAGTGGGGGACACTACAAGTGTAGTATCTCGGGTTTATATACAGGTAAAAATAAAACACTTAACCAGCAACTACTGTGACCCACGGTATAAAAACGAAAGGATTGGCAATGCTAAATTGCCTTTAGTGTCGGAGGGACTAGCTAGGGTAAATGCATGGAGTTAAGGGGAAAGTGTGTGATTGTGGTCAGTGCAGACTCAATGAGCTGAATTGTCTTCTTCTGCACTGTAGGATTCTATGATTACAGATATGATGTGACGTTTGAATTTCTTCTCTAGGCAGAGCAGAGTATAGAAATTGCTTTGATCCACACAGGAGAGTAGAGGCAAAGGGAAGGACATAGTGTTTTAGGTTGCTGTCCTGTTCAATTGTAGTAAACTCTGACTCTTTTAGTAGTTACTTTTAGATCAGCATGGAGATAAATATAGGGTTAATGAAAAGGGAGAGATAGGTATCATCAATATATTTTCTTTGTAATGCACGTTTAAATGTGTGGGCTCTTAAATTTTTTTTTTTTACACAGCTGTAGACTTGCAACAACTCTTAAGGATCAAACTGTTCATGACCTTTGTGGAAAGTTTCAGGTTGTTGTGCGACCGCACAGCTGAGTGGGAGCAATGGGTGTCAGCAATGGTTTTTGCAGAGGCCGACTATGGGTAGTCCCAGAGCTGTGAAGATAGCAAGAAGCTGCGGTTGATGAAAGCGAGATTGAGATTGGGACGGACAGGATGCCAATGGATTGTGAAATTCTGAATGTCGACCAGAGATCTACAAATCTGAGCACGACAAGTCATCTGCTAAATATCAGTTTGATTATGGCAACTCCAATCTCATTTTGTAAAAATGCTTCTAGTTAAAAAAGAAACACAATATATGTATGTAAACTGTAAATTATTGGTTATCAGTGCTAAATTCAGTAATGTTTTGGGATGTAGTTGGCGTAGATATTGGGGGAAAGTTGGCACTTGAGGAAAAATCAAAGGCCTAATATTTCTAAATTGAAGTTGAAAATGGAAGGAGCAATGAAAAGTAGTTCAAAGAAATTATTTTCCATAGAGTCATGGATTATTCCAGTCCGTAAGAGGTCTGACAACACCAATTTTAGAACAGAACAAAGAACAAAACAGCATGGGAAACAGGCCCTTCGGCCCAACGAGCCCGTGCTGCCACCCCAATGTTCCCACCTCTACCCGCGATCTCTGTCTATGTTTATAGATCTATGGATTAAAAACCAAATTTGAGACAATTTAGGAAGAATTTGTTTTGCCAATTAGCCTAAGAGCACATCTTTGGGATGTGGGAGGAAACTGGAGCACCCGGAGAAAACCCACGCAAGCACGGGGAGAATGCGCAAACTCCCACAGACACAGGCCCAAATCCATGTATCTGCACAGCACAGCGATAGTCACTGAGCTGTCATGTTGCCCATCAGATGGTCCAGGTCAAGCATACACTAACGACGTGAAGCAGTAGGATACTCTCGAAAAAGATCCAAGAACAGTCCTCTCACGACCCATTGCGTGTATGCCCCTCGTTAGACAACATCCAACCGATTTACTTGATAGTAAACTTGCAAGCTTTTGGCCTTTATTGCCTTCGTCAGGCGAATGAGGTGTTCTGGTCTGCAGTAGCTACTAAGGCTACAAAGGCCGAAAGCTTGCAAGTTTACTATCAAATAAATTGGTTGGATTTAAAATTGGTGTTGTCAGACCTCTTACTGAGTTTACCCCCAGTCCAACGCCGGCATCTCTACATCATTATTCCAGTCCTCTAGATCTCTTTGGATTAATAATACAGGTGGCACAGTGGTTAGTGATGTTACCTCACAGTTCCAGGGACTTCGGTTCAATTCCCAGCTTGGGTCATGGTCTTTGTGGAGCTTGCATATTTTCCCTGCGTCTGCATGGGTTTCCTCCAGATACTCCAGTTTCCTCCCACACTCCAAAGATGTGTGGGTTAGGTTGATTGGCCTTGCTAAATTGCCCCTTAGTGTCCCGGGATGTATAAGTTACAGCAATTAGTAGGGTAAATATGTAGGGTGTTGAATATAGGTCCTGGATGGGACTACTATCAGTGCAGACTTGATGGGCTGAATGACCTCCTTCTATGCTGCAAAATTCTATGATTTTAATCAAGGGAGTTGATTACCAGAGGGATACACAACAATACTCAAAATAGTGCAGCTATATTTCACAGTGGATGACAAAACTAGGTATGCATGGGTATGAATACACTGGGGAAACGCATTAGCATGGTTAGATGATTGGCTGGCTGAGAGAAAACAGAGAGTATGCATAAATCGGCCTTCATTTGATTGGCAGGTGTGATGAGAGGAGTTCCGCAGGGGTCTGTGCAGGGACCTCAACATTTTACAATTTACATCAATGACTTAGATGAGGAGAGCAAAGGCACGGTAGCAAAATTTATAGGTGATCCAAAGATAGGAAAGTATATTGTGAAGAAAACATGTATGTTGGAATTTCGCAACCTCACCAGCCTGAGGCTTGTAAAATCCTGCCTGAGGCCAATGGAGAATGCTGTTCTGCAAGCCTCCCCCGCCCTGATTCTGGGATGGATGAGGCGGTAAAATTCTGGCTGGAGTTTTCAGATGGCTTTAGATACATTTAGAGAGTGGGTGAAAATCTGGCAGCTGGACTATATGTACGAAAATGTGAAATTGTTCATTTTGGCAGGAAGAATAAAAGAACAGAATTATTTAAAAAGAGATAGATAATTATAGAGCTTCACAAAATTGAGGAAAAGCATTCCGTTTGTTCAGACTCTTCTATCTGACTGTCATAGTCATGTGACCACTGCCATGAGGAACTCATTGCAGACAGCCATTTTGCATTCAGTTCAATAAAGACACCGCAATAGAAAGACTATCGTCTCTGAGCTCGTAACACGGTGTCAGGAGTGGAACTGAGAATGGGTTCTGAAAAGATGGAAGAGAAGCCACAGCTACTGAAACACTGAAATATTCCAGCCTGATAAAAGTTGCTGGGAATATTTTAAAGTGTAAATTTAAAGTTGAAGTTTATTTATTAGTGTCACAAATAGATTTACACTAACACTGCAGTGAAGTTACTGTGAAAATCCCCTAGTCACCACATTTAGGCACTTGTCCAGGTAAACTGAGGGAGAATTTAGCATGGCCAATGCACGTAGCCAGCACGTCTTTCAGACTTGTGGAAGGAAACCAGAGCACCCGGAGAAAATCCACACAGACACGAAGAGGATGTGTAGACTCTGCACAGACAGTAACTCAAACCGGGAACTGAACCCAGATTACTGGTGCTGTGAGGCAGCAGCGTTAACCACTGTGCCACCCTTAAACACAGATAAGGAAAAACTAATACAAGCTGAAAGCTGCAGGTAACACACTGAGTGTAATGACTGGGAAGGAACTGCCTTGTTACAGAATGCAAAGTAAAACCATTATCATGGTACACACACTAGTCCCTTCTTTGTCAATAACATATCACCCTGTCCTCACCCTGACAGTCCAAATATCACCCTATTTTCTATTGTCTTCAACTCTGACGAAGGGCCACCCAGACTTGAAACGTTATCTCTATTCTCTCCACACAGATGCTGTCAGATCTACTGAGATTTTCCAGCATTTTCTGTTTTTGTACCATTTTCTGTATTCGTGGTGACAATACTACAGGATTACAGCAGATTTGATTAACAAGCTGAAGCCAGTACGAGTAGTAACACTTTTATCACTGCTAAGGAGGGACAACTATAAATTATATTCTCCCTTTAGGCAAGATTTGGAAAATGTAGACTGGGAGCGGCTGTTTGGAGGTAAACCCACATCTGGCATGTGGGAGTCTTTTAAAGTAAGAAGTCTCACAACACCAGGTTAAAGATTCTGAGGGAGACTTTAAACTGGTGATGAGAGACTTCTTACTGTGTTTACCCCAGTCCAACGCCAGCATCTCCACATCAAGTTTTTTTAAAGACCAGTTGATTAGAATGCAGGACAGGCATGTTGCTGTGAAAATGAAGGACAGGAATGGCAAGATTCAGGAACCTTGAATAACGAGAAATGGTTTGCTTAGTCAAGAAAAAAAGGGAAGTACTTAAGGTTAAGACAACTAAAAAACAAACAAAGTCCTTGAAGAATATAGAGGAAGTAAGAAGGAGCTTGAATGGCGGGTAAGGAGGGCTAAAAGGGGCCATGAAATGTCTTGGCTAGCAGGATTAAGCAGAATCCCAATGCATTTAATACATATATTAGGAACAAGAGAGTAGCTGGGAAAGAGTAGGCCCACTCAAGAATAAAGGACGGAGGTTATTTGTGAAATCAGAGGAAGTGGTGAGATCCTTAAAAAGTAATTTACATTGGTATTCACCAAAACGAGGAAATGAAGGATGTTGAGGTTAGGGAAGAGTGTGTGAATACTCTCGGAGGTTCATATAATGAAGGAGAAAGTGTTTGGTGTCTTAAAATGCATTAAAGTAGATAATTTCCCAGGGCCAGATGGGATCTTTCTCAGGATACTATGAGAGGCAAGGGTGGAATTAGCTGGATCCTTAACAGATATCTTTATATCCTCTTTGGCTACAAGTAAGGTTCCAGAGGACTGGAGAATAACAAATGTTGTTCCCTGACTTAAGAAGGGAAACAAAGGTAATCCAGTAATTACAGGCCAGTGAGCCTGACATTAGTGGTGGGGAGTCTGTTAGAGAAGATTCTAAGAGAGAGGATTTATTCATATTTGGAAGTGAATGGATTTGTCAATGATAGACAGCATGGTTTTCTATGGGGAAGATCATGTCTCATCAACTTGATTGTGTTGTTTGAGAAAATGACATGAATGACTGATGAGGAGAAGGCGGTGGTTGTTGTCTATATGGACTTTAGTAAGACCTTTGACAAGGTCTCTCATGGTAGGCTGATACAAAATGCAAATCCTCATGAGATCGGGGATATGCTGGCTAAATGATTACGCAACTGGCTTCATTATAGAAATGGAGATGCTGATGTTGGACTAGGGTAAACACACTAAGAAGTCTCACAACATCAGGATAAAGTCCAACAGGTTTATTTGGTAGCAAAAGCCACTAGCTTTCGGGCCTCTGACCCTTCGTTGGGTGAATGGAGAATTCTGATCACAAGCAGGGGATGAAAAGACACACATTCAGTTTACAGAATACTGATTAGAATGTAAGTTTTTACAGCTAATCAAGTCTTAAAGGTGCAAACAATGTGAATAGAGATAGCATTAAGCATAGCATAAAGAAAGTGTATTGTCTCCATTCAGGACAGTAAGTGAGATTTTGCAAGTCCAGGCAAGTCATGAGAATTATAGATAATGTGACATGAACCCAAGATCCCGGTTGAGGCCATCCTCATGTGTGCAGAACTTGGCTATCAGTCTCTGCTCAGCGACTCTGCGCTGTCGTGTGTAGCGAAGACCAAATTGGAGAAGGCTTACCTGAAGATCAGAGGCAGAATGCCCATGGCTGCTGAACTGTTCGCCAATGGGAAGAGAACAGTCTTACCTGGTGATTATTGAGCGGTGTTCATTCATCCGTTATCGTAGTGTCTGCATGGTCTCCCCCCATATTACCATGCCTCGGGATATCCTTTCCTGCATGACATCACACAACTCTGCCACAGCAATCTCTGCTGTGCCGGATCATCGACACGGATGCCATCATCTCATGTGAGAATACCATCCACCACGTACACAGTACATTCCGTTGCAACTCAGCCAACGTTGTCTATCTGATATGCTGCACACAAGGATGGCATCCACCAGGATCTTGGGTTCACGTCACTATTTGTAACCCCCATGACTCACCTGGGCTTGCAACATCTTTCTTACTGTCCTGTCAGGAAATAATACACATGTCTTTAACCTATGCTTAATGCTATCTCCACTCACACTGTCTGCACCTTTAAGACTCGATTAGCTGTAAAAACTTGCATTCTAATCAGTATTCTGTAAACTGAATGTGTGTCTTTACATCCTCTGTTTGCAATCAGAACTCCTCACTCACCTGATGAAGGGTCAGAGGCCCAAAAGTTAGTGGCTTTTGCTGCCAAATAAACCTGCCGGACTTTAACTTGGTGTTGTGAGACTTCTTACTTGGTCGTAGAAGTCAGAGAGTAGCGGTGGGAAGGTGTATTTTCAGAATGGAGATCTGGTGGTATTCTGCAGGGATCAATCAGTGCTGGGACCTTTGTTGTTTGTAGCAAACATAAATAATCTGGAGGAAAATGTAGCTGCTCTGAATAGTAAGTTTGAGGATGACACAAAAATTGGCGGAGTTGCAGATAGTGATTGTCAAAGGATATAGATAGATTGCAGACTTGGGCAGACAAATGACAGATGGAACAAAACCAGAAAATGCTGGAAAATCTTAGCAGATCTGACAGCATCTGTGAAGAGAGAATAGAGCCAACATTTTGAGTCTGGATGACCTTTTGTTAAACTCTGACAGGAATATCAACTCAAAGTAGGTGATGGTGAAAGACTAAGTCCAAAAAACAAGATAGAAGAGCTGGAAAAGTGAGTATTCAATAAACTGCCACCTCTTGCAGGCTTGAGTAGCAGCATGTGAGCAGTGAAACAATCTAGAAAGTTGAGTGTACTTAGACCCTAAGGTTCTAAATAAAGCACTGAAGAGCTCTCACTACCCCATAATAACCGTAATAATCCACTATTTGCCAAGGTAAAGATCACCTATCCTAGGTATGAAGAATGTTTCCTGGCAAGTGAAGCTGGATGAAAGCAGCAGCTTTCTAATGACATTCTGGGTGTTGTTGGGGAGATACAGATGGTTGTACATGCCGTTTGGCATTTCCACAGCTTCAGAAGAGAATCAGTGCAGGCAGCATGAGATGGCCAGTAATCTTTGCTGAGTCATAGTAGATGATCTGCTAGTCTATGAATGTGGAGACCCAATGGAAAATGCCATGGTTGATCATGATCAGAATTTAATATAACTGCTCTGGACAGTTTCCCACAGGAAACTGAACAGCAAAATATTGCAAATGAAGATGTCTAAAGTCATGTACGTAGGTCATGTACCGATAGAAAAAGATCGTTGTCCAGGTCCAGACAAGACGGGAACTGTAGAAGCTATGCAGTGACCAACAGATGTGAAAGCAATGCAAAGGTTTGTTGGATTTGTGAACTATTTAGCAAATCTTTTGCCTAATTTGGTGTCTGCATATGAACTAATACACAAACTCACTGCCAAGATTGTGCAGTGGCTTTGTGACACAGAACAAGAAACAGCATTCACTAAAATCAAACAATTATTGATAACACTACAGCGATGAAATACTATAATGGCAATGATGAAGTCACCTTGTAATGTAACATCGGTGAGACAGGATTTGGAGCAACCCCAATGCAGCAAGGGCAATCAGTCACATTTACATCCAAGATGTTAATGCAAACTGAATGACACAACATTCATATTCAGATTGAGGAAGCATGCTGGTTATTGTTTCTGTAGGAGCAATATCTGCTTGGGAGAGATAAAGTAACAGTGGAGACTGGTCATTAGCCACTTCAAGTCATTTTTCTCAAACTCTGCTCTTTGTTTCATTTGCAGAGATGTCATCCGGAAATGATCTACAAACAAGGGAAACAGATTATAGACAAGCTGGAGAGAGCAGCTTTCCCCATGAAGAAAGTTGAGGATGCTACAATAGAATGTGAAATCTTCCAGATTCAACATGAAGCAACAGCTGGACATGATCTGGAAGAATCGACCCAGCAAAGAATCTGATAGATAAACACCTTGTTTAGTCAAATGAACTACCCAACAACATGCAATTCTGCAAGTGCTGCAAGAATTAGTGATGGAAGGAGGGCCTGAGAGCATCAAAGATACATCTGTGGTCATAAGAACATATTAGGCATTCAGAGATGAATTGACAGCCCAAGATGGCATTTTGTACAAAGGAAATAAAGTAAACTCCAAGGAAATGAGTGGCAAATGCTGAAGCGTGTAATAACAACAGACCTGAATGAAAAAAATCAAGGTAAAATGTCAAAATGCCAGATTATATTTTGAAAAAACTGCCAAGCTACCAAGAAATTGAATCAATCCTGAGAAATGCAAGGGAAGTGCTCTACTGGCCAAACAAGAGCAATGAAACCAAAGACCACACAGGCCAGTGTGGAGCTTGTATAAGTACCATGCTAGAAAGCTGTTGACGCTGCATGGCATTTCATACAGACCATGCATGAAGCTGGGAGTAGACTTCTACACTATAGCCGGAACTGATTATCTTGTCAATGTAGACTATTATTCTAACTGCTGGGAGTTAGATTAGTTGACTTCAAAGACAGCAGGAGGAGTATGTCCGAAAGCACGTTTCCGCTATTATGGCATCCCACACATTGTGATGAGTGAGAATGGCTCTCAGTTCATAGGTGAAGAATTCAATTGCTTCACAAATGATTGGGGAATTCAACATTATTCTTCATTTCTATATTATCTTCAGTCAAATGGAAGGGCTGTGTCAGCAGTGAAACTCCTCAAAGGAATCATTGAGAAAATAAATATTGATGTACATATGACAATCCTTGGGTGGACAAACATACCAACTGAAGGCATCGAAGTGAGTCCATTGTAAAGACTAATCCTACATTGCATCCAAACTACTCATCCAATTGCAAAAAGGCTACCAAAACCAGAAATAACAACAGACTTGAATGAAAAAAATCAATGTAAAGTGTCAAAATGCCAGATTATATTTTGACAAAACTGCCAAACAGTTTTCCAGAGTTGAGCATTGGTGAACCAGTCAGATACAAACCTTGAGTTTTCTTGACAGGAGTCAGAACTTATGGTAACTAAAATATTTAGAGCATTTGTCATCTTGATCCTGGGCAGTAAACATGAACAAACAAAGGTACTGGCAACACCGCGGATATATGCGAACACCTAGAGAAACTGTTCCTTCATCGTAGGTGGTCGATCAGATTCTACCAGCTACACAAAGTACAGAATGACCATCACTCCCAGAGGGCCACATGTCCCCAACAACAGAAATAGAACAACAGCAACAGTTACCATGGCAACAACAAGTGCCATGGAAATGACATTCCCAGGAAAGGCAACATCACTCAGATAAACAGCCAATAACAACAGGCACTTGGATGATAAAGCGACCTACATGATTTAATGACTATGTACACAATGCATGTGGAGTGACTGACAGGAATAATGAACAGTTTGTTATTGCATGGGAACATTTGTTGTCCAGTGGTGACTTGGTTACCTCACTGTTGCACATGATAGTACATGCAAATTTGTCTTTTGTTTGTCATGAAAAGGAAATGTTTGATCTGATTTTATTATTGTCACACGCATTGAGAAAAATTTTGCTTCTTGTGCACTAGATATACAAAACATACTATTCATGGAGTACATAGGGGAGAAGGAAAGGAGAGCTTGCAGAATATAGTGTTACAGTCACAGCTGGAGTGTAGAACACGATCAGCTTAATATGAGGTAAATCAATTCAAATCTGATGGCAGCAGGATAGAAGCTGTTCTTGAATCAATTAGGACATTTTCTCGGACTTTTGTATCTTTTTCCTGATGGAAGAAAGTGGAAGAGAGAATGTTTGGTATGCGTGGAGTCCTTGATTATGCTGGCTGCTTTTCCGGGACAGTGGGAGATGTAGACAGAGTCAATGGAAGGGAGGCTGATTTGTGTGATGGATGGGCTAAGTTCACAACTTTGTAGTTTCTTGCAATCTTGGTCAGAGCAGGAGCCATACCAAGCTGTGATACATGTGGAAAGAATGCTATCTGTGCTGCATCTGTAAAAATTGGTGAGAACCATAGCAGTGATGCTGTATTTTCTTAGCCTCCTCAGACAGTAAAGATGTTGGTGCGCTTTCTAAACGATAGCATCAGTGTGAAAGGACCTGGACAGATTGTTGTTGATCTGGACACATAGAAACTTGAAGCTCTCAACCATTTCCACTTCATCCCCGCTAATGTAGACAGGGGCGTGTCCTCCACTACGCGACCTGAAGTCAATGACTATCTTTTTTGTTTTACAATGTTTGGATTTTGAAACGCAATCCTTACTAGATATCCTATCAGAATTGCCATAGTCATGCAACATCTGCTATGAGGGAGGCAGGAGCCATCTTATGTTTAGTTCAATAAAGTCACTACACTAGAAAGACCGTAGTCTTTGAGCTCATAATAGAGTCAGTCTTTTAAAGAGCTGTCTGCTTTGAACTGTGCCTCTCCCCATTCCATGTACTCTTTTTAATTTGTTTTTTTTCAGATATTTATTTGCTCCCTTTTTAAAAGTATTTTAATGAATTTGCTTCGATCACTGTTTTAGGAATGATGCCTAAATATGCTTTGCTTGAAAAAGAATTCTTCCAACCTCTTCTTGTTAAGGTGCTGCTCTTAAATTGATGCCATCTCGGTACTGATTCACTATCCAGTGAGCTTTCCAAAAGCCCTGATAATTTTGAATATGGTAGAGATAATTCCTGTGCCATACTTGATTTATCATTACTGACCAGTTCAAACACTTTCCCGTGACTCCGAACATTAGTCTCCAAATTAATTTGAGTGCTGCTTACACCTAACGCACAGAAACACCCAACAGTAAGACATGATCACGGATAACGCTATTTCCTGCTGGTGTGGAACTGGGATCTAATGCTATGCTGAATTAATTCACTTAGTCAAGAGTTTGTGCATGATTCAGAGTCGCTATCAATTAGGAGCATTCTCCCACAGGAAAGCAACCTAATGAGGTCATGAGATTGAAAGCATTCAGTAAGCCTATTCTGAAGGATATCCAAACCCCCAGGGCATTAAAGCACATTCTGAACACCTACAAGTACTGTTTGAATCATCAGATGAAGGATTTAGGGAATAAATTGTCACTACACTACGTAGCCGCAAGATCTTTTGATCTTTTTCAAAAAAGGTTTAATAAGCCTTTTTTTTGTAGATTTTAATGACCACCAAATGGAGGAAAAACACCCAGTCACATTGTACCTTTAATGACACTGCTTTCACACTTGTTGAATAGCTAATAAGTCTCTTAACTGATATCAAGACAAACATTTTGTTAACTCAGCTGTGGAACGAAGGAAAATTTGAGAATGTCCATTTGTCCAGTCATTGTGGATTGTATACTGTGGTTAGTCCAGTCAATTTTGTTTCAACAGCATAGTTCATAAGGAATATTGCTGAAGAACTTGGGAATTCATCATACAGCATAGAAATTCTGTGAACTTAAGGGAGTAAGTCTGGAGGAAACGTCGCTCACAAAAGAGCACTGATATCAGTCTTCCCGAATAAGGAGTTAAAGAAAATATATGGATATCAGCTAAAGCCTGTGGTTTTAGATAAGGCATAACATGTGTAATACACAGAAAATTAAATGGTTCTTGAGGTAAGTGTTTCTTAATAGGGAGGCAAAAGACAATGTTTGAGAGGATCTTTCTCCTCAGTAGCCTTGCAGCAGACCCTTGGAATGCAGTCATCCTGATGGTATGCTCCATATGGGTCTGGATTCATTGCAATTAGAACCTTCTTTCAGCCGTGTCTAAATGTACTGTTACAATTCCAGTTGATAGAACATAGAACATAACAGCGCAGTACAGGCCCTTCGGGCCTTGATGTTGCGCCGACCAATGGAGAAAAAGCAATGACCCTCTAACCTAAACCATTCCCTTTTCATCCATAAACCTATCCACTGACCACTTAAACACCCCCAAACTTGGCGCATCTACAACTGCAGCAGGCAGGGCATTCCATACCCTTACCACCCTCTGGGTAAAGAACCTACCTCTGACATCCATCCTATAACTACCACCCCTTAATTTAAAGCTATGTCCCCTCGTGCTAGCTTTCTCCATCCTAGGAAAAAGGCTATCACTGTCCACCCTATCTAAACCTCTAATCATCTTATATGTTTCAATAAGGTCCCCTCTTAGCCGCCTTCTTTCTAACGAAAACAACCTCAAATCCCTCAGCCTCTCCTCATAAGACCTGCCCTCCATACCAGGCAACATCCTGGTAAACCTCCTCTGTACCCTCTCCAATGCCTCCACATCTTTCTTATAATGTGGGGACCAGAACTGCACACAATACTCCAAGTGCGGCCGCACTAAAGTTTTGTACAGTTGCAACATGACGTTGCGGCTCCGAAATTCAATCCCCCTACCAATAAAAGCTAAGACTCCGTATGCCTTCTTAACAACCTTATCGACTTGATTGCCAACTTTCAGGGATCTATGCACATATACACCAAGATCCCTCTGTTCTTCAACACTATTAAGAGTCCTACCATTAGCCCTGTACTCTACACATTTGTTATTCCTGCCAAAGTGAATTACCTCACACTTTTCCGCATTAAACTCCATTTGCCACCTCTCGGCCCAGCTCTGCAACTTGTCTAAGTCTCTCTGCAAACTATAACACCCCTCTTCACTATCTACAACTCCTCCAACTTTGGTGTCATCAGCAAATTTAGTAATCCATCCTTCTATACCCTCATCCAGATCATTTATAAAAATTACAAACAGCAGAGGCCCCAAAACAGATCCCTGAGGTACACCACTTGTAACCAAACTCCATGATGAATAATTCCCATTAACCACCACCCTCTGTCTTCTATCAGCCAGCCAATTCCTAATCCAATTAGCTAAATCACCCTCAATCCCATACATCTGCATTTTCTACAGAAGCCTTCCATGGGGAACCTTATCGAACGCCTTACTAAAGTCCATATATACCATGTCAACTGTATAGAAAGATCCCAGAATGGAACACTGGCTCAAAAGACTATAACTTTTACTTATTTTTTAGAAAATGTGGAGGATAGTGTCACAGGCCCACCAATTAATTTTAACAAGAAAAAAATTTTATTAAACATGATAAGATTAATGATGATATAGTGCTCCTTTACTCCTTTCTTCGTAATCCACATTAACCTTAAACATTATTTATGTTTGTGAAGCAAAGTATATCTTAGGCTGCAATGGGCTCAGTAACACAAAGTCCCTTTTAAACACACAGATTGGCTGTGGTAGGATACCCACTCTACTCTGAATACAAGTGAATGTCTGTGGATTTCTCCTCAAAATCCCCCCACATGATGCTTTTATCATGAGCACCTTGTCTGACTGAACCACGGCTTCCTTAAGCGTTTGTTCAAATTCTGCTTCCAAATCTTCCTTCAAACATTGCTTTCCCTCAGCTCCTGCCATCAAAATTTTGCATTCAGGTTTTATACAGCAACAGAGAAGATAGGAGCAGGAGATGGCCATTTGGCCCTTCAAGCCTTTTTCGCCATTCATCACGATCATGGCTGATTGTCCAACTCAATAGCACTTTATCCCCATAACCTTTAATCCCGCTCACCCCACGTGCTATATCCAGCTCTCTCTTGAATGCATTCAATGTTCTGATATCATCTACTTCCTGTGGAATGAATTCCACAGGCTCACCACTCTGAGTGAAGAAATGTCTCCCCATCTCTGTCCTAAATGGTCTAACTTGTATCCTTAGACTGGTTCTGGACACCCCCAAGAAAATTCTTCCTGCATCTACCCTGTTTAGCCCTGTTAGAATTTTGTAAGTCTCCGTGAGATCCATTTGTCTGAATTGTCTGAACTCCAGCAAAAATAATGGTTACAGCAGCGCCTCATAGAAGCATTTCTCTGTTGTGTTTGGGACACTGATTAGGGTCATCTGCAGTGTTATATGGGGTAGAATATTTTTGTTCAGAAGCAATTGGTGAATCAGATAGTCTGTCTTGAAGAAGTGAGAGAGCACTGAATGACAACAGTATCTTCCTGTATAACATATACTGACATGGAGGTTATTGTCACATGCCACTTGGCCACTGAGAAAGAAAACTTTCTATCTGCTGTGGTAGCCAGGTGATTATTATATGGGTACCTACCAGTGCAATTCAGTGCCACTGTTTACATCCTTGATGTTGATCAAGATAGCAGTGCCATAAAACTATAAGAGCATACCTCTATTACCTGGCAAAACTCATGAATTGCACTGTCCTGATGTAAAAGGGCAAGAGTTATATGCCAAATACATATTATTCCTCGACCACTGAATTGACACTATTGTCGTGGCCAAAAAAGCATGAAGGAAACAAATCTAAATAAATTTGTTTCTCTTCCATATTCTCTTAATTAAATACTGTTTTTAAAGAAAGGAGAAATGGCTAAATTGATAAAATGATCACAGCTTACCACATGATGATAGTTCTGGAAGTTTCTGAGCAGTTTGAAAATGGAAAGAGGCTAACTCGTCAAACTCCTGAAACTCCTTACATGGTAAAAACATTCCAGTTGAGCCAATACACAGGATTAGAAGACAAAACATCTGCACCAGCCAACACAAAGGATTAGCAGATGAAACATCTGCACCAGCCAGATGTGGACAAAAGCAGGCCTATCAGGGTTTGAGTCTCCAATGCTGTGCTATTAGTTCCAATTACCTGCTTAAAACACAATGGGTTTTAACAAGGGGCCTTGTTAACAGAATGGCTCGATCCAAAACCACCCTGTCACGTGGCCAAAAGTTGTTTCAAAATTGCTTTAATTGTACAGCTTTTGGGTTCTGTATTTGGTTGTGGTTTAACCTCAAAAGAGAAAGCTGATTCCAGATTAGCAGCAAATTGTTCTCAGCATAGGACTCAGTTTTGTACAATTACGTCCCCACTTCAATGTCCATCCTGCATGTGCCTTCCAGATTAGCAGCCCGCTTCCATCCCCTCTCCCTCTTAAAGTCAGACCTCCAGAAAGAATCCTCTGTTTGGCCTACAGAGTGAATAATTCTCAGATTACGACAATATTTGCTGCATCATCAACCAGTAACCAAGTTCCTACGACTGAGGCCAAGAGCTTGATTGGAAAAAGCCACCTGAAAGAATTTTCATTGGACATTGTTTCACATGCATCCAGTAAGTCAATCATTTTAATTTGGCCTGTGATCTTTGCTCTTTCTTTCCTTATCCTTCTTTTATTGTCTGAATGCAAAAAAAACAGGATGGGGGCCAGGAGGTCGGTGGCAGTGGGGAAGGTAGGGTGGGGTTGGTTGATCGCAAATTCCCCAACTGTGTTTTAAGTCTGTGTAAAATAAACTAACCCTTTATTTCACGTTATCTCCATAGAATTCTACAGTGCAGAGGGAGGCCATTCGGCCCATCAAGTCTGCACTGACCACAATCCTGTCCATGCTCTAGCCCCATAGCTCCATACATTTACCCGAGCTAATCCCCCTAACACTAAGGGGAAATTTTTAGCATGGCCAATCCACCTAACCCCCACATCTTTGGAGGACCCAGAGGAAACCCATGCAAACACGGGGAGAACGTGCAAACTCCACAGTAACAATGACCCAACTCAGGAATTGAACCTGGGTCCCTCTTTGCTGCAAGATTCTCATTAGAAGATTATATCATTCCAAAACTGCAGAGCTGGGGAAAATATGCCACCGCTAATAAAGGGAGGAAATTAAAATTCAAAAACACTTCTGTTTACAGACAGAGAGAAAATCAGGGCCGTTTTAAATTAACCCCCTTCCCCACCCCACCATAATACTACACTAGAAAAGTTAAGGTTGATGGTCACCTTTTTAATCTTGTCTCAATGCAGGTCTCCTTATAACAAGTCATGAAGATGCCCCATTGTCATTTTCAGTAAGGTGCTCTCCACTAATACATTCTCCTGCAGAGAAGCCTTTATATGACTGTTACCTGTATATTGTTTAGGGAGTGGTAATATCTGGTGGATTGTATCCTTCTTGAATGGTGATTGACTCTTCTTAGTGGTATCATTTGCTAGTATTCCCCTTCCATGATGGTGGTGTAGATTGAGATTACTGCTGAGAACCATTCATTATGTATACGGGGTGTTGTTTCAAACATCCTCCAGTGGGCTGACCCCGAGAGGCAGTCAGAATCAATTGCAGGATTCATTGGGTTCCAAACTGGCTGCATAAATCACTCTCAACTTCTCAAGCTGACAAACTCTTCATATTTGTACTTATCGGTTGATGTTGCTGAATCTGGTCAACCTCCAGACTCCAGACCAGGAAAGGTAAGCTTTCCTGCCCATATGCTGAGATCACCTCATTCCACAGAAGGTCAATGGACTGTTGGCTGAGTCACCAAGTTTCCTGCGATGTGTCCTGCCATGAGGCCTAAGTTATCCCGAGTGCCAGAGCTGTGCAAACTCAAGAAACTAGGAGCTGCCATGATGGGTAGTTCTAATGTTTGCAGATCCAGCCAGAAGCAACTCAAGAGCATGCAGAAATCAACTTACATTCATTTCATGCCTGTAACATAATGAAACATCCTGAGATGCTTCACAAGAGTATTACAAAACAAATTATGATGCTGAGCCTCATAAAGAGAAATTGGGTCAGATGATGAAAACCTTGGTCAACAAGGTAGCTTTTAATGAGTGTGCTGAAGGAGAAAAGCAAGATGGAAAAGTGTAGAGAGGAAATTCCAGTGCTTGGGGCCTGGAAATCTGCAGGCACAGTCACCAATGATGAAACAATTATAATTAGAAATGCACAGAAGATCAGAATTTGAGGAGTGCAGATATCTCAGAGGGTAATCTGTTTGGAGGAGACTACAGAGATAGTGAGTGACTTGGCCACAGAGGGATTTGAAAATAAGGATAAGAACTTTTAAAATCAGGATGTTGCTTGTTCTGGAGCTGATGTAGATCAGCGAATATGGGAATGGTAGGAGATTAGGACATACAGCTGGTTGAAAGCTGGGCAGCAGAGTTTTGGATGATCTCAGGTTTATCAATTGTAGAATGTATGAAACCAGCCAGGAGTCTCCTAGCTGCTAGGAGGATTAGAGCCTAATTGAAACAAAGGTGTGAATTCTGAAGGAATTCCATATAAACAAATGATTTGAAGGGTAAAATAGTTATTTTTCTATAAATAAAAGCTCAAAGAATTTAAAAGAAAAGTTTGTAAGAAGGTAAATATAGTTCACAATGCCTGACCACGGGAGTCTCTATGTAGAGATGTGTATCTTCTTATAACTGTAGGAAAATCCCTGATCTGATGGATACATACCCAAAAACCACAGACCGGCACATTTTGTTTCAAACTGTCGGGAGGGATAATGCAATGTGGAATTTAATTTGTTTATGCTGATAATCCTAGAGCATTGTTTTATTATTTTTGCAACCTAAAACTATGTTATAATTTTAAAACGCAGACTCCTGACTAATGAAAAATTAACCACCACAATCCTTGCATGTGTGCCTTTCCTAGAGTCAATGTGGCTCATAGCTTCTGTAGAATTTGACAAGTTATACATTTTTTCTTTGAATTGAAAGTGATATGTCCTTAAGTAGAAATTAACCATGGTCAGAACCAAATTTGGAACATGAAGGTGCAGAACCTAATTATGATTAACAGACTACCTTGGTACTTAAAAGTTGTTAATGTAGTCTCAAAAAGCACTCTAAGAGTCAATGGTGGATTTTTCAGATTTCTCAACTCATTTAGCTGTCTCTCACAATATCTCTGAGGCTCAGAGAAAATGATTGGCCCCCTAACTGAGCAGAGACATCTTTCTGACTCTAATCTTCACAGAGGGAATTAAGGTAATTGAATCTTTAATATGCAATGAATATTCTACTTAAAATATTTTACTGTAACAATAATTGAAATTTAAAACAAGATTCTCTGCTAAAAATAAGAGTGCATGTTTTCTCTTTTCCCCAGATTGCTGGAGTTCAGATGAACGAGAGGGGATTGAATTGAAATATATAAAATTCTGACAGGGATGAATCCAGTCCATGCAGGGATGTTGTTTCTTTTGGCTGGTGGGGTGGGGTGGGGTGGGGTGGGGGGGGGGGGGGGGGTCATATTCTCAGCATTCAGGATAGCCCACTGAGGACTGAGATAAGGAAAAACCTCATCACTCAGAAGGTGGGGACTTGTGGAATTCTCTACCACAGAAAGCTATGGAGGCCAAATCGCTGAATATATTTAAGCGGTAGTAGATTTCTCAGTTCTAAACTAAGTGTGTCAAGGCATATGGGGAGATTGTGGGAGTATGGTGTCGAGATAAAGGATCAGCCATGATCATATTGAATAGTAGTGCAGACTTAAAGGGCTGAATGCTCCTAGTCTCTATGTTTCTATTTAAAATTGTGATTTGATATTTCTACCTGACTTTAAATTGCATGTTTTATTCCTTAATAAACTTCTAGATATTTCACTTTTCTAATTTAGTTTGTGGGACATGGGCGTCACTGGCTGACCAGCATTTATTGTAAGAAATTTCACAATACAGGTTGAAGTCCAACAGGTTTATTTGGTAGCAGAGGCCACTAGCTTTTAGAGCACTGATCCTTCATCAGGTAAGTGGGCGTTCTGTTCACAATCGGGGCATGTAAAGACACAAACTCAGTTTACAAAAATTTAATCTCAGATAGTTGCTAGAAAGATGAATGGAGTTGGCAGCTGGGGAGGAGACATCAGGTCAAAACATAAATGTAAGTGCTTTAAAGTTGCTCAAAGGACAGGGACAGCTTACACAGATGTGACCAGCTATAAATGAGGTGGCTATGATAAACCCAGATGTCATTATGTCATTAGTACCTCTCTTACTTGAAGCAACTCTGCCACGTGAAGATGGCACTGGAAAAAGTAAGTGGTGTACAAGTGAGTAGACCACTGGAGGAAATGACTTCCTCACATTCAGTAGAAGGCTGAGGGGTGATCTTATAGAGGTCATTAAAATAATGAAGGTCATAGATCAGCTAGATAGTCAATATCTTTTCCCAAAGATAGGTGAGTCTAAAACTGGAAGGCATAGGTTTAAGATGACGGGAGAGATACAAAAGTGTCCAGAGGGACAATTTTTTCCACACAGAGGATGGTGAGTGCCAAAGACAGTAGTAGAGGTGGATGCAATTTTGTCTTTTGAAAAGCATTTTGACAGTTACGTGGGTAAGATAGAGAGGAATGTGGGCCAAATGCAAGCAATTGGGACTAGCTTTGGGGATTAAAAAAAAGGAGGCATGGACAAGTTGGACTTAAGAGCCTGTTTCCATGTTGTAAACTTCTATGACTCCATTATCTGTCAGAACTGGCAGTGAAGAGCAGAAAATGCAGGTTGCAATAACCTAGCTTTTATAAAATTGGTAAATTGGTTAGAAAGTGTTTTGCACTATTGTTATTGAAACCCAATGTTCCATGGTCACTTGTTATTCTAATGTTTGCTGTGGATTTAAACAGGTGTAGGGACAATGGTCAGAACCTTGAAGCTGGCTCAGCGCTATTGTCCATTAACGCCTTCTTTACAAGTTGATCCACTTCTTGCCCCAGTAATGAGCAATTAAGGTTTAACCCGAGAGAACTCTGTGTCAATATAATATGTACTATAACACTCCATTCTGATATTAGAAAGATGGGTGGGGAATTTACAAAGGGATTCAACAAATCACTTCTCCCTGAGACATGCCCCAGAAGCTTATTTGATGATTAATTCAAACTGTTCTTTAATATCCTTAGGTAAAGTTACATTCTCGACTTTCTTACATAGTATCTTCTCTGTTGGAGAGTAAGCACATGCAAGATGTTCTGTGGTGTCACTATATTTGGATGAGGAGATCTACCTATCTGACAGCTTTGCTTTCACTGCGGGTCTCCAAGCACCAGTTATCAGATTGCCAGGTCATAAGGTCAGTGGTGAACCCCATAATGACAAATTAAATAACGGGCTAACACAGGGATTAACAATCTCTAGTTATGGAGCACAAACGACGCTTTGACATATTATTTGTGGCTCCTCACATTTTTCCAGTTGGATATCATTATGAAAAATAGCCTAAAAGAATCAAGTTAAGAAAATGACAAATCAAAGAACTAAAAGACAAGACATTTTTTCTTACTGAGTTATTCATTTGCTTTATCAAAAATTTAGTTTCTACATTGGTGAGCTTCAAAGGAGTATTTTAAGGGATTATTTCAGAAAACTTCGGGTAATTGTGGCTTTAAAAAGATCAATTAAAAGCTCTGTCCTAATTGTTAATGGCTTATCTCATGATTCAGTTCACAGATGAATAGCCAAGCAGGACTCTGGTATGGATGAAATGTTTCCCATTAACAAAATAAATCACATTCTCCCAGGCAATTGTTAGGAACCTTTTGCTAAAATACATCCACTTGGGAGTGGAAGAATTCTCCAAGAAAACGTTGATAAAGCCCAGGCAAATTTAATGTTTAGGTAGCATCAACGATTTAACTTTGAAAATATAAGTAATGGTTTTTACCGATTCCTGGGACGTGGAAGTGGTATTTTGGCCTGACCTACATAAAAGATTATAATTTCATGCAATTCTGTTGTAACTGTAGTCATTCTTAAGTTTTAGAGAAAAGTTAAAGTAAATGGTATACTATCAAATAAGTGCATAACATTGCTTAGATTTTTGATAAGCATGTTTTTTTTCCTCTTTAAGGTAGGCTTTTGTCCTTTCTCCATTCATTTATTTATTTTTATCTCATTCCCAATAGATTTTATTTTAGGCTAAATTTGTAAAAAGACTCTTCAGATAAAAAAGCTTGCCGTGGAAAAGGTGCTGACAAATTCTCAATTAATAGACAATCCTGATTGTATTTCTTCCCAATTGCATTCAAACCTTATGTTAAAAGTCCATGTGGTAGAATTTACATTACAAGTCCAAGGATGTACAGGTGTGGTGCTAATGTGCTTTTAAGAAATGTATTTTTTAATCATGTTGCCTGCAGTTGTGAACAGGCCCTGAGCTGCGTGCTTTAGAGTCCACTTATTTCTGCTTAAATGGTTTAAATGGGGTTTTGTTTATTTTTACTCTGGGCCTCATGTACTTTCTGGATATTTATGACCCTGAATTGTTGGAGAAAGATTGAAAGATAGGTCAAGTGCCTTTGGACAGGTTTCTTTTAGTTTTATTTTCAGTTTTGGGCTGCTGGCTACTGTGTTTTACTTTACAAGGTGTTGTTACTTCTGGCAGGATGCAGGCAAATTTTTCCTCTCTCTCTCTGGTGTATTGAATCTGCTGGCTAGCTGGAAGCAGGTCTTCTTGCCTTCCTAGAGTGAGAATTCTGTCTCTTTTCAGTGGTTCACTGGCTAAAAGTTGGACGCTAGCAGTGGCATTAACTCTACCTTGAGGTATGTTGGAAGTTACAAGGTTGGGAAGTCAGAATTTCAATTTCCAACCAAAGGACTAAGTTCTAGCATCACATGAGCAGCCTTATTTTCTGTGTTAAATCTGTGTCAAAAGTTTATGTTTTAAAGAGGTTTTGCTGTATTGGAATGGTATTTAGCTGTAAATGTTATACAATAACATGGTTGCCTTTTTTTCTAAATTTGTAATTGGTAAAAGTTATTTCTATATGTTAACTGTATTCTTAAATAAACTTTGTTTGATGAAAGCTCCCTAATGGGTTATTTGAATCATATCTGAAGTGAAACATCTCATGTTTACCCTAGCCAAATTCAAATTGCAAAAACTTATGATCCAGGCACACTTTGTAAAAAACTTTAGAGTTTCCGACGTGAATTATAACACAGGTTAGATGGATTAGCTGTACTAAATTGTCCATCAGTGTCCAAAGATGTGTGGTTAGGAGGATTAGTGGGGTAAATAGAACATAGAACATTACAGCACAGAACAGGCCCTTCGGTCTTCGATGTTGTGCCGACCAAAATAAAAAGCAATGCCCCTCCAAACTAAACCATTCCCTTCTCTTCCATATACTTATCAATTAACCTCTTAAACGCCACCAAACTTGGCGCATCTACAACAGCTGCAGGCAGGGCATTCCACTCCCTAATCACTCTTTGAGTAAAGAACCTACCTCTGATATCCGTCCTATAACTCATACCCCTTAATTTAAAGCTGTGTCCCCTCGTGCTAGCTTTCTCCATCCTAGGAAAAAGGCTAGGTGGGGTTATACGTGGGGTTATGGGAATAGGATGGGATGCTCTTGGAGAATCAGTGCAGTCAAGGCCAAATGGTCTCCTTCAGCATTATAGGGATTCTTAAAAGAAAAGTGTTGGACTCTGTCATTGGCACGTCGGGAGCAGTACCATATGTACCTAAAAAGAGGTGCCAACCAGGTGAATGTAAAACACAGGCTATTTGCAGATCATTGAGCAGAGGCAGTATGTGAGAGAGCTCGCTCAATGAACCCGTAACCAATGGATCTGCACATATTTAGTTGTGAATGGTGGTGGACAATTAAATAGCTAACAAAGAGGAGACTTCACAAATATCCCCGTTTTCAATTATGGGAAAGCCTAGTGTATCAGTTGAAAAGAGGAGGTTGCAGCATTTAGAAACATCTTCAGCCAAAAGATTTGAGTGGGATGATCATTCCTGGCCTTCTTCAGAGGTCCCCAGCATCACAGTCCTCAGGCAATTCAATTCACTGCACATGATATCAAGAAATAGCTGAAGAGACTGGATACTGCAAAGACCCTCACAAATGTAAAACCTATATTCCAGAATTTGCCCCACCCTTAGCCAAGCTGTTTCAATATAACTACTATACTGGCATTTATCTGGCAATGCAATGTGGAAAATTGCTCAGGTATGTTCTATACTCAACAAAAAGGACAAATCCAACCCTGCCAATTACCACCCTATCAGTCTACTTTCAATCATCAGCAAATTGATGGTAAGGGTCATTGACAGTGCTATCGGGCAACACTTAATCAGAATTTATGTGTTTACTGGCACTCAGTTGTGTTCTGCCAGGACCAGCTCCTGCCTCATTACAGCTTTGGTCCAAACATGGACAAAAATGCTGGGGAGGTGTGACAATGATTGTTTTTGACATCAAGGTAACATTTGACCAGAGTTTGATCAAGCTGTCTAGCAAAATGAGTCAATGGGAATCGGGGCAAAACAAAGTTTGGCGTCATAGCTAGTATAAAGGAAGATGGTTATGGTTGTTGGAAATCAATCAGCTCATTCCATGACCTTGCTGCAAGAGTTCCTTAGGGTAATGTCCTTGGCCCAACCATTTTCCACTGTTTCATCAGTGACCTTCCCAATATCATAAAGTTAGAAATGAGGATATTCGCTGATAACAATGTTCAGCACCATTCACAATTCCTCAGATACTGAAGCAGTCCATATTCAAATGCAGCAAGACCTGGACAATGTTCAGGCTTGTGCTGACAAGTGGCAAGTAACATTCATGTCAGACAATAATCATCTCCAACCATCTTCCCTTGACATTCAATGGTATTACTATAGCTGAATTCTTGCACTATCAACATCCTTGGGGTTACCAATGCCCAGAAACTGAACTGGACCAGCCATACAAATACTATGGCTACTAGGCCAGATCAAAGGATCGAAATTCTATGTTGTGTAACTTACCTCCTGACTGCCCAAAGCCTGTCCACCATCTACAAGGAACAAGTGTGATGGAATATCCTCATTTGCTTGGATGAATACAGCTTCTAAACATTCAAGAAGCTTGACACTATCCAGGACAAAGCAACCTGCTTCATTGGTACCCCATCCACCACCTTAAATATTCACTCCCGCCAACACAAACACGGAGTGACAGCAGTGTACACAAACTACAGGTCACACCACAGAAACTCACCCAGTCCCCTTTGACAATACCTTCATAACTTGCTACCAAGAAGGACAAAGACAGCAACTCACGAGATCACCACCACTTGCACGTTTCCACACGCAAACGCACGCAGGCACACACATGCACACCCCCCCTGCCGAACCAAGCACCGTCTTGACTCCAACTTGTATCACTATTCATTCACTATTGCTGGCTCAAAATCCTGGAACTCCCATCCTAGCAGCACTATGGATGTTCTTAGGCTACACGGATTGCAGCATTTCAAGAAGGTGGCTTGCACACCAACTTCTCAAGGGCAATTAGGGATGGGCAATAAATGCTGGCCTAGCCAGTGATTCTTTCACTCTATAAAAGGACTAAACAAACTCTGTTGATTACAAGTGGAACATGGATTGATGAATCCACCCTCCTTTGTCTATTATTAATGCAGTTAGAGAAGAGTGGAACTCAGTTTGTCAAATTGGCAAATAAATCTGAATTCTGTTGTTCTCTTCACATCAGATGGCATCTTGTAGGTGTTTCCTTTACCACAGAAAGCTTAATGCTCTTGTCAGTAGATTGTGATGTGACAAGCAATTTGGAAGGTCATTCTGGTGCCACTCTTCCTCACCCCGTCTTTGTGGGTTGATAATCCATTTAGTTATTCTGACAGAGCCACTTTAATAAGGGACATCCTGATCACACCACCATTTATATCTGATACAATGATGGTATCACACCATCAATTGTTGTTTCCAGCGGCACTTTTCCATCACGGGCTGCACTGTGGTTAGCACTACTGTCTCACAGTGCCAGTGACCCTGGTTGAATTCCGGCCTTGGATGAGTGTCTGTTGAGTTCGCAAATTCTCCATGTGTCTGCGTGGGATTGGGTGCTCCAATTTCCTCCCACAGTGCAAAGATGTGCAGGTTAGTTTGATTGGCCATGTTAAATTGCCTTTGTGTCCCACAATGTATATGTTAGGGGGATTAACAGGTAAATATGTACGTTTACTGGGAGTGCGCTTGGCTAAACTTCTCTGTTGGGGCGTTGGTGCAGACTCAATGGGCTAAGTGGCTTCTTTCTGCATTGGAAGGATTCTACCAAATATGCCTTGCTCCTGCTTTGCAATGGGATTGCAATTTTCCTATTGGGATGATTATCACTGGAGTTTTCACCAGCAACTCCTGCCATTGATTTAACTTCTCCTTCCCGGATTTGCAGATCTTGATGCCATGAATTCTGAACTCCTAATGACTTCCCAACTCTTCGTTGTCCAATTTTATATACACATCAACCACCAGGGTTACATCAAAATGTGCAACAATTAAATATCAAGCTGAAGACCAGATAATGCTGCAAATACTCAACAAGCCTTGTAACATCTGTGAAGAGAAAAACAGGTAACATTTCAGTTCAAGACCTACCAGCAAGGCAGAAATGAAACGTCTCAGAGATTTAAATTTGGATCAAGTTAAGCAAAACAGACTTTGAACAGTGACAATGACATCTATCCAACAGAAACAGTTTAAATTTCAATTCCGATAAACACATTTGAAACCAATGAATCAATGAGGTTTATTTAATACGCTACACCCTTCCCTCCACTGTAGCTCACATCTATCAGATGTGTCAGTATATTCAATGTGTTAATCTGGTTAGGCAATTGTCACTTTTCAATATGCAGTGCTCTGATTCTTTCACCTCCAGTAGTCTCCAGTTTTACAAGACAAAATTTATACCCTTTGGCTTTTTTGTGTATCTTTTTTTCAGCAGGTAGAGTATGAGCATCCAGTACAGAGGGTGTCACCTGTAAAGGAAAAGGTAGTAGAGATATTGGGTGGAAAGGAACATGATTAACAAGGAGGTATTTAAAAGGTTGGCCACACACAAAGTATTAAACCCACCTGGTTTGGATGTGATTCATCTTAGGTTACTGAAACAGGTGAGGGGTGAACACAATTTGGCCACAAACTTTTAATCCTCCTTAATTGTCAGGGTGGGACCAGACGATAGAAAGTTTGCAAAATGGCAGAGGGGTAAAACCCAATATCTTCAGGACAGTTAGTCCAGTGTCACTGGTTGGGGTGGGGGAGGTGTGTTTAAAAGATAATCATCCAGAACAAGTTTTATTGGCACTTGGAAAATCATTAGCTAATAAGTAAAGGTCAGCATTTATTTGTTAAAGGCAAATAGAATTTGACGAACTTGATTAAGTAATGGAAAAGGTCAATGAGGGCAATGCGATGATGCTGTGTATGCCATTTCAATAGACATTTTACAAAATGTTTAAGAATAGACTTAAAAGCAAAATTAAAACCTATCTATTAATGAGAATAGTGGCAGTCTTTGGGTGCACCCAGTCCACTGATGTTTCTATATTGAAGCCTGCCAAAGCTTTAGGTACATAACTCTTTTTATATTTTTAATCTTATCCAGTGTCACCTCCTTAATTGTTATATCAACAATACTCAATAGTTTAGTGAAGATGTCCAAACTACTCATTCAGTACCTCAGCAAATCCCTTCTATCCCTGTAATAAGACTTGCTTGGTTCTGAATTAGCCCCGCCATGCTTTTGGATACCCTTCTCTTATTTATTTGTTTATAAAAAAAATTTTGGTTCCATTTTATGTTCTTTTCCTTTGGCAATCTGTTGGGATTACGGATATATCACCGTTCCTTCACTATCGCTGGGTCAAAATACTGGAATCCCCTCCCTCGCAGCACTGTGGTTATACCTGCACAGTCAATGGTAGCCATGATGTGGAGATGCCGGCATCTCCACATCATGGCTACCATTGACACCGCAAACTGCCAGCTCCTAGCCGATAGGATTTCCAAGAAAATCGCGCATATTGACACAGACATCAAGTAGACCTGCACCTCAGGGATTGAAGTGATCCAAGAAGGCAATTCACCCATAAGCTACTTAAGGGCAATTAGGGGATGGGCAATAAATGCTGGCCTAGCCACTGACGCCTACATCCTGTAAATTAATTTTAAACAAATGTGACCATTTAAAAAATACCAAATTCTTACTTCCTCGGCCCCCATAAATTTATGCTCTTAATTATAAACACAGAGTTTCAGAACGTCACTGCCCGAAGCATCGTGTAAAATTCTTATGATTCCATGTAATAAAAATTGAATTTGACTTTTTCAATCATTGTGGTGACCTTGCTCAGGTTTAATTTTTTTTTTCATTAAAATAAACACAGGGATTGATGGCTAAGTTTGCATCTTTATACCCAACAAGTTATAATGTTTAATGTTTATAGCAATATCACAATATTGAACAGTCACACGGGATAACCCTAAGACATTTCTAGTAGCTTATCTAAATCCCTATTTTATCAGTCTCTCATGAGGTTTACATTTACACAACCAACATAACCCTTAACCTACAGCATATGGATTTCCACTGCATATTCAAATTGATTTTCAGCAGAGCAGAAGTTAATGTTCTGTAACTAATTTCTTATATTACTTACACAAATATGTAAAAAGTAGGATTCATGAGTATTTTGAAGAGTTTTACGATTTAATTTTGAAAAGAATGTCACGCTGCTTTGTCTGTCCTGCCCCGAACTTCCCGCTAAAAGTAGAGGCCACTTGACTACCTATAAATTATTAATCTTTCTAAATTCCTACAAGTCTTATCCAAAAAGATGGATTACAGAACAATTTTAGTTAATAGTTTTTTCACACAAGTCTCAACTTGCAGGTTGCGTAACATAAAACACAGATAACAGATATAACATGCTGTTGAAATGAAATCCCAGCACTGTTTAGCCGAGATCTTACAACTGTCTAAATAAAATAGAACTCTGGGTTAACGGGAATTATGTTTAGAAAATTAATTTGGCAGCTTTAAAAACTCATGCAGCTGACCAGTTTTAATATAGATAATCGGTTTAGAGTATCCATCACATTTTCAGGATGTTTTATAATTTATTTACTATTTAAAGGCATCACTTATTGACTTCAGCAGAGTTGCTAAGGTGCACTAAATTTAAGGGTACCAAAAGCATTCACTGAGTTGTAAATAAGACATTATGTCTTATTTATTCTAATGTCTTGTGCACAATAAGGTTATTAGATACATGTCACAGAGTCATAGAGATTTGCAGCATGGAGATAGGCCCTTCAGCCCAACTTGTCTATGCCGCCCTTTTATTTAAACCCCTAAGCTAGTCCCAATTGTCTGCAATTGGCCCATATCCTTCTATATCCATCTTAGCCATGTAACTGTCTAAATACTTTTTAAAAGACACTTTTGTATCTGCCTCTACTACTACCTCTGGCAATTTGTTCCAGACACTCACCACTCTCTATGTGAGAAAGTTGCCCCTCTTGACTCTTTTGTATCTCTTCCCTCTCACCTTAAACCTATGCCATCCAGTTTTAGATTCCTCTATCTTTTGGAAAAGATGTTGACTATCTAACCGATCAGTGCCCCTCCATATTTTATAGCCCACCTATTCAAATCCTTCTCCAGGACTTGAGCACAAAAATCTACGCTGTCACTCCAGAGCAGTACTGTATGAGTCCTACACTGCCAGAGGTGCTGTTCTTCAGATGAGATGTTAAACTGATGCTCCGCCTGTTTGTTTGGTAAAAGATCCCCATGACACTATGTTGAAAGAGAGCAGGGGAGTTATCCCTGATGTCCTGACCAATATTAGTCCCTCAGTCAACGTCATGAAGAACTGATTTTCTGCTCATTGACAACTTGCTATTTGTGGGAGATTGCTGAGCACCAATTAGCTACTGCATTTCTGACGTTACAATGACTACACTTCAGAAAGTACTTAATTGGCTGTAAAGTGCTTCAAGATATCTGTGGTCATGAAAGGTGCTATTTAAGTGTAAGTCTTTAAAAACCAGAACTAATTCAACTTCTAATTTTTCTTTCTCAGGATGTAGGTGTTGCTGGATAGACCAGCATTTATTGTCCATCCCTAATTGCCCTGTAGGAGGTTGTGGGGAGACTTCTTCTTGAACTGCTGCAGCCCATTTGGTGCAGGGACCTACAGTGCGGTTAAAAAGGGAATTCCAGGATTTTGACCCAGCAATAGAGAAGGAGATATTTCCAAATCAGTTTGAGGAGAACTTGCAGATGGTGGTGTTCCTATGGGTCTGCTGCCTTTGTCCTTTTCGGTGGTAAAGGTCACATTTTTGGAAAGTATTGTAGAAAGAGCATTGGTGAGTTGCTGCAGTGCATCTTGTAGATATGGCTTCCATTGTGTGTCTGTGGTGGAGGGAGTGCATGATTAAGGTGGTGGATGGGATCGAATCAAACGGGTTGCTTTGTCTTGAATTGTATCACATTTTTCAGTGTTGTTGGAGCTGCACTCATGCAGGCAAGTGCAAAGTATTCCAACACACTCCGGACTTGTGCCTTTTTCATTGGTGGACAAGCTTTCAGGAGTTAGCATTGTAAACAGGGTTAGGAAGGAAAGTTGATGATAGATTATAGCCAAATACCCAAGTATACGTTTTGTGTTATTCTCAGTTATGTTGTTCATTAACATTGTAAAAAGGTTAATGTTTTGAAACAAACTATCACTGATAAGACATTTAGAGATTTCACTTACAACAGTGAAACATAAGAAAGATTACAAAGGATGCAAATCCAATTGTATAAAATGATGTTATGGGTGTGGATACTATATCCTGAAGGGTTTTAAAATATGCTTTGTTTGACATATATTTCTTTTTTGAACTGGATTCACAATATATACTTGTGAGAAGGAGAATTGCAAGCAATTAAACATCTGCACCACTAACGAGGGCTCCAGTTCAATTAGAAAATGAATAGTTTAATGAAAACAAGCAATGTGAATGATTGAAGCATTTTATTACAATTGATTATACAAAGATCTTAGCGATTTTGATGAAGTGGCAAAATTTGCAAGGCTATTATGAAAAGATTTCCTTGCAATTGTTTTGAGTATTCTGCTCCTATCGCTGATTCTACAACAGATATAGAATCAGAAAGAATAACCGTAATTCAAAGCCAATTTCTTAGAGGTTCGATTGAGCTGTTTGATCTACATTTCATTAATAGAAATGAAAAGCAATCATTCAATAAAAAAGCAGAAAATGCTGAAACATACTGGCTGGTTGGACAGCATCCATGGAGAGAGAATAGAGTCAACATTTCGAGTCAGGATGACCCTTCGTCCTGGCCTACAGATTCTATCTGCCCAGCTGAGATTTTCCAGCATTTTCTGTTTTTATTTCTGATTCCAGTGTCCACAGTATTTTGCCCTTATTTGTGGTAATTTAACATCATTCAAGTTCAGTATTAGCAGAATTCTGGTGAATGATGTGGGTCCAACTCAACATTTATTCCTCAACCAACAAGAGTAAAACTGATTATCTAGTCATTATCACATTACCGTTTGTAGGAAATAGCTTTGTGTAATTGGCTGACATGTTTCCTAGATTACCATAATAAGTGCACTTGAAAAGTAATTCCTTAGCTGGAAGGTGTTTTGGGATATCCCATGGTTGAACAAAGGTGTTATATAGATAAAGCTCTTTATTCTTTCTTTTGCAGAAGAAGGGAACTAAGAATAGACAATTGGGAGAACGGGACAGAATTCAACCTTTCCAGAATTATGATACATCCTTACTTCACAATTCAAGTGCAAAGCCGAAACCACTTCATACCAATACTAAACTTGGAGTATGATTCAGGAATGAAGGTCCACATTGGCTCTGGTTCCACTGTCCATGGAACAGATCAGGTTGTGTATGACTTAAAGTGACAACTGGAGTTTTATTTATGTCACAGGACTTCACTCTCCATTTTAAAAGGGATTGAACACACAACACAGTCGAGTGCTTTGGACACTAGCCAGTTAGACCCCTTTCAAAATGTAGTCAACCATGTTCATCACTGATCTATCTGGGTAGATCTAGCTGGGATCTAGCTGGTCCCTATCTTGGAAACATCACCACCTGTTAACCCCAGACAGAGACAGTGAAAATCAACTCCATGGTGAGAAAGCTGCCAAAAATTTAATCCCAGTGCTTACATATAACCTTTTCAGAAACAGCACCTTTTTGATGCATCACTCGTTAGAAGCTTTTAGTAGTATAATTGATTAGGATGGCTAAAAAATAATGGAACAATAAACTGGAAATCTGCAAGAGAATCAATGGAGAAGTTAGGTAGGAAAGTGGAGTTAGACCACAATCACTTCAGCCATGATTAATTGAGCTAGAGCAGGCTCAAGGGGCCGAATGGCATACTCCCATGCCCATTTGCATGCTCCTATTTTATTATTACTGTCTTATATTTCTTAGACATGTTACACTTTAATGCTGGCTTTGATTTTTATCATGCAAATGGTCTATCTTAGTCTAAGCAGAAAGAAAATATTCTTAGGTTATTGATATCAAAATCCCAAAGATACCTTGCCATGGCATCATAGTAACATTTACTGAGTAAATGCAGATATTTGTCTGACTTGAATAATGCACAGTTCCGTGAAGCTTAATGTAGCTTTCTTTGATTGATGACAGTGCCAGACTGACTATTTTCTCTTGTGGTTCAGATGAGGTCAATTCAGATGAGGTCCTTGCCAATCTCGACACTGTTCTTAATCTCCATTGGCTACGACTAAATCGTCACTGCCAAAGCTTTTTCAGCTTACACTGCAGGAGCCCATAATGTTCAGGAATTGAATGTGAAGTTTAAAGTTTATTTATTATTGTCACAAGTCAGCTTGCATTAACACTGCAATGAAGTTACTGTGAAAATCCCCTAATTGCCACCTTCCAGCGGGTACACTGAGACTGAATTTAGCATGACCAATACACCTGATCAGCACATCTTTCAAATTGTAGAAGGAGACTGGAGCACCTGTTGGAAACACATGCAGACTCTGCACAGACAGTGACCCAACCCTAGAAATTCAACCCAGATCCTTGGTGCTGTGAGGCAGCAGTGCTAACCACTACGCAGCCCCAGGAAGTAACTTTCACTCCTCTATCTTGTAGTCCATTTTACCACTTCCCGTTTTTTGAAAGAAGGAAGAGTGTTAGGGCTTTTAAAAGAATGTTCATATTTATATTTTGTTTTTCCTTTCAGTCTCTTTTTGTTTGCCCTTGATTCAATGTTTCTTGCCTCTTCCAATACTCTGTCCACAATGGATTTGATTCTAATTGCCCCTTTCTTAGGGGCAATTCTGTTCCTCTGTTTCTTCCTCGCTCCTTAAAGCTCATTACATTCTCACTGTGGCCCCAGATGGCCTGTTGCCCTTGTCAATATTAGTGCAGAATTCCTGCAAGTTATGGTGCAAGACAACTTCAAACTGAAAGGCGAACAAAGAAGTCTAATACGGACATGATGCAAGATGCTTCACTGTAGCAAAATGCAGTCTTCTGTGTTACACACATTGATGCTTTTGGAAGAAAGTGTTTTGCCTTTGGTTACCCTGCTCATAAATTTTTCAGGTACCACCCATTACAACTTTACCACACTCCGAACAATTTAATAAGACCAATGTCAACTGCATCCTAAGCAAGATTATATTTATTTAATTATTAACAATAATCAGACCGTAAACATAGCTTAATGCTGATGTCAGCAATTCAGTGTTTCAGTCTATCTCACTCTTGTTTAACTGCACTTGGATTTCTCATGCTTATGTAGCCACCAGACTTCCTGGTCCACTGGACTTACTCCTGCTGGAATTCTGTTTATTTATTTAACTAAGGTTTCCAGTCACAGGCTGCAGAATCCAAAATGACTCTTCCAACTCGGATTCTGGTGGTGATTGGTGCAAACACTGCTTCTGGAGACAACCATAAGCAGTCATATACTTTTCTACCCAGGCGGTAGCAGCAAATAAGAAGTTTCAGATTTTCTTGTCCTCACACTCTCCGCATAGTTCTTGACAGCAAAAATGTTCATGCTATGATGCAGTGTATTCAATGCCAGAGCCACAGTTCCACCCACACACATACACACACACACACAGAATGTTCCATCCACATATCAACCAGCAGCTACCGCCAATGGAAAATGTTTTATTGAGCTGGTCCCAACATTTTTAAGCATGCAGCAAAATAAGTTGTCTTATTCATGATTTTTTTTTTAATCCCCCCTTCTTGTTGTTTGATTTGCCTTGAGCTACCTGACATGAGAAGCATCTTCAATGAGATAGAACCACAGGCTTATGTCTCAATGGTATTTGGCAGGCCGCAAGAGAAAACCACGACAGTCTGCTCTTACTTTGTGTGTACACATAGTCAACTTGAACCTAATGACTGCTGGTCAGGGTGTGTGGGTGGAGTATTTCATTCAATTGTGGCTCTGACGTTCATTACACCAGAGCCATTACATCACAGCATAAGCATCCTTTACTGTTAAAAACTACGTCGAGAGTGTGAAGGGAAGAAAATCTGAAACTTCTTCTCTACTGCTTTTGCCTGAGGAGAAGCAATATGTGTTTCATAAGAATAATTAGTATATTATTGGGCTAATAAGCTTAAAAAAAGCCATCCTATCTTGTTTGGTTAACAATAAATACTTTCTAGGATTTATCAACAACAATGATCCATGTAGTGTCTCAACACACTGAAAAAGCTCAAACACTCCACCTGAAACTGTTGCCTGATTGTTACCAAAAGGATTGTAACCCTCATTCAGACCATAAAGCTGTGTCATTTTAGATAGTTTTCTGAAGAATAGGAATGGTGTCCTCAGCTCTTTAGTTTTCACTGGAACAGCGGAGATTGTCCAGACTTAATGACCCTTGAAGGCAAGATGTCTTACAATGTACCAATCGTTCAGTATTACACAGAACATACATTCTAATAATGCATTGACTGTGATATTGTACAGCACTTGAATTCCTGGTGTATTTTCTCAGTGCTTTTGAAATTTTAGTGGTTGGATGGAAGGGCTGTGAAAATGATTGTGTTGTTATTTTGCTGCCCCCCATGTTTGTTCTGGTATTTTTGGTCAATTCTATGATCTGCCCTCTAAAACCCTGTCTGTCCTCATTTTAATATATGCCAAAACAGAGCCAATGATGCTCTCAGTTTTCTGATTTGAGATCACTAATGCTCATAGGGTAGTTTCAGGTAAGATTTATAAGGCTGCTGTGAACATCTGCTAGGACAGATAGAAACATAGAAACTGAAAAATAGAAAATAGGGACAGGAGAAAACCATTTAGCCCTTTGAATCTGCTCTGCCATTCATTGCGATCATGGCTAATCATCGAACTCAGTAATGTATTCCCACTTTCCCCCATATCCTTTTAGCTCCATTAGCAGCGTCTAACTCCTTGAAAACAACAATGGTTTGACCTCAACTGCTTTCTGTGGTGGAGAATTTGACAGGCTTATCACTCACATGGTGAAAAATCTTCTCATCTCAGTCCTAAATAGTTTAGCTTATCTTCAGTCTGTGATCCCGGGTCTGGACTACCCCATCATCGGGAACATCCTTTCCGCATCTATACTGTTCTTGATATTTTATAGGTTTGTATGAGATACCCCTCATTCTTCTAAACTCCAGTGAATATAATCCTCACTGACTCAATCTCTCAAAGCTAGAAGTGGGACGTTTCTGTCCTTTTTGTGTTCATGGGATTTGGGTGTTACTGGCTTTGCTAGCAATTGTTGGTTAGCTGTGGTTAATCACTGCAGTATTGCACTGCTGTCATGTAAGTGTGAATTTATCAGGTCATTGATAGTTATTAGAGGAGAAATTGTGAATTTTTCATCTATAGCAGGACAACAGAAAAAGAAGCTCAACCAGTTTTAGCTGACCTTCCCCATTGAGCCCAGAGTGCAATCAATGCACCCACATTGTTATACGAGCTCTCAAAGAACACAAGCATCTCAATAATAAATGTTTCCACTCTGAGATGACAGATTGTACTTTACAGGTCAATACCTGATAAGTTGGAAGTTGTCACAATGCAGTCATCTTTCACTATTTGGCCTATCTTGACCTCTTCTGATTTTCTTCATTAGTTAGTAAATGGCTCTTGGGTGATTTAGCCTGTGCTCTATTTCCATAAATAATGAGCTCAGTAAAGATGTGCCAAACAGAATCATAGCCTAGAAAAGAATCATAGAATCCATACAATGCAGAAGATGCACTCACTTGTCAACAGAACATCTTACAAAGACCCATCCTCCTGGCCCTATCCCCATAGCTCCACACATTTATACTGCAAATCCACTTAATTTACACACCTTGGAACACTTAAGGGGAAATTCAGTGTGGCCAATTCACCTTACCTGCCCATCTTTGGACTATGAGAGGAAACCAGAAGACCTGGAGGAAACCCATGCAGACACAGGAAGAACATGCAAACTCCATATAGACAATAACCCAAGGCTGGGATTAAACCTGGGTCCCTGGCACTGTGAGGCAGCAGTATTAACCACTGTACTGCCTAAACAGCAGCAGACTACGACAATAAAGTCCTTGCTTAGATTATGTTGGTCATCAAGACAATCGTCAAATTGCATGGACAGATTGTGAGTGGCTCCATGCCTGGTAAATAGCATTTCATAACCTCACCATTCAATAAGAACGGGGCTATATTGCAGGTAAAGAGGCGCTGACTGCATTGCAACCTGAAATACACGAGGGAGAGCATTGTGATCAATATTCAGAGAACTCCTCAGGGAATGCTGCAAAGGACATCAAAGCAAATCTCATCATCCAGGTAGCATGAGTGGCATGCCTGGCAGGCTTGTTGGTGCAAACATCCAGAAGTCTTTGCCTTCTTAGTTTAATTTCTGCAGAGAGCTGAGTCAGAAACAAATCCTGTATTTTCCTTCAGTATCTGGCTTGGGTGCTTGTTCCTGCTAATTTTTGATATTTTTAGAACGTATCATAAAATGATCGAAGGGGCATGTTTTGAAGTTAGTTGCAGATTAAGTGTGGGAAGCAAATACTGTTCTTTCCATACCTAGCTGTTTTTAAAAACCACTGTCGAATACTGTGCTGCTTACATTCATTTTATACCAATCAGCACTCCATTGGGTAAACAAACAAATTAATCCACGTGTAAATACATACTAACCACAAAGGGGAAGCAACTGGTCTCTTGGAAATTCACCCCCAAAAACCTCCCCACAATGTCAGTACTGATGAATGATCGGAAGATGGGAACATAGAACATAGCAGCAGGAGTGACCCATCAGGCTAATCAAATCTGTTCCACAGTTTGATAAGATCATGGGTGATCAGGTAGTTGCCTGAACTCCAATTTCCCGTCTGCCCCCCATAACACTCCTGGCTCCCTTGTCTATCAAAAGTCTATCTAACTTAGCCTTGAATAAGTTTATTGGCCCAACCTCTACTGCTTTCTGAGGAAGAGTATTCCACCAATAAATGACCCTCAGACAAAAAAATTCTCTTCGTCTGAGAAAAGGGAGTCCTCTTATTCTTGATCTCTATTCCCCTAGTCCTTGGCTCTACCACAAGAGAAAACACCATTTCAGCATCCACCCTATCAAGTCCCCTCAGGATATTATGGAGGTGATTCTCCCAAAAAAAAGAATGCCCATTGAGTCGGAAAACAGAAATTTATCCGGCCTTTTTTTTTGGGTGAACTGAAGAGAACAAATCTATCGGACTCAGCATCATGACATCAGTCCATGACCAGCCCAAACTCCTTCCCCATGACCAGCCTGATTCCTCCTCCCATGTCCAGCCCCAATCACCTTCCTCTCTCCCAACCCACCGATCCCCAATGCAGTGTGCACAGTGCATCCCCTCCACCACCACTGCTGATCAACCCTATACCTTTTCAACTACCTTTTGGAAATCCAAATATATCATGTTTGCAGGTTCCCCTTTTTTGTTATTTCCTTAAAAAATTTTAATGAATTAATTAAATCTGATTTCCCTTTCACAAAACCGTGTTGACTTTGCCTCATCCCATTAGGATTTTTTAAATATCCTGCTATAACCTTTTTAATAATGGACTCTGGCAATTTCTCTATAACAGATGTTAGGCTAACTGGCCTATAGTTTCCAGCTTTCTATTTCCCTCCTTCCTTGAATAAAAGTGTTACATCAACTATTTTCCAACCTGCTAGGACGCTTTCAGAATTATAGACTATCACCAATGCCTCTGCTTTCTCTGCAGCCATATCTTTTAAGACCCTAGAATGCAAGCTATTTGTTCCTGGGGATTTGCCAAACTTTGGATCTAATAGTTTCCCTAGCACTTTTTTCTTCTTTTTAAAATTAATTTACAAATGTGTGTTCTACTGCCTGGGCTAATATTTATTGCCCATCCCTACTTGCCCTTCTGAAGGTGTTAGTGACCTGCTTTCTTAAACTGCTGCAGTCCATGAGATGTAGGTGTACCCACACTGCTCTTAGGGAGGGATTCCCCAGAGTTTGATCTAACCAAAGTGAGGAACAGTGACATATTTTCAAGTTAGGATGATGAGTGACTTGGAAGAGACTCTCCAGATTAGTGATGTTCATGGGTATCTGTTGCCCTTGTCCTTCTGTGCGTTTGGAAGGTGCTACGTAAAGACCCTTGATGATTGCATCTTGTAGATGGTACACAAGGCTGCCACTGATTGTCAGTGCTGGTGAGATTGAATCTTTGTGGAAGGGGCTGCAGTCAAGTGGGTTGCTTTGTCCTAGATGGTGTCAAGCTTCTTGAGTGTTGTTGGAGCTGCACTCATCCAGAAAAATGGAAAAAATTCCATTACTTCTGGCTTGTGTCTTATAGATGGTGGATCTGGGAGTCAGATGGTGAGTTATTCACCAGAGGGTTCTTGCCTGACAGCCATAGTATTTACGTGGAGAGTCAGTACAATTTAATGCTAACCGCAGGATGTTAATAGTGGGGAAATCAACAATGTTAACATCATTGAATGTCAAGAGGCGATGGTTAGATCCTCTCTTATTAGAGATGATCGTATGGTACAAATGTTACATGTTACTTGTTAGACCAAGCTGGGATATTATCCAGTTCTTGCTGCGTTTGCACATGAACTGCTTCATTATCTGAGGAGTCACGAATGGTTCTAAACATTGTGCAATCATCAGTGAACATCCCTACTCTGACTTTATCATGGAAGGAAGCAACTGAATTTGGTTAAGCCTAGGAGAGTAACCTGAGGAACTCCTTCAGCAATGTCCTAGAGTTGGGATGATTGACTTCCAACCATTACAATTCTCTTTGTTTATATAACTTTAATCAATGGAGGGTTTTCCTGCGGATTCCTTGCTGATTGACTCCAGTTTTCTGAGGGTTCCTTGATATTGTACCTAGTCAAATGCTGTCTTGATGTTACCTCATCTCTGGCATTTAGCTAATTTTTACATGTTGGTTTGAAGCTGAGTGACCCTGGCATTACCCAAACTGAGCATCAGTGAGCAGGTTATTGCTGAGTATGTGCTGCTTGATAGTACTGTCACTTTCAGGAGTAGACTGATGGAGCGGTAATTGACTGGGTTAGATTTGTCCTGCCTTGTATGTACAAGACATACATTGCCGGGTAGATGCCAGAGTTGTAGCTTTACTGAGACAGCTTGGCTAGAGGCATAGCAAGTTCTGGAGCACAAGTCTTTGCTGGAATACTGACAGGGCCTATAGCCTACTGCCTGTTGTGATATCAGCTGTTTCCTGATATCACGTAGAGTGAATCAGTTGACTGAAGACTGATATTTTGGATGTTGAGGACCTCTGGAGGAGGATGAGATGGATCATCCACTCGACATGGTGGCACAAGAGACAGTACAGTGGCACATGGTTAACACTGCTGCCTCACTGCTCCACCGACCTGGATTTGATTCCCAGCTTGGGTCATTATCTGTGTGGAGTTTGCATATTCTCCCTCTGTGAATGTGAGGGAGAATTCACAGTGGGTTTCCTTCAGGTGCTCATTTTTCTCCCACAATCCAAAGATGTGCAGGTTAGGTGGATCACCATGCTAAATTACTCCTTAGTGTCCTGGGATGTGCAAGCCAGAGGGATTGGCCATGGGAAATATGTGGAATTACGGGGATAGGGCCTGAGTGGGATTGTTGCTGCTGCAGACTTGATGGGCTGAATGGCCTCTTTCTCCACTGTAGGGATTCTATGATTTCTATGATTCACTTCTGGCTGAAGGTTGTTGTAAATGCTTCAGCCTTGCCATTTGCACTGATGTACTGGCATCTTCCATCATTGAGGATGGGGATATTTGTGGAGCCTCCTTCTCCAAGAGAGTGCTAATGGTGATTGTCTTAAGTTCCTCCCTCCCTTTCATCTCTTGATTTACAGGTATCTTTGTGAAGCTTTCCAAGTTTTCTGCAGTGAAGACAAACACATTATCAAATCTCTAGACTCTTGTTCTAGAAGGTAAACCCGAGCTTTAGTGACTCTTTTCCTACTGAAGTTACTGTAGAAACTCTTGCTTTCTGTTTTTGTATGACTGGATAGCTTTCTCTTATGCTTGACTTTCTCCCTCTTTTTTTTTTAGTTATTCTTAGCTGTTTCTGAAATCTGCCCAATCTTCTGACCTATCATCTGTTTGTGCAGATCTGCACGTGTTTCCTTCATTTTGGCGCAATCCGTAACTTTCTTCTTTAGCAATGGATGGTGTATATTCCCCAAAGAAGCCTCTGTCAGGTGAAAACTTCCTGTCATATTACAGTTTCTTTCTCTGATATTTTTACCCTTACATTTAGTTGCTCGCACTCTATTATTATAAAAGAATACTTCCTCCTGTTCGCTGGGAACAACCCCAAGAGACGCCTACTAATGAAACCATAAAAATTGACAGGAAGAGCCCACTCAGCTTATTCGTTCTGGTCTGGTTCCTTCTTAGAGAAATCTAAACAAATGCCGGGCCCCTCTCATCACATTCTCCCTATATCTGTGTTGGTTTCCTTTGGTTTCCTCCCACAGTCTGAAAGACATGCCGGTTAGGTGCATTGGTCATGCTAAATTCTGCCTCAGTGTATCTGAGCAGGTGCCAGAATGTGGCAACTAGGGGATTTTCACAGTAACTTCATTGCAGTATTAAGTAAGCCTACTTGTGACACTAATAAATACATTTTAAACTAAAATTAAACTCTCTCGTTTGTGTCATCATCTGATAAAACTATCAGAATGTATGAAAAGTCTTGAATATGGCCTGCACCCGTAACTTTTCAGTCACATTATTTTCACTGAGCTAGTGCTGATTTCTGCCAGCGTCAAACTAACATTACTAACCATTACAATTTTTGCTATAGCTGATACATGATGTTGATCTCCTCATCACATTTGCAATCGTTTGACTCTATTTTCAAGCTGGATGAAGCTGGCATCTATAGCATCTTCTGCAGAAGGGCCATGAAATTGGGATATTTCACCCACCCACTCATCAATTTTTGCCCCCCGCCCCCGCAGCACCTCACCAGCCTGCCAGCCTTCTCCCAAGCCCTGAGATGATCTGTGCCCCCATACCCACCCTCCCATGCCTGAGCTCCACTCAACAAATATCTCCTTACTCCTGTGTCCAAACTTCCCTCCTGGCCCCACTGTAATATTTCAATCTGAGGTGTAGCGAAATTTAAAACCTTTTCAATGCATGTTTACTATCATCGGTGAAGAACAACAAGAACATTAAGGAGCTTCCTGTTGAGTTCTGGCTCATAGCTGGGGAAACGGTTTTGGCAGTGGAGCAGCAAGGGGGTGGCATTGCTTAAACATTTTCGAAGCACAAAGTTGGGAGGTCTGTTTTAATTATTTAGAGCAAATACCACTTTGATACAAGTGAGTGTGTTTTAATTGACTAAAACAAGTTACATCCTTCTTCCCAAAATACAAACAGTGCCTTCATTTCTACCACACTCCAGTTCTCTTGGTACCACACGATATCAGATCCTCACCTTCCTTTCCACACTGTGCAAACACCCCCTGCTCCCACATCCTGCTAATCGTGATTCCAAACTTCAGCCACCTTCCCTGGTGTTCCCGAGTTCAGTGCTAGTTGACTGCTGCACAATCCCACCAAGTTCTTATCGTTGTTCCCAGATCTAACCAGTCCTCCCACTGTTTTACCCTCGGGAATACCCTCACTGTACTCCCATGGTAGTCTTCCATTCTATAACGGGAGAATGAAAGACCTCCTTGGAACTGTTGGTTAAAAAAAAAATCAAGAACTCTGCCCGTTGCTGCCATCTTGATATTAGGCCAGCGGTGTGCCAATCTCAGTTAAGTATCCATGCAATTTTAACTACCCACCTGTCTGATTTCCACTGAGTGGGTAAGGGTTAGGAGTGCTTCCCATGTAGCAGTTCTATTTTGAGCAACAAGATCATTTTGTTTACAACTCTGGGCTGTGGTTAGAATGATTAACATGAGTGAGGTAGCAATGTGAACCAACATCTGCCAAAAACTGAGAAGAAACCACAACAAGTTGTTGACTCCAATTTTAATTATGGTGGGGAGGGAATCTCCGGGTCCGCTGGCTCCCGACGAGTAATGTAATTGTCTGGAGAGTTGGCATTTGGTGGAAAATTGAGTTTTTCACCAGGTGCCAAACCTGGTTGTAAGTCTCTCAGGCCATGTTGCTGACCCTGATCGATTTCCCAAGCGGGACACCTATAAATATTTGAATGGCCTCCTTAGCATCTCATTAGTGGGCTAGGAGACCGATTCAATGGCTGTTTGAGCTGCTACTGCCCCTCCAGCCAGAAGTCACGTGGTCAGGAATTGGCGCAGGTCCTGCCAAGCGGGGGACTTGGCAGATTGAGCACCAAGGCGGAGCAAGGAGGTAAGATGCCATTTGAAATTTATACCAGGTGTACAGGGGTCTTGCAAAGTACTCTGGGTAGGGTTGTCAGTGCTGATGGCTCAGGGGTGACCTTGGGGCTAACCTCAGAGTGGCCTTGGGGATATCAGATCAGGGAATCCCTCATTGTCTTCAGATTCAATGTGTAGAAAACTTGCTGTCTGACAGATCAAAGCCCACCACCCCGTTACCCCTGTACTCTGCCTTGGCCAATCTCTTGTTATCCCCTTTTCCTCATTCTAGACTCCTTCCCACTCCTCCTCCCCAAATTCATCAGCTTCATCTCCTCTTCACCTGCCGTGTTCCTTCCACTCGCCCCTCTCCACGGGCCAGTGTGGAATCACACTAGGGTAATGAGCCTGTGTTGGCAGGTCTTATTGCAAGGCTGATGGTGACTCACTTTGTGGAAAGCTGCCATGCTGTCAGTATCTGATGACAGCCTACTTACTTCCCAGCTTATCATTGTAGGAGCAAGGGATCCACTCGATCCCATGTAACAGTAAGCAGTCAGAGCTGGGGAGGCTCAAGAGTGACTAGAGACTGCTATGCTGTAAAAGGGAGTGTGTAACACTATTACCCTCAATAACTCCAATTACTCAATAACCACATATGGAAAAATCAGTGGTCCAAGCAGTTCCCGATTCCCCTCCACTTAAAGGACAGATGTGGCATTGATAGGCCAGTAAGTATGGTGGTGAGGTGTTCATTCATTACAGTGTACAAATGATGAACTTCTCCACTAATCACAAGTGAGAAACTTCACCCATGCCTACTTAGTGATCCTCTGTCGCCCTCTTCTTTTGTTCCCTCCCATTCCTTCTATGTGTACCCCAGACTGCACATCAGAGTTGGAGGAGGCCTGCACCCTCTGGCCTGTGCCGCCCTTGGTGGGCATTCTCTGGTGGGCCTGGATCTTGGAGAGGGCCAGTTGACTTTCAGATGTCACAGGTGACAATATACCACCCTGTTCTGCCTGTTGCCCAGGAGAAATGCCAATGTCAGGAAGGGGGGTTTTGGAAGGACTAGTGATGGCCTGAGTCTTCACAGTGAACTCCAGAAGCCTTTCTGTCATCTGGCCTACCATTGTCTGCACCATGTTCTAATGCCCTCTGCCATGTCTTCTGCAATTGGACAATGCTGTGTATGAGATCAGTCCGGTGTAACTGAGTCAAGCTCTGATCAGCAAATTCCCTCAACGCCAGCAACATCATAGAATCCTACATTGCAGAAGGAGGCCCATTAAGTCTGCACCAACGATAATTCCATCCGGGTCCTATCCCCATAGGCCCAGGCATTTACTCTAGCTAGTTCTCCTGACACTAAGGAGCAACTTAGCATGGCCAATCCACCTAACCTGCACGTCTTTGGACATGTCCGAGTGCGACTGAGATTTGATGCCTAGAGCCACAGCCATGGACATCACTAAGTGGCCATGCTTTAGAAGTCATCAGTCAAGGTACAGACATCTTGGCCCAGGCTTTCCATTCCAGATGCCATCCTTGCAGTGTTGGCCTGGGTACCACTCAGTGTTGCATCATTTCCTGCGAGATGAGTTTCTCAGACTCCTCCAGCCGCTAGAAGGGGACTGACCACCTTCCTCCCCCCCTCCCCCCCAAAGCTTGGCTCTGCTTTTGCATCCTGACCAATGCTGGGATGCACACTTCCAGAGGCCTAACATCCGCCTTGGAGCCAGCAGTTCTCAGGGAGCCATCAGGTCTCCAAATGACCATTCATTTGACCATTTCAAATGACCATTCAAGATGTTCCAGCCTTGGCTTGATGTGCAATAGCAGCAGTGTGCTGCTCAGCAGAGAGTGCCCCAGAAATCCTATTCACTAACATTTCCTACTACGCCGGTGTTTGATGCTGGTGAATGCAGTGACAAGATTTCAGAGTCCTCCCCTGACCTGTGGCCTGGGGTGTTCAGAGGGATGGGACGGCCTCTTCCAATGGAGATCCTGCATCTGGATTACGGTACTTAGAGTTTTTACTTGCTTGGGATCTGCTGACCTCTCAGTCAACGATGAATGGCTCGTGCTTCTCCCTCGCAATTTCCATGACCCTCCCCTGAGGGGTACTTCGGCGTTGCCTCCCTACCTGTTTTCACTCACTCTCCCCTCACTCTCCCTCTTGTTGATGGCAATCTTTGCCTATGGGGAGACAAAGCTGACAGTGGAAGATTGGCCTCACTAGGATGGGCATGGGGTTGTGTTGTGGATTGCAGGGGTGGGGGTTCAGATCGAGATTCTGTGTTAGAAGGTGGTGTAGTGGGATTGAGGGGTTTTAAGGTGAGATGACAGAGGGACATGAATGATGTCAGGGGCAAGGAAGTGGCCACCCACCCTTGCAGAATGAAAAGGTCATTCCTCTTTTGCGGCATTGCATGCTTGCCCTCCTGGTGAAGTTCCCGGTGCTGCTTTCCACCACTCTGCTACCTCGGCTGATAGCAGCCTCCTACTAACTCATGGGGAGAGAATGGCCCTCCTCTCCTCTACAGCTTCCTTTCCACCTCTGACTCTAGGAATCTCGGAGCTGCCCTTTCCCCAGTCTTTGCTGGCTGAAATGGGAGTGTTGCTGAAGACAGCACTGAAATACTGCTCATCGAGAGATGACAGCTGCCTCCTGACTGCAGCGAATCAGGTGCTGGGCATTGGAAAGTCAGTGAATCAGGTGCCCGGCATTGGAAAGTCAGTGAATCAGGTGCTGGGCATTGGAAAGTCAGTGAATCAGGTGCTGGGCATTGGAAAATCTGTGAAACAGGAGCCGGGAATTAGAAAGTCAGCGTGAAACACATATTGTGGGGGGGGCTGTTAGAACTGGCCCATTAATACATTCTGAATTATGATCACTGGTTGCGCCAATGGGAAAGTGGCGTGAGTACTTAGTCCCAATTTGGGTGAATCACGGCCAACGACTCCAATTGTTTGTGGATTGTGCAAAGTATTTCCTTCCTGGATTGCAAAGCTCTTATAACATTGTTTGGTTATGACAAAGTGATATCCTTCCATACATTTCATTAGGTTTCTGTGCCAAAATTGTTCCGGCAAATAAGCTGATGTGTCCATCAGTGAAAGGACAGATTCGCCTTTTGTCAGAACACAGAACCTGGATTTTATTCTGTGATAGAATTCTGTCATTGTTGAGGCCCATTGAGAAATGAAATTGATGCAGCTTTTTGTATGTTGGAAATGCCTTTTTTATTTGATGCTTCAATCTGTTCTATAGAATAAAAAAAATAAAAATAGAAATTGTTGCAAATGCACAGCAGGTCTGCCAGCTTCTGAAAAGGAAGGACATATTACTTGTGGACCATTTGTGAGGACAGAGAGCAGCAAGTTAACTGAGTCTCGACTCTTTAGCAGGCCTGATCGAGACGGAGGGAGGAGGGGTGGCAGTGGGATTGGGTTGGAAAACAACGGGCCATCTCAGTCAGGGAGCGAGATTGAAGAGTACATGAAAACCTCACAGAGAAGCTGTGAAAAGGCAGAAGGAAGGGACGGTTGCAGCTGTGCTTTTTCCTAATCCTTTTCCTTGCTATCTAATCTCTTCGCACCTGTGATTCTTCCTGTCAGAGCTGCGAGTGAGATTAGTAAGGGCGGAGAGTTTGCATCCAAGAGGATGCAATAGCTGATAAACTCCCCCCTGACTTCAACAAGTTAGCTGGAGATTTTGCTATTTATTTTCCAATTGAGGCTCAACACCAGGTTTATTTTCCACGGGGTGTACGCATATTCCAGAGCTCACCCTTTGCCTTGATTAGAGTAGATTTTCTGCTTCTACACAGAACAGGACACTGAAATTCCATCAGGCTTCTCCCCATTTCCTACACTGACATCGGTGAGAGAGCGGCGGGATCGCAAGGGAAACAGAGCAAGAGGCTAAAAACAGCGCTTTACACACCATTTCTCAGCTGGTTTCCTCAGTGACCTGTCAAAGACATATTGAACAATGGAGAGAACTGCATCATTTCCAGCTTGCCAGCTCTTTTCTATCCATAGAACCATAGCATCCCTCCAGCACAGAAGGAGGTCATCCGGCCCCTCGAGTCTGCATGCACCACAATCCCATCTGCCCTCTATCCCCGTAACCCCTGCTAATCCCCTGATGCTAAGGGGCAATTTAGTATGGTCAATCACCAAACCGGCATATCTTTGGACTGTGGGAGAAAACTGGAGCATCCAGGGGAAACCTGCACATACACAGAGAAAACTTGTAAACTCTGCGCAGTCACCCGAGGCCGGTATTGAACTTGGATCCCTGGTGCTGTGAGGCAGCATGTTAACCACTGTGCCACCGTGCCACCCTAGATCAGTGCCTTTTGGTTACCAGTTGAACTAACATTCTTGCACAAAATCCTGCTCCATTTGCAGAATGTTACACACGTCCTGAAATGGTAAAGTCCTGCTCCGGGTCAACCGTCCCTCGGCTGCTCCAATCTCCGTGGTGGCTGGAGTGGTAGAATTCCAGCCCGAGCCTCAATTTTTTCAATCATGTTTTCGCCCCGCTACATCGCAGAATCACAGAATTCTTACTGTGCAAAGAGAGGCCGTTTGGCCCATCGTGTCTGTACTGGCTCTCCAAAGGAGCAAACAGAAATAGCCCTCACCAATATTACAAAATGACTGTTACCAATGTTCCCCCTAACAGCCCAAAATTATCTGTGCAGGTTGAGCACACATTAGCAGAAAACGGAGTGAAGCAGCAGTCACGAAAGAGATTACATCACAAACAAAGACACTGTTTGTTTTTAACCCAGTGCTTCCCAGTGTCATGTCACAATTTTAAAGGGCTATTGAGTCAACCACATTGCTGTGGATCTGGCCTCTCATGTAGGCCAGACCAGGAAAGGATGGAAGATTTCCTTCTCTAAAGGGCATTAGTGAACCACATGGATTTTTACAACAATAAATGATAGTTTCATGGTTATTTTTACTCAGGCTATCTTTATATTCTAGGTTTTATGAATTGAAATTAAATTTTGGCAGTTGCCATAGTGAGGTATGAACCTATGTCTCCAGCGTATTAGTCTAGCTTTCTGGATTACTAGTCCAGTGACATTACCTCCACACTCCCATCTCCCTATACTGTTGCTGTGCTTTTCAGATCTAGTTTCACGTCCACATTTTAAAAGGCTAGGCAGAACCTATTTTGCTTCAAATGCTACTTAGTACAAATGACAGGTGCAAAACCGACATACATATAAATTTCATCGTCTGATTGTGTCAAACTTATTTGCAATGTTCAATACTTAATATCAGTTGAGAAGACCAATACTTCAAAATGGTCAATATTCTGATCATTCTGGGGATATGCTTGTTAGCAGACCCAGGGATGATGGCTGGCATTTATTATGGTGCATTAGAGAAATCTCCCCATTTTGTCCATCTGATGATGAAGCAACAACTCTCTCATCCATTAGGTTAGCCTTACAAACCTTTCGCACTGAGCAAAAAGCTGATAGTAAAGGATCTTTGGTTCCAGTAAGTGCCATAAATCCAAAAGAGTACATAAATCAGAATGATAGCAGAATTTAATCCCTACTAATATAACCAGTTATGAACTGCAGAGATCCATCGGAGATGCCAAAGGACAGTACTGGATCAAACTAGAATCCTAATTTAGTCACATAGATTCCTGCCCATTATGACAAGGTCTGCAAGGCACAACAGGCTACAAGATGGTAAAATCGCCGGCTCCAATGCACCCCTCTCAGATGAGCTCAATACATTCTATGCCAGTTTTGAGCAAGAGATCAGCGAGAGTATGCCCTCCATCTCGGAAATCTCCACGAACCTGTATCCGAGGTCACCATTGCTGATATCAGAGCAACCTTGTCAAAAGTCAACCCAGGGAAAGCGACTGACCCGGATGGGGTGTCTAGACGAGCACTCAGGTCCTGCATGGATCAGCTGGCGGTGGTGTTCACAGACATCTTCAACCTTTCTTTACACCAATCTGAGGTCCCTACTGCCTCAAGAAGATGAACAAAAAAAGCCAATCAGCGTACCTTTATCATTCCATGGCTCTAACATCCATCATTACGAAGTGCTTTGAAAGGTTACTCATGGCACAAATCAATTCCTACCTCCCAGATTGTCCAGATTCCCAGAATCCACTACAGTTCACCTATTGCTGCAATAGGTCCACAGCAGACTTCATCTCCCCAGCCCAGCACTCAACCCTGGAACACCTAGGTAACAAAGACACCCATGCCAGGCTCCTATTCACAGAATATAGCTCAGCCTTTAACAATTATTCCTACAAGACTCATTTCCAAACATCATGGCCCCCCTGGGGCTCTTCTCCTCCTTCTGCAACTGGATAATAGACTTCCTAACGCACAAACCCCTTTATGGTGGAGTCCGCAAAAGCGTCATCGGTTGAAGAAAGACTTGAACAAGGCACTCACTGAGTATTAAAATGGGCAGCATGGGCTTGTAGGGCCAATGCTGTTCTTTGTTCTTTGACCGCAGTCAGTAAGGATAGGCAGCAACACCTCCTCCACAATCATCCTCAACACCAGTGCTTGGCAAGGCTGTGTCCTCAACCCCTTATTATACTCCTTATAGACCTATGACTGTGTGACCAAATTCCCCTCCAACTTGCTTTTTATGTTTGCTGATGACAGTACCATTGTGGATTGGATCTCAAACAATAATGAGACAGAGTACAGGAAAGAGATAAAGAATCTGGTAAACTGGTGCAATGATAATAATTTCTCCCTCAATGTCAACAAAATGAAGAGATAGAACATAGAACATAGAACACTACAACACAAACAGGGCCTTCGGCCCACAAATTGCGCTGATCGTATCCCAACCTACCTATCTATAGCCCTCAATCCCCTTAAATTCCATGTACTCATCCCAAAGTCTCTTAAAAGGCCACAGCGAGTTTGCCTCCACCACCACCAACAACAGCCGATTCCACTTACTCATCACCCTCTGAGTGAAAAACTTACCCCTGACATCTGTTCTGTACCTATTCCCCAGCATCTTAAACTTATGCCCTCTCATAGCGACCATTTCAGCCCTAGGAAATAGCCTCTGAGAATTCACCCTATCTATACCTCAACATCTTAAAAACCTCTATCAGGTCACCTCTCATCCTTTGTCTCTCTAGGGAGAAAAGACCTATCCTCATAAGGCATGCCACCCAATCCAGGCAATATCCTTATAAATCTCCTCTGCATCCTTTCAATCGCCTCCACATCCTTCTTGTAGTGAGGCGACCAGAACTGCACACAGTACTCCAAGTGAGGTCTGACAAGTGTCTTATGAAGTTGTAGAATTATCTCCTGACTCCTAAATTCAATCCCTTGACTGATGAAAGCTAGTACACCATACGCATTCTTGACCACATCCTCCACCTGCAAGGACAATTTAAGAGTCCTATGGACCCAGACCCCAAGGTCCCTCTGATCCTCTACACTGCTAAGAGTCCGACCCTTGATATTATACTCCTTCATCCCATTGGTCCTGCCAAAATGGACACTACACATTTATCCGCATTGAAGTCTATCTGTCACTTCTCTGCCCAATCTTGCATCCTATCTATGTCATGCTGCAACTTCTGACATCCCTCCAGACTATCCACAACCTTAATGTCATTGGCAAACTTACCAACCCATCCCTCCTCCACTTCCTCATCCAGGTCATTTATGTAAATGACAAACAGCAAGGGTCCTAGAACAGATCCCTGGAGCACTCCACTGGTGACCGACCTCCACGCAAAAAAAGACCCATCCACAACTACTCTCTGCCTTCTGCAGGCAAGCCAGTTCTGGATTCACAAGGTAACACCTCTTGGATCCCATGCTCTCTCACTTTCTCAAGAAGTCTTGCATGGAGGACCTTATCAAATGCTTTGCTGAAGTCATTGACTTCAGGAAGTGTGGTGGAGGGCATGCCCCTGACTACATCAATGGGGATGAAGTCGAAATGGTCAAGGCATTTAGGTTTTTAGGTATCCAGATCACCAACAATCTATCTTGGTCCCTCCATTTGATGCAATAGTTAAGAAAACCCATTAATGCCTCTACTTTCTTAGAAGACTAAGGAAATTTGGCATGTCCGCTACAACTCTCTCCAACTTCTGCAGCTGCACCATAGAAAGCATTATTTCCAGTTGTATCACAGCTTGGTATGGCTCCTGCTCTATACAAGACTGCAATAAACTATAAAGGGTTGTGATCAAAGCCCAGTCCATCACACAAACCAGCCTGTCAATACTTCCCACTGCCTCGGAAAAATAGCAGTATCATCAAAGACCCACACACCCCAGACATACTCTCTTCCACCTTCCACCAGGAAAAAGATACAAAAGTCTGGGGACATATACCAACCAACTCAAAAAACAGCTTCGTCCCAGCTGCCATCAGACTTTTGAAAGGACCTACCTCACACTAATTGGATCTTTCTGTACATCCTAGCTGATACTGTAACAGTACATTCTGCAATCTCTCCTTTCCTTCTCTATGAACGGTTTGCTTTTTCTGTGTAGCATGCCAGTAACAATACTTTTCACTATACAATACATGTGACAATAATAAATCAGATCAAATATAAAAGATTTCCTATTAATGTTAATCCAGTAATGCCTACAGACAAAGCTCCATTTATTTGGGAAGTGCATTCCAGCTAAACAACCAATGAATAGAGAAAAGACTTTTCTGATAGTGTATGGATTGGATATGCTGGTGAATAATCAAGCAGATTCACACATATTAATGTAAAATTTCATGGTATCAGGAATCGCAAAATACATACATTGATGAGATGAACAAACTAGCTGAAAATTAGATCTTTTTCAGGTCAATATGACCCATCAAACTCAAACACACTGAATGTGTTGAATTAATGCCAAATGTTCTGGTAAAAACTGAGTCCAGTTCCAAGTTTTCACAGGCAAGGTCAGCTTTGACTATATTGACCTAACACAGAACTTGCATTGGCATCATGTCACAATGCTTGCTTGTATGGTCGTGCTGTGTTTTCAAAGCCAAATTACACCCTTAATTAACTGCAGCACACATAGTTTGAAGCAAACGTGCTTGGTGTGAAGAAGGGTTTATTTGGCACTGGTTTTAGCTCTGCGTCAGTTCTGGATGGGTGAGCCAGTTTAAAACTCACCCTCTTCAACCACAATTAGCTCCGGGGTATTTGGGCTCCTGAGTTTAATGATAATCTCACCGAGAGTTATCCACTCGATTGGTTGATGAGTGGAAAACATGTTCACTCCCAGGGAGCTGTTTGCAGTGGCTTAGTCAAAGCCCTGTTTAAAGCAGCAAGGAAGGGTGTGAACGGAAGCTTGATTTGCCTTCAGGCTTCTTGCATGTCTGAGAGATGCTGGGAAGAGAATTGGTGAATCACTCATCCTCTGCCCTCCCACAGTGCAGCCCGAGGGGAATTGCTGTGATCCTCTCTAGAGAGCTCACTGCATGTGTGCAGTCAGGGATGCCTCCATGTTCTGAGATCCCACAATAGACCACAGCTATTTGGAAAAGTCATGCAGTGACTGATTAACTCTGGCTGAGTGGTTGTGCACACAGACTGGGGGGTGCGAGTGTTGACCCCTGTGCTACTCTATAAGGAGTCTGAAACAGAAAGATTTGGGGCAGTGGTGACTCTCATGGTGAGTGGTGATGACTGATGCCCTTTGGGATTGCTGCAGGCTGTTTCACAGATTATTCACAGCTTGCCTGGTGAAGTATAGCCCAGGAAGGTGATTCTAGATATCCTGTAGGCTGCATAAGGCCATCGATAAGCGGTCTAACCCATCTGCTGACCTGTATCAGGGCCAACTGCCTCTCATCTGGGAAGCTAAGATTGGCTGATGTTATTCTTCCTCCAAATATGGAGGAAGTGATACAGATCAGAATGTCTGCTCCATTGTCTAGTGTCACTACAGAAAAATTTACAAAACTGCCAACACCAAGGAGAAAACCCCCTCTTTCACCTGATCTATGCATGTATGTACAGCTGAATAAGATTCCTTCAACGTTTCCCTGGTAGCAACCTGAAGGGACAAAAAGGTTGTGGGCCATGGTGACCACCACAGCTGCTAGCCACGTGTGGGCACTCTTACCCACTATCCACTTTCTGGATACCGCAAATATCTACCTGTACCTGGCATGACAATCCAAAAGCCCTGCTGTCCAGAAATGTCAAAATGACCCATTGTCTGTTACCTGGGGGCTGCCTCCCTTGACCTTGTCCTCTCTGTCCCTCCCCTCTCTTCCCCTACCCTTCTCCATCCCTCTCTGTCCTGTCCCCTTCCTTGCCCTAGGCCCTATCTGTCCCTCCCCCCCCTGTCACTTCTCCCTCTATTCCTCCCCTCTCTGCCAATTCCTCCTCTCTCTATCCTTCTCCTCTTTGTCTGGGCCCTCTCTGCCCCTGACCCTTTCTGTCTCCCACTTACCTCCCTGTGGTCTATCTCTCTGTTGTCCACCTCTCTTTCCACAACATAGTCTTGCTGCTGCTAATGTTGTTTGCCTTTCTCACTGGAAGTTCAAGCTGAAGCAGCCATGGTACCTTTTCATCCTGCAGTGGGGTGTATGTGAAGATCTCCAAATTGTATAGGATAGGCAACATGGGATGACACCAACTGAGAAAGCAACTGAACAGCAAACCTTCATTAATTTTGGAACTTCTGACCTTGAACCACGCCCATACACTTCTGCGTGCCTCTATTTGATGCTGGCATTTTGCAATTCAGGCTCTGTTAAATTCAATCATGGTGACCATCTATGCTTTGATAAAGATTAGCCTGCCTCTGCAGAGGCTGTGTTCTCACTCAGCCATCTCACCCTCATTAAAATTGGAAATCAGGAGATAGTTTTGGTTGGGCTTTGGATTTTTGATATTTTAATTTACTCCCATTCTATCAAATTCCAGTTCAGTTTCAACTCTGTGCAAATGGCTCAGTTTTGAATGGGTTAAAATTGGGCCCTTAGCTTCTGTTGGCAGGCAGGGTTAGAATCCAATCAGCCATGTGGTTTTATTTCCTAGTTGGATGAGTTCTCCTCTCTCTGTGGCTGTGTTCTTTGGAGTCTTGCGTTCCTGATTTGTGACAGCATGGAGGCTATTAACCTCTTCATTCCTACATTCTGATCTACGGCAGCTGCTGATTGCCAGGAATGGGCGGGTAAAATTCAATTTTTGATTGGAAACGCGTTTGGGAAGAAAAGGATCCAAAGTTTTTTGCATTAGCTGCTCACTGGGATAGTTCACCGCTAAAGCTGACTGCAGGAATTGGTGCTTTCTTGCTTCATGTTGTATTGACTTTCCACATAATCCTGGCAATAGGTACAAATAAAACCTTATTGCGAGAAGGAGAACATTTTGCAAACCTGTCTCACTTCAAGTTAACAAGGGAAGGTACTCACTGGCATCCTTCCCTGCCATCCCAGCCCCAATATTTCTACTTTTTTTTCAGAGCCTTGGAGTGTTCACCCTGGATCACAATAACAGCTTTAAACTGGTTTTGTGCCTTTGGACTAGCGAAGGAATCCTTTTCTCTCACCATCCAATGAGCATAGATGTGAAGACTCCCAAGGTCCAATAGCATGTCACAAGATTTTCACAGTAATTTCATTGCAGTGTGAATGTAAGCCTGCTTGTGATTAATAAATATATTTTACTTTATGAATGAATGAAGGTGACTAATATCAATGGAACAAATGTTCAGTGGAAAGAAACGCAGTGAGGAGGGTGGAGTAATGGGGGTGGAGGGGTGTAAACTAACACTGGCTTTTGCAGTCTGAGGCAGGATCAAAGTTGTGGTGGTAATCATTTCTTTCGCTTTCATAGAGTTTGTAAAATTATATTCCCCTACCCCCACTGAAGGATATCAAAATATTTTTGTAGACTATACCCATCAAAGCTAAGGATTGCCAGGGGAGATGTAGGCAGAAATCAGTCCAAATCTAATTTGTAGCAGGGACACATGATTCCTTATTTATTTGTAGGAGATTTGTAATTTCACCTCATCAGCTGAAAAAGTGACCCTGACGATTCATGAGCCAATATATATACATTACAACATCTTTCTGTTTAAGCAATAAAATTCTTCCCTATACCACCTGTTTATTTTTTTCTCGTAGGGCATCAAATATGCCAATTAATTTAGCCAAGTCCAGCGTTCTCCTTAGTTTGATGGTCTATACTACAATGCCTACAGAAATAGTGAGCATGTCCCCGACAACAGGACACCAAGCAATGCACAATGCCCATTTCATTAAATCTGATCAAAAGGATAAAAGTTTGGGTCTATCTGCACATTCAAATTGAAACCACCCTTTTAAAGGGTCAGATCTTTTATGTAGCTAATGTAATGCTATAGTGTTGCATGATACATCCTCTCATGCATAACAGTGCTGATTTTGTGACAATATAGATGGATTCCCTCTGCAATAAATCTCTGAACCAGTCTGAAAGACTGATTATATAAAGTCTTCCTAGTGACATTGATCTAGGTATATCTTCTGCAACAGAAATATTAACTAAGAATAAAGATTAGGTGAATTTAATGATGCTCTTTCACAGGCTTCAACCAAAACTCAAAAGGTATTATTTATTTGTAAGAAAGGCTGTCCAGCAGTATTGCAGGCACTTGGCTGCCCAAGTCCCCTACATATCTTCTGCCTAACAGAGGACTCCACTCCCTGTGGTGGTTACCCACACTCCATCCCAATTGGTCCCCAAAGCCAGGTGACCTTTACTCTCCCGTGTTACCTGTAAAGAGGCAATCATCACAAATCACCACAGTAAACATAAGAAAAGTCCAATTTTCCAAAACAGCAATTGAGCTAATGTTCATATTTTCCTGTTTAATGGGGGCAGTGCAGATGGGAGATTTCATTTAATGTGTGTTTCATTTAATGCGTGTGTTTCATTTAATGTTTCTGTGCCTGGAAAGGTAAAGATAGATTCATACTGAATAAAGGTGTTTGTATTTGTGGGTGATGGTTTTAATTTCCAACTATGATTCTATTGTGTTTAGAGAGGGTTAGGAAATGAAAAATGAACAGTAGAAGCAGTGGTTGCTTAGCAACTGGAGGCTCTTGTAAGTTTAAGTTTTAGCTGGATATATTGCAGTTGAAGACAGGGAATGAACATTCCTCAACTCTGTCAGAAAACTGGACAGAAGCTGTAAAGGGACAAACTTCCTAAACAACCAGTTATTATTATCCAGATAACCTGGGAATTAGGATAAAAGGAATGTTTTAAGATGACTGAAGTTAAAAAACAGAGACGTACGTATGTAATCAAAGTGTTCAGAGCTAAAGAGACAATTGCAGCGATCAGATTTAAATTAGAGCAGCAGACTTCGGAGGTAAATCAAACATTTGATTATGTTTTATTAGAATCTGGGAATTGAGAATTAAAGTAATAGCAGTTTTACAGCAGTCAAGATGAAGATATCGTAAAGGTGTTGGTGTAAATCCTAGACTGGATTTTCTGTTAAAAGTGGAATGGAAGCTTTTTTGTAAGTATTCTTTGGAAAACCTGGATTAGATTTTGGAATGCAAATCACTAAAGGAAAGCATTATTGTGAGAGAAGATTTTAAAGCATGATTTTGGGAGTGGAGTTTGGAAACTCTTATTTGACAATCATCTGGGGGTATTCTGAGAAGAAAACCATAGACACTAACTTGGGTTCCGAGTGGAGTGTGTGTATTTGACCATAGCTATCTCATGCGCCTGAAAAGGGCTTTATGTGTTAATGAGACCATTGTAGTTTTAAATGTACTTTGTAAACCATGTTAATATTAAAATCTGTGTGTAATTGTTAAGCAAGGGGGGTGGTGGGTGGGGAATGGAGTATTTTAATATAATCCAATCTTTTCATGTTTAATAATTTTTTTTTCTCTGTTAAACTAATTAGCAGTCCTGTGACTCTGTTCCTTCACATTATAGAAAAAAAATTATGGTTTTTTTGAGCCAAGATTCTATTCTGGGATCTTACCGTCCAGTTACAACATAATAAAAGTAACAAATTCTCCAGCAATTCAAAGCTGCTCACAAATGAAGAAATCAAAGTTTTTGAACTACTCGCACAATGTAGATATATTGGAATGATTATAACCTCTAATCAAATGAGAAGTTATCAAATTGAAAATTACTTAAGGTACATGAAAAATAGAAGGAAATGTGTTTTGAGGCAAAATATAACTAAAAATGTAGTCTGGTCATAATGGGGGAAATGTGCAATGATTATAATGTGCAGAGACATGGCATGCTGAATTTCAATCACTTGTTTGACCAAATTAAATCTCTCTTCAGTTGTAATGCCATTCAACTCTGTCGTACATTGTATTAAGCTGTAATTGTTCTAAGGTTGTTTGGACTTCTAGTAGAATCTGGACTGCACTACATACAAAGAGGAGGAAATTAATGAAAATATTTGCTTAACAGCAAGGTTAGACCACCTGTTGAGAAAGAGTTTGTGCATTTATATTTTAATTCAGTGGCTAGTGAGTACATCAGTGAGAGTTCAAAAGAAGTAACTTTGTATCAAACAGCACTCTCTGAGGACAAGCGCATGATTATACATAAAAATGAAAGTATCCTGCTTTTCCAGAGGCATACGTTTTGGTCTTTTGATGTTCTTTTACATTTCTCATGTAGAGGACTAATTGCAGGAATAATCAATAAACCATTACCACTGTCAAACATCAGAATAAAAGCAATGGATTTCTGGGCTGCACAATACTATTAATTAGTTTTGCATTGTAATTTGGGTTTGTTTACAGTCTATAAATGAGCTATTTAAACATTTACGACAACTGAGAGAAAAGAATCATAGGATCTTACAGTACCAGAAGAAGGCCATTCAGCCCATCACATCTCTGTAAGACTGCCTTTAATCCCACACCTTAGCTTTTTCCCAAAACATTGCAATTTAATCCTCTTCAAGTACAAGCCCAATGTCCTTTTGCAAGTTTCTATGGAATCTTCTTCAACCATTTTTTAGGAAATGTTTTCCGGATCATAAGAACTTGAGTGAAAATCTTTTTCCTTGTTTTACTCTAACTCTTTCTCTGGTTAACTTGAATCTATGCAGAGGAGGACAAGCTCATACAAGCACATGCCCGCACACGCACGCATTCATACATGCACACACACTCACACACGCATTCATGCACATGCACACACACACATGCACATGCCCATGCACACACAAAAATATAAGCACACATGCTCACACGTCCACATACACACATATACACACACATTGTCACATGGCCACGCATACATAACACACACACTCCCACATACACACATTCATACACTCACGTCTATACCCAGATGCACACACACCCACACACACACATCCATACATGCACATGCCCACACACACATACGCACACACCCACATGCCAACACACACTCACATATGCAGACACACACACATGCCCATACACATATGCACATGCCCACACACACAGATGTACATGTCTATGCACATATACACTCACATGCCCATGTACATACATATACACACACATACACACAAATACATACTCACTCACACGCCCACACACAAATACATACACTCGCATGTCCACACACACATGCCCACACACACACACATGTCCACATACCATTTCACTCGCATCAATCGGAAAAAACCTGCAGCAATTCAGCCTGTGTGATCACCATTCACTTGAATCAGCATGCACACCTCCTTTCCCACCTCTTAAACAGCTGAAAAACTGTTCATTAAAAGCACAAAAGGGAAATCTGACTTAAAAAAAAACAGCCTAAAAACAGGAAATACCCACCCTTGAAATCAGTTGGTTCAATATTTGGATTAACATTGAGACAAGAGGAGCTGAAGAATAATCACAATAAGAAGTCTCATAAAACCAGGTTAAAGTCCAACAGATTTATATGGTAGCATGAGCTGCCAAAGAAGAATAATCATGTTGATATCACATAACCCTTTATAAAAATAACATTGTTACAAAGAATATTTGACATTATTTTATGTTTGTGTGGTATCACATTTCCTTCAAACACATTCTTAGCTAATCGGAATGAGTGCAGGTTTCTTTTATATAAGCGATGCCAACAGCTTGGGTTCAATTCCCATACCGGCTGAGTTATTCATGAAGGTTCATGAGGTTATTGATGAAGGCCAGCCTTCTCAACCTTGCCCTTCACCTATGGTGTGGTGACCCTCAGGGTAAATCACCACCAGTCACTGCCTATGTTAAATGGAACTGCGGTGACTTGATCTTAACAGAGATATACCACTGTCTGAATTTACAATGCACTAAACCAATGGTTTGAGTGGCTCTGAATGGAACTTTTCAATCCTATCACCGAGTCATTCATGAAAGATTTGCCTTTCTCCATATGAGCTTCAAAGATTTGTGAACATACCCCTTTTCCATATCTCTCTGTTTCTGCCCCTATTTTTTTCAAACTGTACCATTTTTAAATGTTTACTTTTGTTTTCTGAACCCACAATGGATCACTGCCATTGGTCAAAACACCTGAAAGTGTGAGGGCACAACTTTTTTTCTCACAATCCTATAACATTTACTGATGCATCCTGGCATAGAACTGAGAGAAAGTTTGAAATACTGATAGTCCCTTTGGCTGTTAGGCTGCACAATCAGAGCTGTGAATAGATCAGGCAATCTTACATGGCTGGAGCGACGATAATAACATTTATTATAAAACAAGAAATATTTTTCTGTAACATCATAATATCTGTCATGATATTGTAACTTACTGAAAAAAATTTTTTTTATTCATTCGTAGGACATGGGTGACACTAGCTTGCTAGCATTTATTGCCCATCCCTAGTTGTCCTTGGAAGGCAGTTGAGAGTCAACCACATTACTGTGGCTCTGGAGTAACATGTAAGCCAGACCAGGTAAGATAGCAGATTTCCTTTTCTAAAAAATGTTAGTGAACCAGATGCGTTTTTCTGACAATCAACAATGGTTTCATGGTCACCAATAGATTCTTAATTCCAGATTTTTAAAAATTAAATTCAAATTCCACCATCTGCCATGGCAGGATTTGAACCTGGGACCCCAGAACATTAGCTGAGTTTCTGGATTAAGATTCTAGTGATAATACCACTAGGCCATCGGCTCCCTTAATTATTAATTTCTTAATCATTCAGTTTATTTCTGAATAAGTCTAGCTTTTTTTTTTGCCAGGTTATGTTTTATTGTTAGTGTTACAAGTAGGCTTACATTAACAATGCAATGAAGTCACTGTGAAAATCTCCTACTTGCTGCAATCTGGCACCTGTTCAGATACACTGAGGGAGAACTTAGCATGGCCAATTCATCTAACCAGCACGTCATTTGAACTGTGGGAGAAAACCACAGCAACCGGAGGAAACCTACAGAAGGGGGGAATATGCAATCTGCACAGACGGTGACCCAAGCTGGGAATTGAACCTGGGTCCCTGGTGCTGTGAGGCATCATGGTTAAGTGTGAATATAAGATGATCAAAACTATTCCACAGTTATTGGGGTGTCAGCTGCAATTCATGGTGCAAGATGGAACTACGAAATCCAAAAATGACAAGGTTTATCAATCTCTCTAGCCTCCTCAAAATGCAGTGTTTTTAATCCATTTCCCTATCAGACTCCTCTGCTGCATTAAAACGTGGCTAATTAAACTGATGCATTGATTTTCAAAGGCAGAATGCTACCGCCTCAGTGACTCTGCAATCAGTCTGAAGTTCAGTGTTAGTTTGTTTGGTTACTGACTGAGAATTATAAATGTGTGTAACACCGTCTTTTTGCTGGACTGCAAATGTGCTTAGCTTAGCCAGACATTTTAATATTGTCCTGATGCACATTAAAGATTTCTTTTCCATTGAGAAATGTTCGAGATTCCTGTTGCCTTGCCTCCGATGAGCTGAGATTATCTCTGCACATTTGCGAGTGTTTTCTTACCTGCATGCCTCATAAAGGGACAAATCAAAACCAAACCACTTGGCCTCCGAATATGTCACGCTAGGCAAATACAGCTTGAGGAATGAAACTGAAAACTGCCATGAACATTCTTGAGCTGCGTGATGTTTAAACTCGTGGGAGAGTAAATGTCAAATTCTCTACATGCCAATTTGAGGGGTGATGTGGCCTGATGCTGTGTCCCTTAGCGTATGTGTGACTGTTTATTCTGTGGCTCCATGAACCGCCCTTGCTGTCTGGGTGATTGTAGAGCCCACCTCAGGGGGCATTTCTCCCTCTTTCCTTCCTGACTGATGAAAATCTATTTGCTGTTCAGCGTCCCCTGGATCTTGACAAAACACATTCGCAGAATCTGAAGAGGGATTTCCTATTGTATACAAGGGGGTGAAATATGGAATCACAGGAAGTGATTTTCTTATGGAGAATGTACTTTCCTGCCCTTGTTCCGGAGTGTGACAGATGTACTGATTCAGCGTAAATACATTCAATATGTGATGCGCAGTTGGAGTTATGAAGTGTCTAAAGGAGATAGAAAGGTTATTTTCAAAAATGTTGAGGCAAAGTGTCTACTTGGAGCACACTCGATGGCCAACCACAACACTTATTTTGTAAATTGACTGCCTTTCCGTCTATTAGCTGTCAGCAATTCTGAACCCAGTCAGTGAATAAAGCCCATTAGGTCTTTTTGTGCTGTAGCTAAATTGTTGCTGTTTCCCAGGCCAGCTATTTACGCGGTATTTCATCCTTTCTACAGCAACAATTGAGCTTCTAATCAGAGAATTCAACAACAAAAGAAAATCCCATCAAGCATATGCCAAAGAAATACACTGAAGTGCTTTTCTCTAACCCTGAATAATATGATTCAGTTGTGCTGGGGTACTCAGTTATTACCCATGAATGGTTTGCTGCTGTTTGCATCTTTTACTCATATCCTTTTGCTCATTTAACTTGTATTTATCTCACATCTATCTGTATAATTAAAAGGGGATATTACACCTCAGCTTATCACATTTCAAAATGCCCATAGGACAAAGCACAGTGATTGGCTCTAATAACCTAATTAGTTACAATTTATTCAAAGCCACTCATTCACCAACCAGTAATCACTGCAAAAATCAACTGAGCCAATCAGTTGCGAAGACACTGTAACTCCAATCAGCAGGCCCTTTGATTGTCATTCTGCCAAATTTATGGCCCTTAATCTTAACCTGGGTTGCAATAAATACATGACAAATTAAATAATCCTGACAAAATGCTACAAATATTCCATTAAGATTGGAGGGAGGGGGCAGGAGGCGATTGCGGGGGAGTGGAGAGAAGCACTGGGCCCAGGAAGGTCGAGTGGATCCTCGTGGACATCACTGCAAATTAAAAAAAACATCTCTTTCTGGACCAAGAGCTGCCAGAGAAAGCTGGGGCTTTGAAAGCTTCGTCCTCTTATTTCAGCACACTGGCTTGCTGGCATATTGAGGGTGATCCTGGCAATCCCTGGGCTATCCTAAGAATTCTGCCCAGCTTACTCTTTGATTAGGCCAGCTGTATCTGCACCTGCTCGGAGGCCTTAGGCTGGGCCCAAGCCTGCAGGAAATGAGGGTAAATTGATCTCACAGGCTGCCTTTCTGCTCTCCAGGGACAAATAAAACATCTGGCAGTTCCTCTTCAGCCCTGTCAAAGTTTCGGATGTACCCTCTTTTGGAGCATCCTCAAATACTTAAATGATCCCTTTTGACAAACTTAGGACAGGTTAGGTGAAGGGTTGCAATAGATGTCCCACCCTGCCACATTTTAGCCTCCCATGAGAGTCTGTGGAATGAAAATGAGCAAACTAGTTCACACCCGATAGCAAGGTTCAGTACACTCAATCCAGCTACCACCAAACGGGAATCAAAAAATACAACCAAAAAGGACATGTTTATAGAGTTTAATTTTCTCACTGCTTCTCCCACTTCATCACTGTAATTTTTGGTGGAAACTATGTTTATGTGCCAAAGTTGTCATCAAATTTAATGGAGATGAGGACAAAGCAAGGATGTTCAATACTATTATGAACCATAAAGTTACCCCTTCTCCAATCTAATAATATTGCAGAGATAAAGTGACTCTTTGTAATTGCAGGTCTTTTAAATTTATCCTTTGACAGCTTTTGAATCATGGTTCTTCCAAAAAGTACATCTATGCCAGGTAGTCACATGGATATGTAGAAGGGAGGCAGCAATCATGAGGCCCTCACATTGAAGCAAGTTTTTCAACTTGAAGAACTGCAAGCTAATGCTGTCAAGAAGTCAACCAAACCCTGATCACTGGGCTTCCAATCCAAGCAGTGAAAACCCACTTGAAAATGGATGTCCCTAAGGTCAACAAAACTGAGAAACAGGATCATGAACAAGCTCAATGTTGAAGTCTATACTGGCAAAAGACACAGGAGATCTAAAATCAGATAATTCCTACTCCATCTCCATCAAAGTATGTAAAGTGACCATCAGAAATATCTTCAAGCCACCAAATGACCTTTGATCTATATTATAATACAGCCTATAACCATCATGCTGGTAACTTCGACAGCCAACATTGCATGTGGGATTAGCGCAAAGGCAACACCGTTGATACAATTGCGTGACGTAAAACTTGCGTATGAAGCAAAACAGTCTTGAATCTTCCACTCACTTGCACTTGGCTTCGCTACCAATGGCACTATTGGTCAACCACTGATAAGTTCATTCACTTCCAACATTGCTGAATGAGGGTTGAGCATTAGCCTTGAATGGCCATCCATAAATTCAAACTGAGAAACTTGTTGGAATCCATGGAAGGGCAACTGAGATCCCTACAGCAGGTGCTTAGAATCTGCCATTAACATGATCCTACCTGTCTTTGAAAAATACACCTGCCCTACTCAAACTGATACGCACTTGGAGTATTGTGTGCAGTTCTGGTCGCCACATTATAAGAAAGATGTGGAGGCATTGGAGAGGGTGCAGAGGAGGTTTACCAGGATGTTGCCTGGTATGGAGGGCAGGTCCTATGAAGAGAGGTTGAAGGATTTGAGGTTGTTTTCGTTAGAAAGGAGGCGGCTAAGAGGGGATCTTATTGAAGCATATAAGATGATTAGAGGTTTAGATAGGGTGGACAGTGATAGCCTTTTTCCTAGGATGGAGAAAGCTAGCACGAGGGGACACAGCTTTAAATTAAGGGGTATGAGTTATAGGACGGATATCAGAGGTAGGTTCTTTACTCAAAGAGTGATTAGGGAGTGGAATGCCCTGCCTGCAGCTGTTGTAGATGCGCCAAGTTTGGTGGCGTTTAAGAGGTTAATTGATAAGTATATGGAAGAGAAGGGAATGGTTTAGTTTGGAGGGGCATTGCTTTTTATTTTGGTCGGCACAACATCGAAGGCCGAAGGGCCTGTTCTGTGCTGTATTGTTCTATGTTCTATGTTCTATGTTCTATGATAGTCAACTAATTTGTTTCCCAGTGCTTCAGAAAAACTTTCATCTCCTGCTGGGCTCTGGAAAGATAACAGCTCCTGGGAGAATACAGGGAAATTGAAGGTACTGATGTGGCAATGAAGCACTCCCACAGAGGGGCTCAAAACAATATCCCATACATCTCTTTGAAATCCCCTAATGGATCACACTCTACAACTGATGGAGGCCCCCACCACATCTTGATGGCACACCTCCTGTTGACTGCGAACACCACCAACTGTAACCTGAAGGTGAAACCTCCAGATTCAAACTTTCCATGGAAAATTTGGACAATGCCAGCTGGTTGAAGATGGACCAGGGAAGATGTGTCCACTTTCTTAATAAGTGGAACATACGGAACAGCTCAAACTGTGACCGTCCAAGTCAGACCACCACCCACGTGCTGATCTCCTGCCTGAGATCAGTTTCTGGTGGTATCACAACCATTCAGACTACGTCAGCTGAAACCGTTGGATGGATTGTTAACTTTGGCGTTGAGCTGTAACTGCTTCCCCAGCCAAATGAAATATACATGAGACTACAACTTTCACTGGCTCTTGTAACTTCTAACAGATATACCGCTTGAGTTAATTGACAGAATCTTGAAGGACTTCTTATAGTCTGTACATTGAACAAGTAAATAATGCTACTTGAATGTGTCGGCTATTTGGAAAAGGTTGCGGAAATGACTCCAGTATGTGCTTGAAATAAATAAAGATTTTATTCACCTAATGCTACGAGAAAAAAATGAATCCCCACATTTTAAACAATATCCATTCAAGCTTCAACACCAAGACTTTTAAAGGTGAAATCTGGTTTGGCTTAGAGTGAATGAAACAGAACAAATTTGGATTTGCTTGGTTCTTTGGCTTAGGTCCATGTGAAAATGTCGAGTTTCTGAATCTTTGGCAGAACAAATCATCAGGTTTTTTTTTGCAGATCCCTCCTGCTCTTCAGCCATCCTGTTAACAGATTTATGAAAAGCTGCTTTATAAGGACATGGTATTATCAGTTGTCTCTGCCTAATGAAGCTTAATCATGCTTTCAATTTCTTGTGACAGATGGAATGGAATTGATTTTCATTTCTACTTCAAGTTTCAAATGACTCTACTATTCCTCCGTGATGTTATCAATGATAGAACAGGTATTTCCAAAACTATTTATGAGTCAAAGGATGAATTTTTCATCATAGAATCTCTACAGTGCAGAAGGAGGCCATTTAACACATCGAATCTGCACTGACTCTCTGACAGAGTGACTTATCCAGGACATCCCATCCCCGTCCTATTCCGTACCCCACACATTTACCATGGTTAATCCATCTAATGTACACATCTTGGGCTACTAAAGGGCAACTTAGCATGGCCAGTCCAACTAAGCTGCATATCTTCGGAGCACTGGGAAGAAGTCCTGCAGATATTGCAGAATGTACAAACTCCACAGTCACCCAAGGTTAGAATTGAACTGGGTCCCTGGCGCTGTGGAGGCAGCAGTGCTAACCACTGTGCTACCATGCCGGCTAGAGGTTGCTGCTTCCCTGCTTACCATGCTGAATAAATGGAGTCCACTGCCTCAGACACAAATACCTGCTGAATGTCAATTCAATATCGAAATTTTGGAAGTCTAAGCCCTGTTCACTGTAGAATGTGGTCCAAACCCATAGTTTCCTCATCCCGGCAATGCTACCACAGACAGAAAGCCCACTTCAATTATTAAAGTTAATCCCTTGAGAATCATAGCTGCATCCAAATGAAAGAAAAGGCTGCCATTTTTAAAGATCAGCGTTATTTGATTGCACCAAAGAATGATGGGTGCAGGGCAGTGTTTGTGTTTCCGATAGCGATCACTTCCAGTCTCAGCCATATTAATGTAAGGCAATTCTGAACCAAAGCCAGGGAATTCCCCGGAAGGAGGGCAAATCTGATTGTGACCAGATCAGAGGTGTCAATGAAGACAGGGAGAGCAGGCCAGTAATCATCTGTGGGCTAAATAAAACTTGGTATAAAGACTCAAAGTGAGAGATACATTTCCTGATAGTGTTGAAGCTGTTAAAATTATTTGCCAGATGTGTCAGAGTCATATAATTCTTACTGAAATGTTTTATGCTGTAAGCACAGCCGTACATTGTTTGGGTGTAGCATAGTGTTGAAAAATAGATGCCTCTTTGGCATTTTTCCCTCAGTGACAGTGCTAAAGTAACTAGAGTAGCTGTAACAATGATCCAACAACTCACACTTATTGATCTATTCATCAGAAGGAGGTTTAAATTTGGGGGAAATCTATTCAGTGTTAAAGCTAGCTAATTGTGTGTGAATCAGTGCCTTTTGAGTCTGACAACTGAACACAAATTGCACCCATATGTACAGGCTAATCGGTGGGAGCTCACTGCCAAAAATGCAGATGTACATGGGCCGATTGTGAATATACCCATGCACAGTGGAAAATGTTAACCCAAGAGAATGCTGTGTTTATTGGCAGACTTACACTAAAATTCCTTATTTTAAGATGTTCTGGCATGCTTTTGCCTTTAGAGTCACTACATCAGTCTTCTTTCTCTCTCCAGTGTATTCACCTGACACAGTAATTATTACAGAGTGCAGATACTTGCTCAAGAATCCAGGGTATGTATTAAGCTGGATACATAATAGAACTAGGGAATGTATTAACATGACTTACAGAAGTCTATTTACATCCAAAATCCAAATGTATTGCAAATATCATGTAGTGTTTCTAACAGTGTAACAATCTATGGAAATACAAATGCTGTATGTTTTAAAATAGGAATCCAATTTAAACTGAAGTTTCCAGCTTGAAACCTACATTTGATAAACAATTTTGTAATTTTCTCAGAAACCATTAATTAAAAGTTTCTGCATGTGTGGAAAACACCTGAACCCATGCCCCCTATATGTGTAGTGTAAAATTGACACTGATGGAATGATGTCAGCAAGTCAAAATTTTATCCTGTTGGTCCTCCTATATGAGAGTGAATGGAATGAATGTGACTGTATCATTTTTTTTACTTGTAGTGGGCAGAGAGTATCACCAGTAGGGTCAGCCTTTATCGCCCATCACTAATTGCCCTTGAAAAGGAAACAGGGAACTGCCTTCTCAAACCGCTGCAGTCTACATGGTGCAGTCTCATCCACAATGCTGGAACAATGAGTTCCAGGATTTTATATGCACATAAACATATACAGAAAATAGAAGCAAGAGTAGGCCATTCGGCCTTTCGAGCCTGCTCCACTGTTCATTATGATCACGGCTGATCATCAAATTCAATACCCTGATCCCACCTTCCCCCATATCCCTTGATCCCTTTATCCCCAAGAGCTATATCTAATTCCTTCTTGAAATCACACAGCATTTTGGCCTTAACCATTTTTTGTGGTAGTGAATTTCTCAGATTTACTGCTGTCTGCATGAAGAAATTTTTTGCCACCTCAGTCCTAAAATATTTACCCCTTATCCTCAACATATGATTCTTGGTTCTGGACTACTGGGAACATTCTGTGTAGGATTTTACGGTCTCACTCGTTCCAAAACTATAAACTTCTGCCCGAGGTCAATGGATCTTTCCGTTGTCTACTCCTTGCCCGATCAGAATGGTAAAATTCTGATCTCGTTCTGAATTTATCCTGTCTAATCCTGTTAAAATTTCATAAGTTTTTACAAAATCCCTTCTCATTCTTCTAAACTCCAGTGAATATAACCCTAACTGATTTAGTGTCTCCTCATATGACAATTCTTCCATCCCAGGAATCAGCCTGGGGACCCTTCATTGCAATCCCTCTGTAGCAAATTGCACACAATTTTGCAATTTGGAAGGAGTAACAGGATTACAGAGTATTGGGATAATGGAAAGACTCTTGGTAATGTCGACGAGCAGAAAGATCTTGGTATTCATGTGCATAGATCTCTGAAAGTTGGCACCAGGTTGATAGGGTTGTTAAGAAGGTGTACGGTGTGTTAGCTTTTACTGGTAGAGGGATTGAGTTTCAAAACCATGAGATCATGTTGCAGCTGTACAAAACTCTGGTGTGGCCACATTTGGAGTATTGCGCACAGTTCTGGTCACCACATTATAAGAAAGATGTGGAAGCATTGGAAAGGGTGCAGAGGAGGTTTACCAGGATGTTGCCTGATATGGTGGAAAGGTCTTATGAGGAAAGGCTGAGGGACTTGAGATTATTTTCGTTAAAGAGAAGAAGGTTAAGAGGTGACTTAATTGACGCATACAAGGTGATCAGAAGGTTAGATACGATAGACAGTGAGAGCCTTTTCCCTCGGATGTTGATGGCTAATACGAGGGGACATAGAACATAGAATATAGAACATTACAGCACAGTATAAGCCCTTCGGCCCTCGATGTTGCACCGACCAGGGAACCAATCTAATGACTCTCTAACCTAAACTATTCCAATGTTACCCATATGCCTATCCACTGACCATATGAACGCCCTTAAAGTTGGCGAGTCCACAACTGCTGCAGGCAGGGCATTCCACGCCCTTACTACCCTCTGAATAAAGAATCTACCTCTGACATCTGTCCTATAATTACCACCCCTTAATTTAAATCTATGTTCCCTTGTCTTAGCCATCACCATCCAAAGACATAGCTTTATATGGATAATACTGCAATAGTTTAGGTTAGAGGGTCATGAGGTTGCTTCCACTGGTCGGCGCAACATCGAGGGCTGAAGGGCCTGTACTGTGCTTTAATATTTTATGTTCTATAAAAAAGATGATAGTAATCATCTTGAACACACATTTTGAACCCTGAATGAATGTTACATATGAAAGATATATAATCAACACAAGAGTTCAGATTGAAAATGTAGTCATTGAATGAAAGATTTGAAAATACAATAAACTGAAATCTTCAATGAATCAAGCTGTGTGAAATCTAAGCCAACAAATTTCATGGATAACATAAAGATATCAGGAGGTAGCACGAGTTGAAAAAACTCAACTAAATATATTGGTGCAACCGCAGGCATAGCTGAACAATGTGCGAAAATATTCCTTCACAGCAATCAGGAAGAAGTGGTCTTACTAGCTGTAGGGAGTTTAGAACTATCATTAATAAGAACATAAGAACATAAAAAATAGGAGCAGGAGTAGGCCATCCAGCCCCTTGAGCCTGCGCCGCCATTCAATAAGATCATGGCTGATCTGTAGTGGTTCAATACCACTTTCCCGCTTTCTCCTCGTAACCCTTAATTCCCTTGTCAATTAAAAACCTATCCACTCTTGACTTGAACATATTCAGTGAGGAAGCCTCCACCACCTCATCAGGCAGAGAATTCCAAAGATTCACCATCCTCTGCGTGAAGAAACCCCTCTGCAACTCTGATCTGAACCCCCTACCCCCACCCCACTAATCTTGAGGCTGTGCCCTCTAGTCCTGCTTTCTTTGTTAAGCGGGACGAGGTTCTCAACCTCTATCCTATCCATCCCCTTCATCATTTTATATGTTTCTATAAGATCCCCTCTCAGCTTCTAAACTCCAAAGACTACAAACCTAGCCTATTCAGTCTTTCCTCATAATCTGCACGGATGAGATTTTCCCTGATATCGGCAAAGGCTGACATTGGGTGGGAAAAGTAGTGTTGAGACTGCTGATGGCAGTGGTTCAGTTTTCTATCATATAGTGCAGGACCTTTCAAAAGAAGGTGGCAGGCTGGGGGAGGTGGGGGGGTGGTTCCATGATGAATCACTGGCGGGCAGCCTCTGATTCACTGCCCTGCCTTCAGCTCAGTGATTTGATGATCCAGCTGTCATTTTTAAAGGCTATTCTTCACAATGAACACACCAAGAAACATTCTGCACCCAGGTAATCACCCAAACTGGCACCCCCGTTATTATGTTGGAATTACTTTGGCAATAACTTCCTGCTACTGCACCCCCACCATGACTTACTCCCCTGGACACCCCTGAGAGGCTTGGTCTCCAGGGGCACGCCTTCTGACGTCATGGGGCTTGGCATCACTCTCACATCGTGCCACCATGGATGCATTAATTGATGCAGAGAGTATGATTCTGGTGTTCAAGAAGGGGAAGAGAGACTTTCCGGGGAATTATAGGCCGGTGAGTCTTACTTCTGTTGTGGGCAAAGTATTGGAGAGAATTATTAGGGATAGGATTTATAGTTATTTAGAGAGAAATGAATTGATTGGGGATAGTCAGCATGGTTTTGTGAAGGGTAGGTCGTGCCTTACTAACCTTATTGAGTTTTTTGAAAAAGTGACCAAAGAGGTGGATGGGGGTAAGGCGGTTGATGTGGTATATATGGACTTTAGTAAGGCGTTTGATAAGGTGGCCCATGGAAGACTTCTGCAGAAAATGCAGATGTATGGGATAGAGGGTGATTTAGCTAATTGGGTTAGGAATTGGCTAGCAGATAGAAGACAGAGGGTGGTGGTTGATGGGAGATATTCATCGTGGAGTTCGGTGACTAGTGGTGTACCTCAGGGGTCTGTTTTTGGGCCCCTGCTGTTTGTAATTTTTATAAATGATCTGGATGAGGGTATTGAAGGATGGATTAGTAAATTTGCAGATGACACTAAAGTCGGAGGAGTGGTAGATAGTGAAGAGGGGTGTTATAGTTTGCAGAGAGACTTGGACAAGTTGCAGAGCTGGGCCGAGAGGTGGCAAATGGAGTTTAATGTGGAAAAGTGTGAGGTAATTCACTTTGGCAGGAATAACAAATGTGTAGAGTATACAGCTAATGGTAGGACTCTTAATAGTGTTGATGAACAGAGGGATCTTGGTGTATATGTGCATAGATCCCTGAAAGCTGGCAATCAAGTCGATAAGGTTGTTAAGAAGGCATATGGAGTCTTAGCTTTTATTGGTAGGGGGATTGAATTTCGGAGCCGCAACGTCATGTTGCAACTGTACAAAACTCTAGTGCGGCCGCACTTGGAGTATTGTGTGCAGTTCTGGTCCCCACATTATAAGAAAGATGTGGAGGCATTGGAGAGGGTACAGAGGAGGTTTACCAGGATGTTGCCTGGTATGGAGGGCAGGTCTTATGAAGAGAGGCTGAGGGATTTGAGGTTGTTTTCGTTAGAAAGGAGGCGGCTAAGAGGGGACCTTATTGAAACATATAAGATGATTAGAGGTTTAGATAGGGTGGACAGTGATAGCCTTTTTCCTAGGATGGAGAAAGCTAGCACGAGGGGACATAGCTTTAAATTAAGGGGTGGTGGTTTTAGGACAGATGTCAGAGGTAGGTTCTTTACCCAGAGGGTGGTAAGGGTATGGAATGCCTTGCCTGTGTCAGTTGTAGATGCGCCAAGTTTGGTGGCGTTTAAGAGGTTAGTAGATAAGTTTATGGATGAAAAGGGAATGGTTTAGGTTAGAGGGTCACTGCTTGTTCCTAATTGGTCGGCAGAACATCGAGGGCCGAAGGGCCTGTTCTGCGCTGTGATGTTCTACGTTCTAAGAGATGCTAATTTATGAGGTTCCTTACTAATGGGGGAGGGTGGGGCGCCGAGATTGCTTCCTGCTTTTGCATTGGTGTGAAATGCAGCTGTGGCCTTCTTGCCACATTTTCTGCTCATGTCACCAAAGCTGCCCGATGCAAACGGGAACGCAATGTGGGCAATGCAAGTGCAAAGACTGATTAAAAGACCAAACAGTTGAGAACAGTGGGTGAATGGTGGGCTGCAAAATCATGTATGCAAATATATCTTTCGTTCACTCTGAAAGAGTGTGATGTACTTGTAGCTCAATATGGAAGGGCTGATGTTTGGGATTTGAAATGTATCCAGTCTGATTGATACCTCAACCTTTCAACAGACATGTGACCATGCCATGAGTCTGCCTCTAGAGAAAGGCATCTTAAGATCAGTTCAATAAAAGTTTCTGACATGAACGCACATGAATGAAGATCGCTGTTCACACGTTTGCGACAGATGTACACGTTGCTGCCATTGTACAGGCGGTGGTGAGCAAAATGAATTTTCATGACAGTAGATGGGATGACAATCAGGTGGGCTGCCATATTCAGAATGGCCCTGAGTCTCTTGAGTGTTGTTGGCACTGCACTTATCCAGGTAAGTGAGGAATGTTCCATCACACGTCTGACCTGTTAATGGCGGACAGGTTTTGCAGAGTCAGGAGAAGAATTATTCAGCACACAATTTCCACCCTCTAACCTTGTAGCTACAGTACTTTTCTATGATTAGTCCAGCTCAGTCTCTGGTCAACAGTAACCCCCAAGATGTTGATACTGGAGAGTTCAGCAATGGTAATGCCATTGAATATTAAGGGGAGTTGGGTTAAGTTCTGACTTGTTGGAAATGGTCATTGCCTGATACATGAATTTGGAGCTGGATAGGCCAATCGAACCTACTCCATGATTCAACAAAATACTGAGTGATCTGACTGTAACCTCAACCTCGCGTTCCTCTGACCCCTGATAATCTTTTACCCCCTTGTTAATCAAGAATCTATGTGGCTCTGCCTTAAAAATATTTTTAAGACCCTGCCTCCACTGTCTTTTGAGGAAGAGAATTGCCAAGACCCATGACCCTTTGGGAGAAAGAAATTATCCTCATCTCTGTCTTAAATCAGCAGCTTATTATTTTAAAATAATGATTCTTTGACAAGAGGAAACATCCACTCCGCCTGCACCCTATCAATACTTTTCAAGATCATAATGGTTTCAATCAAGTTGCCAGCTTCTCTTTTAAACTCTATGGATACAAACCTAACGACTCCAAACTTCCCTTGTAAGACAACCTGCCCATTCTTGGTATTAGTCTAGTAAACCTCTGAATTGCTTCCACTACATTTTTATATTTTCTGACATAAAGAGATACAGATTATGCACCATATTCCAGATGTGGTCTCACGAGTATGACATGAGTATTATTTGTCACTTCTCATCCCAAGCCCAAATCTTGTCCAGATGTTGCTGCATGCAGACACCAACTGGTCTAATATCTGTGAAGACATGAATGCAAATATCCCCACTTCAAGTTTCTTGTCAGAGGGAATGTCACTGATGAAGCAGTTGAAGATGATTGGGACTAGGAGAACTTCTGCAGCAATGCCCCGAGGCTGAAATGTTTCTCCTCCCACAACAGCAATCTCCCTTTCTGTTACATATCTCTCCAACTAATGGAGAACTTACCTTCTGATTCCCATTGCCTTCAGTTTTACTAGTGTTCCTTAATGGTCTCAGTCAGATGCTGCCTTGGCAGTCACTCCATCTCTGGAATTCAACTTTTAGTCCCTATTTGGAACAAGGTTGTAATGGGGTCTGAAACTGAATGGCACTGGTGGAACATTACTGTGCCAGGTTATTTGCTGCGTAAATGCCACATGTTAGCACTGTTGACAACACCTTCCATCACTTTCCACGCTGATGACTGAGACTAGACTAATGAGGCAGTAATTGGTTGATTTGGATTTGCTTTGCTTTTTATGGACAACTTTTCACATTGTTGTTTAGATGATCATGTTGTAGCTGTAATGGAACAGCTTGGCTAAGAGCACAGCTCATTCTAGAGCACAGGTCTTCAGTACCACAGCTGAGATGTTGTCAAGGCTCAATGCCTTTCCGTGTCCAGTGCCTTCCTGACAACATGTGCGAAGAATTGAACTGGCTACAGACTGACATCTGTAATGCCAGAGACCTCTGGAGAAGGCCGAGATAGATCATACACTTGACATTACTGGTTAAAGATTGTTACGAATGCTTCAGCCTTGTCTTTTGCTCTGATGTGCTGGACCCTCCTATTATTTAAAATGGAAATGTTTGCGGACTCTCCTCCTTCACTTGCGTGTTTAATTGTCCATCATCATTCGTGACTAGATGCGGCAGCGCTGCACAACATTAACCTGATTCATTAGTGTGGGATTGTCTACAACATGCTGACTTCTGCTGTCTAGCCAGGTAACAAACCTAGTCGTGTGTTGGCATCTCTTTTTGTATGCATGGTGCTTTTCTGGCAGGTTTTCCTCATTGAACTAGGCCTTGGTGATGATGGTAGTGCGGGGATGGTGGCGGGGGGGTGGGGTTTGTTGTGTCAGGAAGTTATAGGTTGTGGCTGAGTTCTGCTGCTGCTGAAGGCCCACAGTTGCCCACAGCATGCCCAACTTTGAACTGCTAGATTTGTCCTAAAAGCTATCCCATTTAGTACAGCAATAGAGGCACACAAGAGTATGCAAGGTGTTCTCAGTCTGAAGATGGATATTCAAAGGAGAACTTCAAGGAATGTCTGTTTGGCTAATACCAGCTTGCACATACTGATCCATCATCACACTCAAGGGAAATATCAAACACAGCTATTTATAAAGATAACTGCTTACAATAAAGGCTCTGACAAAGGACAAGAAATCTGTATTATATTGTTAGCCTGGGTTATAGTCTCAAAACTTGAAGTCAGTGTTGCAGTTATATCTGGTCAAAAGTAAATGTGATATTATTAAATTAAAAGCAGTGATTGAAAGATGACCTCTGATTCATGTATTTATTATGTGACCTTCTATATTGTACTTCTGTACTTTTAATTCAACACCTTGAGGTTGGCAGAGTGGCACAGTTGTTATCACTGCTGACTCACAGTGCCAGAAACCCGGGTTCAATTCCGGCCTTGGGCAACCGTATGGAGTTTGCACATTTTCCTTGCGTCTGCGTGGAGTTTCTCCTCCTGTTTCCTCTCACAGCCCAAAGACATGTGGGTTAGGTTGATTGGCTACGCAAAAATTGTCACTTCATGTCAGTGGGATTAACAGGGTAAACATGTAGGGTTACTAGGGTAGGACCAGGGTGGGATTGTTGTCAGTGCAGGCTCGGTGGGCCGAATGGCCTCCTTCTGCACTGTAGGGATTGTATGAGATGCTTTCTATGTCCCCATTAAAAAGTAATGCCATTGATGGAAAGTGGATCTTTTAACCTGAGTCTTTCACCCCACCATGAGACAAAGGATTGACAAGGTATGTTTTGAATGGTTTCCAACAGGACCTTCTAACTGCAGAATGAGTTGCTGAAGTTATCTGTCTGGGGTTCTCCGATGCCAGGAGCAAGCTGCTGGTCAGATGTTCAATGTGCTATTCCTGACATTCATCACTAATGTGCAGGTTAGTGCCTGCTCTCAGAGCTGCTATCACCCAGTTTGAGTGCAACCCACTGTACTTCAGTGAACTCACTCAGGAAAACTCTCCCAGACAAGGGAACTAATGTGAGCCCAAACATTTAGAGTAATGCATTTACATTGCTGCAGATCTCTGAGTTTGAGTGTAGCTTGTTGGAATTTGTTGAAATGTTGAAGGTTGATTGAAATTTGGAAATGTTGGTGCTTGAGCAGTGAAAAGAATTAAATAGTAACACACAGCATGGAGTTTTTCTTTAAACAAAACACTACTGGAGCATCATCAACCTGTGTGTACTGGGCTGTAGTTTGACCACAAGCCCTTTATTCCTGAGTGATTGAATTTGGAAGGGACTGGATGCCAAGCACATAAAGGGACTTGACTAGGAACTTGTATAATACACTTGTCAAAAGTCTAGCTTGGGAGGAGGAGCTTATGAGGAGAAGGTCTTATGAGGAAAGGCTGAGAGACTTGAGGTTATTTTCAATAGAGAGAAGAAGGCTCAGAGGTGACCTAATTGAGGCATATAAGATGATCAGAGCGTTGGATAGGGTGAACTCAGTAAGAGGTCTGGCAACACCAATTTTAAATCCAACCGATTTATTTGATAGTAAATCTGCTAGCTTTCGGCGTTTGTGCCTTCGTCAGGCAAATCATGGATCATACATCATGGATCATGAATCATACATTATGGATAGGGTGGACAGAGAGAGCCTTTTTCCTTGGATGGAGATGGCTAACACAAGGGGACCTAGCTTTAAATTAAGGGGTGGTAGTCATAGGATAGATGTCAGAGGTGAGTTATTTACTCAGAGGGTAGTAAGAGCATGGAATGCCCTGCCTGCAGTAGTTGTGGATTCGCAAACTTTAAGGGCGTTCAAATTGTCAGTGGATAGGCATATGGATAACATTGGAATAGTTGAGGTTAGAAGATCATTAGATTGGTTCCATTGGTTGGTGCATCGAGGGCTGAAGGGCCTGTACTGCACTATAATGTTCTATTATTATGTACTACCTCAACCCAGAATGGGAATGATAGCTGAATGATATTGCTGACTGGCTAAGGAACTGTCACTAAAATGGTAAAACTGGGTCATTAAAATAGAGGCAGAGGGAGAGAAAAAGAGAGAGAGCTGAGTTATTGCCAGGCAATGGATGTACCAGAGCCTGTTGAGGCCTGTGGTCTACATGCTACAACCTGAACCACAGGACTCAGAGATATCCCATATTATATAATCCATTTTTGTATACAAAAACATATTCCTGTTGTGTTACACGGGACTCATGAAAATTTTACAACATTGGAGGAATATTTCAGAAGCAAAAGTGCACGGCCTGAACTTGAAATACCTGTTGGACCCTCTAAGCTGCGTGCTCCCTCCAGACACTTTCAACTCACCATCCATGGTCTACTTTGTTGTTTTTCCACATTCTGGAATAACTTTTTATCCTGAGCATCCTCTGTATTGTATAGCTGTTGAAGATGATCTTGTTGATAGTTTCTCCTGAGCCTCATTTCTGGTATGAGGGTTGTTGGCTGCCTGCCTGTGCAAAGTATTGGAATACTGCTGCTCGGAACATCCCTCAGAATGATTGATATTTCAGTAATGTTAAAGTGGCCTTTCTTAAATTCTTCCTGACCCCTGATTAATTTTTTATTGTTTATTCTTCGCATTGTGGGCATAGCTGGCAATATCAGCATTTATTGCCTATCCTTAATTGCCCTTTGAAAAGCATTGGTGAGGCACCTTCTCAAACCACCGCAAGTCCTTATACTGTAGAAATGGTAAAATTCCTCCCTTAGCTAACATGTCTGGGGTGATGACTGATGCATTACTTATATCAGCAGCAGGCTCATTTACTGCTTAGTTAATGTATCTGTGCTTTGCTGATGTTCACAGGTCTGTTTAGAGGAAATGGGAGTGCTCCATTACATTTATTCATCCGATAAAAGTCCTAATGATTAGAAAAAGATAATCCATCCCCACCCAAAGAGACTTGCAGATAGTGAGGAGCATTGTCAGGCGATGCAGCAGGACATAGACAGGCTGGTAGCTTGGGCAGATAGATAGCAGATGGAATTCAATCCTGATAAATGCGAGGTGATGCATTTTGGGAGAAAGAATGTAGGGGGTAGGTATATGATAAAGGGTAGACCTATTAAGAGTATGGAAAGGCAGAGGGCCCTGGGGGTGCATGTGCACAAGTCTCTGAAGGTGGCAGAGCAAGTAGAGAAGATTGTGAAGAAAGCATATGGTATGCTAGCCTTTACAGGAAGGGGTATAGAGTACAAGAGCTGGCCTTTAATGTTGCAGTTGTATAAAATGTTGGTTAGACCTCATTTGGAATACTGCGTCCAGTCCTGGTCGCCCTACTACTGAAGGACGTGGAGACTCTGGAGAGAGTGAACAGGAGGTTTACCAGGATGCTGCCTGGTATGGAAGGTCTGAGTTATGAGGAGAAGTTAGGCAAATTGGGACTGTTTTCCTTAGAAAGACGTAGACTTCAAGGAGATCTAATAGAGGTGTACAAGATTATGAGGGGTATAGATAAACAGGGTTAAGCTTTTTCCTAGGATGGACTTGAATAGCACGAGGGGTCACGGGCTTAGGGTGAGGGGGGTAAGGTATAACTTGGATGCTAGATGGAGTTTTTTCACACAGAGGGTGGTAGGGGTATGGAATGCGCTGCCAAGTAAAGTGGTGGAGGCAGGCACTCTGGTGTTATTTAAGAAATACTTAGATGGGCATATGAACAGAATGAGAATGGAGGGGTATAGAAAACTGATTTAAAATACGAATCATGAGCCTTGGGAGTTCCTGGGAAGTTAGATAAGTCCCCTGGGCCAGACGGGATTTACCCTAGGATTCTCTGGGAGGCAAGAGAGGCGATTGCAGAGCCTCTGGCTCTGATCTTCAGGTCGTCGTTGGTTACGGGTATAGTTCCGGAAGACTGGAGGATAGCGAATGTGGTCCCACTGTTCAAGAAGGGGAAGAGAGACCTTCCAGGGAATTATAGGCCAGTGATTCTTACTTCTGTTGTGGTCAAAGTATTGGAGAGAATTATTAGGGATAGGATTTATAGTTATTTAGAGAGGAATGAATTGATTGGGGATAGTCAGCATGGTTTTGTGAAGGGTAGGTCGTGCCTTACTAACCTCATTGAGTTTTTTGAAAAAGTGACCAAAGAGGTGGATGGTGGTAAGGCGGTTGATGTGGTATATATGGACTTTAGTAAGGCGTTTGATAAGGTGGCCCATGGAAGACTTCTGCAGAAAATGCAGATGTATGGGATAGAGGGTGATTTAGCTAATTGGGTTAGGAATTGGCTAGCAGATAGAAGACAGAGGTGGTGGTTGATGGGAGATATTCATCTTGGAGTTCGGTGACAAGTGGTGTACCTCAGGGGTCTGTTTTGGGGCCCCTGCTGTTGTAATTTTTATAAATGATCTGGATGAGGGTATTGAAGGATGGATTAGTAAATTTGCAGATGACACTAAAGTCGGTGAGTGGTAGATAGTGAAGAGGGGTGTTATAGTTTGCAGAGAGACTTGGATAAGTTGCAGAGCTGGGCCGAGAGGTGGCAAATGGAGTTTAATGTGGAAAAGTGTGAGGTAATGCACTTTGGCAGGAATAATAAATGTGTAGAGTATACAGCTAATGGTAGGATTCTTAATAGTGTTGATGAACAGAGGGATCTTGGTGTATTTGTGCATAGATCCCTGAAAGTAGGCAGTCAAGTCGATAAGGTTGTTAAGAAGGCATACGGAGTCTTAGCTTTTATTGGTAGGGGGATTGAATTTCGGAGCCGCAACGTCATGTTGCAACTGTACAAAACTCTAGTGCAGCTGCACTTGGAGTATTGTGTGTAGTTCTGGTCCCCACATTATAAGAAAGATGTGGAGGCATTGGAGAGGGTACAGAGGAGGTTTACCAGGATGTTGCCTGGTATGGAGGGCAGGTCTTATGAGGAGAGGCTGAGGGATTTGAGGTTGTTTTAGTTAGAAAGGAGGCGGCTAAGAGGAGACCTTATTGAAACATATAAGATGATTAGAGGTTTAGATAGGGTGGACAGTGATAGCCTTTTTCCTAGGATGGAGAAAGCTAGCACGAGGGGACACAGCTTTAAATTAAGGGGTGATAGTTATAGGACGGATATCAGAGGTAGGTTCTTTACCCAGAGGGTGGTTAGGGAGTGGAATGCCCTGCCTGCGGCAGTTGTAGATGCGCCAAGTTTAGTGGCGTTTAAGAGGTTAGTTGATAAGTTTATGGAAGAGAAGGGAATGGTTTAGTTTGGAGGGTCTTTGCTTTTTTTCATAATTGGTCGGTGCAACATTGAAGGCCGAAGGGCCTGTTCTGCACTGTAATGTTCTATGTTCTATGTTGTATGTGTGTAAATAGATGATGATATTGATGTACTTGTTTTTATCCTACAGGTGCTTTGGTCTGCCTTGTTGTCTAACAAAGGGCATATACGCAATGGGTTGTGAGAGGGCTGCTCTTGGATTTTTTTTCGAGAGTATCCTAGTGCTTCACGTCGTTAGTGTACGCTTGACCTGGACCATTTGATGGGCAACACGACAGCTCAGTGACTATCGCTGTGCTGTGCAGATACATGGATTTGGGCCTGTGTCTGTGGGAGTTTGCGCTTTCTCCCCGTGCTTGCGTGGGTTTTCTCCAGGTGCTCCGGTTTCCTCCCACATCCCAAAGATGTGCTCTTAGGCTAATTGGCAAAACAAATTCTCCCTAAATTATGTCAAATTTGATTTTTAATCCATAGATCTATAAACATAGACAGGGATCACGGGTAAAGGTGGGAACATTGGGGTGACAGTGCAGGCTTGTTGGGCCGAAGGGCCTGTTTCCCATGCTGTTTTGTTCTTTGTTCTTTATCTCCTTTGAAACCTTAGCAGCCTGAAAAGCGCAGAATTAATTATCACAATGGCTCAAATGATTCAGCCAAACAGAGGAGGTTGGTTATTTAAACCTCCAAAAACAGGTTGGTTTGGGTCAGTAGGAATGCTAAAATATAAAAATCTGAAACCCAAATCCAACTCGTCTTTAGTCTGTCCATGTTGGGTGAGTAGGATAGGCAATCAATCTGCTATCTGGAAGAGATTGTTTATTTAAGAATATTTAATGAATTTCCTACCTCAAATTTTATCCTTCCAGCTATAACGCTGTCTGCTCAGATCTCCTGGGTTCGGCAATCTTAGGAGCCATTTAAATCCCATCCACTGCCATGGTGAGATTTGAACCTATGTCCCTCGAGCATTAGCCTAGGCTTCAGGATTACTACTGGCCCAGGGATAGTACCACTACTGCCACTCTCTCCCCAAAAATAGGATCAGGTATGGCCATGATGCACGCCTGCTCTGAATACTGTGCCAGCACTTATTGCTTTGCTCACATAAGTCAAAATGGCCTTCTGAATGATGGAGGATGGAACTGTACTGCAACAAGGCATCAATTTCTTCAGGAGAGAAGGGGGAGAAAATTGTTTTTAAAAAAACAGAAGCTACAATATAAACTGAACTTAAAAAAAGCACAGAATACTGGAAAAAATCCTTAAAGAGAAAATAGGCCAATATTTTGTGCGCCTTGCCTTTGTTAGAACAGCCTATAATTCTGTTGAAGTGCCTGCACCTGAAATATGTACACATGTGTTAATAGTCAATGAGTTCTAAACACGTACTTAAGGTTGATGTGGAATACACAAAGCATTTCCCTGTATCAAGGGGAGAGGGTGAGGATGAAAACAAAATCTCTCCAATTCAGACTCTTGATTGTCCTTTATTCTGAAATGTGTTCCTTGCCATTGAATGGTGGATTTAACTGCAGAGTATTGACTTTAGGCTGCTTTCCTCAGAAACACAATCTGAATGGATGCGCTGACTGTAAAATACAGGATGCGGATTTTCTTTGCCAGAATGTATTTAAGTGTGAATTTTCCATCTGAAGAGAAAATGTAGACATACAAGAGCCAAGCATAAAGCTAAAATAAGCCAGAAGTTGTGATCAAATGAGTATGAGCTGGAGAGGCAGTGTTAACCTAAGTGTATGAATCACATAGATTTCTTTAGAAATGTTATAGTCGCAGACTGAGGGTTTTAATAAGGACAGATCAGTTTGAAATGACTATCACTGTTATGTAGTGCATAATGCTTGTGAAGTTTGGAGGACATTCCATTACATCAATCTAATTATTAGCCGCTTGTAATTTTGAGGCCATCACCTTTCTTTCTAATAGTGACCCTTTGTATTATCGGAGTAGATTCCAAAAGTGGACCTGGCTATACGAATGTTGGAGGTTTTCTCAATTGTGAAGGCTGTAATAAGACAATAAATAGTTAAAAGCAATCAATCTCTGTTAGGCAGAAGGAAAGGTGCCAGAAGAGAGAGTACAACCATCTCCAGTCAGCAACTCTGGCTTTAAGCTATAAATAAAAAGACAGTATCCCTTTGGCTGGCTTATGTAGGCAGTGTGAGCATTCTGTAGATTAGCTTCCTTACAAAAGCTTCTTTCAGATTTGATCAAAGAGAGTGGCAGCAGCAAATTGGTCAAGTTTTAAGAAGTGCTTTGTAGCTGGCCACATCAAATACCAAAGAAAGTAATGAACAGTTTCTCCGTGCAATTGATTTAATTGCATCAAGTAAAATGGACCAGCCATACTAATTATGTCCCAAATATTTCTAGATCGTTCTACATCTTTTCAATGCTTATTCTACCTTGACTTCAGATTGAAGGGTGTGAAATTTTGGAGTTTAGTTTTCTCAGCTGCAGTTAACAGCTGGTTGTACATTTGAATTTAGGATTTGGGGGAGACTTCATTCTGGTTGCTATATATTCGCAGTGTCAAAAGCATGTAAGATATGTTTCCTCTGAAAGTGGTTTCCAATGTATTTGTGATTAAATTCTTGCAGAATTAATTACGTTTTTCATAAAATGGCTGAGAAAGGAAATCACCTTCTCTATTTTGTGTCATCACCAAGGTGAACAAAAGGTATTTTCCTCACTTGCCTGATCTTCCAAATCCAGTTCTTAAACCTGATGTGACCAATTTTAAATACTTTTCATTGATTCATAGTCGTTTCGACTTTATGGGAACCAAATGGGTAGAAACTGGGATGTGCTGTGCTGGTTTTTCGGATGTATAATGGGCAGCAAACATACCAATCTCCCGGGCAGACATTTCGTCTTCTCTTCTTAAGGATTCCTGGTCATCAATTCTGAGTTTGTTTTTAAATTTAGGAATAGCTCTTCCTCTGGAGTCAGAAAAACATGTTGGCAGAGCTGGGGAAGGGGCTGCGAGTGTTAGGGGATCATTGGCTTCACAATCCTGAAGCACAGCCTCTCTGTTGCCTGATCTGAGATCTTTTTCATTGTCCAAATTGTCAATGGGGCATAATAGCATCTGACTTAGAACATGTAGAATCATAGAAACCATACAGTGCAGAAGCAGGCCATTCAGTGCATCAAGTCTGCATTACCTCTCCAATGGAGCATCTCATCCAGATTCTATCCCCATAAACCCACATACTTACCCTACTAATCCTCTCTAATCTTGGGTGAGGAAACGCACAAAGACGTGGGGTGGCACGATGGCACAATGGTTAGCACAACTGCCTCGCAGCGCCAGGAATTCGGGTTTGATTCCCAGCTTGGGTCACTGTCTGTCTGGAGTTTGCATGTCCTCCCTGTGTCTGAGTGGGTTTCCTCTGGTTTGCTCCGGTTTCCTCCCACAGACTGGAAGATATGCTGGTTAGGCGCATTGACCGGAATAGGCACTGGAGTGAGGTGACTAGAGGAATTTCACAGTAACTTCATTGCAGTGTTAATATAAGCCTTACCTGTGACTATTAAATAAACTTTACTTTAGAACATACAAACGACACATAGTCAATCACTCAAGGCCAGAATCGAACTTGGGTCCCCGGCATTATGAGGCAGCATAGATTCATAGGGAGAGATTTTAGTGCCTCGCTTGGGCGAGAACAGAAATTCTCACCAGTTGTCAATGGAGATTTCCATTGTTGGATCTTGCCTGCTCTGATCTTGTGGTGGGCAAGTTGGTAGAGATCTGGCCATTGAGTGCTAACCTCTGTGCCACCATGCCACCCATATGGACAAGGCCAGAAGGCTAATTTTGAGAATCGGGCTTCTATTCAGTTGCTTACACAATCCAGACTCAAAACTGAACCTAGCTGAATTTCTACTGAATCCCATTGAGTGTACTTGAGGTTGAAGGTAATCTAAATTGTAGTTGGATTCCTTGCTGGAGGCCTTGTTCCTCTTGTCTGACACAACTTAATCTTCCCATTCACTGCTGCATTTCTGCAGTTTGTTGTAAAGCAAAATTTAAACAAGGGAACTGTGAACTTAATTTGTAATATTTTATATTAGCAGAGGGGTAATTCTTCTAATATAACAACATCCTTTTGGTAATGCACAGAAATTCCATGCTCCCTGGCAGTTTATCCTTTTTAAAATTGCAGCTCATATTTCGTGAAACAGATACAATATTAAACTAGTAAAACATCAGAAGTAGTTTTATCATGACAACATTAACTCCAAGCTACAAAAGAAGTTAACGTTCATTAATAATAAAAAAATTAATACATTCTTTCATCTTTCCCTCCATTCCCATTTTATCCATTTTAAGATCAATTTGTTTAAAAATTATTTAAACGTAAAGTAAAGACAATATCTTTTTATTGTTTTTCCATATTGTTTTATAAGACTGAAATTTAAAATCTCTACTTCTTTTCTTGCTTTTTGGGATACATTTCAAAAGGGTTTCGCTGGGAGCAACATTCAAAAAAGGTTCTCAGATTGATTCTATTTTTTAAAATTCTTTCATGGGAACAGTGGCATGGTGTCACAGTGCCAGGGCCCAGGTTTCAATCCAGATTTGCGTGTGGAATTTGCATGTTCTTCCTATGTCTTTGTGGGTATCCTTCAGATGCTCCGGTTTCCTCCCACAGTCCAAAGATGTGTAGGTTAGATGGATTGACAATGCTAAAGTACCCCTTAGTGTCCTAAGATGTGTAGGTTAGGGACATTAGACGGGTAAATGTGTGAGGTTAAGGGAATGGGGCAGGAGGTTGCCTTAATTAAGATGTTCTGTCAGAGAGTCAGTGCAGGTTTGATGGGCTGAATGGCTTCCTTCTGCATTGTAGGGATTGTATGGTTCAATGTGGACATTGTTGGCTAGATCAATATTTATTGCTTATTCCTAATTGCCCTTAAGACAGTAATGAGCAAACTTCTTAATTTGCTGCAGTTCATGTGATGTGGGTGCACCCAGAGTAGAGAGAATGGGTTCCAGGATTTTAACTCAGTCACAGTGAAGAGATGGCGATATAGTTCCAAACCAGAAGAACCTGCAAATGGTGGTACTTCTATGCATCTGCTACCCTTGTCCTTCTAGATGGTAGAGGTCAGAGGTTTGGAAGGTGCTGCAGATAGAGCCTTGGTAAGTTATTGCGGTGTATTTTCTCAATAGCATCTTGTAAATCAAGTGGAAAGTATTCCATCTCTATTTAGTGTGGAATAGTGGTAATCTCTCTGTACTAGTAATCCTGAGGCCCAGGTGAATGCTCTGGAGACTCATGTTCAAATCCCACAATGGTCAAATTTAAATTCAATTAATAGAATTTAATGATTATCATCAATTATTGTAAAAACCCATCTGGTTCACTAATGTCCTCCAGAGAAGAAAATCTCTCATCTTTAACTTGTCTGCCACATTGTCACTTCAGGTCCAAAGCAGCGTGATTGAATCTTAACGAGTCTCCAAAATGGTCTAACAGGCCACACATTACAAGGCCAATTTAGGAATGGGAAACAAATGCTGGGCTTTCCATTGATGCCCACATTCCATGAAAGAATAAAGAAAATACAACACTCCTGATTTCTGTGTTGTAGAAGTCGGACAGGATCTGGGGAGTCAAGAGATAAGTTACTCACCATGGATCTCCCAGCCTTTGACCTGCTCTTGTAGCTCTAGTCTGGACTAGACTTTAAACGGCTAGTCCAGTTCAGTTGCTGGTCATTGGTAACTTTCCTAGGAAGTTGATAGTGGGAGATTCAGCAAGGTTAGTGCCATTGAATGTTAAGGGAGGAAAGTTGGATTCTCTCTTGATGGAATTGATGATTGCTGACACTTGTGTGGTATGGAGGTTACTTGCTGCCTCTCAGCCTAAGGCTGAACGTTGTTCAGGTCTTGCTGCGTATGAACACTGACAGTTTCACTACCTGAGGAGTGATGCATGGTGCTGAAAATTGTATGATAGAAACTTTGAAAATAGCAGCAGCAGTAGACCATTCAACTCTTTGAGCCTGCTCCGCCATTAACTATGATTATGGCTGATCATCAAATTCAATATCCCGATTTTGCCTTCCCCATATCCCTTGATCCCTTTAGCCCCAAGAGCTACAGAAATGTAGAATGATCAGTGAAGCTCTGACTTTTTGATAGAAGGAAGGTCATTGATGAAGCAGTTGAAGGTGTTTGGGTCAAGGACACTACCCTAAAGAAAAGGCGTGGTGATATTTGTGCAGCTAATTTATTGCTAATGAATGATGCTGCATTGTTAAATGAGGGATTTTAAGTGCTATAGATTGGCAAGGATTGCCATGGCACTAATTATTGTGTGGCAGATCTCAGTAGTTTACTCCACCAAAACAAGATAAAAACACAGAAGCAATTGGAAATAGCCTAAAACCCAAGGCCACTAGACATCATGGGTCACAGTCTGTATGGAGTTTGCACTAAAGTTGTGCCGGTATTTCTGGTGTAATTCACCTGCAGTCAGCTAAACTAACACAAAAGATTGAGGAATTTCAGGTACAAAAGACGTCCAGTGAAAATCAAGTTTCTGTGATCTTTTGTGCTCCTTTCAACAAGCATTGCATTAAGAATTGGCACTGTTCACACCATAGTCCTAGTCTCTCCAGATCAGATTAATCATCATTAGAAGTTTCTGCACTGTGCCTATTTGCATACTTTTGAGGGGGCTCCAAAAATTTAACTTGTTATAGTGGTGTTGTGATACCACAGAATCCCTATAGTGCAGAAGGGAGCCATTCAGCCCATTGAGTTTGCACTGACTCTCCAACAGAGCCCTATTCCCAGAACCCCATTATTTATCCCACTAATCTCCCTAACATACATATCTTGGAACACTAAGGGATAATTTAACATAGCCAATCTACCTAATCTTTTCTTTATTCATTTGTGGGACATGGGCTTTACTGGCTATGATGTGGAGATGCTGGCATTGGACTGGGGTAAGCACAGTAAGAAATCTCATAACACTAGATTAAAGTCCAACAGATCTATTTTGCAGCACTAGCTTTTGGAGCTCCAAGTGTCTTCTTCAGGTGAGTTCAAGTGGCTGGCCAGTCTTGATTTCCCACTTCTAGGTGCCTGAAGGCAGTTAACAGTCAATCACATTGCCGTGGCTCTGGGGTCATACGTAGACCGGACCAGGTAAGATCGGCAGGTTTCCTTTCCTAAAGTGAACCAGACAGAGTGTTCTGACAATCGACAATGGTTTCATGGTCATCAGTAGATTATTGAATTCAAATTCCACCATCTCCCGTGGTGGAATTTGAACCCATGTGCCCAGAATATTAGCTGAGTTTCTGGATTAATAGTTCAGTGATAACACTACTAGACCATTATCTCCCTAATCTGCACATTGTTGGACTGTGGGAGGAAACTGGAGCACCTGGAGGATATGCAAACAGAGTGTGCAGTCTCTACATTGATAGTTACCCAAGACTGAAATTGAACCCTGCTCTTTGGCGCTGTGAGACAGCAGTGCTAACCACTATGCCATTGTGCCACTCAGTTGGTAAAGACTTTTATAGGCATATTCTCAGAGCATTTAAATATTATTTTAATTTACAGAGAAATGGGTTACAGTACACTGATGAATGGTTGTGCATAGTTTTCATGTTCGCTCGTGTCAGTAATGGCTCAGTTAGCAGCATTCGTCTCTCTGAGGCAGTGGGTACAAGGTTGACATTCCAGTGCACCATCTAAGGAGTAGAAGTGCCATCTATCAGGTATGATGTTAACCTAAAGTTCCCACCTGCCCTCTCAAGAGATTGTGAAAAGATCTCTTAGCACTACTTTAGTGGGGAAACATTCGGAGAGCAATGATTATTTATGGTTAACATTGCTGCCCCACAATGCCAGGGATCCAGATTCAACTCTGGCCTCAGGTCACTGTCTGTGTGGAGTTTGCATGTTCTCCCCACATCTGTGTGGGTTTCCTCTGGGAGCTCCAGTTTCCTTCCACAGTCCAAAGATGTGTGGGTTAGGCACATTAATAGGCAATTTAGCATGGCCAATGTCAAAAGGGGAATGGCAGGGTAAATATCTGGGGTCACAGAGATAGGGCCTGTGTGGGATTGTTGATGGTGTAGGCCTGATGGGCTGAATGGCCTCCTTCTGCACTGTAGGGGTTCTATGATTCTATTCCATGATTCTACTTCGAAGAAAAGAAAAATTTCTGGTGTTCAGAACTATGTGGTTGACTCTCAGTTGTACTCAGGCAACTAGGGATGAGCAATAAATGCTGGCCAGCCAGTGACGTCCATATCCCACAAATAAATAGAATAAAATGCAGAATAACACATTTACAAGTCTCGGAAACATACCAGGAATTTGCGCATTCATCTATTTTAGTTATGGTAATACTTGCTAGAGGCTGATATACATTTTTGGAATACTAGTTAAGGCTGTTCTTGTTATAGAACATAGAACATAGAACATAGAACAATACAGCACAGAACAGGCCCTTCGGCCTTCGATGTTGTGCCGACCAAAATAAAAAGCAATGCCCCTCCTAACTAAACCATTCCCTTCTCTTCCATATACTTATCAACTAACCTCTTAAACGCCACCAAACTTGGCGCATCTACAACAGCTGCAGGCAGGGCATTCCACTCCCTAATCACTCTTTGAGTAAAGAACCTACCTCTGATATCCGTCCTATAACTCATACCCCTTAATTTAAAGCTGTGTCCCCTCGTGCTAGCTTTCTCCATCCTAGGAAAAAGGCTATCACTGTCCACCCTATCTAAACCTCTAATCATCTTATATGCTTCAATAAGATCCCCTCTTAGCCGCCTCCTTTCTAACGAAAACAACCTCAAATCCTTCAACCTCTCTTCATAGGACCTGCCCTCCATACCAGGCAACATCCTGGTAAACCTCCTCTGTACCCTCTCCAATGCCTCCACATCTTTCTTATAATGTGGCGACCAGAACTGCACACAATACTCCAAGTGCGGCCGCACTAGAGTTTTGTACAGCTGCAACATGATGCTGCGGCTCCTAAATTCAATCCCCCTACCAATAAAAGCTAAGACTCCATAAGCCTTCTTAACAACTTTATCCACTTGACTGCCTACTTTCAGGGATCTATTGACACATACACCAAGATCCTTCTGTTCCTCAACACTATTAAGAGCCCTACCATTAGCCCTATACTCTACACATTTATTGTTCCTGCCAAAGTGTTGTAATAGAATTATTTCTGGTTGCTGTATTCTGATTTGGCACCAATATCATCACTCTGTCATGCCAACTGATGTTTGTACTTGATAGGATTTTAATTTTGGGCAAATGCTAACAATTTCTGCTGCATTCCATGTGCCATCAGTCATAGATTATAAACTCTTGGATGTTTGTGGTCTATGCCGGTCAACAAAGCCCTGATCGCACTAATCACAGTTTCCAATGTCTGTTCATAGTCCTGAAAGTTACGGCAGCACAAGGCATATCTGAATTTTTATCAAATGTTACAAAAGTTTCTGTCTCAACTTTCCTTTCAGTTCCAGATTTCCAACATCCTCCGAGTAAAAGCACTTCTTCTCAACTCCCCTCTTTATCTTCTGTCTCTTATTTTGAATCCATGCTTTCTGGTTGGCCTGTCTGCCAATGGGGAATGTGCCTTACAATTAAGGTAGGGACCAGATCAGAAACTTCAAGCTATACTGTGAAACTAGTCGAGACGCCATCCTTTTTGGACTTTGGCAGTATGATAGCATAAGGTGTTTCGTTGCAGGTATGATGCGCTTAGCCCACTAAGAAGCTTTTATTACAACAAAATTTATTTAGTTAGAATATAAAAAAAAGAATTAGCATAACTTTTACAATTAAAATGCTTAAATATGGCAAACTACAATTTTTAATAGCTACCCATCTCTATAGTTCCAATTTAAGTAATATCTCCATTGACATAATTCCTACTTCACAATCAAATAGCACCAAAATCAGACATGCTCCCATGAACACTAGATTCCCAGCCTTTAAATCCTTTTGGACAGATATAGAAAGACACCCACCTTCTGACTCCCATACACCAATTTCCAGAGAAGGTTATATTCTCAAACAGCAGAACTTCAGATAAATAAACGTAGTTTCTGGCAGATTCTGGTCTCTAGACTTCAAAGAGACACAAAGCTATTTCTGCTCTTTATAAATCCCAAATAGCAACTGAGTTGATTTTCTCTCTATGAGCTTAACTACCAATCAATCTAATCAAGCTGCGCTCTGAAAAACCCTAGGGTAAAACACTAAAAATAACAACACTCAGATTAACACAAATATTTTAGCAATTAGCAATTAAGATCAATTATGCCGATGCTGTAACAACAGGACTGCCAGATCCAGGCAAAAACTCGCCAATAAAATAAACTGCTATAACAGATTCTGCACTAGGAACATGATCCAAATGCCTTTCTTAAAGGCACAGTATCATCACACTATCTACCCTATCCATCAGTCAGGCATTCTCAAATTTCTGTCCCATGTTCAGGTAGGGTAATTCTTTACCCTCACAGTGGTAATGGGCGTCTTTCACCTTTTTCTGTTTTTTGATCAATGCATTACATTCTCCAAGGATTATCTCAAATAGTAATTCTGCAGAATGATGAAATGTGTCTAACCTTCAAATAAAGAACGCACATTATTCCTTCACTAATCCTTCCGTACCTCAAAGAAAAACAATGACATTCAAAAATACTTAATTGGCTCTGAAATAATGTGACGTAACATAAAAGGTACCTTATAAATGCAGGTCTTTTTTATTTTCAGTTATTTAAAATTGGTTGACCATACGTGGTGAACTAGAATCCCTACAGTATAGAAGAGTCTGCATTGACCACAATCCCACTCAGGCTCTACCTCCAAGTCCCTACAGATTTTACCCACTAATCTACGCATTTCAGGACACTAGGGAGCAATTCTAGCATGGTCAATCAACCTAATCTGCACATCCTTGGACTGTGGAAGGAAATCAGAGAAAACCTACACAAACACAATGAGAATGTACAAACTCCACACAGACAGTGGCCCAAGCTGAGAATCAAACCGAAGTCCCCGGAGCTGCGAAGCAACAGTGCTAACCATTGTGTCCCATGCCGCCCTATTCTATAATAATACCATTTCCGCTGTATTAATAAAACTGCACCAAGTTACCATTCTTAAATGTGTCAAGGATTATTTTTGATTGCAATTTCTTAAAAAGTAATTCCGAAACCCTTTTGATTACATTAGTTCACAGATTTACAGTGAAATGCAAACAAGTTAAAATAAAAAACTGACCAGTTTATGCAGTTTGACCATTTGGATTATTAATCACACCCAAAGCAGAAAGATTTGACAAATACATATTGTACAGATAATTAGGTGATATTTGAAGTCACTAAGAAATTACAAACTGAATGTTTAACACTGAAAATCATTCAATGGAAGCAGTAAATCAAAATCTAATTTTCTTTTAGTAAGAAATTGATGCTTTACTGATCCCAGATTTATAAGCTAGAATATGTTCACTTTTTTAAGGCTAATTTCACATCAGTTTTTCATTTTAACGGTGATTAATTCTCTACTCTTATCATGGATTGAATTGCAGCCACACTTACATTGTCTGTTTAATTTATGACGTATTTTAACAGAAGAGGAAGTCAAGAACATCTAACAATAACAGTGTAGGTTTGGGATTTTGAACTTTTCAGTTTTATGTTACGATAAACCGTTTGATGTCAGGATTTAGAAAGCTCGCCATTACCGTTGGGATTCACTATAAAGGGGAATGAAGGGTATTTTACTGAACTGACACTTAATCCTGAGTGTAATCAAGGAGGTTGCTTGTACGCTTAATAATCCTTTCATTCTACTTTTGTCTTATGCTTTCAAACCACGGATTGAAGGTATAATGGAAGTGGATAGTTTGTACCAAATCTCCTCTTCAAATGACACTCTCATGAAGACAGCGGGATCTCACATCCAACAACAAGTTCTCTTCCCTTTGCCAAGAAAATCAACCAGCACCAAGACTTCGTAAATGCCCTAGTCCTCAGTTGCACCTTTCTCTGGATTCATTCCATTACCTCTCCTCTCTCTGCAGTTCACCTTATCAGTGGCACCTGCACCCTAACCTTTTAACACTATTCACGCTAAACTGCAGACTATCAAACCCATTCCAGAATGGACCCCATTTCAGCTGATATTTTAAAAGGATTCCTCTCCTTTGATTTTGTCCAGTCCCTTTCAAATCTGCTGTCTTCACCTCTTTCTCAAAAAACTTACCCCTCAATCACTGTTGTTGCAAACTATCACTTCATTGACAATTTTCCTTTCCTTTTCCAATGTCCTCAAATAAGTTTTCACCTCTCAATTCAGTGTCCATCCTTCTGATAACTCTAAACGTCTCCTATCAGGTATGGCACAGCGCAGTGGCACAGTGTAGACAATACTGCTCCACAGCGCCAGGGATCCAGGTTCAATTTCAGCCTCGAGTGACTGGCTGTGTAGGGTTTGAATATTCTCCCCGTGTCTGCATGGGTTTCCTCCGGGTGCTCTGGTTTCCACCCACAGTCCAAAGATAGGTTAGGTTGATTGGCCATGTTCAATTGCTCCTTAGTATCAGAGAGCCTAGTAAGGTTATGGTCATAAGGCCTGGGCGGGATAGTTGTCAGTGCAGGCTTAATGGGCTGAACGGTCTCCTTCTGCACTGTAGGTTTCTATGATTCTATGAGATTACAATCCCTCCCTCAATACCAAAGAAACCTTAGTCACAGTCTCGAACAGCATCCTACATGACAGTTATCATGCTGCAGTGTCCCTCCTGACCTTCTGAACCTTTGTGCAGCCTTTTATACTGTTGGCTGCACCATTTTCCTTTATTACCTCTCTGCTGTTATCGAGCTGAGTGGGACTGCACTCACTCAGGTATACTCTCACCTATCCAGCAGTTGTCAGAGAATTTTCTGGAATCATTTATTGTTACATACACGCACCACTATAGTTACAATTCCTGAAGGATTTATCCTTGGATTCCCTCCAATTTCTTATTTACATGCTGCCCTCTGGCAACATCATCTGAAGGCCTAATGCCAGCTTTCAAATATAAGCTGCAGTACGGTGGCATAGTGGTTAACATTGCTGCCTCACAGCACCAGGGACCTGGGTTCAATTCCTGGTTTGGGTCACTGTCTGTGCAGAATCTGCACGTTCTCCCATGTCTGCGTGCGTTTCCTCTGGTTTTTTTCCCACAGTCTGAAAGACGTGCTGGTTAGATGCACTGGCCATGCTAAATTCTCTCTCAATGTAACTGAACAGATGCTGGAGTTTGGCAACTAGGGATTTTGACAGTGACTTCATTGCAGTGTTAATGTAAGCCTATGTGTATCACTAATAAGTAAACTTAAAACTAAAACTAAAGCTGTTCGCACCTTGCTGTACCTCACCACCACCTCCCCTGACCCTTTCATTGGATTTGTGTTTGTTCATTCTGCTTATTTGACATCCAGTGTTGGCTGAGCTGCTGATTTAACATTGGAAATATTAAAGTCAATGCCTTTGACCCCCATCATAAATCCTGTTCTTCTGCAACTCACTGGCAATTGTTTCAAACTGAACCAGACTGATTGCAACCTCATCATTCCATTTGACCCTGAGCTGAACAATAAATTCCATGATCCCCTCCACCGCAAAGACTGGCTACTTCCTCTTCCTTAACATTGTCCATCTCTCTCCCTGTTTCAGCCCATCTGCTGCTCAATGCTGTTATTATCTTCAGTCTCCACTTGGATTGACATCCCATCTTCCATCCTCCATGAAGACGAATTCATTCAAAGCTGTGTTTCCCGTCTCCTCATTTGTACCAAGCCTTGTATACCCGTCACCCCCCCACCTCATGCACACTGACCAGCATTCACTCTTGGCCTCAGCTCTGAAATGCTCATTTTCACCTTCAAATGCCTAACCCACTCCATATTTCAGTAACCTCCTCCAGCCACAGCCTGCAGTCACAGGGTGATATGGGCACAGAGTATATTTCAAGGCTGAAGGATAAAAATGCTGCTTGAGACATGCAGGCACTTGGTCAGCGAGTATTAAGTGCGCTAAAAAGCAACCACCATATTGGCATTTAAGTAAGTCCATCAGCCCTGTTTTAATGTTGTTGGCACCTCTTTATTGTGGATTTAGGAAAATTAAAACCAACCTCAATGATCTGGAAGTGAGACAGTTTTCATTCAGGACAAGAATTTACTATTTTTATTGGGAGTGGAAATTCTATATAAAAACACCTCCTTCTTGTTTGCCTTTGACCAACAAAACAATGGAAGATTTGGAAGGCACGAGTGTGCTGGCATGTCCCTTGAATAACATTCAAAATTCAACAGAGTACCCTCCCCCTTTGAAATTTGTAAACAAGTTAATGTAGAGACAGGCTGGCTGCTGGAGGTGACGGTCATTGTTTTGGCATAGGAAGAATTTTGCTAAAAACAAGCTGGGTGACTCATTCACAGTCTAATGAAATTACCACATTGTCTCTGAAATACTGACCACATTTAGTTTTAAGTTTGTTTATTAGAGTTGCAAGTAAGCTTAGATTAACACTGTAATGAAGTTGCTGTGAAAATGTCCTAGTCGCCACACTCCGCCACCTGTTCAAGTACACTGAGGGAGAATTCAGCATGGCCAATACACCTATCCAGCACGTCCTTCACACTGTGGGAGGAAACGGGAGTACCCAGAGGAAACCCACACAGACATAGAGAGAATGTGCAGACTCCGTACAGACAGTGAATCAAGCCAGGAAACGAATTTGGGTCTCTGGCGCTGTAAGGCGGCAGTGCTAACCACTGTGCCACCTTTACAGGCCCATTCCTTCCATACAGAATCCCGGTATACAGACATTGTATGCTATATATACGCATTGGGACAATACAGAAGTCCTAACACACGGATGTGTGCATTTCCGGTTGTTTTTTTATATAGCAATTTGAGGATTTTCTGCCTCAAAGAAACATGACAGGACCTTCACTTACTTGCCCCAGTGATAGGTGAATATTTATGCCAACTTATTACACACAATTTTGCTGTTCTAGCCACAGCGAGTAAAGGCTGCAGATATTCTTTAGGTGGGTTAAGTTTCTTGTGAATGTGTTTAAAAGATGTTTAAAAAATATGTAATGCACAGAAAGTGAAAGAAAGATATATCTTATTTTTAACAACTTTGTTATGATATATTGATAATTCCATTAAAAAGTACTTTCATATAAAACAAAATGGGTTTGAAGTGTCTGTAATAACTTTTAGCTGAAGTTCTTTTGGATTTTGCTATACATTTTAAGCACTGTTGTTTATCTCAGTTTTAATAATCTCCCTGATGCAATATTGATCCTCAGAGTCTCTTAAGGTAGAGGATGAAATGATTTACATTTTCAAAGGGAAATATGCCACATGGCTATTTCAACTGCTTTGTGAAAGCATATTCTTTAAGATGACATACACAAGTTTCCTATAAGCCAATGTGATATCTCTCTGAGAGGTATTGTAGACTCTAGTGTAGATTGGAAATCTGGAGGCGTGTTCCACCACCTCGGATACATCACACTTTTAGCTTGGCTTCTTAAAATCATTCAAGTTCTTTGAGACTTTGATGTGGGCACAGAAATGTTGAGAGAAGAGTTAGACTATATGTAAAGTGTACAATTAATATGTTAAAATCTCCTATTTCCTTACCCTACGCTCCCCTTCATTCCTCTTCTCTCCCTTCCCCCCCTCTCCTTAAAAACTGATCTCATCGAGTCCCTGAGTTGCTGGCAAGGTGGGTGAATCAGATGGTACCCCACCAGCGAAGGCTGGGAATCAGATCATCATATTTAAGTGAGCATTTAAATATACAGAGTCTTTTTGAGGCTGGATCTTCCTTATTGGGATTTTCAAGGGCAGCGAGGATCCAGTGAGAAACACTACTGGTTGCCACAAATGGAGACCTGGCATGATGACCAGGCTGGGATGGTAATTGGGGGATGGAGCCCATTAAAACCCTTGGTGGTCAGAAGCATATTTGGGCATAGCCCAAATGGCATTGCCAGCCTGGAACCTAGCAGTGCCCATCTGGCACTCTCATGTAGCTCCCTGACATTGCCAGATGGACACTGTCAGATAGGCACTGCCAGGGTGCCAGAAGCAGTGCTAAGAGGGCTAAGGCATGAGGGGATGGAGCCTGGGAGGGGGTCATGAAGTGGGCACGAAGGGAGAACCATGAAGGTTGAGTCACAAAGGGGGACATGAAGGAGGGAATGAAGGGTCACGAAGGAGGATCCTTTGAGAAAGCCCCAATGCCCTAATGCCAGTCATCTTTGTTGGGTGGGGGGTGGTGTTGGAAAATCCCTTCAATGAGGAAAGGGCGAGGGGACGCTTGATATTTGTGGCAAGAGGGAGGGGAGTCCTCAATTTCAACTTGAGCTCTTTAAAGAGAATACTTGATGTCTGTGAAGCCTGGGTTGCTAGTTTGTTTAGGCCCTGCTCTCTCAGAACTGGTGCAAACTCACCACTCTCCCAACAAATGACTAATTGTGGAAAAATTGTTATCACACTGGTTTTCTCACTCGAGTGACACTTATATGATTTTATGGGAAAATTCTACCCTATATGGTGGAAAAGTTGACCATTGCTGTCAGTAACATCAACATTGCTTTTCCCACGCGACATTGGCCTTTGCAGATATCAGAGATAATCCCGGTCCAAATCTTGCCTTTGTTCTATTTGGTCTCTTGTTTAAAGTTTATTAGTCCCACCAATAGCGCATACAACTGAAAACAAGCACCAGTAAGAGACCACAGTGAGGGGCTCCACCTATTGTTTCACTTTCAGTTAATGCATTGCTGCTTCAAGAGATCTTGTTCTTTTTCGCACATCCTCTGCAGCGGATGATTCATGATCTATTGATGTGAACTAATGCAAGAACAGATTTTTTTTAGAAACGTATTTCTCCCAAATGGTGAAAAAGAATTATTGCTTTTAAAGCAGGCAACTTTGAAATGCTGTTGACTGGTACATTCTAGATTCTAGCTCCCTTTTCTGCTATGTAAAGGTGAGTCTACGGACAAATTACCTTCAGCATATTTCAGGCACGAGACCAGAGATCAACTTAAATCATAGAATCCATACAGCGCAGGAGGAGGCCATTCAGCCTATCAAGTCTGCACCAATCACAATCCCACCCAGGCCCCATTCTCATAACCCCACATAATTACCCTGCTAATTCCCTTGACACTAGGGTCAATTTAACATGGCCAATCAACCTAACCCATACATCTTTAGAATGTAGGAGGAAATCACAGCACTCAAATGAAACCCACACATACACGGGGAGAATGTACAAACTCCACACAGACGGTGAACTGAAGCTTGGAATTGAACCTGGATCCCTGGCGCTGTGAGGCAGCAGTGCTAACCACAGTGCCATCGTGCTGCCCTATGTAATTGCAGTGTAATGTCTATACGGTAGACAAATTATCGACAAATAAATTGACACAGGCAAAATAAATATGAGCCCAAGTCTATGCGTAAAAAGAGAATCAGAGTTGGAAGATGGAAAATTGGAACTATTTTATGACTGGATTGTCCCTCTGAGAGCAGGAAATAGGAGTTGGAATTGTTTCCAGTTCCTGAACCCACCCCCAGGGAATAAACAGTACTCATTAGAATTTTCACAAAGGTGTCCCTTTAATTGGCAAAGTGAGAGATTCCCTACCCAATTAAAAACAAAGAACAATATAGTATAGGAACAAGCCTTTCAGCTCACTAAGGCTACGCCAATATATAGTTTCTATGCTTCCATTCACCTCCCTTTCATGTGTCTATGAAGATACTCCTTGAACATTGCTAACGTGCCTGCTTCCACCAACTCCACTGGTAACTATCACTCTCTTTGTGAACAACTTTCCCTGCACATCTCCCCTGAACTTACCATCTCTCACCTTAAACCTGTGCTCTCTTGTAGTTTACTCTTCCACCTTGGGAAAAAGCTTCTGACCATCCATCCTATTTATGCCTCTCATAATTTTGTAGACTTTTATACAAACAGTGGATAGTTTCTCATGGTGAGGCCTTTCAGTTTGGGAGGGCCAGCAAGCTGTAATAGCAATGACGTAATATGGACGCGTCATTTCACAAACTTCTCTAGAAGGAAAGCTTTTGCAGCGAGGCCAGCTCTACTGGGGAGCAGAGGAGCTCTTTTATCTGACAGGGTGTTCCCACACCAAGGCAGACAGGAAGTGTCCCTGGCCTGCCTGAAGCGCTGACTTCCCAGTCGGCTGCTGGGTGCTCTCCTCAAGGTATTTAAACTGTCCCCCTCTGTTATAGGAAACTGGGGAGATGAGGGAACTGGAAAATCTCTGTTGGCCTCCTTTGTATAGGCTTAACAAGACTCTTAATAAACCTGTCACAGAGGCGGGGTTGTCTTACCAGGCCTGAACCTGCTTCCTCTAAAATGGCTGGCACTTGGGAGGGCATTGAGGGAACAGTGCCCTTGCTGAGGCCGACATTTCTGAGTCCCATCTGTCTCCATTTCCACCATCAGCCAGGCCCAGGAATACTGTAGAGTAATGGGTCAATAGAATAGAATGCTGATGAGTGATATCAACAATGATGTATCAGTGGCATCAAGAAGTCATGTCTTAAATTTTCTCTCTCTCTCAATGATGGAAGACTGTACTCATGAGAGACATACCTATTCTTAACCAGTCTTACACATCATGTTAATAAAGCAGTTTTAAGCAAGTACCAGATTAAGATTACCATTTGTCTGGGGAAGTCAGGTCCTTACCAGCCAAAAACTATACCAAGAGTGTACTACTGATCAGGGTGACAGTATGAAGCATGGTAGAAGTGATGGTAACACCAATCTAGCCAGAGATGTAACCACAGCACGACGGTGAAGATAAACTTGCAAGTACAACTCAGTGGAAGGAGGAGAGAAACAGGAGAGAATTAATGATTTTAGTTCCCAGGAGCAGTACTTGGGCAGTCCATACTCTACCCGGCTGAATGTCTTGAGGGCCTGCAGAGAGGCCAGAAGAGGTGCCTCCTCTAATATCAAGTGGCACTGACCTTCATGTTAAGGCTCAAAAGCATCAAGTCAGTTCCTTTATGCTGTGAGTCCAACAGCAGATAACGTCCTCCTGAGGCAGGCGGTGGAGAAGTTCACTATGGACTTGGATGCCATACTTAAAGACTTTGACATGTATTTTAACCCAAAGTGAGATCTGGTGGTAGAGTGAGCCTGTTTACTTGTCCCAACAACCGGGGCACCTATTGCGCCTACCTGGTATTTGTGGACAGGGGGCACTGAAGGGCAAGCTCATCTGCGACTATATAGTCATTGGCATAGGTGAAAAATCTTTGACATTCTACAGATTGAGGTTGCTCGATGTTGACCTTCCTTTAAATCAAATGATTCAATAAGTAATGGAGGTCAAATTCAAAAAACAAAATGGACTATGACTTGTTGTGAATCCAAGGCTCTTATGATTCTGTTAACTGGATATGCCCCATAGGCAATGGCCCTCAGGAGTCAGCTGTGTTTCTTGTGGCTGAACAGCACTCAAATCACTATCCTACCAAATCTGCCAATGCAATGCCACAGCTACCACTGCTTAACCATGAAGAGTCTTCCAGGAGAATGACTTGCTTGAGTTCACAGGGGATGGCACTGCCAAAGATTTAATAGCTCCTATTTTCAGGGGCAACAATCAATTGATGCCAACACCTCAATCCCAGCTGAAAATCTTCTTCCCACTAGAAATACTCTTCAACCTATAGGCCAAAACAGAATCTTCAGAGCTTTGAAAGTTTCAGAAGCTTGTACTGGAAACTTATCCCACAGGAAAATTGCCTATAAAAAATTAATCTGCATATCATCTTAGAAATTTGTCCCATTTTATGGAAATGGTGCTGTCCTGTCTTCGTATTCTCAAGAATTCTTCTCACAGTGGAGCAGACTGAGTCAGAGGAATGATGGTAATGCCTGTAGACAGAGAATATTCTTTCTAAAACACCATTAGGAAATCATATCATCTTCATTTCTTGAAATGCTTACAGAAAATCTTTTGTTTTTCCTTTTGTTCAGATGCGATGATATCTCAGATCTTTGTCCTCAATGGAGCAGTGAATGATATGGCTGTGAGAGTCTTCATTGGAGATGAAGATCTCAAGTCTTTCCCAGTGTCCTTTGAGGGAATGGAACATTCCTGAAAAGGCTCTAATTTCTTCTTTTCTAGCATAAGAGTATCCAAAGATTGATGTTCTTCCGTCATCTCTCTTGCATTAGTCTTTTTTTGTCCTTGCAGCCTAACAGTCCTGAAATCTACATTCCAACTACCAACAATGCTGCAAAGTTGCCGTTCCATTCCACTCATGCCTCCAGGGGAAACAGGAACATACTCATGCTTCCAAGACATCTTCCCAATGAGCCAAGAATACCAAGGGAGACTGAATTCCTCACAACAGTGACTTGGGGACGGGATGGGATGGGACAGTGAGCCGGGGTGGGGGGTGGTGGCAGGAAAGTAGGGGCTGGGTAAAATCTGTAATTGCAAAAGGGAGCTACAGATGTAAAAAGTTAAACATAGAACTGAATAACGTAAGCCAGCATGGTGGGTGGAACACACATCTGGAAGTAGACGGCCTTCTGACTCCTTGTTCCACAGTCCAAGTATGCCATATAAAATGGCAATTAGGCAAATTGAGACCGGAGGGCAGGTTTCCCGACACAGGGGCCCAGAGGCAGTGAAGGATTCGCCCCAGTCAGTGCTGGAGGACAGGATGTCTGGTGTCTGAGGTTGTTGGTCATGACCTGGAAGGAGGTCACAGTCAGCCACTTAAAGGACCACCTCACATAGAGCATTAAATGGTGATTCAGGAAATGTGTTCATTCAATACAGATCTGCAACATTTTAACGGGCACTGTTTGCAGGATTTTCAGGTAACTGTCAATCTGTTTAGTCTTTCTCTGAAATGTCCATAGTGTAAGTCATTTTTTTCAACAACTGATTTCAGGTTATAGAATCATAGGGATTTATAGCATGGAAACAGGTCCTTCGGCCTAACTTGTCCATGCCATCCTTCCTTTTTTAAAACCTAAGCTAATCCCAATTGGCCCATATCCTTCTATATCCATCGTACCCATGTCACTATTTTGTCTTTTAAAAAGGACCATCTTCTGTGTAAAAAAATTGCCCCCCTCTGCACACTTTTGCATCTCTCCCCTCTCACCTTAAACCTATGCATTTTAGTTTTAGACTCCCCTACTTTTGGAAAAAGATACTGACTATCTAGCTGATCTGTGCCCCTCGTTATCTTATAGACCTCTATAAGAATACCCCTCAGCCTCCTATGTTCCAGGGAAAAAAGTCCCAGTCTACTCAAGCCTTCCCTTATAACTCAATCCATCAAGTCTTGGAAGCATCCTAGTAAGTCTTTTCTGCACTCTTTCTAGTTTAATAATATCCTTTCTATAATAGGATGACTAGAATTGAACACAGTATTCCAAGTGTGGCTTTACCAATGTCATGCATAACTTCAACAATATGGCCCAACTCCTGTATTCAATGTTCTGACAGATGAAACCAAACATGCCGAATGCCTTCTTCACCATTCTGTCCATCTGTGACTCCACTTTCATGGAGCTATGAACATGTATCTCTAGATCTCTTTGTTCTGTAACTCTTCCTAATGTCTTACCATTAACTGAATAAGTCCTGTCCTGGTTCAATTTACCAAAGTGCATCACCTTCTGTTTGTCTAAATTAAACTCCATCTGCCATTTGTCAGCCCACCGGCCAATTGATTAAAATCCTGTTGCAATTGAAGGTAACTTTCTTCATTGTCCACTGTGCCACCAATCTTAGTGTCATCTGCAAACTTATTAACCATGCTTCCCGTATTCTCAGCCAAGCCATTAATATAACAAAGGACCCTAGCACTGATCGCTGAGGCATACCGCTGGTCATAAGCCTCTAGTTTGAAAAACAACTTTCAACAACCATCCTTGTATCCATTTAGATACCTCACCCTGGATCCCATGAGGTTTAACCTAATGCAACAACCTACCATGCGGTACCTTGTCAAAGCTGATTTCAGTTTGATCATAAATATTTTTTCCAGATTGCTATACGGAAAGCCTATCTAGTTACAATTTTCTTTTCTCCATAAATGGGTAAGGCAAGTGAGTGAGAATGGAGGCAGGGTAGAAGAGCCAACCCATCTCTGGGATTTGATGATGAAACTCTGCGTGCTCTCTTCTGGGCTGTGTCCAGAGTCAGGAGTAACTAGTGCCTGCAAGAAGCTCCCTTGGTCAGTTGGGCAGCCTGAGGGAAAGTCAATACAAGCAATGGGCTGGTATGTCGCCCTTGAAAGCAATGCCAGAAGAAACTCAATGATCTCCTGAGATTGGCCAGATAGAGGATTCTTTCTGCTTGGAAAGGAAACCAGAACTAGAGGGCACAGCCTCAAAATAAGGTGGGGGCAGATTAGAACAGAATTGAGGAGAAACTTCTTCTCTCAGAGGGTGGTGAATCTCTGGAATTCTCTGCCCGTTGAAGTGGTGGAGGCTATCTCATTGAATATGCTTAAGTCATGGGTAGGTAGATTTTTGATAGAGTTAGGCACTGAGCCAACTCTCAGGGCTTCATGGGAAACCAGCAGGGAGCCAATCAGTCCTTGTGGTGAAGGCTGAGCAACTACTGGAATTTCTCTAGGCATTTCTGATGGGAGGGGGGCAGCCTTTCCTTCGTCCCTCTCCCACTGGCACAGTCAGCCTCCATTGCTGCTGTGAATCCACAGGAGTTTTCTCATGGGGCAGGGAGCACAAGGCTTCTTTCCATCCAGGGCATCAGGGCTGCTAAACAGCTCTGGCAGTTGTGAGTTACACAGTATGAACGAGTTGAGGCTGCTAGCCAGGTAAATGTCTGAAACATGGCAATTGTTGGAAACTCTTTGGATTTTATTGAGTTCACTCGCTGGTCCATTGTCAGAAAAATTTAATTCCCTGTCCATCTAAAAATAGCATTGGTGGAGACCTTGATGCAATGGTGTACAGCAGGCTGCGTTATTCCACTGAAGTCTCCATATGCTGCCTGTGACCTTTACAGCTACAGGCATTGGGTGACTCCAGTGCAGTTGAACAAGTTCTCCCCTGCCAGCATGTCACAGAATGATGTGACTATGGTTCTTGAGAGTCAGAGTGTCTTCTTTTATCGTGTTTTGGACATCTGCAGATAGCTTGGTATCTGTCTCCATACTTGAGGGCTGGATGGGGGTCGGTGGGAGTTAAGCTGCATAACTCCTTCTGTGCCTCTGTTGGAATTCGCGATGGCTACACCAGCGGCTGGGTTCAGCATAGCTCAGCCAACCTCATGCACCATCTAGTGCATCGTGATTTCTCGATGTGACTTTCTTCCTCACCTCCCCTTCTCCTCATTGTAGGTTGCCTCTCCCACAGAGACAACTGTCCCCACGTTTGGCCCAGTTAGCAGTCTAAGATGATGGTCAGAGTCTAAATGGACCTCTCTGCAGGAAGAACAAGGTCCCTGAAAGAAGAAAGGTTTGAAATGCAAATGCTGCTTCTTGTACGAAGCACTTCCAGCCGTCACAAAGCTCTGAGCAACTGAACTGAAACTCAAACTCAGCTGGAGCCTTTAAACCCATCCGAAAAAAAACCTGATTTAAAAACATGAGACCCACTTTGTGTGTAATGCAGTCTGCAAGTATTTTATTGCTCACATGGCATTTTATTGGATTTGACTGGCAGATTAATGAATTTAACTACACTGTTTCATGCAATTTGAGTAACATGGGTGAGCTTCTGATGTCTAAACCCCTGTCCACCTGCTGTGTTATCCAATTCCACTGACACCATGTCCGATGCCATCGCACCCAATAATACATTGGTGTGGGTGCATAACTCTGGGAGGGAGGGGGAGGGGTTAATTGCAATGGGTTAACAGGATAGATAACATAGACAACAATATAATCAGTGACATCAGGTAGTCACGTCATGAATGAAAATTGCCATAGACCCAGATAATCATAGATGGCTTCCCTCTTGTTTTGAAAGAGAGAGAGCTGACTGGTGGTGATTTAATCTGAAGGTCACTGCAGCTCAAACAAGGGGTAGGGTTGAGAAAGTGGGGCCTTCATGAATAACCTCAACTGGTACAGAAATCAAACCGAGGCTGTTAGCATCGCTCTGCATTACAAACTAGCCATCCAGCCAAAAGAGCTAACCAACCTCCTCAGTCATGTCCTAGATTCTCACGGGAGAGAGATTGAAACACACACTACTCAACAGCAACACATTTAGTCTATAATCCACCTTTTACTCGGTGTTAATAAAATAGTTTAAAAGAAGTAATAAAGTGAGACTGCATTCGGGAAGACAAGTCATGCATACCAGCAGCCAGGAACCACACTAAGAGTGCACTGATGAAGGTGACAGTACGAAGCACCCAAGAAATGTTATAACAAGCCCCATCTAATCTCTGAAGCCAAAAATTTAAGTTTGAGTGGAACAAGAATTGAATTATGTAAATCACAAACACAACATAAAGCTGCACGAGACACGTGTATGGATGTTAACTTGAGCCAAAATTAACTCAAGGTAACAGGAGGTATTCTGAATTACCAGGATTCCCTAACTGTGAAAGAGGATGTCTACTTTCCTCATATTGAGGTTTTCCAATTGGTTTAAGGTTAGTGTTTAATCGCAACACTTTTTTAAACTTATTTGTGGGACATGGGCATTGCTGGCTGGCCAGCATTTATTGCCCATCCCTAATTGCCCTTGAGAAGGTTGCAGTGAGTGGCTTCTTAAATAATTGAGTGGCTTGCTAGGCCATTTCAGAGGGCAGTTGACAGACAACAACATTGCTTCGGCTCTGGAGTCACATGTAGGCCAGGCCAGGTAAGAATGGCAGGTTTCCTTTCGTAAAGGACATTAGTGAACCAGATGGTTTTCTCTGCTAATTGTTTCATGGTCATCAGTAGATTCTTAATTACAGAATTTTTTAGTGAATTCAAATGCCATTATCTGCCGTGGCAGGACTTGAACCTGAGTCTCCAGAACATTAGCTGAGTCTCTGGAATAATAGTCTAGTGATAATACCATTAGGCCAAAATACCATTATCCTTCTTTTACAATAATTAACTGTGTGAATACTGAGTTGTTTTTTACTATGATAAAAAGTTCTATAAACTCAATGGGCAAGATTTAGCGAGCCTGTTAGCTGTGGGCGAAAATCCCGTCATTGCCATAAAATATTGCAAGAAGTGAAAAATGAGATTTGCACTTGCGAGATTTTGGAATGCTATTTTCCTGAGTCCTCCCCAATGACATGATCAGGTTAAAGCCTAGAAGGGGTGTGAATCCGATTTTCATCAAATTTTATTCATTATAATGTACTAAGTGAGATTAAAGTGGAATCTTCAGCCTTCATTGAATCTCCTACTCATCAGGCATGACAGCTTTTAAAACTGGGAACAAGCATCATGACCTCTGAGACAGAGGAAGGAGGTGTGTAATAATCTCCTCCTGGTACCAGCGAGTCCAAGGGAACAGTGCCCACTGCCTAGCTCTCAGGAGGAGGGGAGGGTTCAAGGGTATTTGTGGGAGAGGGAGGAGGAGGATGCACAAGTCCAGGGGATGAGGTTCCTCATTGTTAAAAATTGATGGAGTGGCTTTCCAGAAGTTTTACTGTAAAGGGCTGACTGCAATGAAATCGCAGGATGATGCAGCCTGAGTGAAAAAAAAGTGCCTCTTAGCTTTGCTTATTCCTGGTGCAGAGTAATTGGGTCCGCTAGCATCCCTGAGACTCATGCTGGTCAAACTAGCCCTCATGAGTTAACCTTAACAACGCCAAAGTCAAGGAGAAGGGTGATAATTCATGGTTGAAGGATAAACACTTGGATGCATGGGATCAAACTGCAATTTACCTATGTAAGTGTTGGATTCCAGTCCCTGCCATTGAGAATCCATTAGTCCTCAAGGAGGACAGAACCGAATAGTTGACCCTACCCATGACGGATGGGCAACCCTTGAAACCTCCTGTCAGAATCCTCAATGGTGTTGAGATTAAGGGAAAGACAAGAGGCCAGAGACGAATCTGAATGGGTGACAGCATTGACAAGTGTCAGTCAAGCGATGAACTTGTAAGGGCACCAGAGCTGTGAGCAAGTTCTACCTGCCAGATAAGATGTAGGACTGGCTGCTTCTAGGACTGGGAGGACAATGGGTGAGGGGAGGTTCTAAAATCGGCAGATGTACACCAACCTGACACACACTCTCTCTTGCTCTTTCTCTCTCCTTCTCTCTCTCTCCTCACCCCCCCGCCCTCCAATCCCTCGCAGCTTATCAAAAGAGATCAGTACAGCTGGTAATTTTGCTAGTTACAATGAAGGAGGATCAGAGTCCGCAGCAGCAACTAGCAGCAGCACCTGGGAACACCCTACACCCGGGGCAACTGGGCAGCCTCAAGGGCTGGAGGCAGTACGAGCCAAACAGGAGGCCTGAAGGCAAAGTAGGAGACGGAAGGTGGACAGAACCCATGTCTTCTTCATGGAGCTGTCGGACAATACGTGCCACAGGGGACTCCACCTCACCAGGGAGACGGTCTGATACCTGTGCCACATTCTGTCAAACTGGCAGCTAGTGGAGGTAGAAGGTGGAGGTCACAGCAGCCCTCAACCTCTATGCGAGGGGTTCATTCCAAGGCTTAATGGGTGATCTGTGTAGCAGCTGACAGGCATTTGCCTATAAATGCATTTGTGAAATATGACTTTCAGTCATTTTGACCTGGAGCAGATCCAGCAGGATAAGAAGGCTGCAGATTCACCATCATAACTGCTACAGATGTGGTTGACTGCACTCATGTTGCTCTACACACCCTGTGACATCAGGGAAACCCCTTTCTCAACAGCAAACAGTTCCATTCCTTTTAATGTGTAGCTGCTGTGTGACTGCCAGATTAGGAGGCTCCGGTACGTGTGTGCATGTTTTTCCAGGGAAACGGAGTCAAGATCCTCAGTGCTGGCATCCCACTGCCCGCTTTGTCTCTTGTTCTATGGTTGGAGGCTAGCTTCTCCTATAGGAACACCAACAGGGATAATGTGAGCTGAATGCTGGTGGGTCAGAAGTCAATGGGCACTTTTCCTAAAGGAGGATGGGGTTTTAATCGGGAGTGCCATGGAGGGGGCATGAGGATGCTGTTGGAAACAAATGAGCTGGCGGCAAGTGGTTTCCAGGTGACATTCTGACAATAAAGGCAGGGTGGAGTATCAAATGGAGATAGGGAGTACTTACCCTGGCTGATCAGAGTAAGTCATTCATCGCCTTCCAACATGGCATACTCATTGTCTTCGTCAGGTTGCTGGCGCTAACCAGTGCTGCCAACACCTCCCAGGTGGGATTTGTCACCTTGCTAGAGAGTCTCCTGCCCACGTGAGGCTATAATGTCACCTGCCTCTCCTCCATGGAACCAACATATGGGTGATGGTACTCTCTGTGGATGGTGCAGCCGGTTTCCTCACTGCCATCCACCTGACTTGAGTGAGGGCAAGCATTGTGGAAGCATTTAAATGCAGTGCCCCCTTGATTAAAATGCTCAGTTGACCTTCTGGATAGAAATCAGATAATTCACTCCTCAGGCACGTCAATTTTCATATGGGAAGAAGCATTTTTTCAAAGTGCCTGAAGATTGCGGTCCTGATCACGTTGGTGGGAATTGCACTGGTTTTTCTTGCCAGAAATGACACTGCCGTTTCTTTGGGAAAATTTTGGATGTGGTTTATTTTTTACTTTCACTTTTTACATTAGTGCTGAGGAGAAGAATAGCTGATGGGAAATCAACATGATAAATATGCCTCTTGTTTCATTACCCATGTTTACACTTTGAATTTGGATATTCTATATATGGGAAAAAACATGGCATTTTGGTATTTGTACAAAAACAAGTAACAGGCCCAAATTACAAATTGAAAGAGTGGAGCATTTAACATCCTTGTGAGGAGTCAGGTCAATTTGGATTACTTTTAAAATTTAAGAAGCAGCGACAGAAAATTGAGCCGGTGCAAAATGCTATCTGCACTCAGCAAAATGTAGTTTCCTTCAATGTCATACATACTTCCCTCATCACAAACAGAGGCCTAAAGCTAAATGAATCTATCCATTAACCTTTAGCCTGTTGCTCGCAGCACTAAGCACCCTGAGTAGAAAAAGCGAAGGAGACCTGGAGGAAATATAAATACGGGGTAGTTCTGAATTCCCACAAGGTGAAGGAATTCACTTAATTCCGCCATGGATGGCAAAATTTAAATTGCTCATATGTTTGTAATTCATCAGGCAGACACAAATCAAAAAAAGCCACATAGTAGATTGACTGTCCTAACATCTCATGGGCTTAACAGCCGCGTTGTGGGACAAGCAATCAACTGTGTTGGTTTAAGCACCAAAGCATGACACTCTGATCTACAAACCTTGGTACCTGGGTTTCCCTCTACAAGTCGCCGAGTGACTTCCCAAGTGACAGGGCTGTATCTGACCTTCAATGGCAGCAATCCAATAATAGCAAGCACCGTTTCAAGAACAGTGGAGAAGATGCAAAATGTTCAGGCACAAGGAGGAATGGGCACATATCTTTGCATTTTTAAATTCGAGCCCCAGAGCTTTTTCTCTTTGCAAATGTTTTTTTTTGGCCATGTGGTTTTAATAGCAAGTTAGCCATGTGCATTAATGTAATTCAAGCATTTATTAAAATGTGTGAACACGTTCAAGCATTTTCTGGATTATGTTTCTCCTTCTTTCCCAATCCTGTTTCTGCATCTCATCAAAGCAATCAGGCCCTGGCACCATCAGTGCAGCTAAGTACCGTAGCATGGCCAGAACAACACATTACATCCCTAATGCATGGAATCATCCAACAGCCATTGATAATGACTTCAAATATGTACTACCACCATGGGAGGGAGAAGACTATGTATGATTGAATAATATGGATTATTTATGTGTCAATGAGGAGATCTTGAGATTTGTTTATTTGAAGATCAACCATTTATTGGTAACCGTGAACTATTTACGAATGCCAGGTTGCTGTTTTTGCATGGTGCTTCTTCCACGCAGGCTTGCTGCTTCTAGAGGAACAGTTCTCTCTAGATTGTTCTCCCAGTCACATTACCATGTGACTATATATATCATACTATGGGCAGTGATACTCTCCAGACCCATATTAATCCTTACTCTGCCAAGCACCTTTACATTGCAGTGGCACCTAGAACAAGACCTAAAGAAAATATTAATTTCCAACAGAGTGTAACTATTGTAATATAATTTTTATTTGCTATCCCTGCTCTCCATCTCAAGTGTCTGACGTTATAAATTTAGATGGTCTTGAGGCTTGACGTCTCTTCCACACAATCTTTCACATTTAGAGGAATGGTGGTAGGATTCTGCATTTCCGGTACGTGGGTATGTCCATTTGGTTCACTTCTGTACTCCTTTGAGCTGCGTTTTTCTCTATTAACAACTCATCTCTTTTTCTCGTACACTGTGGGCAGGATTTTCCGGTCACGCTTGTCCCAAGACAGAACATCCCACCTGAGGTCAATGGACCTCTGCACGGTTCCTCCTGCCTGCTATGGTTTCTGAGGCAGGCGGAACGGTAAACTTCACCCCTTCCGTAGGGAATGTGCATTCTATTCATTTCTAGAACAGGCTCAAATGTTCTTTTTCCACGCTGTCTGCCATGTTCTTGTTGGATGCATGCATTTCATGAATAGAACCTTCATTTCCACTTCTTCCACAATCTCAGCCAAACATTTATTTGCTATTTTTATATTTGCTATTTGGATGGTTTTGCAAGCTGATGAATTTTTCACTCAGCTCATTGCTCCCCAGTGCATCTAAGACACCTTGACCAGAATTCTACCTCATTGCCCATCATAAAATTGGAGAAGGTGAGGATCCAACAGTAGAAATTTCTGTTGACTTTGGATGGGAATTTCCGGTGTTGCTCGAGCGAGGCTGCAAAATCCTGCCCCTGGTGCTTTTTCCCGACTTGACCCTTGCGTTTCAGCAGTTTCCGATCTTATTCCTGTTTTGTGTTTCTTTGTCTGCAGCTTTTTCTTTCAACGTGTCCTCTTTGCCATTCATCTTTGGCTCTTCAGTCTGCTTCTCATAATTTCCTGCCTCCAGCTGGAATATGGAACATTGCTGAGGCTTCTCTGCCAACTAGTTCTTCAAGTTGTTCAGAATGCTTTGCTTCATAATTTTCCAGTGGAATAAAGATCGACTTAAAGAATTTTTCTAAGGTGAAGATCTTTTAACTGGATTTCCTTTTTTTTTGTGAAGCTTGTTTACTGAGTTTTTCAGTAATTCACTGAAGTCACCTTGAGTTTCTTCTGCTGCGCTCCTATTCTGCTGTTTTCTTTTCTATGTGGTGAATGCTGAATGATTATACATTCATTTTTCAGTCGATTTGAAAGGACAATCAACTGTTCTTACAAATGTTTATTCTCTGGTTGCCTTACACTGAGATGTCTGTTGATGTCCTTGGCGGAGTTGCCCTTTTTCTGAGTTTCTTTATGCACTCTGTGTAGTTGATCTCTCTGGAGTCTCTTAATGCCCTTGGTGTATTTGCCCTATCTTTGGGTCTCTTGTTGCCTTTGCCCTGTCTCTGGGATATTTTGTTGCACTTGGTAGAGTTGCCTTCTCTCTTGGTGTCTTGATGCCCTTGGCAGAGTTGCCCTGGCTCTAGGACTCTTGTTGCCCTCAGTGGAGTTGCCCACTCCCTGTGGTCTCAGTGGTTTACTGGGAGGGTGTTAGACCACCCTTGTTTCTGGTGTAGCCATTACCTTTTCATAAAAGCATCTGGCATTTCTAATTTGTTGTCCATGGCCATTTGTTTTCTTGTATTTAGCGCTTTCCATGTGTTGCTGTCAGTGTACTAACCATTTTAGTTTTACTTAGGTTGTCAGCAGCTTGCCAATTCTGGTTCTGTGGTTTACCTGTGTTTTCTGAGCTTCTGGCAGGCTTTCCGGTAATCACCGGTTTTTGTTTTTTTTGGTAAGCTTGCTAACCGTTTAAAACAATTTTGGTTAAAACAAGCCAGTATAGGGATTGTTACAGAGAACAAAGAAGTAAGAAAATTACAGCACCTGAAGAGGTCCTTCAGCCCTCCAAGCCTGCACCGATCATGCTGTCTGACTTAACTAAAACCCTCCACCCTTCCAAGGACCATATCCCTCTACTCCCATCCTATTCATGTACTTGTCAAGATGCCCTTTAAAAGACACTATTGTACCTTTCACTATCTCCCCTACAGTGAGTTCCAGTCTCCCACTATCCTCTGTGTAAAAAACTTGCCTCGTATATCTCTTTTAAAACGTGCTCCTTGCATCTTAAACATATGCCCTCTGATAATTGACTCTTCAACCCTGGAAAAAAGCTTCTGACTATCCACTTGTGCATGTCCCTCATAATCTTGTAGACTTCTATCAGGTCACCACTCAACCTCTGTTGTAGCAATGAGAACAAACCAAGTTTCTCTAACATCTCGCAATTAATGCCCTCCATACTAAGCAACAGCCTGGTAAATCTTTTCTGTACCCTTTCTCCTTTAAACTCAGCAAGCATTCTTTATTGATGCTTCAGGCACTGGTAGTAGCTGGTTGGTTTTGTGTTTTGATGTGCTTTTCTGGGATCTCTATGATCATGGCTGCTTTTTAAAACAAAATTTAAAGCTTTTGAAGACTATACCACTTTACTAGGGGTGGCACAATGGTGAGTACTGCTGCCTCTCAGTCCCAGGGACCTGGGTTTGATTTCAGTCTTGGGTGACTATGGAGTTTGCACATTCTCCCCGTGTCTGCATAGGTTTCCTCCAGGTGCTCTAGTTTCCTCCCATACTACAAAGTTGTGCAAGTTAAGTGGATTGGCCGTGCTAAATTGTGCATTAGTGTCCCAGGATGTGCAGATCAGGTGAATTGGCCAAGTCCCATACTAAATTACCCATTAGTGTCTTAGCATGTGTAGGTTAGGGAGATTAGCCATGGTAAATGATTGGAGTTAAGGGGATAGAGTGAGGGAGATAGCCTGGGTAAGATACTCCATCAGACAGTTGCTGCAGATACAATAGGCCAAATGGTCTCTTCTGTACTTTACGGATTGTATGATTCTATAATATGATTTATGTATGATTCTGTCCCTTCTTGCCTTTGCAGGTCCTTTTTTTCTCTTTATTTACTGTTCTCTGCAGTGTTGGTTTTTGAAATTTTGACTCAAATTTTACAGGTTTTTTTTTAAAAGTGCCAGTCTTCTCTTTTACTCTAGTACGGCTCTCTTTCAACTGCCATCTAAATGCTGAATCCATGGGACCGCCAATTATTCTAAACTTAAGTACAGCTACTTTATTGATACTTTCGCTCAACATCTTGTGAAAACTATCACTCAGGTTCATGCTTTTTTCTGTATTTTTGCTAACCTATCTGAGCCATTTTCTAGTTCAGCTTCACTCAGAAGTCCTTCAACGGATGTCCATCTACTCTGGTGGATTCATCATTTCCGAGTCAACTCTGCCTTCAAGTTTTCTTCTACAGCCCTCTAATTAGGTTTCATACTTTGGATTACTGTTCTGGGTTCACTGTTTAAAACTTACTCTGAGGAATGATGATCCCACCATGTCCAACCGCGATGTAACATAGTTCATGGTGACGTCTCCATGATGGGATCACGTACTTAAACACAAATCATTTATTGGTACTCTTTAACTATTTACAGATCCAAGGTTACTGCCTTGCATGATACGCTTTCTATGTAGGCTGACTGCTTCTAGAGTATTCTGTCTAAACTATTCTCTCAGACTCTTGCTACCATGTGACTCTATACATTGTACCATGGCTGATGCTATTCTCCATGCCCATAATAACTTTTGCTCTGCCAAGCAGCTTTACATTACAGTGGCATGCAGGCACTTAACACAATACAATGTAGATTCATACTAGTCCGAATGCTATTTTTATATAAATTGATGTACACAGTACAGTTTCATTATGAGGCACTTATTTTCAATTCATAAAGTATCTCTGATATAGTATCCCTTGACTTGATGAGTGTTGAGCCCAATAATTATACATTTGTCCATTCCATGTATGATTTAAGTATATGACAAGTTAGATTGAAACTAGTTGGTAGCCTATGGCATAGCTAACCGATAGTCTGTAAACTGGAACAGGGTTGCAATGTTTAGCTATTAAATAGGCATGCACTGAGATTGGAGAGTTTCTGAAAGTCAAGGCTGGATTTTCCCACCCTGCCATGATGGGACGCGCTGTGGTGGGGGTGGGGGGGGTGGGGGGCATCCATTGATTTTCGGCTGGAATGGATGATCTCGACAGCGTGCCGGGCTGAATAATCCCAGCCAAAGGAAATGACTGTGATGGGAATTGTGGGTAGGGGGGCTGCTGGCTAGAGAAGCAAATGGGTTTGGCAGAAAGGGCAGGAATGGTTCTTTTTGGGCCTCTGGCTTCACAATGTTGGGTCTGTGATCAGGCACTGAGTTCCTCTGATGAGGGGCAATTAGGGATGGGCAATGAACACTGGCCTATCCAGCAAAGTCCACATCCGGAAGGAATGAAAAAAAAGCCCCCCCCCCGAGCCCAGATGCGACCCACTAGGTTTTCTGTTCAGGATACCCACATAAAACTGTTTTACCCACTGCTGCATTATGGTTGGATGAGGCCCTTAAATGGACACCAATTATTAAGTCAGGAGAAATGACATTGTGTTCCCATCTGCAGTATTCTTTATGATTGGCCCTTGCTATTGCCCCTCCGCCCCCTTCTCTCTCATGGGTCTTGTCTTTTGATTGCTACTGGTGAGGCGAGTGATCCTACATTCACCTTTGTAAAATGTGCAGGTTGCTTGTCAAGGTGCAACAGACATCAGTAGCTCATGCAAAGAATGTTAATCAGACCATGGGTCACTTATGAACTAGCCTTGAGCCTCCCAGGATAAGGGGGGCAAAAACTGGCCATTATGCATTTCCACCCTATTTTGAGCATTTAGAAAGTGTCTTCTGGCCATGTGATTTTGAATATAACTGAGTCATACTCTTCCAAGATCTGCCTACCATTTACCTACCTGAACAGAGAGGCATAGGGCAGGTTTTTCCATACCCACCAAGGTGTGTTTTGTGATGATGAAGATGCTCCACCATTGGCTGGTGGCTGGATCTTTTGTCCCACTGATATCAATGGAGTTTCCCATTGTTTGAACCCTCTGCCACCAGGGAACCTGCAGTGAAGTTCCGGCAATAGGAGAGGGAGATTCCATCTGCAAGGACAGCCAGAAAATCCCACCCATTGAATGGGGAGGTGATGGCCTCGTGGTATTATTGCCAGACTATTAATCCAGAAACTCAGCTAATGTTCTGGGGGCCTGGGTTCAAATCCTGCCACGGCAGACGGTGGAATTTAAACTCAGTAAAAAATATCTGGAATTCAGAATCTACTGATGACCATGAAACCTTTGTCGATTGTTGAAAGAGCAATCTGGTTCACTAATATCTTTATGTAAGAAAATCTGTTGTCCTTTCTTGGTCTGATCTACATGTACTCCAGAGCCACAGCAAAGTGGTTGACTCTCAACTGCCCTCCATGGGCAACAAGGGATGGGGAATAAATGCTGGCCAGCTGGCATTGCCCATGTCCTGTAAATGGATAAATAAAGAATGGGTAACAAGGAGCTCTCATCTTCCTATATCTGCATTGCAATATGACTTACGTGATGTCCATTCTCTGGAATCTAATTTCAAGCATCCCATATGTGCATTCTATGGAATTAAGTTTGGTGGCGCATGCTTTCTGAACTCTTTGCATCATCAGGCACTTGTCTTATGAGGCACTATCTCAGAGCATGGTTTCTGTTGCCTACCAAGAGAAACAGATACTTCAGATCGGAGTTGCAGAGGGGTTTCTTCACGCAAAGGGTGGTGAATCTTTGGAATTCTCTGAAGTGGTGGAGGCTACCTCACTGAATATGTTCAAGTCAAGAGTGGATAGGTTTTTGATTGACAAGGGAATTAAGGGTTACGGGGAGAAAGCGGGAAAGTGGTACTGAACCACTACAGATCAGCCATGATGTTACTGAATGGCGGAGCAGGCTCGAGGGGCTGGATGGCCTACTCCGGCTCCTATTTCTTATGTTCTTATGACAACTACAGAAGCCATCTCATAACCACTGTTTTAATGCATTCTTAGGAGGTGTTGTCTGTGTCACATGAACCTAGGGAATGGGAGAAGAAAACACTGTGTCTCTGGAGCTATCATGGAGTTTTAGGATCCCATGCTGTGTCATCCTTAGAAAAGCTGTAGCAATTGGAAAATTATTTGGGATATTGCTGATTGATTCACTCAATTGGTAAAGTGTTAGTCAACACACTATTCAAAACCCATAAGTTCACTAGACAACACCTTCCACATTGCGCACAGTAACAAAACAGTTTTGTTTAACACTTTCATGCATGGAGCTTGGAATCTTGTCAATAAAATGCACACAAAACTGAAGAAGCTCAACAAAGATTAAAATTGATGAAAAGAAAATGACTTGCATACCTATCAGACTTAAATATCTCATCTTTTCACACTCTATTCTCACACTTAAACTCACATGCACTATGAAGCAATTTGCACTTTATTTACCTCATCATACTGGCACTGTCTGCAAGCTGCTAGCACAGATGCAAGAACAAATGGGCGCTTTTTATCTTTTTGGTACTTGTATTGTTCGCTTGGTGAGTTATGTTCCAACGCATTGAATCTGTACAAAACATCATTTACAAAAAATGGCTGTCTCACACTTAAAATGGTGTGCCTCCGGTCCAATTTTATTAGCAGCATGACTCCTGTGCATAGTTACAACACTCCCCTTGTTATTGTGCCATAAATGGGCCATTCCAAACCCTGTGTAATGAGGTCTGACTGTATAATATTTTAACAGCCACAGCTTAGTCCTGGAGAAAGTGCTTTCCAATAAACATGATGGGGTTAACATAATTTCACCCCTAATAAGATCACTTTCCTCTAGAGATTTTTTTTCCCTGTGGCAAATAAGTCGATTGTTCTTGGTTTAAATGTATTAAGGAGAAAAATACCAAAAAAAATATGATCCAGGGTCAAAGGTGATACCCTGAGAGCAAATAATTACAGAAGTAAGCCACAATGAATACCTCATGTACATTAATGGTTTTATCTGTCGATTTCATTAAGAAACGTTTAATAGCAGATAAAGCACAGCCTGTTTGTCTTTAGCCATCAGTAGGCTGTTCAGAATTTTTTTTATTAGGGCAAGCAGCAAATTGTTTCTTTTTTTTTAAATAATCTCTCTGGGGAGACCATCTGAGTGTTTAAGTTATGAAACTAGGAACTGATGAGTTGACAAATGTGGCAGCTTTGGAGTAAATAAATTATGATTTGTCGGGGGGGTGAAGTGAGACCCAGATTAATCCAGAAGAAACTGGATACTAATGATGGACGGTTCAGACTTGGCTGTCATTTCCTGTAGTAATGGCCCCGAGCTGTCAGGACTCCATGGGAGTTTGAGGCTTCTCAACAAAAAAAAAATTAGGGGAGGATGGATGTTGTAGGAGTCCCGCAGTGAGTGGAGGCAGATTCTAATGATAGGAAAGACACGTTTCCTGAAAGACTGAATGTCTTGAAGAATGGGAATGTATGACAGGTGACAGGGGAGTTGAGTGGCAGCGGATGCCTACGTTCAAGAAAAAGTCTGACAGGAGTCAAAAAGAGTCTGTAGCGGTTGAAGACCCTAGAAATTGCAGCTTGCATGCTGTTTATGAAAGGGAGAGATGGACAGAGGCACTTTGAACGTAGGAAGCCATGCCGTCTCACTGGGTTGAATTTTTGAAGTCGCATGCAGCCAAGATGCTGTATTTCTTTCCCTCTGGCAGATGTCCTATCGAAACTAAACAGCACTATTTTCTATAATTCAGGTCGCACTGTTCTTGACTGTGCACATTTCAAGCAGATGATAATTATATACATGCTCAGTCAGCCCTAGCATAGTTCTTCAAATGTGAAATGCTCTACTATAATTTAAAACGTTATTATTAATATTGCATCGTACAAAGTTTTTTTGTATTTAAAACCCAGCTTTTATTGTGCTTGCGCAGCATATAAAGAGTGGGAACAGTATATTTATTAAGGACAAAAATACTGCATCTGGCAGTCACGAAGTAAAGCCAGAAAACAATACTTCAGTCATAAGCTCAGGACTTTTTCTCACAGATTATTTGCTTGTATAAGCAGAGAAGGAATTAACACCTTACCAAGGAACAGCTTAAATTAATGGCATGAATTATATGTATGCATATATGACATAAAACATTGTCAGGTGGGCAGCACATAAAATGCCCAGGTGCCTGGGTGAGTTCATATGTTTGCAATATTTACAATTAAGCTTAGTCATATTTAAAATGTAAAATCGCTGGGATCTCCGCCCATCTTTGCTTTTCAATTTGCAAATGCAAACTTAAACCCCAACCAGACATTTAATCGTTGCCGGGTGAGATTGTTTGCTAAGTGCTTGTCAGAAAATTAATATATTTTGTTGACTTAAAAAAAAAGTCTTTGGAAATAAACATTTGAAAAGGAGGGAAGGTTCACAACGTGTAACAAAACCATAAATCCTTTTGCAAAGATCACTAAGATTTTGTCAGTGATAATGCACAGAAGATATATTTCCACCACAATCCCTCCACCCCCAGAGTAGCTTTCCACCCTCCACCCCCAAAGTAGCTTTGAATAAGACTGGCTTCTATGAACTTTGACACAAAATTTATCTCAGACATATTTGTACACAGTAATTTAGACTCACGCTGTTAGATAGCTTCGTCTTATTTCTTGAAAGCTTCCTTTCTGATTTCACAGCTAAAGAAAAGAATTAGAAGTTAAATTTGAAATCAAGCAATCAGATAACAAGATGAATAATATGCCAAAGATAAACAGCCCTGGTGATTATCATTGTACCTTTCCACTATTATTTATAGCTTATCAGCACTGAGTGGATGGATTTACAGTGGAATTGCAAAGCCTGATATTAAATTGTATACATTTTTCTTGTGTAACCTGGGCACAAAAGAGATACATGATTTAAAAGATTGTGGGATTTTGGATGTAAATGAGTTATGTGGACAATTGCAGTAACCCTAGTCCTGTCGATGTTATTCACACTGAAGCCTTATTTTCTGTTCCTTTGAATGCATTTTTAAGGCATAAATATGAGTTACATTAAAAATTGAAAGCTAGCTTTCCCGATTGCAGGTTCTGTACCTGATGTGCATGAATGATGGTTAAGTGAGTTGAAAATTGAATTTTGAAGCTCAGGGAAGAGAAATACTCAGGGAGGCTCGGCATTTCCTTAGGCCGGGATTGTTCACACTGATTTATGCCCACTTGCACTCACTTTAAATTCAGGCATATTCTAATGAGCTTAGAAGCACCCTTGGGATAAGGTGAAATTAGCCAAATAGATGCAACATTGGGATATATTTTCAGCTGCAGAATTCCCTCTTGTGCCCAGGGAAGAAACTTACAGACATTTCAGTCCTGCAGCGTCATGGTAGCACAGTGATTAGAACTGCTGCTTTACATCACCAGGGACCTGAGTTCGATTCCTGGCTTGGGTCATTGTCTGTGTGGAGTTTGCATGTTCTCTTCCTGTCTGTGTGTGTTCTCCCAGGTGCTCCAGTTTCCTCTCACATTCTGAAAGACGTGTTGGTTAGGTGCATTGACCTAATCAGGTGCCATAATGTGGCAGCTAGAGGAATTTCACAGTAACTACATTGCAATGTTAATGTAAGCCTTACTTGTGACTAATAAATAAACATTCAACTTTTCAATCATAGTGCTGCATGCGGATACATAAGGGAAAACTGATGTGATTGGTAATCTGAAGTCAAAACCAGCAATGCAGAACAATCTGCAATTGACAACGTAATTTACTGAAGGGAGCAGGTAAATTTATAGCTTTGATTTGTTTTGATTTATTATTGTCACATGCACTGGTATGCAATGAAAAGTATTTCTTGCACACTGTACTGACCAAACATACCATTCATAGAATCCCTACAGTGCAGAAGGAGGCCATTCAGCCCATTGAGCCTGCAGTAACAACAATCCTACACAGACTTATCCCTGTAACCCAATGTATTTACCCTGCTAATCCCCCTGACATTAAAGAGCAATTTAGTGTGGCCAATTAACCTACCAGCACATCTTTGGACTGTGGGAGGAAACTTGAACACGCAGAGGAAACCCATGCAGACATGTGGAGAATATGCAGATTCCACATAGACAGTGACCTGAGGCTGGAATTGAACCTGGATCCCTGGTGCTGTGAGGCAGCAATGCTCGCCACTGTGCCACCTTACCACCCATGTACTCATAGAGTACATAGGGAGAAGGAAAGGATAGGGCGCAGAATATGGTGTTGCAGTTACAGTTAAGGTGAAGAAAAAGATTGGCTTAATATATGGTAGGATCAGCCATAAGTCTGATGGCAGCATGGAAGAAGTTGTTCTTGAGTTGGTTGGTACGTGTTCTCAGACTTTTGTATCTTTTTCTGACAGAAGAAGATGGAAGAGATAATGTCCAGGTTGCTGGGGCCCTTGATTATGTGGCTACTTTTCCGAGACAGCAGGAAGTGTAGACAGAATCAATTAATGGGAGGTTAGTTTGTAGGATGGATTGGACTACCTTCATAACCCTTTGTAGTTTCCTGTGGTCTTGGTCAGATTGAAGCCCCAACTAGAAATAAATAATAATTATGACTTTGATTTTCCAACTGTGCTTTAAAATCTGGAGTTGGGGGTCAGAATTCTGGGCCAGGATCTGATTTCCATTCATATATATTGGGTCAGCCTATCAACTTTTGTCTCGATGGAATTTTGGGCATGGGCAGCCCAAAACAGGGTTCAGAGAAAATGTTTATATTTTACATAATGTTCACGTAGATCAATTTTACATTGTGTTCTACTAGATCCTCAGGATGATGTCCAATTGAACTCTGTGGTGCTAAAGTTGACTGGCGTGAATCTGTTGTGAGTTTAATTCAGTCAGGGCAGGGATTAGAATGTGTGATGACCCAGACGTCCTCATCCAACTACAGGCTGGCTTTCACAGAATTCCAACAGTGCAGAGGGAGGCCATTCAGCCCATCGAGCCTGCACTAACAACAATTCCACCCAAGTCCTATCCCCATAATCCCACCTATTTATCCTGATAATCCTACAGATGCTTAGGATGGGATTTTCTGGCTACATTCATTCCATGGTCTGAAGATCCTGCCTGAGATCAATGGAACTTTGCATGGTCCGTGAGCCACTTGCTACGATTCCTGTGGCAGCAGTTCCAAGAACGTTCTGTCCTGAGGGTCTTTGGAATGGGGGAGGAAAGCAGAGTACCCAAAAGGAACTCACGCAGACTCAGGGAGAACACGCATGTTTACGGATAGAGATATTAAAGAGACCCCTATCTCCCCTTCCTTGTGACATGTTCCATTAATAAGAAATAGGAACAAAATTAGGCCACTTGGTCCATTGAGTCTACCCCACCATTCAATAATGGCTGATATTTTTCTTACCCCATTTTTCTGCCTTATCCCCAAAATCCCTCATCCCTTTATTAATCAAGAACCTATCTATCGCTGTCTTAAAAAAACTCAATGATCTGCTTCCACAGCCTTCTGTGGAAGAGTCCCACAGATTCACCACTCGCTGGCTGAAGAAATTCTTCCTCATCTCTGTTTTAAAGAATCGTCCCTTCAGTCTGAAGTTGTGCCCTCTGGTTCAATTTGTCTGCTTAGAAAAGCTGGGATAACCTGCCCGTTGAGAGGGACTATGGTTTCAGCAACATCTTAGGCAGAAAATCAAACTTATGCTTTTTACATCACAATGAGTATCAGCTTTGCTACTTTGTTAGAATCTGAGACTTATGAATACAAATTATAAATGCAAAATTAATATTTGCTGCAGCTAAGCCTATTGAATAGCTTGCCTGGGTAATGAAGCAGAATAATGTTGAATCTGCGGAAAGAGAGCAAGGTCTTTCCTTTACATCTTGTCAATTAACGGTTTTCAATGCTGGAAAAATCAATTTCTTATTGAAGTTTCTGCTTGAGTACTATGGCACAGTGAAATGTGCGTCTCTGCGTCTCATACGCATTGGTGCATAATTCCAAGAGTTGGGAAGTTGATTAAAAATGTTCAGTTTAGAAGCCACAAGGGACCAGAATTTTTTTCTTAAATGATGTGATGCATAAATCACTGAGATTGGTTTGTTTTCTCTAAGAATTATGTTCCACTGATATCCTGTCAAATTGAAGTTTAACTGAATTGATTTTTCTTTTCGCTTTTATCTTTCTTTGGGTTTATTGGAGAAATAAAAGCTTTGACGAGCACAATTCTGTCAGGCACTTCATTAACACCGAAAGTGCTGGTTTTCCAGAGTGCTCTGGTGGGAGGGTGGAATCACCCAGAAGAGCTTGGTTGGCATGGGTGAATGGAGCACTGCAGGATGGCTGCATGCTCGGGAAGGGACAGAAACTATTCTTGTGTAGATGATTAGATTTGACTTGCATGACCCACTGGACTGTCACACACTGACATTGGCAATTGTTGCAAAGTGTGTCATGAGCTGAACAATTTTGCTGCTCTTTGCTGCAGACCAGTGTGTTTCAATCGGCGTGCCACAGAAACTGTGCAAGTGTGCCGCATCCTGCTGCAGAAATGTTTTGGTGAGTTGTAGTACTGAAATGTCTATGTTAATCTGTCAGTTCATAGCCCCTCATACAAGTGGCTGTGAGGGATAATGCCACCCTTACCCGTGCTGACAGTGGGCTGAGGCCTTTACTGCCGCTGGTCTTTGAGTTCTCTCTATTAGTGTAGCTGCACAAACTGAAGGGCGGCAGAAGGTGGGCAAGTGGGGACTGGAAGGAGAGCAGCTCTCAGGTCTAGCCCGGGGCCCAGCCTCGGACACCCTTTGCGACTGGCTGGGAGAGGGCAGCAGCAGCCTGGCCTGGAAGTGTAGCCTCAGATGGCCTGCTGGGCTGGCTGGGAGAGCCTGTCATGCCTGGTCTGTGAGCCCAGCCTCAGACACTTGCTAGACTGGCTGGGGCTAGTGAGCAGCTACCTGGTCTGTGAGGCCAGCCTCAAACGTCCTGCCAGACTGGCAGGGAAAGAGAAAACAGGTCTGTGAGTCAGCCTCAGACATCTTGCCAGACTGATAGGGAGAAGTGAGCCTGGTCTGGGAGTGCAGCCTCAGACACCCTGCCAGACTGCCTGGGAGAGGGGAGTAGCCACCTGGTCTGTCAGTCCAGCCTCAGACACCCTGCCAGACTGAATGGGAGAGAGAAAACAGGTCTGTGAGTCAGTCTCAGATACCCTGCCAGGCTGTCTGGGACAACGAGCAGCAGCCAGGTCTGGGAGCCCAGGTTTGACAGTTGTTGGTGATGATTAGCTTGTAACCACAAGGGAGATGGATTGGGGGGATGGGAGGATGCATGGGGGTGGGGTGGCAACAAAAAGAGATAAGAAGCAGTATATAGGTCAAATAGCAAGAGCATTTCACAGCATGATTCCTGATTTAGAAACTTTCAGAAGATTATTCACTTCGATACCTCCCTTGTTCCAACTTGTTGAGTTTCCCTTTAAAAAGGATTGCATCAAAAAGTCATGGCGTTTTCCCTGACTGTTGTAAAGCACTCCTGCATCCATTTATTTTCCACCCCGTGTCTAAACTACAATGGTGTTTGGTATTCCGGAGGGATCATACAGACAAATAATTAATATCTGATATGAATTATACAGCAAACCTGATGCTGTCATAATCAAAGATCAGCAACTAAACTAAAGGAAATGTATTGGTTTGATCTACTTGATGTGTCACTTCCATTCTTTTTGAGCTTATCAGTAAGTGAGGGCAAAATCACTAGGTTTCACGCGGGTGAAATATATTTCTTTGATTCCTTTTCAAAAATTAAAGTAGATTAAATAAAGCTTGTGCGCCGAGAATGATTGAAATACTCCCGGCATACCATATCACAACAACATCGGAACAGGGAACTTAATGGTTTGAAGACCACTGGGATAGAATTTCAAAAACTCAAAGCTCAGGGCAAGCCCACAAGGCATTGACATATGCATCTTTGTCCTACAGGCACGTTACAATTGCAATAGAATCATGAAGGCACATAGTCTACAGAGTTGGAAAATAAATGGTTGTAGCATGCTTTCTATTGTTTGGCAAGAAGATTTCAAACGGCCTGTGAATCAAGAACAAGCACTGGGTGCGGTTATAAAAATCTTCAAAGCAAAATCTTCAATGTAGATGCTCGCACACTTGGAACATTAGAGATGCTCCAGATAAAAGTTAAGAACCTGCAAAGGTCTTAAAGAAATGTAGTGAGGCAGCTCTTAAAATGCTAAAGGGGAAGAGTGTTTTGTGTGATGTTAGGTTTAACAGTCGTCCAATCTTGGACCTACTTCAGGCAGAACATGTCTTGTGTGTGAACTGTGTGTGTATCGGATGGGATTAGCTGCCCAGAAACACTCTCTTCCTTTTCACATTAGACAGGGTTGGCCCATTCACTTTCAACTTCTGCCGCAAATTCCAAGCTTCCAATTAGAACAAATTTCAAGTTAAGCTGATAAGCTGCAATGTCCCTGAATCACTGTCAGCTATTTGACGATGACTGTGACATTATCCAAACACACTGCACAACACTTATTAACACACATTCCTCTCTTTTGCAGGAGAAGGGTGGCACACAATGAAAAGCAGAAACTAACAGAGAACCAGAAGCTCCAAGCCCCATCAAGGAGATGGTGTCAACCATTATAAAGGGTGGCACAGTGGCACAATGGTTAGTACTGCCACTTCACAGTGCCAGGAAACCAGATTCAATTCCAGCCTGAGGTCACTATCTGTGTAGAGTTTGCACATTTTTCTCATGTCTGCATGGGTTTCCTCCAAGTGCTCCAGTTTTCTCCCACAGTCCAAAAATGTGCCAATTAGTCTGATTGGCCATGCTAAATTGGGCCTTAGGTCCCAAGATGTGTAGTTGGGGGATTAGCTGGGTAAATATTTGGGGTTATGAGAAACAGGTCAGGGATGGAATTGCCCCTTAGTTTCAAGGGGATTATGTAGGATTACAAGAATAGGGTCTGGGTGGGATTGTTGTCAGTGCAGATCCAATGGGCTGAATGGCCTTCTTCTGCACTGTAGGGATTCCATGATCTTTTATGATTAGCATAATGACTGTGTCCAGTTTCTGGCCAGTGGTGAGGTTGACCCCGTTGAAGGTGACAGCGTCCACACATTTCCTCCTCACATCCCATTTCCTCCTCATCCCACGCTCTCATCAGATTTACAAGCTGCAGATGGTGTAAGCACGCACCTCGACATTCCTTCTTCTCCCCCTCACAATCTTACCCTTGTGTCTGTCTCCTTTCAGATACCTGAGAAGGGCAGCTGGCCAGGCAGTAGGGGAACATTGACATTCCCTCACTAAGATAGAGACAGAGATGACACTCAGTTTGGATTCTGCTAGGCCACTCGGCTCTGAACTCATTACAGCCTTGGTTCAAAAGTAGATAAAGAAGTGGAGTGACTGCTCTTAACATCAAAACTACTTTTGACAAACTATGACATCAAGAGACAGAGCAAAACTAGATTCAATGGCAATCGGGGGGAAGATCGTAGCTGACTGGAATCATACCTAGCTCAAAGGAAGATGATTGTGGTGTTTAGAGCTCGATCATCATAACAGTAGTTCCTCAGGGTATTTTCTTGACCCAGCTATCTTAAATTGTATCATCAATGAACTTCCTGCCATCATGAAGTCAGAAGTGTGGATATTTGCTGGTGCTTGCATAATGTTCAGAACCATTCACAATCTTCAGATACTGAAACTGTTCATGTTCAAATGCGACTTGGACAATATTCAGGACTGGTTTCAAAAAGTGTCAAGTAACATTAATATCACACAATTGTTGGGCAACGAACGTCTCCAGAAGAGAGAATCCAACCATCACCTTTTGATATTTAATGGTGTCACCATCACGGAGTCCCCTATCAACATCCTGTGTATTACCATTGACCAGAAACATAACTGGACTGACTATATAAATACTGTGGGTACAAGAGCAAGTAAGAGGCAAGGAATCCTGTATTGAGTAATTCACCTCCTGCCTCCCAAAAGCCACCATCTACAAGGCACAAATCAGGCGTGCGATGGAAAACTCTCCATTTGCCAGAATGAGTGCAGCTCCAACAACACTCAAGAAGCTCAACACCATCCAGGACAAAATAACCACTTGATTGGCACCCCATTCACAAACATTCACTCCTTTCAGTAACAATGCACAATGCCAGCGGTGTGTACCACCTACAAGATGTGATGTAGAAACCCACCAAAGCTCCATAGATGGCATGTTCCAAACCCACAAACACTACTACTATGAAGGACATGAGCAGCAGATACAAGGGAACACCATCTGTTGGAAGTTCCCCTCGAGGTTACTCACCATCCTGACTTGGAAATTTATCACTGTTGTTTCATTGCTGCTGGGTCAAAAATCCTGGAATTCCCTCCCCAACAGCAGTGTAGGTGTGCCTATACCTCAGAGACTGCAGATGTTCAAGAAGGCAGCTCACTAATATCTTCTCGAGGACAATGAGAGATGGGCAATAAATGCTGGCCTAGCCAGCAATACCCACATTTCTTGAATGGATTAAAAAAAATCCTCTGGAGCATTGGCCCAGTGTTCTTCCTACTGCTTGACATCTTGTCAGCTGTATGGACAGAACAGAGCTCATCAGTTGGACTGTTGGGCTCAAAAATGGCAGCACTGGCATCAAATTGGCATCACAGACTGATTGACATCACGGACAGGATTTTCTGGCTGGAATATGATTCCCGTGGCAGGTGGGATGGAGAAACTGTCCCCTCATAAGTTTAAAATTTATTTATTAGTGTCAAAAGTAGGCTTACATTAACACTGCAATGAGGTTACTGTGAAAATCCCCTAGTTGCCACACTTTGGTGTCTGTTCGGGTATACTGAGAGAGAATTTCGCATGGCCAATGCACTTAATGTGGGAGGAAGTAGGAGCATCTAGGGGAAACCCATGCAGACATCAGAGAACATGCAGACTCCACACAGACAATGGCCCAAGCTGAGGTAGCAGTGCTAACCACTGTGCCACAGTGCCGGAACTGCCTAGTCTGCATTATTCTGGTGGGACGTTAACCTGTTTTTGTGTTAAGGATTCATCAGGATGTTCTCCTTATTTCTTATCCAAATGGTCACTCTGCATCCAAGGGACAGTTGTTGCTGAGATTTGTTCTTCTCCTTGTTGTGAGCTCAATCCCTTTCCACTGAAGGAAAGGTCTTTTTGGTGACAGGGTAGGGAATCGACATTTTAAATAATGAGGTAAGATGACTGGTTGGATTTGATGAGGCTTTCTTTTAAACTAAAATGAGGACAACTAGAGCATATAATTATGGACTGAAAGAATTATGAGCAAAGTAATCATTACGCCTTCATTAACTGCTTTCAATTTTAGATTTATTATTTTATTTAATTATTACCTGATTTAGCAGGATCTGTAACAGCTTGTGTCCAGAACAGGAAGGCAATAAAACTGGTCAATGTGGGAGAAATGCTGAACAAGAAGTTGAACTGAATAAACTGAGTAGCCTTGTTTGAAAAAAATAAAGTTTTAAAAGAGGCAATAACATTACTTCTTTTAATAGGCTAGCATTGCATAGGGAGTTGTACTAACCTGTAATTAGTGCAGCTACAATTCCAGCATTATCTCATATAGTTATAAATGACAAACAAATGTACTACAATTGAAACCAGCCCATTTACAATTGGCATTTCAGAACGTGATTAACTAAGAAAGACAAAATGTGCATTTGTATTGCACTTTCAATAATTTCGGAACATCGCGAAGTGCTTTACAGTCAATGAAGCAAACGTAGGATCATTTGACCTTGTCCCATTTGACTTTCTGTGGCAATATCTGTGGGGTGCACGGGGGGACATTTCTAGCAAGGTCAGTGTCTGTTGCCCATCTGTAAATGTCCTTGAGAATTGCCTTCTTTAAGGATTAAGTGTTTGGGAGACACCCACAATGCAGTTACAGAGTGAGTTTCAGGATTTTGGCTTGCAGGAAAGATAACATCAAACAAAAGTAGTGTGTGACTTGGTGGGGCACTTGCAGGTAGTGATGTTTCCATGTGTCTTGTAACTTTGATATCCTAAGTGGTGGAGATTGCGGGTTTGGACGGTACCACCTAAGGGACCTTGGTGAATTCTACAGGGCTCTTGCATATGGTACTCATTGCTGCCATTGTGCCAATGATGAAGGGAGTGGATGGTTACAGTGATGAGTGTGTTTCATTGTCCTGGATGGCGTTGAGCATCTTGAATGTTGTTGGAGCTGCGCTTATCCAGGCAGGTAGAGGTTATTCCATCACACTCCTGACTTGTGCCATGGAGATGGTGGGCAGATTTTGGAGAAACAAGATGTGAGTTATTCGTTGCAGAATCCTGACCTCTGACCTGGTCTTTAGCCACAATATTTATGTGGCTGGTCTACTTAATTTTCTGTTCAATGGTAACTCCCAGGATATTGATGATGGGGATTCACCAATGCTGGTTCCAATGAATGTCAAGCTCTCTCTTGATGGAGGTGACCATTGCCTGCCATTTGTGTGGTGTGAATGGTACTTGCCATTTATCAGTCCAAGTATGAATGTTGTTCAGTTCTTGCTTGATGTTGGCACTGGCTGCTGTAGCATCTGAGGAGCTACAAATGAAACTGGATATTATGCAAACATTAGCAAGCATCCTCACTTCTGACCTTATGACAGAGAGAACATTATTGATAAAGCAGCTGAAGATGGTTGAGCCTTGGACACTGTCCTGTGGAATTCTTGCAGTGGTATCCTGGAACTGATTTGATTGACCACTCAACCATCTAATATTAGGTATGACCCAGCCAGTAGAGTGACTCCACTCTGATTTCCATTGACTAATCTTATTAAGGCCCCCTGATACCACACTCTGTAAAATGTTGCTTTGATGTAGAGATATCATGTCTGGAATTTAACTTTTTTTTCCATGTTTTCATCAATGCTACAACGAGGTGTGGGGCCAAGTGGTGCTGGCAGGAATGTGCAATCTTTCCCTTATACAGAAATGATGGTTTAGTACAGAGGTGGTACTTCTGAGTAATTTGTGATCACTTTCTTAACCAGGTTCTTTTTACAGTCCAAACAGCAGCTAGCTCGGGAAAAGGGCTGAAGCTTGTAACTAACAACCTAGACTGAGCACTTAATGCAATGTGAAGAAGATGGCCTTTGCCCTTTTTGTGAGAAAGGATGAGTGAGAGAAAGTTGGAATATGCAATCGGAAAACAAAGTGGCCTTCATTTACAATGATAACTTCCCACAATCACTCTGATAAGCATCCTGACTAATTAAAACAGGCCTTAGGCCTCTCAAATATTCTAACAAAAAGGGGTGGGGGAGGCAGTGCCATTAATGTTTAGGGGACCTGGATTCAAATCCCACCACGGTAGATGGTAGAATTTGAATTCAATAAAAATATCTGGAATTAAGAATCTACTGATGACTATGAAATCATTGTCGACTGTTGGAAAAACCAATCTGGTTCACTGGGAAGGAAATCTGCTGTCCTTACCTAGTCTGGCCTACAAGTGACTCCAGAGCCACAATAAAATAGTTGACTCCCAATGGCCTAGCAAGCCAATCAGTTCAAGGGCAACAAGAGATAAATGCTGGTCAGTCAGCAACACCCACGATCTTCAAATGAACAAAAAAAGGGGAAGTTGGGAATAAGACAGTAATTTGAAAAAACAGATTGGTTGAGCATGGTTTGTGTGCTCATGATAGTTTTGAAGTGGTGAGGTTGGGAAATTAAATTATCAGTTTCAAAAGGGGGTTGAGGGAGCAAATGATTAGTGTCCGGGATACAATGAGTCCTTAACCCCATCCCACATGGGCCTGATTCTCACCCCTGACCCAGTTGAACCCCTCACGACACTGACCATGCCAGAAATACCCACCCCCCACCCGCCAGAAAAAGTCAGGTAGGACAAGATCATAAGATTGTGCCCTACATTTTAAACATGCCTCATTGACTGTAAATAATCAATGTCAGGGTGGCACAGTGACACAATTGTTAACACTACTGCCTCACAGTGCTAGGGTCCTGAGTTTGATTCTTGGCTTCAGTCACTGTGTGGAGTTTGGACATTCCCCCCATATTTGTGTGGGTTTCCTCCCAGAGTCCAAAGAAGTGTGAGTTAGGTGGATTGGCCGTGCTTAACTGATCCTTAGTATCAGGGGGATTAGAAAGGTAAATACATGGGGTTGTAGGGATTGGGCCTGGATGGGATTGTTATCAGTGCAAAGTCAATGAGCCAAATGGCCTCCTTGTGCACTATAGGGATTCTGTTTCTATGATATGGTTTGGTGAGCAGGGTAAAGGAAGTAGCAGAGACAGTTGAGCGACATGTCTCTGTCTGAACAATGCAACTCCTTGCATTTGGTCTGATACAGAGAATACTGCATCTCATGCCTTCCATCAGGGAGTCTACGCATCACCAGCACCACCTTACACAATTCACATAGTTTTATAATCCAAGCCTTGCATAAAATATCCTTTCCTTTATCCTTCAGATCACTTCCTGTTTTCCCTCTTCAGTTTCAATTCTCCATCATTGCTTTTTCCATCATTTGCAGAACCAACTGATCTAAAAGAATGTGCGAGATTCATTTTGAGAAATCACTGGGAATTACTCCCAATTTGATGTGAATTCGGCACATAGGTATTTTTTGGGAGCATTACCTCTTATGAATTTGCGTAAGTAAATTTGATACAGAACCATAGAAACCTAACAATGCTAAAGGAGATCATTCATCCATTGAGTCTGCAGCATGTTTTCAAAACTGTCTCTCACCCAAATTCTCTTCTCCACGCTATCCCCATAACCCCATGCATATACAATGGCTAATCACCTATCCTACATATCTTTGGACTCTAAGGGGCAATTTAACAAGACCAATCCACCTAGCAGTACATCTTCAGCCTATAAATTCAATGAATCAATAAATTCAGATCAGCAATGGAGGTTTTTGTCATTGACATGTTATTTGCTGTGAATTAAAGTCTTCACACCATTCAATTGACCAAGTGATTCAACAGAAAAGACCTATTGTCTGTGAATCTAACGAACAAATCTAATCTAACAAAACTAGACCGATGGAACACAGAAAAGGTGGATCAACATAAACCTCTTACTTAAACATTTCAGATGTTGCCAGGTTTAACCTCCCTCCTGTTCCCCTATATTAAATATACATCCAATGTATATTTTTTGTACTTAGAGAAATAATGGTCTAACGTTCTCAGGATGGGGTGGGGTGCCTGGTCAGGATAGAGGGAGGATATTAAGGGGAATGGGTGAAAGGATTTGGGGGGAAGGAGGAATCCAATTGGGTCCAGAGTGAGAGAGTGGGATTAAGGGCTAATGTTTGTGTGCAGGGAACACCATCGGTGATGAGGTGGTGGAGAATACTGCGGGGGCTGGTTCATCTGGAGGGAGTCTCCTGGAAGATCGAGGAGTGGGTGGTTCCTGAGAAGCTGGGGGAGTTCTGTGGGAGGGTCAGTGTGGATCTTCCCATTAGTTACCCTAAAGTTAGAAGATGTTTCATTTCTTCTCATTTTTTTCTGGGTAGCTATTGATGTAACACTGTCAGAACCATTTGAAGCTTATGATTTAAATCAGAGGATTAATTTAAGCAGCACTGATTCTTCCTCTCACTACCAATCTGTAAACTGAGAGGTGTTTTAATCTGCTCCCCTTTCATAAGTATTTCCTTAGTTTTAGTGTGATCCACTTTTCTATTAATAACCCCACAGAAAATTCATGATAGGATGAACTCAGAGGGTTAGTTTATTTGAGCACTGTTAAAATGCTGGGGGAGGGTCACAATGTTTGCAATGGTACAGTAAAAGAGGAATAGAGAAAATAAAGATTTACACTGCAGGGAATACAGAGAAAATATTGGCTGGACTTCAACCTCGCCCGTGGCTGGAATTCTCCAATTCTGCTACAGTGAATGGAGTTTGACTGAGTGCCAAATTCTCCACTCTTGCTAGTAATGATGGCAAGCAAACGAGATGAGGGAATATAGCCCATTGTTTCACTTGGGTTCCAGACTCCAAGTCCAATGAGGTATTCCTTCACAGAAGACAGTGGGTTAAAAGACAAGGCTGGATAATTCACTTTACCACTGATATTTGACTTCACATGTTGTGATAAGCATAAGATGAATCAGACTTGTGGGCAAAGGTATAGAATTTCCAGTAGAAGCAATGGAGATAGGTAGAGGTGTCCGAAACTTGTGTCAATGATCTTTGTCTGTGATGATGCTAGTTGGATGGTAAAATGGCAGACTGAAACTTTGCAATACCACAAGGCAATTTTATTGTCCTACATGCCAGAGGCCATGCCACGTGACTCCCACCTCTTGACACTGTCTTTGACAAAGGATATATGTCCTTCATCTGAGTGCCCAAGATGTCTCAATCATTAAGAATTAAAAGAATGGTTGGTGGGTCCTTTCTCCTGACAGACTAGTAGATTTTGGTTGGTCAGCCTGGGTAATGAAACACCAATGGCTTTTGTAATAGTGCTCTATGAATTTTGTCTGTACAGCCCTCAGGTGGATGACAGATAACGAGGGACAAGGTATCAGCAATAATGAGGGACAAGTTTCTCTGATGCTGCCAGGTAACTTCTTTTGCACAGCTTTGCAGACAGACATAGAATCAGTGTTTGAGATAGCAATAAGCATATCACTCTATACATACTTTACAACAATATTATACAGGGTTAAGTCTGAGCCCTCTCACACTCTGAACCTTACCCTTCATGTTAAAATACTTGACAAGGGAGGAAGTGTTCTGTATTGAAGATTGCTTTCTATATAAATTCAATCAATAGTCCTACTTAAGGCACCTGCAAGCACAGATCATTTGGGAAATGAGCCTATAGGACTTTACTAAATATATAACACAGGGAAATGAGGTTATGGAGTGCACACTGATAGAAAGAAACTCAGTAGGAGGACAGGAGAACATATTTAAAATACTTGTAACTGAGCTTGGGGAATATGATAATTTGGATGGAATTGGCTTTTGCCGTTAGTAATGATGGTAGGAAAACCAGCAATCAAAGTCATATTTAATGGATTCCAGATGGAATATATAATTGTGCTCATTAAGAGAGCAAAAAGTCCAAGCTAACATGATCCCAAGATACCAATAAAGAAGATAAAAACAAGGAAGGTAAATATTACGTTTAGTTCAGTAAATTTATGATTTTTTTTTACCTTGCATTCTGAAGCTTTTAAAACATGCTCATAAAATAACTATTTATCACCATTATGGCTGTGTGGGGCTCAAATAGGATGTGGCTCTGCTTTAGAATTATAAAATATAGATGGCTAGGTTTGCTAGAGTGCAGAAAATTAATCACCAAGTAATACTGGGAAGCAATCAGTAGTCTATGATGTTTATGCTGCAAGTATCTTTTGCTAGTCAATGAAAATTGTACATTCTACTTATAATGCATTTGCTCCAAAATATACCATTTCCTTAAGTATAATTGAATAGCATCTAACTCTGGCCGATGTGCATTTGTGAATGCAATTTTGGATATTGCGATGTCACATAACTTCTTCACTACACACGTATGCTTAGGAATCAAATAGGTTATGACTTCTGCTTCAGGATTATGCAGTTAAAACTGCAGCAACTTTGCGGTGCTGCATAAACTATTGATCGTAAGTGAGATCCAACACCAGTGAATCACAGATAATTGAGTGATTAAAGAAGTCGTTTCTTTGAGGGGCTCCAATTATAGTGGTTAAAGAATGTTCTCCAATCTTCTTGTAGCTAAGCATGTCGAACTCCATTTTAAAATGATGATGAGCAACAATGATTGATTAGCATTAAATGCACCATTACCATGAAAAATTGCTGCCTTAATGGCAATAAGACTGAGCTCATCTAGATCATTCCGTCAGCCAGGTGTGGTTTCAGACCATTTTTCATTTCTATCCTACTCAAACGCTATCTTCTGACTACATTACTGGAGGTCCCTTGGCTTTTTTTTATTCATTTAACAATATGAGTGTATTACAATTGGAAGCATAGAAATGAATCGGCGCTGCACATTTCTTCATGGAGCAGAGGAAGGATGTTTAAACTGCCATTTAAAGGTGCAGACGTACTTTAATTGCAATTCTTTTTGCGAAAACAAAGATTTCTCCATTCGTCAACAAATGACAGCCAAATTGCAAAGATATAAGCATTTTGGATAACCAAGCAATGTAATTGGGTCAATAGTAATGAAAATGTTATATTGCACTGGTAATAATGATTCAGCATTGGTTCTCCATTAGTTAAGGAGCAGCCGCTAGTGTTAAAAAATTTAATGATATAACTGTGGACAGTGCAAATATTGAAGTAAATGTTTGAATGGTCACAGAGCAATAGTCAATTTACTAATGAGGCCTTGGAAGCGTTGGTAAGTATAATAATTAAGTAATCATGAGGTACATTTGAACAGAAAGGGCAACCTCCATGTTTTGGTAAGAAGTCTACAATGTGACCAGGCCTGGGATTTTCCAATCCCGCTTACTACCATGACCTTGTTGAAATTCCATGGGCATGTGACTGGCCTGTTGCATCTCTTGTGGTGGGTCTTGTCACAGCAGGGCTGGAAAATACCAGCCTTAAAATTTTCGCATCCGAGTTCTAATCTAGAACTTGAGCACAACAATCTATGCTGACATTTCAGTGCAATACTGAGGGAGCACTGCATTGTCAATAGTATCATCTATTGGATGAGGTATTAAACTGAGACCCACCCCCTGTCCTCTCAAGTACAGTAAGAAGTCTCACAACACCAGGTTAAAGCTCAACAGGTTTAGAATTTTAAGCTGGTGTTGTGAGACTTCTTACTGTGTTTAACTTAGTCCAATGCTGGCATCTCCGCTCTCTTAAGAAGAGGAGAGGAATTATGCCAGGACCAATACATATCCCTTAATCAATTTCATTAACATGACGATCTGGTCATTGTCACATCACTATGGGAGTTTGCTGTGTGTAAATTGGCTGTCATATTTCCTATATTATAATAGTCACTATTCTTCAAAAGTACTACATTGGAATGTGTGTGGTCATGAAAGGTGCTATGTAAATGCAAGTCTTTCTTTTTCTTTAACATATCACAGGATGGGCAACAATTACCAAAGAAGCTAATAGCTCTACAAACAATCTTTACATTTGATTCCTGAATTTCACCCCAATTAAATGGATAGCCCATTCACATTCAGAGCACCTTATTAACTCTGACTACACAAAGGAAATTCTTGCTTTCTACACTGTGTCCTCTCCTTCTCCATGACTGAGTCTCTATTTATTCATAAAAGATTATTTTGGAAGTTATTAGAATAAACACTGAAGGGGTTATTGATGCCAAAAGTCTTGTCACTTAGCAATGCCTGGCACTATTGTCCCCTTTGCCTGTGCTCTCCAAACAAGGTCATCATTGAACACAACCAACCAGCCAGCAGCCTAATGCCCAACATTATAACCTGATAATGTTATGAGAGACATACTCAGGGTGTTACAAAGTTAAGCAAATGAATAGACTCTGTATGCTTGTTTAAAGGCCTTATCTTTGCATGTAATATCAACATAATGTATGATAGTAATATAAAAGTATAAGTTTATGGATTGTCACAAAGCTTAAAGTAACACTGCAATGAAGTTACTGTGAAAATCCCCTTGTCGCCACACTCTGGCACCTGTTCGGGTACACTGAGAGAGAATTTAACATGGCCAATGCACTTAACCAAGTCTTTCAGAGTGTTTTAAGGAAATCACAGCACGATAAGGAAACTCATGCAAGACATGGGAAGAAGGTGGAATTTCCACACAGTCAGTGACCCAAGCCAGAAATCAAATCCAGGTCCTTGCCACTGTGAGGCAGCGGTGTTAACCATTGTGTCGCCATGCAGCCCATAGCAGCAAGCTTGCAGAAAATTAGGTAATTTAAGTGAAATTAGTTGGGTTGTGCATTTTACATTGAACATTGGTAGACAGGAGAGTGATTGTAGTGCAGATGTTCATTTTCATGGCCCATATAAAGGAAATTTCCTGCGCTTGTTACTACAGGACAGAGTAAATAGTTTTGTGTATTGGCATAAATGCATACAGTTAATCCTCTGCAATCTCTAACATAGCATTTGGAAAACCATGGTATAAGCAGACAAAGTCAGCATGGATTTATGAAAGGAAATCATACTTGACAGATCTACCAGAATTTTTTGAGGATGTAACTAGTAGGGTTAATCAGGGAGAATTGATGGATGTGGTTTACTTAGACTTTCAGAAGACTTATGACAAGGTCTCACATAACGAACTATCATATAAAGTTAAAGCACAAGGGATCATGGATAGTGTCTTGAGGTGGACAGAAAGCTGATTAGCAGATAGGAAGCAAAGAGTAGGAATAGATGAGTCTTTTTCCAATTGGCAGGCAGTGACCAGTGAGGTACCCCAGGAATCAACTGAGAATAAAATGTTGTGTGAATTCAAGAAGGAATTAGATATGGCTCTTGGTGCAAAAGTAATCAAAGGATATGAGAGGAAGATAGGATTGGGATATTGAATTTGATGATCAGTCATGATCAAAATGAATGGTGGAACAGGCTTGAAGGGCTAACTGGCCCATTCCTCCTTCTATTTTCTATGTATGTTTCTATGTAACCTTATCTCAATCACCACGTATTCGTGAAGGACAGTTTAAAAGCTGTTGGGATTGCAGAGCTAGTCTTCCAGCAACTGGAATAAAGCCATGTACTGTCAATCAGTGTGGGCATGCTACGCAGCTTGTCATGAAGGGGACAAAAAAGCTGTGCACAAATAACGTTGCGTTTAAAGTTACTGCGGGTCAGACTCTTCACTCTTAAAAGGGGATAATGCAGTACAATAAGCTGACAATGCAGAACAAATAGAAGCTAAAGGGAAAACTGGTATGGAAGTTGGATTAGTGAAGATACCAAAAGAAACAGAACATTAGCTTTTAATTGTAAAATGAATTGCAACACTGGTAGGATCAGCTGAAATTAGAAGTATGAATTAGATACATAGATAAGAAAGAGGTGCAACAGAACTACAGAAAGAGGCCGTTCAGCATCAATGCTACATTGGCTGTTTGCTGGAGCAATCCAAAACTCATCAAAATAGCCACATCTCACAACGCTGTATTTTTTCTGTTTCGCATTTCTACCTACTCTCAATCAATCCCCATGTCGAAAGATGCCGTGCCCTAGCAACTTGTTCCATAAAGAATGTTCATGTTATGGAACAGAATTTCTTTTCCATTGTAATTGAAGAGTTAAAATACAATAATGGATGCACTTTGCAGAGATTTATGTTGGAAACAAATGAGTGGGAGATGGGACAATAACACAATGATACTGATCCTCCAATTCCTGCCCCAACAATTAGCTTGGTTATGTGCATATGATTAGAATATTCTTCTCCCCAGAATGAACATAGATTGCCTGCACTGTTTTTATTTGGGAACTTCTAAGTGATGCTATAGTTACGGGAATACTTCTGGTGGATATTGGATATTATTACACGATAATGGATATATTTCGGGATGAAGTTGGCTTTAACCCCTTATGCTGGCTCTTGGATGGGCCTGGAAATAGCTTCCATCACTGTTATAACCCTTTGTGGTTCTGATTTAAACTCTTTTTCTCTATTTCCATTATTCTGTAGTGTCCAGCTGGTCCCAGTTATGTACCAGAAAGCTGGATTGGTCAGCTGCTGTCACTTGTGTAGGAGTAAGCTTAAATTAAATTTATTTATTAGTGTCACAAATTTGCTTACATTAACACTGCAATAAAGTTACTGTGAAAATCCCCGAGTCACCACATTCTGGCATCTGAGGGAAAATTTAGCATGGCCAATGAACCTAACCAACACATCTTTCAGACTGTGGGAGGAAACCAGACCACCTGGAGGATACCCATACAGACACAGGGAAAATGTGCAGATTCTCACAGATACTGCATCCTTGGCGCTGTGAGGCAGTGCTAACCATTGTGCCACTATGCCCGTTGGTGGAGTAATCAGAAATAATCTTGAGAAGCAACAACCTCTTTGTGCCTATTCCAGCTAAGTTCTCATGTTAATGCTTCTGTACTATGTCTACTGATCTCTGCTTATGTTCAGATACTAGGTCAGCAAAGAGATAAGGGTAACTCATTGGACCCTAAGCTTTTATAGCAATAGTTTGGGCATCCATGATAAATCTTTTTACTATTTTTGGGATCTACTCTATGGGGTCTTGCTGCCCCTGTGCTGACAGGAATGTGCCATGGCAGAGGGGGGAGATAGTCACCATTGGCATAATGGAAGATCCCACCAACAGGAAGAGCCAGAAAATTTTGATCTATGTCTCAACGTGAATTTTATTTTTGCTGTGACTCCCAAGTGCCAATTCTGTGCTTTAAAAGAAATTAATTCATGGGATGTGGGCATTGCTGCCAACGGCAATGTTTTATATCCTAGTACACGTGGGTGCATGAATATAAATCGAGATTTCAAAAAAAAGAATTTTGGTATCAATCTCTTTTTAGTATGTCAGGGTGAATGGTATCTTGAATTTTCTGTTTTAATCCAGCCATGTATATTTGGCAATCAAAGAGCATTAATGCTTTCTGAGCAGGTTAGAAGAGGAAGTAATAATGTCTGAAGACAAACACTTTCTAACACTGGGGACCTTCTGTAATATGTTAGCAAGACATGTTCCTAAAGTCTGCAAAAGTTCTTCATTTGTATTTCCAGATCCTATGCATACTAGGCACAACACTGGTCATAGACTTCAACAATAACAATTCGCATTTATATAGCATTTTTAATATTTTAAAATGCCTCAAGATGCTTTGTGGGGGTATTAACAAACAAAATTGGTCATTTATCTGTGTGAGGAACATAGAACATAGAACATAGAACATTACAGCACAGAACAGGCCCTTCGGCCTTCGATGTTGTGCCGACCAAAATAAAAAGCAATGCCCCTCCAAACTAAACCATTCCCTTCTCTTCCATATACTTATCAATTAACCTCTTAAACGCCACCAAACTTGGCGCATCTACAACAGCTGCAGGCAGGGCATTCCACTCCCTAATCACTCTTTGAGTAAAGAACCTACCTCTGATATCCGTCCTATAACTCATACCCCTTAATTTAAAGCTGTGTCCCCTCGTGCTAGCTTTCTCCATCCTAGGAAAAAGGCTATCACTGTCCACCCTATCTAAACCTCTAATCATCTTATATGCTTCAATAAGATCCCCTCTTAGCCGCCTCCTTTCTAACGAAAACAACCTCAAATCCTTCAACCTCTCTTCATAGGAGCTGCCCTCCATACCAGGCAACATCCTGGTAAACCTCCTCTGTACCCTCTCCAATGCCTCCACATCTTTCTTATAATGTGGGGACCAGAACTGCACACAATACTCCAAGTGCGGCCGCACTAGAGTTTTGTACAGGAGATGGATGACCAAATGCTTGGCCAAAGAAGTAGGTTTTAAGGGGAGTCTGAAAGAATGAGGGAGGGGTACAGAGATGGGGAAGTTCTGGGTTAGGAATCCAAGAGCATTGGGCCTCGACAGCTGGAAGCACATCGCAAAGGGCGAAGTGATTACAACTGGGCATGTGAAAAAGCCAGATTTGCAGGAACGCAAAGATCACAAGTGGTTTCATGGCTGGAGGAAGTTAGATAGCTAGGGACGGGCAAGTCCGTGGGGGAATTTAAAAACAAGAATGAGAATTTTCAAGTTGTAGGATTGGCAATCTAAAACCCAGCGAGTGTGGCTGAATGGACCTTGGTGTGAGTTAGGATATAAGCAACAGAGATTTGAGTGAGCTCAATCTTTGGTAGTTTGGAAGATGGGAATTGTCCAGGACAGCATTGAAGTGGCATTGAGAAATAACAAAAACAAGGAAGAGAGTTTTAGCAGGTAAGACAGGGCTAGACTTCACTAATAATAGAGTTAGAAGCATTCAGACTTTGTAATGGAGACCATTCATAGCCAAAATCTCACCTTGTAGTCAAATGCAACATCATTGCAAATGGTCTGATTCAACCTTAGACAATTACTGGGGTAAGAACTGGAGTCAGTGGCAAGGGAGAGAACTTTTGATGGGATATGAAGGCAAGAGCTTTAGTCTTTCAAATACTTAGTTGGAGGACAGTTCTGCTTGTTTTACTGAATGTTGGACAAGGAGAGTGAAGGATCAATTACAGGTTCAAGAGAGATAGTGATGAGATGGAGTTGGGTATTATATGGAATCTTTTGTTGCTGAGGGGTAGCATGCAGATGAGAAATAGAACACAGAACATAGAACACTACAGCGCAGTACAGGCCCTTCAGCCCTTGATGTTGCGCTGGCCAGTGGACCCTCTAACCTAAACTATTCCAATATCATCCATATGCCTATCCACCGACCATTTGAATGCCCCCAAAGTAGGTGAGTGCAGAGCTGCTGCAGGCAGGGCATTCCACACCCTCACCACCCTCTGTGTAAAGAACCTGCCTCTGACATCAATTTAAAGTTATGTCCTCTTGTGTTGGTCATCACCATCCGAGGAAAAAGGCTCTCACTATCCACCCTATTCAGTCCTTTGATCATCTTATACGCCTCAATTAGGTCACCGCGTAACCTTCTTCTCTCTAATGAAAATAACCTCAGGTCCCTCAGCCTTTCCTCATAAGGCCTTCCCACCATACCAGGCAACATCCTGGTAAACCTCCTCTGCACCCTTTCCAATGCTTCCACATCTTTCTTATAATGCGGCGACCAGAACTGTACGCAATACTCCAAGTGCGGCCGCACCAGAGTTTTGTACAGTTGTAACATAACCTCACGGCTCCTAAATTCAATCCCTCTACCAATAAAAGCTAACACACCGTACGCCTTCTTAACAACTTTATCAACCTGGGTGCCAACTTTCAAAGAGCTATGTACTTGTACCCCAAGATCCCTCTGCTCGACAACACTATTAAGGGTCCTTCCATTAGCCCTATATTTCATATGCCTGTTATTCCTACCAAAGTGAATCACCTCACACTTATCCGTATTGAATTCCATTTGCCACCTCACAGCCCAGCTCTGCAACCTATCTATGTCCCTCTGCAAACTGTAACATCCATCCTCACTGTCTACAATTCCCCCCACTTTGGTATCGTCAGCAAATTTACTAATCCAACTCTCTACACCCTCATCTAGGTCATTTATAAAAATGACAAACAGCAGTGGCCCCAAAACAGATCCTTGAGGTACACCACTTGTAACTGCACTCCAGGTTGAATATTTCCCATCAACCACCACCCTCTGTCTTCTATCAGCTAGCCAATTCCTAATCCAAACTGCTAAATCATCTTCAATCCCAATAGGAATTAGGAAGAATAGATCCTTCAGAAGCTTTAAGAAATGGTTTAGGAGCAGGAAGAGAAGCTATGACAGGTGATTTGCTGACCACGGTTCAACAGATTAGAATGGAACAAGATGAGTGTGATCCCAGCTATTTGACAATGCAGAATAGGCAGTGGTGGAAGGCTGTGTGACCAAGGGTGTTGAAGGCCGCAGGCAGTTTGAGAAGAATGGGAGTGATGGTTTCCCATTATCAAATTCACGTGGGATTTTGTCATTTTCAAAAGGCCATTTCTGTTCTGGTGGGATAGAAACCAGATGAGAAGGACTCAAATAACTGGGAAGGTTGGTTGAATGTGGCATTCATCCAAAGTATCTCTATTATTCCATTTATTCCATGGTGTTCACTTCCTGTGTTATTCTGTCACTTTGCATATATTTAATTTGTTAGGTCACTATTGTCTTTTTTTTCCTTCCATGATTCACTTCCTTTTAACTGGTGCCTGCCCTTTCATTGGATGCTTCAGTCCTCTAGAAGTGATCATGGAACAGGAAATCCTGCCTCCTTGCATGCTGGCTCCCAGTTGCTATCTGCTGAGGGGATGGAATTTACAGAGAATGTGCTGCTAGGGCTAAATATTGAACTCCCCTGCGGAAACCTTGCATACCTTCTTGCAAATTGTTTCTGCTCCAGATACATCCACCACCAAATTTCAATCCTAAATTTTAAAGAAGTGGTTTTCTGGTTTTATCTTTCTGACATTTGGCTTCTAATACTTGGTTTGATTATTGTGCTATTTCTGCCCCTTTCAGAAAGTTGAATCTCAGTTGAGAATCAGAATAAATCTGAAGTGTGCTAGAGTTGTCTCCTTTATAATCAACTAATTGAATGGTTTACAGCAGAGCTATTGACATTTCAAAATCTTGCAAAGCTTAATTGTATTCCAGAGATTGTGCATATTCAATGCCAATTAAGTGTGGTAAAGTCCATCTTGGATAATGCTTCTGAAATCAAGTCCTTAAGATTAAAACTGTGCAGATCAAATGAAAAAGGTTGAGGAATCAGACTTGTTTAAAATGAACTAAAATCCATATTTCTGCCTTAAATCCAGGTTTTCTTTTTGTCTCATGAAGATGGGGCAATGAATTAATTGATATTCTTGATGTTCAAATAACAATGCATTCATTTAATTTTCACAACCATCTTTTGAGGACTAAAGTAACATTTCAATGCTAATGTAAGAAAACAGCAATTACAAGTTGTGCATATGTAGTTACCAGTTTGAAAATAATACCTTTGCAAATCTATCAATTCTCATCGTCTGATTCTCAAACACTGAAGATTTTCATCACAGGGATCGCTAAACTGTTCTCTTTTCCCACATGCTTTAACTGTCGCTACATACCTTATACAGAAAAACATAGTACTCCAATAACCATCTTTTCATTAAAACATTGCATATATTTATTGAAAACAGATGTCTCAAAACATATTCAAATGCTGGAACACGATCTTGTACTTGAGAAGACATTAATAAGTCATTCAAGCTTTTACATGATTATCTGAATACTTCAATTGTGTTATAGCCTCAATTATTTTTTATTCTATATGTAATAAAATTACAGAGCATATTAACAATTGTTCCAGTTTTTAGTTCAGACATTACTGTGCATTAATGTTGCTCTAATTCCCGATAGGTTAGAATAGATATGTGTAGAGGGAGTGCCCTGTAATGCTTTGAGTGAACATTCATCGCTCTATTTATCTTCAAAATGACAGCATTTTCATTCTTTCTTTTAATCTCATCCCTGGCTTCATGTGCCAACTATGCTCTTGCAAACTCCAAAAGGAATTTTTTTACCCTTCCCCTAACTGGGAGACAGTAGTCCAATTATAAACTTATCCCATGGTCGGTGGACATGCGACATCAAGGTAACTTAAGAACTGAAGATAAAGTAGTTAGCAAGGCTAATCTTAAAACTGAAGTAGAACTGTTTTGTCAAATTCAGGAAAGAAAACACACAAATATACTAAACTGTTTTATGACAGGAGTCTGAGCTACCACAAGAACTCTCTTTTGCCTGACTAGTCTCTTTTTTTCTGTCTGCCCTTTTCTCCCCATTACTTGGTGTTTGGGATATTGCTTGCATTAGCTGTTATCCATTATGTACCGTATCCATGCTAACTCAAAATAATAGTTCCAATTGGTTAATTGTAACCCTACCAAGCTTTAGTCTGCTTTACCCTGCAGTCATGATCCTAATACATTTGTTTAGCATATAAATAATAGATGTAGGGACGAATAATAGAGTGGTTCAAGAAAACTTCAAAGTTTAATAGGCTATTTTAGATTGGAAATGCAAAGGATTTACTCATGCTTTGATTGATCCAAGAAGACAGCACAGTGCCCGGGTCCCACTAAGCACCATGAAGATTAATCCCCATCCTTTTTCCTTCAATATCCAGAAATCTTAAAGACTCTGCATAAAGGTACCATAACATACTCTGGGATGCTTTTATGGAAAATTTGCTACTGAGGCCAAAGGCTCAATCAGCTGTACCCTGAAGTCTAATAGTATTAAAATGAGCCTAGCTGCCAGTTCAAGTTAGAAGAACACGCACCTTATTTATCTGGAAAAAAAACAATAAAACTCAATCAAAAGCTCTTTGTGTAGTGATAGTGTGGCAGAAGACTTCAGATTGTCCCATTACCACATTACGGCATCTGATCAGAAAAAACGGACAACCAAGGGAAGAGGCACTAAAAAGAGAAAGACCTTTTCACCTTTAGATTCTGAATGGTTGCAGCATAACGTATAAGATACATACTTCCCACCCAAGTGTTTGAGCTCCTTGCTGAACATTTTGAGCAAATGGCGTAATAAAATAAAATTCGAATGGCACTCCAGGCCTGGTTGAAACATATCAGAAACAAAAATATTGTTTCATTTCAACTTTTGCCAGAGCAAGAATAGAAATCATGGAATTCCTTTATAAAAAACATGTCCTGTGCGGGCAGGGTAAGACATTCTCAATCTTGAATGACCTTTACTAATTGAACACAGCAGGTTTATTTGCATATTGGTATAGTGAAGCAGGAAGAAACTGGAATGGCCCCCCCGCCCCCGGCCCCACACCACAACATAATCCCATGCTCTGTGTGGAACATGAAATTCATCATAGTAAGTGTCACAAATTGTAGGCAAAATATGTTTTAAAAGTCCTATTGCAGCAATCAATTCAAGAAACAATTATATTCAATGTTTCAAAATCACTGATTGATATGAACCAAATCAGAAGATGGGAAGATTTACATGTCCTTCTTGTGGATAAGGATCGAGTAACACCATAATCCAATGTAAGAATCTTTTGGAACTAATCAACTAGTATGACTGGAATCTTACTTTTCTTCAAAATATTTTTCATGAGATATTAATCCTAGTTCTAAATTTCAAGACCAAATTAAAATATTCCAGTTGATCTGAGTGTTCAGATAAAATGCATCTTCTGAGTAATATATTGGATTAAAAGGAGTGTCTGTAAGTGAGCTGCCTGATTATTATTTATTAGTGCCATAAGTATGCTTATATTAAAACTGCAATGAAGTTGCTGTGAAAATGTTGGTGCCAGCTGGGTTGGGAATGTAGGGAGTGGGCTTGCTGTCCACATCCTTATCTTGTTGTAGTGAAAACATGAAAGGAATTCTGGAGTTGGATCCCACCTGCCATTTTTATACGGCCTCAGGGCCAACCCCAGTCTGCCAAATCTAAAATTGTTCAAGATTTTATCCCAGGGAAATGTGAAAACTGGAAATCCCCTAGTTACTAGACTCCAGTGCCTGTTCAGGTACACTAAGGGAGAATTTAACATAACTGTAGAAATCAGAGCACCTGAAGGAAATCCACGCAGACACAGGGAGAATGTCCAAACTCAGCACAAACAGAGACCCAAGCTGAGAATTGAACCCAGGTCCCTGCTGCTGTGAGGCAGTTGTGCTAATCACTGTGCCACCCTATTAAGTTAGTGACATTTTATCTGAGTTAGATCTTGAATAAGCTCAGAATTGGCAGAGTGGGGTTGGCCCTGGGACCATATAAAAATGGCAGGTGGGATCTAATTCCAGAATTCCTTGCATATTTTCACCAACACAAGATAAGGATGTGGGCAGCAAGCCCACATTCTGCACTCCTGACCTGGCTGGCACCATTGTGGGAAGAGGCAACTCCTAACTCTCCCCAAAATTTTCCTGGAGGTGATCGAGATCTTCCATGACCTGTGATTCAGGCTCCTGAAAGGAGTCATGAACCATTGTCTGGATTTTGGAAGTTTTTTTTGACCATCTCTCATCATGCCCTTCATAGCCTCTATACCATCTCTATGCCTATTCAGCCAATATGTGCTATGTATAAAATTAAAGAGCCATACAGTAACAATGACATGTGTTTACATGCTGAGGAAAAAACACCCATTTGAAATCATCTTTGATTTCCCACAATCCTATCAAAGTGTCAATCAGACAGGGTAATTACAGTTTCAGGAACCAATGCTTTAACCGCTTGATACCTCTTAATCATGTCCAAATAAATATTCAACAAACACAATCATGGAACAAAACTTCTTACAACCACAAAGATGTCATTCAAGCTAAGTGCGCTCTTCAACTGTCAAAACAAAATGTCTGCAGAGTTAATGAATTTGAATGTTTTGGAATTCAGCCAAGAATTCATAATGAGCACAGATGGGTAACACAGACATCTGCCATCTCTTTCTACTGAAATAGTTCCCAGGTGGCACCCTGGATGGAGCACGGCAGGGGCATGGGCAGTGTGGAAGGGATGAGGGCTAGAGAGCTTAACCACTTCCAATATAATAGGGCCAATGTCACAAAACTCCTTCTAATCAGCCTGCCTCAGTATTTGTCTGTCCTATGACCACTTAAAGTTTGTTTCTGGGGTTAGCAGCTATTGGATCTATCCCTCGTAGATTAACTATTGGATACAACAGGGCAGAACTGCTGAGTCTGGAAATACTCTGACTCAAGCTACCCATATTGGTAACAAAAATCTGGCTTAAGATCGCTAAATTCCCTTTAACACAGGATTTGTGTACTATAGATTCTATTGAGCTTTTCATAATTTTGTCTTCTTTATTTGTTTGAGCTCTATTTGTCCAAGTACAGAGGAGGGAAATAAGAACAAAAACTAAATCCTGTGTGTTATCATCAATACCCTTGTGAACTAAGGGACGTAAACAATCACAATGTAGGCTTGTCAACTTTAATACTGGGAGTTGTTTATTCAAGGTATGCACTCATTCACAGTCAGGTCTAAGACTGCTCAACAGGGCCTCACACTGGGCACAGCTAATAGCCCAAACGGTCATCTGACCATGCCCTTAAAAGAACTATCTGCACCCCAAACTCCAAAATACTATTTATATACACCACACTGTGCACTGGTAAATGCCCAATATCTGGTAAATCCTTCAAAGTAAGTACTGAATCGAAGGCCTAAATAATAAACAATTCATTACACTAGTGGAAGGTCGATATCCCTTGGTAGGACCATTGCATAATGTCCATAAGTTTACCATTGTGACCAAGTTTGGTATCTGGCTTATCCGCCAATATTTTAATATATGATAATTGTACCCCAGGTTTATCGACCATGTAGCCACAGCAAATATTTGTTTTAGTGCAGCTCCAATGATTTGGTACATTTTACACACTTAAGCTGACCACAAATGTATCTCAGATATTGCATAAATCTATCTTCCAGGACTGGTATATTATCTCCTATTTTTGACAGATGATTTTTGTGATTAAGAATATCTATTGTATTCCTCGGTGCTAAAGTAAAGTGAACAAATAACTGGATTGTTCACTCCCTGCAAGTTTGAAGATCATTGTACTCAGTAAGGTTTTTCTCCTGTAACCCAGGCATTTTAGGGATTTAGCTATTCTGTAATGTGCCATAGATAACCTTCTTGGCACTAAGATTGACTGCTGAGAGCTTGTTATGTTTGCGGTTTCCTGTCATATTGAGTATCAAATAATGGGCTTAATCCTCAATCAGTCAACATTTAGAATTTAATATCTTCCAAAGAGGTATCCAGTGCCAACATTCAAATAAGAGAACATTACTTATCCAGTGAATTTGTTGTGCATGTATGCTGGAATTAATCAAATCATTAGCAACTTTAATGAGATCAAAAGTAAAATGTAACATCCCCATAATGCCTGTGAATTGCAATCTTTTCATTTCCATAAATTCAATTCTGTAAATATTGATCGTTTGGAGGTATGTCATGAAAACAGAAGGTTGTGCAACATACAAATAAAACTCAAATACTGCAGATACTGAAAATCTGAAATAAAAACAGAAAATGATGTATAAATTCAGCAGATCTGGCAGCATGTGTGGACATAGTAACATAGTGTTTAAAGTTTAAAGTTTATTTATTAGTATCACAAATTGGCTTACATTAACACTGCAATGAAGTTACTGTGAAAATCCTGTAGTCGCCACACTTTGCTGCCTGTTCAGGTACATTGAGGAAGAAATTAGCATGGCTATGCAATTAATCAGGAAGTTATTGCATGGCCAATTCACCTAACCTGCACATTATTCAGACTGTGGGAGGAAACCAAAGCAGTTGGAGGAAACCCACGCAGACACAGGGAGAACATGCAAACTCCACACAGAGTTTGGGATGCCAAACCAGGAATCAAACCCGGGTCCCTGGTGCCGTGAGGCAGCAGTACTAAACACTGTGCCACTCCTCCTAAATGGACAACAGGAGAAACATCTTACTGAGTACAATGATCTTCAAACTTATGGGGAGTGAACAAGTTAGTTATTTGCTCACTTTATTTTAGCGCAGAGGAATACAATAGGTACTCTTAGTCATAAAAATCTTCTGCTGAAAATAGAGCATACGCTTTGAGTCCAACAGGACTTTAGAAGGCTCATATGGACTCAAAACATTGGGTGGAATTTTATACACGTTCTTTGCGGCAATAGAGTGGATTTGCCATTAATTCTAGTCATTAACTCTGTTTCTCCCGCCATAAATGCTGTAGATCTGTTGTGTTTATCCAGAACTTTCTGCTTTTTGCCTTTCAGCATACGATAGCCACCTGAATTTCTACTTTCAAGTCCCGATCGTTCAGCATGATTTCTGTACCCTTCATCCTTCAACAATAACATGAATTCATGCTTTCCTCTTTTAATCATAATTTGAACATTGTTTCCTCTCCCAGCAAACATCATGGTTGGAATTTTCAGCCTTTCACTCCCTGCCACCACTGGACGGAGAATTTGGTGCTCAGCCAAATCTCTGTTCACTGCAGTAGGACCAGAGAATCCCGCTGGCATGGCTGGCCAGAGAATCCTGGCCCATATCAATTGATCTGTTAAAACAAATCAAACGCAAACACTACAGAGAGACTATTCCATTATGAGTTGTAATTTGTTGCAGCGTAGTGGCTCCAAATCTCTTAGTTTGTGTCGTGTAGCCTAACTCCATAAATGGCAACAACTGAACTTGTTATTCTCAATAACATCCTGGTAAAATAACTGAATCATCTTTAATCAAATCCAAATCTGAAGGAATATCAATGGAAGAGAATAGAAAGAGAGAAAGAGGGAGAGAGAGGGTTTCCTTTTCTTAGCATCAACAATGGAGTATAACTGATAAAAACATTGCATGTGAGTACTATTTCTGTAATTGTTTCTGACTTTTGAATATTTATTTATTTATTAGTGTCACAAGTAGACTTACATTAACACTGCAGTGAAGTTACTGTGAAAATCCCCTAATCACCACTCTCTGGTCTAATGCCAGTTTGGGTACACTGAGGGAGAATTTAGCATGGCCAATTCACCTAAACCGTATATCTTCCGGACTGTGGGAGGAAACCACAGCACCCAGAGGAAACTCACAAGAAAAATGTGTATACTCTGCACAGTCAGTGATCCAAGCCAGGAATCAAAGCCGGGTCCCTGGTGCTGTGAGGCACCACTGTGCCAGTGTGCCAACCCAGAACAAGTTTTTGACTGAAACATCAGTTCAAAGCAGTCTGCTGCAGGGCTAAACTGGCCAACCTGCAATTCTTTATACTCTGATTCTGTAGTGATGCATGTTCATAGACTTTGGGCGGAATTTTCCCAAAAAATGGCAAAGGGCGTGATCTTACATCCTCACCTTGTCTATCGATCAGCCAAATGAGTTGGGAAAAAAGCAAGGCAAAGAATTCCAATTTGCATCTGGCATGAAGCGTGCTCGCTACATTCCCAGCCCCTTTGTACTGGCGTGAACCATTTGAATTTGACTGGATTTCGATGTCATTGACAAAGTTGGCATGCTAATGTCCCTTCACCCTGCCTCACTGAATGCTTCCCACCTCTCCGATGTGACATCACACTATGCAAATCACTACTGCTCTATAAAATTGGTGGTTCAGGCACAGCATAGTGAAGGGGAGCAAGGCGATGAGTACACTGAGCACTAACCCACACCCCTCCTCCCCCGGATTGCTGAGTGGAGGGTGTCTCAGCCACTGCTGTGATGGAGGAGAGAGATGCTTGCATGGGTGCAAGGGCTTGTGCTAATATGGGGGTCCTCAGGTCCAGGGTTGCTGGTGGCTTGGGGATCATGTTGCACACATTCCGCCAAGGGTTTGCTTATGACTGATGTTGCCATGGTTACCATGCCATCTGTCTGCTGGACAGGCTGCGTGACTGACTCCAGAGCTTGCATCCTCGGCCCCACTAACAGTAACGGGCACCAGTTTGGTAGTTATTGCTGCAATTACAAGAGCTCTGCGGGTGTTAACACAGCTCCTTATGGACTCTGCAGTGCTGCCCTGGATAGGAATCCATGTCCTAGTAGTCATGATAGTGTTCCTCCCCCATCTTTCTGAATTGCAAGCCATTCCTGGAAGGCGCTGCACTAGACATCCAGGTAGGTGAACCCATGACCATGCTTCAGGAGTTCTCAGTGGGGACTTACAGCAATCCATATGCTCTTCATGCCTGCCATGGCCATGAGATCAGCAGCCCATGTAGGTGGGATGTGGCACCGGGGGATGGTGTCAGGTTGCCAATGTTGAGATTTAAATTCACAGCCTTTATTAGAAACACAAAAGATTTTTATTGATAAGAGAAACTCTACAGAGCCAGCAGCCCATTTGGCTGTCCTAGTGCAGCCCATGTAGCTGCCCCAGACTCTGCTGCTGGAATATTACCGCCTTGCCCATCTGAGGTTCATAAGATCCCGCCAGAGGCCAATGGAGAACGTGGGCATGCTGGTAAAATTCCGGCCTACATGTCTTCTGTCCTGAGCTGATTTCCCACTCTCAGTCCCAATGGGTTCCTCAAGACAGTGACACTTTTCTGCTGTGTTACCCTCAAAGGGATAATCACCACAAATCACCACAGATTCCTGTAATGTGATTCCATTAATCAGAACTGAAATTTACTGCCTAGTTGACAATAACATAAGGCTTACACAAAATGTTAACTGCTTTGTTTCTCTCCCTACAGACCATGCCTGACCCACTGACTATTTCCAGTTGTTATTTTTAATATAAGATTTATACTTCATTACATTTTTTTTATCACTATCCTTATCCTGAACTTGACATCATAAAATCTACAGGATAATGGGTAAACAGAGTCCATTTGGCCCATCAAACCTGCACCAACAACAATCCCACCCATGTTCTATCCCCATAACCCTACATATTTACACTCCTGACATTAAGGGGGCAGTTTAGCATGGCCTATCACCAACCTGCACATCTCTGAACTGTGCAGGAAACTGGAGCACCCGGAAAAATCCCACGCGGACAGGAGGAGAATGTATGAGCTCCACACAGACAGGCCGGAATTGAACCCACGTCCCTGGCACTGTGAGGCAGCAGTGTTGATCATTGTGCCACTGTGCCACCCTAAACTTGGGGTTGATTTGTGTATAATCTTTGTATCCTGCTAATTTGCAAGAAAATTTCTTCTAACTGTATCTATTATTCATTGTTTCTGTTCTCTAACAAATGGATTTCCTGTACCCAGACTCTTGGCAAACTCTTCCTTCCTGATATCTCTGTAAAGGGAGACAGCAATTTTAGTTTAACTGGTTGGAAATAGTATTGTCTTCTGGTCACTTTCACTTTAGATATTGTGTTATTGGCATCCCTTTAAAAAAATCGTTTCATAAACTAGGAGCTTTGAAATCACACAGTTTGTGGGCAAGGTTCAACTTGTTCATGCATCATTACTTTGTCTGAAATTTTTATTGAGCTAATCTCGTCATTAGGATATTACAAAAATATGTTAACTGTATGTTCTAGACCAGGTATGTGATTTTTATATCTCAGTGCCTTCCTTCAGCTGAAACTCAGTGGGGGATTTTTTTTTCACTGTTTATTTGTCCTAAAATCAAAAACAGATTCTTAATCAACATGTGGATGGTGTTGTTACCATTTTCTTCCAGTTTGGAGTTTGGACTCAGTAAATCAATATGTGAATGTAAATTGAGATATGCTACTTGCTTATTTCTCTAGATTGTTTTGAGGGTAAGGTTTTTCTTTTCAGGTGTTATTTTCCTCCCATTCCTTCCTTACTTTCAAACCATTCCCCAATGGGTTCTTAGCCAGAGAGCTAAAAGCTATCAGAACTGGAAGAGGGGATCTCAATTCTTCAAGGATTGAGAGTTTGAATGTGCTTTAATTTGTTTTAAATTACATTCAGTCGGTAAGTTAGAAATTGAAATGAGCTCCGTAACTCAGGATTCATGTTGCACTTGGAAATCTCACAGCATGGGATTTTATGGCCATTTGAAGAATTTTCAAAATGACCAACTCAGGAAAGAGATGAGAAGAAATTGAAATTTATACAAAGTATTAAAGAGCCCTTTATGTTGATCATAGTTCCATCAAAATCATTAGAAGTAAATGCCTTCCTTGAAGAAGTACTACTTCTCTCTCCAATGGGATTTCATTTTCCTCTTTTACCATGCTCACCCTCATTGCTTTCCAATTCGCTCTAGGTGTTTGACAAGATGTTTGCCAAAACTCTTTGCACCACCAAATGTGCACACCTGATTTCTCTCTCTCTAGCAGTGCTGACTCACTGAGGTTAGTTTACTGGTCCCGCCTGATGCGAGGATTGTCATGGGTGCGACAGAGTATTTGGTGGGCTATTTAAAAGTGTGTTGGCCCTGGGCATGAACTTCTGGCCTCAGGGTGAGCGTGACTAGAAAACCCCACCCATCTGCTCTCAAAGCTGTCTTTATCCCCATTTAAGATCCCTTTTCAGTTCTGCAGACGTGTCATTTAGACTCAAAATGTTAATTCTGTTTCTCTCTCCACAGATGTTGCCAAACTTACTGGGTTCACCTAGCATTTTCTGTTTTTATTTTAGATTTCCAGCATCCGCAGTACTTTGCTTTTATTTTATTGAATAGTATAAAATAGCAGCTTAATACAGAGCAGCATGATCGCACAGTGGTTAGCACTGCTGCCTCACAGTGCTAGGGACCTGAGTTCAATTCCCAGCTCGGGTCACTGTCTGTGTGGAGTCTGCATGTTCTCCCTGTGACTGCATGGGTTTCCTCAGGTTCTCTGGTCTCCTCCCACACTCCAGAAGATGCACTGATTAGGTGGATTGGCCATGCTAAATTCTCCCTCAGTGTACTCGAAATGGTGCCAGAGTGTGGGAACCAAGGGATTTTCACTGCAACTTCATTGCAGTGTTAATGTAAACCTATTGGTAACACTAATAAATAAACAATTGCATTGGACTTATATTTTTAATTGGGAACTGACTGCAACTCAATGATGATAGTTTGATTATGGAAAGGAAATCCACAAACTTAAACCTCATATTGTGATCTTTAACACATAAAAATGTACAAAACTATTTCAGAATTGCCTTGTGCAGTCTCAGCATTTAACATTTGTGTCAAGCAATACTGATTGGTGACTTGCTGCCCATGTAGGGCACTGTGCCATTTTGCTACCATTTAAGGAATGTGTTGTTAATTGCCCAGCAGCTGTTTCCTATTATAATTCACAAAAGACAGTGCTGTATCTTTTTTCATCAAGTAACCAGTCTGAAATTCAATTAGAGATATACTTACAAAGCATACAAGTGACTAACTGGGCGGGGTAAACTGCCTGATTTCAAACAATCAGATCATTTGATTTGCTGTGGAAATTTCCAGATCATTCATCTTGAGATGCAGTTCTTTCTGGATCATTGCTTGATGATGTGGCATGATCTGCCAGCCCAGTGTAAGCATCCTGAAACTATTAACTACATCTGAATCTTATGGCCGCATAATACTTGTGCAACTTTGGCAATATCACTAAAGCAAAACTATAATTAAATCTTGAAGCAAATTAACACATCTCGGGCCAGACTGGGGTGCTCCCCAATCTGATAGAAATGGAACTGTAGCCCCCAGTGATGAAGAGGAATGAGTTATCAACTCACTTCCTACTTCACAATGCCTGTTGTAATTTCCCACATGCATACTAGAATAAGTCTGGGATCCCCTCAAGTGGCAGAGCTATTATAATTGGGTTTGTAATTAAGAGATGCACAGGACCTGGTTTGTATTTCAGGACAGTACAGGAGTTCAGCTGAAGCAGAACCGACTGGCGGGCGAGTGTGTGTTTCATTTTCTAGGTCTAATAGGAACAGCAGTGCTCTGTTTTATTTTATAAGGAAAAGCCTTGAGATTTTTCGGCACTGAAGAGTAGAATAAAGGCTTGAATTGGGGCGAAAAAGACCAATAGTTGTGGGCCAAATCTGATTCTGCTACATTGACACATGATTCTGTGCTGCAGGTCAGAGATGGGTACAAGAAATATCTGATCTCTTCCACCCAAAGTTAGAAGTACTAGCAGGTCTGACTGCTTTTTTGGGGTCACTGGGCTCAATTTTACCATCAGGTTTCACCCAATTTCGGGTGTGAAAACTTAACGCATTTGAATTGACTTAATGGGCTCCATACCCAACTTTACCAGCATTCCCTGTTTACTACCACATTCACCTATCCAAATTCAGCATGAAACAGACGTGGTCCATAAAGGTCCGATTCGGGCGCTCCAGCTTCTGAGGAGGTAAATTCTGAGCTTCCGGCAGCTCTCTGACTCAGAGGAGTGGTGGTGGGGTTTGGGGGGAGAAGGGGTGGAGGGGACAGGAGAGGGAAATGAAGCACGTCAGGTGACTCTCTGGTGGGAGTGGGGAGGGAGGCAGCTTAGATGGCTCTCTGGTTGGGGGGGGGGTTCGGAAGCAGAGGGGGTCATCTGGCATTCTGCATGTGATTGGTGGGGAGGGGGGGAAGGAGGCCACAATTAGTTTGGGTACTTGGGGGGAGTGGTGGATAAGGGGGACAATAATGTTGTGGGGGTGGGGCAATGTCTGTGAGGGACAGGGGGAGGCATTATCAAGCCCAGGAGTGATGTGGCTGGGGAACATTGTTCTTTTTTTTGTTATTGTGCGTGTGTAGTTGAAGGTGCTGATCGGAGCTGCAGTGTTTTGAGTGTGATAAGCCCTGCCCTCAGACTTGTGCAGCGTGATCCAGAATCACTGATTTTTTTTCAGGCAGAGCTCGTATGGGGGCACTGGAGAACGGGTTTAAACGTCGGAACTGAAACACTGCCGGACGTAAGTCCACTCATCACTTAGAATCAAAATTGTACAGGGTCCACTGTGTCTCCGTGACATTAGACGATGTGAAAGGTGAGCCCTAAAGCCAGTTTCCACATAGAAACAGAGAATGTATGGACATATTTCTTTTAAATATTGAAAATATTTCAATTAAATTAAATGCCAAATATATATAAAAAAAACACAAAATAAAATACCAATCAGAATAACATGCTGTAAATTTGTGGTCATCTGTTGTCGATGTTCTATCTTGCACCAAATCCCATTTACCCCCTCTGTGCTCGCTAATTCATATAGCCGAGAGGGATGAGAGTAAGGGGGTTATAGAGGAGAGTTGTAAAACACAGCGGCGTACGGGTGGGGTGGGGCATGGTTTGAGATGCGTATACTTTAATGCAAGGAGTATTTGCAATAAGGGGGAGGAACTTGCAGCTTGGACCAGTACCTGGAACTTCGATGTTGTGGCCATTTCAGAGACTTGGGTAGAGCAGGGACAGGAATGGATGTTGCAGGTTCCGGGGTACAAATGCTTTAGTCGGAGTAGAGAAGGAGGTAGAAGGGGGGGAGGAGTGGCGTTATTGGTCAAAGACTGTATCACGGTGATAGAAAAGAAGTTTGATGAGGACTTGTCTGTTGAGGTAGTATGGGCTGAGATTAGAAACAGGAGAGGAGAGGTCACCCTGTTGGGAGTCTTTTACAGACCTCCTAATAGTTCTAGAGAGGTTGAGGAAAGGATTGCGAAGTCAATTCTGATTAGGAGTGAAAGTAGTAGGGTAATTGTGATGGGGGACTTTAACTTTGCTAATATTGATTGGAATAGCTATAGCTCTAGCTCGTTAGAGGGGTCAGTTTTCGTACAGAGTGTGCAGGAAGGTTTTTTGACTCAGTATGTAGAGAGGCCAACTAGAGGTGAGGCTACATTGGATTTGGTGCTGGGCAATGAGCCAGACCAGGTGTTAGGCTTGGAAGTTAGTGAACATTTTGGTGATAGTGACCACAATTCGGTTACGTTCACCTTAGTGATGGACAGGGATAGGCATGAAGCTGGGGGCTGTAGTTATAGCTGGGGGAAGGGTAATTATGAGGCCATCAGGAGAGAATTAGGGTGCATAGATTGGACTAGGGAACTACAGGGACTGGGAACATCTGGAATGTGGTGCTTATTCAAGGAGCAGCTGCTGCGAGTCCTTGATAAGTATGTCCCTGTCAGGCAGGGAGGAAATGGTCGAGTAAGAGAGCCTTGGTGTACGAAAAAAGTTGATTTGCTGGTTAAGAAGAAAAAGGAGGCTTATGTCAGGATGAGGCTTGAAGGCTCAGATAGTGCAATGGATAGCTATAGATTAGCCAGGAAGGAGGTAAAAAGTGAATTGAGGAGAGCTAAGAGGGGACACGAGAAGATGTTGGCTGATAGGATTAAGGAGAATCCTAAAGCTTTCTTTCGATATGTTAAGAATAGAAGATTGGTTAGGGCAAGATTAGGGCCAGTCATAGACAGCAGTGGGAAGTTGTGCGTGGAGCCTGAAGAGATTGGTGAGGCACTGAATAAATATTTCTCTTCGGTATTCACGCAGAGTGCTGGAAATGTAGCTATGGAGAGCACTGAGGTACAGGGTTGCAAATTGGGGAGTATTGTAGTGGATAGGGAGGATGTGTTAGAAATTCTCGAGGGTTTGAAGTTGGATAAGTCCCCTGGGCCGGACGGGATTTACCCTAGGATTCTCTGGGAGGCAAGAGAGGAGATTGCAGAGCCTCTGGCTCTGATCTTCAGGTCGTCGTTGGTTACGGGTGTGGTTCCGGAGGACTGGAGGATAGCGAATGTGGTCCCATTGTTTAAGAAGGGGAAGAGAGACCTTCCAGGGAATTATAGGCCAGTGAGTCTTACTTCTGTTGTGGGCAAGGTATTGGAGAGAATTATTAGGGATAGGATTTATAGTTATTTAGAGAGAAATGAATTGATTGGGGATAGTCAGCATGGTTTCGTGAAGGGTAGGTCATGCCTTACTAACCTCATTGAGTTTTTTGAGAAAGTGACCAGAGAGGTGGATGGGGGTAAGGCGGTTGATGTAGTATATATGGACTTTAGTAAGGCGTTTGATAAGGTGGCCCATGGAAGACTTCTACAGAAAATGCAGATGTGTGGAATAGAGGGTGATTTAGCTAATTGGATTAGGAATTGGCTGGCAGATAGAAGACAGAGGGTGGTGGTTGATGGGAGATATTCATCGTGGAGTTCGGTGACAAGTGGTGTGCCTCAGGGGTCTGTTTTGGGGCCCCTGCTGTTTGTAATTTTTATAAATGATCTGGATGAGGGTATTGAGGGATGGATCAGTAAATTTGCAGATGATACTAAAGTTGGTGGTGTGGTAGATAGTGAAGAGGGGTGTTTTAGTTTACAGAGTGACTTGGACAAGTTGCAGAGCTGGGCCGAGAGGTGGCAAATGGAGTTTAATGTGGAAAAGTGTGAGGTAATGCACTTTGGCAGGAACAATAAATGTGTAGAGTATAGGGCTAATGGTAGGGCTCTTAATAGTGTTGAGGAACAGAAGGATCTTGGTGTATGTGTCAATAGATCCCTGAAAGTAGGCAGTCAAGTGGATAAAGTTGTTAAGAAGGCATATGGAGTCTTAGCTTTTATTGGTAGGGGGATTGAATTTAGGAGCCGCAGCATCATGTTGCAGCTGTACAAAACTCTAGTGCGGCCGCACTTGGAGTATTGTGTGCAGTTCTGGTCGCCACATTATAAGAAAGATGTGGAGGCATTGGAGAGGGTACAGAGGAGGTTTACCAGGATGTTGCCTGGTATGGAGGGCAGGTCCTATGAAGAGAGGTTGAAGGATTTGAGGTTGTTTTCGTTAGAAAGGAGGCGGCTAAGAGGGGATCTTATTGAAACATATAAGATGATTAGAGGTTTAGATAGGGTGGACAGTGATAGCCTTTTTCCTAGGATGGAGAAAGCTAGCACGAGGGGACACAGCTTTAAATTAAGGGGTATGAGTTATAGGACGGATATCAGAGGTAGGTTCTTTACTCAAAGAGTGATTAGGGAGTGGAATGCCCTGCCTGCAGCTGTTGTAGATGCGCCAAGTTTGGTGGCGTTTAAGAGGTTAGTTGATAAGTATATGGAAGAGAAGGGAATGGTTTAGTTAGGAGGGGCATTGCTTTTTATTTTGGTCGGCACAACATCGAAGGCCGAAGGGCCTGTTCTGTGCTGTATTGTTCTATGTTCTATAGGCTCCCGCTTAATAGACACCACAATTTTAAAATCCAAAGATGTGCAGGTTAGGTGAATTGGCCTTGATAAAATTGCCCTCTAATGTCTCAAAATGTGTAGGTTAAAGGAATTAAAGGGGTAAATGTGTGGGGTTTCAGTGATGCGGTGCACCTGGTAAGCTGCTCTTTTGAAGAGTTGGTGTAGATTTGATGGCCCTACTGACCTCCTTCAGCAATGCAGGGATTCTATGATTTTTTTTCTCTAATCTACCCCAGGTTTTGTGCTTCCCCGTCATTGTAATTCCCTCCAGCTACAGAATCCTCTATTCCTGGCCCCTTGACCATCCCCGATTTAATCACTCCACCTTTGGCTGCCATGCCTTCACATGGCGAGGCCCTAAATAAGAACATAAAAAAATAGTAACGGGAGTAAGCTCTGGAATTCCTTCGCTCAATCTCTCTGCCCCTGTTATGTCCCGTAAGTTAGAAATGATCACACTTTAGACCCGAAATGTTGGGGCTAAACTGAGTGCATTTCTTTCATAGAACCATAGAATCCTTACAATGCAGGAGGAGGCTATTCAGCCCATCAACACTGCATTGACTCTCTGAAAGTGCATAAACTCATGTCCCCCTCACCCAATCCCCATAATCCTACATATTTAATATGGCTAATCCTTGCATTTTTGTACATTAAGGGGCAAGTTAGCATGACCAATCCACTTGACCTGCACATCTTTGGACTGGATTCTTCAGGCACTCGGTGTCGCTGGTGGGCTGATACAGTTTGTCACTGGGCACGTGGCTGCTTTGCTACAATAAAATCCTGTATGTAAGTTCACATAATCAATAGTTCCCAGCAATTAACTGACAATAGACAGATAACAGCCTCTCCATTTCCCTTTCCTCTTTAAGATGCTCTTTAAAATCTACCTCATTGACTAAGCTTCTGGCTATCTGACCTATCTCCTTATCTCAGATTCGATCTTGCAGCGTGCTTGAGAAGCTATAAGAAATATGTTACCAAACTGGAAAGGATGCAAAAAAGATTTACAAGAGTGTTACAGAGACCGGAAGTTTTGGATTTTAAGGAAAGGCTGGATAGGCTGGGAATTTTTTTCTCTGGAGCGTAGGAGGATGAGGTTTATGAAACTTCATGAGAAGCATAGGTAAGGTGAATAGTCAAGGGGTTGGGGATGGGATGGGGGGGAGGGGGTTGTGTGGTGGTGGTGCTTGAGGTACAGAGATGTCTGCTTCCCAGATCAAGTGATATGCATCATTATTATGGACAATGTAAGTAAAGAATGAATTGCCTTCTTATTATTCAATAGAGCAAACCATGGTGAAGCAGAGTCCAGCAGCATACAAAGAAATCACATGACAGGTCAATGTGGCATCGACAACTTGCTGTGCTTAGTTTATCATTATGAAGAACACTGTCAAGGCAAGTAATGAAGATTGTATCAATGCTCTGCTACTGCCTTATGTGGTGATAAATGTGAAATAGTTTATATTGCTCAATAGGATATTAATAGCAATGAACTTCCTCTGATAGAAATACTTATTCAAGGAAGCTACAATTTTCAAGCAATGAATGTTCTTCAAGGAAATTATTCTGTTTTTTTTAAAGAATAAAGGTGGCATATGTCTTTCTAAGAGGCATTTTGTTTCAGCATTTTGCAATGAGAGTTACAAGAGGGTTCTACACACTGATTGATTTGGTTAACTCCTTGAAATTTGTCCCAAGACCTCTGGTCCTGGATTTTGTCATTTAATATCCTTCCTGTGTAGCTTGCATCTGTAAGTATTTGTATTCTTTAAATAAATCTGATTAATAGATTAACCTTTCATGAAAAATGCCTTGTGTGTCTAAGATCATATCTCTTCCAAAGTGATATATGATATAATGGAATCCTACCAACTATCAAGTAACAATTTTATTAGAAATTGGTCGATTGTTAACACACTGGCATGTGATTCTTATTCACCGTAAGCTCTCGAATTGAAGTTTGGAATCAAGGGCAACAAAGTTCATGATATGGAAGCTGCAATTTGCCATCAATTCACAATAGGTTGACTTACGAGAAAATATTTTCAGAACTTTATCCTGGACAGCAGAATTGCACTTGGAGTTAGACAGTAATAATGGGGGTGGACTAGGCTCAAATGAGATAACCGCAACGTAAAAATAATTTAAAAATCAGCAGGTAATCCTATTCACTTCAATTTTGGCTCCTTTTCTGATTCATCTGCCCATCTTCCAATTCTTATGCAACTGCATCAGTTCCTGAGGATTGGGTGAAATTCATTCTGAGTTGCTTTTGCAATTTCAAAATCCTGGGATTCTTATGCTGTAATGATTTTAGAAATTTCTAGGAGGATGGTCCAGTCAGTCATTCGACAATTGACAAGAGCAGGTTTGAGCCTCATGAGGAAGGTATTTTTACGGAACTCCTTCACAAGTGGCATGGCAACTGGCATTGTATGCCAGTGTATTACCAACATGCCTTGTTTGTGGCAAATGCTGATATTTGTTCATTCCAATTATTGGGTGGCATGATGGCACAGTGGTTAGCACTGCTGCCTCACAGTGCCAGGGACACGGGTTCAATTCCGGGTCACTGTCATGTGAGTTTGCACATTCTCCCCATGTCTCCTTGGGTTTCCCCTGGGTGCTCTGGTTTCCTCCCACGGTCCAAAGATGTGTGGGTTAGGTTGATTGATCGTGCTAAATTGCTCCTTAGTGTCAAGGGATTAGCAGAGTAAATACATGGGGTTATGGGAGAGGGCTTGGGTGGGATTGTGGTTAGTATGGACTTGATGCATTCAAGTCTGGCCTCTCTCCATTGTAGTTCCTGAAATAAGTTTACAGATCAACCTCCATGTTCTCATCCATTGTACAACAGACATAGGAGAAGAGGCTGAGCAGAGGCTTGATGTTGCGTAGTGACTTACACAGAATTTTGTGCCACCGATTAGTTAATCTAGTTCTACTAGAGAGGATTTGGTAGACAGATGTGCCTGCTGTGGGACTGCTTTGCTTAAGGGGCCAATGGGAAGCACCTAACTTCTCCAAAAAGCTGTCCTCGCCTCCTTTCAGCTGCCAGGTTTCCTGAGACTTCAGGAAATCTGATCACCCAAGGTTAAAGCATAAAGCCAAGGCTACCAGCCTCATTAAATATTTAATCAGCAACCCACTTCCTGTGAGGAACTGCTCATGCCTTGGCCATCTTCGTTAACCTGCAAGCCTGTAAATTGTATTTGAGATTTTTAAAGGTTTACCTTCTCACATGACCTGAACCCATCTGTTTCTTGTGGTTTAAAATTCAATCGAATCTAAGTGATTGCTAAACAGTAAACACTTCATGATCTCACTTAGCTAACAATATAATACAACAGCACTTTTCTTCCTTGTCCATCCTGAGAATCAGCACATTCTTTGCTGTCTTAAAACTGCATGCAGATTAAGGGAAGTTCTAACTCAGCATTTTGCCATAAATAGTTGCTACTCTGCCCCCTGCTCCACAACAATTATTTATAAAATTATTTACATAAGCAACCTAAAATCCTCAAAATGTAATGGTGTCAGGAACTCTAATTCTTCTCTCAAAGAACAAAGAGAGCAAAGCACAGCATTGGAACAGCCTTTTTAAACCTCCAACCTGTGTTGAGCATAATGCTCTAAGGTAAAGAAAAAATCTTTTGCCCTTACGTGATCTGTATCCCTCTATTCTTTCCCTATTTATGTACCCATCCAGATGTCTTCTTACATGTTGCCAATATGCCTGCTTCCACTACTTCCTCTGGTAACGCATTCCTGTCCCCCATCACTGTTTTCATGAAAGACTTCCCTGCACATCTTCCTGAAACTTTCCCTCTCTCACCTTGAACCTATGCTCCCTTGTAATTGACACTTTCAACCTGGGAAAAAGCCACTGATTATCCACTCTGTCCATGCATCTCATCATTTTGTAGACCTCTATCAGGTCTTCCTCAGCCTCCGTCTTTCCAGTGAAAACAATCCTAGTTTATTCAACCTCTCCTTATAGCCAATACCCTCGAGATTAGACAAGATCCTGGTGAACCTTTTTTGCACTCTCTCCAAAGCTTCCACATCCTGAAAGTGGGGTGACCAGAACTACATGCAATGCTCCAAATGTGGCCTAACCAAGGTTTTATATAGCTGCAACATTATTTCCCAACTCTCGTGCTCAGTGCCTTGGTGATGAAAGCAATCATGCCATATGCCTTCTTAACCATCTTGGCCACGTATATTGCCACTTTTAGGGAACCGTAGATCTGCATGCTCAGATCCCTCTGTTTGTCAATATTCCTAAAGATTCTGCCATTTACAGTATAATTCACACTTAAATTTGATCTTCCAAAATGTATCAACTTGCATTTGGCCAGATGCTATTTCTGTGCCTAGGCCCCCAATCTATCTATATCTTATTGTATCCTTTGATAATCCCTGGCACTTCCAGCAACTCCATCAATCTTCATGTCATCTGCAAACTTACTAATCAGACCCCCCATATTTACCTCCATATTATTTGTACATACTACAAGAAACAGAGGTCTTACCGGAAACCACTAGCCACAGATCTCCATTCTGAAAAACACCCTTCCACCGTTACTCTCTGTCTCCATCTAACCAGCTCACTCCCAATCCCATGTGATTTTAGTTTTTGTACCAGTATGCATTTGGGATCTAAAGTCCATATAAACTACATTCACAGCCCTTCCTCTCAGCAATTAAGAATCTCCTATTCTACTTAGCACATATTTTTTATTCATTCATCTTGCCCTTATTCATTGTATTTTCTTGCAGCTCAAATTGACACACAATACGTGCCAAAGACAAACTACAATCTTCCATTCTTAATTCCCTATTAGTAACAAGGTCACATAATCTTCACTTCGGTCAGCTCTTTTCATGGGGATTATTGGATTAGATTGAACTCTTGTACGATGTCCTTGGCATCACAGAGGCAGAACCTGGAACCCCCTCTTTCTTTTTGTCCCGAAGGGGTATTGCTCATCCATTGCTATTATCTCCACTTTCCTTTTACAGATGCATGCAGTGTTGGAAAACACAAGAGAAGGGAGATAATGAGGGAGCGGAGTTGAGGATTTTTTTTCTCCTTTGCTGATTATTGTGATGAGGAAGGAGAAGGATTCCCACAACTTCTTCCCTTTGTCGTGACTTCATCTGCTTTTTCATCTTGTCACCGGCGATGCTAATGTCCTCTTTACGGGCAATAGTTCTGAGGCACTCATCTTTAGAAATGAATTAATGGTAGTGAGTGGATGACTTTACAGAGCATTGAAGGAACTGGAGGAATTGGTGAGCGTGTACCATCTTCCCAGACGAGGTTCAGGAGAAGATTGTGGATGGTTTAGCGTTCTGGGATCTAAAACTTGGTACTTGTCGGAAAAGAAGGAACATCACATCGCACCTACATGCAAGCTTTGAGGATAGAGTATATCTCAGTATTTGTGCTGCCTAGTTGATGTAATTCTTGAGGCAATATCATCAGAGATTTATTTTCTTTCCAAGCAACGAATAGAGATATAATTAGGATCTGTCGGTGATCCTGAGCCTGTGGAGGTGTTCAGGAGGCAATGGGAACAGAATGGGGTACAGCATAAAGTTATGGCTACTTTCAGGAGCTGCCATGAGAGCAGCCAGTTTCTGATCACTGGGATCACAGCTCTAGGGCCAAGTGGAATGGTGACAGCTGGAGCCAACATGCCTGATTCTGCTGTCTAAATATCACCTTATGTGGCTCAGTGTCAAGTTTTATTTAATAACACTCCTCTGAAGCACGGTGGGATGTTTTACTACAGTGAAAGTGCTACATGAGTACAAGTTGGTGTTATCACTTTGTGCAGTGCCACATTTCTGGCCTTTACTGAAGAACTATGCCAGTGAAGCACCTGAAAAAGCATTTCATTTCGCAGCTATCAAAATCCACGTTGAAAATCTTCAGATTCTTCTGTGACAGGAACTTCTCACTTGTCTTAATCAGCTAATCCTTGCAGTTGTCGTGCCTCATAAATCTCAGTCTAAGTTACCCAGAGCATCTTAGCAGGGCAGACCCAGGAAACTCGCAGCTGGTGACTGTCACTCCGATGTGTGGAAATGTGGGCCAGTCAGACAGTTCCCGGGAAGCATCAAGAAAACTGCAAGGAAACTAGGGAAGCATCATGAAGGTGCCTCAGTTGTGGAAATGGTTTTTGCCGCAGTTCTCTCAAAAAAAAACCAATGCCGTTTATATGCTGCTCCAGCACTGAAAGTAATGAGGAAATGCCCTCCTCCCCATCCAACCCCTAATCTTTTTCCTTAAGAAATAGAGTAAAAACAAAAAGTTTTCCAGGAAGGGGGAAGTGGCTGAGTAGGGAGGACATGGCCTATTGATATTATTGCTGGATTATTAATCCAGAAACTCAGCTAATGTTCTGAGGACCCAGGCTTGAATCCTACCACGCAGATGGATAGAATTTGAAATCAATAAAAAATATCTGGAATTAAGAATCTACTAATGAAATCTTTGTTGATTGTAGGAAAATCCATTGGTTCACTAACGTCCTTTAGGGAAGGAAATCTGCCGTCCTTATCTGATCTGGCCGACATGTGACTCTGGAGCCACAACAATGTTGTTGACTCTCAACTACCATCCAAAAACAGCTGGGGATGGGCAATAAATGCTGGCCAATCAGGGGGATGCCCATGTCGCACAAATGAATTAAAAAGAACATTGAAAAGATTGCATGTAACAGGAGCACATTCAAAGCACACATCCACGGTGTAATGGGAAAAATATGATCAAAACCACAATCTGATTGTGCCTAAATGGCAGAGGATCTGACAAGAATAAAACTCGTGTTGGTCTTTATGATGGCACAGCTTAGAGGAATAGAGAAAGCTTTTTACCATAATCATAGAATCTGAACAGTGCAGAAAGAGGCCACTCGGCCCATATAAGAACATAAGAAATAGGAGCAGGAGTAGGCCACCCTAAGGCCATCTCATGTTAAGGAGCTGGAGCTGGAATTAGAGGAACTCAGGGTAATTCGAGAGGTTGAGGAGGATATTGGCAGGAGTAACAAAGAGATAGTCACTCCTAAAAGTGATTCTTGGGTAACTATTAGGAGGAGGGGTAAGAAGCAATTGGGTAGACAATCCCCTGGGGCTGTTCCCCTCCAAAACAAATTTTCTGTCTTGGAGGCTACAGTTGAGGAAGAATCAACTGGAGCTGACCAAAGGGAGCAGGTCTCTGGGGGTGAGCCTGCTGAGAATGCTCAGGTGGGTAGGGGGAACAAGAGATTGGGCCTAGTAATTGGAGACTCCATAGTTAGAGGGACAGATAGGAGAGTAAATAGTAATAAAAGTGACTCAGGGCTGGTGTGTTGCCTCCCAGGGGCTGGGGTCCAGGATGTCGCAGATCGGGTTTTTAAGATTCTTAAGGGAGAGGGGAGTCAGCCCCAAGTCATAGTTCATGTAGGGACACATGATATAGGAAGGACGAGGGAAGGGGATATTAAACAGAAATTTATGGAGTTGGGGTGGAAGCTTAGGGCCAAAACTGGCAGAGTGGTTATCTCTGGACTCTTGCCTGTGCCAAGGGATAGTTTAGAGAAGAACAGAGAGAGGGAATGTTTGAACTCGTGGCTGCGGGGATGGTGCAGGAGGGAGGGGTTCAGGTTCCTGAACAATTGGGACTCATTCTGGGATAGGTGGGACCTCTACAAGAGAGATGGTCTACACCTGAACCAGAGGGGAACTAATATCTTGGGGGGAAAATTTGCTAAGGCTATGCAGGGGGCTTTAAACTGATTCAGGGGGTGGGTGGGATCCTAAGTAGTTGGGGTGCTAAGAGGGATGAGAGTAAGGGGGTCACAGAGGAAAGCTGTAAAACACAGCAGCGTACGGGTGGGGAAGGGCATGGTTTGAAATGTGTATACTTTAATGCAAGGAGTATTCGCAATAAGGGGTAGGAACTTGCAGCTTGGACCAGTACCTGGAACTTCGATGTTGTGGCCATTTCAGAGACTTGGGTAGAGCAGGGACAGGAATGGATGTTGCAGGTTCCGGGGTTCAAATGCTTTAGTCGGAGTAGAGAAGGAGGTAGAAGGGGGGGAGGAGTGGCATTATTAGTCAAAGACTGTATCACAGTGACAGAAAAGAAGTTTGATGAGGACTTGTCTGTTGAGGTAGTATGGGCTGAGATTAGAAACAGGAGAGGAGAGGTCACCCTGTTGGGAGTCTTTTATAGACCTCCTAAAAGTTCTAGAGAGGTAGAGGAAAGGATTGCAAAGTCAATCCTGGACAGGAGTGAAAGTAATAGGGTAATTGTTATGGGGGACTTTAACTTTACTAATATTGATTGGAATAGCTATAGCTCTAGCTCGTTAGAGGGGTCAGTTTTCGTACAAAGTGTGCAGGAAGGTTTTTTGACTCAGTATGTAGATAGGCCAACTAGAGGTGAGGCTACATTGGATTTGGTGCTGGGCAATGAGCCAGACCAGGTGTTAGGCTTGGAAGTTAGTGAACATTTTGGTGATAGTGACCACAATTCGGTTACGTTCACCTTAGTGATGGATAGGGATAGGCATGAAGCTGGGGGCAGTAGTTATAGCTGGGGGAAGGGTAATTATGAGGCCATCAGGAGAGAATTAGGGTGCATAGATTGGACTAGGAAACTACAGGGACTGGGAACATCTGGAATGTGGAGCTTATTCAAGGAGCAGCTGCTGCGAGTCCTTGATAAGTATGTCCCTGTCAGGCAAGGAGGAAATGGTCGAGTAAGAGAACCTTGGTGTACGAAAAAAGTTGATTTGCTGGTTAAAAGGAAAAAGGAGGCTTATGTCAGGATGAGGCTTGAAGGCTCAGTTAGTGCAATGGATAGCTATAGATTAGCCAGGAGGGAGCTAAAGAGTGAATTGAGGAGAGCTAAGAGGGGACACGAGAAGACTTTGGCTGATAGGATTAAGGAGAATCCTAAAGCTTTCTTTAGATATGTTAAGAATAGAAGATTGGTTAGGGCAAGATTAGGGCCAGTCATAGACAGCAGTGGGAAGTTGTGCGTGGAGCCTGAAGAGATTGGAGAGGCACTGAATAAATATTTCTCTTCGGTATTCACGCAGGGTGATGTAAATGTAGTTATGGAGAACACTGAGGTACAGGGTAGCAAACTGGAAAGTATCGAAGTAGATAGGGAGGATGTGCTAGATATTCTCAAGGGTTTGAAGTTGGATAAGTCCCCTGGGCCGGACGGGATTTACCCTAGGATTCTCTGGGAGGCAAGAGAGGCGATTGCAGAGCCTCTGGCTCTGATCTTCAGGTCGTCGTTGGTTACGGGTGTGGTTCCGGAGGACTGGAGGATAGCGAATGTGGTCCCATTGTTCAAGAAGGGGAAGAGAGACCTTCCAGGGAATTATAGGCCAGTGAGTCTTACTTCTGTTGTGGGCAAAGTATTGGAGAGAATTATTAGGGATAGGATTTATAGTTATTTAGAGAGAAATGAATTGATTGGGGATAGTCAGCATGGTTTTGTGAAGGGTAGGTCGTGCCTTACTAACCTCATTGAGTTTTTTGAAAAGTGACCAAAGAGGTGGATGGGGGTAAGGCGGTTGATGTGGTATATATGGACTTTAGTAAGGCGTTTGATAAGGTGGCCCATGGAAGACTTCTGCAGAAAATGCAGATGTATGGGATAGAGGGTGATTTAGCTAATTGGATTAGGAATTGGCTAGCAGATAGAAGACAGAGGGTGGTGGTTGATGGGAGATATTCATCGTGGAGTTCGGTGACAAGTGGTGTACCTCAGGGGTCTGTTTTGGGGCCCCTGCTGTTTGTAATTTTTATAAATGATCTGGATGAGGGTATTGAAGGATGGATTAGTAAATTTGCAGATGACACTAAAGTCGGTGGAGTGGTAGATAGTGAAGAGGGGTGTTATAGTTTGCAGAGTGACTTGGACAAGTTGCAGAGCTGGGCCGAGAGGTGGCAAATGGAGTTTAATGTGGAAAAGTGTGAGGTAATGCACTTTGGCAGGAATAATAAATGTGTAGAGTATAGGGCTAATGGTAGGACTCTTAATAGTGTTGATGAACAGAGGGATCTTGGTGTATATGTGCATAGATCCCTGAAAGTAGGCAGTCAAGTCGATAAGGTTGTTAAGAAGGCATATGGAGTCTTAGCTTTTATTGGTAGGGGGATTGAATTTCGGAGCCGCAACGTCATGTTGCAACTGTACAAAACTCTAGTGCGGCCGCACTTGGAGTATTGTGTGCAGTTCTGGTCCCCACATTATAAGAAAGGTGTGGAGGCATTGGAGAGGGTACAGAGGAGGTTTACCAGGATGTTGCCTGGTATGGAGGGCAGGTCTTATGAAGAGAGGACTGAGGGATTTGAGGTTGTTTTCGTTAGAAAGGAGGCGGCTAAGAGGGGACCTTATCGAAACATATAAGATGATTAGAGGTTTAGATGTGGACAGTGATAGCCTTTTTCCTAGGATGGAGAAAGCTAGCACGAGGGGACACAGCTTTAAATTAAGGGGTGATAGTTATAGGACGGATATCAGAGGTAGGTTCTTTACCCAGAGGGTGGTTAGGGAGTGGAATGCCCTGCCTGCAGCAGTTGTAGATGCGCCAAGTTTGGTGGCGTTTAAGACGTTAGTTGATAAGTATATGGAACAGAAGGGAATGGTTTAGTTTGGAGGGGCATTGCTTTTTATATTGGTCGGCGCAACATCGAGGGCCGAAGGGCCTGTTCTGTGCTGTAATGTTCTATGTTCTATGTTCTATCCAGCCCCTCGAGCCTGCCCCGCCATCCAATAAGATCATGGCTGATTTGTAGTGGTTCAGTACCATTTTTCTGCTTTCTCCCCGTAACCCTTAATTCCCTTGTCAAACCTATCCACTCTTGACTTGAACATATTCCGCGAGGAAGCCTCCACCACCTCATCAGGCAGAAAATTCCAGAGATTCACCATCCTTTGCGTGAAGAAACTCCTCTGCAACTCTGATCTGAATACCTGCACTGACAACATTCCCACCCAGGCCCTATCCCACATATTTACACTACTAATCTCCCTGCCATCCCTCTAACATTAAGATGCAATTTAGCACATCCAACCAACCTAACCTGTACATTTTTGGACTTTAAGAGGAAACTGGATCACCCGGAGGAAACCCACACAAACACAGAGAGGATGTGCAAATTCCACCCAGACAGTCACCCTAACCGGGAATTGAGCCCGGGTCCCTGGTACTGTGAGGCAGCAATGCTGACCACTGTGCCATCCTGGATCATCAGGATTGAGGTTGGATGAGAGAAATGAACTAAGAAGGTCAGCTCTTTAGGAAAGTTTTCCATCAGAGTGGAAGGGAATTGTAAAGATGGATTCACATAGGTTCGGACAGACAACTTTGGCAAGGGGCCAGAAGGAGTGACTGCTGGCTGGATGAGAAACCAGCATTTGACATTCCTTTTCAATAAGGCTGCACTCAAAAGCTCTAATAGAGGATCATATAATGATGGTATTGAGCTCAACGATATATATTTGTCTAGCTTTTAGCACATAAGTGTTTGTTTGAGAACTCAGTTTAGCTTTGTGCCAAATTAATTCCACTGTGTAGACCTGTGATGAATGTTCTCGCTCTCATTCCTTATTGCCTATAATTTTTCTTAGTGAAATCAATATCAGTCTTCAGAATAAGTAGCTACTGAAAAAAAAAATCATTATTTAAAGATGTAATGCCTCACAAATCACTTACTTAAGAAAAAAATACACTTCCAAACTACGGTACTTTCAAAATATGGCATTCAGCCCAAATTGCTTCCAGGCAAAGGAAATTTTGCTGTCTACTCTCACTTAAATCAGTGGGCACTCATAGCTAAATTTTAATTAAATTACCTGCATATTTCAGAAAAAATGCAGCACTTATGAAAGCTCCATGTGGCGTTTCCTGCCATCTCCCTATTTTTATTTTTTCCAATTCCTCCCCCATGTTGGAACTGAATGAAACCATTCTTTCACACAACTGTGTTTCTGCAACTTACAATTCGATCCTGTGATTTCATTAAGGAAGACTGCGTGGCAGTTTATATCGAATCCTTGTGATGTGTTTTCATTTAAATATGTATATATTTTGAAGATGCCTTTTGACTAAGAGAGCAGAAAGAAAAACAGCAAATGTGCAAAGAAAAACAGACAAGATGCAACTCCCCACATTACGTAGAAACAGAATATGCAATAAATATGAAGTACATATTGAAATGTACAAACATACACAGAAGTGAGCGCATTGATAACTTCAGGAGAATGATAACATTTTCACTGTAACACTATTATTTAGTGAAAGAAAGATTTGCATTTATATAGCGCCATTCACCATCCCTTTGTAACCAATCAAACATATTTGGGATTTGAATTCCAATCAAACAATCGAGCTGGAATTCTCCAGCAGTTCACGCCAACGAGATTCTCTGGTGCCTTGGCAGTGCATTCCTGCCCATGGGTTTCCGCAATAAGAAGTCTCACAACACCAGGTTAAAGTCCAACAGGTTTATTTGATAGTCCACTAGCTTTCAGGGTTTGCCCCTTTGTCAGCTGAGTGGGAGTTCTGATCACAAACAGACCATATAAAGAGCATATAAACAGAACTCCCGCTCCCCTGATGAAGGAACAAACCCCAAAAGCTAGTGGCATTTACTACCAAATAAACCTGCTAGACTTTAACCTGATGTTGTGAGACTTCTTACTGTGTTTACCCCAGCCCAATGCCGGCATCTTCACATCTTGGGTTTTTGAACAGCTTGGGGTGACGTCAATGGGACTTCCCATTGACAGTTGCGGGACCAGGAAATCCCATCGCTATCAAACAAAACGCCTGCTCCCGCTGGCGGGAAACATATGGCTGGGAAGCCAGAGTATCTCATCCATAATCTTGAAAGTAGAATAGGGATTTGTAGGTCATATTGCTTTAAATCCACTTCATGTCTGAGATGTTAAAATGCAGTTTGCTGAAAGAAATTAAAGTGATAACTTTCTTTTAATTCCTGCACTGCTCACCCTACATCTGGGACATCTTGTCAACCATTAATGTTAAAAGTAACTTCTTCCCTCGCTGACTGTACTTGTTCCCCACTCTCTCAAATATCCAATATACTATATTCTTTATCAGTATCACAGAAATGTCAAGCTGCAGACAGCTTCCAGTTATTTACCAATGTTGCTCTTGAGGAGGGGCTGTCATGTGATGTAAGCACAGAAACAGCTACGTTTTCATGAGCTCTGGGGTTATACATCTCTTGATCCTTTTTTTATCCTGGTGCATAACTTGTAATTATTTCATCCTGATATGTGTGTAATCTGTGCAATGTTCTGCATTTCTTGAATAAATTCTGATGATGGGGAGCCACATTAAGCCTAGAGAATCCTAGTTTGATTGAGGCAGTTGGAGACAAATGGAGTGGGTCCGGTTGGCAGTGGCAGATTTGCTGGTGAGCGGGCCTACACTTCGGTGATACTGTTGGCACTGAGATGATGACTGCTGTTGTGTATAAAATTGTGGATGATGATTTTAGCTCCCAGGCACAAATCATTGGTGCTCACACTGACGAAGAGTGAGAAATCCAAAAGAGAATCCCATCAGTCATGAGGGCAGTTTACTCTGTGAGGGCTCACTTTCTGTCCTTAGTAATCCTGCTGCATGGTATGTCGAACATCCTGGTTGATTCAGAAAGATGGGCTGGAGAAGGAGTATGCATGCGTGGCCTCCCGGGGTGAGCTGAGGATGAATTTGAGAACTGGGGCTGCCATGCTTTCACAATCTCGATTTGAAGGCTGGGTGTTTCGACTTCGATGGAGCACATTGCATCCAGTCTCCAAAGTTTGGAGTTGGCTAAAGACTCTGACCATTGGTTTTACCTTTTCTTGTCTTTGGTTTTCATTGAGAATGGTTGGAGATGGCAGGATGCATTAGGTCTTTTTCACTGGGGCCTAGGCTCTCTCTACTGGGCCTCAGGATGATGACACGGTGGAGGTGCAAAGGTTTTGGTGAAACTCTGGATGAGTCCTGGATGTTGCTCAATGGTCCTGTCATGACTGGGCTTTTTAACCTCCGTGGATGGTCATATTGTCCTGCAGTACATCATTAATCCTGAACTCTATTCTCTTGCGATTATGCTCCTGATTTTGTGATCATGAGCAGGAATTTCCAAATGTTCACTCCAGCGGGATTGTCTGCTTCTGCAATAAAGAACGGGGATCTGGCTGAGCACCAAATATTCCATCTTTGTTGTGGCAGAATGGGAATGAACGGCTGGAGAATTCGGCCATTGCTTTTTATCCTGACAAAAGCGTATGATAAATGAGGTGTTTGTCGCCTGTTTTCCTGTTACAATCCTGTGAAAATCAGGATTCATTAGTCTTGGACCGTACCCCCTGTAATTATATCCTTGTGTTGATCCTGTATTGTACTTTTTTTCATATTGATGGGAGCTTTGAGGCAAATTTCATCAATTATCCTGTTTAGAGTAATCCTTGGTAATCCTTGAATGTAACCCCAGTAATTTCATCTCTTAATTGATTCTGTTACATGATTTATCACATAGTTATCCTGATATACTTCTGAGTCCAAGGACTTCCAGTTATCCTTATTCTTTGTAATTTCATATCTTAAACTGATCCTGTGACGTGATTCATCACATTGATGAGGTAATCCTGTGTGTGAGCACAGTAACGGAATTCCGCTTGCTATTCTATTATCCTGATATCATGTTGAGTCCATTTATTGGCGTTGTGTGATTTTTATCTGTCTTCTCAACTAATATATATGGTGCATATGGTGGTGGACTTTTTCACCCAATATCCTTTATAACAATGATGGTTAAAATGAGTAGTGCCATTGCAGGAAGGCAGGCAAGTGATTTAATATAGAGGTTTTGGGTCAGACCTTATGAATCCTCACAGCTGGTGAGGAAAATCCACCCCCTGGAATTTATTGAATTGTATTTATGTATTTCTGTTGTTTTGGTGTTATAGAATCTTGATTGAGTCTTGTTACAGTCCAATATACTGTACTATATCATTGGTGCTTCCAGGGTAGCTGGGGATGGGGAAGGTATTCTTTGGTGCACATCCAAGTGTGGCACAAAATTGGTTTAACTACCATTTTGCCTCTGTCAATTTTCTGTGGATTTTATGGTTGAGTAGGCAATGGCAATAGCTACATTAAAGATTTGCTTTCCAAAAGTTCTGTAATTCTGTAGCCATTATTTTGTGAACTTGATTATGCACTGCTGAACCAATTGCAGCTGTATCCTGTTATCCCATTATCCTAATATCCCCCCTTATATTTTCATAGATCTTTCCATTGCTTATATATTGGGAAGTGTTGGGTACAGTGAATAATCCCAATTTGCTTTGTCTGTCTCTTCTCACATGTGCTTGTTTGGAAATCATTGAAATCCTATAGTACAGAAAGAGGCCATTCAGCCCATCCAGTCTGCACTGACCACAATCCCACCCAGGCCCCATTCCCATGTCCCCACTAATCCCTCTAACCTAAGCATTTCAGGACAGTAAGGGACAATTTTTAGCATGGTCAATCAACCTAACCTGCACATCTTTGGACTGTGGGAGGAACACAGTAAGAAACCTGACAACACCAGGTTAAAGTCCAACAGTTTACTATCAAGTTTACTTGATAGTAAACCCACAAGCTTTTAGAACTCTGTTCCTTAATCAGGTGAGTGGAAAGAACTTGTGAGTTTACTATCAAATAAACTTGTTGGACTTTAACCTGGTGTTGTCAGACTTCTTACTGTGTTTATCCCCAGTGCAATGCCAGCATCTCCACATCTGTGGAAGGAAACCAGAGCACCTGGAGGAAACCCATGTAGACACCGGGAGAATGTGCAAACTCCACACAGACAGTGACCCAAGCCGAGAATTGGACCCAAGTCCCTGGAGGTGTGAAGCAGCAGTGCTAACCACTGTGCTACCATGCTGCCAAAATGCTCTTGCTGTCCTTTACCAATCATTGAGAGTTTGCTGTACTATTTGTAAAATAAAATGAAAAATCAATAAAATTATATTAAAATAATGAAAGTGCCCTGTGTGTGTGTTGTTACTTTACCATCCTTGCACAGCTGAGAGAGATAACTAATGATAACAGGTCCAAATTGAAGTCACAGTATCACAAGGCAGCCATTGGCCCATTGTGCCTAAACCGATAACCAAATACAAACTATATTTTTTATTCATGGGATGTGTGCATCACTGGCTGGACCAGCACTTTTTGCCCATCAATAGAGTGACAGCTTTCAAGGCCATTTTCAAAGGGCCTTTAAGAGTCAATGGCATTGCTGTGGATCTGAGTCACATGTAGGCCAGGCTCAGTAATGAATATTAGTGGTCCAGATAGGTTTTTATAACAACCAGTAACTGCCATGGTGAGATTGCTCTGGATCTCTGGATTACTCGTCCAGTGATAATACCATGACATCACTGCCTCTTTTTTGAAGTCCTGACGTTATGCGGCTCAGTGTACCAAGTCAAACACTATTGCCAGCTCGATGAGATTCTGCTGAATGGAAACAAAAACAGCCCACTTGAAACCTGGTACAAAAGTAGGAAATGTTGAAGATATGCAGCAAGTCAATCAACATTTGGAAAGAGAAGACAGAGGAATCCAGGTGTAAGATCTGTCTTCAGGACTGCTCTTCCACCTGAGATCTCAACCTGCCTTTTCTCTTTATGGAGGTTGAATAGCCCATCTTGTGTCCCAGAATTTTCAGATCTTTCAATGTTTAAGAGTGGGTTTAGTTAACATTTTGGGTTTTGGACCCTTCTTCAAGTTCCAAGTGTCCTGTCCATGGTGACAAAGTGGTTATCACTGCTGCCTCACAATGCCAGGGACGTGGGTTCCATTCCCAGGCTAGGTCACTGCCTGTGCGGAGTCCGCACATTCTTTCCGTGTCTGCGTGAGTTTTCTCCCGATACTCTGATTTCCTCCCACAGTCTGAAAGACACGCTGGTTTGAACTGTTGTCTCAACAAAGGCTGCCCGACTCACTGAGTATTTTGAGATGTTCTGCATATATTTTTAGATTGATACTGACAGGAGGCTGAGAGAAAATTGAATCCCTAACCTTTTTGTTAGAGGAAGCCCTGAAATTAAGTAATTAATTCATAAATAAATCTCAATGACTGAATGTTTTGGCCTCTGTTTTTCATATAGGATTCCACTAAAAGCAAGTTATTGCCGATGCTGGATTCTGAAACATCCATCAGTGGAGCCCTTACTGCTCCACTAGATCCCCCTTCATGCACCACAATCATATAGATCTTATCCTATTTCCAATTTTATTCAGCTCTGACAAAGAATCATCCAGACTCGAAACATTAGCTCTCTCTCCACAGACACTGTCAGACTTGCTGAGAGTCTCCAGCATTTTCTGTTTCTGTTCCACGTTTTTAACCTCTGTGTTTGCATAGTCACACTGCATTTGCCTGACGAAGGCACAACGTAGTGTCGAAAGCTCGCGGATTTACTATCAAATAAATTGGTTGGATTTAAAATTGGTGTTGTAAATCTTTACTGAGTTTGCATAGTCACCCTCAGAGATGAGATGCTGCCCTCATCTTTAGAGCCATAGATTCATAGATTCATGAAGTGTAGAGGACACGGAGGCAGAGTGGTTAGCAATGCTGCTTCACAGCATCAAGAACCTGGTTTGGTACATGGCTTGGGTCCCTATATGTGCAGAGTTTGCATATTCCTCTATGTGTCTTCATGGGTTTCCTCTGGGTGCAGCTATTTCCTCCCCCTATTTAAAAAATTTGCTGGTTAGATGCATTGGCCATGCTAAATTTTCCCTCAGTGTACCTGAACACGGCCAGAGTACAGCAACTAGGGTAGTTTCACAGTGACTTCATTGCAGTGTTAATGTAAGCCTACTTATGACAATAAATAAACAAACTTAAGAGTTTGTTTGTTTATTGTCCATCGAGTCAGCACCAACACATTAGAAACAGCTAAACTCGCAACTAATTCCATTTGCCAGCACTTATCTCATAGACTGGAATGTTATGATGTGCCAAATGCTCATCCAGATACTTTTTAAAGGATTTGAGGCAAACCCACCTCCTTCACCCTCCCAGGCATCACATTCCAGACCAGAGTGATTAGGAAAATCTGTGTTCTCCCATTCACAGGAGACAATGCAAGGTTCTGAGTTAGAAAACCAACAGCAAGAGAAACACATAAAGAAAATAAAGATAAGGATTGTCATGATTGCTCTAGTGCTCCAGGTACTGGTTGAGATAAAAGAAAGGTGTCAAACTGCTGATCATTGAGAATTTTAGAGTATTCATCTGGGATCTAAATGTAAACAGCCTGCAGATTAGAGAAGCAGGCAAAGTAGGCGAGTAATTAACCAATTATTGTGGTTAAAATTTCAATTAACATTTAGTCAATTAAAATATGTGTCATACTGTGGTGATAGGCACTGATTAGCTTATGCTAAACTGAAAATTGACGCATGAAAGGGCTTTTGAGGCTGGAATTAGTTTCAATGCAAAGAGGGAAACTAGCTTATTTTGTAATGGCATTTAATGATCTGTGTATGCTTTTGTTTCCCCTATGTAAACAAGAGCCTAGACCTTTTGACGGAGCACGTATTAAATGTTCTGGCAAAAACAGTTTAGCATGGAACACCACACTAACAAATGGACTGACTTGATAATGGATAAAGCAAGTATTACACTTATATAGTAGCGTTAACCTAACCCATATAAAACATGTATTTTAGTTTTCTGCTCCCTGACTACAATGTGCCTTCATCCATTGCAATCTTCAGCTTGGTGACAAATGAATAAAACTTTGCAATGGACATTGATAATGGTGGAAAGGATACATTTTGGTTCAGTTAGTTGGCTATGCACGTTAAAATATTAACCTGACATCATCCAAAGATTCTGAGTGTATACATCACTTCTCAGCAATGTCCCAACGCACACATCTGTTTTGAGATCCTGAATGCTTGTCTCATCTCGGCTAATTCCTTTTCAGCAAGAACTGTTTTTTCCCATATTTCACTGAGTATAAGCCAGAGGAGTGTGGCGGAGCCAAAGGCTCAGTTCTGGTCCAGTTCGTTTGGAACAGCCAAGTTTGGATCTGTTAAAGGTTCTTGGGCTCATAAGTGCTTGTCCTTGTGCTTCTTTAAAATATTAGCACTTATTAAGACACCAGAACGAAGGTGCGAAAGCAAACTGTGGAATGTGGCTGTATTTTTCAATCATTAGATAGCTACAATGCAAGACTAGTTAGCAGTGAGCAAAATCAAAAGTGTATAAATGTTGACATCATGATGAAAAGTAATGAAATACCTTGAACTTGCTTTATACAGTCACCATTCATTCTCTGAATAGTAATTGATCAAGAAACCTGAGGTGACACCTTTCATAAGGGATGATGTGCAAATTCAAATCCTTGTTATTTAACATCAAAGAAAGTACAGATTCTTTTTGAATTAGTTCTAGGGGGAAAGAAACAGCAAGTCTTATAAACACGGAGTTTACAAATCTAAATCCTGTAGCTGAGTGTTCAGAGGTGGTAAATTAACGCTTCAGTTTTCACAGGACTTAAATCCCATCGATGCTAAATATGTGGCAATGTTTATTTTATTATTTTTGCAAATATAATTCCTTAAAGGAGCATCGTCATTGCACTGTCTTTCAAATCAAAATCAAACGTCGTGCACCCTCCAAACTGAAAGGGGACATCTGTTCAGTGTTTTTCAAACTCTAGTTAGCCGTGTACATCATGAATTTAGACTCTTCCGATGTATGGTTATTAGGTGAGCTCAAAGATTTCATGTCTTGATTGATACGTTTGGAGGCAGCGCAGGAAAATTGTTCTCAGCTCAGTCCAGCTGAGGAACAGCTGCATCCTTCTGGGACAATGATATTGAAACCATGAGAAAACATTTATCCATTGGTAATAAAACATCTGTGTTCATTTACTTAATATATAATGTAAACCAGGTAAGAACCATTTAGATTCCATCATTCCTCGAGGAAGACAACTCGATTCGAATACCAGATGCATTTTGGTGTTTTATATTAGAGGCGCTCGCTCGTAAATCTGAGGACATTAAGAAAAATCTGTCTTGCATTCTACAGAAAACTTAGGTTCTTGGCCTTGTTTGCAGGGAGAGCTACTGTTACATATGTTTGTTTGCATCCTGTGTTGATCTTGTATGTGTTTTCTCATTTCTTGCATCAATGCATCTTTGCTGTGTGAAGAAAACCCATGTAAACCTAGGTTAATTTTGTACTGTGCTCTGCAGATGTGAAGCAAACATTTTGCCCTAATGCCTATAGGCTGTATGAGCAGTTTTATTTATTGTAACCAGAGCAAGCATGGGTGTGATCCTTGCTTCAGTGTCCTTCCCAAATGTAAATTAGTCAGTCCCCTAATAATTTAACTCAACCCGTATAAGTATATTATATTTCTGACTGCAGTGAGTGGAGGTGCATACATTCTGAGGCAGATTTGATGTACTCTGCACACTTAGGCTTGTCAAACTTTCAGAGCTGACCTTGAATCTCGAGGAGTTTGGGGTGGCACAGTGCTTAGTACTGCTGCCTCACAGCGCCAGGGATCCAGGTTCAAATCCAGCCCCGGGTCACTATCTGTGTGGAGTTTGCACATTCTCCCCGTGTCTGTGTTGGTTTCCTCTGGATGCTCTGGTTTCCACCCATAGTCCAAAGATGTACAGGTTAGATTGATTAGCTATGCTTATTATTATGGAGACTATCAATACATGGGATAATGGGTGGGATTGTCGTCACTGCAGATTTAATGGGCTGTAAGATCACCTTCTGCATTGTTATGACTATCAATCTTTAGCGAGCAACCGTGACATTGGCTTAAGAGACAACTTTTTACAAATTGGCCGCCATCAGCTTTACAAATACTAATGGATGAAGAAACCTGACAAAGAGTCAAAAAGCATCTAAATCATGTAACAAAGAGTCAGGTTGTTTTCCAGTTATCTCCAGGAAGATACTGGAGTGGGAGAATGCATCTGTTGTGTGACCAAAGGTGCGGCTGCGGCAGTTGGAGACAGAAGTTCATGTCATGAAATGGCTAGTGATACATCCAACCAGAGTTGACAGCTCTGGAGTGTTCTGCATGCTATTATTACCATTAGGGGATTTTGACTGAGAGTCGTACAGCCTCTTTAAATTCCAAATAGCATTCACACAGTTCTGATGTGAAATGCGCTAGTGCTTTATTGGTGAAGATTTCAACATGTGCATATTTAATATCCACAACAAGTATGGAGAGCAGACGGGTTATAACTTGACACAATTTAAAACCAGTGCAGCCATTTTGGAACTCTGAGCTTCAATCTCTGAACCATCCATTGTTTTTTAAAGGAATCGTCAACCACATGCAGGTTAATTGTTAGATTATTTCTTCTGGCTGTGCTCTAATTTTATGCATTTTGGATACTTCTCCATACTTGCTAAACATTTCAATAATCTATATTCAATAATCTACTGGGACTTGTCTGGGTGTTGATTTAATACTTTTTTGGTAGATCTGGGTGACTTAGTAGAGCTTAAGAAGAGTAGAAGTTGATCTCATGGCCTATCAAGCCTACTCTGCCATTCATGTGATCATAAATGATCTTGATTTTCAAGTCCAATTTTTTTGTCCCATATCCTTTAATTCCCCAAAAGATCAAAAATTTGTCTATCCCAGCCTTAAATGACAGAACATCCACAACAGTCTGGGGTGGAGAATACCAAAGACTCCAAATCCATTCTCATATCAATCTTAAAGGATCAGCTCCTGATGATGGTCACCTCAGCACTTTACTATTCCACAAGCCCTTAAGATGCTCCACTTCTCCAGCTTCCACCATAAACACTGTAAAGCAGCTACCCGCTACGGACAAGCTCTCTGCAAGACCTGCTCAGATGAGGAGGATCTGAACGGACACCTACAGATGCTGAAAAATGCAGCATCTCATAAGAAAGATGCCCTCATAAGAACAGGATATGGCATTCGACTCATCAATAAACAGTTCTGATGCACCACAGCCAAAAACCGCACCAACCTCCTCAGAAGATGGGCATGGCGAACAGAGTACCCTTCGTTGTCCAGTACTTCCCCGCAGTGGAGAAGTTACGACATCTTCTTCGGAGTCTTCAACATGTCATTGATGAAGACGAACATCTCGCCAAGGCAATCCCCACACCCCCACTTCTTACTTCAAACAACCGCACAACCTCAAACAGACCATTGTCCACAGCAAACTGTCCAGCCTTCAGCAGAACAGTGACCACGACACCACACAACGTTGCCACAGCAACCTCTGCAAGACATGCCGGATCAATGACACGGATGCCATCATCTCGCATGAGAACACCATCCACCAAGTACACAGTAATATTCTTGTGACTCAGCCAACATTGTCTACGTGATACACTGCAGGAAAGGATGTCCCCAGGCATGGTACATTGAGGAGACCATGCAGATGATATGACAACAAATGAATGGACACCACTCGACAATCATCAGGCAGGAGTGTTCCCTTCCAGTCAGGGAACACTTCCGCAGTTAGGGGCATTCAGTCTTTGATCTTTAGGTAAGCATTCTCCAAGGTGGTCTTCATGACACATGACAACGGAGAATCACTGAGCAGAAACTGATAGCTAAGTTCCACACACATGAGGATGGCCTCAACCAGGATCTGGGGTTCATGTCACACTATCTGTAATCCCCACGACTTACATGGGCTTGCAAAATTTCACTAACTGTCCTGGCTGGATACAATACACATCTCTTTAATCTGTGCTTAACCCTCTCTCCACTCACATTGTCTACACATTTAAGACTTGATTACCTGTAAAGACTCGCATTCCAACCATTATCTTGTAAATTGACTTTGTGTCTAATATATGCCCTGTTTGTGAACACAAGTCCTCGCTCACCTGATGAAGGAGCTTGAGACTCCGAAAGCTAGTGTTGCCAAATAAATCTGTTGGACTTTAACCTGGTCTTGTGAGACTTCTTACTCTTCAAAAAGGTGCAGGATAGCTTTAAGAAGCGTAGGTCACTCACAATATTGGGCCTCCTGCTGATGCAAGCAGCCAATGAATAGTGCAGGAATTGCTGGCTGCACGCTGAAATCTTTATAATTAGCCGGCAGCATGAAGCTGGCATGTTGCCTGAATCCTGCTCAATGAGGAAAGGTTAATCATGCATTGTGATCCCCATGGACATTTACAGGGGCTGTCCCACTTAGAGCTCATGATGTCATGAGATACAGTTGGATCAGGAATAAAGCATTTAAACCCAATCCAGCCTGATAGGATGGAAATCCTCTCTCTTATGCTGGTTATAAGGTCAGGCGCAAAATGAGCCTGATTGATTTCACCCCAGCTTTGAGCAAGCTGGAATCCTCAGCATTGGGCTAACTTCAATTCAGCATGAAGTAAAATACAATTGCCATGCTTTCTCAGAAAGCCTGTGGGGGATAGCTGATACAAGACATGATAAAAGATGTTTCCAATTGTGGGGCGGTTTAAGGCTAGGGGCTTAAATAGAAGAGAGTCACTAATAAATCCAAGAAGGAATTGAACAGAAAATTTGTCACCTGGAGCATGGTTAGAATGTGGAACTTGCTACCACAAAGAATTGTTGAGGCAAACAACACAGAGACATTCCAAGGGGAATCTAGATAAAAGTATGAGGGAGAAAGGAATATAAGGTTATATTGATAGGGCCGGATGAACTCAGGTTGAAGATGGTTCATGTGGAAGTGAAGCACTACCATAAACTAGATGAATGGTCAGCTGCTGTGGTAACCTCTATGTAATTCTGACGGTATAACAGGAAAAGAATCTGCATTGTTGGAGATGTGCATAAGGAGCTTTATGCCTTACCCTGGGGTTATTTTAGAAATGGGTAGATATTGTAATGAAAAGCTAAAACGATAGCAGCAAATGGACCACATGATTTTTTTCACCCAAATTCATCTTGTAATTCCAGGAACTGACGCTGCTGTCTGACATGGGAAAACCCAATGCTGCCATAAAATGCTCTAATTCCGCACTTCACCCCATCAAGAATCATGTTCAAGCTCCGGCTTTCCTTACCATTGGAAATTTTTAAGAAGTCAGCAAAAATAGTGAATCAGTTACTTGCAATCAATCACCAGCTAATTGTTTTTTTTATTCATTCTTGGGATACAGGTGTTGCTGGCTGGCTAGCATTTATTGCCCATCCCTAATTGCCCTTAAACTGAATGACTTGCTTGGCCATTTCAGAAGGGGTTTAGAGAGGGTAGCAAAACAGAATCAAAATCAAAGCTAAATGTCATCATAATGTTATTAAGAAGTCTGACAACACCAGGTTTAAGACCAACCGATTTATTTGATAGTAAAATCACAAGCATTCAAGGTTATCCTCTTTGTCAGGTGAATGAGGTGTTCTGGTCTCAAACAGCACATATAACAATACAGACAGTTTACAGATTACTGATTAGAATGAGAATCTTAACGCCTAACCTGCTATTCAAGTCTTAAAGTGGTCGACAATGTGAGTGGATGGACACTGAACACAGGTTAGAGAGATATGTATTATCTCCAGACAGTACAGTAAGTGAGGCTTTGCAAACCCACACAATGTCATCGTAATGTTAGTCAGACATGGTCAAGTTTTTTGACAACACTGAGTAATGTTGAATAATCCATGTATCGTCGGTCTTTTAAATAAAATAATGAACTGTTACTAAATTCAGCTTTGTCATTTGCTGATGATTTATTGGTTATAGAAAACATTATTATCCGTCAAAATTTACTGTAGGCTTTATTTTCAGTGAATTTTTAGAAAGACGCAAGTGCCTGCATCAAACAGGAAGGATGTGTTTTATTCAGGTGGATAATTTGAATCACGGGGGTAGCACTAGCTGACTAGCACTGCTGTCTCACAGCACCAGGGACCGGGGTTCAATTTCCTGCTTGGGTCACTGTCTGCGCGGAGTGGCTGTACGTGTTTCCTTCAGGTGCTCTGGTTTCCTCCCACAATTCAAAAGACATGCTGATTAGATGCATTGGTCACGCTAAATTCTCCCTCAGTGTACCCAAACAGATGCCGGAGTGTGGCGACTAGGGGATTTTCACAGTAACTTCATTGCAGTGTTAATGTAAGCCTACTTGTGACGCTGATAAATAAACTTTAAATAAAGGCCGTAATTCTCTGGCCATTCACAACCCAGCACTGCCACCAGCGAGAACAGAAAATTTGGCGCTCAGCCAATTTCCATTCACTGCAGCAGGACTGGAGAATCCCAGCCACAGGCGAGGTCAGAGAATCCAAAGTCTTCTTGCAATTTGGAAATTGTTCTTTTTTCCTCCGTTGTATTTTTTTTGGTTCACATTGCATTTTTAAATCATGTTTTTCAAATGTTTGACATTTTTCTCTTTGGCAGAGTTCCCTGCTCCATTAAAGTAAAGCACAAAAGCCAAATGATTAAATGCAGGTTTATTCCGAGGTTAAATTCTTCAGACTTGTAAGATCACAGTTCTACGAACTTTTATAGCTCGCAGCTGCAAACTTTGTCAGTTTTTAGTCTCTGGATTCCATAGACAAGCAGCGCAGGAATGTTTTATTAGGCAGGATCAGACCACCGCTATCCTGACATTTCCAAACCATAAGTTCCATGACAATTATTTTCACTATTTTAAAAGTGAATGTTATATGCCTTGAAATTATCTAAACATTCAAACAACACCATTCCTATTGTGACAAAGGCTTTAATCCACTACTTCAATTCTTTGATGAAAATTAGGATGTCATGGTTGTGAGTAGCACAACAATAACTCTGGGGCTTCTTGTTAATTGATATTAGTTATAAATGATGATTAGATGCAGAATTCAGCACGTAATGTTTGCCTAGCTGATGATCCATTTCTGTTATGATGTGTTTCATTAATGCACAGAAGATATATTGAATAATTTGCTTTCAATACCATACGTAATGGGAGGCACAACTTAATGATTTTCTTTTTGCAGATTTCTGAAACTAAGCTGCTTTAAATTTTTTTTATTGTTGAATTTTGACTGAAATCCCAGCCTCTCTCTGTTTCTCAGGTCACACATGACCAGTTGCTTAAAGAACAGGTTGAGCTGGCGTGTGGCTGATCATGCCAACAGCTGTCAATCCTCCTCGATGTCTTTCCCACTCTGTGCTAGCTTTTGCAATGCTTGCCTTACTCGATTCTGAAACAAGCATTATAGCTGCGTGTCTCTGAATGTTTGAGGAAGGATGGACACATTTTCAAGCAACATTTCACCACATCTGGGAAACTTTGCAGTTGACACCTATCTCCTTTTTGAAATTTGACAGTCAGAAACATTAAATCTGCTGTGTAAATAAATGGGCTGTGATTTTCTGTATTCGATTAAATGGAAGTTTCCCATTGCCACTTACCAAGTTTAGACTCTGCGCATATTTAATAACAATCCACGATAAGAAAGGACGCATTTATTCAATTAATAATTAACTAGGTGGTGCTGAAGTGACTCTGCTTCCCTTGTTCTGACACTAATTTTGTCAGTTTACCAAGGTTATTTCCGTACTGCATGTAGAAAATAACACCAAAAAATCCATTAGAATTCTAATTAACATGAAAGCAAGATTTACAGAATATATATAAATTGCACACAAAAAGCGGTGCTTCTCCGAATTGGTGCTCTGCACAGCTGCAGCTGAATGAAAGAAAAATGAATAAGTTGCATTCATGAGCAGTCAGTCAAGTTTGCTGGTAAACATTGGGAAGCTATTGTGTAGTGTGTCCCTTCATTGTGATAAAAGACAACTGATATTCACAAGTGGATTGAACTGCGGCAGTCTGTCATAAAAGAATAAATTGCAGCAAAGTATTGCAAAATCACAGGGGAAAAAATGCCTAATCCAAAATCCAAAACCATGGAAGAAATAACTTGCACAACCTGGAAGATTATTGTTAGAATGTGCCAGCCTTAGTTTTAAACCAAATAGATTTTCTGAAGCAGTTATTTTGTTGAAAAGTGATAAATATTGCACATTTCTTTCTTACAATACAATTCCTGGACTGGATTTTGTACTGCATATGAACTTCCTCATTTTTCCTCTTTAGATTATGAATTTCACTTGGCTCCCCACAGGGCTAGTTGTAAAAACCGTACTCCAGTTCAAAGTATCATCCATCTCTCATGTCTCTATGAATGATTTACTGCCAACCACTGGAAGAGATTTACTCCGTGGGACCATCGGGATTTCAGAAAAGAAGGTGACTAAAACCTACAGGAGTTAAAGGTTTCTTTCAGTGACCCTGTAGTGAGAGGAAATTACTCTTGTTAGTGGAACCTCCCTTTTATGTGGTGACTCAGATACCTGACAATTCCAGCCACTTGCGGCATCTCCAAACAGAACTACTGCATGATCCACATGTTTAGGTTTTGTATGGGAAGGGTGAACCCAAATCTTAGATTATTTTTATGGGGCCCGAAGGAGCATTCCACTTCTTCTCGGCCCCATAAATATAATTTTCATCTTCATTTTGTCTGGGACATCTTCTGCTGTAAAAGCACACAAACATGCATGCTGGACACTCCAAACAGCCATTTTCTAGAATGCCATTTAACATCCATTGTGCATTATAGAACTTCAATTTGCATACTGAAACAGCCTATCACTTCTGGGCACTTTGGTTGCTTCCACGGCCAGCTCCATTAAAATGGCAGTAGATAAAGCATTGGTATTAACACCAGGGTAAGTATATTAGTTGATTTATTAGAGTCCCAAGTCGCCTTACACTGACACTGCAATGAAGTTACTGTGAAAATCCTTTAGGCACCATACTCCGGTGCCTGTTCAGGTATACTGAGGGAGAGTTTTGCACGGCCAATCCACCTAATAGCATGTCTTTCAATCTGTGAGAGGAAGCCACGCAGACACTGGGAGAACGGGCAGACTCTGCACAGACAATGACTCAAGCGGGGAATCAAATCCAGGTCCTTGGCACTGTGAGGCAGCAGTGCTAAACACTGTGTCACTGCGCCATCCAAATATACGTATGTCAAAATCGACCCCAAAGTGTAAAAATACTTTGCCATTATCCTCCTGCCAAAGCATGGAAACATACCATCCTCTGTTAAATGACCATTTCACCAGCTGGAAGTACACAACTGCAACAGCAACTGCTTCCATCGTTGGAGCTTAATCATGATAGATATTGGACATGTAGGCATTAGGTGACATATCCAAACGCCTGGTAATGCCAATTACCAGCCTTTTTGTTAAGTTTCCAAATGTGTCTTCAGTGGATATCTGCCTTCTATATTAACTTATGAACCCCATAAGCCTAGCTTGAGTCATGCTAATGTGCAAATGCGGTTACTCAGGTATGTATTAGCTTTAATTATACATTATTTGTGTCAAACTCCCTTGCTTGTATCGATTAGAAAGTCAACCAACCCTGCTTATTGTGCCCAGTTTAATTGTGCAATTCAGAGAAGTACTGTGCAGGATGTAAAATCTAATACGAGTGTTCTGTAATGTGGCCCATTAAGTACAATGGTGTTCAACTAATGTTGTGTGACATCCTGGTTTTGCATTCATCTTACTTGGAATTTAGTAAAAGTAGTTTGAACATTTACCTCAGTGAATGCATGAACAAACCTCTGTGTCTATCTCAATGCTTTTAAAAAGTAGAATTGAAGGATAAATGTCATATGTACTGTGATTTAGTGTAACTGCAACTTGCAAATTGAAAGCCGCATTGAACTGATGATCTCTCATAATTAAAATAATTCCCCATTAATTATTAATGCCTTCCTTTTTTTTCTTCATTTTACTCGGGCACTGAACACTTCTGTGTGAGGAGGCACTCCGAAAGACCACAAACAACCACAATAGGATTTATTAAGATGTACAATATTCATAGTCCATAAATTGACTCAAGGACATAACATGCTTTTATATATCATTTTACTGCATTCTCCGGACATCTCAACATGTTTTAGAATATTGGGTTAGTTCCAAAGTGAAGTGTAGTTATGTAACTAACTGCTGCAATCAATTTACAATAGCAAGACCCCCACACATCTGAAATGAATGAATAACCAAGCAATTTGCTTTTGATGTCATTAGGTGAGAGAATAATTTTGGTCAGGGCACCAAAAGAACATCTTGCTCTTTGAACAGCAGAATGTTTTACAGCCACAGTACTGCACTGAACTGTCTCTGTCATGTGTTCAAGCTTATACCCTCAACCTCTTGAGTTAGAGAGCAGGGATGCCACCAACTAATTCAAGCTGGAAGTCCTCTTATTCCTTGAGTGAAAATTTTGGATTTTCAGGTTAGGGCATTTCATAGAATCTCTACAGAAGGAGGCCATTTGGACCATTGTATCTGCATCAACACAATCCTACCCAGATCCTATCCCTGTATCCATATTTATGCTACTAGTGCCCCTGACTCTACAGGGCAACTTAGCATGGCTAACCAAACTAATCCGCACATTTTTGGACTGTGTGTATAATCTGGAGCACCCAGTGGAAATCCATCCAGACACAGGGAGAACGTGTAAACTCCGCACAGACAGTGAGGCAACAGTCCTAGCCAACTGTGCCACCATGCTACCCTGGAAAAACTCTGGCAAATTTTAATCCTTGCACCAGGAAGGAATTCAAAAGAAACATGAGGATCCTTGGCTGGATTTTGTAAGAGGCTTTGCACTGTCATGTTGAAACAAACTAGCACTGAATTTCTTGAACTTTCTGCTGTTGTAAATTTGCTGGAAGCACAGTGAAAACTCTATTTGCACATAAATGGAGGAAGGGGAGGTATCTTATTTACATTTCTTGAGAAACCAAAATGCCCGAGGAAATACAGAATCGTCAATGTTACAATTGTAGGAGAACATGTACATAAGAGTATGGGGGATAAAGAGTCAAGGGATGATGTAGAGTGAAGGGTTTACCCTGATGCTTGTTACTGAGCAGCTACCTAAGCACCTATGACACAGTGATTTCACTCAGTGAAAGGAGAGTGTGTAAAGGATGTCAGAGGCAAGCTCCAACTGTATCTTGGTCTTATTTAACCTTTGCAAATAGTTAGCATGAAAATACATGTTTCTGAACAAAAGACCATTGCCTCCAGCAAGATCTCGTCAATAAGATAACCCCACAATAACAGAAGAATGATAAACCTTCTTTTAGCTATCAACGCCACACTGAATCACAAAAGGCTGTTACTGAGTGCAATTGCTGCAATTCTGAAGATGGCAAATGGAATACCAGAACAGAGATTCAGTACCCATGTCGACAGATGTGAGGCCTTAATGCCGGAGATGGACAGAAGTCTCACATGGTCACACACCTGGGCCAAGAAGCCCACAGAAGGCCAGACACCCAGAACCCGGCCTCGAGTACACAGCTGCAATGTCGCAAGTTGTATAATGCCCTCATACTAGTGAATGCATCATCATAGTCACCCATCCTCCCATCCTCTCATGCTGCTCAATGTACCTCAACTCCAACATTCACCTAGCAACAATCCCTGGCACTCAGGATTCATGATGTGGAGATGCTGGCATTGGACTGGAGTAAACACCGTAAGAAGTCTCACAACACCAGATTAAAGTCCAACAGGTTTATCTGGTGGCAAACACCTCTAGCTTTCGGAGCGCTGTCCTTTGTCAGGTGAGTGGGAGCTCCGAAAACTAGTGGTGTTTGTTACCAAATAAACCTGTTGGGCTTTAACCTGGTGTTGTGAGACTTCTTACTTAGGATTCATGCCAAACATCCAGATATTCCATGTCACATTCACATGTGTTCCAATGATGCCAGCTTCACCCAGGTCCTGCTGCTCTCACGTATTTCCAGCTGCTATCTGGTAGTGGAATGCATAACACCCAAACACAGTGCAATGGAAATTATTGACATTCTGCTCCTTCTCTCATAGGCCACACACTTTAGAAAGAGCAGAACTGGTAGGAGACAAATACGTCTGCATCGCCTGAATGCTTTGGAGTGGTGATTTACCCCATGCTTCACATCCTGCCCATTCTCAACACTTGGATCAATCTCCAGTTATCTGATAGATAATGAAAGCTGCAAAGAATGTGACCATAGTTATCTGCCCACTCCCTGCACTCAAACCTTCTCTTTCTGATTTCCTGGTATCAGACACCAAATGCTTGCCCAACCACAGCACACTCAGGAGGAGGGGAGAGAGGAACAGCACAAAAGAGGCATTTGATCTAACACTCGCAGCCACCGTTTCAGTGACTATCACAAGGGTAACTAACTCTCAGAAAATAAGGTAGACATTGACCACGGGACTGGGAAAGTTGGGTGCTGGTGACCAAATGAAGTAGAAATAAGAGGTGTCCCTTAGACAATCCCTCAAAAGTTAGCCACACTAATACCTGTCATAATGCGGTTAATGGGCACTGTTGGATTGTAGTGGGCAGCCCAGTTTTAAATGCAATTCAGAAAGTGGGAAGGAAAGTAGGAAAGTGGTGCCCTATTTTCAGGGGCTGTGTTTTTTCAGATCAGCTGGTGTTTCCTCCCTTAAGAGAGAACACCCCCTTTCTAACTACGCGGCTGCTGTATCCAGCGCACCTGCTCCACTGACTTAACAGGCCCAAACCTTCCCTGCACAGACCCCAGACCCCAGCTTGAGCAGCCTCTGGGATCCATCGGGCCGTTTCTTTCTTCATTGCAGTCCCGGCAATGTCCACTAATGCTCTCTTGGTGCTCCTGAATTAGTGGTGCACCAAGTTTTTCCTCCAAGTGAGTCCACCCAGAGTGCATCTTGGGGTGTACTCTACACTGATGCACACCTCAGCGGGGAGGGGGAGGGAAACTGTTCAAAACCAGCCCCCTTTCCCACTCCTCAAAATATCCTGCCCACTGTCAATGGAGTTTCTTAACTAATTCACAAGGAGCTGTATGTGAACAAGGATGGGAATGAATGTCTCCCCCTAACCCTCTGCTCAATGCCAGCTTATGTCTGTTTTAAGAAAGAACTTATATTTGCAGTAGGCATTATATTTCTCAGAAATATCTCCAAGTGCTCTGCACCAGACAATGACTTTTAAATGAGATGCAGTGACAAAATTAGCAAGAGAATCGCAGCAGCTATTTAGCACACAGCAGGATCTCATAGACAACAATTGAATGAATGGTCAGTTTGTTTTTGGCGCTGGTGATTGTGAGAGGATTATTAGCCAGGACAACCAAGTACAACAGCCAATAGGTATTTTTGTATCTGCTTAACTGGCAGGGTTTGCTATGTGCTCACATAGCTACTAATTAGGATACAATTACCCTACAGCAAGTAGCCGCAGTTCACGTTACAGCAAAGCTTTGGCTTCTGTCTAACTGGAATTTTAACCGTTCACCTTGGCTCATGCCATCAGCCAAAAGTGAGAAATTGAAATTAGTGGGAAATCTAAAGAATAGAAAAGGAGGATCTCCTCTCGCTGTTTATTTAAATTAAAGGTATTTGTTTATAAAGTCTTCAGGAAATACTACATTCTAAAGAAAAGAAAGACCTAATAATGCCCGTTTACATTTATACCTTTCAGAAATCATAGAATCCCTACAGTACACAAACAGGCCATTCGGCCCATCGAGCCTGCACCAGCAACCAGCCCACCCAAGCTCTATCCCCATAACCCCATGTATTTACCCTGCTAATCCCCCTGACATTAAGGCGCAATTCAGCATGGCCAATCAACCTAACCCGCACATCTTTTGACTGCTGGACGAAACCGGAGCACCCAGTGGAAATCCGCACAGACACGGGGAGAATGTGCAAACTCCACACAGACAGTGACCCGAGGCCGGAATCGAACCTGGGCCCCTGGCGCCGTGGGGCAGCAATGCTGATCTATATTGTGAATATCTTCGCAAAGGCGGATTTGCCGAAGTGCTTGTGTGTTGCTGCACGCTATGTGGTGTCAAGCTGAAGTGGCATGAGATTAGCTCCTCCAGGGACTCACATTCCATCCGCCTCACTCAATGTTCCTCGTCTCTCCTGAACGCAAGATTTGTGTTTACAGTGCAGCATTGATGCAAAGTGTGAATTGTTTTGCACTGATACCAATATTGCAGTATAAACACACCCTTAATTGAAGCTAAACTGAGTTGAACACAACGACGGAGAAATGTCACAAGCACCCTCTTGTATATATCAATCGGAACCAGAATTTGGGGAGGTTGCCAATTATATTTCCATGTGTGCTTACAATTAGAAGTAATTATACTAATTAGAGCAAATGAAGGTCAATACTTTAATAGCGTTTGTACAGCAAATTAGATTTGTATTGTAGTAATATGTGAGACCAAGCTCTCTTTTTTTTGGCATGTAAGCTGAACAATTTCTGTTGGCTTTTACAGTTACTCAAGTTACAGCAAGAAAACGGAAAAACGGTCATAATCTCAGTGCCTCCTCTAGAAGTTACATGTCAGAAGATTTAGACAACTTTGAAATACTCCTGTTAAATTTCATTAAAAAACTTTTACGGTTAGAATAAGGTGCTATTTTTACTTCAACTGAATTGCAACTTATTAATTACTTGAATCTGGTCGAATAAATCTAAGCCCATTCTAAAAAGTGTAATTACTTCAGTAATGAAGTTGATAAATCAGCCCCGAACCACACATTTTATGTTTTCTCCCCCCTGCATGTTCAAGCATTGTTTCCATCAGACACATATCACTTCATTTGTTCTAAACACCTGGAGTGTATTAGATACTTGTACAAAACCAAGTGACCCCCACGGAGAGGCCATGGAGGGGACTCATTGCGAAATAAGAAAAAGCTTCAGGATAGGTGACATCTCAGACAGGGGTCCACCATGACCCTTGATGGAATATGTCCAAGTTCCAAAATCTGGAGAGATGGGATCCTGTCAATCCCTAATTATTCCTCCAAACTCCCAAAACAGGGCCCCTAGATTGAGAGTCTCCTTCAAACTTGCAGCCAAGAAATGGTCTGAATCCATATTCAAAAGACGATTAGAATGGATTAAGCTGTATGGTGGGGGGGGAGTAAATCTTTGCGATGGCAGCAGCACTTAAAAGTTTTCTTTCATTTAAATAAATAAATGGTATGGGCAGCTTTCCTTGGAGAAGTGGAAACTTGGATAAGGAAGGGGGCTTCCCTTATACCTTCAGAGACAGCTAACTGACTGCTATGTTTGAAGCTGGCAGCTACCATAATTCGATAGTTACTCACTTTTATGGATCTTGCTAAGGAACATCTAGTAGCTGGGAATGCAACTGAAAACTTTCAAACAAGTTCACGCTTGCAATCTAGGACATGCTCAGTTGTTGGCCCACCCTTGGTATTGCTGTGGGATCCCCAGTTCACAATAAAAAGGAGACTTCAGTCACACCAGCAGCCCAAAATATTGGGCATTATCTAGTTGTAGCAGGGGTGTAATCCAAATGCAGCATTAGAGGGATTGGTGACAGGAATAGCCACTTAGGCGATTGTTCCACTGTCAAGTCCCCCTGTACTTCACTGTAATTGAGAGTGCATCTGTTTTTACAAACAGCCATCAGCAATCTGCAAGTGAAATCAGTTAAAAAAAGAAGAAATATGTATATATTTTACAATAAGTATATTATGCATGGCACTGTTTGTTAACTTCTTTTTGCTTCAAGCAACCTACTCCTGATAACAGAGGACTCTTTTCTAATGAAAAAAGGATCCTGACAGATTTCTAGAGAAAGTGCCAGAACAGCAAGTTTCTGCTAAAAAAAACGTGGCTGACAGCTATATGACAACTCCACACAATTCCACTGGAAGTTTTCGATCTAACATCATACATTCTTTTGCTCGTGTGCATAATTTTACTTCTGCAATGCATTCACTCTCACTTGGATGGATAGAATCCCTACAGTGCAGAAAGAGGCCATTTGGCCCATCAAGCTTGCACCAACAACAATCCCATCGAGGCCCAATCCCCGTAACCCTACGTATTTTACCCTGCTAATCCCCCGATATTAAGGGGCAATTTGAGCATAGCCGATCAACCTAACCCACACATCTTTAGATTGTGGGAGGATACTGGAGCACCTGGAGGAAACCCATTGCAGAAATGGGAAGAATTTGCAAACTCCACATAGACATCACCGAAGGCTGGAATTGAACCTGGGTTCCTGTGAGGCAGCAGTACTAACCACTATACCCCCATCTTGCTTTAATTGCAGTGGCTTTAATTGTCACCCAATCATGGCTCATATTCAACTCACAATTTTATTTTCTAGCTAACCTCATGCTCTTAACTTTGTTTTATTGGCATGAAAATGCTTGAATCATCCCATTGAGAGCTAGTCCTTTAATTTAAGGAGCATGCATGTATGCACCTGCACACACATATGCACACACACACACGTGCACACACACAGCACTCATGTATGCTCACATGCATATTCACATGGGTCCACACTGAAAAACTTTTCACACAACAGCGGTTCTTCAGCAGCCTCATCAATTGTAAACACCACCAAGAATATTAACTTGTATATGATCAGCAAAATGGCCCAAAAGGTGCTATCAGTCAAGATGGACATCACAATTTGCCAGCTATTTCCATCATAAATCAAACCCTATGCTCAGGAAGGAATGGCATGGCTTATGGAAAGCAAATGTGGCCGCAGTTATCGGCACAATGACAGAAATATTCCCTCATGTACAGAGTAATTATTTTTCAATGGGAAATAAAGAAGAGAGAGAGGGCAGTGTAGAGCTGGAGAACTTCCGTCTCACTTCATTATTATTCCCCAGATAAAGAACACAACATGTGCTTTTCATTGTGAAGCCAATAATTTCCAATCTTGGGACAAGTTAACACTAAATGGCATTTTCAAACACTGATTTATATCCCTGTTCAGCTCGAAAGTATGTTTTAGATTCAGCTAATCAGAAGCCACTTGCCTGCCTACACATCAGTAGTCAATTCCAATTTTTTTGCAGAGTGGAGTGCTCATTTTTCACATTTGCCTAACAGGTAATTAGAACAGCACTGGGCTAATCCATTCTCTTGAAAAACACAGCTTTCCTGCTGGTACCAGTTTGCTAACTTTTCAGTAATGTTACCTTGCAGGAAAATGGATGAATTAGATCTAATTTCTTTAAAGAACAAAAGCCTTGTTTTGTTTGCTTGTGAGAAGTTGGTTTACAGTTGATAGAATGGAATCACAATTAACCCTTTGAAGAAATGTATTTCTGCATTAGGCCTAAAGACAATGGGCAGGTGGATATTGTTTGTTATCTGTGAAGCTAAATGACCAAACATTCTGAGTTACGCTGCTGGTGAATCAAAGCCTTCTGTGATCCAATACACCGGAGGATCACATCAAATCTCAACTGCCCTCCACATGCTTTACTCCAATAATAATCCAGAATCTTGTTCAGAAAAGAATCGCCCCTGTGCATTGGGAAAGAAGCAATAATATTGATTCAAATCACAATGAAGTAACTTTCATGGTGGTGCAGTGGTTGGCACTGCTGCCTCGCAGCACCTGGGAACTGAGTTCAATTCCTGGTTTGGGTCACTATTTGTGCGGAATTTGCACATTCTCCCCCTATGTGGGTTTTATCAGGGTGCTCAAGTTTCCTCTCATTATCTGAAAGACATGCTGGTTCAGTGCATTGAGGGAGAATTTAGCACAGCCAGTGTACCTGAACAGGTGTCGGAGTGTGACGACGAAGGGATTTTCATAGGAACATCTTTGCAATTTTGCTGTAAGCCTACTTGTGACACTAATACATAAATTTAAACTTAAAGTTTGGTTAAAAATTGCAATGGTGTGTGAGCCATGTTTCACTATACCCAACATATAGAATACTGAAAAAAAATCTAAACAACTTCAACAATGTATTTTCTGACGTTCTTTTTAGGGAATTAGAATATTTTTTCACTGTTATCAAAAGCCGATTTAAATTCGCCTTTATCTGTGATTCCAGTGTTGCTGCATAGCAGAAATAATAATATATTTGTTTTATTTGGTGTAGTATCTGGATCACAATGCAGACCCACAGTTGAACTGGAGATCTTGCTTCCACATTCCCTAGAGCTCAACAAGCTTATTCAGTGACAAACTGAGACCCAGAACCCAGGGCAATTCTGGGTTCAGTCCTCAGCCAGAGCACTGCAAATGGTCTCAGGACCTCTGAGCTAAGAATGGAAAGATCAGCTCAGGCTTTCTGTTCCTGACCAGTAAGATATCATAAAGGTTTTGCAGCACAGAAAGAGGTCCTTTGGCCCATTGTTTCAGTGCCAGCCATCAGGCACCTGTATATTCAAATTCCATTTTCCAGCACTTGATCCGTAGCCTTGTATGCCATGGTGTTTCAAATGCTCATCTAAATACTTCTTAGATGTTGTGAGATTTCCTGCCTTTATCACCCTTTCAGGTAGTGAATTCCAGATTCCCACTACCCTCTGGGTAAAAAAGCTTTTCCTCAAAACACCTACAAATATCCTTCTCCTTACCTGAAATCTAAGCCCCCTGGTTATTGACATCTCCACTAATTGGAAACGTTTCTTCCTATCTATCTTATCTATCACCTCATAGATTTTTATACCTTGATGAGATTCCCCCATCAGCCTTCTCTATCAGAAGAGGTTAGAGAAACTTAGTTTGTTGTCATTGGAATGATGAAGGTTGGGGGGGCGACCTGATAGAAGCCTACAAGATTATAAGGGGCATGGACAGAGTGGATCGTCAGAAGTTTTTTCTCAGGATGGAAGAGTCAATTACTAGGGGGCATAGGTTTAAGGTACGAAGGGCAATGTTAAAGAAGATGTATGAGACAAGTTTTTTTTACATAGAGGCTGCCACAGGAGGTAACAGAAGTAGATGCAATAGTGAGTTTTAAATGGCATCTTGACAAATACATGAGTAGGATGGGAATAGAGGGGTGTAGTCCCAGGAAAGGTAGAAGGTTTTAGTTCAGTCAGGCAGCGTGGTTAGTGCAGGCCTGAAGGTTGAAGGACCTGTTCCTATGCTATAATTTTCTTTGTTCTTTGTAAGTAGCTTCAGACTTTGACTTCCAAGGAACTGGACATGTAACAACTTTTACAAAGGGGAATTTCATCTGACTTGTCTACAAGTATGTTTGAATGCAGTTTCAACTTATTGGGGAAGAATTTCCAGTTCCACTCACCCCCAGGATGGACAATTTGATGGATCACTTACAGGTCCGTTGACCTTGGTCTTAGAGCGAGTGAGAATGGAAAATCCTGTCCAATCGACTCCAACATACTGGATTATTTTTGTAGAATATCACAGCAGTACCGTGAAATGCCTTTGTCAAATGCTAAAGTAAAAAATGTAGTGTCTGAAAAGTGAGTTAAAGGAATTAATGAGAGAATTATGGATGCTAAATGCACTTCTGCGTGATCATTTTTATTATCTCGGATAACGGACAATAGTTACAGGAAAGGTGTCTCGGTGAGTTCAGCTGACTTCATAAAACCACGAGAGTGATGGACTGAATGATGATATGATTATTTATCCCTAACGCTCTTGGTGTGAGTACGAAAGCATTTAACCTATTTCTCCAACACATCCTTACCCCTATTTGAACCTTTTATTATGGGATCATCCATGGGGAGTGCTTATCAGGAATTCAGACATGGAGGTCAGCAGGCCCCACAAGGTTTTTGACTATTAATATTAATGAGAAGGATCCTGCTATATGTGATCCTGTTGGGCGAAGAAACTCTGCGCTGAGAATGCAAGTTTGTAAAATCAGTTCTCATATTTCGATTAATTTATCTCAGTAAAAAAAAGCCCAAAGCTGTCAAAAATAACCATGACCAACCTACCCTTACTGACTAAAAAAAAAGTGTAAATATAATCCATTTGGAAAATTAGGTCACATATTGCACACTTAGAATTATAGTGAGGAGAATAATAAAGTATACAAACTGATAATGTTTTAATGTCAATGTGTAAAGATAGATGGGAATTACATTTTGTGGCAAATGTTAATTCAATCAGTTAAACATTCGGCAATGCTTACATCCCACATAAACACGAGAGGACTTTGGAATGAAATTGTTCCCAAACATACATTGTTAAAGCCTCCTGGGAAATGGACACTCGCATCATCCTGGCTTATTAGGTGGGAGGAGATCTTTTAATAGTGCATTTCTCATGACAAATCATCTTTGACAAGTATATTAATATTGACCTCCAGGAACTGACATTAATTGGGACCCACAGCTGCTGTAAACATGATGGACCCTTAATGTACAAATGTCACAGGCAGGGCTACTGTATACAGTTTGTTTTATTGTGAGCGTTAGCTGCAGTGAGCAATCTAACCAGTCATTGTCTAATGTTCAAGTTAGATCACCATAATCTATGCTATAGTTGGCCTGTGTGACATGTGATCTAATTCACTGGTATTATTTGTAAAGTTGAGGGCAATGTGCTTTGTCCTAAAGTTAATTCATGAATGGCTGCTCATGTAGTGGTTGTAGTGCAACAACAGAAACATTTTATTCTTTTCTGATTATTAATATTATAGATTACATATTTCTTCTAGGCCCAAACATAAGCAAGATAAATTAGTGTTTAGATGACTTATTTTCACAAAAGTGGTGTGAACACAAATATGAATTATTTGTGTGGAAATCTGAAGTTAACTCATAAAAGCTGATAACTGTTCAGATTATTTCTAATAGTTTTATTTGTATATGTGTTTCTTGGTGATGTTGGCAAAATAGGTACATGTGTCTGAAGGAGAAATAGGCTCCAGAGAATTAGAAGCACCATTCTTGGTCAATAACAGCAGAACAAGAGACAAGGGTAGTTGAGAAAGAACATTTTAGAAATTATTCTTTTTTTTGTTACCCGACAAATAAATCCCCTGAATAGCCCATTTCTCAGATTTAAATACTGTAATATTTATACAAATGAAAATGCAGTAAAAGGTTTAATTTATGCTTGTTTGGGTGGCACAGTAGTTAGAGCTGCTGTCTCACAGAGACATGGATTCAATTCCTAGCTTGGGTCACTGTCTATACAGAATCTGCACGTTCTCCACATGAGTTTCCTCTGGGTGCTCCAGTTTCCTCCCACAGTTTAAAAGATATGGTGGTTAGGTGCACTGGTTATACTAACTTTTCCCTCAGTATACTGGAACAGATGCCGAAGTGTGGAAACAAGAGGATTTTCACAATAACTTCATTACTATGTTAACGTAAATCTGTTTGTGACACTAATAATTAAACTTTAAAAATTTATAAGTACCAGGCATCACGTTACAAAAGGAGGCAAATTGACTGAGTCAGCTTAAAGGATCCAACCTAATGCAGGTTAATGTCAATCTTGTTGACTATTAAGTTTTAGTTGTATCATCATATCTCTAGATAGGGAAATTACTTGTTGGTAACTATGCATTGACCATGCATAGTCAATAAAATCAAGAACTCACAAAGAGGCCATTTAGCTCATCTCATTCTTTGAAAGAGCTATACAATTTGCCTTACTCCATACCCTTCACATTTTCCTCTTCAAGTATATATTCAATTTTATTTTAAAAAATGCATTGAATCTGCTTCCACTACTCTTTCAGGCAATATATGCTAGATTAGAGCAATTAATTATTATAAAAAATCCTCATCATGCTTTTTTTAATCAATTATTTAAAATCTGTGTCCACTGCTTATCAATCATTCTGCCACTGGAAATGGTCTCTCCTTTTGAACACCTCTTCACTTAATCTTTTTTCTGCTTTAAGGAAACAATCCCAGAATCATTAGTGTCACCACCTAATTCTCCCAACTCCTTTCATCCACCCAAAAATGTGGTATCCAAAATTACACACCATACCCTTGCTGAGGCCTAAGCAGTGATTTCTAATATATTGCAAAATTCCATACTTTTGTCCATTTTGCCTCTATTTATAAAGCCAACAATCTCATGCTTTTTTTTAAACAAAATATCAATTTGGACAGCCATTATCAGTGATTTATGTATACTAACTCCAGCCTTTTGATTCTGGCATTCCCTTTAAAATTATTCCCATTAATTATTGTCCAACCCTATCCCTAAAATTATTAAAACTATCAGGGTGACATAGTGGTAAAATGATTAGCATTGCTGCTTGACAACACCAGGCACCCAGGCTCAATTCTGGCCTTGGGTCACTGTGTGGAGATTGCATGTTCTCCCTGTGTCTGTGTGGGTTTCCCCAGGTGCTCTAGTTTCCTCCCACACTCTGAAGGTGTGCAGGTTAGTTTGACTGGCTGTGCTAAATTGCCCCTTAATGCCAGGGGAATTAGCAAAGTAAATACATGGGGTTACAGGGACAGGGCCTTTGTGGGATTGTTGTTGGTGCAGGCTTGGTGGGCCAAATGGCCTCCCTCACTGTAGGAGTTCTATGATTTTAATGAAAATCACTTTGTTTTAATGCAATCCTAACTTATTCTTCATTTAGCACCACAATCATCAAGTATCGTTTAAAAAATTGTGATCGGTAAAGTTATCAAACAAATTTGATCATTTTGCTGGAAAATAATAAAAACAAGCATTGCAGCAATTCTTCAAATTAAAGAAAAACATAAAGCCTAATTAAACTGTGTAACTTTGACTCACTTCTTTAATATGATGTAGTGACAGAAGGCTTTTTTAAAATGTCTTTTGAATCAAAATGAAGTGCTTTCAAGTCAAAAGAACACTTGTGTGATTGCTAGTAGACTGTGTTAATGAATCCTTATGACTGCTAAATCCCAGTAGTTTTTTGTATAGTGGAAATCATATGTGAAATGTGTGACTAGGTATTAATCACAATATCATCGTTGCCTTCCATCAAACATGACTATTAGTTCACATGCTCACAGCGCAAAAATAAAGCAAAAGTTTGAGTTTGGCCTGGCAAATCCAATCCCTCCTACCCTTTTTTTGTGAGTTAATTGATTTTGCAGGCATTGAGATAATCCATTACAGCTAGATTTAATTAAATATGGAAACGCTAACTTGTGGTAATTATGCCAAAAGCAGGATTAGAACTGAAATAATCTTACCGGCAATAATAAGGGCAATAAGATTACCACAGGCAGTGCCAGGTCAGCCTAGTTTTTTTTATGCTTTAAGTTATTCAAAAATCTATTTAAAATTCATGATAGAATCCATGATATTGAATTAGTTTAATATCTTCAAGTTTGGCATGCACATTGTCTGGTTAAATTTAATAAACAAAATAGTGACAGTCATTTTCCCAATTGATATTATGAAGATTGAATGATTTTAATAAGCCAGTGGTGGAATCAATTGTTTGTTTTTCCAAGATGTTGTTAAAATCAGACATCCTCGAACTTCTTGAATTTTAAACATCTCTTGAAGACAATTTGTGGTCAAGTACCCTTCTAAGTTAACCTTAATGAGATGTTATGCCATGAGAATTAGTGGCCCAGTGGGTGGCATCCCTAACTCTGAAACAGAAGCTCTGTTTGCGTCCTACTTTGGGACCTGATGACAAAGGAGGTTGCATTCTTAACGCAATCAAACACATTCTGCAGAATTTTCCTATCATGCCCGCCGTGGGAATCATAGTGGGTGAATGTATGGGGTCATAGAGGAGTGGAGAGCTGGAGGGGGTGGGGGAATGGAGGAGGCTGACCATGCAAAAGTCCATTAACCTTGGGCAGGATTTTCCGTTCTTAGGACGAGCACGGCCAGGAAATCCCACCGGTTGAGTACCAACTTGCAAATTTTATCAATATGCCACTGGCAGGCAGGAGAATCTACTGGACTTGCAGGGAGGCAATGGCAAACCATTGCAGTACCTTGCCAGGCATAACCATGGTCTGGCACATAGAAATCCATGGCCTCTTAGGTTATGGCATTTGAAGAGAGAAACAAGTGGCACGGTAGCACAGTGGTTAGCACTGCTGTTTCACAGCTCCAGAGATCTGCATTTGATTCACTGTTTGTGTGGAGTGTGCACATTCTCCTCATGTCTGCGTGGATTTCCTCCAGTGGTCCAATTTCCTCCCACAGTCCAAAGATCTGTAGGTTAGGTTGATTGGCATGCTAAAATTGCCCCTTAGTATTCTGAGAAGTGTAGGTTAGGGGGATTAGTGGGTAAATATATAGGGATATGGGGTAGGGCCTGGGAGGGATTGTGGTCGGTGGGCCAAATGGCCTCTTTCTGCACTGTAGGGTTTCTATGATTCTAAGTGATTATCCTCTCTTGAAGTTCTTTTAGTAATCACAAGGAGGGAAGAGCCTGACTGCTTTAAACATAGAATGACTTAACTAATAAGTCTTTGAATATTCACTTTAATAAATGTTAATTAAGAAGCATTGATTGAGGTCATTGTGTTTTTGCAGTACTGGAGAGACAACAGAAACAGCAATGCCTAACTGAGGATCCAGTTATTCTCATAAAAGTTGTAGAATTGATGGAATACTGGCAGTTGTAAAATAAAATGTTTCCAAAGTATTCTTACACTTTCAAATTGTTTTATTCCTTCAATTGAAGGTCACTTTTTTCTGTAGCTTTTTCATTATTCTGAATAAGTGTAAATCCACCTGCAATAAATCCGACCCAATTTGTAGTTTGTGTTATAAGCTTATAAATGACTTGCTGATAGTCAAGAAAATTTGTCAATTTGGCCATTGAAGAATTTTACATTTTATGTTAAAAGACTATTGACTTAAGTTTTAGTTAAAAAATGATTAAAATCAGGGAAGAGCGGACTATGCATGTTAGGTCTAAACAAACTAATAGGTAAAACAGTGGTAGGAATCCTAATAAACTTTCATGTTTAGTGTGCTGGGATGGTCCAGTTTATTTGAGCTCAGAAGCTAATAGTTGCGAAGCTTTATAAAAGCAAAAAACTGTAGACACTGGGAACTGAAACAAAATGCTAGAAAATCTCAACACGTCTGAGGGGAGAGAATAGAGCCAGAATTTCAAGTCTGGATGACCCCTTGTCCGTTCTGGTCTTTAGATGACCTTTCGTCATCGGAGTTGACAAACGTCATCTGGACTGAAAATCTTGACTCTTTTCTTTCCGCACAGATGCTGTCAGACCTGCTGAGATTTTCCAACTTCTTCTGTTTTAGTTGCAAACCTTTAGCAGGAGCAGCAATTTGATCAGCAATTCAATTGGGCATTCCTCATGCACAAAGAGGAAGGAATGAGTCAGAGTTGAAGTTGTTGCTTCCTGTGTAGTTAAGAAAGGCGCAGTCTGAAGAGACAGCCCTGGGTGAGAACCAGACAAAGCTCTCTCCTTTAAGTGCAGCCATAACCATTTTCGGAAAAATTACTCATCAGCAATTTGCACTTGGCTCAAGAACCGAGACAATGATTCAACTTTGTTATTTTTCTACATTACCCGAGCATTGTGAAATTTTTAAGATCCATTGTCCTTTTTTATTTACATTCTATTTGTATCATTAATCAGCTTGCTCTATAATTGTATACTCCCATTAAATGGCCACCAGTCCATTTTTCAGAAGTCATGAGTGCCATACATGGGTCATGTATGTGACCACAGTATCCTGTTTGCCTCATGTGGAGTTTTATTGTTAAGACATAAAAACAGAAAGCATGTCAAATATTCAGAGATCTGACAGCATCAGTACAGAGGGAAATAGAAATAACATTTTTTAACACATGATGGATGGGGACAGACATGCAAATATTAATTGATCTTTGGCAGGATTTTCTGGTCTTGGAGCCAGTGTGGCTGGAAAACCCCACCCTTCGAGTCTAATTTGAATCTTCTTCAGAATCCATTGTTCTTATGACCTCTGAGCACACTATCTTAGGATGAGATATTAGACAGTCAAGGCAAATTCCTAATCAACAGGTATCCGAGGTTGGCTTATGGGAGAAGGTGCTGACAGTAACTGGAACACTGGAGAGGTTATCTAAGTAAGAAGTCTCACAATGCGAGGTTAAAGTCCAACAGGTTTATTTGGCAGCAATAGCTTTCAGAGCCTCAAGCTCCTTCATCAGGCGAGTGAGGGCTTGTGTTCATAAACAGGGCATATAAAGACACAAGCTCAATTTATAAGATCATTATCCTGTAAATTGAGTTTGTGTCTTTATATGCCCTGTTTGTGAACATAAGTCCTTACTTCACCTGATAAGGAGCTTGAGTTCTGAAAGCTAATACTGTCAAATAAACCTGTTGGACTTTAACCTGGTGCTGAGAAACTTCTTTTGTGCTTACTCCAGTCCAATGCTGACATCTCCATCGAGAATATCTAAATCATAACCAAGTTTGGCAACACCAATATTTGTCTACATTCCTATATATTCCTATAATATTCCTTCAGCATAAAGATTAATCTTTTCATTTTAAGTTGAGGAAATAGCCACTACAATATCAATCAGAGAAATTTCAGATGAATATACGAAGAACTTGTTTGCTAATTTCATCAACAGTGATTTCTAGGCTCTGATGTCTCCTAGAATTTGTCCATCAGAGCACCCATTTTATGAGGGTGAATTTTTCTACCAGAAGTGAATTCCCATTGCTGGGATAGAAAGTAGGAGCCCACCTCTGCAGGTGGGCAGTGGGAACTGGTGCAATGTTATATTGACTGCAGTCAATTAACAGATTGTAGCTTAAAGCGTTGTCTAATTTCCTTCCCAGTCCAGAATGAATTGCCCTTGAAACCAAGCTATGGTTTATTTCAAAGACAGAGATGGAGATAGGTCCCGGTAATCAATGAGTGGTGGTGGGAGGATCTTTCATTGATGGTGCCATAATCACTAAGGTGACAATTACCATTAGAGTCTTTTGCAGCCACCTTGCCAGTTGTTCTGCCTTTCTTTCTCATTCATTCGTGAGGAGCATTGGCATCACTAGCTGGCCAGAATTTATTGCCCATCCTTAGTTCCAAGAGGGCAGTTGGGAGTCAACCACATTGCTGTGGCCCTGGGGTCACACATAGGCTACACCAGATGAGGATGGCAGATTTCTTTCCTTAAAGAACACTGATGAACGAAGTATATCTCCAAGAGGATGGTAATAATCCTAGTAGTGCTCAATGAACAATAGTTCAGTGGGAGGAGTAACTAGGAATCTAATTGCCTTCAAATATGTCGATTCCTATATTGAAAAGTATCCTGTGTTATTTCACATGAAACTGATATTGCTATTCATTTTATTTCATGATTTTCAAAAAGGTGCCAAAATACACAAGACAGTGCAGACACAAGAAAGGGAGTGCTAAGCAGTTTCTAACTGCAAGAGGCCTTCATAAGTCACACACAAAAATGTAATACTTCTGTGTTATGGAGTCTGCAAAAATTGTCTCATTTTATTCAGTCACTGTTTAAATTATGTATCCGGAGTAAATTTCTAAATGCGGAGTGGATAATAATAAATTACATGATTTTCTTGCTTACCATTGATGTAGTACATGCGAAGGGCAGATTTAATGATTCCCCAAGTTTAAAAACAATTTTGCAGTAAAGCAATACCCCACCTATGTAATTGGAGGAGGCTTCACTATGGTAACACTTCTTGGCAGTGAACATCCTTTGTGTTGACAGTAAGGCTCCTTAATAACCACTTCCACAATACCAGTTGACGGACAAAGACAATTGAATCGCTCAAACAGCCGATGCCACCCCTGTCAAAAGATTTGTAGGTCATACTTGGCCTGTACCTACAACACAGGCTAAAGGTGAAAGGTTACAGCCTGCTGATTTGCTAAGGTATGATCAACCCGCACAAATTATAGCTGTATGAAGGTCCTGACAACTTCAATATGATAAGCAATGAGTCCAATTACTTATGACATGTGAAGCTGTGGTGAGCGCATAATCCTGTCACTGGATGACGAGGCATTATTAGCTGGGGGCGTGCAGCATTCTGACACATGGCCAGCTGCAGGCTGTAATATGTAGTGACTTCACAAGAAAGCTCCTTTTGGAATAAGTTCGTTTCTTGAAAGAAAAGTTCTTCGAGGTGTCTGAAGCTTGTTTTGGCAATAAAAACTCACAAAGATATAACTTATATTCAAGAAGCTGCATGCCGTTTTTTTTGGCATATCACGATTACAGCTCATAACCAGGGCAAGTGGGAGGAAAATGAGAGTACATTTTGTCCTGTGGATCCTGTAGTGTTAATGGAATATTCAACATTACTCCCAAATTCTCAGCCAAATAAAGTAATGTCTATTGCTTTGTTTTGATTGAATTTGACCTCCTCAGTTATTAGTGGCACTGCTGTTATTCACTGTACAGCGCTGAGGGAGCACTCCTCTTTCAGATATGCTGCCCTTCACACGATCTGACCCTCTTTGTGATTCCAGTAGTTCAGGAGGCCCTTAAGGAATCAAAGGCAGGTGGGGAGATCACTGAGTTTCCTCGCCAACATTCTTCATACAATCAACACTCAGCAACAGATTATTTATTTATTCATCTGATTCTACCTTTCTGGCACATGGCCACGCACAAAATAGCTGCCAGATTTGGTCAACATAGCAACAAAAGAATAGGAAGAGAGATGTGAAAATGTCCAATATCATTGCACGTCCTCCTCTTGGTGTAAGGTATAAGTGCCAACTGTCAAACTTGTTAATTGATGATGGTTCTCCAATGGGATCTCTTTACACTGAATCCTCACCTCACAGCAATACAAGGGCGGAATTCTCCCATCTCGCCCACCACGGGAATCATAGCAGGTGGGACACATACCATGCAAAAATCCACTAAACTCAGGCAGGATTTTCCAGCATTAGGGTGAGCATGGCTGGAAAATCCTAGGTCCCCTGGCACTGCCCAAGGAGCAAAGTGCCAATGACTGAGGAACCTTGGCACTGCCATTAGAAATAGGGCAGGGCCAAGGGGCAGGGCCTAATAGGATGGAGCCCTAGTGGGGGTAGGGCCTCTTGGGGAAATTGGTGGGATGGGGGGATCCTACTGCAACTCTGCATACATTACCAGCAGAGGAAAGGAGGCCTACGATTGAACATAGAACATAGAACATTACAGCGTTCTACGAATGGGGCTAGACATTGGCATTTTGCCCCTTGAGGACACAGGCTGGCATTGCCAGGGTGCTAATGCTTAGAGGGCACCCCCAGCACCCAACTCTCTGGGTGTCCCCAATTGCTCCCCTTCACTCCAGCAGAGTTGGACTGCTAGCCTCCCAAAAGTGGAGAGTTACTGTAAACCCCGCTGGAGTGAAATACCTCTGTAGGTGGACAAAAAGGCTAGTGGGCCTGGAGAATTCAGTTTCAGGCCCGGTCATTATATTTAAATTAGGTTTGCATGCTTCTCTGCATGCTGGCTTCGTGTCTGTCTCTGGCATGGAGCTGATGGCATTGGAAACCTCTGTTGGGAGCCACACTTGGTGCTGATACCCAGCATGAATCCCATTGAAATTGCAAGGCCCACTGCACTAAACAATTAGCGCAGCGGGATGGGAGAATCACCCCCATAGATTCTCTGTTCTGTATCAGAATACAAAACTGAAAATAAAATAGGGTCTAAGCACACACCCTAATGACATCGCCATGAAATCATGTGGTCAGCTCTTCAAGCAACAATCCAATACTTTTTAAATACATAACATCCCTACCCCCTTCTTCGGGAGCACCCCTGGTAAACCTATGCAGGTAATGTATGGCACAGTAACACAGCGGTTAGCACTACTGCCTCAGAGTTCCAGGAACCCAGATTCGATTCCCGCCCTGGGTTATTGTCTGTGTGGAATCTGCCCACTCTTCCCATCTCTGCATGGGTTTCCTCTTGGTGTTCCGGATTCCTCCCACATTCTGAAAGACATGCTAGTTAGATGCATTGACCTGAACTGGTGCCGGATTGTGATGACTAGGGGAATTTCACAGTAAATTCACTGCAGTGTTAATGTGGGAGGAATCCGGAATAAATAATAAATTAACTTTATTTTACAGGGAGACTCTGGGTACTCCGTATGAGTTTAATAGTTGTCATGATAACTTCTGGCCACTATGACTGTGCATCGATGATGGCTAAGAATACGTAATCATCAAACAGACCAACAAGATCTATGTTTACACATTGTCATAGAATTTGGGCCATTCCCAAAGATATAAAGGAGTCAACTGTTATGTATTTCTTATTGGTGCACAGGATTGACAGTCCTCATGTTTTCTTCAACCTGAGCATCCAGACCTGGTCATCAAAGATAACTGTGTGCTAATTTCTTCATCCAGACTATGTAAGGATGACCTCATGTAGTTGTTCAAGAACTCTTCCATGTAGACTAGGAGGAATGGTCATTTGGATTCCCCACAATAGCTACCCGCTATTTTGGATGGCCAACTCAAGCTTTCTCGGCACATATAGTTTTAAATCAGGACGCAAACAAGATTCTCCAGCTGTATTCCAGTTCTATATCCATCAGCTTCCCCATCATGGGATCATTGCTAGCAGGTCCCTCAACTCGAAAAGTTGTCACAGGTAAATGATCTACTAGTAAATAGTAAAGAATATTAGTGAAACTAGTTGATGGTATCTACTTAACAGGTAAAGGTAAGCAGAATAATGCATTAGCATTAGCATGGCATTTTGATTGATAATACTTTAAATCGTATGAATGTGCAGATAGGAACAGTGGCCAGCTTTGCAATCGACTAACCGCTAATGGCAAAATGCCTTTATATTGTCCAAAATATTTAGTAAGCGATCTTCTCTGGATAGCCTTATTTTGGAGTTCACAAACTAGACAATCTTGAAGAGAATCTTCTAACGACTCACCAAAGTTACAATGCTGTGCCAGCGACCCCCTTTTTAAGGTTGCTACCAAGTGAGCAATGCTTTTGCCTTCCACTTGATTCTTGGGGATACCAGGCCCATTCTGTTATGATCAGTTCATTTGGGGAATAGAGCTCTTCAAGAATCTTTGTCAAATTATTGTAGATTTTGGTTTCTTAACTTTACTGGATGAACCAAGCTTCAGAGCAAATTAAAGCTTTACACATTATTGAACTGTGAAAAGCAAGATGAGCAATTGGTTTTCAATTTTATTTGCTTGTATAAAGTACTGAAGATGCTCTATATAGGAACGCTATGATTCATTTCCTGAATTGATCCAAACTGACCTGCCATTTCTCTTGTAGGCATTAGTGACTCAGTATATTTTTTTTGTACATTATGTACTTTTTTTTCAATTAGCCCCAGCTGTATAGCAAAACATCCAATCTTTTCAAGAATGCCAGGTACTGCATGGAATCTGATTCTCCTCAGATCAGTAAAAACCACTCTTTTAATCACATAGAGAGCTTTCTCTTACTTGGTTTTCCTGGCCCTGGCAGTTCAATTTTTAACCCTGTTGTTGCTCTTCACCAGTTTCTAGTATTTGAAGCATGCGGACCCACAATTTTACTCTCAAGATCTTTTCTCGATGTTCTTGGTGAAACAAAATCCTGTCTCACCACCAATTCTCTTCTTGTAATGTCCTAATTATGTTAGGGGTTGTGGATTTTAACAGAAAAACAAAAGACCTGGTTTTCACAAGTAGATTCAAACTAATACACAATGTGTTTGTTGAAGAGCTGCTCTCTCCTCTGCTTCTAAATGCAAAACTGAAAGTAAAACAGCAGCCAGAGCACACACCCTATTGATATCACCATCAAATCATGTGATCAACTCTTAAAAGCAACCTTCTGACTCTTTTAAAATATGTCACAGTCTACAACATCCCATCCCAGATATATTGCACTATCCCTCCCCGGACACACTGCACTCTCTCTCCCAGGACATACTGCACTATCCCTCCCCGGACACACTGCACTACCCCTCCCCAGACATATTGCACTATCCCTCCCTGGACATGTTGCACTATCCCTCTCCGGACATACTGCACTATCCCCCCTGAACACACTGCACTATCCCTCTCCGGACATACTGCACTATCCCCCCTGAACACACTGCACTATCCCTCTCCGGACATACTGCACTATCCCTCCCCGGACACACTGCACTAAACCTCCCTGGACATACTGCACGATCATACCATAAAATGCATTTCCAGAAATAAAGCCATACTGCCATACCGAACAATGCATGTAAAATATTTGCTGTGAGAACCAGGCTAAACATGCTCTCTCATTGCATCCAAACAAATACACAAGAGAGCTAAAAACAAGGTTACTGTGTATACTTTGTAAATTTGTTTAACACGTGTATTCATTGTAATGACCACTGACAAATGAAACTATTTTAGTTTCTCATTTCAAATTTTCCTCAATAACATTGAGGGCTCTTAAGAGGGTATCAGTCCCACAATGACGCTCCACAGAGGTGGTTTGCTCCTATTCTTTAGATTTATTTTTGAGGAAGATTCATCCTAGACCTCTGCCACCCAGGTATGCTAAAGGTCAGGGCCTGCATTGCCCTGTCAATTTTTTTCCTTGTCCTTAAAGATATCCCCTACTGTTACAATGAAATCTTTTCATATCCTGCACTCTGTGTGCTTTCAGCTTTCTCAGCAAAATTGCTGAGCTTGTGCCAATTAAGGTCTGATGGGAGAGTAATTTTATACTGTGGGATCAAGTCCGCTGGGAGTTGGGCTGAGCCTCCATAAACTCATTTCGCTTGGGATCTTCAACAGGTGTCAGTGAAAAAAAAACCATTTACGTCATATCTGACTGGATTGTGTTCCAACCCTGGCTGACAAAGATCTAAAATGATTCACTGTTGAACCCTACAAATTGCCTTTAAATTCTAATTCCTCTGTTTCCCCTCTTGCAAAATTAAAGGGAGCTCTAAGTTCCTTTTTCAAGACGATGTTGTCATTCCAAACAAATAAAATTGATTTCTGAGTTTTCTGTAGGCATTGAATTCTGCCCACAGTTTATAGCTGTTAGGCTTATGTAAGTAATTGATGCAAATGATAAAAACTTTGGTGGAGGCAAGGGTACTCTTGGCTCAATGGAAGCGTTTGTCAACATGAAGGATGCTGGTGTCAAAAAAGGCATTTTAAACTTTGTAGTGCCATCAAACTCTCACAAATCACACATTTAATAGGTCAGATGCATAAAGGAACCTCCTGTTTTGGGGAGTTGAACCCCAGATTCAGAAATCTGTTTCTACTGCAATAATGTGTGCTGTTCCCTTTCCATCCATTGAATTTTGGCTGTCACTCTGAGAAAGACAGCAGTGAGTGGTGCTAAATTTGGGGCATTTTTCTGTAGACTTCTGTCCTGTGCTGAGACTCTCCAAACTTCACATAAACTTTTCAGCAGAGAAATGAGCATTCCATCTGTCTGGATTGGATTCAACTCCTAGTCCCTGATGTGAAAAAGATGAGGTTCTATAGCATGTTTTATATGAATTCCAGGCTTAAACTGTTTAACTCTTATGAGTTTTGAACACTCTTTAGTTTATTCAAAGATAGAAAGTGTTAGGGACCAGATCAGAAACCTCAAGATTTCTTGTGAAGTTAGACTTGATTCTAACTCTATTTTAATTTGGCAGGAGTGTGAGGAAAAGGGGTTTCACTCCTGGTATGATTCTATTGACACATTAGGAAGCTTTTTATCAAAGTTTATTTTAGCAATACAGTCTAAATATAACAAATTAATTATCTTAGCTTTTACTAATTGGAATAATTAAACATAACAAGATAAAATTCATAACAGCCAACCTATCTCGATTAGTTCCAATTTAAACAATATTCTTCGCAGGCTTAAACTCCTCTTCAAAACCAGTTAGCAAACAACACATGCTTTGTGTTTTCACTTGCTAATAGTCATAGAGCCATTGAGAGAGAGAAAGCTGTCTTCTGACTCTCAAATAGCAGCCTCCAGAGAAAGCTAGAGATAACTATCTCTTGCTTCTTTCAGGATCAAGCAGAAAATAAACTTGTTTTTTCCTTGTAAGAGTAGTTTCACATGATTCTGTCTCTTGTCAATCAACTTAATTAAACCCTAATCAAAAATCCCAGGGTGAAACTCTAAAATCCACAAAATGCATTAACACAGATTAAAAGAAACATCAAATGACGTCAAACAATTATTCTCCTTCATTCTCAGCATGTAGATTTCCTTCATGCACACAAATTGACACCGTGTAAAATATTTTATGTTCAGAATATAACTTCTGAACATATTCTTCACAAGAAAAATAATATAAACGCATTTCTTAAAGGCGCAGCATCATCACAAAAGAGATAGATATTTTTTCTTGATTTGTTTGTTTTCTGAATGGGAAATATGAAGGAAAAAAAATGATCATACTTTACCAGCTATAGATAGCTGAAATATGGCCATTACCAGAAAGGCATAGGACAATTTTGGGGACTCTGAGTCGTTCCTTTAAGCAGGCATTCAAATCCTTGTATATGTTAATGAGGGGGTTAATGCTAGTTTATCGATCACTCAGAAACAATACTTCAGCAGCGGATAGAGTAGCCACCAGGAATGCTTGGCTCAAGGATTGGTGGGACTTCTGCTGTGGCCTTAAAGCAATGACTACCGAAAGGTATATATTTGTAGCTTACTATCCTGAAACCTGCTGTCAGACTACAATCAGTCCTGCTTTCAATGTGACAGATTGCCCTGAATATTAAAATAAGGGTCTAGATCCAGTCCTGGCTGAGACTCCAGCCTCCCATAATGAAAGTGTGCTGTCAGTTATCTGCTTGAAAATAAAACAGACAAATATAGCCCAAAGTATAAATATCTAGTACACATGTTAAATATAACCCAAACATACAGAAAATAGCGCAATGTGTACATATGCAGTACACATGTAGAGTACAGTTCAAAAAAAGCCTAAAATATGCAGAATATAGCCCAAAGTGTACACATAGAAATATAAGAACATAGAAACAAGAAGCAGGAATAGGTCATTCAGCTGTTTGAGCCTGCTCCACCATTCATTTTGATCATAGCTGATCATCAAAATCAATATCCTAATCCTTTTAGCCCCAAAAGCTATATCTAATTTCTTCTTGAAATCACACGATATTTTGACATCAATTATTTCCTGTGCTTGTGAAGTCCACAGATTCCCCGCTTTCTGGGTGAAGAAATTTCCTCACCTCAGTTTGACCCCTTATCCTTAAACTGTGACCACTCACCTCAACGAACATTGGCTGCGATTCTTCCAGAAGTGCTGAATTAGTGGAAAACTGTTCTACATCATGACCTTTTTCTCAATTCAATTTCTCACTCAAGTCTCCACACTCTGTGCACTACACAGGATACAATCGTGAATCTCATCAAAAATCCGGGGGAGGTGGCGGGGCCTATTCGCACCAGAGTCTGACAGTTCTGGACCTCTGTGCATGTGCATGTGCAGTGGTCCCGCTTTGTCAGTCTTCCCCTTTGCTGGCCAGCCCAGGATCCCCACAGTGCTGTCCCCCATCCTCCCCCCCTCCCTCCCTCCCCTCCCCCTCCCTCCCTTCCCTCCCTCCTCCCCCTCCTCCCTTCCCTCCCTCCTCCCCCTCTCCCCCCTCCTCCCTTCCCTCTCCCCCCCTCCTCCCTTCCTTCCCTCCTCTCCCCCCCTCCTCCCTCCCTCCCTCTCCCCCCTCCTCCCTTCCCTCCCTCTCCCCCCCTCCTCCCTTCCCTCCTCTCCCCCCTCTCCCCCCCCTCCTCCCTTCCCTCCCTCTCCCCCCTCCTCCCTTCCCTCCCTCCCCCCCCTCCCCCCCCTCCCCTCCCCTCCCCTCCCCCTCCCCCTCCTCCCCTCCCCTCCCCCCCTCTCCCCTCCCCCTCCCCCCCCCTCCCCCTCTCCCCTACCCCCTCCCCCCTCCCCCTCCCCCCTCCCTTCCCTCCCCCTCCCCTCCCCCCACCCCCTCCCCCCTCCTCCTCCCCCTCCCCCCTCCCCTCCCCCCTCCTCCTCCCCCCAACCCCTCCTCCCCCTCCCTTCCCTCCCCCCAACCCTCCCCCTCCCTTCCCTCCCCCCCCCCCCCCCCTCCCTCCCCCAACCCCCCCCTCCCCCTCCCTTCCCTCCCCCCAAACCCCTCCCCCTCCCCCCCCTTCCCCCCCCACCCCTCCCCCTCCCCCCTCCCCCTCCCTCCCTCCCCCCAACCCCTCCCCCTCCCTTCCCTCCCCCAACCCCTCCCCTCCTTCCCTCCCCCCCCTCCCCCTCCCTTCCCTCCCCCTCCCTTCCCTCCCCCCAACCCCCCCCCTCCCTTCCCTCCCCAACCCCTCCCCCCTCCCCTCCCTTCCCTCCCCCCACCCCTCCCCCTCCCCCTTCCCTCCCCCCACCCCTCCCTTCCCTCCCCCAACCCCTCCCCTCCCTTCCCTCCCCCCCAACCCCTCCCCCTCCTTCCCTCCCCCCAACCCCCCTCCTTCCCCAACCCCTCCCCCTCCCCTCCCCCCCCCCTCCCCTCCCTTCCCTCCCCCCCAACCCCTCCCCTCCCCCCTCCCCCCCCCCCCCCCCCCTCCTCCCCCCCTTCCCTCCCCCCCAACCGCTCCCCTCCCTTCCCCCCCCCCCCAACCCCTCCCCCCCCCCCACCCCCCACATCGTGGCTCCCAGAGGAATTCCTGGGCCATCCCTGATACCCCCCATGCTCTGGAACGCTCCGATGTCCAGTCCCCTAAACCCAGCAATGGCAATCCCCCTAGCCCTCACCCTGGCAGACCCTTCCACCACTGACCCCTCCCTGGAAGGCAGGCCCTCCCCCCAGCAGACCGAACCCCCAGCCTGCCCCAATTGCGGGTCTCCCTCCAGCCCAGACCAATTCCAATCCAAAGTGGCAGCAGGGCCCCCATTTCCACTGATTGCCCCTAGGCCCTGCCCACAATAGGCCCCACCCTCTTGACACTGTCCAATGCCTGATGGGTAGTGCCAAGGTGCATGGGTACTTTGCCCCTTGGGCCCTACCAGGGGCATGTGCTGGCACTGTCAGGATGCCTAAGGGGCACCAAAACCCATCACCCGACACCTTTCGGGGCCCCGATTGCCACCCCTTCATTCTGCTGGGATGCCTTGCCAATTCCCTGAATGCAGAGAGCCTAAAGCCTGTTGGAATGAAACACTCCTGACAGAGTGGGAAATTCAAATGGGACCACTAAGTTCCTGAAAATGAAATGCTAAACATATTTAAACTATATTAAAAAAAATACAAATGACTCTTCCCGCCAGTTTCCAGTATAGTCTGGACTCTAATTATTCTCCGGCCCTGGGAGATGTGCACATGTTCTTGGCATATGCACAAATCCAAGAAAATGGCCGACGATGCGCATCTCCCAGCCTGACCCATTAGAAAAGGTGCAGGTTGCAATAGGAGCATCGCCCCCATTATTTTTGAATCTACCCTTGTCTAATCTTGTTGGAATTTTGTACGTTATTGCATGAGGAGATATCAAATCAAATTGCTAAATTTGTGGTGCCTGTTTTTCAGGAGTCTGAATGGAGACTTAACACAGGCATTAGGTCCCTCGCATGTGTCAATTAAGCACCTAGCGCTTGTAGGAAAATTACTTTATAAAATGAGTTATTGTTACGGGAGCAGAATCCTTCATTGGTACCTGAGCTCAGTTCACACCCTCAAGTTGTCATGAACCAATTTCTAGATTGTGAATTAATGAAGCATTTGGGGCTGCTTTAAGTACAGTAATTTTAATGATTGTAGGACATATTCCCAGGCAATAAGTCTGATTTACCAGTTTTTCATGTTCCAATATGCATTTACCAAAGCATTAAATATTTTATTCCAGGAATATGGTTTTATTCCAACCATAAACTAAGTTGATAATTGTGTGACTGAAGCAGTTTCCGGTTATTGCTTTGCACATTAATTAACACATTCAAGGTGACTTCTTAAGGTGGTTAACCACGTATCAAACCCTGTCAGGCCCCCCCCACGCACCCGACTTAACTCTTTTCAAGGCTCTGTTGATATTCCAGCACTGCTCCTGGTGACTCTGACAGTACTGGTTGGCCAACAGTTCTCAGAAACGGAACATGTGCCACACACTGAATGGCACTGCAAGTTAATGTACTCTGTGGTGCTGGGAAGCCAGTAGCTGACAATTAGGCACTTCATTCCGTCAGGTATCCCAGGATTTGGGTCGATGGGGCTGGCACCAGTTTTGGTTTCAGATGTTGGGATCTCTGCTGCCCATAATAAATTCCACCTCTCATCAAAGCCCTATGCCAGCTGTAACAAGACCTCTTTATTCCTGCACTCCAATCCTCTTGCTGTCAAGATGTAATTGCTTGCTGTATCTGCGTGCTAACTTCTGAGATCTTTGTACAAGCATATTTGAGTCTCTCTGAACATTAATGTTTACAAGTTTCATGCCTAAATGTTCAGCGTTTCTATTCTTGCGAACAAACTGAATAGCCCCACATTGGCCCGCATTATATTCCATCTGCCATATCGTTGCACACACATTTAAACTATCTGTATCTCTTTGCAGTCTCTCTATACCTGCCTCATAATTTATGTTTTTTCTTAGCTTTGTACCATCAGCAAAATTGGAAATATTACTCTTTTTGTCTATATCATTAATACCAATGGAAATAGCTGCAGCCCCAATATTAATGCTTATGGTACTCCAGTAGACTGCCCACCTGTCAAGGTCCATTTATGCCAACTAGATTATTCACAACTGCATTAGTTCCTGGCTGAAATTTTCCGGCCGGTCCTGCCTGCAGGATCTTCTGATTCCGTCAACTGTAACCCCACCATCCCACCCACTCCCCGCCACGGTTTCCTAACGGCACAGGATGTGAACCATAGTGAAACCCATTGACAACAGTGGGATCTAATTATCCTGCCACTGACAAATGGCAGGCCATTCTGCAAAACGGGAGGGGTGTTGAAGAATCCCACCCCTTATCTTGTCTTTAATCTTTTCTGTGGGTACTTTGCAAATGCCTTTTAGAAATCCAAGTATACCACACGTCCTGGATTCCCTTTATCAATGCTACCGGTTACATTCTCAAAAGCATTAATGTAGCTGTCAAACAGGATTAAAGTTTTTCTGAGAGTTTTCCACTGAAAGCTTTTTTTCATTCATGGGATGTAGTGCCACTGGCTGGGCCAGCATTTATTACCCATTTCTAATTGCCCTTGAACCGAGTGGTTTGTTAGGCCATTTCAGAGGTCTGGAGTCAAATGTAGGCTAAACAGGGTAAGGATATCAGATTTCCTTCTCGAAAGGGCATTATTGAACCAGATGGGTTTTCATAACAATGGTTTCACAAATTTTACTGAATTCAAATTTCACCATCTGCTACGGTGGAATTCGAACCCGGGTCCACAGAGCATTATCCTAAATCTCTAGAATACTTGTCCAGTGAAAATACTACAGTGCCATCCTCTGCTCTAAGTGAATGGAGTTTTGGTTGAAACGCCAAATTCTCGCTCAGGATTTCTAAATGGAAGCATGGAGATGGAAAACGAGAGAAATCCACAGTATGCAGTCAAAAGGAAGGAAATGCCTTTACAACGCAGTGAGACTTTCCCAGCGACTGTTAGATTAAGATCCATTGAATGACGATAGCCTTATCTTGGTAATAAAGTTTGAACTATAATGAATGCCCCACAAGAACATCTTAAAGTTCAAGAATGAATTCAGAAGTCAAAGTTAAGTAGTTAGAAACATTTCTACTTTCTATAATTGGTGCTATTCTATGCTTCTAGCATAAGAAAAATGTGAGCTTTGCAAATCATGTGCCATAGGACATTCCAAATGAAAGACAGCGCCTACAACCATACAGTACTCTTTCAAAACTGCACTGAAGTGCTATTCTCAATTATACACTCAAGTCTGTAGTGGGACTTTGATCCCAATATCTTCAAAAGCAAGAGTGTTACCAACTGAGCCAAGTAAGCTTTAGTCAAGTGCAGTTATTTTTATTTCTGAATGGAAACATTTACTGAGACTTGACTACAATCTTGCATCCGTGGTTGCAAATTATCTGTTGTGTCTCTTCTTTTATTAATGGATTTTTGGAGAGATGAATTAAATTCTAGAGATTGTGGAATCAGATTTAAAGCAAGACGTCAGCACTGCGATATTCCATGAGTGATTCCCAGGACTCTCACTGAATCAAGCATTTGTTTTCTTTTAACTAACACTTAATTTAACCAAGTAACGCAAATGTACACATGTTAGAAGGTAAAAGGCATCTGGAACGAGTGTGAACAACATTTTATTTCACCGTTATCCTAAACATGGGGGACTGGCTTTCTATAACTTAAAACAACACATAGATGAAGAATAAGTGATGGGAATAGTGAAGAAAATCTTTTTGATCCCTAATATATTATAATCTAATTATGTAGAATTGACTCTGAACTATAATAAAAATATATATTCACTGTTCCATCAAATAACCTTTACAGATTTGTTTTAAGCAATTTACTTTTATGTCAGATCCATTTGGTTCTGAAGTGGTGTGAAGTGATGTGAGTCGATATCCTTATGAACTGTTAGCATTGTGGAAGTTGGGGCATTAGCTCTAATGGGATATTTAATGGATTAGACATGGGATTATTGGTGACAAGACAAGAATAGTGTGAGGACCTGAGCGGGCTTTGTACATGGTGCCAAGGCCTTCCAGGTCCTTTAGAAATGAAATCAGCTTATGTTCCCCTTCACCGGATACAGATTAAGTGTGTTCCTGCTGAAGTGACCTAAACCCACTGAGTGAGGTTTTCTGGGAATAGGCTGGAAAAGTGAAGTTGAGGCAGAAAGTCAGTCATGATGTTTGAACAGTGGAGCAGCTAGAAGGGGCTATCTGGCCCACTGTCAAAATTCATCTTCTGATAGGGGTGTGTGTCTCAAAATGGAAGTGAATGGTGCTAATAAATACCAGCTGGAACTTGCTGGCTGCTGCCAGTCCTGAGTGTGCCTGTTGATCCTGGAAATATTGGTGGCCTGCATAGCCTTTGTGATTTGAGGGAGCTGAGTGCAGTGATTAATGCCCATTTCTTCAGGGTTCCTATCTGAAGGACACTCTTTTAATATTGGGGAAGGGAAATGAGAGCAGAGACAATGAAACATTCCTCTTGGGTGTCACAGTAGCAAGAACTATTGCCTCACAGTGCCATGGACCCAGGTTCGATTCCTGGCTTGGGTCACCATCCATGCAAACTCTACAGGTTCTCCCCTTGTGTGGGTTTTCTCTGGTTTCCTCCGCTATCTGAAAGATGTGCTGGTTAGGTGCATTGGCCGTGCTAAATTCTCCCTCAGTCAACACGAACAGGCGCTGGAGTGTGACTAGGGGATTTTCATTGCAGAGTTAATGCAAGCCTACTTGTGAGACTGATAGATAAATAAGCTTAAGCTTAAAACCTACAGTTATTAGGTTGTATCTAGCCAATCCAGGTAGAAATATTCCAATCCTACTCAGGGATACATGGAAATTTCTAGGACATTGTAAAGACAGCAGAGATCCCGCATCATAAGTTTGTACTTTGAAGAGTGGCATTATCCTTGATTTATTACAGTTCCTCACCCAAGAAACTCTACTGTTTATATTTGGAAACTAAATAACCCAGAATCAATCTATCTATCTTGATTGCATTCTTCCTGTATGCAACCCATTTCCCTGTATTTTCTTTCCTTATCCTACATAATGTTTCTCCGAATAATCAAACTTTTCACAACAATGTACTTTCTCTCTCTTTCTCACTCTCCACTTTCTCCTTTTCATGTCCTTACTCTTCCTTTATTCTTTTTTCTCACTTTTTTTCCTCCTTTTTCATCTCTTTGCTCTTTATTTTTTACTTCCTGTGCTCCATTGGCTTTCTTTTGTGCTTTTCCTTACTTTGATTCTATACTTCCCTGATTTTCTGTCCCACCGATCAGTATTTAACCAGAGGCGTAAGCAATACTCCAGATGGAGATCAGAAACACAAGCAGAAATTGCTGGGAAAACAAGCAAGACTGGCAAGTCTGTGGAGAGAGAAACAGTCAACGTTTTGAGTTCAATGTGACTTCTTTCAAATAAAGCTGCATTTTCAATTTTTAGAAACTGCTACCCTCATTTTCAAATCAAAAGGTAGGATTTTCCTGCTCCTGTCGCTGGCGAGATCTTCCAGTCCCACCATAGTCAATGGGATTTTCCAGTCCCACCCAATTCCACTACATAGTAATGAAACTTTCAGGCATAGTATTGTTACTTTCATTTCTGATGCCTACAGCTTTATTCTCAAAGAGATAATACGTCTTGACTGGAACTTTCTTTTTAATTGCATTGGCACAGTTCCTTCAATTTCAATGTAAGGTAGCAGAACATTAAGTACGAATGGCGTCCAGTGAAACATGATCTTTTGTACTATTTTAAATAAATACTACACTAGAAGCAAGCCCTGGGGACATAACTGGTCAGGCCGCCAGGGTAAATTAACCACTTTTGGAAATTTTTGGTGATTGCGTTGATTACAGAATGCCATGAACGCTGCAAGGATTAAGCTGAATCTTTGCAGATACTTAAGGGTTTTAAGAAGTTTTGAAATGGACAAGAGGAACTGACTACTGTACCCCAATCAAACAGAAAATAGTTCTCTGCATTTCGGTTTACACTCCCTCCCAGTCGTTTAAAGGCAGGTTACTCATAGATACAACAATTTCTCTGTGGTGAAGAAATGTTCAATAGTGGGAATCAGATTTTACGAAGTTATCACACAGCACATCAAATATGTTCCCATTGGCAGAAAGGTTGAGAACCAGAGGACATAGATTTCACGCAAAAAGAGCAACACAGGCAAAAGGTGGAAATACTTTTTTATTCAGCAAGTGGTTAGGATATAGAACATAGAACATTACAGCGCAGAAAAGGCCCTTCGGTCTTTGATGTTGCGCCGACCAATTATGAAAAAAAAACAATGACCCTCTAACCTAAACCATTCCCTTCTCTTCCATAAACTTATCTACTAACCTCTTAAACACTACCAAACTTGGCGCATCTACAACTGCCGCAGGCAGGGCATTCCACTCCCTAACCACCCTCTGGGTAAAGAACCTACCTCTGATATCCGTCCTATAACTATCACCCCTTAATTTAAAGCTGTGTCCCCTCGTGCTAGCTTTCTCCATCCTAGGAAAAAGGCTATCACTGTCCACCCTATCTAAACCTCTAATCATCTTATATGTTTCAATAAGGTCTCCTCTTAGCCGCCTCCTTTCTAACGAAAACAACCTCAAATCCCTCAGCCTCTCTTCATAAGACATGCATAGGAATGCCTTGCCTGTGAATGAGGTGGAGGCTGATTCAATCGTGATTTTCAAGAGAAAGGGATAATTAGCTGAAGAGAGAAAATCTGCAGGGCTGGGACCAACCATATTTCTCTTTGATTCTCTGAATATTTTTTAAAAGCAACGTTTCTTTTAAAATTATGCTCTTAACTGCTGCCCCATTGCAGTCGCTTATGGCAGCTTTTGTGTTTGATGAAATACGTTTGAGTGGAAACTGGAAAGAGAAAACTACTTTTCAGAACAGGCATAATTTGCACCAGGATTGAAGACTGTACCCAAAGCAGGAATTTTACCCACTTCAGTAGAAGGTCTTCTTTTGCGTTATACTCCTGCTTCAGAGTGCATATTCCAGAAATTTAAACCATTGGAAAGTTAATTGCTGAGTGATATCAGTTCCATGGGAATAACATAAAGGGTGTAGTTCGCCTGTCCTGCCTGACATGAGAATCCTATCGGGGGGCTCACGGACTATGCAAAGGTCTGTTGATCTTGGGCAGATTTTTCGGCATTGGGTGAGTAGGACCGGAAATATAGAATCCTATACTGCAGCAGGAGGCCATTCAGCCCATCAAGTCTACACTGACCACAATCCCACCCAAGTCCTACCCCCATAACCCCACGCATTTACCCTAACCCCTGACACTAAGGCAAATTTAGCGTGACCAATTCACCTAATCCGCATATCTTTGGACTGTGGGAGGAAGCCGGGCACTCGGGGGAAACCCACGGAGACATGAGGACAATGTGCAAACTTCAGAGACAGTGACCTAAGCCAGGAATTGAACCCGGATCCTTGGTGTTTGAAGCAGCAGTGCTAACCAATGTGCTGCCATACTGCAGTATCCCATCCAAAGTTCTGCGCAATGGCAGCTTGCTACTTTTCATGTAGTCACAAAGTTCTGCAAAGGAGCATAATTAAATCAATAGTTCCTCGGATGGCAGGGTTGTCATATGAGGAGAGATTGGATCAACTAAGCCTGTATTCAGTGGCATTTAGAAGAATAAGAATGGACCCAATTGAAATGCATAAAATTCTGACAGAGCTGGACAGACTTGTTATAGGGATATTGTTTCCACTGGCTGAAGGAGTGGAGAACAAGGGGATCACAATCTCAAGATACAGGGTACACCTTCAGGACTTAGATTAGGAGAAGTTTCTTCACTCGGAGAGTGATGAATCTATGGAATTTTCTACAATGGAAGGCTGTAAGGGCCAAGTAACTGAACAGACTCAAGTACGAAATAGATAGATTTCTAGACACCACAGGCATCAAGGGATATGGAGAGAGAACGGGAGCACGGTGTTGAGATAGAGGATTAGCTGTGATCATATTGAATGGCAGAGCAGGCTTGAGGGACTGAGTGGCCCAGTCCTGCCTTTATTTTCTACATTTTCTACCAAGCCACTGAAGGAGATATTCGGTCAGGTTTCATCAGAAAGATAAGTTTTAAGGAATATCTTAAAGGAGGAGGTAGAGATAGAATTGTTTAGTGAAGGAATTCTAGCATTTGGGGCCTAGAAGGCATGGTTGCTATTGATGGAGTGATGATAATCAGAAATGAGCAAGAGGACACGTTTTGAAATGTATCTCAGCAGGAAGCTTTAGCACCATTGGATTCATGAGCTTAGCTTCATGAGAATCAACATTGGAATTCTGGAGATTAAAAAAAAAGCATTCTCCTGAAACAGACGGCACATTAAACCGAATTCTCCCATCCTCACCATGACGGGGTTTGTGGTAAGCGGGAGGGGAGAATCAAACTGAAGACAAAAACATGCTGGGAAAAAATAGTTTGTAATTCTCCTACTGGCATATTAATGGTGGATTAATGACAGGTTAATTGTACTTTAATTGTGGGTTAATAGTGGGCTAATGGCAGGTTAATGGCAGGTTAATGGTGAGTTAATGGTTGGTTAATGGTGGATTAATGGCGGGTTAATGATTGGTTAATGATGGGTTAATGGCAGGTTAATGGTGGGTTAATGGCAAGTTAATGGTAAGTTAATGATGCGTTGATGGTGGGTTAATGATGGGTTAATGGCGGGTTAATGGTGAGTTAATGATGGATTAATGGTGGGTTAATGGCAGGTTAATGGCGGGTTGATGGTGGGTTAATGACGGGTTGATGGTGGGTTAATGACGGGTTAATAACAGGTTAATGGTGGGCAAATGACGGGTTAATGACGGGTTGTTCTCCTGCTGTGGTGTGTTTGCCATTTCCATTAGTTTGCATCTCATGAATGCTCATTAAAATAACTGATTGCCGAAATCTCATCAGGCCTTCCAATCTTGCATCACACAAGCAGGAAATTATGTTGGTGTCAGACCTGTTTGAAAAAAATAATGTCTCCCAGGCAGACCCTCAGTTCTCTCAAGCCTTTGAGGTGAATGCAATGTGACATACTTGCCAAAGCATTGCGCTACTAATTCTGTGTTTCTGAATGCCATTCTGCTGGGTCTGAACAGTTTGTGATTCCAGTGTGCGGGATTGGGGTTTAAATATGGTGCCGGGACCTTTGAACCCAGCTGACAGCACTCAGAGGGGAACCCACCTGTGCATAATCAATAAGCTTGCAAGTGCAGAATCGAGAGCAGAATCCCCCATTCTGGGCAGCAGGAGAGAGACCGTTGGAGCTGCCCACCACTGCACTTGGTCTTCAGAATAGAAAATTCCACCCATTGTTGCATTATCAGTATCACATAAAGAAGCTCAGCATTTTTCCTAAACCACAACAGAACAGACTTTAGTAAAACTGCGTCCTGTTAGAATGTTATTCATGCCTCAATTCAATGAACATGTGAAAGCTGAAAATCCTTTCTTGTTTCTGATAAGAAATAACATTGAGTGACCCACTGGTCCTTGCTATATATATATTCATCCAACAATTTGTAACATATATAATGGCACCTCACAAGTCATTTATTTTTTACTGCTGCGGAGAGTTAGACAAACAAACGTGCTTTATTTGTAAGTCTGCAGTTCTGAGACAGAGAGCATACTGATAACATAATCTGGGAGAATCCCCAATTAAATAAAATTCTACAAAAAGGTTAAACCTTTGCTTTGCACCCACTACTCTAGTTCTGAAACGTGGGCTGCTATTAAATTCCATTTCAATGCCCGTTTAGTATCACTGCTTCAACAAAAAAAGGTCCCTGTGCTTTGGAAAGCGTACACCAACCTCCCTGAAGGTCAAACCATGTCACAGTGGAGTACAGTTTGCCAATTATTTATTTTTCATAAAATAAATAAATGTTTACACTGGGCACTAAATAGCTGAATTTAGTGAATAAACATAGTTGAACTTGAGTCATTCCACTGAACTCTCCTGGCTGGAACATACAAAACATTTTCTGTTAACCTTAAAATAGAAACAGTTTTACTCTTCAATCCACTGTAGAATGAATGTGCTCTATAGCTTTCAAAAGTACCTCCCCCCCACCCACCTCTTACAGTTTGTAGCAATGACTCTCTCTACGTTTGTAACATGACTATCAGAAAGACCAGCCTAAGATTCACATCCACCACAGGAATAATTCCACCTGCACTCTGGATCTGTCTTCAGAAGCTGTACAGATGTTTTGTCCACAGCGCAGTTTGCACATCTGAGCCTTCAGAGGGTTAAATTGCACTCTTTGCCTATTTTTTTTATTGTGATCATGTTTAATTTATTTAACTTCTGGAATTCTTACTCTTTTAACATTTCTCTGCATAAGATAAAAGCTCACCTATCAACCCTTGGGATAAAATTAGTCCAAATTATGGCCTAAAATGTAGGCACTTTAAATGGGTTAATGCAGTGTCACAATTTTCATAAAAAATCATAATTAGAAGGACCATTTTATCTTTGGAGAACAACAATTTTTATTCAGTTTGCTCTGGAGATATTAATGTAGATGTGCAGAGTAAAAGCACAGGGGTTATCTGTTGTCAAGTCTCTCTATTTTCTTCCTTCTCTTTCTCCTTCTCAAGACAGTATGTTTCTTTTATTCTCTCAGCTCTTCACTCCGTCCACTGTTTGCCGGTGTATATTGCTTTACTTCTTTATGAATTTGGATAAAATTTAGTACAAAAATAGAATCATTGGAAAACAACTTATACTTCCTGCTGTACCAATGAGGCACCTTTCTCCTGTTCTAGGAAGTTGTGGAGTGGGGGGGACAGAGGGTGGTTAGATGATTATATATAATCTCCACAGCCAATCACTACTGATCACATTATTGACATGTACCTGGACCAAAGCCTTTTCACTCCTCAGTGTAGAAAAGCTAGCTCGCCATTTGTTTATGTGGCAGCTTTCTGCTCTAGTGAAGAATTTACCTCTTGGTGGTGAAAGGTTAGTGGAGGTAAGTGGGAATGTGGATCAACCATGAACTTATTGGATGGTGAAGTGGGCTCCTGCTCCTAATTCTAATGTTCCGATATATGAATGAAAGAGATTAAATGAAGCCGTTTGGGTTTAGAGGATGCAATTGCTTTTGGTTCAACTCAACTCCATCAAATGATGTGCCTGAAATGTTTTTCTTTTGCTGTATAAATCACTACATCTGCTCTTAAGAGCACAATATTCCAGCTGCTAGGTGAAATCAAATCTATAGGGACTCAAAACTATCCCATCACTTCATCAGATCAAAAAAAAATGCCATATCAATCTCCTTAAGAAAGCATTATAAAATACGCACATTCAGGTTTTTTTTTAAGGACAGTTGGGTTGCTTCAGCTCCAGACATGCCAGGTTGACATTCCAGGCTTATCTGGATGAATGCTGCAGAATTTCACCGACATGGATCAGCTTGCTTGGGTGATTGGTCCAGATTTTGTCTGGCAGACATATTAAATGCTGTAGATCAATGATCCATGTTACTTCCATCAATAGATGCCTTAAGCTCATACCCTAATCCCGACTGCAGGAAATATGTCCCATGACTTACAACACCAGACTTTTGGACTGAAACTTTAATTTTTTTCTTTCACAGGTTTTTCCATCTCCAGTGAACGCAGACATCATTGCGTCATCGTTGCAGACTCTTATCGGATTGCTAAGACATAGCTTGGTTAAATGATTTTAATTATTTGATAATGCTGTTAAGGTAACCGCAAAAAATTGTCTGATTTGTAGCTATGCTTACAGCAGATGAGATCTTTCATCATAATTAGAGTTATGGAGTTAAAAGCAGACCTTTGTTTGGGAGCATGGTGCTGTTATCTGACCACACTAGCCCTGCTTTGTTTTAATGTGCTCTATTGCCTTCAATTTGTGCTCATGGTTGAATTATTGAGAAAAATAAGTTCTGTATAATTGACGCAGTTTGTTTTGTTGTTCTGATTGGTTTTTGCTAATGTTGGTTATAGATCTAAAATGGAGCACAATGTTAGGGAAATGATAATTTGCGTGTTAGCTTTGTTAAATAAAAAAATACGCTGGAGGTGAATTCCTAACGATGATGTTCATGAGGAATTTCAAGCCAAAGATTGGGGGCCATATTGCTAATCTTAGACTTCAAATAAAATGAATTGGTTCCTCTGTATATCAAAGCTGAAGTGCAAGTCTCATATCTACATCCACCCTAATTTTGCAGCAAAAGTTGCTGCAATGGCATTATCACTAGTAATCCAGAGATCCCGAGCAACATCTGAGGACCTAGGTTCAAATCTCACCATGGCGGATGGTGAAATTTGAATTCATTAAAAATCTGGATACATTATCATACGTTGTTGATTGTTGCACAAATCTGGTTCAGTAATGACCTTTAGGGAAGGAAACCTGCTGTCCTTACCTGATCTGGCCTCATATGACTCCAGACCCACAGCAATATGGTTGACTCTCAAATGCCCTCTGAAGTGAATCATACAGTGCACAAGAGGCCCTTCAGCCCATCAAGTCTGCACCAACACGTGAGAAACACCTGACCTCCCACCTAATCCCACTTCCCATCACTTGGCTGCAGCCTTGAATTTTAAGATGTGCCAAGTACTCAACCCAGTACTTAAGGAATGTGATGTAACCTGCCTCTACCACCCTCCCAGGCTGTGCATTCTAGACCGTCACCATCCTCTGGATAAAAAGGCTGGAAGGCTGTTAGGGTGAAAAGGAAACAGCCAGTGATCCTCACGCCCTGTAAAATGAATTTTAAAAATCTTCACTCTGAGTAGAGACTCAACGCTAAAAAATCAGTATCAACAGGAAGTGTTGAGTGAGTTGAATAATGTATGACAAATCTCTGCCCAAAACACTACAGCAGAATCAGGCATCCTAGAAACACATACAATTGTGTCAGTACACTAGAACAGTGATCTACTAGGCACACACAGAGGAGCAGCAGTACATTGGGAGATTCAGGTTCTCTTCCCAAAAAAGGTTGAGAGTCAACTGAAAATTGTGAAAAACAGATTAATTGGTACAAAGCAGAACATTGCAGACACTTTAATATATAGAAACAGAAAATACACGGCTGGTCTGGGACCATCTTTGGAAACAGCAACAGAGTTAAAGTTTCAGGTCAATGCACTTTTGTCAGAACTCATTAATAGTCTTTTGATAGGCAAGGGTGTATTAAGGACTATAGGAGCAAGGTGAGTTGATGAAGCTAGACTGTAGATTAAACATGATCTAACTGAATACGTTATGACCAAGTCCAGTGGGGCGAATAAATTCCTCTTTCTTCCACTCCTAAGGAATTATAACAGAGTTTGAATTTTTAAATAGTTGCGATTTTTCAATTCACTATGTACTTGTCGGCATGTAAAGTTATACACAAAAATAGGCCAATCCGATCTCTTGAGTTAACAAATAAGGAGTTAGTTTCATTGCTAAACTCATTCAGATAAAAGTATGATCATTAAAAGGGAAAAATATATCCCAGTGCACTCAGACACAGAGAGACATGTGCGCGTGCGCACACACACGCATGCAAAACAGAACAAGTTGCAGGGTGAAGGAGCTCATGGAGTCAGATTCATACAGTGCTGAGAAGGCCCTTTGGCCCATGAAGTCTACACCGACAATAAGTACCACTAAAGCCATGCTAATCTCGTTTTCCAGAGCTTGTATTATATCCTTGAATTTTTTGATATTACAAAAGCTCATCCAAATTTATTTTTTAAAAGGTTGTGAGGTTTCTGGCCTCCACCTCCAGTACCTTCCCAGGCAGTGCATTGCAGATTCTCACCACTCTCTGAGCAAAATAACTTTTCCTCAACTCCCCTCTGAATCTCTTGTTAGCCTAAACTATGCCGCTTTGTGATTGGCCCTTCGACCAAGGGGAAGAGCTGCATCCTATCCTCCCTGATGAGTATGATGTGAAACACTTTAGAAGAAGTAACAAGACAAGGAAGTGTTTAATAAATGGCAGGACACTAGGAAGCTTAGAGGCATAGATGGATTTGGGGTATTTATTCACAGATCCATAAACACAGCGGAGCAGATAAATATGGTTTTACAGCACAGTGGCTAGGCTGCTGCCACACAGCACAAGGGACCTAATCAGTCTCTTCTTTTAGCTCAAATGCTCCATCCCAGGCAACATCCTGGTGAATCCCCTCTACACACTCTCCAGTGCAATTGCAAGTAAGGTGACCAGAACTGCACGCAATGCTCCAGCTGTGGCCTAACCAATGTTCCATACAGCTCCAACATTAGCTTCTTGCTCTTACTCTCTATGCCACAACTGATATAAGCAAATGTTCCAAATGCCTTCTTAACCAAAAGTTTAAAGTTTATTTATTTATTAACACTGCAATGAACTTACTGTGAAAATCCTCTACTTGCCACACTCTGGCGCCTGTTCAGGGACACCGAGGGAGAATTTAGCATAGCTAATGCACCTAATGTCTTTCAGACTGTGGGAGGAAACTGGAGCACCCAGAGGAAACCCACACATACATGGGGAAAATGTGCAAATTCCACACAGAAAGTCACCAAAACCGGAAATCAAACGAAGGTCCCTGGTGCTGTGTGGCAGCAGTCTAGCCACTGTGTTGTAACAACCATATTTATCTGCTCCGCTGTGTTTATGGATCTGTGAATAAATACCCCAAATCCATCTATGCCTCTAAGCTTCCTAGTGTTCTACCATTCATTAAATACTTCCTTGTCTTGTTACTTCTAAAGTGTTTCACATTGTGCTCATTTGGGTTCTGCACTGCTCTGCCCATCTGACCAATCCATCTATATCTTCCTGTAAACTACAACCATCCTCTTCATTATTAACCACCCTAGCAATCTTGGTGCCATCTGCAAACTTGATGGAATTGATAAGAGTTAATTGAAATTGGCACACAATGGAAGGAAAGTTGAAAGTTAAAGGGGGAATATACAATCCCTATAGTGCAGAAGGCGGCCATTCAGCACATCGAGTCTGTACTGACAACAATCCCACTCAGGCCCTATTCCTGTAACTCCACATATTTACTCTGTTGGTTCCCCTGACACTCAGGGGCAATTTAGCTGGGCCAATCAATCTAACTGCACCTCTTCGGACTATGGGAGGAAACTAGAGCACCTGGAGGAAACCCATGCAGACACGGGGAGAATGTGCAAACTCCACACAGAGTGTGGCCTAAGACTGGAATCAAACCTGGGTCCCTGGTGCTGTGAAGCAGCAATGCTAACCATTGTGCCACCATGCTGCCCATATGAAATCCTTATGAACGAAGAGCTTTAATCTACCATTGTCAAAGCCATTAAGATACCTTCAAAGTAAAAATACTGCTATTTTACAACCTCGCTTGAGCGAGGCGATAAAATTTCAGCCATTGGGTCTTCTTAGTGCCTTACTTGAATAATGAGTTTTGTTAGTTGTTCTTTGTTCCAAGTACTTCCTAGAATCAGGAAGTCTGGTGACCAATTGACATTATGTTCTGACAATAGCAGGTGTGGAGTCCATTAGGGGAATTGTCTAGACATGTCTTCTGGTAATTCACTTTCAGGAGTTGGCCACTTTATAGGTCAGGTGGCTTCTGCAGCCATTTTAAAGCACAGTTCCATCTGTTTCTTTTCTTTAGAAAAATAATCCAGGGCCACATGCTAGCCAATGAAACTACCAGTTAATATTTTACATTGACAAATAGGAAATCAGGCTCAACTGACCAATGGCTTCTTTTAGTTCCCAGCTTCAGTAAGGTGTGCTACTTAGACCAGGAGAATCTTTAAGGAACATCACAGGAGTCACCATTTTGATTTTTTGAAAGGACATGGTGGGGGTGGAAGGTGGGATCAACATATTGAATTTGACGATCGGCCATAATCAAAGTGAATGGTGGAACAGGCTCAGAGGGCCAAATGGGCTACTCCTCCTTTTGTTTCTATATTTTTCCATGCATTTGTCCCCATGCATAACATGAGCTTTTTTTTTTGGCAGAACGCAAAAACGTTTTTAAAACAAGTTACTCTTTCTATGTGGAAATTTAGGCCTTTAGATGCACTATTATTATTTGGTGTCCTTGTTGTAGTGTCTGACAATGTTCTATCCATTTCTTCGTGAGTCTGATGATCTGCTCTCAGTCCCATCTTTTCCCACGGCAGTGGCTTTGTCTGATGATGGTGAAGGCTTCACGCTTCACCGTGCAGGCCATCAGAAAAATCTATTGCAAAGCGTATCTGACCCTCGGTTTAACATGTCAAGCTGCAGCTGAAGTTACAGTGGGTGATGCATCACAACTGTGAGTCCTCCCTAACCCGCACCATCTGCAAAGCGTTCTTGCAATGCTTCATCACTAAGGGGTATCCGCACGCACGGAGTTTGGCTATCAAACTGGTTTGTTTCTTAAGAACCATTATCCTGGAAGAAATGCAGCCTCTCCGGTGGAATTAATGAATTCTTTATCGCATAGGCCAGTTAAGAGTGGTTCAGCTGTTTGAGAAGCTTCAAAAGATTACTGATGCAGGTGTGTGGCGATTGGCTGTTATTTTTCACAGGAAACAAAGCCATATTTTTGGGAATAGCAGATTTTAAAACTGTACATTCTTGCAATTGAATAACAGGTCATAAATTACAACAAACAATGCAGAGTTCTCCTGTGTTTCAAAATAAAAAGCCCCCAAAGATTCGCAGTATAGTTATAATGGCCTCACAATTCTTTTTTTGATGTTCTTTCCTGCTCCTTCTCTTTTAACCATATTATGGTCCAGTGCACTTGCACTAACTCTGTTCTAGACGGGAAAGGGAATGGAATAATTACCCGCGGTTTGCAATATCTCTGATGCCCTCATGGATCAGATGTCCATTATAGGACTTGAAGAAAAACATTTCACCCCAGGGAAATAAAAAAAAATCATCAAACATTTTTAGTAAGCTGGTTAAAGTGCCCCCGACCATAGGTTCTGAACCTGCAATCACTGAGGTGTGAACTGTTGTTCAAATGTTCAACAGCGCCCAGAGACACCTGCTTATTCCTGGAGCCCTACATTTCTCTGAGTGTGGTGAGATAGTCTGCAGAGTTCTCATCTGACTGAACCACTTAGCAACATGTCAAAGACCCAAGTCACACTTTAAAGAAATTACACTTGGAGCAGGATGTGATTTAAGCATTCAAGTATACCTAGAAATATATTTTGAACAATAGCGCATTTTTGAATTGGAAAATACAGGGTGTTTCCAAATATTTGTAAATACATAGAATTATAGAAACCCTTCAGTGCAGAAAGAGGCCATTCAGCCCATCGGAGTCTGCACTGACAACAATCCCTGAAAGTCCACATATATACCATGCTAATCTCTCAAACATCGCGGAACACTAAGCAGCAATTTAGCATGGCCAATCAATTTAATCTGCACATCTTCTGAGTGTGGGAGCTAACCAGAGCATCACAGGGCGGCATGGTAGGACAGTGGTTAGCACTAGTGCTTCACAGCTTCAGGGTCCTGGGTTTGATTCTTGGCTCGGGTCACTGTCTATGTGGAGTTTGCACATTCTTCTCATGCCTGCGTGGGTTTCCGCTGGGTACTCTGGTTTCCTCCCACAGTCCAAAGATGTGCAGGTTAGGTTGATTGGCCATGCTAAGAAATTGCCCCTTAGTGTCCAGGGATGTGTAGGCTAGAAGGATTAGTGGGTATAATATGGGGGTAGGGCCTGGGTGGGATTGTGCTCAGTGCAGACTCGATGGGCCTCTTTCTGCACTGTAGGGATTCATGATTCACCCAGAGGAAAACTATGCGGACACAGGGAGAACATGCAAACTCCACACAGACAGTGACCCAAACTAGGAATTGAACCCAGATCCCAGTAGCTGCAAGAGAGCAGTGCCAACCACTGTGCCACCATGCCGCCTTATGCTTCTATTCCTGTTGATTGTGTTTGATTTGAAGTATTATCTTCAAATTTCTTGAAATCTCCTTTAGCCATGTGTGATTTTTTTTTGTTTTCAGCCCAACTATGAATTGAGAATGGAAAAGAATGACATAAAAGTACATAGAGATGGTCAGAAACAAAAGTGAATGCCCATTGATTCATAAATTAAAAGTATCACGGATTTGGGGACTTGGCTTAAAATGATAGAATATTCAAAGGATCACATCATGTGAAAGGATATAGAACACCTACAAATGTGGGAAATTTAAAGCAGTTTCCTCAGCATCTGAGGTGAACAAATAGGCCCGCATCAGCCTTTAACGTTGATTACTTGAACAACAGTTCGCATCTCAGTGACTGCAGGTCCAGAAGTTGTAGAGAACACTCTAACCAGCTTACCAAAAACGGACTTTCAGCATGACTAGATACTGGGAAAAGGGAAGTGCAGTTAGAATCATCGAACCATAGAATCATACAGTGCAGGAGAGGGCCTTTGGCCCAACAAGTCTGCACCAACTTGTAAGAAATACCTGAATTTCCACCTAATTCCATCCGCCAGCAGTTAGCCCATAGCCTTGAATGTTAGGATGTGCCAAGTGCTCATCCAGGTACTTTTTAACAACCCGATTCTACCACCCTCCCCCAGACAGCGTGTTCTAGACCATTATCACCCTCATATCTTGTACATCTTGATCAGATCACCGCTTCTCTCTGCGATATTCTGTCATATTGATTAACTCTTGTTTTACCTTTCTTGAAAGTTTTCTCTTATTTCCCTTTACACCAGTATCCATGCTTCTCTGCTTAATTGGAGGAATGGCAACATCGAGTGCTCAAGCATCTTTACACCCTTAGGAAGGAAAGGAGTTAACTCAGGGAGTGATACACCTATTAATCTCACATCAGTTGTAGGAAATTTATGAGAGTTTGTTATTCTGGGCAGAGTGACTGTATGAAAATTTGTGAGGGAATATTGGGCTGGATTTTATACTCTCCTGCTGGCATGTTTGAAGTTCTAGGGGAGAGGGTAGTTAGTACTTGTAAAATTCAGCATGTCGCCTGCCCACTGCTGCCCACCCATTCCTGGTGGGAGTTTGGGGGGGGGGGGGGGGCGGGTCATGTGGCACTTCACAGGTGGCCACCCACCCTGGGCTTACTGTGACCTTTAATAAGTGCCTGATTCCACTACTTTACTTGCCCACCCCTCATTATCCATGTGGAAGGACGACTCCTATCTGGCAGCTTGCTATCAGGCAAAGAGGAACCTCCTTTGGGAGGTCTCTGGCCCATCACTCTTCCCAGGTTATGCCCCACTTTTAATACTTTTCTCTGCAGGCCCTTCCCAAGCCTCCCTCGTTCCATTCATTGGGGCCTTCCAGCCTGAGCCACCAATATTCTGGACTTAACTGCAGTCAAATGCCACGGTCTCCACTTTTCTGGGAACTGCCTGTAATCCCATCAGTGGCCATCGCTCAGGACTGGCTCCTGTCTAAGATGGGACTTTCTCCTATGTTAGGGCAGAAGATTCAAGCCACAGTGAAAAATGACTGCGGAGCAGCAGGCTCTCTCGTGGGCTGAATCCTGACAAGCCTTTAAATCAGGGAACGTGTGCCCTGTAAAATCCAGCCCACCAATAGATTTAGTGAGTGGGCCAACTTGTGTCAGATGGTCTTGCATTTTAGACATAAGAAAAATATATTTTCAAAACCAGGAGAAATTAAGGATTGTGAATGAACCAAGAGATTAAAGGCCTCAAGTACCGAAATCACTAAAAGTTAATGGAGAGGTGCAGAAAATAATAAAAAAGAGCTAATGGATTGTTGGGGCAGATGGATTGGGGTAGTTGTTTCATAGTATCGTGGATTAGACATTGCCCTTCTCTGGGACCTAGTTTAAATCCAAAACAGGTTGATGGGTTGACCGTTTCCTTTGACCTGCTGCCTCTTCTATATCCTTGATGGAAGGTGTTTTGGTCCAATTCCTACTAGATAGTAAGTCACGATACAAATCTGCTTCTGATTTGGCACTAAACTAGGCTCCTGAATATCACTGGGTGGTGGTGGCGGTTGGGTGGGGGGTTGTTACTGAATGGCTAGTGTCAAAATTGCAGAAACAAGGATGTAGAGACATTGGGAGGAAAAGAAGCGCTTGCATGTTGGCTCTGGGGTCCAATAAATGGGTTTCTGGGTCAGGAGTGTTGAAGAGAGATGGCCTTAATGGGCAGGGTCAGCGCTGTTTATGGTAGGTACTAGGGATTGAACAGAGGGTGCTGGGCGGTGAAGGAAACAGTTACAGGGATGCAATAGGCCCAGTGTCATGGTTATAGAGATGTCACAAGAGCAGAGAAAACTGGTGGCATAGATAACAGGAAGGATTGGAGTCAAGGTGGACATGGGAATGGTAATGAGTATGAACTCAGAGGGGAGAGAAGGTATATGGCAGGTAATGGTAATAGGTTCAAGGGTTAACTTGGAGAGGTTTAATGGTAGCAGAGGGGAGAGGAATGTTATCTTGGATCAAGGGTATTGGGGGTAAGTTGGTGGATGAGAAGAGGAGGGTAGAAGATGGTGAAGCATATCTGGAAAATTGTGTGCGCCGTTTTCTAATAATCATGAGTCAACTTTTGTGAAAACCAGCCTCAGGAATGTTCTCCTCCCCACCCCACACACCTGGAGGTTTGTTCCCTCATGCATGGGTCTCACAACATTCAAATCCCAGCAAGGTCAAGAGCTGCACGACTGTCTGTACTAAAGGAAAATTAAAGGGATCGAGAGATGGAGGTATGAGTTGGCTCTCCAAGACAGTGGGTTGATATGGGTGTGGGGGGCCTGACTGCCACACCCACAGCAATGTGCTGGTTTAGAACCTGAAGGGTCCCAGGAAGATGGTTACGGCTGATATGATGGTGGGACAAAGGTCTCTCAAATGTGTCTGGAGGATATTTGAGGAAAGGCCAACAGTTTTTGAGGGAGGGTGTGTGAATGTTGCTTTCATGACTTCAGTCAATGCTACAGTCTCTATTCCAATGGAGGTGCGATCAAGAAGAGAATTCCTCTGTGGTTCTCTGGAATAGACGCTTCATCATGGTAGGGTGCAAGCTACAGGGCTTCCATTGACTGAATTACATTGGGCAGGAACATCAGCTCCAAAGTTTTTGATTGGATTTATCATTGTAACACCTATTAGAGAAAAGTATTGTTTCTTGCACTCTGCACAGTCAAAGCATACTGTTCATAGAGAAGGAAAGGAGAGAGTGCAGAATGTAGTGTTACAATCATAGCTGGGGTGCAGAGAAAGATCAGCTTAATGCAAGGTAAATCCATTCAAAAGACTGATGGCAGCAGGAAAGAAGCTGTTCTTGAGTCAGTTGATATGCAACCTCATTTTTTTTTAATCTTTTTTCCTGATGGGAGAAGTTGGAAGAGAGAATATCCAGGGTGCTTGATGTCCTTGATTATGCTGGCTGCTTTTCCAAGAAGTGTAGACAGAGTTAATGGATGGGAGGTTGGTGCGCGTGATTGATTGGGTTACAGTCACGTCTTTTTCTAATTTCTTGTAGTCTTGGTCATAGCAAGTATCTGCTAAAGTATATGCTAGCTCGATGGATCACTGTACTTTGTTCACAGATCACCTCAAGCATACTGGGTGTTGGCACCAAGAAATCCCTTCTCTTCTACTAGCTATAGTCCAGTTGAGCCATTAGCATCCTGTCCACCCTTACCGCAAGATTCACTGTGCTTCTCATGCATGCATATCTAAAGAGAAAACTAGTGTGAAATTGCATGTAGTCAGCTATCCTACCAGCCTTTGCACCACCCTTCTCTCCCCCAGGAGCATAAATCACTCTCATTTTACCTCCCAAATTATACACCAGACCAAAAGATTCCATCTAGTATAATGTTTATTTATTGGTGTCATGCATTGGCTTACATTAACACTGCAATGAAGTTACTGCGAAAAGCCCCTTGTCGTCACACTCTGGTGCCTGTTTGGGTACACTGAGGGAGAATGTAGCATGCCCAATGCACCTAATCAGCACATCTTTCAGACAGTGGGAGAAAACTGGAGCATCTGGAGGAAACCTTTGCAGACACAGGGAGAGCATGTAAACTCTGCACAGTGACCCAAGCCGGAACTCGAACCCAGCTCCCTGGCACTGAGAAGCAGCAATGCTAACTGTGCTGCCTAATTCTGAATGTAACTTGTATCTAATGGGAAGAATTAAATGCTGGATACTTTAAAGCCCTCACATTAACTTCCCTTGAACAAACATGGAAGTTGTTGGAACAGTCAGCTATGGTCAGCCAGAGTGACACAGTGGACTATTACCATCAGAACAACGGGGCATGGGGGGGGGGGCGCGCTGGGGGAACAGGGCTACATTTGCAACATGACGTTGTCTGTAACTCTCCGCTGATGCCAGCTGACATCTTCAATAAGTTCAGCATTTTCTGTTTTCATTTTGGATTTCCAGCACTCGTTGTTTGAATTTAAACTCTGAGTTACTGCTCTCACCTTTTTGACCACAAAGGACATCCTAAATTGGTCTTGCAAGGATTATGAAAGTATGATTTTCAGGTGTGTAAATTATTCCAGTAGGCATTACCAATCACAATCCTGAAACATAATTAACTCTATGAGCTAAAGTGTGGGTTCCAATAACTTCCTTTCTCCCCTCATCCTTTAGTTCCATATCTGGAGCCACATTTTCAGATCAAATGCACAGAATGGCAATCGAATCCTATATCGCGACCGAAACTTGAGTTGCTCCCACTCACTGCTTGAAGCTGCATCAGAGCACAAAGTGAGTCACTGTTGAAGCAACCTCTGTCTCCCCAAAGGAAAGAAACTCAGCAAATCAGAGAAGCAGGCCTATTTTCTGAAATGATGCCTTTCGTGTGAAACTCAACATCTCTTTTCAAAGCCCTCCTCTGTGGTTAAGAACAACAAACAACAATAATTTAATTTTATGATTACAAAGCTGCATTTTCTCAACCTCTCTAATCATCACATTTCTCGTAACATGCTGCACCACTTGTTGTAAATGTTGTCAGGAAGGTCAAAGTTCAGATTAAACCCAAATCCTTTTCTGTTTGTACATGTCCTTTTTGCTGTTGCTGTGTTTTTTCAGGCAATACACTAATCTTGAATGACAGGTCTGGTGCAAGGCATTTTTGCAAACATTTGCTGGGGGGTGCGGTGTCGGAGGTGAGGGGGGATTGCGGGGCAGGGATAGCATGCTGGCTTGTTGAACAGGTCAAGGTTCACTTAAAATGTGCAAAATGGAATGTTTGAATATAGCTGAATTTTGTTCTATTTGAATTGTTTTGAGAGAAGGAGACTCTGATTCCATTTTAGAGCAACAAGGTGGAAAAAGAAAATTTGGAAGATGTAAAACAAGCCATTATTTGGGAGGCACAATGGTTGGCATTGCTGCCTCACAGCATCAGTCACCCATGTTTGATTTCCAGCTTGGGGTCATTGTTTGTGTGGAGTTTGCACATTCTTCCTATGTCTGTGTGGGTTTCCTCCAGGTGCTCCAGCTTCCTCTCACCATCTGAAAGACATGCTGGTTGGGTGCATTGGCCATGATAAATTCTCCCTCCGTGCCCTGAAACAGGCACCCGAGTGTGGCAAATAGGGGACTTTCACAGTTACTTCATTGCAATGTTAATGTAAGCCTACTTTTGACACTAATAAATTAACTTAAACTATTTCCTTATGTAAACGATAGATTCAGGTAAGCTAAGAAAAATCAATGTGCATTAAACAATGAATTTAGCAAAATGTGTCTTGAGAAATTGTTACATTGGACATGTATTTTTATTTTGACCTAAATCACTCAACTCCTGACTACCCAAAACTGGTCCACCATCTACTAGGCACAAGTCAGAAGTGTACTGGAGTATTCTCCACTTGTCTGCGTGAGTGTAGCTCCAACAACTCTCAAGAAACTTAATACAATCCAGGTCAAAGCAGCCTGTTTGATAAACATTCCATTTGCTAACATTCACTCCCATTACCACAGACGCAGAGCTGCAGAATGTGTACACACACACTCCAGGAACTCACCAAAGCTTCTCAAACAGCACCTTCCAATCCCAATATCATTGCCATCTAGAAGGATAAGCGCAGCAGATACATGGAAACACCACCACCATGAATTCCCACCTGCCTGGGTGAATGCAGTTCCAACAATACTCAAGATGCTTGATACCATCCGAAGCAAAGCAGCCCACTTGGTTTTCACCCAATGACCATCTTAAACATTAACTCCCTCTTCCACCGACGCACTGTGACAGCAGTGTACCATCTGCAAGATACACCACAACAACTCACCCAAGCTCTTTCAACAGCATGTTCCGAACATGTGTGAGTTCTACCACCTAGGAAGCCAAAGGCAGCAGAGACATGGGAATACCAACAGCTGTATATTCCCCATCAAGATACGCACCACTCTGACTTGGAATTATATCACCTTACGTTGACCTTCGCTTGGCTCAAAATCCCGGCACTTCTTTTGTCGTAGTACCAGGGGTGTACCTGCACCAAACAGACTGCAGAGGTTCAAGAAAGGGGCTCACCACAAGCATCACCTTCTCCAGAACAATTAGGGATAGGCAATAAATGCTGGCCTTTATAATGGTGTCCATCCCACTTGAGATAATTATTTAAAATGTGTGACGATAAGCTTTAGCAGTGCTTTTCCCAGTATTTCCCAACAGTACAAAGGAACAGAGGAAATTACTTGGAGTTGTACTACTGGAGTGAAGGTAGCTTTAATCTGTTTCAAATTAATTCTGAATGAAAAGTCTACAGAATTTCCATTAAGGAAATGTGAATTTACAGAAGAATGAAGGTGTGTGTGGAAGTTCCCAGTATCAGGCATATTCTCACCTAACCTCCTCAGTTCAAATGTTTTCGGACACAAAATGCTGGAAATGCTCAGAAAGGCAGAATCTGTGGAGAGAGATAGAGTTCAGGGGCTGGATTTTGCAGTCTCGATATGGAGGTCACACGGAAATAGGATGGAGAAAATATTGGCGGCCACAGCAGGATTCCACTCCATTCCCATCTTTTGCTATTTTCAGCAGAGCTGGAATGGGAGTGTGTCAGGAACCATGCACATTGCTGCTGCTTAGAAGTCGATGGCACCATTCTGTAAGTGGGCATTTCAGAATGACTACAATGTTCATGGTGCTTTGGAAGTGTTTCTAAATCATACCTGCAGAGTGGAGATGTAAACCATGGATTGGAACCAGAATAAATCTCAATGGTGAGTAAAGAAAACATTGTCCCCATTAGACGCTGCCATCATGCTGTTGCCTGAGTAATGTATATGTTCTCTCAAGTGCATAGTGACAGTCTGTGCTTGGAACAGATAAGTGACTATTACATAATGCAGTCACCAGGTTGTTATTTCTGCCAACAGGGAAGCTGCTCAGTGCAAGAACATAACTGAAAAGGCGGAAAAAAGTATCCATTGGATAAGGTATGATTCTGCATTGTACAACATGGAAAGCAAAGCCAGAGTGGATTAACATCTAATTGTGTAAACTTTCCCATGATTTTCATTTATTCCTTACAGAATAGCTCATCTATCAGTTTGGCTATTTGAAAACCGTGACAGATGGCTGTACTTTTGGCTGTCTTCAAAGGCAGTAAATGATCCTGGCCTGCAGAGTTTGTATGAATAGCTATACTGCTGAATATGAACTTATTTATTTTGACAGATTGCTGAGATGTTCAAAGACTTCAAAATGTTATTTATTTGGCTTGTGAGTTCAGTTTATAAAGTGGACCCTGGGTGCATGAGTTGAGAAAGAGAGGAGGATGGAATGAGGGGGTTAGGAGTGGAGGGGACGAGGGGTGAGAGGGTGAGAATAATGAAGCATACTAAGGGGATGACAAGGGTGAAGGGTTTGAGGGGCTTGGAGGAGTGACTGGGGTGAAAGGGGATGGAGGTTAGTGTGTAGGCATGCAGAGGGCTTTACACTGATCTGCAGAAACAAACCAATACCTCAGTAAACAGAGCCCATCGTCTCCGCCACTCTAGCCTTTCTCTCTCTCTCACAAGTTGAAAATCCTGCCAGCTGGCACTGCCGGGACAAAAATGGGAAAATTACTGGCTCCTGATTCCCATCTCCATGATAAAAATCAGGCTGAATACTTTCAGTTAATGAACTTCCATCAGAACTGAATAGAGTTAGAGATTTAACAGGCTTAAAACAAATAATGAGACAGGGAGAGGGGGTGGGAAGGGGCAGGATGTGTTTGTGGGAAAATGCAAAATCAATATCAAAACAAACAAAATTTTCCACTGAGGCCTGCTTTATTCTTTCTTTGTCCCATTACCATTCCTTTTTGTCTTGCACCATCCATCCTTTTACTAGTTAATCTCTCTCTATCTTCCTTCCTATTTCATGGCTTCCCCTTTTGTTCATTCCCACTTCCCCTGCCTTTGTACTGGCTAAAAATCTCTTACGTCTCAAACTTTCTCCAATTCTGGTGAAAAGGCACGCAGCTAAAACGTTGACCGGAATTCTCCCACAGCTGGGATTCTCAATCCATTTCCATGGCCAGGATTTTCCGACCACGCCAGTGGCTGGAATTCTACGGCCATGCCCACAGCTGGGATTCTCCGACCTTGCCTGCGGGTGGGATTCTTCGATTACGCTTGAGGCTGGGATTCTCCAACCGCGCCCACGGCTGGGATTCTCCAACCACGCCCACGGCTGGGATTCTCCAACCACGCCCACGGCTGGGATTCTCCAACCACGCCCACGGCTGGGATTCTCCAACCACGCCCACGGCTGGGATTCTCCAACCACGCCCACGGCTGGGATTCTCCAACCACGCCCACGGCTGGGATTCTCAGATTACACTCACAGCTGGGAGTCTCCGGTCATGCCTGGGATTCTCCGATCTTGCGGCTAGAATTCACCCATCTCACTATAGTGAATGGAGATTTGGCTAAGTGCCAAATTTCCCGTTCTCACTGAGAATGGTGGCAGCATGAACAACATTGGAGAGTTTTGGCTATTAACTCCCTCCACAGCTGCTGGCTGACTTGCTGAGTAGATTCAGCATTTTTATTAATTTCAGATTTCTGGCAACTATAGTATTTTACTTTTGTATTTGGGCTTAGGTCGAGTTAATCATTTCAAAGGTAAGGTGACCAACTCCGCTCAGACAGGGAGCATTGTCACATGACCCCTGCCATTGACCACCAGATACAAACGTCTATTGAACCTTGTCCTAAACAGGTACTCCTTCACCTGATTGGATGCTCCTTGACCATCAGTTAAACTATCTTTTCTTCTCCATCCCCAAAATTTTTACAACTGATAATTGAGCGTGTTCAAAGAAAATGAAAGGGAAAGCTTTAAAATACCCTGATTAATTCTCTCCAGCGCTGCTCAAAGCAGGATCCAAATGATTAATTTTTTTAATTCCTGCAGATTTCAGAACATTCTGGAAGTGTTGGTATCTTTATTTCATAGTAATTTTGTTTGATTACAACTCTCTCATGCTTGGTCCTCATTCAGTTGGCTAGAATTTTACCGCCACACCTACCCCGTGGCTCGCTGAACAGAATTCTCCGTTGGCGGGGTTTTACCAGCCAATGTTTCTGCAGCAACTGTTGAACTCAATCACAACCCCATCTTCAATAGTCTTTCTTTAAAGTCTTGTCTCTCACTTTCCTTTGGTTAGTCTACCAATACAGAACTCAACTTCACTCCCTTAAGGCAAAGGATGTAGCCTTGAATGGGTGTGGTGGCACCGCTGATTTAGTCATCCACCTCCTGACCTGCTCCACACACAGTGGCCCAATGGTTAGCACTGCTGCTTTACAGCACTAGGGATCTGGGTTCGATTCCTGGCTTGGGTCACTGTCTGTGCATAGTCTGCATGTTCTCCCTGTATGGGTTTTCTCTGGGTGCTCCTATTTCCTTGAAAGGTGTGGGGAGGGGGTGGTCAGGTGGCTTTTCTTTGGAGGGGGATGGGAACCCCCGCCTGCTGCCAATACATTGGAAAATGTTGACTGCAGACTGGTCTCATTTTCAAGCTGGCAGAAACAGGAGACTTTCAGCCAGAGTGCTGTAACTGAATTTGAGCTTAGGTCTGATGGCTACAAAGGCAAAATTCTAACCCACTGCATCATCATATCCCCTAGTTACACAATCAAAATATCAACATGCTAATCTCATTTTGTGTTCAAAGTTTTAACATAATTAATGGTTAAAGTAATTTTTTTCTTACTGATGTTACGTCTGCAAATGTCATTGTTTGCAGAAACCTAAATATCTAAGTCATGGCTATTTCATCATTAAATGGGTATTTTGGCACCAGAAATGCTTGTATGTAACATGTTTCTAATTCCGACTTACAGATTCAATTCAATACAATTGTTTCAGTCACAAAGCGAAAGTTGTTTTGAAAAACAAACACTGCAGATTTTTAAAATTTAAAGGTTTTTAAAGAATTAATTTCAACTTTGTAATCAACCGTGAAAATATTCCAGTTGTTTTGGAATACAGAACAGAATTTTGTTGAAAGAAAAAAATAATCAAATTAAACTTCTGAATGATAACATTATGAGACGAATGCAAGCAGACATGTAGGAACATCTCAAATCAGACCATCATTGTGATATTTTAAGTTTTGTCTAAAGGAGCCCAAAATATCTCACACAATTCAACTTAATCGCTCTCCTTATCAAATTGTTTTGATAGAATCATAGAAAGGTTACAACACAGGAGGCCATTTGGCCCATTAGGTCCATGCTATCTCTCTGCATGATCTACTCAGCCACTCCCTCATCCTTTTCCCATAGCTCTTCAAATCCTTTCTCTTCAGATAAAGATCCAATTCCATTTTCAGCGTCATGGTTGAATTTGCCTCCACCACACCCTTCGGCAGTGCATTCCAGACCCTAACCATGCATTGCGTACCAAAGTTTTTCCACATGTCGCCGCTGGTTCTTTTGCTTATCACCGTGAATCTATGCCTTCTGGCTGTCAGCCCTTAATTTAAATTTTTGATTTAATTTTGTTCGCCTCTCACAAACATTGCAATCTGTAGTTCTCTCTCATAGCTCGCGTGGTCAGAATCAGTGTAGAAAACCGTGACAGAACCCAGGGCTGCTATAATGGTTTCTCCAGGTCGGGATGAGGTTTGAGATTATAAACCCCAATTTTAATTCTGGTTTGTGGCCAAGCTTGATGTCAAACTGTTCAACCCTTGGTGAGGTGAGGCTTGAGAGATGTTAATCAGCAAAGAATCAGTTTCCTGCCTAGAACCAAAAAAAAGCTTTAAAAAAATTAAACTACAATCTCCAGTCTCAAATACAATGCCCATCAGAAAATGGATCTCTATGTATTGCCCTCTTGCCCTTGTCTCAGGTTTTCTGTCAAGTCCCAGTACTCTCAATAAACATGCAACAACCCTTTCATTTTTGACCATGCAGAAAGTACCAGGGCACGCCGAGAACCAGTTATGTTGACAAACTGTGGATGACCTGAAAACAAAGACACAATTTAAAGGAGAAAGGCTTGTCTTGTTACCCGGATTTGCAACTGTTTGGGAAAAACAGACCAGGCAGAGCGAGCAAACAAACCCAAATAAGAAGAGAAAAAAAAACGAGATCATGTCTCTTTAAAGATGTTTTGGTGTACTCAGCGCTCAGCTCTTCACGAACATTCCCATAGGGGGATATAATAATGATGGTGACACATGAGCTTATTTGACAGCTGTCAACATAGTCTGTGGTGCATACACAATTGTGGAAGATCTCTGCCACCTTATTGCGTTTTTATGTTGTACGTCAGCACCACCTGCTGTTTTATGCTATTACTTCATTATGGTTAGAGTTTGGCTTTGACAATACTTTGGCATTTTATCCATGACATTAAATTTAAAATCAATATTACTTGGGGTAGAATTGAGTGGCAGTGGGCAGGATTTTTATTCTACAATGAATGAAATTGGTGGTCAGATAATAATAGGATGGATAAAAATTTCATTCGGATGTTTCAATATTCAAAGTGCCATATAGCGCTAGCAAATTTCCACCTGATTTACTTTATATTTGTACCTAAATCCCTTCTGATAATCTCCATTTTACTCAAAAGCACCAACCCCGCAAATAACTAGCAAATTAACTTTAAATGTTTCACATTATAAAAAACAAAATAAAAAGCTTTTGGCACTAGCCTGGTGGAGTTTCATTTTCACTGTCTGGGTATTAACATTGCCCAGTAAAAAGCATAGTCTAACAGGCTGGATTGAACCCTCCTACAGAACTACCTGAATTAAAAATGAATCTTCCATGGAATGTGGGCATTTCTGGCAAGGACAGCATTTGTCGCTCATTTTAAATGGTACTTGAAATGAGTGGATAGTCGGGCCATTTCAAAGGGCAGTTAATGTGATATGTGCCTGCATGCATTATAAAGTAAAGATGCTTAACAGAGCAAGGGTTAATGGAGGACTGAGAGCAGTATTACCAACTGTGTGATGTATATAGTCTCATGCTCAGAGAACAGTCTAGAACTCTGTAAGCAGTGAGCTTGCAATGATGGCTTGCACAGCATGCAAAACCATACTTGGAACTGTAAATAGTTAAAACCTATCAACAAACACACAAGCCTCATTAGTGAGCCAGCAATGAACAACCAATAATATATACTTTTTTTATTCTTTCTTGAGATGTGGGCATTGGTGGCAAAGCCAGCATTTGCTACCCATCCCTAATTGCTTCCTGAATTGAGTATCTCAATTTCAGAGGGCATTTGAGAGTCAACAACATTGCTGTGGCTCACGAATCACATGTAGGTCACTCGAGGTAAGGACAGCAGATTTCCTTGCCTAAAGGACATTAATGAACCAGCTGGGTTTTTACGACAATCAACAATGGTTTCATGGTCATCGTTAGACTTTTAGATTTTTACTAAATTCAAATTTCACCACATGCCTTGTTGGGATTCAAACATGGGTCCCCAGAACATTATCTTGGGTATCTGGATTACTAGTCCAGCGACAATGCCACTGTGTCACCATCTCATAATGTGACTGTTAAGAGGTAGCGAAATTTCTCTGAACCTAAAGTCATATGTAGGCCAGACTAGTTAAGGATGGCAGAGTCCCTTCTCTCAAGAACATTAGTGAACTAAATGGATTTTTACAACAATCTATGATAGTTTATTGTTACCATTATTAACTTCCAAATTTTGTGAATTAATTGAATTTGCATTCCACCAGCTGCCACGATGAAGTCTGAACTCCCAAAACATTACTTTGTGCCTCTGGATTATTAAATCCAGCAACATTACCACCTTGTCATCATCTCCCTGCGCAGCCCGCTTATCTTCTGTAAATTCCATGGAATTTCAATTAGGCAGGTTATATTACTGGCTCACTCCATTTTAACCCAATCTTCCTGTGTACTGTCCACACAATACTTCATGACTGTCCATTAATAACTATCTCAATTTGACCACTCATTAGTTGGTCTGAGTCCACTTGCTATATGACTACTCCCTGAATAGAAAATGCTATTTCTATATATCATTGGATTTATTGTATATTGATATGCATATTATGCAGGGCTGCTTTTAAATTCAAAATGCATTTTTTATTGAAAAAATATTGGAAAAAAATCAGTGTGCTAAAATCAGAATTAGCTATGTGATGATCTATTGGTATTCATAGAATTATAGAATTCCTACAGAGCAGAGGGAGACCATTCGGCCCATCGAGTCTGCACTGACCGCAATCCCACTCAGGCTTATTGCTGTAATCCCACATATTTACCCAGCTAAGCCCCAAATGCTAGGGTCAACTTAGCATGGCCAATCAACCATCTTTGGACTGTGGGAGGAAACTGGAGCACTCAGAGGAAACCCACTCAGACACGGGGAGAAGGTGCAAACTCCACATGGGCAGTGACCCAAAGCTGGAATTGAATCAGGGGTTTCTGGTGATGTGAGGTAGCAGTGCTAACCACTGTGCCACGTGCTATCAGAGGTGTCACGTGGAACGACACGGAAATTAGTGAAAGTTTAACAAAGTTTGGACAAAAGCTCGGGAGAGGGGGTTAATTGAGTCAGAATATTCAAAAAAATTGCAAGTTGTTCTCAAATGAAAAAAATGTCAAATTTATGGACCAGTTTGAGTGAAGTATGGTTGAATGGAAAATTTGAATTCTCACGTTTCGAGACCATCAAATCATTTGCCTGTTCTTGACCTGTGCTGTCAGTTTTCCCCCAAATCATTGTAATCTTCATTACATTTCAATAACATGAACCCCCGCCTTCCCCACCTCCCCCGGGTAGGTCCTACAAAAAAGTAGACAAGCCACCCAAAAGACAAGCAGTGGTTATAAAGACAAACTGCCTCCCTCATGAAGATGAGGAACACTAAGAGAAGGCTGTCAGAACACAGCTGAAAGATTGTTAGGAGTGATGATTTCCTGGTCAGCATATTTCAAAACAGCTTTAAAAAGTGGAAGCACTGGGAGTTTTATCTTTCGTACATGCTTTCTTTTTCACTACAAAAGATTCATTTTCAGGCATCCCAGACACTGCTACACGGTAAAGTTTCCCTGGCCTTTGTGTGGCAAATGTTCAAAAGTTTTATTCTGCATTAGTTGGTGATTGAAATATCAAAAGCTCTGAGTTTATTTGGAAATGTTTACTTTTGAATTTATGTCAAGTTCTTTAATTGAAGAACAATTCTTGTTTGAAAACATGGGTGCAAACAGGAGGCATGGCGGCACAGTGGTTAGCACTGCTACGTCACAGCATCAGGGATCCTGGTACGATCCTTAGCTTGGGTCACTGCCTGTCTGGAGTTTGCAAATTCTCCGTGTGTTTGTGTGGGCTTCCTCCAGCTATTGCGGTTTCCTTCCACAGTCCAAAGACGTGCAAGTTAGGTGGATCCATGCTAAATTGTCCCTTAATGTGAGGGGAATTAGCAGGGCATTTACATGGGGTTATGGGGATAGGGCCTTGGTGGGATTATTGTCAGCGCAGGTTCAATCGACCTAATGGTCTTCTTCTGCACTATAGAATTCTATGAAATGACCAAAAGGAATTCTTACACTCACTTTATGCAGAATGATGTATTGCTGCTATTAGTATCAAATATATCTGTAAACATTATATTTCACAAGAGCTGCTTTGTGATTTGTTTCAATATCCTTATATCTTCTTTCAGAAAGTTGATTAAGTAATACTCTTGTTTTGTATATGTCAAGGTACATGTTTGTACTTAAACTAGATTATTTCAAACAGGATATGCTGGAAGATCTCAATGAATCTGACAGTATCTCTAGAGAAAGAATGAAGCCAATGTCATGAGTCTGGATTCTAGCATGCACAGTATTTTCTTCAATAGAAAGAATAGAAAATCTAAGTTGTGTGTTCCATGTAATTTGATTGTTGCTACTTGGTCATGTGATATGAGATGGACTGGGAGCTGAGCAAGGTCAGATTAGAAGGTTCTCCATATGCTCAAGAATGGCCTCATCAGGCAACGCATTAAATCCTTTGATGCTCTTGCTTTCATTGTGAAATGATCAAAGAACTAAGCACTAATATTTTGCTTAAGGAATTTGTGCAGTATGTTGGAGGGAGTATGGAAAGAGTTTGGAGTACATATGTAACTCCAGTACCTTTCCACCTCTTAACAAGAAGAATCTTTGAACCTGTGTTTAGAATGCTCACACTTGCTGTGAAATGTCATTCTTATTTCTATTAGTGAGTCCAGAGATACCTCATGAAATAGTTGCATTTCAGGGCTTTTTATGTTTCAGTCCTCCTTCTTGGGAACCCAAAGCAAATTGCAGTCTAAATTTGTACACTCCTTTTTATTAGTCACTGCCAAGATAACATCCCATAATAGCAGGTAAGGCTTTGTAAATAAAACTGTGAAATTAATCTGATTCTACTAAATCTTCCAATGACAAGCAAATAATCTCAACTACAAATCCCAAATGTAAGTATGCACTTCATCAGTGTGTCCTGAAGGTACAATAAAACATATATAAATTCTCAATTAATAAAACAGATATAAATTTTGAACCTGCTTCCTATTTAACATTAAATAACCCAGATAAGTAGAAAACTTCTAAACATGACAAAACATCTTTTGAACATTATTTTCACTTCACATGCATGTTAAAATATTTCTTATCCTTTCATGATTGCCATGCCATAATAATTCTGTGTTGCCCACCTTATGGGTTACAATATTTTCACCTTTCCAGTTTTGAATAAGAAGAATCTTTGAACCTGTGTTCAGAATGCTCACACTTGCTGTGAAATGTCATTCTTATTTCTATTAGAGTCCGGGAGTACCTCGTGAAATAGTTGCATTTCAGGGTTTTACTACACATCTTGTATCATTTCCTAGTCAAGCTGTGGTTGGGTGGTAGTGGCAGGAGGGGTTGGAGGTGGTGGTGAAATGTTGTCAGGTTTATTCCAAGCTGAACCATCTGCTTAGAGGCATACACACGTGGCAGGAGTTAATTTTTCCACTGTTTTTTTTCCCCCTGCCTTTCTTGACAGCCTGGCTGTGAGGGGAATCCAATGTGATGAAAATCACAAGCAAGATTCCATATGATACTGTTGCCTGGCACAGCGTGTCACTACACTAACCCACTGTGCCACCAGCCTGCCCACCCTAGAAAGTAAAGCACTTGAAGACAATTAGAGATATCTGCCTGGAGATTTTTGTTAAGTTGCCCGCACATGATGGCAGTTCAAAGAGCTAAATGCTGCCAGAGAGAAATGAACCGAAAGCTGTGTGCTCTGGGGAGGACCATTACGACTTTCTTCACTACAGGATTAGATTTCTTTATTTAGTGCCTACGGTTTGGATCATTATGTTGAAATCATGTAGAGCTACAATAAAATAGAGAACTAGGTAAGAAGTGAGTTTAAAGGTATAGAGGCAATACTACTGTGTGAGATAAGCGATTACCAAATCCTGTTTGCAAAATTGACTTAGCTCTGACATCAGCACTTTAACAAGGGTATTAATATTTTTGCACTTGGCCATTGCAATGGAAAATGATATCTATCTCCTATATTTCATGGTTCACCAGATATACATTTTTCACATTTCTGCAGCTCAACAGATTGTATTTCTTTTGGCGATTGCTTGAATTAACTTTAAACCCATTTAGCTCACACGTAAGCAGAAAGGTGATATGCGCCGTTTCTGACTATCTTTGCAAGTTATCTATCTTTCTAAATTGTTCCTCATTCTTAGCCTGGCTGGCCACATATTTTCTCCTCACAAGGGTTGTGTGTTTGCTGCCAGGAGATGCATCAATTTGGTAGTAAAGATGACGAACTGAGCAGAACAGCCATTGAATCCATGTTCCTTTCCAATCTGGCTCTGTGTACTCATGCTGTAATACTTGATGCCACAAAGCCACCCCTCAATTAAATCAATTTTATTATTCTGGCAGAAAACTGGGTATTAATATTTTAGCTGATGTTGAATTCAAAGGAGGGGGCATTCATTGAACTTGTTCTTATCCAATCATTCAACTGAATCATGAAACAATATTTTCATTAAGGACTCAACGTTAAATAAAAGTCCCTGATGCCTCACAGAGATGGAGACAAAAGTAAAATGAACATAAAGCTGAAGGAAGAGAGATTAGGATGAAAATTAAAAGTTTGATTAAAGAGGTGGAGAGACAGAGAGGCCGAGGGAGGGAATTCCAATGTAGATGTGACGTCATTTGAAAATCCGAAGGTCGCCACACTCTGGCATATACCGAGGGAGTACATGAGGGAGAATTTAGCATTGACAAAGCACCTAACCAGCATGTGGGAGGAAAATAATGCACCCAGAGGAAATCCAGGTCAACACAGGGCTAATTCTACATAGTGACCCAAGCTGGGAATCAAACCTGATTCTCTGCGCTGTGAGACAGCAGTGCTAACCATGGTGACATCATGAAAACACAGATTATATGATTGAGCCATGGACATGGCATACACAATAGGCCAAAATGAGGAAAAAGGAGAGCATGGGATGCAAAGATTGTGACACAGGTGGAATGTATAGAGATGGAGAAGAGGGTGGCAGTGCAAACATCTCAACACAAGAAGAATTTTCAATTAGAAGTATTCTGGACTATGTAGGTGAATGAAGACAGCTGTGATGGATTAAAGAGTTTGTGTATATTAGGAGTTTGTGTTTAGTGAGATGAAGCTTCAGCATGAGAGTTCATTCTGAAGATCACTGGAGTAATTGAACCTGGAGGTGGTGAAAGCATTAACAAAGGATTCAAAAACAGATCCATTAAGATAGGGCTTTAAGTGGACAATATTCAAATGTGGAAGGATGCAATCGCTGTGCTGATGAAAATGAGGTCAGAAGCTCAGGCCATCAAGCCAAAAGGAAATGAGTTCAGTCTGAGCAGAGAGGAGAACAGTGTTGATGAAAAGAGTACAGAGTTTGGTGAGGATAATGATTATGGTTTTCATCTCACGATTGTACAACTGGAGAATGTTATGGTTCATTCAAGACTGGGTGACAAGCATGGATTCTGATAACATTCTGGTAATGAAGGAAGTTGATTAAAAGGTGAGGCAGGGTGAGAATGGACATAGCTGATCATCTGGTTAATCTTACTATCATGAGGCAAAGATCTCTTGATAGAGTCTTGAGGGCAGCGGAGACAAATGAAATAGTGTAGGAGGGAGGCTTCTTATACATGGCTCTTATCACATGAAAGCATGATGTCTCCATGCACAGCCATGTAGGAATGGAGGAACACCCATCTTTGGTCTCCTGGGATGTCCTTCACCTGGAAAGGGTGTTGCGCACACGATCATTAAAGCGACTTACAGAAGCCAGACAGGCTCAGATAGGGTCTTGATTAATAAGGGGATCAGGGGTTAAGAGGAAAAGACAGGAGAATAGGGATGAGAAAAATATCAGCTATGATTGAATAGTGGAGCAGTCTCAATGGGACGAGTGGCCTAATTCTGCTCCTATGTCTTATGTCTTATTTCCTGTCCTGCCCCACAGCCTAATGTGACATGACCGTTGTGGCTGTAAAATAATCAGATGTATGGCACATATAGAGGGGAGGCAATGGCTTAGTGAAATTATCGCTAGACTTTTAATCTAGAAACTCAACTAATATTCTGGGGCCCCAGATTCATCCCATCATGGCAGATGGCAGAATTTGAATTCAACAGAAAAAACTGACAATATAATTATTGTCAAAAAAACCCATCTGGTTCACTAATGTCCTTCAGAGAAGGAAATCTGCCATCCTTACCTGATCTGGCCTACATGTGACTCCAGAGCCACAGCAATATGGTTAACTCGCAACTGCCCTCAGGCACCTAGAGACGGGCAATAAACGCCGATGTGGAGATCCCGGCGTTGGACTGGTGTAAACACAATAAGAAGTCTCACACCACCAGGTTGAAGTCCAACAGGTTTATTTGGTAGTAAACACCACTAGCTTTCAGAGCGTTGCCCCTTCGTCAGGTGAGTGGAGAGTGGGAACCCACCAAATAAACCTGTTGGACTTTAATCTGGTGTTGTGAGACTTCTTACAATAAATGCTGGCCAGCCAGCGATGCCCAATGAATGAATAATAGCATGCCCTGCTTTCCTGCAGAAGTTACTTGACTTCCTGATCCCATTCCTGGAGCACAGAATTCCAGCCTTAACTGGAACGTGTTGGTGATCTTTAAAAAGTCTATTTTTGACTTTTCCTTACGGTTTATTTTATTCTGTTTTGTAATCCGGTCTTTCTTTTCCCTTTCTTCATTGGTTTCTTTACCGGATGAGACATTTAATTAATTCTCTCCTTTTCCATTCTTCCTCTGCTTTCTCTTCAGACTTTTAGCTTCATTGCTTAAGGAAAATTGGTCTGAATATTTTAATGGGGTGCAGGGGGTTCGAGATGTGGCAATAGTGATGATGTTTGAGGGTGGGGGGAGAAGATTGGGAAGCTTCCCCCACATCTCAAAAGCAAAGTTGGTGTGAGGTCTACCCACTCCATGTTGGCCCACTCCATAGGCACCAGGTTAAACAAGGGCTGAGTGGGACTTGTACCCCTTCAATTGTACAGAAGCCTCATCCTTTTGGGAGCTTCCAGCCAATCGATTGGCCAGCAGCTCAATCAGTTCCAGCAGCACCAAGTGTATGCTAGTGGGCACTACTGGGATTGCAAGAGGAGGAGGCAGAATGGCCAATGCACCAGCAGAAAGAAGTAGGTCAGGGGGTGAGGGTGTCAGGGGGTAGGGAATGGTGCAGGGAATGGGTTTAAGGCTACAAGTAGGTTGGATAAAAGTGGGTCTATCTTAGCAAGAGGAATCCTGCTAAATGTAGAACCTCCCTTTCCTTCTGACCTTCAAAGCAATTGCTCAAAGAATCAAGTTGCCCACTCCTGCCCAACTGCCCTCATCAAACATTTTTAGGGCATGAGCAGTGCATTATCAGGATCAATTAGTTCGGTAACAAATCAAATTTCCTAATTAAATATGGGGGGTAGGCTGTTGATTTTGGAGGTGTTCATGAGTAAGTGGTAAGGCGGTGTAGTGGACACCCATCCTATTCTATGTGCCTCCTGCTCTGCCAAAAGCACACCTGTTGGGGACATATAAAATGCAGCCCATTGTTTCCCTGTAGTCTCAAATGCTCTGTTGCCTTCACTTTGCAGTTAACAGTTCACCTTTCCACCTTGGGAGGCAAAAATGAAGAACGCAATATGAAATTGTAGGTATTGGTGTGCACTCCAGAAGAATCTGGCTCTTCTAGGTCTTGTAATATTAATAATATTCATGAAATTTAAATTGCATTCTGTATTTGTGATGACTATGTAACTATGATTGTGTTACTGGAACTATATGTAACTATGGCTGTAACACTACGTTCTGCACTCTCTCCTTTCCTTTTCTATGAATGGTATGCTTTGTATCTATAATGTGCAAGAAACAACATTTTTTGCATACATGTGACAATAATAAATCAAATCAAGATCAAATCAAATAATAAATAAGACCTGCAGAAGCTGCACATTTAACATGGTTTCAGAAACCAAGGTATTCAAGAGATCAGAGTAACACACATTTTGTACACCTACTGGTGTACAAATCTTTTTGAAGACTAATACCTGCACTAAAGTATCACATAGGAAAAGAATCTGAATACATGAAGTGTTTATAGGCTAAAATTATAAATAGTAATTTTACACAAGTAGGGACTGGCAATCAAGCTGCTGGATTATGGGGAACAGACATTTTGCTCGCTGGCAGATCATAACAGAAAGTTGAATGTGCACAGAATATGCAATGTTGAAATGTGAAAGATAAAATAATAAGTTGGAAAATCAGGCACAGTGCATGCTTAGATTTCCAATATCTACTTCTGGCAGGGCAAGCTCCCAGCTGGAGCTGCGAGGTCAGAAAATTCACCTTTGCACATTGTGCTGCAAAGGATTCAGTCACTATTGAAGCCAACAACATAGATAAAAAGCCATGATAAACGTTAAAAATAAGTTACAACCAAAGACATCAAAAGAGAACTCAAAGTTATGCAATGACCAAGCCAGGAATGCATGAGAAGGATAGGCCTTTTGTTTAGCCATCTATCCTGTAACTTGACCGCTTTTTCTCCCTGAGCTGGTTCAATGGGCCTATCTACTGGGAGAAGAAGTGTGCAACCATGCAGACAGAACAATGAAATGGAAAGCAAGCCCAGTTCCAATGTCTTTGAGCTGCAATGCCGGACTCACTTACATTTAGTGAGCTGATTTACCATGACTAGTTTGTGTATTAGCCTAATTACTGCCTTAGATTTGGTACAAAGTTATTGACGCTTACTTCAAGGCTATGTGTAGTTTTTTTTATTGTCTGTCTATTTGGAATGGGAAACAGGGTGGCTTCATGAGCCCTTAAATTGCCAGAAGTTTCTATTTGTATACGCCCATAATATATTTTACTGCATTGCTTTCCATATTTTTTTTTTACATTGTTAATAGCTTTTTTCTCCCCCACCCAAGAATTGAGAGAGCAGTTATTTCACTCTGTAAAGCATCTTGTTCTAAAGTGGCAGAACCTTCCACTCTGAAACCTAGGTTTGATGGTGGCTGTAGAGACTTGTGTGATTCCGTTTCGGGGCAAGTGCAGTGATAGGAGAAGGGGTTGGGAACTGGACACATTTGATCTTGTGCTGTTCAGCTCATTATTTATGCATCCACGTGGAGCACAGTGAATCTCATGAGGGGGCAGGTGGGTAGTTGCTTTCTCCGCCATTTCCTCACGGGCTCGAAGGTCTGGGCACCATATTGGCCCCCGCAGCCCGACTCCAGCTTTTGACGCTCCCATACCCGAACCTGAGACCTTCACACAGTTTTTGCCAGTGGCACTCAGTGAAGTTAGAGCTGTTCCCAAGAAGGGCAAAATATCAAACCCTCAGCTCCCATTTACAAGTTATGTACAGGCCCAGGCAAGTGATTATCTGGATTGATGGATGATTTCTTCACAAGAACTCAGCTGAGCATTTATTTTGCAATAGCTTCATTGTAAGACTTTGCTATTTTTACTGCTACCATTGATAAGTTATTCATTTGCCCGACCACCTTTTTCATCTGTTAGTCCACTTTTACTACTTAAGCACTGGATCATTAAAAACTTTGGATTGTCCCATTTGTCCTTCTTAGTGCCATCTGCAAAAGGCACTATAGTTTTTCACCAAGGCTCTCAGACAGCACTTTCCAAACCTGGGACCCCTGCCACCCAGAAGAACAAAGGCAGTAAATCACCACCTGCAAGTTCCCCTCCAAATCATATACCATATTGCCATTTCTTTTTTGGGTCAAAAATCCCACAGCTCCCTCCCAAATTGCACTGCAGGTGTACATACACCACATGGACTGCAGTGATTCAAGGTAACAGCTCTCCATCACCTTTCGAAAGGCAATAAGGGATGAACAGTAAAATGCTGACCCAGTCAAGGATGCCCGCATCTCGCGAAAGAATAAAAAATGCCAGGAGTTTAGACTTTTGCTAAACCACGTTTGCACTGTTCTGCCCAGTGGTTTGGTCTATTTCTGCCCTTTTCTTCTTGATCTAATTGGGGCAGTCTCTGAAATCCCACTTGGCCCTCAGCAATGTAACAGAATGGCAGGATTGTCAGCATAAAGCCCCTCCTATTAACCGATTGCTATGATATTATCAGTAAATAACTAAGCAAAATACATTTTTAAAAAATCATCGTTAGCTTACATAGAAACATAGAAAATAAAAGCAGGGTGAGGCAATTCAGCCATATGGGCCTGCTCTGCCATTCATTTTGATCATGGCTGATCAAATTCAATATCCTAATCCCTCCTTCCTCTCATACCCATTGATCATTTTCGCCCCAAGAGCTGTATCTAATTTCTTCTTGAAATCGCACAACATTTTGGCCTCAACCACTTCCTGCAGTAGTGAATTCCATACATTTACCACTCTCTGGGTGATGAAACGTTTCCTCACCTCAGTCCTAAAAGATTTACTTCTTATTTTCAACTACGATCCTTAGTTCTGGGCTGTCCCACCATCAGGGACATCGTTTCCTAATCAACCCTGTCTAATCTGTTAAAATTTTAAGTCTCTATGAGATCCTATGAGAATCATAGAACTTTGACAGTGCAGACTGAAGCCATTTGGCCCATACAGCCTGCCTATACAATGTTTTAAACGAATTGTTCTGGTTTTGTCCCTTCTTTCTGCCCTGTGCATTAGTGGCTCTTAATGCTGATCAACTTCAGCTCTCAGGATTTTACTGCATGTGGGCATAAACGGAGTTTGTGAATTTAGCCCAATCCGTCACACAAAGCAGCCTCCCATCCATTGACTTTGTCTATACTTCCTACTGTCTCGGCAAAGCAGACAGCATAACTAAGCACCCCGGACATTCTCTCTTCCACCTTCTTCCATTGAGGAAAAGATACAAAAGTCTGAGGTCACGTACCAACTGACTCAAGAACAGCTTCTTCCCAGCTGCTGTCACTTTTGAATGGACCTCCCCTTCATTAAGTTGATCTTTCTCTAATCCTAACTATGATTGTATCACTACACTTTGCATCCTCTCATTTCCTTCTCTATGAATGGTATGCTTTGTCTGTACAGTGTGCGAGAAACAATTCTTTTCACTGTATACTAATACGGGTGACAACAATAAATCAAAATCAGAATTGTTTCCCCAAGTTTCATCTTCCAACTTCTTCCACAATTCAGTTTCTCAGCTTCTTCCCTAAATAGTCCCAGGAGAAATTTGGTAATTGTGTTGATGAATCATCAGCTTTGTACATTGCTGCACAATGCATTGACTCAATTGTCTCTGTGCGCACTATGCAAAAATAAAAAATAACTCTCATCTCTTCTGGCACTGGTGAAATGAATTGGAAGCTTACTCCCAAGTGGGAAATATACTAGTTTGTGGAATGACAAGACGATGGGTATTCTCCTCTGTTCATCGACACATACTTCAAATAAAGCATCCTGTTTCAGAAGTAACTTGGGGTACATGTTAATGATTCTGTAATCTGTCTGCACTTGTCAAAGCGGGTCTCTAATGTAATATGATTGCTAGATTCCAAATGAGACAGAAAGGCAGATATGGATCTGTTTAAACAAATACAGAAAGGCAGTGTGTCAATTAACATTAAAATGTCGATTATCCATATCGTAATGTTATTTTCTGCTGGTGCTACATCTGCATGGCACAAATAATTGTGGACTTTTTTTTAAATACTGTTAAAGTCTATTAATTGCATGATATGATGGAAATGAAATTGTCCTATTTATCAAATCCCTCCCATTAAGCAAGATCTGTTCTTGCTGATTTAAGTACATTGGGAATCAATTGCAACATACGTTATGAGGGAATACTCTTATTAGCCATGTTCCCACTAGCCGATATGATTGAACATCATTTTATGGAAAATTTCAAGTGATATTGGAACCGGAAGATTGCGCTGTTTTATCAGGACTATTGCACATTGGAATTTTAATGGCTTTTGCCACAATAAAGGTGTCCAAGCTGAAATACAAAGCTACTAATTTACTCGTACTAATGTGTTGTACAGGGATACTGAAAACCATTTATATGTCATATATTTTCAAGTTTTTTTTTTACACGTTTCTCCATAGTGATGTAGTTTTTGCCTGTCACTCAAAGGGACAAAAATTCAAATATATGGGCTGAAACTGCACTATGATATTAGCATAAAATTGTTTATCCGATATTCCGAAGGAAATAGCACAGAATAAATGAATTCATATCCACTAAAATACCAGACAAAGGAATTTCATTAAAATGATGTGCAGATTTATGCAAAAATCTCAATGGTTGATTGCCATAGGACCTATATTTTCCTCTTCACGTGAACCCCTCCTCCCCTTGGACTTTGCGCCAGAACCAAATATATTTTCCAAAGGTTGGTACAGTGGTGGTGGTGGGAAAATTGGTTGGGGGGGGGGGGAATTGTGGGTGGAAGTGAGGGGCGGTGTGGATGGGTGGAGTGGGATGCTTCATGATCACCCAAGTTTGGATGTATGTCCAAATGTAACGTATGCTTTCTATTTACCTCAAACAAACAGTCAAAAAGTAAAAGAATTGTAGTTCTGGATAGCAAGGTGTTAAGTAAAATGAGATGACTTTCAACTGCTGATTGCATGTTTCTCAGATGCAAAGCAGGTAATGGACAACTTGAAAGCTTCCCAATTTATATTAAAGGTGAGTTTCTAAAGTAGTCTATAGGAATGCAACACAGCACTAAAACAATTTAAAACATTGATCAGCAGCAGGGATGAAATACACTATTTTATTAAGGCACAATCGTGACTTTAGTTCATACAGAAAATACACCAAGAGTTTATACAGTATCAGCACTTAGTTCATCTCAGTGCAGTATAGTTCACAGCAGGAAAGTCCAGGATATTGCATTGTCTGACAGAGCACACTTCCCTGAAGGATGGCAGCATGGAGGGAGGCGCCTTTGTTCTTAAAAAAGGGCAAGAAACAAAGAGTCTCAGAAGTTTTTCATTTTGTTTTTGTTTCACATTTCCTGTCAAAATACATTGAATTGTCATTTGACAGTTTATCTATAATGCTGGAAAAAATCAATTTGATACAGAATCTACTGAAAGAGGAAGTCTACTGTGAAGAACTATAGGAGACATTGTACTTTTTTTTAACTCTTTGATTATTGAAGTTCTGTTGTAACTCAAATTAAAACAAAGGTTTTGTTTAAGAATAGCATGTCAAAGCCTGCATTTCACCGACATTTTTCCGCTTGATAATTTGATAGAGGCATCAGCCCATTCCATTTTAAGTGAGATAATGCCTCCATTAAGTTAGTGGACAGAGGAATGTTGCACAGGTACGAGAAGCGTTTGTCTACCAATGTCACCATCAGAAATGTCCAGGCTGTTGGGATTCTCAACATTAAAGTTTTCAGCAGCAGAACGTTTTCAATACTTCCGAGTTGTTATCACCTGATTTTTTGTTAATTATAACACAGCCATATTGCTATTGAAATTTCCTTTACAGCTTACTGACATTTGAGTACTCATAGACTGAGATGCCCAGGTTATCTTGAGAATGGAACAAAAGTGGCTTGAAATCTAGTTGGAAGAAGCTACATCATGCCTTCTGGTATCATCAGTGCAAATGATTGAAAGCTGCATGGATTATTGCAGAGTTGCAAATGTTATTGTAGTAACTACAATGGATTAAATGCCTGCTACTGCCTTGTTGGATATTTCAGTCATTGCTGGAAAGCAACTAAACTTCATTTGAGTTTTACCATAATTGATGCCCCACCTAGAAAAATAATGTCCCTTTAGTCCATCACAATGATTTTTCACATATACTGCTTGCATTTACTTAAAAATATTTGGGATATTACTTAAATCTAACAAAATAAATGAAGTATCTAAATTACGTTGGCACTATGCTTTACTGCATATTGGACAAATTCATACTTCACAGAATACTCAAATGCAATTTAACAAGGGTGTGTGGCATGTAATGTCATGAAATTTATTCACGTCATTGTGTTACATACAACTATAAGATGTGTTTCATATAAAATGTACTCATGTGCTTTGGGAAAAACCAGTATATTATTTTTGTGCAATGCCATCTTTAATTCCAAAGTGGACAGGGGAGTATACTGAAAGTAGGTTCATTAATTTCCTGATCAAGACATCATTTGGTTCCAATAAATGCCAATGTGACTTGAGCTTGCTATAAGCAAGAACAACTAAGAAACAAAGAGTAAATAGAAAGCTAATTGCAGTGGCATTGGGTTTCATCCTGTTCTTCTGCTTGGCAGTTCAGAACACACTGAAAATTCATATGAGAGATAAGAAGCAAGGCTCCATCTGAATGAAATACTTTTCTATTTGGCAATTTTTGAACAGATCCTTGTATGGAAGCAGGTCTGTGAGAATTGAGCAGCGACTAAGGGCAGAATTTTACACCCCCTCCCTTCTGACAGCAGAGGACAGAACGGGCAAGCAATCATGAATTTGATCAGACACTTTGCTGCTATTTCACTATTACTAGAGTGACCAGAGAAGGGAGTCTGGGGATTGTGTGTCATCAGGACTGTTATAAGTAAGAAAGAGTCTTTCGATTATTCCTTGTCGGCGGTAACTGTATCTGGTCATTTCAGACAGAATACGACCGCTGATGAATGGACACAAGTGAATGGGAAGCGAGAGATCCTACATAGTGGTGGCTAAATTGGAAAAACTGCAAGTTTGCAATATTGCCACATTTGTGCAAGAAGTGACACAAGCGCTTTAATTGTGTGGACATAGCTTTGTTTTATTGACCACTTAAAGTATATCTCCTTTGTTTGAAATATCATTTGGTTGTTATTAATATTTGAATTATAATTGATTTTAGTTAATTTGTTTAGTCAGTTTGTTTCAATTTTAAACAGTGAAATCTTGTCCGGTGTGTTCTTTTCATTGATATTGCGGAGATTACTTTTTTTCAAATTTATCATTCTCTATGGGGACAAAAGCCCAAGCTTATGTCATGTAATATGTATAAGTAGAGGAGTCAGGTGTCACATATAATCCTGAAATCCTCTACGGATACTGCAGCAGCATAATTATTCCTAATTGCTTGAATATTTGTTTTAATCTGAACTAATGCAGTTCTACTGACTTTAGTGATTCCCCTGGGGTTTTGAAGATTGGACCTTGATTAGGATGATTGACAGGAAACAAATCATGTAAATGGGTGGAGCTGGGCTCACACAGAATATCCAAGTCAGACACTGCTTAGAGTTGCTAGAGAGCAGTGCCTCACTTTTCCTCTTGGAAGTTGGAGACTGGAGTCTGCCAGGATATCAGTCTCTTTCTATGAGATTCTGTTATTTGGGACAGGATCTTATTCTGAGATTCTGCTGTATGAGAGTCAGAAAACTGTCTGGATCGTTGGCCAGAGGTGCTAAAAGACTTTGATTTGATTTATTATTGTCACATGTATTGGTATTTTAAAACCCTTAAAATTGTAGAGAAATGTTCTCTTGCTATTGAGTAGAGAAGTACTTTTTAAAAAAAAACATATTCCAATTGATGTTTGATACTGATTCTATTTAGATGGTGAGGTTATACCAGTATGAATGCAGAAGCAGTTTTATAAATCTTGCAGTATCATGGAACAGCATATCTAACCAAAGGCATTGTGGCCTGGGCACATCCATCATGTGGCAGATTTGACAGAATGTTGAAAGATCTCACTCAAATTCTGTCTCATTTACAGACATGGACCAACATGTTTTATGATTGCTACGCAACCATAAAATAAATAACGGTGCAGATTCATCTGTGTTGGCTGAGAAAACAATCTGCACTCATAATCTTTCTGAAGGACGGGTTTTGTGTTTGAGGGCATTTAAGAGGTAAACTAATTGGTATAAATGTAAAATGTTTTTTAATTTCAAATGGCAAAATTAATTTAGTGCAATATTAAACATGAATTCACTGAAAAAGTAATTTGTCCCTCTTTCCGTTGCCAATCAGTTTAAAAATCCTTCACTGCATGTTTGATTATACAATCTGTCATGATCTATTGAGAGTTAGGTATTTGGTCCACACACAATGGATTCTTACATTCGTTGCATCATCTGAGTTTCTCAAATCCTGCGAGCTTTATGAGCACATAAGCCAGGAAAAACATGGGGAGTGGTGCCAGGAAATACCTTAAGGCAGTGAGGAAGGGCGAGAGTTATTACTTAAGATTATAATAAGTCTATGTAAGTCTGACAATATCCTGATCATTGGCTAGAATCCACCAACTAGGTGAAAACTGGCAAGCTGCACTGGACAACATATGCAGTTCATGTGACTAATTCCTTTGAGATACTGAGCAGCGAAAATATCATTGATCACATGTCTGAAACCCACTTTCTTTTGAATCTGAGCCAGCAGAAAATATTAATCTAAACTTTGATGGCTATTGGAAATGTGTTCCAAGGCTTATTAGAAATGTATAATGAAAGGGATTGAGTATTTCAGCAGCAGTGCATTATGTCAATCCACACATTTTCTGTCCTGATAGGAATACTCTATCATCATTACAGTGGTATGTCCTCACAGGAACATCGATTTTCTGGATGTAATCATGTCAGCATTGAAAAATTGTTGGGAGCTTCCGATGGGATGAGCTACAAGGGTGATATGTTGGGGCCTGAGCTACACTGAAACCTCCTCCCTCGACACGCATGAGGCCAAAGGGGAAAAGCCAGGACTTACAGGCTGGGAACTACAGTTCCCATACAGGCCAGAGGCCTGAGGTAGCAGTCAGCTTCACATCACCAGGGACTCAGGTTCAATTTCGACCTTGGGTCACTATCTGTGTGGTGTTTATATATTTTCCCTGTGCCTGTGCGAATTTCATCCAAGTGCTCCAGTTTCTTCCCACAGTCCAAAATGTGCAGGTTAGGTAGATTGACCATGCTAAATCTTTGCCAAGATGTGCAGGTTAGATGGATGAGCCATGGGAAACACGTGGGGTTACGGGCACAAGATGGGGAAAAGGTCTGGGTAAGATACTCTGTCAGAGAGAGTCGGTGCAGACTTAATGGGCAGAATGGCCTCCTTCTCCATTGTTGAGATTCAATGATTCTATATCGAGTGAGATGAGATATACTGGTAACACCCAGTGGGGTGTGGCAGAGAAGTTAAAGTTTATTTATTCATGTCATAAGTAGACTTACATTCACACTGCATTGAAGTTACTGTGAAAATCCCCTATGAAAATGGGGGATGCTGGCTCGGGAAAGAACGGGGTGATCCTGGCCAGGAAAGTAGCCTACATCCTGAAAAACTTCAGATTTTTCCATTGGTCCCTTTGCACAAGAGCCTGGCGAAGGGTTCTGAATGGAATCTTGGAGGTTGGCTGTACATTCCTATCCCACAGATGGCAGACACACACTGGTATTGCTACCACAGGAATTTCAACTCTTAATTAATCTATTTCTGGTGATTGCAACGCAGACATTATGCCAACTTTATACTGCCTGCATTGCAATCATCCCAGGACTAACCTCACCATTTGTGAACTGGTTGAACCAGTAGGAAGGGTAATATGATCATTAACATTCCAAGCATTTCTACACTGCTCATAGCTTATCTGTACCTCTTAAAGGGGAACTGGATTTTGGAGCAGGTGCTGAGAATCATGGTTGAAGAGATTCTAACCTGAGAAGAGTAGAGAACAACACAACAGGGGAAGGAGCAAGTTTTCAAACTCTGGGGGTCTAGGTGCAGGATGTGGAAAGGAGGAGAGAGGTCTTATTTCTGCAGGGGCAGAAGGAGATCTACATTCAAAAAGCAATGGGAACAAATGGCTATTATAGTCATTTCCAGACCTGGAAATGCAAGAAGTTCAATGAACTTAGACAAATAGTCAAGGATGTGGAGGTATTGGAGAGGGTACAGAAAAAATTTATCAGGACGTGCCTGGTATGGAGGGTATTAGCTAAGAGGAGAGTTTGGAGAAACTTGGTTTGTTCTCACTGGAATGATACAGGTTGAGGGGAGACCTGATAGAAGTCTACAAAATTATAAGGGGCATGGACTGAGTGAATAGTCAGAAGCTTTTCTCTAGGGTGGAAGAGTCAATTATTAGGAGGCATAGATTTAAAGTGTGAGTGGTAAGGTTTAAAGGAAATGTACGAGGCAAGTTATTTTTACATTGAGGGTGCTGGGTGCCTGGAATTCGTTGCCAAGGGAGGTGGTGAAAGCAGATACAATAATGACTTTTAAGGAGCTTCTTGACAAATCCATGAATAGGATGGGAATAGAATGATACAGTCTCCAGAAGGGCAGGGAGTTTTAGTCAGGCAGCATGGTTGGTGCAGGTTTAGAACGTCAAAGGGCCTGTTCCTGTGCTGTAATTTTCTTTGTTCCTTGTAAGCGAATGTATTTTCAAATGTCATATCCTACCAACTGTGTTACTAACCTCAGCTTTAGCTCAAATCATCATATTCCATCATTAACCTCCCAAGCACATCTACCGATCAGGATTCAGAGCTATCATTCATATGCTTCACCTCACCCTCAGACACGTGTCTCTAACTGGTTGATATGATGCATCAAGTGTGTGGATGAAGAGATTTAGCACGCTTTCTGTTTTGCTGTGTTAGTTTGCTTCACATTTTCAGCCTGCACTGTTGCTAGCAGCAAGGTGAGGAAGAGAGCTGTAGGTTTAAACCCCAACCTGTCAATATGTGGAATCTCCATCAGCAGGTTCTCCGCATGGCCATACACGGGGCTGCACCTTTTGGCTCCCTGCCAGACATGTTTTCAATGCAGGGAGGGGGACATAAAACATGATGGGTGACCAGCCAGGACAACCCCCAACCCAGAACTTCTAATATGGTTGGTGGTGGGAGAGAGGGGGGGTGGAGAAGCTAAATCATTTGTGAAAAAAAAAAAATGAACAGTTGAGCTTATGAACAAGATGATTGAGCCAAATATTACACTGCCCATGGCATAACATGTTTGGTATGGGCAGGCAGACAAGAGTAGGGGGATTGTCTTTTTTACCACTTGAGGTGACAAAGCAGAAAGAAAATGGGCTGCATCTTTTAGGTGGGGCTACAGTACTCTGTGTGCACATTGGGAACACTCCCTCCCAAGCTGATCACCACCACCCTCCCTACCCCAACAAACTTTTTGCCTCACTGCCTGACATCCAAAGGCTGTCTCTACCCCATCTTTCTAGGATGTCTATTCTCTTTGCACCCTGAAAGCCCAGGACTTATCTTAACCAAAATTCATTGCTCTTCTTCCCAGGGTCTGCCTGTAGTCTCAGCAACACTTGGTACTGAGTCCTGCTGCTGCTGGCTCTTCTAGTTTGGTTAGCAGCTCTTGAGGTCCTACCCTCTGCTTGTTTAGGCCAATAGCAGTGCGTTATTGCTGCAGGAGCAGCTTTTGTTATTACACTGGTTGGTTTATGATCATCTTTTGTAATGGGAGATAGGAAGGCTGGATTGGGAATACAACCCCTCCCTTTCCCCACTCCATAAAATTGACCCTTGTGGGCACAGGCTAAAACCTCAGAGAAACACAAAGTAGGTTTGACCAACAGATTAGCAGTGTGCCAGCACACTGACATGTGGACATATATCCTGGTGCTGATGAACCAGACTCTCAACTACAGGCAAATAGTCCCATTCCTTGTGGACGCTTCAGGAGAATTAAAGACTAAAGAAATAAACCCTGAAAAAGTTAAGGAATGGAGCCAAAAGGCAGATTGATGTCTAAACACATCACTTGAGCAACCAAGCCATTAGCAAATTGAGTACTTTGAATTCATTTGGACTCAATTGGGGTGATCAAGAGAGGGACCCTGATGTCTGGGCAGCACAGAGTTTCCCTATAATTTGCCCAACATTGCACCTAGAGTGGACACTCCAGTTTTATTGCGGAGCATGAACACAGCACAGGAGAGAGTAAATACAACCTAACTTGACTGGTGTACAGAATGGTGCTACTGGTTGTCTCCAGTGGTGCAAGGAGCCATCAAGTCCCATTGGTGAGGCAGCATCCACCTCAGATCTGGCAACTCACAACTAGCAGCTTGGTGAACATCCGTGGCCCATCGGCGTCAACGGATGCTTGGAGTTTCTGCTTAATGAGTGAACAGAATCCTCTGAAAAAATATCAAAAACAGATGCCAACACTTCGGGCAACATGGTGGCACAATGGTTAGCATTGCTGCCTCACAGTACCAGTGGCCCAGGTTCGATTTGTGGCTTGGGTCACTGTCTGTACAGAGTCTGCACATTTATCCCGTATCTATGGGGGTTTCCTCTGGCTGCTCCAGTTTCCTTCCACAGTCCGAAAGACGTGCTGGTTAGGTGCACTGGCTGTGCTAAATTCTCCCCCGATGTAGCCGAACAGCCATCGGAATGTGGCAACTTGGGGATTTTCACAGTAACTTCATTGCAATGTTAATATAAGCCTACTTGTGACACTAAGAAATAAACTTTTTAACTATACCATTGCACATCGCCACGTCTACAAATGCACTACAGGGAATTACCAAGACTTTCAAACCACGACCACTACCATCCAGAAGGACAAGGGCAGCAGAAACCTGGGAAGCCCACCACCTGGAAATTCATTATCCTGACTTGGAAAAATAAGGCTGTTCCTTCACTGTCCCTGGGTCAAAAATTAGGGAACTTGTTCCCTAACCGCACAGTAGGTGCCCCTACAGACTTCAGAAATTCAAGGAGGTAAAGGGCAATAAAAAAGTAGCTTGCCCTGTCCTGCTCCTTCTGTCAGTCCTGCTGTACTTCAAAGGAAATGCTTACTGCTGCACCCATCTCTGGGAACCATTGGCTTGTGAGGAAGCCTTGACATCAGGAAAAAACTCCTTCAGCATCTCCATCATATCATGCAGACTTTTGTACCAACTATACAAATCCCCTTGTAGAACTGTAGCTATAACCAGAGGAAACAACCAGCAATCAAATTGCTAAGTAATTGATGATCACTCTAAGTTATGCTGGTGCAGGGTCTTGCCTCTTTTTCCTTACTTACTCTTTCACTGGATGAAAATGCCACTGACTAGAACAGCATTTGTTGCCCATCCCTAAAGTTTCGTTGCTGAACATATATTCAGCTGTATGATGTTAGGAGGAGGTGTTAGCTGTGATGTTGAGCTGCAAAATGATAGGGCTGATATCAACTCAGTGTTGCACACTAGATTTATGCCTGCTCTACATGTATTGGTAGTCATTCACTCTATAAACTGATGTCCCACCAATCAGGTATCCAACATGATTCATCCCACATATTAGCACCCATGCTATAGATGCCATTTTAGAATTTGAAGGGTCCGATTTCTTCCCCTTCATTCCTTGTTCCGGGTTGAATCTATCCCAGATCTTGGATCTGAAGGTTGGTATTTGCACAGCATGGTTTGTGTCATTACTTTATCCTGTGTGTAAAGGCTTTTAAAAATAGATTTTATGATAAGAGATAAACAGTGTATCCTGATTGGTGAAAAAATGATTTATTGATACTTTATTACTCTTTTCAGTCAGCTGTCCTCTTGAAAACAGTTAATAGATGAAAAACATATTTTTAAATTGAGGGTGTCAGCATCTCTCGTTAGTGATGACAGCTTCTGACCACAAAAGATGGAAGCACAGTGATAAGATTTCAACTAAGTGATGACTAACTGAACTCATCATCACTGGTGACATATGTGGTTTATTGTACAGGCGGGTGACTGCTTACTGAACATGAAATGCATCATTAATGATCTCTGGGAAGCCACACAGCATCGTCACATGCTAAATGGTATCGTACAAATGTGAATTCTTGGTTTTCCACCTGTGAATTATTGATCCTAGGTGCCATGAAGTGACTGAACAGATAGATGCAAGATGTGGCATTGCAGATTTTCTGATTGCTAGGCCAGTACTGCTGGATCAGAATACACAATTGGATTTCAGTCCAAATCACTGGATCACTTTAGTGCCATGTAAATTTTTCTGGACAGCATATAGGCCAATGCGCAATGCACACATACATACCTAAATAGCGCAATCGTAAATTTATACTGAAGCATTTAAATTAAATATGGTTCAGAATGAGAGTGTGTTGTTATATTTGTCTCCCACTTGGAGTGGGACCACAGGAAGCCGGGGCCACTCAGCCCATTGTGTCTGTACCAACAGCAACCCCACATAGGCCCTATCCCCAAAACCCCACATACTTACCCTGTTAATCCCCTGACAATTTGGTTATGCTGAATTGACCTATCAACTTGACCTGCACATCTTTGGACTGAGAGAGAAAACCGGAGCACCCAGAGGAAACCCACGCAGACACGGGGAGAACAGACAGCCATCCAAGGCTGGAATTGAACACGGGTCCCCGGCGCTGTGCGGCAGCAGTGCTAACCACTATGCCACAAGTTCCCAAAGGAGTCTTTTTATGGTTAACAATTTTATCGTATGTTTCTGGCACTGATTTTGTGATCATTCTTCTGGCATTTTTGTGACATTTAAGTTTTCTATCAGAGCAGTAGGTATTGAAAACGAGGAACCTATCTGGATTATTTTTTATCCGGCAATTTACTGGAAAGTTCTGTGAAAATGAAGGTTCAGCAATAAAAGACTTTGGGATTGTATTTACAAAATAAAGCATCCTTTATGTGCCCTGTATTCACAAGGTGAATGGAGATCACAGCCTCAACTAATGCCATGGATATGTGAAGAGATTACTCAGGAGATAACAGCCAGACAATAGCTTCAGTGTAATAAGGAATCCATTGTCTTGACATGACCGGTTAAGATGGGATCCCAATTCATGAATACACTTCTCAATAACTCACCAAGAATAGGGATTCTTAACCAAGAGTCCAAAGCCTCCTTGGTGCCCACAAGAAGCTGTCAGTGAGTTTGAGTTGGTTTACCTCATTATTTATTGTGTGCTGTTCTGGTCATCACACTACCAGGACGTGGAAGCTTTGGAGAGAACGCAAAGAAGATTCACCAGAATGTTGCCTGGTTTCGAAGACGTTGGCTATGAGGAGAGGTTGAAGAAACAAGGATTGTTTTCTACTGGAAATACTGAGGCTGATGGGAGAACTGACAGACATCTACAAAATTATGAGACGTATAAATAGGATGGAGAGTCAGAGGCTTTTTCCCAGGGTGGAAGTGTTAATTACAAGGGGACACAGGTTCAAGGTGAGAGGGGGAAAGTTAAAGGGAGATATGCAGGTACGTCTTTCATGCAGAGAATGGTGGATGCCTGGAACGGTCTGCCAGAGGAGATGGTGGAAGCAAACACATTAGTGAACGTGCGCGTGCATTTAAAAGATATCTGGATGGATACGTGAATAAGGAAGGAATAGAGGGATACAGACTGAGTAAGGGCAGAAGGTTTTTTTTGAGTTTAGTAAGGGCATCATGATCAGTACAGGCTCGGAGGGTCAAAGGGCTTATTCTGGTACTGTACTTTTCTTTGTTCTTTGTTTGTATTCATCTTCCCTGCTCCCGCTGTATTTTCAGATTATTGCAACAATCTCAGATACAAAGGCACAGGTTCCTATTGTTAGACACCAATCCTAATGAGGCTGGCTGAGTTCCTTGATGTAACACTGGCTTCTAAGCTTCTATCAAGTTGTTATTTTGACTTATTTAACATTAATGTTGTAAATTGGAAATGACACTGGAAGAGCATAGAGAGTTTAAAATATCAGAGTTTCATTTAAAGAGTGTAGTTCTCTTACATGGCTGCTTCTTCTCAGCCTATTTCAAACTTATGATATCACTTCCAGTGAATACATGAATACAGCAGAGCCCTGTAAATTAATAAGAATTAATACATATAACATCCCTTGCCTTCTTAAAATGAAAATGCACAAGCTCAACATGAACAATAATCATAGAATGATAGAGTCCTTACAGTATAGGCGGAGGCCATTCAGCCCATGGAGCTTGCACCGACAACAATCTCACCCAGGCTCTAACCACATAACCCCACATGTTCACCCTACTAATTCTTCTGATACTAAGGGGCAATTTTCCATTGCCAATCAACATAACGCGCACATCTTTGGACTGTAGGAGGAAATGGGAGCATCTGGAGAAAACCAAACATAGGGACAGCGTGCAAACTCCACACAGACAGTCACCCAAAGACAGGAATTGAAGCCGAGTCCTTGGCGCTGTGAGGCAGCAGTGCTAACCACTGAGCCACCAAGCCACATAAATAATCAGTATGTCAGTTAACCATTAATAAATCAGACAGGCTGGAGGTTGTTGTTCTTAAAACAGTTCGTAGAATCATAGATTGTAGAATCCAACAGTGCAGAAGGCCGCCATTTGGCCCATTGAGTTTGCACTGACCACAATCCCACCCATGCATTTAGCTTAACTAATCCCCCTAACTCTAAGGGGCAATTTAGCACAGTCAATTCATCTAACCAGCTCATCTGTGGACTGTGGGAGGAAACCAGAGCACCCAGAAGAAACCCATGCAGATACAGGGAAAATGTGCAAACTCCTCACAGACAGTGACCCAAGCTGGGAATTGAACCCACCTCCCTGGCACTGTGAGGCAGCAGTGCTAACCACTGTGCCACCAGTTGTTGGCAAACCTCTGATGGCTTCTTCTTTACACTGGTGATAACCTTGGCATTTTTGACTTTGCACAGTGGTGGGTTTAACTGATGTTGATGTAAGAACACGTGTGAGGTAATGCATTTAGGGTGGTCACACAAAGGCAATACACAATAAACAGGAATATACTGAGAGAGGCAGATGAAATGAGAGATCTTGGCATAAAAGTGCACAAGTTCCTAAAGGCAACAGTACAAGTAGATAAAGTCGTAAAGAAGGCATATGGAATGCTCTCCTTCATAGTAGACGAATAGAATACAAACATAGAAATATGATGATGAAACTGAATAAGAGTCTGGTCAGGCCATAGGCGGAGTATTGTGTGCAATTCTGGTCACTACATTATAGGAAGAACACAATTACTCTGGAGAGAGGGCAGAGAAGATTTACCAAAATGTTGCCAGGGCTACAGAATTGTAGCTATGAGATTGGAGAAGTTGGGGTTGCTTTCCTTGGAACAAGGCTAAGGGATGACATGATTGAGGAATATAAAATAGTGAAGGATAGAGATAAAGTAGACAGGAGGAACCTGTTTCCCTTGGCAGAGAGCTCAAAAATGAGAGATCATAGATTCAAGTTAAGTGGCAGGATTAGGCATGATGTGAGGAAAAACATTTGCATACAGATAGTATCTATATGTCTGGAATTCACTACCTTTTGGTAGAGGCAGAGACACTAAACTTGTTTAAAAAGTACTTGGATTTGCAGCTGTAAGTTGCAGCACTATGGGTTGGGTGCAGCAAGATGGAATTACAAAGGGCACCTGGATATCTTTAGGGTGGCATGGACAAGATGGGCAGAATGGCTTCTTTCGATGCTTTATCATTTCTATGCTTCTACGGAATGACATCTATACATGATAAATGTGAGTCAGTAGCAGCCCTGCCTCTGAGCCAGAAATTCTGGGTTCAAGTCACATTTTGGTATGTCATCTACCACTCTCTCCAACTTTTACAGATGCACCACAGAAATCATTCTCTTTCTAGTTGTATCACAGCTTGCTATGGCTCCTGCTCTGCCCAAGATGGTAAGGAACTACAAAAAGTTGTGAATGTAGCTCAATTCATCACACAAACCAGTCTCCCATCCATTTATTCTGTCTACACTTCCCGCTGCCTTGGCAAAACAACCAGCATAATTAAGGACCCCAAGCACCCCGGTCATTCTCTAGTCTATGCCAGTACTTATGCTCAGCACAAGCCTCTTCCCCATCAGCAATATTCTCCCTTCTTACTTCTTAATTTCCTCAATGGAACTATGTGATTCACCTCAACTACTCCTTATGCTTCCACCTTCTTCCTTTGGGAAAAAGATATAGAAATCTGAGGTGATGTACCAATTGACTCAAGAACAACTTCTTCTCTGCTGCCCGTCAGATTGTTGACTGGAACTATCTTGCATTAAGTTGATCTTTCTCTACATTCAACTATGAGTAACACTACATTCTGCACTCTCTCCTTTCCTTCTCTATGAACAGTATACTTTGCCAGTATAAGGCGCAAGAAAGAATACTTTTCGCTGTGTATTAATACATGTGACAAATAATAAATCAAATCAAAATTACTCCAGGGTTTGTTGGAAGGAACATCATTATGTGGTTCAAAAGATTCATGAACAGTTTGCTAATTTTCCCAACACTTTCCCACTATTCCCCAAAAGGGGGGAAAAAAGTCTTTGAAGAAACCAAACAGGCAATAATGAGTGCTTGTCTGGTAACATTGACAACAATAATTCCTAAGCTTCTTGAAATAAGCGGAGTATATATCCTGTATCTTTTTGCATGGAATGACTCCACTTAATGGTGCGGGATTCATTATAAAGAAGACAGATTGGAGATCTAGCCACAGGGCAGGTATTATTTCATTTATAGCAAAGTTATACAGGATTGCAATTCTCTTCTCGTCTAAATGTATGTCACAAACGTAGTTTATAAATATCAAGTTAATTGTATATTTTAAGAACTGCAAACTTTGCATGGAAGTGCTGGTTTTTGTGTTTATTTGTTTAGCTGGCCACAGAGCTCTCCCGAATTAAAGGCAAAATACTGCAGATGCTGGAATCTCCCAAATGATCTGGTCAGCTTCCTAGGTGGAATAAAATTAGTACAAAATCTCTTCTGCGTGCACATCTGCTCCCAAACAAGTATTTGTCTCACTTATGGTTTTGGAGCAGTTTTCAAACGATTACCTCCCAATGTGGAGGGGTTCAATTTTACAGGAGAGCTGGTGATTGGGTGATGCATCAGAGCGGGAATTCTGGGCCTGTGGTATGACACCCGTCCACCCTTCCCCGGCTCACCTCCCTCCTTGTGGGTTTCCTGGTAGCGGGGGGTGGGACCCATGGGAAATCCCAGAAGATCCTGCCACTGGCTAATGGTATGCTGCCTCCTACCACTGAGAAAGCTGCTGCGGTGGTGTGGAGGGACACAGAAAATCCCACTGATAATGCACTGGATTTTCAATGCATGTAAGTGCCCATTAAAAGCGCACAGATACATACACAGGCATATACACATTCCTGGATAATAAAGGGTCTGGTCCAAAAATGTCAGCTGTGGTAAAAGAAAATGGGTGAACAATAATGTAATCCTGGTTTGTAGCAATTGGCACATGTTGTTTGGCAGTGGACACAACAAATTGTCTAAAGTATAACCCATTCCATGGCCAAACCATTGATCACTGTCAACGAGTGGCTAGAAAATCTCAACAAGCAGTTCATTCCAGCATGTGGGAAACCAGTTGCGCAATTTATAACTCTAACATCTGCAACCTTTTTAGAACGCTGCTGGGATAAAAAATACATTTACCATGCAAAAAAAAATAAATTCATCGTGGATGACCTGACAGCGTTGGGTGCTTGGAGTATTCAGCATGCAGCACATGGGGATGCTTTCTAAGCTCCACTTTAACACTTGCAGCTCACTCATGTTTGTCAGTAACACACCGATGTATTGTTCGACTGGATTGCACAGCTTCCCAAACTGAAAGTCGTGACCCCTACATTGGGGTGGTGAGGCGATATTTTGGGGTTGTGAGCTTTCGGTCTGTTGTGCAGATCCCACTGGGTGTTAACAGCTGTTGGGCCCCTCAGCATCCTTACTTAATTAATGGCAGATATGCCCTAACTGACCCATGTTTGAGGACTGATTCCGGTTCCAAAATATCCAGTCAAAAGGTAGATGATTTTAAATTAAAAATCTCGCACGTCTTCGGAATGAGGGAGGAAACTGGAGCACCTGAAATAAAACCACGCAGACACAGGGAGAACATGCAAACTCCACACAGACAGTGACCCAAGGCCGCATGAACCTGGATCCCTGGCACTGTGAGGCAGTAGTGTTAACCACGGTGCCCCTCTCACTGCTCACCCCACATCCCTCTCACTCCATACCCCTCTCATTGCTCATCCCCCCCCCCCCCCCCCCCCCCCCACTTCCTCCTCCAGCCTCAGGTCTATCTCCCCACCCTGGATCACACTCTGGTTCACAGGAGTTTTGAAGACTCAAAATGACTCATAGCAGAAGGTGGTTTGGGAAGCCCTGCTTACCCTCCACCCAACAAGTTCAGTACAACTAGCAAGTTGTCCTGGCCAAGTGTATACATGCCAGGAGAAGTATTTATGGCTGCTAGCAGACTGCTACCTACAGATATATAGAATCATAGCATCCCTGCAGTGTAGAGGGAGGCCATTCAGCCCATCGAGTCTGTATCTACCACAATTCCACCAGGCCCTATTCTTGTAATCTCATATATTTTACCCTGCAAATTCCTGACACAAGGGTGAATTTGGCATGGCCAATCTGCCTCACCCTCACGTCTTTCAGACTGTGGGAGGAAACCAGAGCACCCAGAAGAAACCCACGCAGACATGGAGAGATTATACAAACTCCGCACAGACAGTGACCCAAGCCAGGAATGAAACCCAGGTCCATGGCGCTGTGAAGCAGCAGTGCCAACCATTGTGAAGCTATGCCACCCTGTGCTATGGAAGTGTACCATTTAGGCTGCATCAGTTTTGGACCAAAATTAACAGTGCAGTTGTAAAACACTGATTCATTTGTGGTCAAAATAATCAACCACAGGACTTTAAAATATTATTTGGTCTATGCTTTGCTCTTCAATCATAAATAAGTAAATAAAAGACTACATTATTACTGTGGAAAATCATTCAGCATCATACTAGAGGGAGATAAGTTCAAGGCAAATGACCTAATTAGAAATAGTAATACATAAATAATAAGTATACTCATAAATATGAAAGGCAGATCTTAATTTTCTCACTCGTTAAAAGAAGTCCTGTTGCATTATACCAAAGACATTAAGATTTGACCAGTTGCAATGTTATCACCACAGAAAAAAAGTACTAGTACTTGTCACGTTATAACATTCAAATGATGGGCCAACTGCTGGTAAATGGGATTAGGTGGAAATTCAGGTTTTTCTCATGTGTCAGTGTAGACTCAATGGGCTGAAGGCCCTCTTCTGCACTGTATAATTCTATAGAATGCAACATAATAATCCTGTGCTTAGTATTACGTCTTGATGAAAAAAAACTATTTTTATATTATTCCTCATTTAATTCCCAAACAACAATACCTGAAAAGGTTTGACAAGTAACAAAATGGATTCTGTGTGGGACTCAGACCTCTCCCTATATAAAAGTAAAGTTACCAAATTCTCAGATTATCATCTCTCTTTCGATGTGGGGGAGAGCTGACTGTTAGTAATTTAACCTGAGGGTAACCACACCTCAGGCAAGGGGCATGGTTGAAAAGGCAGATGTTCATGAACAATCTCAGCCGGTGTGGGAATTGAACTTGTGGGTTGTTATTGGCTCTGCATCACTGTCCAGCTGTATGCCAACTGAGCTAAATTGACCCCTTGCAAAATATATACAACTATGCTCATTGCTAGCTCTAAAGTTTTCAAACTGGACCAATACTCAATTGGTTGAACCTGTATCCATCTCAGACCCTGAATGAAAGAAGCAACCTGGCAGTACCAGGGAAAGTCATGTATCATTATCTCTGAAGAGCCCCTAATAGGCCCTTGTGGACAACCCACAAATTCAAAGAGAGCTATACAAAGAACATCTGCATTTCATAACCCATACTGGATAAGAGGAGTCTAGTCACCTGTGAATACACGCTCTTTGTTAAAGACAGTGTGGAGAATCAGGTGATATGGACATCTGGCTTGTGGAACCAGTAATATTGCGTCACTGAACTACAAATTTTCAGTCTGCTTTTTTCATTTGACGAGCAGCCTCACAGACAAGGAGCTCTGGCCTTGCTTTGGGTACCTGATCTCAATTACACTGCTTCTGTTGGAAATTCTAAGTTTATTTATTAGTCACAACTAGGCTTACATTAACACTGCAATGAAATTGCTATGAAAATCCCCTCATCGTCACACTCTGGCGTCTATTCGGGTGCACTGAGGGAAAATTTAGCACCTAACCAATACACCTTTTGAACTGTGGGAGCAAACCGGAGCACCCGGGATACGGGGACAATGTGCAGACTCCGCACAAACAATGACCCAAGACAGGAATCAAACCCAGGTCTCTGATGCTATGAGGTAGCAATGCTAACCACTGTGTCACTATGCTTCCCACAGTGGCACTGTATTCTGTAGTGACTTTTACACCTGGGTAGGGATCCCCACGACAAGTTCATGTCTGGGAGAGTGGCAAAAATCGGAGGTCATGATCTCGCCAGCAAGAGCCATGATTTCTGGGTTTCGGTAAATCTTTGGCCCCCTAGGGAGAGTGCAGGCTCAAGATCCTGCCCTAGAAATCCAATTCCTTCTTAGATATATTCAATAACTTGGACTACACAGAGAATTCCACAGGTTCAACACACTGTGTGAAGAATTGTTTCCTCATGTCAGTGCTAAATGGCCTACCTCATATCCTGAAACAGTGACTCCTTGTTCTAGAGACTCAGCCAGAGGAAACAACATCAGGTCAGTTCAGCCTTGGTCAGAATTTAATGGTTTCAATTGGATCACCTCTCATTCTTCTAAATTCCACTAAGTAAAGGCCCAGTCATCCCAATCTCTCTCCATACGGCAACTCTGCCATCCACAGAATTGAATTTGAAAAGATGTATAGCCAGGAACAAGATAGTAATATATTCTAGAATGGAAAGAAAGAACCTTAAAGTTGATCAATTAGGCAAAAGGAGCTGGTGAAACTTGGTTGATCAGGGGCCAATTAATGTGACAGAGAATCTTGCAGAATTCTAGATGAGCTACGATGCACTAAAATTTCCAGGAGATTCCAAAGAAATCCTTGGAGAAATGTTAGTCCTCCAAGTGTTGTAGGTAAGGATTAGGTTCTAATCAGTGCTGAGGATGGGAAGTGGGGTGGGGTGGTATGGGTGGAGAGGGGAAGGGAAGGGAGGAAAGCACAGAGACCATGTTTCTGAGGTGAAAGGAAATTCTCTTGCCTGTGACTTACACGAAGCTAAGAGCCTTGGTTCAGGATAACATATGAGGCTGAGGTTGCATGCATCTGTATTTAGGTTTAGACAGTAACCATGAAGATTATTTAAGTTGAAGCCAAATCTATGTGGATCTAGTCAGAAGCATCGACAAAGTATGTTTTCTGTTCCGGTGATATTATGAAGGAAATATTGTCCAAACTTTTCTCTATGATATAATAATAACTGCATAATTCAAGAAGTTTTACTTAATGTTAAACTGATATTTAAAAAAGTAGGGTAACAGTCTTAGAGTTAGTAATAGAGTCAGCAAGTTGTCAACATATATGTGGAAAACAACCATTATGGAGCCATGGTGCAAACAGCAATCCTGAAAAAGTGACACTGCGGGAATTGTGGCAGGCTGGGGAGAGTGGACCATGCAAAAGTCCATTGACTTTGGACTGGATTTTCCAGTCTTGGGGTGAATGCAGTCGGAAAATCCCACCCAGACAGTTTAAAGTACATCATGAGCCAATGCCACATTAACAAAATTGGCCAGGGAAGTCTTGGTGCATTGAACAGGTCGAGATTTGGGATTTGGACAGAGAGTAGCAGAAGAACATACAATAAAAACACTGCTTTCAGAATTTGGGGAGGGTGGGTTGGAGACAAATGGTACAGAGATTCTTTATTCTTGTTCAAGTAATGTCCAATTTATTTAACAGTCTCTCTTATTGGATTCTTTGATCAAGGATTGAATTGACTGCCCATTACTGTACTTTTATACAGGACACGAGTGCGTAATGTCAAATCATATCATTCAGGGTAAAACTAATAGATAACACCATGCATGCATGCATGCATGTATGTGCACACAAACATGCAAATACATGTGCTCACGGACAGTGACACATTATATTATATTAAATATTGATATATCAATATTTGATGACAATTTTTTATCGAAATTAGAAACAGAAATGCTTTTCTATGCAGTGAGCACATTAAAAAGATGCATTGTCATTTTGACATTGAGAGATTTACAAACATGCTTGAACAGCAGCATAAATATAGATCACAGACAGTTTTGCATTAGAAAACAAGAAGTATCACAAAAGCGTTAGCTATTTCATGCATTAATCTAATTCTAGCCAATAATGTTCAGAGTTCAAATTGTACAGAAAGCATTTTTTCAGAATAATTCTGTGCTTTAAATTACAGTAGAAATCATTTCTGCTCTGCACAGGCAGATCCAAGATCAGGCAACATGATATGAACAGAGCAATTTAATCAAAACTAAAAATCAAATTTTAATTGCAAATGTATTAATTTCCAGCACTTCCAGTCACTAATGTATCATAGCCAATCACTATTCTAGTCATAAAACATCTGAGTAAAACATGCTGTAAAACAAATTGCGTTTATCTTAAACGATGCAAGTGTGTCATTCACTCCTCAGTGAGTTAATAGCCAATGAGATCATGTACCCCAGGGCCATACAATCAGAGAATCTCTACAATGCAGAAGGAGGCCATTTGGCCCATCAAGTTTGCACAGCTCTCCAACAGCCATTCCACTCAGGCCCTTTCTCCATAGCTCCACATATTTACCCCACAATTCCACACATATTGAGAAACAAAGGGAAAATTTACCATGGCTAACCCACCTCACCTTTCTTTTTATTCATTGCGGAACGTGAGTATTGCTGGCTGGCTGGCCAGCATTTATTGACCATCCCCAGTTCCCCTTAGAGGGCAGTCAAGAGTCAACCACATTGCTGACTCTGGCCAGACCAGGTAAGGATGGCAGATTTCCTTCCCTAAAGTTCATTAATGAGCCAGATATGTTTCTGCAACAATTGATATTTGTTTCATAGTCATCATTCTTAATTCCAATTTTTTTTTTAAATCAAATTCAAACTCCATGATCTGATGTGGTGGGATTTGAACAGAACATCAGCTGAATTTCTGGATTGATGGTTTAGCAATAAACCATTAGACCATTGCCACTTGCACATCTTTTGGACTGTGGGAGGAAACCAGAGCACCTGGAGGAAACCCACACTGACACATGGAGAATGTGCAAACTTCGCACAGTCATCTAAGGCTGGAATCGAACCTGGGTCTCTGGCATTGTGAGGCAGCAATGCTAGTCACTGTGTGCAACTGTGTTTCCATTATATATTAACTGATTGATAGATTCTGAAATATATTTGGAACTATAACATTCTTGCCCAGCAGACTAGTGTTGGGAGTTAGCATTATAATGGAACAATGGAGGATTGTCTTCCTGCCCTGATGTTGCCTCACTGCAAACTCAATCTGATTCCTAAATGGCTTCCATGCAAAGCCAAACATGGACTTGAATTGAGAGCCAGAAGAGACCCAGGTAAATGTTATGGTTTAAACATTTTAAACTTTTAAAGGTTTCTTCCTGGGCCAGGAAAGGCGTTGTCACAATGAAATGCGCATATCATAAGACCGTTCAGATTAAGACAGATAATGAGAATCATCAGTCTTTCTATCTGGAAAGACCACCTTCCCCATGACTTTTCCATCTTTTTTCCTTGTTCTTATTTCTAATTAATTTTCCAATCCATTTATATGAAATGTTTGTGTCCAACATCTGCCCATCACAATTCACATTGGCACTTCAGAAGGGAAAGAAAGTCATCTGTATAGTGGCAAAGTTTCTGACTTTGACAACTTGGTCTCTGATCTAAGGACAGAAGCAAGGAGTTTATAAGTAGTTGCCAACCTCCAGTAATTTGCCCCTGCAATTAATCTCCCATTGACTTTACCTCACGCTAATTTTAACACTTCCGCAAAACAACCGACGGTCAGGCTGGATTAAATACAGCTCCATTTTAGTAGCTAAAAATCACAATCTTGTTTCAGACAAGTTTCCTGTGAGCAATGGTAATTGTGATAAATAAGCTGATACAAGCATGTCTTAAAAGGGCAAATCAGCAGTTTGTCTGTTCATCGGATAGGGATTTATTCGAGAGGTATGTGTAGGGACAAAAATAAAGGGAATTTTATAATAAATGATCAGCCTTTATGATCCACGTAATTCAATGTCATCACAAATGGCCAAATAAAAATGATTGTAAATTATATTGATTGAATTCAGATGACATCAAAACCATTATTCAAAAAACAACAATCTCAGGCACATTGTTACTGATACCATCATTATGCTGAAGAATGAGCAGGGAATTCTAATGTGACACATTCCTTGAAAAGTCATTTAGTATCTGCATATCTGAGATTGTTCTCATAGATTCTCTTGAGTCCAGAGATACAAGGATGCAATTCTAAATAAAGGAAATCATTACACATATGGATTTGATAAGATTTGTTTTGGGAAAAAAAAACGTAGATCAATGTCATGTGGAATAAAGTTTATAAATCTAATTAAAATAGATTTATCTTCTGGTAATTACGGGTACAGGACAATTAATATAAATGGCTGTAAAAATATTCATTCATTAAATTTAAAGGCAAGTTCAAATACAATTTTTAAAATTAACTACTAAATTTGCCCCCCAGTAAGGAGTACTATCCTCTCAGCATATGTTAATGTGCATATTTCCTTTATAATTTTTACACATTTTCCTTCTTTCCCATTCTACACAGTAACCCATGGACTAGACATTTTTCTTCCCAATGTCCTATGAGGATGATTGTTTTAAGATAGGGATGATTGATCCCAAAGTGTTCCTCTGTCATTCTCTCCTCTCTATCTCAATCTCTTTCCCTCCCCTACATGTTGGATTTTCTTATTTTGGTAACATGCTAGCCCCTTGTCAGTATAGTTACAATCTCAGTAGAGATTTACTAAAGGTATGATACCTCAAAAATTCCATGGTTTAAAAAAAAGAATTCTTACTGCACAAGAGTCAAACAAGCAAACAATGAATGCTATCTTAGATAACCTCCTATACTGTGACCTCCAGAATGAACAGTTAAATACATGTTAACAGGCAAATTGTGGTCAATTAGAAACTATAAATTACACATTGAATAGCAAATACAACTAATATAAATCTTATAAATTGGTCCACCAGTCTCCAGCATAAGTAATCAGATTCGCTGCCAATTATAGATACCATGACAATAGTCAAGATTCAGAAATTGCCCTATGCAACAAAAAACAAAAAAAATCACATCATTCATAGGTACCCTGCTATGCCATATTGATGCTTTACAAAAGATTTATAATGTGCATGTTTTGAGAGCTGAAGTCCTTCAAAAACTCCTGACTTCCGCACAAAGACTACAGCTCCACTTCTTATGGGAGCTAGCCAGATTCCCAGTTGACATTAGCACACAACCAATTCAATTGCCACAGACACTGTTTGCCACAAATGGCATACATCTGCAGAATCTTCTCAACTCATTTTTTTGTTTTATTCATTCATGGGATGTGGGCATTGCTAGCTGGATCAACATCTGAAAGATGGGCTGTTAAGAACATTGGCCATGTTAAATTCTCCCTTAGAGTATCCGAACAGATGCCGGATTTTTTAGTAACTTAATTACAGCGTTAATGTAATCCTACCTGTGACGTTAATAAATAAACTTTAAACTCAACCGTAGTACTGTGGCTCTGACATCACACACAGGCCAAATCAGGTAAGGATGACAGGTTTCCTCCCCTAAAGGAGGAACCACTTGAGTTTTTACAACAATTGACAACAATTTTATTAGATATTTTTCCAACTTTTTTTTTACTGAATTCAAATTTCACCATCTGCAATGAGGAGATTCGAACCCTGGTTCCTACAACAGTACCCTAGGTCTCTGTATTACTAGTTCAGTGATAATACTACACTGTCACCACCTGCCCCCTCTGATGGTTTAGATCCACCAACGTTACCGCCAATTAACAGAAACAGCTGCAACAACTTATTCTCAGATTCTGAATCTGGACCCTGGCTTCTTCAACATGCCTGTACTGTACCAGTGAACTCAACTTCTACTGTGGAAATTGAATGGCTCTGTGTCCCTTTACATAACATCGACTACTTTTAGTCGGTCTAGAAGTTTAGCTTTCCAAATAGCAGTTTGAGTTTTTGTCTTAAAAATGTGACAGGTCAGTTTCCATTTCTGCTTTCCCTTTTCAGTTAGGGCTCCCTCAACAAATATGAACTTGCTGATCATAGAGAAATTGCCCTATACAATAAGAAACAAAAAAAATTATATCACACTGTTTTTAGGTATTCTACAATGGCGTATTGATGCTTTACAAAAGAAGATTTATAGAGTGCATGTTCTGAGAGCTGTGAAAATAGTTCTCATATTTCCTTACCTGCCATGTCTTTAAGAGGATCAAATTTCCTCTGTACATGTAGCCAAATTGGAAACCTGTTTAAGAAAAGCAGGTGTGTGATTTAGATGTGCAAAGTTCATTGTAAAAATTCTTAATAATAATAATAAAGAATATTGCTGTCCATCATGAATAAAAATATTCACTCATTTTATCCCTGTAACCGAATATTTCCTACTTTAGACTAGAGTTGCCAACACTTTTTTCACTGAACATTTTTGGCACAGTAAGTATTAGAACATAGAACATTACAGCACAGAACAGGCCCTTCGGCTTTCGATGTTGCGCTGACCAATTATGAAAAAAGCAATGACCCTCCAAACTAAACCATTCCCTTCTCTTCCATAAACTTATCAACTAACCTCTTAAACGCCACCAAACTTGGCGCATCTACAACTGCCGCAGGCAGGGCATTCCACTCCCTAACCACCCTCTGGGTAAAGAACCTACCTCTGATATCCATCCTATAACTATCACCCCTTAATTTAATTTATTTTTAATTTAATTTAACTTAATTTATTGGAGCATATGCTGGTAAAGAGATCTGACTGATTTTTCTCCACTGATATTTGCAAAGGAAAATCAGGCAGGGCCCTTCAAGGATTATAATTCAACCCACTTCCAATAATCAGGTTGGTCAGAAGATCCCATACACTTGGACTGGCATGGTGGCATAGTGGTTAGCACTGCTACCTCACAGCACCAGGGACCTAGGTTCAATTCCTGGCTTGGGTCACTGTTTCTGTGGAGTCTGCACATTCTCTCCGTGTGTTTCCTTTGAAAGGCCTGTTGCTTAGATACATTGGCCAAGCTAAGTTCTCCCTCAGTGTACCCAAAGAGGCACCAGAGAGTGATGACTAGGGGATTTTCACAGTAATTTCATTGAGGTGGTAATGTAAGTCTATATGTGACACTAATACTTAAACTTAGAGAAATCAATTATAAAAATTCTCTACCGCTCTTCCTCATTCACAAGATTGATCGGACAGCTAGGCTGGCGAAGTGGGGCATCATCAACATGTGTTTTCTGCCTGAAGCACATCTTTGGTTCATTGCTAGCTTCATCCTGAGACATTTTCTCAGCAATTTTGTTTTGTCAGTGCTGACTTGCCATTGCCTTCTACTCTGAGGGCAAGCAGGGGAGTTAAATGTCAAATCTACTTCAGTCAGAATGAGAATCATACCCTGTGTTATTGTGAGCGAGTGAGCCAGCTGAACCCAGAGCTCCCAAACTTTAGCATGAAGTCATGTTCAAAACAAAAAAGAGATTCACCGTAAGCAAAAGGATAGAGGTCAATTGGATCAAGACTTTGTAAGTGGAACATAAAGAGAAAGCACAGTAGCACAGTGGTTAGCACTGCAGCCTCACAGCACCAGGGACCTGGGTTCAATTCCAGCCACAGGTGATTGCTTGTGTGGACACTCTCCCTGTGTTTGCAACGGCTTTCTTTGGGAGCTCCAGTTTCCTCCCATACTCCAAAGATGTGTGGGTTAGGTTGATTGGCCGTGCTAATTTTTCCCTCAGCATCAGGGTAATGGGGATTATGGGGATAGGGCCTATGTGGGATTATTGTTGGTGTAGGCCTTGGATGGCCTGCTTCTGCACCATAGGGATTCTATTATTCCATCCGTGAAGTAATTCAAACTAAACAGCTAAATTCAAAAGTAGAGAAAAAAAGAAGATTCCCGGGTCAGAATACAGAAACTAAATTGGGCTGCAATATTGTTTCGGCTAGCAATGTTAAAGGTTCACTGAAACATCATAATATAATGCACATAAAACTTGTGAAGATGATTGATTTTAGATTAGTACTGCAGTGTTTTGCGATGTCTCGTGTTAAGGACAGTATATAAATATAAGTTGTTACAGAAGTAGACTATGTCATGACTAGCAGCAAGATAATGATAAATACTCCCACTTGTTACCACTCGCCTCTACTTGTGAAGATGGATATTTTTATTATATCTTGTTATGTGCCATGATATGGCCCTCATTATCTGCCACTGGTGTTATTGAAAATTACCAATAAAATGCGAAACCTCGAAGCAAAGATACATGGAACATACATAATGAGTAGCATAATTGTTGTTGTCTTTTATGAGCCCTTTAAGTAGTCAGTGCCTTTCAGAACAAGTTCTCCTCAATCTAACAGCTGTAAAAGTGATTTTCTGTCAGGCTCTAACACTTATTAATAGACAGTTTATTAGACTCCAGCGGCCCTTTGACTGCCCAGCAGGCATTAATTCCCTCAGAGCATTCCACATTCTAAGATTCATTTTTAGCCACAATGCCTGACATATTCTGGGAACCTATTTCAAATGACAACCCGTGCAGCACGTATTCTATCATAGCTACGTACTCAAAGCAACGTGAGTGTGTGGGATTTTAATTCTGGAACATTAGAAATAGGAACAAGCTTTCAGCTCTTCAAGCCTGCTCCACTGTTCATTCAGATCATGGGTAATTTGCAGCCCCTAACTCTATTTACCTTGGATGTGGAAAGAATGTTTCCTCTTGTGGGTGAATTTGGAACTAGGGATCACTGTTTAAAAATAAGAAATTGTACCATTAAAGTGGAGATCAGACATTTTTTTTCATAATGTGCGCCTTTGGAATTCTCTTCCTGAAAAGATTGCGTGGAAGCAGAATCTTTGAACATTTTTAAGACAAAGATGGATAGATTCCTGGTTAGCAAAGGGGTGTTAGGTTATCAGGAGTGAGCAGGTGCAGATTTGAAGTTGCTATCAGGTCAAACATGATTTTATTAAATGTTGGAACAGGCTCTGCTCCTTGTTCATATGTATACTTTCAAGATGGTACCAGAGTGTGGCGACTTCTTATGAGCTATTCCCAATATACCCTCTGAATCTATCTTTTAAAAAGTTTATTTATTAATGTCATAAGTAGGCTCATGTTAACACTGCAATGAAGTTACTGCGAAAATTCCTGAGTTGCCTTACCCCGGCACCTGCTCGGGTACACTGAGGGAGAATTTAGCATGGCCAATGCACCTAACTAGCACAGCATTCACACTGTGGGAAGAAACTGGAGCATCCAGAGGAAGATACAGATGTGGAGAGAACATGCAGATTCCGCACAATGACCCAAGCCAGGAATTGAACCCAGGACCTGATGTTGTGAGGTAGCTGTGCTAACCACTGTGACGCCATATTGCATCCTGCACCTTTTCCTTCCCTTCTTCCCTATGTAAGCTATGTACAGTATGGTCTATCTGCACAGCACACGAGAAAAAATATTTTTCACTGTATACCAAAACATGTGACAATAATAAATGAAGTCAAAAAGTATGTTTGTAAATTCCTTGCTCAGTATTTGTTAAACCCTTGTGTCAATCTTGAAAGCTCCAATTGTCTGAGAACCTACAGTGTGTGGAGTACCCAATTGCTACAATCTTTACTGAAACAGTGATTTTCCTCCTGAATGGCCTCGCATTGTTCCATGCACCTTCTTCCTTGATGGAAACATTCTGCTCAGACATAATGTTAAAGATATTGTTGGTACATGAAAGGCTATCATATTCATGCAGCATTTCAATTTCCATTATTTTATTGAACATTGAGGAATATCATTTATGTGCTAAACATTGTTACATTAATATTGCAAATAGTAACTTCTAAATGCACATTAGTATTGTGAAGCAGAAGTATAGAAATGAATGGAAAACATTTTTCTAAATTGATAACATGATTAGTGTTATCACTTTCTTGAAGGTCTTTCAGTGATTCGCAGCATGATGTTTTATCATATTGTAAATACTGTTGTTCTGTCAGGGGAGAGAAGCTATCCCCATATATGCATGTTAGATTTCAGTCTACGATTCAAAGAACAAAGGACAAAGAAAATGACAACACAGGAACAGGCCCTTTCGCCCTCCAAGCCTGCACCAACCATGCTGCCTGACTTAACTAAAACCCCCTACGCTTCCGGGGACCCATGTTCCTCTATTCCCATCTTATTCATGTACTTGTCAAGATGCCCCTTAAAAATCACTACCATATCCACTTCTACTGCCTCCCCTGACAGTGAGTTCTGAGCACCCACCACTATGTATGAGGCAGATTTTTTACATCTCTTTTAAACCTTGCCCCTCACAACATAAACCTATGCCCCCTAGTAATTGACTCTTCCACCCTGGGAAAACACTTCTGACTATCCACTCTGTCCATGTCTCTAATAATCTTGTAGACTTTTATCAGGTCTCCCCTGTGAAGTTGCTCCAGTGAGAACAAACCAAGTTTCTCCAACCTCTCTTGATAACTAATGACCTCAATACCAGGCAACATCCTGGTAAGTCTTTTCTGTACCCTCTCCAAAGCCCCCACATTCTTCTGGTCGTGCGGTGACCAGAATTGAACGTTATATTCCAAGTGCGGCCTAAGGTTCTATAAAACTGCGACATGACTTGCCAATTTTTAAACTCAATACCTGAAGGCAAGCATACCCTGTACCTTCTCCACCTGCATTGCCACTTTAAGTAGCCTGTGTACCTGTAAACTCAGATCCCTTTGCCGATCAATACTTCTAAGGGTTCTGCCATTTATTCTACATTTCCAATCTGTATTAGACCTTTCGAAATGCATTACGTCATATTTGTCTGGATTAAGCTCCATCTGCCATCTCTCCGCCCAAGTCTCCAACTGATCGATATCCTGCTGTGTCTTCTGAATTAGAGAGTCATAGGGTGGGATTTTCTGACTATGTTCACCTGGAAACTGGAAAATCCCATCCGAGATCAATGGGCCTTTGCAGGGCTCGTTTCCCGCCTATAACAATTCCCGTGGCAGGCCGGATGAGAAAATTCTGCCCATAGAGTCGTACGGTGCAGAAATGGTTCTTTGGCCCATCAGTTTTGCACCGACAGTGTTTACAACTGAAGGCATGCTAATCCCTTTTTCCAGCACTTGTTCCACATCCTTGAATATTGTGATATTTTAAGTGCACATCCAAATTTTTTTAAAGGTTGTAAGTTTCCCGGGCTCAACTACCTTCCCAGACAGTGCATTCTGGATTTCCACCACCCTCTGAGTGAACAAGTTTTTTCTCAAATCCCTTCCAAAATTATGTCCCCTCATGTTTGACCCCACAATCAAAAGGAACAGCTGTTCCTTACTCACCCTATCCATACATCCCATAATCTCATATACCTCAATAACATCGTCCATTAGCCTTCCCTGCTCTAAGGAAAGCAACTCAATCCTATTCCCCGTCTCTCCTTATCGCTCAAATGTCCAGGCAACATCCTGGTGAAAACTTCATTTTTTTCTTCACTTAGAGGGAGGCGATGGCCTAGACTATTAATCCAGAAATGTTCCCTAAACTCGGCTTCCAATTCTGCCAAGGCAGATGGCGGAATTTGAACCAATAAAAAATATCTGGAACTAAGAATCTACTGATGACGAGGAAAACATTTTGTCGGAAAAACCAATCTGGTTCACTAATGTCCTTTAGAAAGGAAATCTGCTGCCCTTACCCGGTCTGGCCTACATGTAAGTTCAGAGCCACAGCAACGTGGGTGACTCATCTGTCCTTGAGCAACTAAGGATGGGCGATAAATGCTGGCCAGCCGGTGATGACCTATAAATTAATTTAAAAAATGAAGAATTTTCACTCCCAGTAACAACGCTGTTGAGTCTAAAGAAAAGGCTGTTACAATCTCACTCTTCTACGAAGCAAAAGCCAGTATTTTGCAGAATGTGCACTCCAGATCACTCAAGTGAAATAATTTGACTGTTTGGATCAGCTCAGTCTAGTCTCATATTTTTTAATTATTATTTGTGTCTGCTTGCACGTCTCTTTAAACTTACAAGTAAATTAGGCACTGCCTTTCCAGAATGTACCACAATTAAGAACAGCTTCTAATTAACACTACCAAGCGTATGATTTTGGCAGCAGTTTTTACAATCCGTCCTGGTAATCCAGGATTTTAATGCTGATGATATTATGCAGATCAATAATGTTTACAAACATAAAAGGAAACTGCTACTTTGTTTGAACTTGTGAGAAAAGCATACTGTTTATCAATAGCAAAAGGAGCCTCCACAGACAGAGTGTCAATACAGATTCCGTCAATAAACCCAGGCTAATGGAGTATATATTAAGAAAGTTAAAACGCCGGAATGTGAAATTAGGAATCTCAGAACTAAATGCTAATTGTTAGATTAATGAATGTTATATTTTTGTGGAACAGATGCTATATGGAATGAGAGGCTCTGATTTGTTATTTTTCCCCTTGGTTTGCATCACATCAAGTACGAGGCGACATGTGGTAGGTCAGAATTGATGCGATGCGAGAGGAAGGCAACCCAAGAATACAAAGGAGTATTTCTCTCCCCCTTGTTATCTGTCTCACTTTTGTTTTTTTTATTATTTTCTTGTGCCGCTTGTTTAGAACTCTCTGCAGCAGTCCGTAATTAGTGTGGCTTAAAGCATGGGCCTCTGGGACCTAATTAACCAAATCAATTAACAAAAATACATACATGTCACCCTGACATTTGTCAGCCATTAGGAGGGGAAGGCAGAGATGTCAGGCTAGTGCTTTCTGTCAGTGTGGCAGTGATTATTAGCTCATTTACAACTCACTTCTACCCCAGGTGTCCACCTTGAGACCAGCACAAAAGCTGAAAGATGGAATATCTGGAGAGGAGACAAAATGCTGCTGCACTCGTGGCCTCTCGAAGGGGGATGACCTTTCATTGATGAGCAATCAATAAGCTTAGCCTCAGCAGACAAGCGCTGTCCCTTCTGCCAACTGCTTAGCTTTCCAGCCGCAGCTGCTAACCTTCAGACTCTCGCTGCAAATCAAGGAACTAATATTTTGCTCCAGGCCTTCATGGACCAGCACTTTAACACCGCCGACATTGATGTCTATTTTAATCTGAAGCATTTGCTGCAGTGATATATTCCATCGTCTCCCCCTTAACCCTCTGACACCTGCATTTCCTTTGGTGCCTGTGGACTTAACGTGTCGGCCAATCGCACAGCTCGATCGCGATCACTCTGACCCAAATTAAGGATCATTTGGTCTACTTGCCCGGAGTATTTGATCAAGATTGGAGGTGCCAGTGTTGGACTGAAATCTCAACCCCAGGTTAAAGTCCAATGGGTTTTTTTTTGAATCATGAGCTTTCACCTGAGGAAGGAACAGCATTCCGAAAGCTCGTGATTCCAAATAAACATGTTGGACTTTAATCTGGTGTTGTGAAACTCCTTAATGTATTTGAACAAGATGGAAAAGTTAATGGCCCTGATTACCGTTTGGTTTGGCTAAGCGGGTATCATAATTACAAATAAAGGCATGATACTGCGGATGCTGGCAACCAGAGAACGCTGGAAATACTCCACAGGCCACGCAGCGGAAACAAAAACAGAACTGAGAGCTGGATTTTCCCTTGTGGGCTTTGGATTCCGTTGTCAGATTGGAATATGCATCATGGCCCCACACTGCGTGTGGGAATAAAGTCACTCATTGTGATTCTCCTCCCAAGAGGCTAATTAATAGCCAGAGGGCAAGCTTGGCATCCAGTTAAGAAAGGTGGGCCAGGCTCTTGAAGCTGGAAGGCCAATCCAAAACCTCCCAGTCTGAAAGGAGCTCCAGTGTCCAAATATGGGAGAGGGTGTTTCAAAATAGAGGTGTCCTCTTTCAACATTTTAGAATTTAAATTTTAAGATAGAATTTTTAGCCAGGCCTTCACATGGGGTGCAGAATTCAGGAGATGGACAGCCACAATACAGGGTAGTCTTTGGCTGCTGTTGAGTCCAGGCGGGAAGGGAAGGCCTTGAGGTCTACCTGGAGTAATTGTGTCCCCCTGGTCTGCTGTAGGGAGACCATTTCCTGTCAGTTAAACTGTCACCCTCTCTCCCCCCACTCTCTGTAGGGAATGGGAGGCCGACTGAAAAATCCCAGTTAGCCTCCTTCAACAGACTTTACATTACTATTAACCAGGTGAATTAGTGACACTCTACATGCGGATGGCAGGTCCAGCCATTCTCCCCATCCCGAAACTGTGATGGAGCTAGGGGAAGCACAGGGTAGTGCTCTTTACAGCACCTGCCAGCCTTTTCCCCCAGCCCAAGGGAGAAGCATAAAAATCAGACCTATTATCCTCTGTCAAACTGGAAAATGTGATGGGAGTAACAAGGACAAAAGCAGGGGAAGAAAGAAAGGGGAAGGTCTGAGATTGGGTGGAAGACAAGAAGAGGCATTTTGTTTGAAGTTCATTTATTAGTGTTAAAAGTAGGCTTACATCAACATTGCAAAGAAGTTACTGTGAAGATCCCCTGGTCAGCACATTCCAGCACCTGTTCAGATGTACTGAGGGGGAATTTAGCATGGCCAATGCATCTAACCAGAACGTCTTTCAGATCGTGGGAGGAAACAGTAGTAACTGGAGGAAAGTCACATAGACATAGGGAGAATGTGCAGACTCCGCACAGACAGTGACTTAAGCTTGGAACTGAATCCAAGTCCCTGAAGCAGCAGCGCTAACTACTGTGCCACCATGTTGCCCCATTTGACAATCAGCACCCCTCCTACTGTGTTAAAAATCAATCCCAAACTAGGCAGCACATCAGTGTTTTAATTCAGTTCTGTTTTGCCAGTTTTGTTTAATTTCATTTTGTCTCAGATTTGCACCCCAACCCCTCCTCTCCATACACCCCTGAACATCTCTAGCACATGATGATTTGTATTTTTACAATTTAAGCAAGACGTCAGAATTAAGAGTCTACAATTTTAACATAGATTCTTCTGAGAGAACATAGATTTACAAATATTCAGCACCTGGACCCATTTTTCCAGTTTGATCTTATAATATTTGACACTAGAAATTACAGGAAAGGAATTTGAGTTCAAATGATGTTTAATTTTGGATGTTTTCAGAACTGCACCTGTATGGACATGTCTTGTACAGTCATATCCTATTTGTGATATTATGGAGAAATATTAAGTGAGAGCTAGCACAGATAAATCTATTCTTATAACAACAGATGTTGAACTCACAATGGGATCTAGCCTTAAATAAATCCATAAGATCAATTTACTTTCCATGAAGCAGACTTCTGGTATTCCAAATATTCTCCAGTGCTCTCTCCCAGACAGCAATTTGGGTTTTACAGTCTTAACTCCATTCGCCTGTAACTTCCAGCCTCCCCAGTGTCGAAAAGCCATGTCTCACTGGAATTAAAGTGCACTGACCTGCTCTGGAAAGCTGCGTTCAAACCTCCACTGGTTGGAGGTTCTTGGCCCCGCAGAGAAAGAGTCTTGGCAGGCTGTAGCCCAGTGCGACTTCAACAAATGCAGAGAGGCCTCACTTCCCGCACCCCCCCTCCACAAATTCCCCCCACCCCATCCCTCCACACCAGAACCTCATTTTTTACTGCCACTGGCTGTCATAAAACCAGTAGGTTTAAAGGAGTCCATGTATTTGACAGGCCATGGAGAAGGTAAATGAATGGGATTTAGCTCATTGGCAGGATTGTGTCTGTTGATGGAGGGCTCAATGTTATGGGGAGGGGAAGTCAATTGAGAAATGGATTGGACATCGGTGGGGGTGGGGGTGGGGGGGGGTGCGGAATTGGACATTGAGGTATGGGGGGGAGGGAGTTGGACATCAGGCGGGGTGGGGTATGTAGTCCCCAGGCTTTATGTTTATGAGTACGTACAACGTGAAAGGGGATAAGGGTTTGCAGACCTCTGCGTAGTTTAATACCTTTCCCTCTGTGCCAGGGCCAATATTTTCCAGCCTGAGGTCAACAGACCTTCACACGGCCTGCCAAGTCTTCTATCCTGTCCCCCACGATTCCTGCAGCAGGGGAAATGGGAAAATTCCACCCCAGATCTCAGAACTGTCCCTGTCCGAATCCTATAAATTAGTGCGGATACTGGAATCTGAAACAGTAGCAGAAAATGCTGGAAAATTTCAGCAGGTCTGACAGCGTCTAGAGAGAGAGGACAGAGTTAACATTGTGAGTCTAGATGACCCTTTGTCACATTTTCTGTTTTTGTACCTGTCCCAACTCTTATCTTTCAGTGTTTAAAATACAGTAATTACAGGGAGAATATTAATGATATGGACATTCACATAGGTAGCCTGGCAAGTGTGAAACATTTTGTTGAAATCAACGTCACAAATGTTATTTAAAATGAGTTGTCACAGGAGTCATAATTTCAAAATAAGAATGTAAGAACAAGTAAAGTGACAATAAAGCATTTATGTTGCAGATCTGCTTCACAAAGACTTGTGTAAAATTCCATTATGGACTTATTTCCATAACCTATCCTGGATTTAGCTCCAATATTTTGTCGTGGACATACCTTCAATAATCTGTCATGGGATTGCCTCCAGTATCTGTCATGTCTGGTGACACAGTAGTTATCATCTGCCTCACAGTGCCAGGGACCTGGGTTCAATTCCAGCCTTGGGTGATTGTGTGGAGCTTGCACATTCTCCCCCTGTCTGCGTGGGTTTGCTCCACATTCCAAAAGTGTTTAGATTAGGTGGATTAACATGCTAAATTGACTTTAGTATACAAATACATTTAGGTTACAGAATTAGTGTTGAAAGATGTGTGGGTTCGGGGGATTAGTGGGATAAAAATGTAGATTTAGACTTGATGGGCAAATAGCCTCTTCTGCATTATAGGAATTCTATTCTATGATTCAATGATGTCAGTTTCAGGACATCACTATATGAGTTCCCCAGAATAATGCCCTACACCCAGTCATCTTCAACTGCTTCATCAGTGATTTTGCAGATGTTCGCAGAATATTTGGTACCATTTGCAACTCAGATACTGTAGCAGTTCTTGTCCAAATACAGCAAGACCTGGCCAACATTCATGTTTGATAAATAACATTTGCACCATACAAATGTTATTTGTGCCAGGCAACGATCATCAACAAGGGAGAATCTAATCATCTCCCCAATACATTTGCTGCAAAGATGTAAATGTAAAAATGCTAGGGGGAAAAAAAAAACATTGCATTTTAATCTCAAAGTACTGAAACAAGAGGCCATGCAAAGTACATACTGAATCCAAGCTCAAACATTTGTATCAAAGGCCAGGCAACAGGCCTGAAGCCTATTATGCCTTGATAATAGGCTTCAGGCATTTGAATGTTTTTGAATCCAACCCAATGAATTTAAAGCTGGCACTCAGCTACCAAGAACATATTAGATATGAATTTGATGTTGTTGGCAACTGCAGACCAATCCTATTGTTAGGTCTTCACAGGTATAAAAAATAATGCATGGGGGAAAACAGAAGATAGCAACTTCTACCTCTCAAGTCTTGAAAGGGAGAAAGCAGCTCTCTATCCTGCCAGCTTCAGCTATGTATTACAAGAATACACAATCTAACCAGTGAAGGGTACCAAATCAAAAAGAACTTATGGACAGACAAATCAACTGAGAAACCCTATAAGGCTCCAAAAAGCAGAAAACCTGGTTGTATATTTTTTGAGTGAAACTTTTTTTTTGATTAATGAATGGATATTTTATATATTTGAACAGCATTCCAATAGAATCTTATTTTATTCAGTATCTTACTTGTTTAGTTAACATTCCCTGTTAGTTAAAATAAATAAATTGTTAAATGATTATTTTATAGTGAGTGTCAGGTATTTGTTTGTTAACCATTAGAAGTTACTGAAGCACGGTTCACATTCCCACACACTTTTATCAGATTACATGGCAAGATATTCTTCTTTGGGGAATTCGGTGTTACGTCTAAAAAAGGGGGACAACTTCTGCATTGTAACACATTCAATGGCATGACCATCATTGAATTCCCCACTGCCAACATCATTTGGATTACTATTGACCGAAAGATTAACCAGTCACATAAATACTGTGACAGGTCAGAGGTTAGGAATATTGTAGTGAGTAACTCACCTCCTGACATCTCAAAGACCAACTCCAAAGTACAATTCAAGTGTGTAATGGATAAGTACAGCTCCAACAACACTCAAGAACCTCAGCCATCCAGGACAAAGCAGCCCATTTGATTGGCACCCCATTCACCACCCTAAACATTTATTCCCTTCATCTCCGATGCACAATGTGTAACATTTACGAAATGTACTGCAGCACCTTGTCAAACCCTCTTTAACATCACCTTCCAAACACACAGTTTCTACCGTTTAGATGGAGAAAGGTAGCAAATATAACAGAACATCACCATCTGCAAGTTCCTCTTCAGGTCACACATCATCTTGTCTTGGAACGACATTATTGCTCCCTGTTTCTGGCTAGTTCAAAATTCTGAAATTCCCTCCCTTAACAGCCTTGAGTGTTCTTATAGTTCAAGAAGACAGCTCACCACCATCATCTTAAAGGCAATCAGAGATGGATAATAAAGGCTGACCTAGGCAGAGAAGCCCACATCTTGTGAAAGAATAAAATGAAATTGACTTGTGTTTGGAATTTTCTTGCACTATCCTAACTAGGCTTGCCTCAAATTTGGGTGTGAAAGGAATGATTTCAAAATTACATCCATTATAATTAGTTATATAATAAAGAGTAAAGGTGTTTATTTATTAGTCACAAGTCGGCTCACATTGTCACAGCAATGAAGTTACTGTGAAAATCCCCTACTTGCCACATTCCAGTGCCTGTTTGGGTACACTGAGGGAGAATTTAGCACGACCAATGCACCTAAGATACAGATCTTTGGACTGTAGGAGGAAACTGAACTATCGGGAGGAAATCCATGCAGACATGGGGAGGACGTGCATGCTTCACACAGCCAGTGACCCAAGCTGAGAATCAAACCCAGGTCCCTGGTGCTGTGAGGCAGCAGTGCTAACCACTGTACCACCATGCCACACAGTGCAATATTATATATGTTGGCAATAAAATTACATGTAATTGGATTTGGCCCAATGTTAAACCCATCAAAGTTTTAAACCCTTTAATATTGTCCACTAAGTATGGTTGAAAAGTTGCTAAAGGTTTCAGAAATCTGGGTGGATGCAGAGAGATGTAATTATAGATTACAATGTCACAGTTTTCCCTTTGAGAAGGAAGGGGAAAATATTAGCTTATTTAGAGGCTATTAAACTTTATAAATGTACAGTCTTTTTGATTTCAGCTATCAGATCTGTAAAGCAGTTGGTTATTGCTGTAGCAGAATCTGCTTTCAATAAATTTGGCCAGATGATTAAGCTTCCAATGTGCTGTCAGATTATGAAGAGTGAGCTGCTGTATGTTTTCAAATAGCACAAAATTAATGACTAACAGCTTAATAGATCCTTTTCAGATAAGGTGAGTGGTGCTGAATCAATCAGTAGAAGCAACAATTGTTGCCCATATTTAGTAAACATAAGAAAAAGCACCTATAAACTGGAAAAAATAAAATCCCTTCCTGAAGACATGGGATAGAATGTTCTACTCTGGAAATCCAAGTCCAGTAGTGGGCAGGAAAGGCAGCATGATTCTCACTGGGCAGTGGACTGGGTGATCACGTGCGACCTTCTGCTTTTTAATTCATGAATTATGCCTCACCCAGCAGCTCAACAAATGTATTGGCCATTCCTATACGGGGTTGAAGCATCATTTTTAAATGGCACTGAGACACACATTCACTCACTGTGGGCCAGGTACTTTGCACAACCCCACCAATGCCCTTATGGCCACTGCTTGTACTAGAGAAGCTGGCAGATATAAGCAATCACAGCTGGTGACATCTAAGGGCACCACCAGCATTACCTCTCACTCATCTCTAGATAAGAATACTGTTGATGATATACCTGTGGTCAGGCCAATACATGCATTGGTCCATATTCAAAGGCCCTTGACCTCTCCCACCCCCCACAACCACCACCAAAATAGACCCACCCAAAATCACCATTCCTCTACCATGTGTTATCTTTGAATCTCCCCAATATCTTTGATCCATCAGGATTCATCTCCACATACTTTCCCTCTCACAGAGCACACACCCATTGGCTGTGATTTTACCGGTTTGCCCTGCCCATTAATGGATGGACATAACAAGCTGGTAACATCATGCAAGAGTTGAGCAATCAGGATTGCACCTAATTTTCCTGCTCTTGCGATCTTACTGGCACTGGATTTCTAGCGCAGTCAGCCTCTTCCACATTTTCAGCAAGAGGCTGAATATATTACGTAAATTTATTGAAATGTTTATTTGAACAGCATTAGTAAGCCTAGTATTCAATCATCCTGGCCTCACTGGGAGAGGTTCTGTGAGGAAAACAGCTGCAGCCCATGAATGGAGAACAGGCATGATGCCTTCACTAGTAGAACTGAAGGTGATTGAGGGCCCTCAAGGAGGTCAAGGACAAGAGGGAAAGGGGATGTCCCTTGGGCAATGCCAGCCTGGCACCACTCATCACACTCTGTAGCTTTGATCATTGGAACAGGGGGGGGGGGGGGGGGGGATGTGGCTCACTGCACATTCTGCTGGAGATTGGTGGGGGGAAGAGAGGAAGGGAAGGCTAGCTGTGCACTCTGTGTGCAATCAGAGGAGGGGGGGGGGCAGTGGGAAGCTCTGTGCACTCTGAAGTTTGGTGGGAGGTAGAGGGTGCAATCAGTCAGCACAGTGGAGGCTATATCTTCATAATTGACCATGGGCCCCCATGATTTTGGGATGGGTAGCAGTTAAGATGAGGCTGGCTGCAACTGTAGAGGCCTGACTAATCTCTCTTTCTCTGTCACACCTCTGCCTTTAGAATTGTGCATGTACACAATAGCTCCCCTCTGCTGTTTGATCAGGCTGGCTGGTGAATTAAGCCCCACCCACTGCCTCTAATACGTAGAAAGAATCTAGCCCATTTTTAGCACTATGTGCATAAGATTGCGAGTAAAAAAAACTCTCAAAATTTGGAAAATTTTCACACTAGATGGACACTTGGAACTGTTCTTGTAAAATTCCACTCATCACAACCCTTCCCATTAGCTGAGCCACCTATCTTGTCCCTTTCTTTCTACCTCTGTTGAGACCTTTACCGACCCGATTCCCACCCTAGACCTGCCATTGAGCATCAATCCATCTTTTCTTTGGCTACACCCTCTTTTCAGCAGTACTCTGAACTCATATCCCCAGGGCCCCACCATTAACACCCCTGACCCTGCCCTCTAAGAAACATCTATCCCTTCCCTAGCCATTCCTCCCTACTTCCCCAGACACTCTCCCCTATCCTTATACCGTAAGCTTGCTTGCACTCCATTCCCCATCACCCCACCCTCGAGCAGTCCTTGTCCAACATCAGTGCAGCATTTGTTTACGATGTTCAAGTGAAGTTATTTGAATTCCTGAGAATAAGAAAGCAATACCTACAAAGCTCGAAGTTGTGAAAGAGGCGAAACTTCGCCATATGGACACCGCAGTTGTAAAGTTGTACATTCCAAATTCTCGCTGGCGGGGGACTGAATTTGGAATCAGAGCTTAATTCCAGCAAGGTGGCCTTATAATGAACATGCGAAGTCTCCCCCGCCCCGTTTAAGTGGGGAGAACAGAATTCCAACAGTTTATCCCACTTTCAGGAAGCAGGTGTTCTGCCTCCACCAAACTTAGTGCCTCCCCCTCTCCCCACCCATCACAATTCAAATCCCACCCATCGCATTAAAAATAGAAACACCATTTAAAATACACCATTTAAAATTCTTCCTTTAATTGTTGTGTCAGTGTGAATTAGTCTGGACTGCAGATATATTCCTGCGCTAACACGGTTCAATTATCAGCCGTCAGAATCTACAATGCAAGTGAGAGAAGCTCAGGAAAGTCATTTATTCATTTTCCAAAAAAAATGATAATAAATCTTGTATGGAGTGCAGAAGGATATGAACTACTGAAGTGTGGCTAAACCATTCATGTTTGAACATCGCTCTGGCAAATTAGGCTGGAAAGAACGCAGAGAGACACAGTCAGTCACTGAGGGATCCTCGATCTTATCAAGATAGACCCTTTCAAATTGAAAATGACTATTAAGAGCCAATCAGCATTCAGAATTACCCACAGACAATTGGAACTTCCCAGTATTAAACGCATTAAAATATTAATTCCTTGAACGTTTCATGTTCTAAGTTTCGTTTAAAATCTATTGAAGAATTCATCAGTTATTACAGTGATAGACGAAATCTTGGATTATATTGTTTTATTCGCTCTCCCCACCCCCACTTTGAGACAATAGTGTGAGGTGACTTGGCTCTCTTGTTCCAATTGAACACTTAAATTTAGTTTTGAAGCTGAAAGCCGGTGGGGTATTCATGTAATTTGAAATTTGATGAAGTGTTGGAAGATCACAGTGTTAGCCTTTATCTAAAACAGTTTGTGACATGTGCTAAGCAATTGTTAGGTGAATTCAGTCACCCACAATTGCATCAGAGTTGGACAAACTTCCTGTTACTTTAAGTGTTGCAATGAGATTTTATGTTGAAGGACAAAACATTTTTTTTCCCATTCCCTTTGATATAACTCCAGTGCTTTTCTCTGCCTCATCTTCTTGGCAGTTGTGCCTTGCCCATCAGAGTAAATTTTCTGAGACCAAAGGTCAGCTTGCAAATTATCTGCACTCCCCCTTGATACTGTATCTCTTCTTCTTGAGTTCCTGGTCTGAGATCAGGTCCTTGGCAATAATTTGCCAAAACTTGCACAGTGCTGCGTATTTTTTAACTGCATGTAGAGAGAAGAGGTAGGCTTTGAGCCTAACTCAGCTGGAATAATTGGCGGGGATTGATTTAGAGGAAGCAAGGACGAGTGTTAAACTTTGGTGGGGGTGCTTTCCAGTTACCCAGGCGGCCATTCAGGAAGGACAACTCTCTTCATCCCTCGCCAACCCACGCAGAGAAAGCTACCAGGCTGGATGCCTAATGTGGGCCTCTCGCCCCATTGGTTAAATCGCAGAAGAAGCAGCCAATTGATTGGTGGCTTAAGGGGCTCAACTGGCCAATAGCCTGGTGTGCTGCCCAGTGTCCCCCACATCTGGTCAGGTTGTGACAGGATCAGTGTCCAATGTACTTTTGTAAATCCTCCCTGGGGGGGCCATAAATCCAAACATCCAAGCTTAATTTTGTGCACCAAGTGAATAAATTTAACTTACTCTGTTGCATTTAAATTCCTATTTAACACTTATCTTCCATACTTATTAATAAAACAATATCATTTTGTTACATCGGAAAACAATTTAATTGTCTGGAGGCTGAGGAATTAACCTTGCATCAATGATTATACTTCAAATATATTTCCTTGTCTGTAAAGTGCTTTGGGATGTATCGTGATCATGAAATGTGTCATAAAAATGAACGTTTTTCTTTCTTTTAACAAGAAACGCATGATCAATTGCTCTTTGTAGCAACCCTATACACTGTGCTACAAGAATAAATTAATACGCATTTTGTTTAATTGAACAGCAATACAAGTTAGCGGATTAACTGCGACTCAGACATGGCATCAGGATGTTTGCGTATAAGAAGGCAAAATGGACCTTCCGAGATCCACAGTTTAAATCATGAAATATGTGTGAACCAGATCACTGAATCCTCCCAATGCAATACATCCCACAAGCCACTGAAATATCCAGAACATAATAAAGTCACACACTGAAAAATAAAATGAAATATGCCACACACGTGCATTACAAATTTGTGACTTCAATCACGTTTTCCAAAATAATCCAGATGAGTCAATATTTCACAGATGCTTTAAGCTACTGAGAGCAGATTGGCCTTACGTCTTCCACAATATTTAATAGTTCCCCGAGGGCTTATGAAAAGTGTTATCATAAAATACTTTTTGTTAAAAGTGCCAATTTCTAATGTAAGGGCTGAAATTTTGTTAGGAGTGAAGGAATGCCTCTGGGTCTGGAAGCAGGAAGCAGCAGGATCCCTGGGGAATTGTACTGGGTAGTTAACCAGCTGCCGCCAGGATTGCCATTCCCATTGTCTCCCTGAACTGCTGGTCCAGTCAGAAGCTGGCAAAGCTGGCAGTCTCAATGGTGTCACAGCTAGTGGCAGCCAATAGAGAGATTGCAAGGTGAGGGGTGGGGTATCCAAATTGGCATAGTGGGTGGGGAATTGCAGGGAGGTCACATTGCAGTGGCGGTTCCTCAATCCGAGAGCGGTCATGGCAACCAGGGATCCCCTCCATGTGCCACGCAGTAGGTATCCAGGGAACCCGCTGGGAGATAATTGGAGGAGAGCTCCCCACATGCCAGCTGATGTGGGAGGTGGCCTTAACTGAGGTGCCTCCATCGACTGTTGAGTTGGTGTTCGTGTCTTGCTTGCTGTGCAAGAAGGAAGATATTCTGTGCCTTCCACTGCCACTTGGCTCACTGTCCAGCCTCCCAATCTTTTTCTAACAGGCTGATTAAATCCAGCCCTAAATTGTTACATTTTGTTCTGCAACAGATCGGCAGAAAAAAAAGAATATTCCACTTCCAATATGTTAATTTGGTGATTTACTGGCGATTTATGGAGATTCCTTTGGTCAGAACGATCATCTGGTCATCACATACCGGGGACTGAATTTCACATTCTTGTCACAAAGCAGACAAGGCTGTAAAATGTGGTGAGCTGTTCAAAGATCCATTGACTTTGACAGGTCTGGAAAATCTTACCAGCGGGAAATTCGGCCTGGAGATTATGTAATGGTGATATCACTAACAGGAGGGAGGCAGTTTTCAACTTTGATCCAAAATAGACATGAGATCAGAGGAGGTGATATGCCACCCACACTGCATCAGTGTTCAGAAGCCCCAATTGTTTTCAGGTTTAGGCCTCACCAGAGAATTGAATGCCAGCAAGCCGCTTGCTACAACCTAGGGCGGGAAGCACCAAAGGTCATTCTGAAAACAGAAAATGCTGGAAATACACATCAGGTCAGGCAGCAAATGTGGAGAGAGAAACAGTTAGTGTTTCAGTTCAATGATCTTTCACCAGGTGCTTCATGGACAAGCCAAAGCAGGTTTGATTCATGTGAACATTGTAGGGTTGATGGAAAAGGCAGCTGATCATTACGAGATTCCAACAAACAGCCAATGAATGGTAGGCTGTATTCCTGACTCACCTGGCCTCTTACAAACTCCCTCCCAAAGATTTCTCGGCCTTTTTTGGAACAGCCTTTAGCAGTTCCTTTTAGAACTCTTGGTTCAGCCACTTACCGGTTCCTACAAAGGGAAGGATCGGGGCAGTACACACTCAGCACATGAGTTATTTATATAGAACATAGGACCTGCATTTGCATTAGTTTGCAGCATCCTCATTATTCCAGTGGTTATGCACTGCACCTAATTCATAGTCCTATCTTAACGGTATCAAGTGGGCACCAAATGGTCTTGGGTACTGAAGGAGTACACTTATCCGAACTAACAGGCAAAATGGTTAGATCTTTTTTTGAGGGGGCTGAGATAGATTTGTGGGATTCATTGCCACAGAAGGCAAATGATTGATTGTACTTAAGGCAAAGATAAATATGTTCTCAACTGGTAAGGAGATCAAAGGTTAAAAGGAAAATGGGGTTGAAAAAGGGAGTTGAGTAGAGCAGCATACTGGTTAGCACTGCTGCCTCATAGCACCAGGGACCCAGGTTCGATTCTCAGCTTGGGTCAGTGTGCAAAATTTGCGCATTGTCCCTGTGTCTACATGGGTTTCCTCCAGGAAACCTCCAGGTTTCCTTCCACAGTCCAAAGCTGTGGATTGGCCATGCTAAATTGCCCTGCAGCATTGGGGGATTAGCTAGGATAAATATTTGAATGGTGGAGAAGGCTCGATGGGCTGAATGGCTTACTTCTGCTTCTCTATCTTATGGTTTTATGATGGTGTTGGTAAATAAAGTTACATTGATTGTGGACCTAGTGTGAATCTGAGAAATATGTTTGTATTTGAGCAGCACAGCTGTTTAAATGATCCCTGAGGGGTTTTGATGGGTGTAAAATATGCACTGTTAAGAAGGTCAAGGAAATACGTGTTCAGCACAGTAACAGCGTGAGTGCTGAAGATAATAAAGAAATTCTGGGCCAAAGTAGTTCTTCTGCGGTGCTATTCATCTGAATTATATTACAGATGAAGAAATCCCAGGCCATGATAATGGTGGAGGTTTAAATTAATTAAATTGTTTTGGATGCCCTGTTTCACCTCTGGAGAGCTGAACTTAAATTAGCCTCAGGTAAAGTAAGTAATACCGTCTGTTCACACAGTAAAATTATTTGAAGACATTCATCCCAGTGGTAAACGCGTTTCTGTAAATGCTGCACTTAAAGTCAAGTTAAGGTCATCTTTTCTTAATTTCAATCCCCTTCGCGAGTTTATTTATCACCTGAAGTAATTTGAAACTGGATTATTCAGGTCAATGTCCATTCCACTCAGACATATTTCTTGTCAGGTCACATGATTAAAAAAATGGGGAATTCACCTTAAGATTGATATTTGTAAACGACAAAAAAATCCTTTCTGTCATGACTACCTCCTAATGGGTTGTGTTTCCTTTTTTACAGGTGGGTATAAAAAATCCCAAAGTACTACTTGAAAGCTCAGCAGGGATGATCTAGTTAACATTTACCTTCATATTCAACACCTGAAAGCAGATGATCTGGCAATGATCTCATTGCTCTTTTATGGGATCTTACTGCGTGCAGATTGGCTGTCACATTTCTTATATCATAAGATGACTACACAAAAGTAGGTCATTGATTGTACAACATTTTGAGATGTCCTGAGGATATGAACTGCTCCACACATAAATCTAAGTTCTTTTTTATTCATTCGTGGGACATGAGCTGCACTGGTGGCCAGTATTTAATGTGCATCCCTAGTTCTTTCCAGAAAGTGTTGGTAAAACATCCCCAGTAAATCATTCCTGCTTTCCACTGAGCCGGTCTCAGCTGACAAAGTGAGCTTAAGCCATTGAGATTGACAGATGGTGCCCAGCGCATACTTCTTCCTTCCCAGTTCAGCTTGGTAATCTTCTGCCCTTACAGTCCCATTCCAGTTTATACCTTGCATTCATTCCCTAATGCTGAAGTTCAAATATTCCCTCAAGCTAACAAAAGCACTTCCCTCACTGCCGTCCACATCAGTCAATACTGAAATCTTCCAATCAGGGTTAGGCAGGAGGAGGGGTAGATAGTCATGTAACTTTAATCCCATGCCATGCCTGGCAACTCACTTTCTTGCCATATAGTTCAGCCCAGAGTTTGCGGTGGCAACCAAAGATAATATTGAAGAGAGGTGATGTTTTCATGTTATTATCACTAGACCATTAATTCAGAAACTCGGCTAATGTTCTGGGGACCCAAGTTCAAATCCCACTATGAAAGATGGTGGAATTTGAATTCAATAAAAAATATCTGAAATTAAGAGTCTACTGGTGATCATGAAATCATTGTCGATTGTCAGAAAAACCCATCTAATGTTCACTAATGTCCCTCAAGGAAGGAAATCTGCCATCAAATCTGTATCAAATGGGCATCAAAGAGGTACACTTGAGTGAAGTGACAAGCAAAATGGTTAATTTTTTTGAGGGGGGTGGGGTGAATTTGAAGAATTCATTGCCACAGAAGTGGAGACTAAGCCATTGAGTGTATTTAAGGCAGAGATAGATAGATTCTTGATTGATAAAGGGAATCAATTCTGGTCTGGCCTATATATGGCTCCAGAGCCATAGCAATGTGGTTGACTCTCAACTGCCCCCAGGCAACTAAAGATGGGCAATAAATGCTGGCCCAACCACTGACGCCCATGTCTCACGAATGAATTCAAAAAAGTTGGAGGAAATTTCTGAAATACCCAATATTTTGCAAGATTAGCATTTCACACTTTTGTTTTACTGTACCCATTCCATGTGCTACTTGTTGACAGTGTTCTGGAGAGGTGTTCAGGTATTCCAAACAGTGGGGTGGCCCACTAATCTGTCTGAAAACTGAGGCCTTGATGAGCTTTATTTATGGACTCAGTGATAGCACGGAACAATGGCTGAACAGGAACATACCTAATCATTAGGTACATGTCAAGTTTTATCTTTCTAAATATTATTGCTGCTTTGTATTGCGTAGTAAAAAAACTGCAAAAAAATTTTAAGAGCATTTATTTGTAATTCAGGATTTATAGTGAAAACCATGCATCATTATTTGTCAATTTGATAAGGAAATATATTATGAACTGCTAAAGGAAAGATTTGTAATTGTTCCATTTTGACAATAAATTCCAATTTCTAAATACATAAGCAGATTAGTTATTCAAAGTTGCAATGAATTACAATCCACGATCATGCTTTTGCAACATTTTTAGTTATAGCTATTTTAATAATAAAGAGGGAGAATATTGTATGCAAGATTCCTCTGAACATTTTAGATAAATTCCAGAGGTCTTACATTCTCTTAGGAGGCATGTCGAAACAAAAAAATGTCCATTTAACTGTGTTTTAGGTGGAATCAAATGCGTGATTGGACTCATTTAGCAAATGGGAGGATTGTAAAATGTGTAGTATCTGGTTTAAGCTTAAGGATTCGCTTTATTTTTGCAGACAGCGATGACTGTGTTGTATTGGGTGTTGAACAAGATGAATAACTTTGGGACAATGTTGCTTTGGTATGGAATCAGTCCAGGGATAGATTGGTGAAAGTTCTGCTCTGCTGCTATTCTGAATGCACAGTGGCCTAACCGGAATCTCCAGGCTTAATTCTCACCACAGTGAGATTGTTCAAATGTGCAATATAGATTGCAGAATGATCTGATTCAAATCATTGCTGAAGCTGGTTGGACAAAACAAGAGTGTACAAGTTGAGCAAAAGAATGGCATAATGTAAGAAGGCTCACATTGGGTCAAAAAAAGGACATAGACTGGATGGGCCAAATGGTCTTAATTTCCATACTGTTGCATTCTACAATTCTCTTGAAACATTCATATCATGTTGAGGAGTCAACTTTCTCCCACAAACATTCAGGCCACAGTTACATTAACACACTTCAAAGATAACAACTCCACACCCCTGCCTATCTTATAAATACTCAATGCTGACTACTAAACACCAACCAGAACATCTAGTCCATACTTAGCAGTAGCCTCTCATATAATAATATTACACCCCAATTCAATTGCACCATTCTAACAGCAAGCATCTTGTCCTAATGATTTCCCTGAATGCAAAAGAGGTATCTGGCTTTCACTGCTCACTGTACTCAGATGAACAGATTCTGCCTTCATGTTCAGGAAATAGGTCAAAATTCTACACTCAAGCCTTGGGACATCCACATTTACCCTGCCTGCAAATGATCCCAGACTTTGTGCATTTTCCCTCCAACAAAAGACCCTTGCACAAGGAGGCCCATTATTTCCATGATTTAATAACCAAGATCTCTTGGTAGCAAGAACTAAGGAAGCAATTCACCAAGTGGAGATTAGGGGAATTGAACAAAAATATCACTTGCATGCTTGTCTACATACAATTTGTTAGATACACTAAGCCTTTAAATATCATGTGCATTCAGGCTTGTCAAATAGGTATATAATTGAAAAATCAATGCAATTTTTATTTATAGTAGCCTTTATGTTTGCTAGCAAAGTATGCAACATAAACACCACATTCCATTATTGGGTTATAGTAGTTACTTTCAGGTTATAATAGTTACTTTTATTGTAGCAGCATCAGCAGTCTTTGTCCTGTGGATGAATAATCAGAGTTACAATCACATCCTTTCTCTTTGTATCTTAATAATATGATGAAAGGATGCCATATCTTTTGTCAACTTAACATTCTGGTATCCTCCTGATTTGTATTAGTAGGGACTAGTTAGCCCTAGCACAGAGCACATTCCTCCTGCAGTCAGTTACTATTCCATCATTCTCAAGGGCAATTAAAGGTGGCAATATATGGTGATCTAACTAGAGATGTCACATCCTATGAACAAAAAGAGAAATCCAGATCTACTCAGCACAAATCATGGTTACTATTTATTCTTGGGAACCTGTCACCTGCATGTCTGGCTGTCTCCTGCTGTATTGCAAAGGTATACCCAACTTGTTTCTCCATTCACAACATTCCCATAACCTTCTAATCACCATCACATTTTACCTGTCATTCATTTACGCATAAACCATCCGTTTGAAACATTACACACAACTGCAAAACAATTAGCAGTCACCGTCTGTGTGGAGTTTGCACATTTTCCCTGTGTATGTGTGGGTTTCCTCCAGCTGCTCCGGTTTCCTCCCGCAGTCCAAAGATGTGCCATTTAAGTTGCTCCTTAGTGTCAGGGTGATTAGAAGGGTAAATATATGGGCTTATGGAAATTGGGCCTGTGTGGGATTGTTGTCGGTGCAGGCTCAGTGGGCCAAATGTCCTCCTCCTAAAAGAATCATAGAATCCCTGCAGAAAGAGGCCATTTGTTCCATTGACTGTGAACCCACAGGTTGCGCAATGTGACATAAGGGAGTTAAAGAAAGCACTGGCAAAGAGACTTGAGAACTAATTTCAACTATTCTCCTAACAGTGGAATTCCACAGACTGTGAATTTATAATAACATGGATATGTACGTAACTGATTGTTCATCCACGGGACAAAGACTGCTGTTGCTGCCACAATAAAGGTAACTATTATAACCTGTAAGTAACTAGTGTAACCCAATGATGGAATGTGGTGTGATGCATTACTATTGTGGTTTATGTTGCATGCTTTGTTACCAAACATAGAGGCCACTATAAATAAAAATTGCATTGATTTTTCAATTACATACCTACTTGACAAGCCTGAATGCACATGGTATTTAAAGGCTTGGTGTATGATGATCTAACAAATTGTATGTAGATAAGCATGCAAGTGATATTTTTGAGTTCAATTCCCTTAGACTCCACTTAATGAATTGTTGCTTAGTTCTTGCTACTGAGAGATCTTGGTCGTTAAATCAAGGTGACATGGAAAAAATGGGTCTCCTTCTGCAAGGCTCTTTTGTTGAAAAGAAAATGCATGAGGATTGAGATCATTTGCACACAGGGTAAAGTGGATGCCCCATGGCTTAAGTGTAGAATTTTGGCCTATTTTCTGAACATGAAGGCAGAATCTGTTCATCTGAGTATTCACCAAGCCAGGTACCTCTTCTGCATTCAGGGAAATTATTAGGATGAAATACTTGCTGTTAGAGTGGTGCAATTGATTTGGGGTGTAATATTATTATATGAGAGGCTACTTCTAGTACGGACTAGTTGTTCTGGCTGGTATTTAGTAGTCAGCATTGAGCAGTTTTTTTTATTTTTTTTTAAGAGCAACACAGCATGGGAAACAGGCCCTTCGGCCCAACGAGCCCGCGCTGCCGTCATAACTGTATAGTAGCAATTCCATTATCCTATTATAGATTTAGGTTATTCCTAATATGGAAGACTCTCACTATAGGGACAATTTGTTTCCCAATCAGCCTAAGAGCGAATTTTTGGGTTGTGGGAGGAAACCGGAGTGCCCGGAGAAAACCCACGCAACCACGGGGAGAACGCGCAAACTCCCGCAGACACCGGCCCAATTCCAAGTGTCTGCACAGCCACATCGATAGTCTCTGAGCTGTCATGGTGCCCTTCAGATGGTCCACATAAAGCACTCATTTACGACATGAGGTACCAGGCAACCCATGAATCAACATCCAAGAGCTGTACTTGCACCACCTGCCGAATGCATGCTCAGTTATAGGATGAGCAGGGGAATGATGTCGTTATCTTTCATGTATTTTAATGTGATTGTGGCATGAATGCTTATTGGAGAAAGTTGGCTCTTCAACATTGTAAGAATGTTTCAACAGAATTGTAGAATGCAACAATATGGAAATTAAGGCCATTTGGCCCATCCAGCATGTTCTTTTTTTGATCCAATATGAGCCATCTTGCATAACGCCATTCTTTTGCTCAATTTTTCACTCTTTTTTTGCCCAATCCATTTCAGCAATGGTTTGAATCAGATCATTCCACAATCTGTGTTGCTCATTCGAACAATCTCACTGTGGTGAGAATTAAGCCTGGTGATTCCAGTTAGGCCACTACACAGCCAGAGTCATAGCAGAGCAGGACTTTTACCAATCTGGCACTGTACTGATCCCATACCAAATCATGGCGACAGGATTCTTTATATTAAAGTGACATTTTTCACCAAAATTATAACAACATGCTATGTTAAAAATACCATCCTCATCTATTTCTGGTTCTCTTGTCAATTATATCAAATCTGCATCATCCAAATTTTGGCCCAATTTATGGGAGTCCTGAACAGCTTTAAATAGGAAAAATACTTTTCACTCTGCAAAGCGTTCTGTCCATCATTGAGTGCCGCAATGATTCTCTCTAATCAACTTGAGGCTTTCCAATTTACTGTTTCCAATGAGGCAGTTTATCAACTGTCGTCATACTGTGGCTAACATGCTTTCTCTGCTTGCGGGACATGATGGTGTCTACTGTAAAGGATCATAGAGTCATAAGAGCATGGAAAGAAACCACGTGGCTCATTGCAAAATCAGGCTGAACAGGGGGCCCAAAATCTGCAATTGCTGTCTTGTTTTGACCTTGGACATCCTTGACTAAGCAGCACGGAGGCAATAGAAAAGCTCAAGTCAAGGCTTCCAATCTTAGTGCTGGTTACTATGCTTCCTTGTTACCTTTCGCCTTCTTTCTCACTTACCAGGCAGGCAAATATAACATCATATACAGTCTTGCAATTTACGCTTTATTGAGGGATGCCAGTTGGGGCCAACGTTCTAACCTGTTTTCGTTTGAGTTGTATAAATATCATTTGGCACAGTGGCACATTAGTTGCTCATAAATATAAAACCCCAAGGTACATTTATATAGTTGTTAGATTAATGATTAATAATGCAGCCAGTGTTACTCTTAATGAACAACAGTACATTGCACACACTTGCATATGCACACACACACACACACACACACACAAATACCCACACAGGTTCACACCCACCCACACAAGAATACATGGATTCATGCACACACATACAAATACACAAACACACATGTAAATACACACACAAACACACACAGACTTACAAACAAACACATACACAGAAACACACATAGACTCACACACAAGCACACACACACAACAGGAAAGGAAAGAACTGGCAGGCAAAGCACTGTGGCCCAGCCTGCCTTCAGTTTTTATTTTCTGAGAAGCAGCACTACAGCTTTCTCCCGCCACCTGTTTGATAGTGATCACAGAAACACATCGGGGAATTGCTACAGAAAGGATAAATGATTTGGAGAAGTGAACTTTGCTGCCTGCTCCCCTCCTCTTGCTGCAGCTCCCCAGGTCTCAGCCCAGTTAGTGGGATCTTTTTCACTGGCTGACGGGAGCTTAAATAGCGAACAGACGGCCGTACTTGGGATTCAGTGTCCCTGACTGGAAGGCTTGTGTTTCTGCTGTGGACACCGCAGGTACAGGAAACATCTGGCTTCAGTTGAGCCGAGCATTTACATTCTGTCTGTGGGAGCTTCATTCAATGGCCATGGAAGGAGGTCGACCACATGCCACATTCTCTCATACATTCACTGAAATATTTAATGACTTAAAGAGCAAGTTGAATTACCCGCAGATAGGCAACAATTGCAAAGCACTTTTTTTTCCCCCAAGTAAGATACTGTACATCTCTTCCTTCCAAAGCTGCTTACAGAAATAGAGAATTGATGTTATGTTCACACACGTCTTACATATTTTTCTTGCAAAAGCCAAACTGTGAAATAATTACATTTGATTTTAGATCCCAGACATATAATTAACATGCCATTCTCTGCACCATTTCACTTAGCATTCTGCTTGACATCAAAGGCAAACAGCTATTTTGTAACATTATACATGGACCACCTAAAACGTTAGATCTTTATCTTATTAAGAATCAGTATCAGAACAAAGATTATTTGGGATGAATCTGAATGCACTTTTAAGCTACAACTGACATGTTCTAGCCGTTACATGCAGAGAAACTACAGTGTCATATATTCTGACAAAAGGTCATTGGCCTGAAGCAGTTACTCCCATTGCTCTCTCCACAGCTGCTGCCTAACCTGCTGAATATTCTCAGAGATTTTTGTTTTTAGTTCTGATCTTCAGCATCAACAGTCTATGTCATTTATAGTTGGGCAATTTAGTAGGCAATTTAGTTGATTTTTTTTTATTCATCCATGGGATGCGGGTATCGCTGGCTGGACAACATTTATTGCCCATAAATGAGGGCATTTACAAATCAACAGCATTGCTGTGGATCTGGAGTCACCAGTAGGCCAGACCATAAAAGAATGGCAGATTTCCTTCCCTAAAGGACATTAGGGAATCAGATGGGTTTTTACGTCCATCAATAGTGGTTTATTCGTCATCATTAGATTTTTAATTTCAGATTGTTATTGAATTCAAATTTTACCATCTGCCCTGGGTCTCTGGATTACTAGTCTGGCATCAACACCACTGCGACACCATCTCCCCTGCATCTTGAAATTATAATTTACAGTATTTGAATATATACGAAATTTATTATTTTTTGACTGCCTGCCTCATTCATACCTATGCAAAAATGCTATGTGGAAAGAATAGTAATTAGTAACACTAATAGTAACAGTTATATTAATAAGACAGCCATTTAGCTCACACTGACAAAATCAACACAACAGCCAGACTGTACCTTCTCCCAGCAGTACATGCTAACCTATTCAACATTGATATGGTTTAACACCTGTGTTCATTAATAACGCATCGCAGTTTACCCAAAGGTATGCTAAATGCCTTTAAACCCGACATAAAGACTTGGCAATTATACTCTTGAAGAACACATAAATCTGTCACAATTCCTGTCAGGGTTTACATTTTGTAAGCTCCCTCCAGCTGTACATTTTAAAAATATGAACGATCAAGTCCATATTGCATCTTGTGGATGTCCACCCCACCATAACTATTATAGAGTTTAATTTATGGTAAGTATGACTAAAAGCTGCTGTCCTCCCCCATCTCTTCCCCCACCCCCACCAATTCAGCCTCAGAATGAACTGGAATATTTTACAAGGTAAAAATGTACACAGAACAAAATGTGCATGTGTAAGATAAGGGGTAATTGTGATTTGTTTTAGGTCAATCAAAGAAAGGTAAAGTGTCACTTTAATGTCATCAAAGAAAACACCGCTCAATACATGACACTGCTCTGCCAGAGAATTTCAAATCCTGGAAGGCCAACTATCCATTGATGTGCTTCAACAAAGAATCATAGTTGTGGGACAATAATTGCATGAAGCCAGTTTGATAACAGCGTGGGCAAAAATGTTAGGCTCCACCAGGGCCAGCATAGTCCCTGGATCTAAGCCCCGGGAAGCCCCTGTGGGATGTCCATGAGATGTGGGTCAGAGCCAAATCGCAACCAGTACTATAATCCCTTCACCAGCTGACAAACTAGCTGTTTGAGGAACAACAAATTGCCAGATGTACACAAAAACTCGGATGGTTCAAAGGACAGGATTTATGCTGTATTAATAAAGCACCCCCCCCTTACTTGTAGTAGGTTGTGTTGCATATGTAATGCTGCACGACAACTACTAATGTCAATGTGAATTGACATTGGTCCGAAAGCTTGTGATTCCAAATAAACCTTTTGGACTTTAACCTGGTGTTGTGAGACTTCTTTCAATGTGAATAGAAGTCATGGTTACTCTGCTTTCTTGCATAAAAATGGGATCTAGACTTCACTCTGTGCCTGTGCAGTTAAATAAATGGATCATTTAATGATTTTATATTTTGCTACATTGAAAACACAATAATTGTATTAGCAAAAATAGCCTTTGGAGGCATTTATATAATGCAGTGACAAAATAAAGATCACCTTGCCTTTGCTAGCATTGGCCATCTCAGGCAGCTTTGTAAGTGGCGTAGTATTGTTACATTCCAGAAATGGTTGGTGAAAGATAGAATGGAGATGATTCGTGTATACTTTAATAAGCATTTATTTATAAAGTTAAACATTGCAAGTATACATCTCCCAAATGCAACCATCACCGTTTCAGACTGTTTACTATAGGGATATAAGTGAGTCCCAATTAATATCACTAGCTGCATATAATTAAACACACAAATTTACAAATAACAAAATAAAAGAATATGTGACATATGTTTATAACCTAGACAAAACAAAATTTCAAGACTTGAGGGTAGCACAAGGCTTGGAATTATTGTGAACTATGGGAAGGATGGTGATAAACATCAGAAGGAGGTTAGTGCACTGGGCAGACAAGAGGCAGATGAAATTTAATGCAGAGAAGTCTGAAATTATTAGTTTTATTAGGAAGAACAAGGAGAGGCAATATAAAATTAAAAAGTATAATTCTAAAGTGGATAGAAGCAGAGGAACCTTGGGATATACATATAATAATCCTTGAAGGTGACAGGAGGAAGTGGTGAATAAAGCATACAAGATCCTGAGTTTCATAAATAAGTGAATAGAATACAAAAACGAGGAAGATATGAAAGTGGTTAGCAGTACTGCCTCATAGTGCCAGTGACCTGGGTTCAATTCTGGCCTTAGCTAACTGTCTGTGTGGAATTTAGATATTCTCCCCTTGTCTGCATGGGTTTCCTCCGGATGCTCTGGTTTCCTCCCACAGTACAAAAGATTTGCAGTTGAGATGGATTGGCCATTGCTAAATTACCCCTTAGTATCTGAAGATATGTAGGTAAATGGATTAGTAGGTCTACTGGAGTAGGGTGGGAGAAATGACCAGAGAAAGATACTCTGTGAGAGAGAGCCAGTACAGACTGGATGGGCTGAATAGTTTCCTTCTGCACCATAGGGATTCTATGATTCTATAAACTTGTATAAAACACAAGTTTTGCCTTTGATGGAGTGGGATCAATTTTAGGAAGCATGTGGAGGCATTAGAGAGGGTGCAGGAAAGATTCTCAAGAATGTTTCCAAGAATGAGAACTTCACTAATGAGGACAAATTGGAGAAGCTGGAAATGTTGTCTTTGTAGGAAAAACAATTGAAAGGAGATTCCACAGAAATGTTCAAAGCCATGAGTGGTCTAGACCCAGTGTATAGGGAGAGACTGCTGCTGTTGGGAGAAAGATTGAGAACCAGAAAATTTAAGGTAACAAAGAAATAAAAGCAACAATGACATGAGGTAAAATTTTTTCATGCAGCGAGTAGTGAGGATTTGAGATACACAGCCTGGATGCAGATGCAGTAGGGTCCTTCAAAACAGGGAACTGAATAATTAGCTGAAGGGAAAAGAGATGCCAAGCTGCTTGAAAAGGCAGGAGAGTCAGATTTGGCAAGTTTCTTTTGTATAATGCTAGTGTAGATATGATGGGCTGAATGGCCTTCTTCTGTGTTGTACCTGTTCTGTAATTATATGATGCTAATGCAAAGAATTTCTCTGCATAACGCTTGTATCATTGTAGTTCACAACTTCAATACATCAGGAATTTTTTGCTAAATTTAGAGAAATATCAATTGTCTGTTTGGATTTAAAGACAGTAATACTGTCCTGGGATTTGATCTTTATCCTCATTGTTTGCTATGTTACCACAACCACTTTGAATTGTTTTATAACTCCACCTGTGCAATTCATTATTCTATTTATTCAGATGATTAATTGTGAGTTGTAATTATGGGACGTACTGCAATTAACCAAAACAATCAATTATTGTCTCTTACCTCAGAAGCCATTGCTTTCATCTACTTGTGAAATTTGGGTATGTAATAGCTTTTTCACACTGCGAGCACTGGTTTGATATCAATACGGGTTTCATTATGACACTCACATTTATATATTGCCTTTTATGTCAAAATGTCTGAAAGTAGTTTACACAATGAATTACTTTTTGAAGTGTTGGATAAATCTGCTATGAGTTTACTGCTCTATGCTGAGGCAACATGGAGCTTTTCATATAATGCTACAGATAGAGGTGCAATCTATTCTGAATGATGGTTACATGTTTAAGGTCAATGGAGTGTTGACAGCTCTGGAGGTTTTTTATAAATACTGGGAAGGTCTTAAAGAAGACCTCACTGAATTCTACAGAGTATTTTGGTGGAATTTTTAATTTAATTTTAATTTTTAACACATCTGTTCATGGGATATGGCCATAGCTGGCTAAACTAGCTTTTATTGCCCATCCTTAATTGCCCTGAAGAAGGTGACCTGCCTTTTTGAATCACTGTAGTGTATGCGTTGCAGGAATACCGATAGTGGTGTTATTGAGCCGACGGAGAAAGTAAAACAAAGAATGGAAGATACAAACTTGAGAAGATTTTGCATGAAGCCTTCAACCAAATTTGTTTTGCATAGATTTGCTGACCTCGTGACAGATGTATGAAACTGGTGGTGTTTCCTGGGATTGCTGCGGACTCCGAGCTTTTCACTATGTGGCAGTAATCCTCAGACTTCATGCTCCCTCTCAGGAATTTTGCCTGCCAGAAGTGTGAAATGCCTGAAAATGATTCCTTCTATCTAAATGACTTGGATTTGGAATTAGAAAAATATATCAATGTTTCATTTAATACCAAACTGAGAAGTTAAGGAAGAAGAGAGGAGACCATGACCAGCAGATTAAGCAAGTGTGATGACAATTTAATTTAAAGTGCAAAGTAGTATGCAACAAAGCAATTGAAGTGTCTAGGTGCACAAATCACATTAAAAGCTGGCTCGTAAATACAAAACGGATTTTTTTAAGAAAATGAATGAGATGTTGAGCAGATAGCATAGTGTAGAAACATGAGAAATTATGACATTTATTCTTTGGAATTCTGTGATCAGTTTTGAACACTCCAGTTTGTGAAGACCTTAGAAAGAAATCCCAGGAAGGAAGGACTGAATTATAATGAATCACTGGGAAAATCAGGGCTATTTTTCCTGATAAGGAGAAGATCAAAGTGTGTGAATAATGAAAAGAATTAAAAATGAAAATTTCTCCCTCTATTTAGAGAGTGAAAGAATACAGTTTATACACCACAGGTTAAAGTGAATCCAGGAACAATGTCTTCATACAAAAAGATTGAGAGAATGTAAAGAGCACACTCCCTATAAGGTCAAATTCAATTGAAGTCTTGAGGGAAATTTAAGCAAGAGTACTGAGGAATATGGATCAAGGACAGTGAATTGAGATTAGAAATGCAAAGCTACAATATGGCAAAACAAGCTACACAAATGGCCTATTTTTGTTCCTATATTTCAAGGTTGTAAATTCTACTTTAGAACCAGCTATAGATTTATCAGTGTGAAGCTGAAGTAATTGTTGGATTATTTCCTAGGATTGCACAAGATATTAAACTGAGACTTCAATGTAAAGTCCAAGGTTGGTAATGCACAACAACATCAAGTTTAAACAGGAAAAATGAGAAGCTGAAGTGAGTTAATTTGTGATTAAGCGATGATGCCAAACCATTTAAAGGCTATGGGTTGCTGGGAAACAGGAAAGGCAGAGAGGGTAACATGAAATTCAACAGTGTTGTGATCCTGTGGAAGAAGGGGGTTGAAGTAGGAGACCGTGAAGTGAGATTGGATTTAAACACTTTTTGAGAAGAGGCAATTGAGAAGAAGCAAAGTGTGACACACACCTGACATATTGTGATTTGACAATTTCATTCCTCAGTTGCATTTTAGTTCTGCATTACCGTGGGATGAAATACCACATTCCTTCAATACAAAAATTTCAGTATAACTAACCCCATTGATAATAACAGTCTGTTTGAGGCTATGTCAGTAAGATTGGAGCTGTGCATGTGGTCCAATGACTCATTACTGTCAGAAAGACAAATATCAGGCCACGTATGTAGAAATGAGTTTTCAAAACAGCGCAAAGAACAAGCTTGAATAAAAAAGGGACAGGAGTTTTAAGTATGCGTGGTTTGCAACTTTTCTTTCCATTTGCAGTAAAGAGATCTTTTTCAAGACCATTCAGAACTAATTTTATTGTAATATATCTCTGTAATAGTAACCTCACTTTGAAAATAAATAATTGATTGTAGTAATGATTAAGGATATGATAAAATCCTTTATAAACACGCCGCTACTGTCATTTTTAAATTCAGAATGCACAGTCAGAAGGCTCGGTGAGATGGTCGCAGGGATCTGAATTCTGACTGACAAGTTTAGTTGCAGAATTAACAATCTCAAGTAAGAAACTCGTATTAATATTTTCTGCTTTACTATTACAAAAGGAGGAGTAAATTACATTTCTATAACATCTTTTCTGCTCCTCGGACATCTCTTGTAATAGTTACAGGAGCTAAAGGGAACAAGGGATATGGGGAAAGGTGGGGTCAGGACATCAAATTTGATGATCGGCCATAATCAAAATGAATGTGGAGCAAGCTCAAAGGGCTGAATAGCCTACTCCTGCTTCTATTTTCTATGATTCTAAACTGCTTCACTACTAGGTAGGGTAACTTTGAAGTGTATTGTTCACTTAAGAGAAAAAAACAGTCTCTTTTTTTCCTCAGTTATGTCCCATGTGTAAGGGGATTTTCTGGGGGAATTCCCTCTGGTGCTATGTTCTGAGCTGAACTCAGCTAATACAAAAACTTACAAAAGACAGAATGCAATTAGAAACATTCCTTATTGACCAGTGTGCACTGGGAGAGAGACAGCCAAAAAATTCTAACTCTCTCCAGTGTTACAGTACATTTGTAAAACAGATGTACTTTTCTGAAGGTTTGTTTCTCCCACCCAACCTGTTATCCAAACTGGATGATCCCATTACATTGAATACACAGTACTAACCTTGGCCAATAGCATTCTACCTTCCAGCAGAATTGGGAATTCATTGATCAACTGAAGCTGGAAATTCTTCCCCCCATTGCTTAGTAACCTTACCGACGCAAATCCAGTAGGTTCAAAGATCACTCTAACCATCTGTAAATCAAGGGAATGGAGAGGGAATCGTACCCTCTGTCTGCCAGCTACCCCTTATCAGTAGAAGTTGAATACTTCTTTTCACTGCAGCTAGAAGCTAAATGCCTCTATTCATTTTAAAACTTGGTAGGCTGCAGCTCTTGGGTCTCCTACTGATAACAGAAAATATATTCTGTACCTTATTGTTTCCAAATAATGTCTAGTCTTCTCATTTCCCATAATGCTTTGGGGCAGGCTGCATCTTGGCCAAAGATTACAAGACATTTGAAAATACATTTTAAATCTACAATACTCTTCGAATTCTCTACCAATGATTATATATATATATGTTTAACACTGACATTAAACAGCTGGATTATTTCTTTTGGTGTTGCTTACGGGATATATATTGATCAGTACAGTGGGAGGACTCGCTTGTCCTTTTCTGAAAACATTGTGGAACTTTTAAATCCAACTGTAGGACCAAACAGCCTTGCAACTAAAGGATGACATTTTTGACAGTGCAGCATCCCCTCAGTATTACCTGATATGCCAGCCTAGATTATGTGCTCAAGGCTCTGGTGTGGCAATTGAAATGATAGCTATCAGGTAAGAGTACCAAAAAACCAACACTGACACTTTTATTGTACCAGTTTACAGTAGGTGTAATAAAAATAAGTGCAGTTTTGTCACAAATTCTCTTCTGTGACTTCGCCAGCAGAATCTATGCTTCTCTGTCTCCATGAATCCCTGACCGAGCCTGACCAGTTATTCACTCAATAACAATTAAAACGCTGACACTTGCTGATAAGAGGAGAAGTGATGATTTCATTGACATTCAGGACAGAGAATTTCTGAGATCTGAGAGATATCACTTACATTATTTCAATAAGATTGTTCTGTCTGTTTATTTTTGGTAACTTCACACAGACTTATTCCCTTCTGGGGAACAGCAGTAGGATTAGCAGGCTGATTATCAACCTGTTTGAACCACATCTTGAGTGCACCTTTCATGGACATAAGATGTAACCAGCCAGAAATGTTACCTACTAAGCCAAAGGGGCTCTTAGTTTATTCATTGAAACATTGTAATAAATTAAAAAGAATTTTTTATTTTCATGGGATGTGGGTGTTGCTGGCTGGGTCAGCATTTATTGCCTATCTCTGAGGGAATATAAGAATCAATCATATTGCTGTGGATCTGGAGTTATACATAGGTCAGACCAGGTAAGGACATCACATTTCTTTCCCCTCAAGGATCAATGAACCCTAATGACGTGATCATAGTTAGACTTCTAATTCCAGATTTTTATTGAATTCACATTTCACCATCTGCCATGAAGGGATTCAAGCTCACGTCCCCAGTGTGTTACTCTGGTTACCAAACTAGTGACAATACCACTACATCACTGCCTCCCCCATTTAGTAAATTCTAATCCAAGGATGATGAATCCATATAATGTTCCATGTTTTCTTCATTTTTCTGCCCATTTTGAATGTGAGAGTAATGTAGGGGAGCTAATTTGTCAGGTCCCTTCTCTTTGTTGATATTTCTAGTTTTGTCTGCTAGAAGTGACAGCACGTGTTCAATACCTTATCAAATCAGGGGGTGGTATTTTCTTGCCGTGTTCATTCTAAAACAGAAAAATCCCACTGGAGGTCAATGGAGCTTTCCATGGTCCACCCCTTGTTCGCTATGATTCCCTTGATGGGCGAAACAGGAAAATTTACTCCAGGATGTCAAGAATACCTCTTGTGCTCCCGATATCTATTACATTGCTCTGCAAATCAGCAAGCAATGGAGTTGGCACTCTGCTTGAATGGGTTCCTGGATGTTCATCCATATGACTTCCTGCCTCCAACTGCTGCACACTCCTAAGCTGCAGCCACTCATCCTGAAAACTCATTGGCTGGAATTTTTCCGCCCCACCTACCATGGGAATCAGAGCGAGCAAGGGATGGGCAATGGGAATGTCCATTGATCTCAGGCAGGATTTTATGGTTTGGGGACATATGAGGCCATAAAATTGCACACATTATCTTCTTGTATCACTTGCAAAGCAAAAAAGACTCTCCATTTCCCAATAATAATTTGACAGTCAGTCAAATACCTTTTATTTCACCCAATCTCTGATATTTCTAGAACTAATAAGCAGAGTTATTCAAAGAAAATGAGAAAAAGAATACTTTTTTTAATGACCCAGTCACAGCAGTGTCCTGGAATTGAATGTTCCTGTAGATGCCAGGTCAAGCCTGAAGTGTTAGCAATCTGATAGGGAAGTGTGAGGGGATGGGTGGGGGGTGTGTGGGGGGGGAGGTGGTGGCAGGAAGAAGAGTGGAGGAAGGAAAGATTGAAAGGGATGCCTTTTTCAGTGCGGGGTAATCAATTGCAGTAAGGAGTACAGAATATTTGAAATGAACCTTATACTTCAGCCAGCACTGCAGTTACCCTATACTGTGATCCACCACAGCAAGACTCTCAAGAGATAGCATTGGAAGACGACTCTTAATATTTCAACAAACCTGAACTTGCTGAGCAGAACACTGATCCATGGTAGATACACTTTCAACAAAACATTGCCCAGTATGGAACTTCTCATTACGCAGAAACTGAATCCATAGGTCTAACACTCATAGCAGAACAATGGAGAGCAAAATTAATAATGGTCTAAAAAGTGGTGCGGGCAGGATCACAATACGCCATTAGCCCAGGCCGCTTGCTTCTGACCCAGGTTGGGTACCAGCCTCTTGCAGCTACTCATGATTAAATGATTGCATCGTGCAGCCAGCATGAGTGTGTGCTGCTGAGTAGCTATGCATCTGAGCAGGGGGCACAATATTACAAGAAGTGAGCATGAATTCAGGTTAACTTGCACTGCTTAAAGTTAGTCTACACCTTTAAAGGTGAGGTGCCCTTTGCCTGGACAGGGGCTGAAAGTCATCTTGTAAACTAATTAACCTGGGAAAGACACAGGGAAAAGACCACTGGGAACTACAAAGAGTTGTGGATGTAGCCTCCCATCCATTTACTCAATCTACACATTCCTTTGCTTTGGAAAAGTAATTATCACAATGAAGGATCCCACACGCTCCCCTGGCACACTCCCTCCCATCTTTTTTTGTTCGGAAAAAGGTACAAAAGTCTGAGATCACGTACTAACTAACACTAAAACAACTTTTTTGCTGCCATCAGATTTTTGAATGAATTTATATAAACTGATCTTTCTCTATATCCTAGCTATGACTATATCACTATATTTTGCACCTTCTTTCTTTCTCCCTCATATACTCTATGAACAGTATGTTTTGTCTGCATAGTGCACAAGAAACAACACTTTTCACTGTATACCAATATACGTGATAATAATAAATCAAATCAAAAATCAAATCAAAGGAAGGCACCAAATGAGGGAGCGTATGCTCCAAGATTCCCTCCCACAGCAATGGGAGTTTTAGTGCAGGAGGTAAACTGGAAGATACAGATCCTTGATCCACAGAGATCTGGAGACATTCCAGACTAACTCTGAGAAAGCAATGGGAGCCACAGAGATCAAATCTGGAATCAAGTGCCAAGGATCTATTTGCAGCCTGAAAGTAGTTTAATGTCCCGAAGTTTCCCTGAGTTGGGATGACTCGGAAACCCTGCAAAAATGTGAGTGGTCCTGGTTCTAAGATTACTCATCCCATTTTTGGACTTTCTGATATTTGGGACTAACTTTTAAGGGTGCAAGCTGGTTCAGGTCCCAACCTTTGGCTTTAGATCCGGCAACCACAAAGCAACATGTGTACAATCAATGATACCCTGCACTACCAGGAAGCCTGAACTCCTGGTGAAGCCATTTTGCCAACTTCTCTCTAGGAAGAGAGAAGGCAATGCATTCCTCTCTCTTTATTTCTGGAATTACAGTCATCTCCTCTATACAACAGTGGAAAGTGAAGTGTGAAATATTGGAGATACTCCCTGCGCCGATCTGAAAGGAGGCCAATGCAAATATGTGCACATCCACGTACAACAGCAGGTGATACTGTCCTCGCCTTGCTCTGAGGTTATGGGTCTGCCAAAATCCTTGGCAGATTTCAGTGAGCACATCGTTTGTGAAACAGAGGCATTTAGCACACTATCTCCAACTGGAGCTGGAGGAAGGGAATTGCCCCCTGCTGAGGTTCCTCCTCCTCCTCCCCCTTTAAGCAGCTTGTCTTCATTTGTGTCACCTCTGTTCACTCTCTCTGTGTGCAGCAGCCAAGAGGGATAGAATATAGAACCCGTGATTGGGAGTAAGCAGTTGCAGCAGAATGCTTGAAGTGAGGATCAAAGGATTTCACCATGTGCCATGTTATTGCTCAAAGATTTTCTATGACAGTACAAATCTCCAAATATTTCTGCAACTCAACAGAAGCCAATAGAAATCTAACAAACATGGGTGTGGCTGATAATCCCTTTAAGTAGCGCTGATAGGGATTCCTGCCTGTTGCTAAATAGGTATTCAGTTGTGTGAGATAATGTTGGAGCATTGAAGTCAAAAGTGGTTCATATGCCATCAAATTAGCATTACACACAGAATGGCATGATCCCTATACTTTTCGTATTTGGCTCTTTTAATGCCATTGTGACCTACCGATCTAAAATGGTGTCCAGTGTGACCCACGTTAGAAATAGCGCTTGACGCCATCTTGGATGTGAAATAGCACCTGTAGCGCTGAAAATATGGGCGCGATGGAGCTGTATTTTGTGGCCATTCATTCTAATCCAGAGTTATCACCGACGTATGGGTCTGTGCAATTTGTACGTGTGCAGGCAAGCATACAGATTAGGTTTGATAATGGGCTGTTATGGGTGTCACTTGAATCAATTGCAGCAATTGCACTTCACCTTGCCTTGGGACTAATTAAGGGGCGAATTTCCAAACATTTCTGACTCAATGCAGCTTTCTCAGAGCTTATTATTTCTGTAAATGGTCTGTGCTGAGGCTTCACAGTTTCCTGCAGAAAAAAATGTTTTCACAGCGCTGTTTTCTTTCCATGTTCAGAAACATATTCCTGTGCAGCGTCAACCTTTGAGTGGTTCTTGGACAATTTAATGCAAATTCCTCAAGAGGCCACATTGCAGAGAAATGACTTCAGGCTGGCCTGACCTGTTTTCTTTCACTCCTGATCCTTAATGTTTTCAGCCTTTGCAGTCGGCCACTGTTACCTTCCCCTGCAAATGATTCTGATGCATCTGGGTTAAACAACAACACTCACACATCTCAGGAAGCGCAAAAGCCCCAAAAAAGATCCACTCGTGGGGAAGGGGTGTGAAAAGGGAAATGCCTCTAACAATACAACCCTTCAATTCAAGTTTAGGTCAGGTTTATTATTTTGTTGCTTTAGAGAAAGAGAGAAAATAAAACAGAACCCAGTTACTTTGGAGGGAGAAAAAAACGTAGTAAAGCAATTTGAAACTATTAAGAGAAAGGAATGCTTTTTGATTCATTTTTCTGGGTAAAATTTGACAAATGAAATTTCTTCTAGTTTGATTAATATACTCACTCATAGATTGCTCACAAATAGGATTCACACAATCAATTTACCCTGGGATTTGCTCCTGTTAAGATTATTGTTATGATTCAGAATTCAATTCTGGTGTAACATTGAGTGATAGCTGAGAAAGTTCTTCCACAAAATACAGCTCTATTGCACCCATATTTTCAGCACTATGACATTCATACTAATCCTACAGAACAGAAAGAGGCTAATCGGTCCATCGAGTCGGCACCGACCACAATCCCACCCAGGCCCTACCTCTATATCCCTATATATTTTACCCACTCAGCACTCTAACTACTCATTTCAGGACATTAAGGGGCAATTTTAGCATGGCCAATCAACCTAACCCACACATCTTTGGACTGTGGGAGGAAGCGAGAGCAACGAGAGACGAAACCCATGCAGACACGAGGAGAATGTGCAATCAGACAGTGACCCAAGCCAGGAATTGAATCCAGGTCCCTGGAGCTGTGGAGCAGCAGTGCTAACCATTGTGCTACCGTGCCATCCATTGTATATGTGAGCTTTAGTTTGCTATGTTAGTATATGGTAATGACCCCAGCATAGTTCGGAAGTGTCTGTTCAGAACATGTCGGATCTATGATTCAGGTGAATCAAAGGCAGGATGCTCCCTGAAACCCCATCTGCACAGTGAGGCAGAAGTTAATAAAGAAGGTTCAGTTATATTGGAGTGTACTGAATTATGAGAGACATTACTGTACGGTTGACTAAAGCTTAAGTTTCCGTTAGGCACTATTTATCAAAGGTGACTAAGTTTCACAGAATGTCCATGTTAGAGGCTGGACATTGAGTGGTTGTTACAGTGGCCAGCTGTTTTACTGATTCATGCAGTCTACAATATTGTGTATGAGAGTTTCAGTTTGCTATGTTAGTGTATGGTAACAACCCCAGCATTGTCCCTGTCTGTTCAGAATGGAACTGCACAGTGCACTCTGATCATTTCCCCCTCAACCCCTTCTCCCATGGAGTAGGGACTTTAGAATTCTTAAAGGAGCAGGAACATACTTGGCTAACTTAGTTATTTTCACTTCTTGCTGTTTCGCATCAACCCGTGTTTCAGTTGGTAATCCCCTACTACTGAGGTGAAAGGAAAAGGATTGCTTTTTGGTTCATTTTTCTGTGTAAAATTTGACAGTGCTTAAATGAAATTTCTTCTAGTTTGATTAATATGCTTACTTATGGATTGCTCACATATAGGATTCATACAATCAATTTACCCCGGGATTTGGCCCTGTTAAGATTATTGTTATGATTCAGAATTCAATTCTGATGTAACATTAAGTGATAGCTGAGAAATTTCTTCCACAAAATACAGCTCCATTGCACCCATATTTTCAGCACTACAATATTCATAGAAATCCTACAGTACAGAAAGAGGCGATTCGGCCCATCAATTCTGCACTGACCACAATCCCACCTAGGCCCTACCCCTATATCCGTACATATTTTACACACTGATCCCTCTGACCTACTCATTTCAGGACATTAAGGGGCAATTTTAGCATGGCCAATCAACCTAACCCACACATCTTTGGACTGTGGGAGGTTCAAATCCCATTTTTGGACATCAAAGCATAATGATCAAGGCATTGCAATACTGAGGGAAAGCCGTACTATTGGAAAGGGTAATTTCTGGATGAAATAATAAACTGAGGCTCCATTTACTCTCTCAGGTGGACATAAATACCCCATAGCAACATTTTGAAGAAAAACAGCGGAGTTAACCTTGGAATAATTATCCTGAAATTGCACAAACAGATTATCTGGACATTATCAGATTATGTTTTGTGGAAGTTTGCTGTGTGCCTACACTTCAAAAATACTCAATTAGCTGTCCAGTGTGTGGTAATCAATGGCACTGTGTAAATTCAAGTCCTTGACATTTTTTGAATGATTAAACACAAGCTAATCAAGTGCCATTGTAATTTATTATCTGGAGTCCTGGCAGGAACACTCTCTATGTTGAGTTCTCAGCTATGGCCATCTTGCTGTGGGAGGTCTTCAGTGCGGGTCAGGCACGTGCCCATGGGAGATCATAGGAAGACTCACCCAAACCATACTCAGATCATGCTGGTTAACCAGTTACAGAGCATTGTAGGGAAAGAACAAGGGAGCTTGCTCTCAGGTCTTGCCTAAGGGGTGGGGGGTAATAACTAAAGCCTCCTTAAAGTCACTTTACAAGCAGAAAAGTAGCACAGTATATACGTTTGAATGAAGGGATTTTTGAATACTTAAACACTGGTTTATTGTTTTGCATCGATAACCTTCTAGGCCGGTTACGTTACAATCTTGGTTACATCACAGTCAGAAAACAACAATGAGTGGAGATCAAGAACTCTCTGACAGTGGGGAGAAATAAATGGCAGATTAGCTATCATTCGGCAACTCTTGTGCGCCTTCCAGTGGTCAATTGATGAACATCGCAAAACCAATTAAAATTCTGGGAAGAGGCCAAAATCTCATTTTTATCCTCCATTCATTGTCGCTTGCAAGTCTCTGGGAGACTTCATAAAGCAAAGGAGTGCATAACTGGAAAAATAAAATAGGGGAGATTCAGGAATGACAAACAGAAAATGTTGAAAATATACAGCAGGTCCGGAAGAATCTGTAGACGGTGTAAAACAGTGTTAACTTTGCAGGCCAATGGCCTCTCATCAGAACTGGGAAAAGATTGAGAGAGGTAATGGACATTTAAGCAACTAGCCAAGCCAGGGAACGGGAGGAGGTGGGGAAGGAGAAAAGCGAAGGTGATAGAATGGAATGTGAAGTGGTTTAGTGCCTCACAGTAAGGATTAAATGAAAATATTTTTTGAAATTCAAATAGGAGACAGTTCTGTTTTAAGTCAAGTGTGCGGCTGTGCTCTGATCTATTTGGAATTGAAATCATGTTGAATTGGGGCTTCTAACAAGCCATTCACAACACAAGGAAACTGATTCACTGGAACCAAGATGGATCTGAAACATAGATAAATCTTGCTCTTGTAATAATTGCTGATTGAAAACCTGTAGGTGTCTCCTTAGTTTTAACAAATCAAAATATTAAAAGCACAAAGTGAGTGTGTTCACCACACACACACACACACACACACACACACACACACACACACACACACACACACACACACACACACACACACACACACACACACACACACACCAGGGGTTATTTTGAAACTGGCTGTATCAAAGTGCCATCTTCCATTTGCTGGTAATGTCAGTGATTAACCCTTCACATTATCTCACCGTCATTCTCTTTTACAGATCTTTGTATCATCAAAACATTCACTATATTTTAATTAAATTATCCAGGGAGGTTTTCTCTCCATTGAAATCAATGGAAGAGGGAATCAGGCAGGATATAAAATGATCTTCCAACTTGTCAACAGCTCCTTTTATACTGCCACTGAAGATCAATTTCGCCTCCTAGAAGTTTACACACAGGACACGTTAGGGGTGAAACTGCCTCACACCAGTGGCAGGAAGTGAACTGGTAGCTAGTCAGCAGCCTGTTTATTATTCATTGCACCAGTATTTTCCATTAACTGGGCAAATAGAACACTGGCATTTATTTTAAAGGGATTGGAGTATCGAGGTGTTGCAATTGTAAAGGATGTTGGTGAGACCACATCTGGAGTATTGTGTCCAGTTTCGGTCTCTTTATTTGAGGAAGGATGTGGTAACATTGGAAGCAATTCAGAGGAGGTTCACCAGATTGATTCCAGGGATGGAAGGGTTAACATAAGAGGAGAGATTAAACAGTTTGGGCTCATAGTCGTTCGAGTTTAGAAGGGTGAGAGGGGATCAGACCGAGGTGTATAAAATTTTAAAAAGGATTGATAAAATAACCGTAGACCAAATATCTCCTTTTATGGGGAAATCAAGAACAAGAGGTCACAGGTATAGGTTGTGAGGTGATATATTTAACACTGAGATGAGGAGGATCTTCTTGCAGAATTTGTGGAACTCACTGCCTCATAGTGTGGTGGAGTCTGAACCATTGAATGGTTTCAAGAAGGAGATAGATATATTTCTAATATAAAAAAGAATAAGGGAATATAGGGAACAGACAGGTAAGTGGATTTGAGAACAGGGACAGATCAGATTGAATAATGTGATTTTCACATCAGCATGATCTTCACACTCAGATGTGAAGAGTTGAATTGGTCTGGATTAGTAAATTTGCAGATGACACTAAAGTCGGTGGAGTGGTAGATAGTGAAGAGGGGTGTTATAGTTTGCAGAGGGACTTGGACAAGTTGCAGAGCTGGGCCGAGAGGTGGCAAATGGAGTTTAATGTGGAAAAGTGTGAGGTAATGCACTATGGCAGAAATAATAAATGTGTAGAGTATAGGGCTAATGGTAGGATTCTTAGTAGTCTTGATGAACAGAGGGATCTTGGTGTGTATGTGCATAGATCCCTGAAAGTAGGCAGTCAAGTCGAGAAGGTTGTTAAGAAGGCATATGGAGTCTTAGCTTTTATTGGTAGGGGGATTGAATTTCGGAGCCGCAACGTCATGTTGCAACTGTACAAAACTCTAGTGCGGCCGCACTTGGAGTATTGTGTGCAGTTCTGGTCCCCACATTATAAGAAAGATGTGGAGGCATTGGAGAGGGTACAGAGGAGGTTTACCAGGATGTTGCCTGGTATGGAGGGCAGGTCTTATGAAGAGAGGCTGAGGGATTTGAGGTTGTTTTCGTTAGAAAGGAGGCGGCTAAGAGGGGACCTTATTGAAACATATAAGATGATTAGAGGTTTAGATAGGGTGGACAGTGATAGCCTTTTTCCTAGGATGGAGAAAGCTAGCACGAGGGGACACAGCTTTAAATTAAGGGGTGATAGTTATAGGACGGATATCAGAGGTAGGTTCTTTACCCAAAGGGTGGTTCGGGAGTGGAATGCCCTGCCTGCAGCAGTTGTAGATGCGCCAAGTTTGGTGGCGTTTAAGAGGTTAGTTGATAAGTATATGGAAGAGAAGGGAATGGTTTAGTTTGGAGGGGCATTGCTTTTTATTTTGGTCGGCGCAACATCGAAGGCCGAAGGGCCTGTTCTGTGCTGTAATGTTCTATGTTCTATGTTCTATGTTCTATATCTGCTCCTAATTCCAATGTCGATTGGGTAGATAGGGATATTAAAAAAATCTGAGAGTTGGTCATGAAGTCTAAGATGATAGGGTGGAGATGGCTTAGAATTAGAGCAGGAATCTCGGTGGAGTTGGGAATAGGCTCATGTGGAGAGGCCCACTTCCATGATGACAGAGTCCAGGGTGATGAAGGGAGATTCAAGAGTTGTAGAGAGTGATGTTTGAAGAGACAAAGAAATGGGGACAAAGTGAAAGATGACAAGAGAAGGATGGAGGATCAAGGGTTGCAATTCAAGGGCCAGGCTGTTGTGTTCCCTATCCTTCTAACACAAATTCACCAATCACTCAGGTGGGACTGGTAAATTATCTTATGAATATTTTGTATTATTATCTTAGGAAGCAGTCACCAACATTTGCCAGATCCTGCACAGGACCTATGCTCTCAAAGTGACTGCAGCACTCAACTTTCTTGCTAGCAGTTGCTTCCAGGGCTCTGCAGGTGGCACTTCCCAGGCTACCACACACAGGTGCCCCACCTCATGGAGATAATCAATGCCCTCTTCCATCATGCAAGTGAGTTCATCACGTTGATGATGATAGGTAGGTGGAAAGGGCAATGGGCTCTGTGGGCAACACTCATTTTCCTAAGTGCAAGGGGTAAATGACTACGCTCATGTTACCATTAGTTCTCTCTGGGAAAAAGCAAGCGACATGTATAAATCATAAGGGGTTCCTCTTTGAATGTCTAAATCGTCCTTGGCCACATCATGCAGGTCTATGTATCTTTTCCAGGGAGTGCTCATGACTCATATATCTTATAGAATTCGCAGCTTCCTATATTTTTCAAGAAATCTACCCAGATTGACGGTGGGATCCTCCAATTGAAGCTCTCCTCACTGTGTAATTACATGTCTTCCATATGAATCGTGCGGGCTCTGGCTCTTGACGTGAAAGCAGAAGTGGCGCCAACTTCCGTTCTGCCAGTGGGAACGGTGTGCCATGGATTAAATTCTGCTCTGAGAGGGAAACTTTCCTTTGTGATCCATTCATTCATTCATGCAAACTGTTTTCCATGTTATCAGCACTTAGTCATCAGGGCCGTTTATGTCTAAAACCAGTCAATGATCTTGAAATGGCCAGCCTCCAATAAAATAGCATTATAGTGGACAATAGACCATTGTGATCGAAGCTTAAATTAATTAGTATGGAGAGACTCCCATAGATCGCAACCACGAGGGGGAGAAACCTGCAGGAAAACAAAGCAAAAAGGAATGACGTTGACTGTACATGAATTTAAGCATTCATTCCCCATCTCCTCCCACTCCCAACCTCTCCCCATGTTTGGTATTTCACCCTGCTTTTGGAAAGTGGTTCCCGTTTTTTAAAACCCTGTTTTTTTTAAAATGAAGCTGAAAAGGTGTTCAATGCTGTAGATGAGACGTTTGGGCTGCGTGCTTAGTTTCCACCCGTGTTGTCCGAGGTTACTGTGGTGCCACTTAGACCTCAGCAGACGTTGGTATTGCTCGAGCTTGTTAGGTAATATAGAGGCAGCATCAAATAAAGAGAGATTTTTGTGTTGTATACACAACTTCGATTATAATTGGAATAAAATATTCCATATTGCAGCAAAGCAGGGCACAATTTTTTGTTTCAAGGTAAGATGGCAAAAATATCACTTGAAAGGACAAGTAGTAACCTTTCATGAGAAACATTTGTATTTGTCCTTTGAAGGAGCAGTTTAGGTACTCCATGATAAAAGACTTGTTTTCTCTCAAATGCCATGAGAATGGTTAAATGATGTCAGAGTATGTGAAAGGAATGTTGTGCAATTTTCTTTTTCCATGGATTTAATTAGAGCCTGTGTAGGTTAACCGCAAACCCAGGAATGGGGGGGTGGGTGTAACAAATGGGAAGTGAGCTGTTGCTTTGTCTCCTATCAAGAAATGTCAGCATTCCTATCACTGGGGTGGTCTTTCTATTTACTTCACTTCATTTTAAAATGCATTTGGTCTGGTAAGTCTGATTGTTCACAGGCTATCCAGGTGTTCTGCTTTTAATTATGGCAGTTAACCAACCTTTGAATAAACTTTTGTTCAACTTGTCACCCACTATAATAAAGTAATTGCAGTTCAATGCTCTGCAGGTGCTTTTAATCCTAATGTTTATTCTCATGCATAAACAGGTGCCGGCCATCTTATGTACACCAACCAGAGCAGATTGTGTCGAACTTGATTTATTCCAAATCTACAATCATTTTAAAAAAGACCCTAGAGCCCAAAGAAAATGAAATTGAACAGAATGCTGCATTATTCACTTTAAATTCTGGGTTCATCAGGTGCAGCGAAGAAGCAGAATAAATTAGGAGACAATACTGTTATGCAACACCATCATTACATCACTTGGAAGTGACATCATTATAATAAGCATTGTATGTGCCTAATCATTCATTCTCCATCCTCTGAGATCAAATCATTTCTTTTTAAATTGCGTTCGCTCTATTAACCCATTTGCCATTTATTCGAGTCTATCGAAATATCTTTTCAACATCTCTAGATATACAAGATTCAGAGCTACCATCAATTTAAAGAACGCTATCATGAAAATAACGCTCTTTCTGTCAAGTATGTAAGTATGGTATTCTTTGGGACATAGTGCTAATGCTCTGCAAAGTCAAAACCATGATGGATCACAATATGGAATTCACTTCTCGGTCGAGCTGCTTAATGGGGAATTAAAAAGAAAAAAATTACCCCAGTTATAAAATCATTGAATAGAATCTTTGTATTTTAGAAGGAGGTCATTTAGCCCATCGAGTCTGCACCTAACACAAGCCCACACAGCTCCTATCGCTGTAGCTCCACGTATTTACCCTGTTAGTCCTCCTGACATTAAGTGGCCAATCAACCTAACCCGCACATCTTTGGACTGTGGCCGGAAACTGGAGAACCCGGAGGAAACCCATGCAGATATGGAGAAAACATGCAGACTCTGCACAGACAGTGATCCAAGCTGTGAATCAAACCCAGGTCCCTGGCACTGTGAGGCAGCAGCGCTAACCACTGTGCCGTCACTGCGTCATCAGATTTAAACAAACCTTGCTGCTGGATGTTATGAAGTAAAGATGTAGGAAATATTTTTTGAGATTCATCAAAACTGCTCAATGTAATGCGTAAATTGACAATGGTAGCAAAGCTTACTGTATCAAAAGATGTATCTGAATCCTCTAGATTTATGTAATCACTGATATTCCAATTCTGGTCTCTTCCATATCAGTATTTTCCATATCTCATCTCTGATAGACATGCTTTCAATTCCCTGTGCCCTCAATCTCTTTGCCTTTCTCACAGATTTTAAGATGTTCGTCAAAACTATCACTTGACCAAGATTTTTTTTGCCTGTTTATGAGGCTTGTGAAGCATATTGAGACATTTTACTACATTAAGGGTGCTATACAAATGCAAGTTGTTGATGACCATTAGTAAAGGCTGTCCCTTTTTGACTATGAAGGTCTCACAAAGTAAATAAAATTAAGCGGGATAGGAGGGTGGGGAGGTGCAGGTATTTACTACTTTCTGTTACTATAATAGAATCATAGAATCTCTATAGTGCAGAAGAGGCTAATTGTCCATTGGGCCTGTACTGACTCTCTGAGGGTATCCTACTCAGGCCATCTCCTTTACCCTATCCCTGTAACCCCACACATTTACCATGACTAAACCATCTAACTTATACATTTTGGGACACTAAGGGGCAATTTAGCAATCAAATTAACCTATACATCCTTGTACTATACAAGGAAATCAGAGCACCTGAAGGAAACCCACACAGATATGAGGAAAACGTGCAATTTTCACACAGACAGTCACCAAAGGCTGGAATGGAACATGGGTCCCTGGAGCTGTGAAGCAGCAGTGCCAACCGTGCCAAGCTTGAGGGACAAGTCTGGACATGGATGGGATTGTGGAACCTTGTTATCGGTAACTCAATGGATAATAATTGATTACTATACTGAAAAGTGATGTGGCGAAATGTCCAAATCTGCCGCAGATTAAATGGATAAATAGGCTCCCTGTTTCTATTTATAATAATTCCTTCTATTAATAAATAAAGTGTTAAGCTTAGTTTGGAAGGATTATTTTCTTCGGCTCTGTAAAATGAAAAGTAAATGCCAATCAGAGAAGAGTGCTGAATGTCAGAATCTGGATGCAGTGTAACTCATTTACGTGAACTTGGGTGTGTTTGTGGTACAGAAAGAAGCAACGTGGATTTCTATTTATATCATTCTTTCCACTCCTCAGAATGCTCCAAAATGCGTCGTAGCCACAAAGTACTGTTTTGAAACGTAGTGACTGTTGTCATGTAAGGAAATGCGACAGGCAATTTATATTCAGCAAGTTTCCCCAAACAGCAATGAGATTAGTAAGCAGATCACAGAGCCAAAATGTCCTGAAAACTTGTGCTGAAAACAATAGTCTAAGTATGGCATGAAGCTTCAGGGTAAAAGTTCTTGAATGATTCTTAGGAAATTTCGGTGTATGCGACATAAATTTCAGTATAAAGTTTGGTATAACTGATATTTTGATAAAATCCAAGATCATAGAATCCCTACACTGCAGAGGCCTTTCAGCCCATCGAGACTGTACCAATTCCGACAGAGCATCGTACATCTATTTGCGTAACTTGAAGTATTTATCCATTAATCCCCCTAACCTACACATTTAATCCCACTAGGGCTAATTTGCATGGCCAATCAAGCTAATTGTCACCTTTGGGTTATGGAAAGAAATTGGAGCACTTGGACGAAACCCACCCAGACACAGAGACAGTCACCTGGAACTGAACCTGGATCCCTGACGCTGTGAGATATCAGTGCTAACCACAGTGCCACCGCAGATTAATCACTTATATTAGTGGTGTTGGTTTAGCGGCAAATGTTGGCCAAACAAGGGGATTTTTTTTATTTCTGATGGAGAGGGGAGATGAGGCCTCACTTTTGTGTCTTAATTGAAAGAAGGGCATTGTAGCACCTACTCAGTCCTGCACTAGAATGCCAGCCTAGTCTTGTGCTCAAACCTCTAGAATGTGACTTTGCCCCAATGGGGAAAAAAACTCCAGTAATATAACATTGTCAGATCCATTTAGAGTTATTATGAATGAAGCATTTCCGAGGTTATAACAATGACCATCCTTCAAAGGTACTTCACTGACAATGAAATGTTTTGGGGCGTTTTGTGGTTGTGAAAGATGCTATCTTAATGCAAGTTTTTAAAAAATTTGTACAAATGTTTAACATGCACATATCGCATCTCATTTTCTGTTCATTTAAAAGAACTTTGTTAAAATAGCAAAGGGAATTAATTCAGATACATTGAACTTTCCCAACAGGATATCACTTCCCATCATTTTCAAGCTTTAGTTTTTATTGTCAGATATTTGACATATGAAGACCCCACTCTGTAATTGTAAGAAAGGTAGCAACGGAACAATTTAGGAGTGTTCCGATAGTAAGCTCATTTAGTTGCAGGCTATTATATGTGTGAGTGGGTTAAATCACTCAATTAGACTCTAAATCTCGTCCTGCCTGTACAACATGTACACAGATAAATAATATCAACAGCATTGACAAATCTGATACTCATGGTGCCCTCTAGTGACAGCAAATCATAAATCATAATCACTAATTACATTAAAATGAGATTTTTATGTTGAGCACAAATGTATTGTTTAAGCTGCAGAATATCACAATAACTACAGTTATAAATACAATGCCCTTTTGAAGGCATTGTCGCTCTGTTAAAATGGACTTTCACAATATGTTTGTGTCACTCTCCCATACTCACACTAAATCAAGGAAGCCTTTGGAAATAACTTGTAACATTAAGGAGGAAACTGACACATATCCTACACTGTTAGAATTGAATTTAACACTAAAGTTGTCAGATAATAACTCAAAATATTTGCCTGTACAAGAGTCAAGAATTCAGAAACATAATAAATCATCAGATACTTCACAGCTGTGGCTCACTTGCTTCTAAAATGATCAATGAGATTGAAAAAAATAGAGGCATACAATATTTAACAATCAGCAAAGATCCAAGCAGCTGTACTGTCCTTTTACTGCTGGCTTTGAGCAATGTTAAAAGTCTCTTTACAATGAATCATAGAGGTTTACAGCTTGAAAACAGGCCCTTCGGCCCAACTTATTCATGCTGCCCTTATCTTTTTTAACCACTAAGCTAATCACAATTGCCCACATTTGGCCTATATTCTTCTACATCCATTTTACCCATGTAACTGACTAAATGCTTTTTAAAAGACAAAATTGTATTGGCCTCCACTGTTACCTCTGGCAGTTTGTTCCAGATACTCATCACCCTCTTTCAAATCCAAATCTTTTTACATTTGGAATTATTTGGAGTATGACAAGGTAAATCTAAATAGGTTATAATTTTATAATAAATTAATTTGTACCCAATTATTCCCTGTTTTGCCGGAAAACAATATTCTCTTTTGTCTCCTTGTTTATGGTCCAGAATAAACTTATGAAAGCTAGTATCACACTTTTGCACAGTCATTGGATTATCCAGTTTTGGGCTTTAGCCAGCTTGTCGCTTATGGTAGGAATTGCATCAAAAGCAGCAAATCTCTCCATCTTTGAGAGTTCTATTGTTCTGGAATTCTACCTGAAAAATGTTCTCTTCCGGATCTTCAGCTATATCAAAAAGTGCTGGGAAATGAATCCTTTTCACTCTGTTCACATTCTTTAAATTGATAGTATATATAATGTCTGCTCTACTTATATCAAACAGTAAGCTGAACTAAAGTAGTTTGTTAGCGCTACAATGGAATTTTTTTCTAATATACATTGGATTAGGCTGGAGGCCAAATGGTTCATGACAAAATAAAAAGAATGAGAACATTTAGCGGAGGCCAAAGCATGGTTAGAAAATTTGCTTTAATGTCTTTTTCCATGGATTTAAATGATTGGCTTTGCTTGGCACCCGTATCAAAACTGCCAGACAGGAAGGGTTGCTCAACTCCAGCGAATTGATGTGCTGACAATTGGTGATTTCCAAAATCAAATAGTCCAGCCTAGAATCTGTAACTTGAGTCATTCAGCTTTTGGAAACTAGGCAGTTAATTTGTCAGTTGAATTAACAGAGAAACTGGCAGTCACTTGCAGTCTGACCCTAGCTGTTGATTGCAATTCAGGCTCGTGCTCATTAATATCAGTGCCAAGGTCTGAAATACTGACAAATGCCTCATGTCTCAGCTGTAAAAGAATAATGGCTACTGTTGCTGCTTTTGTTGCAGCTCCTACCATAAGGACAAATACGAGTGAAGTACTGCTGGATCTACTGCCTGAAGGAACTAGGCCTGAAGCCCTCTTATGCAATCTCACCCATGTTTTAAAGGTTTCAACACTTTTTGAAAAATTTCTTGGTGACATACAAGTTAGATTTTGGATTGGAGTTGCCGGAACTTTGGGCATAATTTTGTTACCAAGCTGAAAACTAGATGGACTGAATCCCCAGCAATCTTTTCCACCCTGTTAAGCCATGAAAGCCCTATTGGTTTGTGGGTAAACCTCGTGTAAATACAGCGGTTTCTTTGCTTGATGCAGCTTGAGTATATTGCATAATGCACATCTGGAGATTTCCTTTTCCATATCTGCATACAGGGAGAGAAAGCATTGTGATTCCTTGGCCCTGAATCTGGTGCTTCCAACAGGGGATGACCGTGGTTCAGTTGTTGTGTGTGGTATCTCTGGAGGGCAGTACTGGTAACTAATCACTGGCTGCATAGTATCAGTTCACCCTGTATCATCTCTGATGGCAAAGAACGTGTGGAACTCGTGGGGAAGATCCCTTGAGGATTCTGGCCAGACGCTCATGATGATCTGGTGCAGTTGCCTACATGTGATGTCCATCTCTAAGGCCTGTTTGTGTTCCTAAATTTGACGAGAGGACCACACCTCTATTGCCATAATGTCTAAGTCTTCTCCGAGATCTGCCTGGTCCACGATGGTGTAAGAAAGCTCTGGAAAGGGCATCAGGCTTAACAACTCCTTATCGTGTTTGTAGGCAATGCTGAGGTTGTAGCATTCCAATTTTAGCATTGTGTTGAGGCTCTGCAGAGGCCGTATGGAGAGGCTTCTTTAAGATAGTTATGAGCGGCTAGTGATCTGATTCAACTATTACAGGGTAACTATATATGCAATCACACAATTTCAGACTGGTTACGACTAAAGCAAGACATTCCTTTTTTATCTGCACATAGTGAGTCTCAGGGCAGGATTTTCCAGCTGTGGTCACCCCAAGACCAGAACATCTCACCCAAGGTCAACGGATCTTTGCATGGTCTGTATCCCCCATTCACCATGAGTTCCCTGGCGTGTGGTACAGGAAAATTCCACCGTCAGTGTCAGTGAGGGACCTTGGTTTGCCACCAAGTCCATGCTGGGGAGTGTATGCTGATATAAGAACGGGTGCTTGAACTTGGGAATATTGCAGCACCATTGGGGCTGTGAGTGCCTGTTTGACTTTGTTGAAGATCACTTTATGGTATTCTTGTCAACACCATTCAATATCCTGATGGAGAAGTTGATGAAGTGGCCTGATGACCTCACTATAACACGGGATAAACTTGGAAAGATACTGGAACACATCACAAAAGCGCTATGAAACATGCTTCTCCACAGGAATAACCATCATCATATAGTCCTTTTCTTGCCTGGATCAAACCTTACACCATCGGCTATGAGTAAATGACTCACATTATGAACCTGGTTGTCCCTGAATCTGCATTTCATTGGGTTCAGCTTTAATTGGATGATCCTACTTTTGTCACAGAAAAGACAAAGAGGTGCATCATGTTCTTGCATAGTAAACCCCAAATAGGGATGTCATTATCAATAATCTCACAAGACTGGCCTGCAAAGAATTGCTTCATGCAGCATTAGAAATCCTCACTCCCCATGGAGATCACACAGAGTATACAAAGAAAATGGTACCAGCCTTTCAGAGACATGAATGTGGTTAATTTTCATAGGATTCCCACAGTGCAGAAAGAGGCCATTCAGCACATCATGTCTACACTGACTTGCTGACAGAGAATCGTACACTTGTCCTCTCCCCTGTGCTATAACTGTAACCCCACACATTTGCAATGGCCAATCCACCTAACCCACACATCTTTGGACAGTGGGAGGAAACCAGAGCACCTGGAAGAAACCCACGTAGACATGGAGAGAATGTGCAGAATCCACATAGACAGTGACCCAAGGTTGGAATTAAACCCGGGTCCCTGGCATTTTGAGGCAGCAATGCTAACTACTGTACCACTCTGTGAGGATTCCTCATCTGGTGGACTCTTCCAGAACTTGTATTTCTCATCACGAATGCTGAACATCTTGGCATTTGGCATATCTGCAGTTCTGCTATTTTCAAAGGATGCTGAGGCCTGTTCAAGTGCACTCAGTCAGTACATATCCTGCTTATGCCATTACTCCTTACTACAGCTACCATTGCTGAAACCCATTCTGCGGCCTTGTCTATAGGAGTTATGACAGCCAGTGCTGTTATCCTGTGAAGCCACTAGCTTCTACGAGCACGGAATGTTGGTGGTAGTGAAACATCTCATCTCATGTGGTACACAAATGGTAGTTACCTATGATTCACAGTTAAAGAGATCTCTACATACAGCCATCTCTGGGGCTTGGAGTTGTAGAGGATGCACTTCTGAACCAAGTCGAATGAGCCCCAACATAATGTCATCGCAGAGACCTAGTAGTATCTTTACATTCTGGTGAACTGTATGGAACTTTAACTTTTCCTGTGCTCAGTGAGGGGATTCCACAACATTGGTGTGGATTCTTTGTCATTTTTTAATTCATTCATAGGACATGGGGCATCACTGGCTGACCAGCATTTATTGCCCATCCCTAGTTGCCCTGAGCAGTTGAGAGTCAACCATGTTGCCTTGGCTCTGGAGTCACATGTAAAAAAGACTAGATAAGAGATGGCAGATTTCCTTCCCTAAGGGACATTAGTGGACCAGATAGGGTTTTCTGATAATCGACAATGGTTTTTATAGTCCTCGGCAGACTTCTAATTCCAGATTTTTTTATTATTGAATTTAAATTCCTGCTGTGGCAGGAATAATAGTGAAGCAATAATACCATTAGGCTGTTACTTCCTTGTCTGCTATAAACCAGGAGATGTGTCCGGGTGTTGGGACCTGGTATTGTAAATGGATCTATTTTAGGTAACCTTTTGGCTGGGTAATACATTATCCTTTAATCTTGACTTTGGCTGGAATTCTCCAAACCCGCCCATAGCTGAGATTCTCTGGGTGCTGCTGCAATGAATGAAGTTTTGGTTGAGCACCAAATTCTCACAGGCAACATTGGCTGGGTGAATGAAATCGGAAAATCCCGACCTTTAAATCTTAAATGTTACTGCTAATTATGTTGAGAGTGGTGACGATCTCACTCTTTCCTGTGATGCTGTCAGCACTATCACAATAGACTGTTGTTGAGCTTCACTGCTTTGGGTGAACTCCAATTCATTCACCTTGCTGATGCTCGTACTCCCGGAGAGTTGAGTCACTGCAATGTTACTGATGGCAGAGGAAGGCTGCTGTGGTTTGGACCTGCAATATTCAGCAAAGTGGTTCATCTGTTACATCTTTTACCACATGCACAACAAGCTTTTCCATTTGGTGAGTGCTAGTTACTGCAATTGGAGCAGGACACCATCCCTTGGATTGCAAATACCTCAGTTTCCCAACTTAAATCTCTGCTTCAGTTCTCAGACTGTTTGTTTAACATGCAGATATTGACGGTTGCTTGTGAAGTTGTGTCTTTTTCTGCAGCAGCTGCTTGCGGACTCAATCGGTTTCTACTCCCCAAACTATTCGATCCCTGATTAGGTCTTCAGTGAGGGTTCTGAATGCACATTTCCCTGCCAATATTTTTAGAGTGATTGTACAAGATTAAATTGATTCATCTACTCTTTGGTTCATTGAATTGAACACTCATCTATCAAGGGCTTTTTTTTATTTGGAGAGAGTTGTTCTCAAACTTTTTTAGGATTATTTTGGAGTCTGTTTTTTCCTCAGCTGTTTGGAAAACAAATAAGTTAAGTTTTGAGATAGCCTCCGGCTCCATGATGTTTAATAGTGAATAAGCCTTTTCGACATGTCAGAGAATACAGCACTGCAGAAAATAGGTCTCCCCTTCTGCAAATTTTCCCAACCATCTGCAATATTTTCAACAAGATGAGTGGGTCAATGTCCTTGCCCCCAGCATTTGACACCATGTAGATTATTCTGAGTCTCCTAAATCACTGCCAAGAAGGACTTCAAACAAATGTAGCTTATTCCAGAATTCAAAAGCTGCATAAGACAAGAGAGCTGCTCACACTCCCAGTGATAACACCCACATTCACACCACAAGATCTCTTTTGTAGTCACATCATAGCATTCACACTCGCACTCCCAGTGATAACACCCACATTCACACCACAAGACAACAGTGGTGCAGTGGCATAGTGCTTAGCACCGTTGACTCAAAGCGCCAGGCATGAGGGATCAATTCCTGGCTTGGATCACAATGTGTGTGAAATCTGCATGTTCTCCCCATGTTTGCGTGGGTTTCCTCCAGGTATTCCCTCAATCCAAAGATGTGGGGGTTGGTGGATTGATCATGCTAAATTGCCCCTTAGTGTCTTGGGATGTGTAGTTTAGCGAGATTAGTGGGGTGAGCATGTGAGGATGGGGCCTGGGTGGGATTGTTGTCAGTGCAGACTCAATGCTCTCTTTCTGTACTGTAGGAATTCTGTGATTCTGACATGACTCCCTAGGTCTATAGACTGCATATCAATGAGACCAACACAACACCGTGTTTTTGTGCACAATAGGAATGAAATTTAATTTGGCTCACATGAGAGATGGGAGCAAGTCGCAGAGTTGTGACAGGAGGTGGGAGTGTAGTTCTCATTACCATTCCAACTTGCTGTGATTCAGGGAATGGGGAGGTTGATGATGGTGTCGCAGCATAGAGGCCAATTGAGGCTCTTAAGAGGCCAATTAATGGAAATGTAGGCGATGATAGGGGCGGTGGTGAGGGATCCAGGGAGTGCTGCTTATAGAGAGAGAGCCCTCTGCCACACGTAACCAGATGGCAGCCTTCCTGCAGGGTTGCTTGGGAGGGGGGTGATGTGACCCTCCTGATAGGGCAGTCTCTCACATGAAGGGCTGGTGGCAAGAGTCATTCCCGCAGCTGTGCCACGATGTAGAGTCGCTCCTGCCCCACCCTCACCAATTGCCAGAATGGTGCTTTCCTTCTTCCTGTGGCCACCTCTATGGGTGGCACTCCCAACTCAGCTTGTTAAAGCCCTATGGTTGGAAGCATCAGGAAATAATTCAGCTTCCGTGAAGCCGACCAGCCGAAGACATTTTTAATTTTAATGTTTAAAAACCTGAAGCGAAGCCATCTCCTTTTTGGGAAAACATCTCTCTCACTTACATGAAAAGGCAGCGTGTTGTTTCTTCAATGAAGGAAGGCTTTCCATTGATCCTTCTTCGGCTTCGAGAGCCTACTCACCATCCTGGATTGGATGCCAATCCAGCCCTCTGATCAATAATTGGTCAATTCAGGGAAAATGACTGTGGCTAATTGTTCCTCAAATGGTGAGTGCTTCTGACCCCCTTTTCATACAACCCCTATAGTGCAGAAACAGGCCACTTGGCCCATCGAGTCTGCACCAAACACAATTCCACCCAGGCCCTACTCCCATATCCCTACATATTTTATCCACTAATCACTCTAATCTACGCATCTCAGGACACAAAGGGACAATTTTAGGATAGCCAATCAACCTAACCTGCACATCTTTGGACTGCGGGAGGAAACTGGAGCACCAGGAGGAAACCCACGCAGACACGAGGAGAATGTGCAAACTCCACCCAGACAGTGACCCGAGATGGGAATAGAACCCAGGTTCTTGAAGCTGTGAACCAGCAGTGCTACCATGCCACACTGATTTTTCTGAAGTCGATGAGGAAGACTCTGCCCCTGCAGTGTGGATACTCTACCCATATAAGAGGTCAGTGATGGCCAATCATGTTCTAATATTACAGACATCTTAATAGTGGACTACTTCAATTTTGAACGTTGAACACAAAACTGTGAGCATTTTAATAATGCTCTACATGTTGACGTGCCAGAGGAATGCCTCTCAAGGCATGATAGAGCCATTCACTTGCACTAACTATGACGCAGTTTCACAGATTCAGATACATTTTCCTGAGATGGATCAATGAAAATGATCTCCTTAGGCTACATTTCATCGAGGAGGCTGTCAGAATCCCGCAGTCTGTTGAAAGTAACATCAGATAACGTTGACCCAGTAGCAGTCAAGCTTACAGTTGACCTCTGCTTCTAGATATACATTTCCTTTCAGCCCCCTCCGGGGGGAGGGAGACATCTATGACGCATCTCAATCAGCAGTGTGCAGATACATCAAACAGATCTTTGACACTTTGTTCAACAGGGCAAACAGCTTCGTCAGTTTCCTAAAGGGAAATCCCAGGATGGGATCACTGAATTTCTTTCAGCTCACAGGATTCCCCAGGACTCAAGAGGTGGTGTGAATGCAAGAGACAGAAAGCTAGTCTTGAGTGAACTCTGTCAATTCTAAGTGTCCAGTAAACTTATTTTTGTTTTAATGTGAAGGCAATCCTCAACAGTTGTCAGAGGAGCCCAAGTTAGTCACTAATTCCTATCGAACTAAGGCAACTGCTCTGCTTATGAACACTTCACATCTTATGTATAGAATCAGTTAAGCAACAGCTAACTGATGATGATCCTGCAGAATCATGATTGTCATCGCTTTTTCTTGGAATGTGGAGCTAGGATAATTGTTCACTACCTGTTTGCAGCCAGATGAAACAACACCAAAGTCCCAGAAAAGTATGGCAAGGCAAAAGTAATGACGCACCTTGTTTAAGTGAGTGAGCAAATGAATCAATCCTTAATATTGTCTTTCTTTGCACAACTCAAAAGTTCCATAGACTTCGAAGTCCCATTGCAACGATGCAAGACCCTCGGGAAATCTGAGCCAAAGGCTGCCTCAGCTTTTCCTTCCAACTGTTGCAATATTTTAATTAGTTGCAGCAGTAATGCATTTCACGCCAACTCAGGCATGCACGGAGTCCTACGAACACCATTGCTGTCAATGACACGTGGACAGCAGGGTGTCTATCCTGTGTTTATTTTGTCCTCATAAAGCATTGTTATCGGTCGAGTAAATTGTAACAATAAGCCAATTATTCTTCGGCAAAATATCCGTGCAGAAATAAACAATCCTTCAGAGGAAATCTTCAAAGACAATCATCCCTTTCATGTATGCATTGAAAGACAACACATTTGTTCCTTGGGGTGTACTCGGCAGCCTCAGTGACAACTTCACCACTCTCATTTCCACCGTGAGAGTGATGTGCTTTAGGGAAAAGCATATTCAGTCAATTTGAATAAATCTCTAAACTGCAATATACGCAGTAGCTTCCAATTGATAATCGCAATGGGCAAACTATTGGGCTAAATGCTTCGTTGAAAGTGACATTTTGGTGACAGCAATTGAGAACAGAGGTCACTTCTGTTTTCAGTTTCTTTAGCTCAAGTTTTTTTTGAAAAAGAAGCTTGTTTTGTGACATAAACTTGTAGTTGGATGATGCAATCCAAATTAAATGATGTGGTCTACATTACTGATTAAGTAGCCTTAGCAATCCTTTGCATGTCACCGATTACACTTCCATAGTAACTGTAAGTGCTACATTTTAATCTTCTTCAGCAAAAGCTGAAAAATCTGCTCTAATTAAAACTAGACTGCAATAAAGTCTGACTTTTCAGCACAGTGATACAGAAAAAGTATGAAGCTGAAACACTAAAATTATGGAACCATTTCAGCAAAAAAGACCACGAGACATGAAATGGATGAGTTTCGATATGTTGGCAATTTTGATAATGACTTTACATCACCGAAACAAAAACGCATGTAAATGTTGGCACAATTTGTTTCTTGTGAGGCCAAAAGGCTAATTTTTATGCTTGTTAAGGTGTGGTTTGGCAATTGAGCCCTTAACTGAGTAGCTTGAATTCTCACAATAGCAGTTATCACTGTAATACTGACAGAAATTGCTGCACTCTCGCAGCGTGGCTAACATAAAAAATTTTTCCATAATGGATCCCAAAGTATCAATCAATTGTTAACAGATTGCAACTGTTCCATCTTGTACTCAGTTTATAATCAGGGTCAGTGTTCCCAAAATTATTCCGCATAATTCCTATTTCTTGAATTGCTTTCAGAAAGAACAATGTGATAATTGGATCAATTACCATAAACACTATGAAAATAATCCTATATTGCAATAAGTGAAGAAGACTAAAATAGTTATCTTAAATATTAAGGATATCAAATATATCAAAATTGAGCCCAAAAGAATCATACCTTGTCATTTTTCAGTGTGAAATTAATGTGCACTTTAACATTAATTTTGATTCACAAAATATAGAAATCTGTACAATACTCTAATTTAGAAACTTCCAGTATCAAATCTATAGTGTTATCTTTCATAATAAATTTTATTCCCAGGATTTTGCTTTGTGTTGTGGACCTAAACTTAAAAAAAACATTTTTTACTAACCTTTAAACTCACAAAGCCAATGCTCAGAATGGATTGGACAAATCCTAATTCATTCCTTGCTTGTTTCAAAACCAAATTCAAAATCCAGTTGAATTCAATTCTTCATTCCCCCAAAGAGAAACAAACAAGGTCCATACTGATGAGAAAAGGTATTGGACCCCATCATAGGCTTGATCTGACGCTTTGGGGATGATCTTACTTCTGATTTCTCACCTTGCGCAATCTTACCAGTATTAGATATCCAGTGAGATCAACCTCGCGCCCATTCCGGTGTGAGGCTGAATGAATTACTTAAATGTATATAAAACCTAATTTAAATGAAATTAGTGAACTTGGGCTCAATCATCTGGGCTCACTTGTCTGTGCGGCCCTTGGAAATTCTATCTGCCATGATTCACAGCTAGTCCTCAGCAGCAGAGACCAGACGTGATGGCCTTGCCAGTAGAACTGGAGACCATTGAGATCCCCCCTGGGGTGCCCTTGGGCAGTGTCAAAGAGGTGGGGCCTGAAGGGTGAGAGGCCTACTGGGAGTGGGGCCAATCAGTGGAGGGGGAAACCATTGCGCACTCTAGAATTGTGGTTGGTTGGGGGGACACTGCTGCCATTCTGCATAGCATTCAGTGGGGTGGGGGGAGGGTCAATTGATTCAGCAGGGTGAGGGCTCAATTGATCAGGTGGAGGTGAGCTTGCAATTGGCCACAGGGCCCCATGGTACATGGGTGAGATGTTGCCGGCCACGGAGGCCAGTTGAAAGCAGCAGAGACTGTTGACAGGTCTCTCTCTGTTGCTCAGAACAGGAATCTGCACATGCACAATTGTGCCTTCTGCTGCTATCAGCTGGCTTTCTGGCAATTTAAGCTCTACCCACTCTTTCTACAGGCAGAAATCCAATTTCAGGATCTTTTATGCACTAAATGCATAAGATACCAGATTTGGATTCACCAAAAAAGTATCTAAAACTCTCTCATTTTCACATTCATTCTGGATTAGAATTTTTTCATACGATTGCCTCCTTGATCTTCACAAAATAGCCAAGAAGCATTGTTATGGAGCTGAATCTTTGCTTGAAAGTCCCTTGTGAAAATAAAAAAGAAAGCATTTAAAATAAGTAGGACTTTATTTAGTTCACCATTTGTCCAAGCTTTTTATCTTATATCTCTTTGTATGTTGTATCTGAAGTTTTTTTTTACAATTGCTTATCTCAATGTTATCAGAACTAATGTTGTGGAAAGAAGTATCAGCTGAGAGTGACATGCAACGCTGTACAATTCAGGAAACCTGAGCATCTTGTTAGCTGTTATAGAGGAGGAGGAGAAGACAAAGATATGCATAGCGAAGAAAAGACTGCTAAAAATGTGTTATGTGGGAGATATGCAAGGAAATTCCATCAGGGATTGGTGAAGACATGCTGTCAAGAACAGCAGTGAAGAAAGTTGAGGATTCTACAATGGAATATGAAATCTTCCAGATTCAATGTGAAACAGCCATTTAACATAATCTGGAAGCCATCAGCCCAGCAGAAACATTGGGGTAAACTTTCTAGTCCTGCTCTCTATGGGAATTGTTGTGAGACACTATGAGAATTTATGGAGACAACTCTAGAGTGTTTCATGTATCAAGTCAGCTGAATCTCTCAGTGCTTTCTCATTGCAAGTCTTTATTGAACTGATTATAAGATGGTAGCTGACAGTGCTTCCCTCCTGGCAGTGGTAACAAAGCAGATAGGACTTGGGGTAAGGTTGCATTTCAAAACTGAATGAACAACATTTTCATGACAAACATAAGATCCAAACGTCCCCATTTCCAAATGAAGATAAGACACATTTGTATACATTAACAAACATTTGTTCTACTAGTCAGTCTCTGTCCCTGCATTGCATACACTTTCCTGCAGTTCATGCCAGTGGGATCTTCCAATCCTGCTCTTGGCATACCTCCACTGTGAGTTTCATGGCAGTGAGGTGTGCATTCAATTGGAAACCCCATTTACAACAATGGAAGCAGAAGATCCTGACACTGGCCAATAGTGGGCTGTAATTTCACAGTGGGTTGCAGGGAAATTCCCATCTATAATCATGTAGGTCACTTAATGATAAGTGCGCGCACTCTCGTTGGCTCTTCATCTGAGTGCTGTTCCTTGTCCAAAGAATGTTATTCTCATGCACTTCATAGAATAGAATCCGTACAGTGTAGAAGGAAGCCATTTGGCCCATCGAGTGTGCACCAATCACAATCCCATCCAGGCCCTATTCCCATAACCCCATACATTTACCTGCTAGTCCCCCTGACACTTGGGTCAATTTAGCATGGCCAATCAACCTAATCTGCACATCTTTAGACTGTGGAAGGAAATCGGAGCACCCAGAGGAAACCCACGCAGACACGGGAAGAATTTGCAAACTCCACACAGACAGTCATCCGAGGCCGGAATTGAACTCAGGTCCCTGATGCTGTGAGACAGCAGTGCTAATGACTGTGTTACTGTGTCTTGTTATCATGGTAATTGTTGTTGTTCCTTTGTGGTTACCGGGGCACATGGCTCTCTGGAATTGATAGTAGTTCTATTTTCAATACAGCTGGTGAGGGCTTTTATTCTTGACCAACCAACAACGGTGAAGGAACACCTTTGTTAGTTGTTTGTACGTGGCTGTGGTTGTGTTGGTGTATTGGATCATTCATTTCCACTGCAAATGACCAAGGTGACAAATTCTCTGTGCGTGTTTCAAGTTTCCACAAGGGCTGGCTCTGCTTGAGAGTGTTTAAGGTACGTGCCCTGACAGTTTCTCCAATGCACAGCTCTGGTAATACTTTAGTACATTCGAGAAATTTGGCTTTCTGCCATTTGACCTTGTTTCTTTCATCCACCTCTGCAACTTTTCAGTTGCTTTTTTGCTTTGGAAGAGTAGCTTGCATACAGCATGACATTAATCTTTGTACTGGACTACTCTGCATTCCTTCAATCAGTGTGTTTCTCCATTCAAAGATTGCCTTGTTTGCTAGATTTGTTTGATTTCTTGATGATTCCTTTGGCTATGATGTGCAGTGATGAATTTCCCAATCCTTTGTTAAGCAGCTGAATTCATGAATCAAAGGCCACTGTTACTCATCACAATGTCTGGAATGTTGTAATGATCGATGGATGCTTTCAGGCATTCTCCAATTTTTCTGCCATTATTGGTCTATTCCCAGTAATCAGAATTGCCGTCAACAATAATAAGATAATCAGTTCCTGCAAGGTTAAAGATATCCAATCCCAACTTAATCCATCATCTGTTTGGGATGTCATACATCATCAGTAGTGCTCTAGTTTGCTTAGCTTAACATTTGTTACATATACTGCACTGGCCAACGTAGTCTTAACTTCATTGCTCATGTTTGGCTAGTAGAACATCTGTCTTGTCTTCCTCAGACTCCATTCAATTTTTTGTTAGCTTGCATGGATGCGCTACAGCATTGCTACTCTCCTATGGATATAACTACTTTCTGTGTACAAGATGTCATTTCAATTCTTTCTATACACACAATATGTCCTTGTGACCATAAGTGTGTTCTTAACACACTGAGGCAATCCTTTTTTTTATTACTTCTTGTAGAATTTGTAGAGTTACATCTCATTGGGTGGTTCGCTTGATTTGAAAAAGGGACTGCAAGATTCATTGAATAGGATTTCCCAGTTCCACCCATCCTGGTACTGGAAAATCCTAAGCAAGAACAAAAAGGCTTTCAATGGTCCATTAAATTGTCCACAACAATTCCCATAGTGAGCAGGACTGGAAAGCTTACTCCAATGTCTCTGCTAGACTGATGGCTTCAAGATTATGTGAAGCTGCTGCTTCACATTGAATTTGGAAGATTTCATATTCTGTTGTAGCATCTTCAACTTTCTTTAATGCTGTTCTTGACAGCATGTCTGCAGTCTACATCCATTTCCCTTGCTTGTAGATTTTTATAAATGAATCATAAAATTTCTACAATGCAGAAAGAGTCCATCTGAGTCAATGAGTCTGTACTGCTTCTTTGTAAGAATGTCTCTCCATCCTAGCCCTATAAAACTGCATTTTTAGAATTCCTACAATGCAGAAGGAGGTCACTTGTCCCAACGAGCCTGTAACTACAACAATCCACCCAAGCCCTATCCTAGTACCATGACTATTTACCATTTACCACGACTAATTCACAGAACTATACATTTTTGGGCACTACAAATCAATTTAGCATAGCCAATCCACCTAAGTTGCACACCTTTGGACTGTTGGAGGGAACTGGAGCACTCAGAGGAAACCCATGTAGTCAAGGGAAAACATGTGAACTCCACACAGACAGTTACCGAAGACTGGAATCAAACCCAGGGTTCTTGCACTGTGAGGCAGCAGGGTTTTTTCCTCTGGTGCTAAGTATTGAGCTGAACAGCTAAATACAAAGCCTTGCAAAAGATGGCATGCTGGTTAAAGACATTCTTTATTGACCACCACGTGCTGGGAGAAAGGCAGCTGGGCAATCCAACTCTTTCCTGAAGTTAAAATGCAGTGTCAAAATGGTTATACAGTTTTGAAACTTCAATTCTCCCAGCTACCCTGTCATCTGAACTGAATACTCTAATCATGTTGATACCCATTACTTACTTGGACCAATTGTATATAACCTTCCAGCACAATTCGGAATCAATGGTCCACAGGACCTGGAAGTTTCTACTCGCTGTTTCTAAGCAACCTCATTATGTGTATTCATAAAGTTCAAAAGTTTCTTTCTCACCGTAATCCACAGAATTGAAAAGGTGAAGTTCCCACTGTCTCATTCTGCTTCATTATCTGTAAGAAGTAAATACTTTATAGACATTGTGAATATTTCTATTCACATTTGTGAATACGTCTATTCACTGTCTAAAGTATGACAATGTACATTCTCTTTGACTCTGTCTGTTAACATGACTGTATTCTGTGGCGAATTGCTCCCATGGAATGTGGCCTATCTGGTTCATTGTTTTACCTGTTATGTTTCAGGGTGATTTGTATCTTGACCAAAATGCTCAATACATTTAAAAAGTACCTCTTTAAATCTAAAACAGGTATTTTAATTCCTAAGCAGTAGTTATACATGTGCCAGTGCAAGTAGTACCTCATGTAAAATAAGTATAAGGCACATTATGGTCCCTATTCTAAGTTAATACCTCTGTTTAGTAATTTTATTAGTTTTAAAATTCCAGGGTTTTCTGACTTTCTCTCACAAGTGCTAACCATTGTGCCACCGTGCCACTCAAGTAACATTCTTTGCAGCTGCTTTGAGGCAGAGAGTAATGTTTCAGAAAAATGCTCTGAAGTGGCTTGTGGTCAGGCTCCACTTTGCCTCTCTCGGGGAAATATTGATGAAAACCCTCACATACAAAGACAACAGTCAAGCACTCCATCTCAAACTGAGCGTAGTGTCATTCGGTTTATCCTTGCAACTTTAGGGTGGCTCCAACTGATGTCACACTGCAAGATGATTTCATGGATTGATGTTGTTATGATCTTAATTGATGTTATAACTAGACAGGGAATTCCAGAATAGAATCCTCAAAAGACCATAACTTGTACTTAAAAAAAAAGTGGATTGGCACAGGACTGTTAATAGTTGTTAACAGTTGTTATTTATTAACAGTCAAAGGACTGTTAATAGTTGTAACAAACAAAAATAATTAAACATGAAAAAATTGGATTGTGATACAATATTCCTTCATCACCCCTTTGTTTAACATAGACACAGAGATTTTAAAAGTAACATGGTTTGCAAGATACATCTTAAGCTACAATGATCTCAGTAGCAGCCCCTTTAAACATACAGTTTGGTTGTGGTCAAACGCACATACACATTCCACTCTGAACCCAAGTGAATGTCTATGGATTTCTCTTCAGAATCCACTCCACCAAATGTTTCACATGAGAGTTTTCAAATCCATTCCCAAAAAGTATGCTTTTTTCATATCAAAGCTATCCATCAATAGTTTACATTCTGAAATCCTGTCCACGTTTTCCAAATAACTCTCTTAAACAAGGCTTCTGCTCCACTGTTGATCATGAATCAGTGTCCAGTTTTAGAACTCCCTTTTAGGATTACTTTGTCTTGACTCATACGAACTGTTCCCAATTGCTTTAACCATTGAATCCCACTCTCAATTAAGATGGCATCACACTTTTGAGTTTTCTGTAGCCTGCTTTCCCACTTTAAATCTGATTACTGCAACTGTCTCTTTAACTCAGAACACTTTGTTTACTTTTCCCCTTGAATTCTCCTGAAGAAAACTTTGATTTTAGTTTTTTTTAACTTCAATCTTCTTCACACATTTTCTATGTCCCATGTCCCTAGTTATCTGAACTGTATCGAGTTCTTTGGGAAGTCTACCTCTTTACAAGTCCTTTGTCCTATCCAGTCTTTCTTCTCAATGCTGTTCTTGCCTCCTTTCAACTGTTGGATTTCCCAAGTCCCATTGTTAAACCTACATAAGGATCTTCCAACCTTGTTAAAATATTTAAATTGCAAATGTGCGTTATACAAACATGTTGGCTGTTTACCCCCTATCCAACCTCCATATAATGTAGAAATGAGAAAGTTGGTACCAGATTTCAGATTTATGACATCTTTCCTGATTCCTGCTCATGTGATATTGGGCTCTTCAAATCATCCCAATGTTTGCAAGTTCAACCTGTATCAAAGTTTAGTCATAAAGCATTCTAGGTTCATTGAAACAACATGCAATGTATCTTCCAATGAATTCCTACAGTGCAGAAGGAGGCCATTCAGTCCATGGAGTCTGGACTCACAAAAATCCCACCCAGGCCCTATTCCCATGACCCAAGTATTTATCTAGTTAATCCCCCTGACACTAAGGCACAATTTAGCTTGGCAATCCACCTAACCTAAACATTTTTGGACTGTGGGAAGAAACTGGTGTGCCTGGAGGAAACACACTGACATGGGGAGAATGTGCAAATTCCACACAGTCAACCAATGACTGGTCCCTGACAGTGTGGGACTGCAGAGCTAACCACTGTGCCCCTATGCCATCCATGTTTGTTTTACTTCTTTGCCTTCTCTCACAGTTTGTTCGCTTTTTCTTATCTTTTCATTCTTTTGTTGTGATTTCAGTAAGGATATGCAACAACACCTTTTCCATGATCATCCTCAACACCAATGCTCCAAAAGGCTGTGTTCTCAGCCCCCTACCATAGTCCTTATACACTTATGAATGTGTGGCCAAATTCCCCTCCAATTCAATTTTCAAATTTACTGATGACACCACTGTAGTGGGTTAGATCTCAAACAATGATGAACAGAGCACAGGAATGAGGCAGAGAATTTGGTGAATTGATGCAGCGACAATAATCTCTCCCTCAATGTCAACAAAACAAAGGAGATAGTCATTGACTTCAGGAAGCATAGTGGAGAACATGCCTCTGTCTACATCGATGGGGATGAAGTAGAAATGGTAGAGAGCTTCAAGATTTTAAGTGGCCAAATTGCCAACAACATGTCCTGGTTCTTCCATGCCAACAATATAGTTTAGAAAGCTCACCAAAGCCTCTATTTTCTCAGGAAACTAAGGGAATTTGGCATGTCAACTACGACTCTCACCAATTTTTACAGATGTACTGTAGAAAGCATTTTTTCCAGACTACAAAAAGTGATGAATATAGCCCAATCCATCACACAAACCAACTTCCCATTTGTTGACTCTGTCTACATTTCCCACTGCCTCAGAAAAGCAGCCAGCATAATTAAGGATCCCATTCGCCCTGGACATTCTCTCTTCTATCTTCTTCCATCTGGAAAATGATGCAAAAGTCTGAGCCATGAATCCAACCGACTCAACAACAGCTTCTTCCCTGCTGCCATTAGACTTTTGAATGGACCTACCTCGCATTAAGTTGATCTTTCTCTACACCTTAACTATGACTGTAACACTACATTCTGCACTTTCTCATTTCCTTCTCTTTGAATGGTATGCCTTGTTTCTATAGCGTCCAAGAAACAATACTTTCATTCTATACTAATACATGTAACAATAATAAATCAAATCAAAACAAATCAAAATATTGAAATTATGAAAATCATCCAGTAAAATAACTATTTAAAACTATACAAGAACTAAGAGCATTTTTATAAATGAGGTTAATATCACTTTATGCTTGATAAATAAATAATGAGGAAAAGCAAAATGCTTATTTCCAGTAATTAAAAATGTATTTTAGATGTCGAACACAGGAATCAAGAAATATTGCTTTAACAAATTATAACATTGTTGAAAACATTTCTTCCTTATTTGTTCTTATAAAGAATTGTTCTCTGAGTTTTGGGAGGATCAACTTTTAAAATATTTCTCCAGGTTCATCATTTGGATTTGGTGGTAAGTCACAGAACTAACAGTGGCCTCCAGAGATATTGAATCCTGACTTCATGGTAATAATCAAAAGCCACAAGAAAGAGGGAACTGGTTAGCTCAGTTGGATAGATAGCTAGCATGTGCTTCAAATTAATGCCAACAGCACATTCCAGCTTCCATTGAAATAGAGTTGGCATCTGCCTCCTTGGCCTGCCCTTGAGAATGGAAGGCAATGTTAAACTGACAAAGCATATAATGAGCCAAGAACTTCCCTTTGAACAGAGCGCTTAAGACTGAGTAAATGAACAAGAAAGACGCTGTTCTTTATCATCAGAATGTTACACAGATAAAAATCCGGAGGATCGACCCAAGATGTGAGTTGGTACCTTCCAGAAGTCACGACATGGGAATTGCCTGAGAAGTTTGAACTTCCAATGAACTCCCCTGCTTCTCTTCATGGAAGTTCCTCAATACTTAACTGGATAGTTACCCAGGAAATTTTAGACAGAAAAATATCCTATTCTAACTCCTGGTTAACTCCAAATCACTCACCTTTATCCAACCACCCACTCCCCAATCCATCTGCCACTTAGCCTTTTACCTCATCTACTAGTTCATCCACTCGTCACACCCACTCACCAATTCACTGGCAATCTGCTGATGACGGTTGTTTCATTGGAAGATCCAGACCATTGCGCTGAGTAGTTCGGTTCGCTCTCGGATATCTGTTCAGTTCATGGACATCTCAATTGGCTTGTTGAAATAAAAATATGCACTTCATCAGCATTTTTAGGATACAGTTATGATATTGGTGGGACAGTAGAAGGATAATTGCTTTAGCTTCTAAAGCCCATTGAATTACTGGCCTTTCTTTTTTATATACGTGAAATGTAAGATATTCTCATCTCATTTGTTACTGCTTCACTAAGATCTGTTGTTCTCTGTGAGCTTTGTTCCCATTTGCCATCAATTTAATATGTTAATTTACCATGAGATGTGCTGTAGAAGTCTTTTTTCAAACAATATCGAACTGTAACTTCAACCTGAAAAATCTTATATATTTACTGTCAGCCAGAAGTTAGAACCAGTAGATCACATGCCAGCAATTAACAGGACAGCCACAAAAGCACATAGCAAGGGAACTCTCTAAAGTATCTTTATATTTGGTAAGTTAGTACCTTACTCCTTGGTACTCAGAGGACTGACAATTCTTTCTTCTACTCTCAATAGCTATGGCTGCAACTGTGTAAAAGAAATTACTGAACCCAGTACTGGTTAATGTTGAAAACTGTGTTTGAAATAATGCTTTGGATTGTTCCCTGCAACCCAACTTCATTATTTGATCTCTCTGATCTTATAGGAAATCATGAGTGGCTGCTCCACAGTGCCAGGGACCCAAGTTTAATTCCAGCCTTGGCTGTCTGCCTGTGTGGAGTTTTCACATTCTCCTCATGACTGTGTGGGTTTCCTCCAGGTACTCCAGTTTTCTTCCACATTCCAAAGGTGTGCAAATTAGAGATTGGTTGAGCATGCTTAGTGTCAGGGGATTAGCAGGGTAAATATGTGGGATTACTGAGATAAGGCTTGGGTAGAATTGTTGGACCTTGATAGGTCCAATGGCCTCCTTTTGCACTATGATGATTCTGATTACCATGGTGATTATATCAAAGAGAGAACATGAGTATATCATAGTTACACTGCAGATTTTTTTCATTGCAGATTTACCATCCCATAAACCACTGATGTCGGATCCACAAATCCTCAATTCCAGCATGATAACCTCAACCTTTGTGATTATTGTAAGAAGACTCACAGCACCAGGTTAAAGTCCAACAGGTTTATTTGGTAGCACAAGCTTTCGGTATGCTGCCCCTTCATCAGGTGAGTGGAGAGCTGTATTCACAAACAGGGCATATATAGAGACCAACTCAATTACAAGACAATGGTTGGAATGCGAGTCTTAACAGGTAATCAAGTCTTTTCAGGTGCAGACAATGTGAGTGGAAAAAGGGTTAAACACTAGTTAAAAAGATGTGAATTGTCTCAAGCCAGGACAGTTAGCAGTGCCAGATTTAGGCATAAACTAAACAAGCTACAGTTTAGGGCCTCACAATCCGCAGGGGCCTCACAAAATTTCAGAAGGTTTAAAGTGAAGAGAACATGTAAGAGACAAACTGTCTGCACTTAGCATCATGTGCATAGAAAGTGATAAACTCCGTAGCACATTTGAATTCATGATTTTGCTTTTGAGAAATCAAGAGAAAAATGTTTTAAGTTGTATCTAGTATCAGTTTTCTGATTTTGCAAATGATTTCATTATTACTTATATTAATAAAGATGATCCAGATTACTTATTTTGTCAACAGTTTGTATATATATTAATGTATCTTAAAATTATTTTTAAAATTACATTTACGTATTATTTCCAGAGCATACTATATTATAATCTATGAGAGAGATCAAGCCAGCTAAATGATAAACATATAATCAGTAAATGCATTCATTTGAAAATAAGTTGTATTTTTCACTTTAAATACCTTGCTATTAAATAATTAAAAGGCATAATTATGTTTTTAATTTTTTTGTGGCAACCCAAGGTCCTGCTTTGGACAAACCTTTGTGAGACCTTTTGGTGCAACTTTTTAACAAGGGGCCTCCAAGCTTTATATAGAACATAGAACATTACAGCACAAAAACAAGGTGTGCCGATCATATCAGTACCTACCAGACTATAGAACTATCTGTAACTCCCAATCCCATTAAATCCCATGTACTCATCCAGAAGTCTCTTAAAAGACTCCAGCGAGTCCATCTCTACCACCACTGATGGCAGTCGATTCCATTCACTCACCACCCTCTGAGTGAAAAACTTACCTCTAACATCTCCTCTGCACTTGCTCCTCCAGCACCTTAAACCCGTGTCTTCTCGTAGCGACCATTTCAGTCCTGGGAAATCGCCTCCAAGAATCCACTCTATCTATTCCTCTCAACATCTTATAAACCTCTATCAGGTCGCCTCTCAACCTTCGTCTCTCCAGGGAGAAAAGACTCAAGACTCTCAACCTATCTTCATAAGGCATGCCCCCCAATCCAGGCAACATCCTTGTAAATCTGCTCTGCACCCTCTCAATAGCTTCCCCATCCTTCCTATAGTGAGGCGACCAGAACTGCATACGTACTCCAAGGGGGGTCTGACAAGGGTCTTATAAAGTTGCAGCATTACCTCCCGACTCCTAAACTCAATCCCTCTATTAATGAAGGCCAGCACACCATATGCCTTCTTGACCACATCCTCCAATTGTGGGGCAGTCCTATGGACCCGGGCCCCAAAATCGTTCTGCTCCTCAACACTGCCAAGACTCCTACCCTTGATATTATACTCCTTCATCCCATTGGTCCTGCCAAAATGGACCATCACACATTTATCCGCATTGAAGTCCATCTGCCACTTCTCTGCCCAATCTTGCATCCTATCTATGTCTCGCTGCAACTTCAGACATCTCTCCAGACTATCCACAACACCACCAACCTTCGTATCATCAGCGAACTTACTAATCCATCCCTCCACTTCTTCATCCAGGTCATTTATGAAAATTACAAACAGCAAGGGTCCAGAACAGATCCCTGGGCACTCCACTGGTGACTGACCTCCATGCAGAAAAAGACCCATCCACAACTACTCTCTGTCTTCTGCAGGCAAGCCAGTTCTGGATCCACAAGACCAAAGCCCTTTGGATCCCATGCCCTCTCACCTTCTCAAGAAGTCTTGCATGGGGGACTTTATCAAACACCTTGCTGAAATTCATGTAAACCACGTCCACTGCTCTTCCTTCGTGAATGTGTTCAGTCACGTTTTTGAGGAACTCAACTAAGCTCGTAAGGCACAATCTGCCCTTAACAAAGCCGTGTTGACTCTTTCTGATCATGTTGAATTTCTCTAAATGCTCATAAATCTTATCTCTCAGAATCCTCTCCATCCACTTACCGACCACTGAGATCAGACTCACTGGTCGGTAATTGCCCGGGCTATCCCTATTCCCCTTCTTGAAAATAGGCACTACATCCGCAATCCTCCAATCTTCTGGAACCTCTCCCATCTCCATTGACGATGCAAAGATCATTGCCAGGGGCTCTGCAATCACTTCCCTGACTTCCCACAGTAACCTGGGGTACATACCATCCGGACCCGGCGACTTATCTACCTTGATGGAATTTTAACAGTTCCAACACCTCCTCTTTCTTAATGTCCACATACTCAATCTTTCCAGTTTGCTGCAATCCTGTAGTACAACCCCCCAGATCACTTTCCATAGCTTAGGGCCTCCCCAAGTCTAAATCTGGCACTGACAGTTAGTCAGATTTTGCAAGTCCAGGCCAAATGGGAGGGGAGGGAGGGTGGGGGTTACAGGTAGTGTAACATGAACCCAAGATCCTGTTGAGACTGTCCTCATGTGTGCGGAGCTTGGCTATCAGTTTCTACTCAGCGATTTTGCATTGTCGTATGTGTCAAAGACTGCCTTGGAGAATGCATACCTGAAGATCAGAGGCTGAATGCCCGTGACTGCTGAAGTGTCCCCGACAGGAAGGAAGTACTCCTGCCTGGTGATTGTCGAGTGATGTCTATTCATCCGTGCCGATGTACCATGCCTTGGGATATCCTTTCCAGCAGTATATCAGGTGGACAACATTGGCTGAGTAGCAAGAGTATGTACTCTATACTGGTGGATGGTATCCTCACGTGAGATGGTGGCATTCGTGTCAATGACCTGGCACATCTTGAAGAGGTTGCTGTGGTAGGGTTATGTGGTGTTGTGGTCACTGTTCACCTGAAGGCTGATGAACTGCAAACAACAATTTGTTTGAGGTTGCACGGCTGTTTGAAGGCAAGTAGCAGAGGTGTGGAGATGGCCTTGGCGAGATGTTCGTCTTCATCGATGATATGTTGAAAGCCCTGAAGATGATGTCATAGCTTCTCCGCTCCAGGGAATACTGGACAACAAAAGATACTCTGTCAGCCGGTCATGGGCATTCAACTTCTGACCTTTGGGTAAACGTTCTCCAAGGTCGCTGTGACAATGGATGAATGGACACTGCTCAACAATCACCAGGCAGGAGTATCCCCTTCCTGTCGGGAACACTTCAGCAATCAATGGCATTCAGCCTGTGATCTTCGGGTAAGCGTTCTCCAAGGCGGCCTTCATGACACATGACAACTCGGAATTGCCGAGCAGAAACTGATAGCCAAGTTCCGCAAGCATGAGGGCAGTCTCAACTAGGATTTTGGAATCATGTCACACTAGGTGTAACCCCCACGATTTGCCTGGATTTGCAAAATCTTACTAACTGTCCAGGCTTAAGACAATTCATACCTCTTTAACCTGTGCTTAATTTTCTGTCCACTCACATTGTCTGCACTGTAAAGACTTGATTACTTGTTAAGATTTGCATTCCAGCCATTGTCTTGTAATTGAGATTGTGTCTATATATGCCCTGTTTGTGAATCCAATTCTTCACTCATCTGATAAAGGGGCAGTGCTCTGGAAGTTTGTGATACCAAATAAACCTGTTGGACTTTAGCCTGGTGTTGTGAGATTTTTTACTGTGCCCACCCAAGTCCAACACCGGCATCTCCACATCAAGGACAATTTGTAATTATAACTCACGAGGTGACCACAACTTTTTGGATTTCATGAAGTACTTCCCTTTCCATTCAGGAGTATGTAGGTTATAAAAAATAATTGGATTTACATCGCTTAAATCTTATCCTGATCTATTGCCTTCAGTCTTTGAAATGTTATAATCACTGGGCAAGCGTTTCAATGCATTTGCCACATACACTCATTTAGTCAGAATTTTCACCATGCGCGACAGGCAGTTCATTTAAAATCCTTAACAAGAGACATCTTACAAAAAACAAACCTACATGCTGTTCATGATGTGCTGCATCATTACATCAATCTATCAGAAAAGTTGGAATGCTTTTATCACGAGCTGCTTGATTATAATGTACTTATCAAAAAAACATACTTCAAATCATTATTCTGTTTTTTTTTGTCTACATCTGAGAGCATTGGTTCTTGCAGACTGCACAACATTTCTCTCCTAATCTGAGTTAAGGATTATGATCTGGGATTTCAGAATTCCATTATCAAATCACAAAGATTGTAGGTTTTCTAAGCATTTCTCTCCCTGCAGTAACAGCTATCGACATTACTCGGCGAACAAAGCAGTTAAGACAAAATACATAACAGACTAAGTTTACAGACTGTTTTTTGCTTTATATTTAGAAATTCTAATCCATGTGCTTTCTGTGCCATTTTTGAAATGCTTCTAAATAGTTGGTTAAGTCATTTAAATATCTAAACAGTGAAATATAAAATATAGTTCAATCATTTGCCTGCGTTAGTGCACAGAAGCAGCATGCACTGAATTACATTCACCTTCTTGTTTGCCTACATCTTTACTTCATTAAAATTCTGTCTCTTTTTCTTTTGGTTTGTATTTGTGTAGAATGCTGATTGTAAATGCTTAAGAATTAGTTCAACTCATAGTGCAAATACAATTGGGAAGAGAAAGGACATATGCTGGACAAAATAGCCAATGATACCATTAAGTTTTTATGATCAACAAGAGAGGAAAGAACATAAAGAGGAGTAAGAAATCTCACAATACCAGGTTAAAATCCAACAGGTTTATTTAGAAAACATGAGCTTTTGGAGTGCTGCTCCTTCATGAGGTGAGTGGAGAGTTGTGTTCACAAACAGGGCATTTATAGACATAGACTCAATTGCAAGATAATGGTTGGAATGCAAGTCCTAACAAGTAATCAAGTTTTTACAGGTACATACAGCACGAGTGAAGAGAGTATTAAGCACAGGTTAAAGCAGTGTGAATTGTCTGAAGCAGGACGGTTAGTAAAATTTTGCAAGCCCTGGCCAAATGGTGATGGTTACAGGTAGTGTGACGTGAACACAAGATCTCGGTTGAGGCCATTCTCATGGGTGTGGAACTTGGCTATCAGTTTCTGCTCGATGATTTTGCGTTGTCGTGTATCTTGAAGACCGCTTGAAGAACGTTTACCTGAAGATCAGAAGCTGAATGCCCTTGACTGCTAAAGTGTTCCCCAACAGGAAGAGAAAACTCCTGACTGGTGATTGTTGAGCGATGTTCAGTCGTCCGTTATCATAGTGTCTGCCTGGTTTCTCCGAGGTACCATGCCTCAAGACATCATTTCCTGCAGCATATTAGGTAGACAATGTTGGTTAGGTCTATGAGTATATACTGTATACCTAATGGATAGTGTTCTCACATGAGATGATGGCATCCATGTCCATGATCTAGCACATCTTGCAGAGGTTACTGTGGCAGGATTGTGTGTGTCATAGTCACTGTTCTCCTGAAGTTGGGTAGTTGCTGTGAACAATGGTCTATTTGTGGTTGTGTGGTCGTTTGAGTGGGAGGATGTGGGGATGGCCTTGAGGCCTTCCTAGAAGGGATAAACAGAAAGGGTTTATTAGAATGGCAGCATACAGTTGCGGCAATGGGCCTTGTGTGGAACAAAATGTGGTTTGATGAACATTTTCAAGCCATAATAATTATGTATTATATTAATGGGTGGGTGTATAGTCTTGCCGTTCAGCTCTTCTTCAATTGTTTCTTGGTATATCCCCCACTAGTCTCCGAATGCCGGACATAAAAGTCTAATAAGTGGCACTGAAACTCAAGCTTCAATTATAGGGCAAGCACAAGGTATGTTCCATTGTTTAAATCAGCTTAAAAAAACGTCTGCTCTCAGGAAGGCCACCGGAACATCAAAGGGTACTGAGCTTATAGTCAAACTCATCCCAAGTTGTTTTCTATCATTGCTTCCAGAGAATCATTCAGCATGGAAGTAGGCCATTTTGCCCATTCTGTCAGTGCTAGCTCCCTGAAAGTGCTACCAATTAGTCCCATCCCCCCATTTTCTAGCTGTAAGAGTACATCAGCCTCAAAGAATTGGCAGAAAGAATATGTGAGGACTTGGTGTGGAGCAGGTAGGTCTTTGCAGGAAACTGTCTTTGGGCTATCTATGCAAAAATACTTCTATTGAGTCCTTGACAGATTACTTCCAGTATGCCATCTTCTTTTCCATCTGTTCCCAGGTTCTTTATTCCAGGTTTGTTGCAAAATTGTTGGGATGGAGGAGGAAGATTGCTAATTACAATCCACATCCAGTCGCATCTGAGGATGTGCCGTTTTGAAGATGGGCTTAGTGTAAGATTTGTGAAACTATATGTTGTGGCTATGTTCATCTGTTAGGATATGTTGACCCTGTCCAACAAGATTCTTAATGCTGCATCAAACTTAGTATTTCGCCAACTCCAATATGAAAGTATTTTTAATTGTTTTTAGGCTATCCTGCATATTACAGCCACTTTATATGCTTATTGCAGAATGCACTTGTCAGTAGAGTCAATGTGAATCATCAGACTAGAATAACACATATTGTAAGTATAGGTTTCTGCGAGGTGAGTCCTCTTCTGCATTAGTGATGCACTTTCTGAATTGCCTAATGAATTCAGATATACATGTCAATGTAAAGCAGCTGGTCACCAGAGGATTTAAGGAAAAAATTTTAAGGCAGATGATACTATTGTTGTCGAGAACAAGGGATCATGGGTGGATACCTGATGTCTGCATAGACACAAAAAAATCAATGCAGAATATGCAGAGTTAAAGATGAAGTAATGGAAAACGCATAACTAATGTGCACATTTCAAGAAATTATTTTCCAACCTGAATCCCAAATGAGGACATTAGTCTAGGGGGAATTTATTTGCCTGATATTTGCTTTGGGCAAGTATATTGCTTCCTTTTGATCTTTGTTGACAGAGTGAAGACAAAATGCTCAGTCAATCAATCACAGAGATACCCCTGCAGAACAATGGGCTTCACGTTATTCTATTATTTAGTCTTCAAAATCTGACTTTTTTTCATATATATGTGTTGCAACTGAAAAAAAAGCTTCCCCTCTGAATGACTACTGGCTAATTATTTTTTTTCCTTTCTTTTCTCGCTAACTTGTCATTGCTTTGTCAAAAACATTTCCTGTAATGGATTTTTGGAAAGGTTGTATTATTATTAAATGCAATTCAGTAAATCGAACTTAATGGTCTTCTTATTGAAGATCCCCAGCTGATTTTTGGATTCTTTTTGAAGTAGTAACAGCTAAAGGCAATGCCACCACAATGAGTCCGGGATTTGTTATATATATTTAATTGCAAGTAAAGGGTATGTTGCTCTCATATGAAAATTACTGATTCCTTTAAATGATATAAAAAAAGTATTATTAGATATTTGATCAAGGGAATGCAAAAGGTCCTAAATGTGAATGTGTGGTTTCTGTCAGATAATCTGTATTTCTGTGTTCCCATGATCAATTATAAATTAGACAAGTCTTTGAGCAAAAGTCACTTGGCTGATTTATATTCTTTCTACTAGTTGGTGGTTCAGACATATGAAGGTTCGATGGTAACATGGTTTGATAGACCAACAGAAAAATAATAGCAAAGGAAATAAGGACAGGCAAATAATTACACATGAAAAATCAAAACAGAGGAACAGATATAGAGCATTTAACATTATTACAACTATTAGTTGCACTTTATTTGATTGCTCATACTTGCACAACTAAATAATATTTTTTTCACCAACATGCATCATAAGACAATACAGGGTCAGATATTTCCTGCACTTCAACTAGACACAATGAGGGAGCAACCACTGACCTTGAGTCATGTTGATACAAAGCAGTTAACCACATTTCGGAAAGCAAAGCTGCAGTCTGCCTCTTGCCCTTTCTGTGCCCTTGATTGATTGTTTTGTATGCCAAGTATTCCAAGATATCAAATAATGTCAACACTGAAGATAGGGATATACGTTACATCTTACCCCAGGTCTTAGAAACATCTCAGAATGCTTCGTCATTCAGGTAATGCTTTAACATGCAGTGATTGACCAACACTATATGGAACATTATATGGACAAGTCTTTTTTTGTGCAGAAAGGTGACATAATCAACAATTAGATGGATGATTAGTTAATCTGGTTTTGATGGCAGTCATCATTAGTGCCATAGAATCTTTAACACCCGCTTCAACAGCACTTAGGACTTTGGTTGATGTACCATCTAGAAAATGACATCTCTGATAATGCAACATTCCTTCACAGAATGTGTGATCAAATAAAGGCTGCAGGCGGTAGGAAAAACAGAGGGGGGGATTCTATCTGAGGGGAACAAACCTCCAAGCCGCAAAAAACAGCCTCCAAATATTAGACCCCCACTTTCTTCCTGCCCTCTGATGAAATTATTTTTAAAAATCATGCTGCACCCATCCCACCTAATTACCTATGTCAAAAGTTTGATGGCAAAGCTTCTGGGCAGCATATTGTCAGGGTCAATTGGCTTGGTAACAAGCCTAATTGATCCTTGGTATCTATTTAAATATGATAGGTGGGCTGCCCTGAATCAAAACCATGTCTGGTAGGGAGGCAAGTAAAATGCAGTCCCCGGACTGATTTACAAATGGGCTATCTTTTTGCCAATCCCTGCTGTGAGGCATCTGAGCTTTTGAAAGTGGAATTTAGCATACTGCACTGGATTACATTTCAGACATCAGATTTGCTGGTCAGTCACCAGCTGCCTGATAAAATTCCTATCACCCTCCCAGTTGAGATATTGATTGCAAAGTTGATAAAACTATAGGACTTGAGATAATTGTTCAAGAAAGTGTTACCTGGAGGTCAGCTTGCAAACATGTTTTTGTATTTAGATTGCAGCACACACTGGGTTGACTGGGATGAAGAAACACTAACCTGAGGAAGGAGCAACACTCCAAAAGCTCATGATTCCAAATAAACCTGTTGGATTTTAACCTGGTGTTGTGAGACTTCTTACTTTACCCATATTAGTATGCTAGCATCTCACATCAGGGTTGAAGAAAGGCAAACTTCCTCTGCAGTGATGGCTGGAAGTCCCACATTTACCCTTATTGCTTATCCCTAATTGGCTACATGGAAACAGAGAGTCTCCTTAAACCATTGGTTAGCACTGTGAGCTCACAGCTCCAAGGACCTGGGTTCGATTCTGGCCTCAGATCATTATCTGTGTGGAATTTGCACATTCTCCCCGTGTCTGCATAGATTTCTCCAAATGCTCCAGTTTCCTTTCACAGTCCAAAGATGTGCAGGTTAGGTCGATTGGTCATGCTAAATTGACCCTAAGTATCAGGGTGATTTACAGGTAAGTATATGGGGTTATGGGGATTGGGCCATGATGGGATTGTGGTCAGTGCGGGTTCAATGCACGAAATGGCATTCTCACTGTCATTCTATCATTCTCCATGTCAGCCACTGCAGCCTATATAGTCTGGGTATGCTTACAGTGCTGTTATATGTCCAGGATTTAGACACAACAATAGTAAAGAACTGATGATATATTTCCAAGTCAAAATGGTATGTCACTTTGAGGGGAATTTGCAGACTGAGCTGTTCTCATGCATCTGTCCATCTTATCTGACTAAATAGCAGCTGTGGTGAGTTTGGGAAGATAGTAACCGAAGAGTCTTGGCAGACTGCTGAGGTTTACACCTAGATGATACACATTAGCCGCTGTAAGGCGGTGCAGAAGGGAGTGAATGTTTAAGGTGGGAGATGGGGCACCAATCAAGTAGGTAACTTTTTCTCCGGATGGCTCCTTGAGTGTTGTTGGAGCTGCATTCACCCAAGTTAATGGAAGGTATTCTGTCACATTCCGGACCTGTATTTGGAGATGATGGCAAGACTTTGGAAGTATGTCACTCACTGCAGAATAACCTGAAAAGGGAAATCATGCTTGGCGGATCTATTGGATGTTTTTGAGGATGCAACAGAGTTGCCTGAGGAGAAGCAGTGGATGTGATTTATTTAGACTTTCAGAAGGCTTTTGACAAGGTTTCACGTAACAGACTAGTATGTAAAGTTAAAATATATAGGATTTCAGGCAACATCTTGAGATGGATAGAAAGCTGGTTAGCAGATAGGAAGCAAAGGTTTGGCATACATGGGCCTTTTTATGATTGGCAGTCAGTGACTAGTGGAGTTTCATGGGGATCTGTGCTAGGACCCCAACTGTTCACATTATATATTAATGACTTGGAAGAGGGAATCGAATGTATTGTCTCCAAATTTGCAGATGATACTAAGTTGGGTAGGAGGGTGAGCTGTGAGGAGGATGCAGTGTGATTTGGACAGGCTCAGTATGTGGGCATTTGCAAGGTAGATGCAGTATAGTATGGATAAATGTGAGGTTATCCACTTTGGTAGCAATAATAGGAAGACAGATTATTACTTGAATGGGTGTAAATTGAAAAACATGGATACTCAACAAGACCTTGAAGTCTTTGTATGTCAGTCATTGAAAGTAAGCACGCAGGTATAGCAGGCAGTAAAGAAGGCAAATGGTATGTTGGCTTTCATAACAAAACGGTTTGAGGATAGGGATGTTTTGCTGAAATTGTCTAGTGCATTGGTGCAGCCGCATCTGGAATAATGTGGGCAGTTTTGGTATCTTTATCTGAGGAAAGATGTCCTTACTTTTGAGAGAGTACAGCTAAGGTTTACCAGGCTGATTTCTGAGATGGCAGGTCTGTCATATCAGGAGAGATTAAGTCGGTTAGGACTATATTCACTGGAGTTTAGAAGAGTGAGAGGGGATCTCATAGAAATTTGTAAAATTCTAACAGGGTTACACTGATATATTTAGAAAGCATGTTCTCAATGATGGGGAAGCCCTGAATTAGGGGTCATAGCTTGAGGATAAGGGATAAACCTTTTTGAACTGAACTGAGGAGAAATTTCTTCACCCAGAAAGCGGTGGATGTGTGAAATTCACTACCACAGAAAGTAGTTGAGGCCAAAACCTTTTCTCAAGAAGAATTAGGTATGGCTATTGGGGCTAAAGAGATCAACAGATACGGGAGGAAGATGGAATCAGGATATTGAATTTGATGAGCAGCCATGATCAAAATAGATGGCAGAGCAGGCTCAATGGCCCGAATGGCCTAGTCCTGCTTCAAGCTTCTATGTTTTGACCCATGATTGATCCTGTTAAATTTCTGTTCAATTGTGAACCCCTTCCCCAGAATGTGAGAAGTGGGGTATTGAATCACTGTAGTGCCATTGAATGTTATGGGGAGGGCTTTAGACTCTTTCCTGCTGGACATAATCATGGTCCAGCGTTTGTGTGACAAAATATAAATTGCCAATTATCAGCCCAAGCCTGAAAGTTGTTGAAGTCTTGGGCATATGGGCACAGAATGCTTCAATATCTGGTCGTTGAGCAGCGAGCTTGGCTAATAAATGTGAGCTACATTTTTACTGCAGGCTAGAATTTTCCTCTACTGTCTCCACATTGGCTGGAAACCAGCATCCTATGGGTAGATTAATGTGCAATCCATTACAGCTGGAGGTTTTGCTCTGCTTTGCTGGAAAATATTAAAGATAAAAATGTAATTATTGTAAAACGGAACATGGCAAGCAAAAACAAAGGGTTGGGTTAGCATAGCCCTTCATGGGATCTATTAAAACAATACAAGCCATAATGTAATTTATCCTCCTCTCAAACAAGCGATCACCGTTTGTTTTAAAACACCAGGAGAGAAAGCTGTCGAGCCCTATCGTTGGTGCTGGCTGATGATTAGTTGGTGACTGAAGTGGGCAGAGCTGGGTCTTGCCATTTCTTCACCCCTGACGTTTCATTTCTAGTGAGCCCTCCATTTGGCAGCATAGTCAGCAAATTAAGTTCACCCAAGCATTGTGTGCAATTCGGAATGACTGATCAGCTGTAGATGCAAATCGGGCAAGAGGCCAAGTGAGTTTTTGCAGCCTGCGCAGCGAGAATTGCTGAGTTCTGTCTGAAAGAGCTGACCAATTGAGAAGGAGACACAAACAGCCATCCAGAATTTGTCTCGCTCCAAGATGGGCTGGTGCCGATGCATCTTCCTTCCTTCTCCCCCGCTGAGATTTTGATTTCAGGAACTCTTTTTGCCTGGAGCCAGGAATTGCTTCATTTGCACAAAATTGTAATGATTAAATGTGGAGCAGTCTGCAAAGGTTTGCAGCAGAATGAACAGGCGAGCACCGCCTAATTAATTACATATCATTCGCTTTCAGAAAATAATTTTAATTATCAGTAAGTGGCTAACAGCAATGTCGCCTGATAACTGGGATGTACTGAACATGCAGGCGTGTTTGTTCAACAAGTATTGCAACCAATTGTTGGAACATTGGTTGTGAATAATTGAAAAGGATAATTAAAACTGGTTCTATATTACATTAGATGCATTGTTTCTAAAACTAAAACTTATTTGCAAATAAGGCAATTAATTTAAGATTTTAAATTCTTAATTTGCTTTATTCAAATTTTATTATCTTTTCACCTTAATTATATATTGCTTTTCAATTGTAATCCCACAATTAATGCATATTTTTGAGTGGTTAAGTATTTTAAAAGTACCAGCTGACTTCATGTACATTTTGGTGGATAAAAAAGATGGCATTCTGCTGCTCGAATCCAGTTACTTTAAACATGGGCACTGTTGATGCAATCTCTTTGGGAAAATTGTCTAGAAAGCATCATGGAATCAATGGTGGTTAGATGTGCCAGGGAGCTGGGTTCAAATTACGGGTGACTCTGGGGAGTTTGCATGTTCTCCCCATCTCTGCATGCATTTTCCTCCGATTGCTCCAGTTTGCTCCCACTGTTCTAAAAATGGGTGGGTTAGCTTGATTAGTCATGCTAAATTCCTCCTTAGTGTTGGCGCACTAGCAGGGTAAATACACGGGATTAAAGGGATAGGGCCTGGGTGGGATTTTTGTTGGTCCATGCTCAATGGACCGAATGACCTCCTTCTGCACTTTAGGGACCCTATGAACACTCTGAAGGAGGCCATTTGACCCATCAGATGGGATTTTCCAGCCTCACTTGCCTCGAAATTGGAAAATCCCACCCGAGGACAATGGACCTTTCAATGGTGTTCTCCTCACCAGCTCTCATTCCCATGGTGGGTAGGATGATGTAATTCTGGCCATCATGGCTGCACCATCTATTTTAAAGAGTTATCCAACAGAAGCTCTTTCTGCACTTTTGTTTTTTGATTTCAATTGTATATACAAATCCCTTTCGCTGGTTGGGTTTCTTTTAGATTCTTCATTCCTGACAATATGAAGAGGCCAAGTTATTGAGGCCCAATAGTCCTGTCCCTGACAAAGTTGACCACTGGGTTTGCCAGCTTTCTGCCATCCTGTCCTGCTCCATGCAGCCCTGACTGCCATTCTCATTACCCAGCGGGATAAGACTAAGCTGCACCCATTTGTCTGTTGATTCTGCGAGTGAAGATTCAGCAAAGAGCAAAGTACAGAGTTAAACCATTTGTTCCACTCTGTCCTGCAAACAAGCTCAGTCGCAGGGGTTGTACTGCCAGTGACAGTCAAGATCATAATCAGCTTCAGTTTTTATGTGACTGGGTGTTTTCAGTCTGCCACAGGACAGATCTGCAACATCAGTTAATCAGAATAGCTCCTGTAATACAACTGCATTGTGTTAAAATGTCTTCAAGCACTTTAAGGAAAATGTAGCAATAAAATATTAAACAGCCACTTTTGCCTTATTCTGAAGCACGATGCAGCTGTTAGGAAGTCTACAAAGTATTGAGTACTAATTACTTTACATCCATCTTGTAGGCCTCACATTTCCTGGTTTAATTTACCAGCTGCTGTGCTACTCCTGTGGAGTCACCATAGGTTGTGGGGATTATGCATGGATAAACATTTTTCATATTTTTGGACTTTGTTAATTTGCCTTCCCTGTCTCTGATCATGATATCTTTAATTCATTGCAGTGCCCTTCCATACATCTCCATGCAAACAAGCACCCCCTTACCATAAAAACCCTTGAAGAACTTATCCAATGCTGGTAAGTCACCTGGCTCCCTCATCCATGGCATGGACAGTTATTCAGCAAGACATTGATGCCACAACAGCCTTGAAGCCTGGGATTGTCAGCAGGCCCAACCAAAATGCCTGGGTGGGCCTAAAGTTTGGGGCTGCAGACTACCTGCGCTCCTAAAATCTACTTAATCCTGATGCTTTTTGAACCATAGCTTAGCCAGGCAACCAATGGAGGGAGCTTCCAGAGGAATATTGCTGTGGGGGAGCCAGGTTTTGAGTGGGCTAAGTGCAGACTTTTCAGTCAGAGGAGGCGCAGTGAATATGCCCCCTTGTATAATCCATTCCTTTTTTTCCTGTATTGGATTTATTAATATTTGATTACTTATTGTCACATGTATTGTAATACAGTGAAAAGTATTATTTCTTGCACACTTTACAGACAAAGCGTACCATACGTTGAGCACACATCTGAGAGGGAAAAGACTGGGTGCAGAATGTTGTGTTACAGTCATAGCTAGGAGGTAGAGAAAGATCAGCTTAATATGAGATAGGTCAATTCAAAATTCTGGTGACAGCAAAGAAGAAGCTGTTCTTGAGCCGTTTGGTAGGTGATCTCAGACATTTTCCCGATGGAAGAAGATGGAAGTGAGTTAGTCCAGGGTGGGTGGGCTCCTCGATTATGATGCCTTCTCTTCCAAGGCAGCAGAAACTGTAGACAAAGTCAAAGGATGGGAGGCTGGTTCACATGATGGGCTGGGTTACACTCACAATCGTTTGTAGCTTTTTGAGGTCTTGGTCAGAGCAGGAGCCATACCAAGCTGTGATACAACCAAAAGCAAAGTTTTCTATGGTGCATCTGTAAAAATTGGTAAGAGTTGTTGTGGATATGCCAAATTTCCTTAGTCTTCTGAGAAAGTAGAAGCATAGGTGGGCTTTCTTAACTGTAGTGTAGGCGTGGAGGGACTAGAACAGACTGTTGTTGATCTGAACATTTAGAAACTTGTAAGTTGTAATCATAACCCTTTCTTTCAGATTAAGTGAAAACATTCTTGGCGTATCTCACCTTCGAAAGCATTCCTAATTTTAAAGATTAATATCAGGTCACCTCAGAGTTTTCTCTTCTTTAAGCAAGAAGTAACCCCTGCCTGTTTTCCCAAGAACTGTATACATTCAGATCATTTTTATTTGAATAATAGTTAATTGAAAACTTCTGTCCACTTTGACTTTGTTCTTTGCAAAAGGTTTGAACCATTGATTGACAGTTGATGTGACCGCTTACAGAGTGTTCATATGCAGTTAACATTATCGACAATGGCGAAGCTTGTAACCAGGTTTTCTGTTGGTATGCTTCTAACCTGCTTTGCAATAGTTTCACTGACTGTAAGTACATTATACATATAATTGAAATAATTGGACTGTCCTCCCCATTTTTCAAATCTTTTCTGGTTAAGATGTATGTTAAAATCTACATTATTAATTTAGATATAATTAATTTAGTTAAATTCAGTTTAGGTCAATAAGACCACAATCATTATTGAAATTGTTTATTTTGTTTGGGATCTTTTTTTTAAAGGTGCGTTTGTTTTGAAAGCTAGAACAGCTGCAGCAGAATTAAGACTGTGCAGTCTGCATCCCACCCTCCCAGTATCGACCTCAACCAGTAATAAGTCAAGGGACATATTTGAGAATTTGATGGCCTGCTGTATACAGGGGTCACATGATGACGTGGCTACTTAAGGGGTCATGTGTCAGGAGTGCAGGAGTTGTCCCCGGAGCACGGGCAGTCCACAGAGTGGGTTTCAACAATGGTAGCTGCAGCAAAGAAAGCTGGCAGGGTCAGGATATGCATCAACCCCAGTTGCGTACAAACATGGCCCTTTCCAGAGCCTTTCCTAGTCAATACACTAATAACATGAACCTAGAAATACTTTCCTCTTGTGGAATCCAGAAACTCAAAGATGCCCTTTAGGCGGATACCCACAAACAGATAACTTCACAATGTCATTATGAAAAGCTGGCCTGGGTCCTCAAGAGAGCTTTCCACGAGCCCTGTACACTCTTTGCCGTCAGAAATGAACTGACTTACGGGATTGACTGAAATGCATGGCCAATGTTTCATCAGCCCCCTCTCTCTCCGGAGGTACTACACCCAACAATTCCAACAAGAGCACCCACAAATGGAAGCAGCTGATATAGGGAAAGGAACTATTATACTGGCCCTCCATGTATGCATACATGGAAAGGCAAGTATCCAGATGTATACTATGCAATGCACTCAAGCTGCATCAAGCCAAATAACCACTCCATCTACATGAGGCACCTGGCTTCTGTTGATCACTTATGGTGGCTGACATTTTGGAATGGAGTGGTGAACAACATTTCAGTCTTGTCGTCATGTACTCCGGGTGGTTTGAGCTTGACCATCTGCCAAACATGAAGAGTAAGATGGTCATAATAAAACACAAGAGGCACTTTGCCACACACAGCATCCCTCACAGGATATTATTGAACAACCCTCACCAGTTCATACCCAGGGAATCTACTGCAATCTTTGAAAGGGTGTAGCTAATTAAAGGAGCGCCTTCTTTCTCAGCAGCAACTCCTGAAGCAGAAACAGATGGAATTGAGGAACATAGGAAATAGGAGCAGGAATAGGCCACTTAGCTCCTCGAACCTGCTCCACCATTAACCACATCATGGCTGATCTTCTACCTCAGCGCTATTTTCCTACATGTCCCCAGAGCCAATAATATCCATAATATCTCGAAATATCTTGAAGATGCTCAGTGAATGAACCTCCACAGTCCTCTGGGGTGGAGAATCCCTAAGATTCATTACTCTCTGAGTGAAGAAATTGCTTCTCATCTCAGTGCTAAATTGCCTACACATTATGAGACTGTGTCCCCTGGTTCTAGGTCCCCTAGTCAGGTGAAATGTCCTTCCTGCAGCTATTCTGTCTCACCCTGTAAGATCTTTTTTATGTTTCAATCAGATAATTTCTCATTCTTTTAATTGCTAGAAAATACAGACCCAGCCTCCTCAATCTCTCTTCATAGGACAATCGTGCCATCCCAGCGATCAGTCTGGTGAATCTTTGTTGCACTCTGTCTCTGGTAGGTTTATCTCCCTTGGGTAAGAAGACCAAACCCACACAGTATTCCGGGGTGGTTTCACCAACATTCTATACAATTGGAGTATGACTTCCTTATTCCTGTGCTCAAATTCTCTTGTAATAAATGCTAATATATATATCATTTGGCTCCCTAATTGCTTGCTGTACCTGCATGTTAGCTTTCAGAACTTTATGGACATCAGCACTTTCCAATCATTGAAGAAATACTCTGCATTTCTATTTTTCTCTACCAAAGTGAATAGCTACAATTTTTTTTCACATTATTTTCCATCTGCCATGAAAGGTCACTGCTGCATCATAGCAACAGGGACTAAGGTTCAATTCCAGAACTTGGGTCGCCATCTGTGTGGAGGTTGCACATTTTCCCTATGTGTTTCCTTCGGGTGCTCTGGTTTCCTCCCAATTCCAAAGATGTGTAGCTTAGGTGGATTGGCCATGCTAAACTGCCCCTCAGTGTCGGAGACTAGCTAGGGTAAATGTGCAGGGTTACAGGGAAAAGGCATGGGTGGGATTGTGGTCGGTGCAGACTTGACGGGAAGTGGTCTCCTTCTGTACTGTAGGATTCTATGATTTTGTGAACTTAGTGTAAAGGTGTTCAGATTTTCCAGTCTATCTCTAGAGGTGTTGCTGGCTGAACTCAGTGCTAGAGGAGGAGATAGCCTGCCAAAGTTTCAACTCTGCCACTTTTAAGTGGGTGGAATATAGGTAAATGAGGTTAAATCCCATAGAATTCAACCTCATTTACCTATCTTTCACCCAGATCATTTGGTGAAACAGCATCATGGGACTGAATGAAAATGTTGTGCCTTATATTTCTAATTCTTCAACTGCATCAGAAGGTGAAGTAAATTTGAAAGTAGTCAGCAGAGGGCCTACAGCCTAGGTAAGAACTAAGCTGAGTAAATCACATGTCTTAACTTATTTTTTAATTTATCGTGTCCTCTTTATGTGTTTGAAATTGCAATCTATTCTTTTAAAGTATTTCTATTGTGTGAAAAATGGATGTCTGCCTCAACTGAACTTATCAAGTTCAGATGCAAGTGGAGTTCTCTGTGTTTGCATAGACAAAACACCTTTTTATTTATATTAATCCTTCCTTCAGTTTAATCTGAAAAAGTATAAATTGACAAAGATATGGAAAGAACATAAATATTTGTAAAAATCCATGTCCTGCAAGTTCATCTGATTGACACATATTTCTAATATTTTGCATTTAAGACTTGGTGCTCTGTGTTGCTGTAAGAAATTAAAATGGAAGTAATATTAATATAAAGTTAGCATTAATAGAATAGCAAGGCTGAACGCCTGGTGAAAAAATGTGGTGTTGAGAGATTTAAATGCAACAGGATTGCCAGAAGAATGGGGACTGACAAGAGGAAGTAGAGATGATCATCAAGCATTGTGGTGACCCTAAGTAAAATTTTGTTTTATTATTTATTTGTGGGACATGGGTGTCACTGACTGGCCAGCATTTATTTCCCATCCCTAATTTCCTGAGGGCAGCTGAGAGTTGACCACATTGCTGTAAACCAGTCCAGGTAAGGGCGGCAAATTTTCTTCTTTAGATGAATTAGTGAACCAGATGGGTTTTTCCAACAATCGACAACTGTTTCATAGTCATCAGTAGATTCTTAATTCAGATATCTTTAGTTGTATTCAAATTCTACCAGCTACTGTGCAGGGATTCGAACCCGGGTACCCAGAACATTACTTGAGTTTTTGGATTAATAGTCCAGTGAGAATACCACTTCCCCTATTAAAGGATAAACTGAAAAAAGAAATGACTTTAACATCTATCTTATTTATTATTCTTCCATGCAGCAAGCTCTTTCGCTATCATTAATTGGTAAGTAATGTTGCTTTTCTGTATGTTTTAAAACAATCACCAGAACATTACTGCCCTGCCAGTCAAGGGTATTGGAGCAGGTGAGGGGTGGACAATGGGAAGGTCCATTGACCTCGGAGTGGGGGAGGTGGTTTACAGTTTTGGGATGAGCAAGGCCATAAAGTGCCATCCAATATGTTTGATTTTAATTCTGTGTAAGTGAATGACCATTGAGCGAGTTAAAATTGGGCCCAAGCTGTAACAAAGCATTTTGTATAAGTTATTGTGATTGAATTTAAGGCATTTCTATATCACTGTTTCATTAACAATGACATTGTACTTGTCAACTAAGCCATTCACAATTCTATTTCTAGCATTAATGAAGTGAAAATTTGAAAGGTCAATTTGCTCTCACATCACAAGTGTAGAAAATTGCTGGCTTTCTTCAAATTTTCACGCTTCTACAACTTTGAATTTAAAGCAATGATGAAGTTGTTACTGGATTTGCAATGAGGCTTAATGCAAACATCATCTGAAAGGAATGGAGCTCCGGAGAGCCAAAATGCCTGTATAAGCATTTATACGATCGTACTAAAATAATAGTAAACTTTGTTAACGAAAAATGCCCACTGCATGATTGATAGCCAAAATTAAAATGACATCTTTCATTTGTCAGGTATGAGTGAGCTTAAGAAAGGAAAACTGATGATGTGCAAGCGTTTTTGGCACCTTACGTTTTATGTGTCCACAACATCGGTTTCATAGGGTGGAGGGTTCTATTATGATTAGTGCAACAGAATACACTGCCCTGTGAATGATAAGGATCTCAGATGGTGCTAAATGCATCATTCTGGCCCAAGGTCATCCAGCCACGGATTAGTAAATCCTTTTATTTGTCTGATCCAGAGTGTCAGACTGAAAGCGAGAATGCCGAGGAGTTTAGATCAAAGCCCAAGACAATCAATCCCATACTGTCTAGAGGATTGCAGGATTTTTAAATTATTGCAGATGGATTTTTATCCCTGGTATTAAGTAACAGAGAATTTTTTTTTAAAAAAAGAACAATCTGTCATCTTTACTGCTGCTTGGCATCGTTAATTAATTATGAAAAATTTTGGCCTGAGAAATGTGCAGCAGTTTGCACAGAATTCAGAGAACCTGCTGTTAGGTCATTCTTTGTTGGATCATTAAATTAATGTACTTCATTTAAAGAATAGTGGTGGAGATATTTTCAGCTGAAATCTTCAGTCTACCTGTGGATTGCGGCTAAAATAATCAGAGTTAAGAATTGTCCATTAAGCCACTTGCAGACCTGACTGTAACGTGTGCGAACGGACTCTTGCTTTGGGGGTTCACACAGGCGTTAAAGCATTTTATTAGCCAATACAGAGGGATTAAAGTAAAAACTTTATTGGTCACAAGTAAGCTTATATTCGCACTGCAATGAAGTTACTGTGAAAATCCCCTAGTCGCCACATTCCTGTACACTGAGGGAGAATTTAGCATGGCCAATGCACCTAACCAGCACATCTTTCAGACTGTGGGAGATAACTGGAACACCCGGAGGAAATCCATGTAGATGTGGGGAGAACGTGCAAACTCTGCACAAACAGTAACGCAAGTTGGGAGGGCTGAGTTTTGCCCTAGTTCTAAACGGGGCATTGCCTAAAACCAGCTTCATAGTGTTTAGGTATTGTTTTTAAGGGTGCTCTGATCTGAAAGTGAAACTGAAAACCGCTCTCCCTCCTTGCAATAGACATCCACACAGACAGTGGCCCAAGCAGGGAATCAAACCTGGGTCCCTGACGCTGTGAGGCAGCAATGCTAACCACTATGTCACCTCTCTCAGGCAAAGCCACTACACACCGATTCTGGGATTGTCCGGGATGTTTGAATATTCTTTAAAATCTGTTTCTGACCTATTTAGCACAAATGTTTATTGGTTGCAATGTTATTATTATGACAATCTGAAGAGTTGAGTCGTATTAAGCACAAGACCATTTAATGGCCAGATAAGGGCCTTCCCCTGCTAGCCTCAAGATTTAAGTTGGTGGGAGGGAATGTGAAGAGGATGGAAAACAGAGAAATAAACTTTTCTTTATTTCAGGTGGAAAGGGGAGAGGGCACCTCAATCTGAAGGCTATACCTTCCCCAAGCCCATCACCTGTGAGATGGCCATACCCGACTTGGCCCTGTATTCACCACCACTAAAGTTTTCACTTTGAGTAAACGATATGGTATCCCTTTGACCCCTTTGTGAACTTTTTATGCTGCCTTGTCAGGGTCCAGCTTCTCTCCCCTCAGGCTTCCCTCTGCCTTCCATTGTTTGTCTCCTCATTCAACTCCTTGCCCCCCTGCCTGCCAGTATAAACTCTCACTTTCTCCTGCCCCATGCTCTTTCCTTGCACAGACCTTCAGACGTTGCACATTGCCCCCTTTTGTCTTCCTCAGGCCACCGCCGCATCCCTCCCACCCCCAAACAACTGCCCCCATTTCTCACCTCATAACCTTTGTTTACAAGTTTAAATGGATCTTGCAGTATTTTTCTGCTATATTTACAGATTCACAATCATCCTGCAAATTAAAGCAAGGAATTCCATTTGCCAATATAGGGACTTGGCTGAATGTTGCAGAATGAGTTAGACAAAATGCAAAATTGAAGGATGAAATTTAAGTTAAAAAAACTAAAGAATTGCAAATAGGAAATGAAATAGTTTGAAAAAAGCAATGGACGTGCTATAGAGAGATGAAGACTGATGGCCAACATAACTTATTTCTGCAGAGCAGCAATCACAAAGCTAATTACGTAAGTGAAGGAATAGAATACCTGTCAAACTCATTTGCAAAAACAAAATCTGCTCTGAAGCAGTGCAATGAGCACTGTATTGAATGTATCTTTTATGAAACAAATTCAACTTCAGAATGTAAGGAATAGGAGCAGGATTCAGTTATTTGGTCCCTTGAGTCTGCTTCACCATTCAACAAGATCATGGTCGATTTGATTGTGGCCTTTGCTCCACTTTCCTGCTTGCCCCACATAACTTTTGACTCAAACGTATCTGCCTGACTCAGCCTTGAATATATTCAATGAACCAGCCTCCAATGCAGTAATGAGTTTCAATGATAAATTCCCTTCTGAGAGAGGAAATACTTCCTCTTTTCCATCTTAAATGGGAGACATCTTATTTTGAAACTTTGTCCCCTGATTCTAGATTCCCCCACAAGGAGAAATATTCTCTCAGCACTTTCACTGTCAAGGCCCCTCAGAACCTTACTTCTTTCAATGTGATTACCTCACTCTTCTAAGCTTCAGTGCACATACAGGTCCAACATACTCAATCTTTCCTACAAAACTGTGCAAGTGTATCCTTATTTAAATATGAAGACCAAAACTATCTTCAGTACTACAGTTGTAATGTCCTGTAGAGTTGTAACAAGATTTCCATGGTGATGCCCCTTTAAGGGCAACACAGCAGGGTAAGGGTCAATCACCATATTCACCACAATTTTCCTACTTTGATATTCCATCCCCCTTGGAATAAAATTCAATATTCAATTTACCTTCTGAATTACTTGCTGGTCCTGCATGCCAACATTTTGTGCTTCATATATAAAAACACCCAGATTCCTCTGTACCACAGAATTCTGCACTCTCTCTCACAAATAACATAAAGTTTTTTTATTAGTCACAAGTAGGCTTATATTTATTACTGTGAAAATCCCCTAGTTGCCACACTCCAGCGCATATTTAGGTACGCGGAGAGAGAAACTAGCGTGGCTATTGCACCTAACCAACAGGTCTTTTGGATGTGGGAGCAAACAGGAGCACCTGGAGGAAACCCATGCACGCACAGGGGAAATGTGCAAACTCCACACAGTGACCCAAGCCAGGAATCGAACTCGGGTCCCTAGCACTATGAGGCATGCCACCATAAGAACACAAGAGATAGGAATAGGAATAGAGTATAAGTCCTATTGCTCTGCTCCACCATTCAGTACAATCATGAATGATCCTGGGTTTCAATTCTGCTTTCCTCTTGATTCCACAAGAAATCAAAAATCTGTCTATCCCAACTTTAAACTTATTCAACAATGCAGCACCTACAATCCTCTGAGACAGAGATTCCAAAGATTCTCAACTGAACTGAGCAGAGAAATATCTCCTCATCTCAATCTAAATGTTTGACTCCTTGTCCTGTGATTGTTTCCCATCCTCCCCGCCCCCATGTTTTAGATTCCCCAGCAGCAAGAAGGCAGGTCACCACCATTGTTCCAAGGGTAATTAGGAATGGGCAACAAATACTGGCTTAGCCAGTGATGCCCATACCCTGTAAATAAACAAAAAAAAAGCTAGGGGAAACAACCTCTCAGTATCCAACTTGTCAAGCCCTTCGTCACTTTATACGTTTCAATGAGATCACCTTTCATTCTTCTAAAATCCAAAGAATATAGACTCATTTTATTCAGCTCCATCGTAAGAAATCCCTCTTATCCCGAGGGTTACCATATCACTCACCTAATGAAAGAGCAGTGCTCTGAAAGCTCGTGATTCTAAATAAACTGTTGGACTTTAACTTGGTGTGAGACTTCTTACTAGTGAACTTTCACTGCACTGCTTCCAATGCAGGTGTATCCCTTCTTAAACATAGAGATCAGACCAGAATTGCACATTGTCTCAACAGTACAATTTTAACAAGGCTTCTTTATTCCTGTACTCTGATCCCTTTGCAATAAAGGCCAGTAGTTCACTTCCCTTTCTAATTGCTTGTTGCTCCTGCATGCTAACGTTCTGCATTTCCTGCATAAGCACACTGTAACAATCTTACCGAAAGCAGGTTTCCACCACCGGTCACTGATCTATTTACAATGATAGTTGAGTCCTCCTCAATGGCTACAGAGTGCAGATCAGTCCTGAGTCATCGACCACCAGCTTGAGGGGAGCCAGCTGGTTTTAAAGCCTCCACCATCATTACTACCAACCACCATTCTTCCCCCCCCCGGCCATTGCTCATTTCCTATTGGGTGAGTGTCCACTCGCCTAATAGGGTAGCTCAGATTCAGTGAGATCGAGGGGAAGATCTATTGATGATCCTCTTTGGTCATCGTAACATCTCTCCCCCCTCCAGGCTGTTTCTTCCCCCACACCACTGGAGGATCTTCTCCACTGCTTAGCGATTGGTCTGGGGACAACTGGAGGCATTACTGGATCAGGAACGCAAAGCAGATGGGAGATTCGGACTTCCTGAGAGAGTGCCACAAAGTCACCGTCTCTGGCTGCTCTCGAAGCTTTGCTTTAATGGGGGTGGTAATGGATTTCGCTCGTGTGTCAGAGTCCACACTTTCATCACTTGGAGAGGTTGATCTCGACTTGGGGCTTGATGCTAGCAATTGGGGGGTAGTTTTTGATTCACCTGACACGACCTGCACTGTTGAACCAAGTTAGTAATGTCTGTGTCGAGGCCGGGCCACAACACATAGCTCCTGAGCGAAGGATAGATTAACTCTACTTTTCCACTACTAACTGAGGTAATCCTTGGAGTATGTTCTCCATAACACATTGAAAAATGGTAAATGCGAGATCCTGAAGGACAGGCGAGAGTACCCATAAGGCCCTTTGTGCATATTAATTGTCAGACACTTTCAGAGTGGCTTGTCTAATTTATCCAGGGCTTCCAGGGTGGGGGGCATGCTCTCACCTCTTGCTCAAGACAGATGTAGAATGCATTGAGCTCACCAGGAAGGGGTGCATTGGATTTCTTAACTAAACTATTAAACTATTTCAGGTTTGAAGTTTACAAATATCAGTGGGTGATAATTTGTAGTTATAGTAAGTAGTTTAACTAGGTAAGCTATAAATTTAATGCACAAATTATTAAATTAGAATCTCAGTCCTAAGTTAAACTACTGCCACAGTTTGGGAGAAAAAAAATGAACCTTAAAACATATAGGCCAATCACTTATGTGCTTACCCCTAATGAAAGTTTTCAGGTCTCCCTGCCTCTTGCTCCCTCACTTGGACAACTCTTGCTCTTGTAAAAGACCCCAAGAGCTCCTCTTCCCCCACTGTGCCTCTCACTCGCTAAATTCCCAAATTGAGGATTCTGTAAAAGCCATATTCCATCAATCTTTACTCTGTTAAGATGGACTTCTTTTATTTACTTGCTTCAAAAATATTCCTTAGTACATTAGTGTGTCAAATTGCTAAAGTTTGACTAATGTAGCTCCTCTGGGTTTAGCACAAAAAATAAGCATTTTGAATTACTCAAGTCACCTCCTGTGAATTTAAATTACTGAAATTGACTTCTAAAAAATATGCAAAAATACAGAAATATGCAAAAGATTGGGATACAGTTGTCAGTTGCTTTGTAAACTAAAGATAAACATTCAAAATCTTTCAAAACCATCATGTCCTTGCACTCGAAAGATCCACCTTAATTTATGCAGTTGCTTTGAAGGTTTGCAAAAGACACAATTAGCAGAAACTCCAACTGATAATTAATCCGCCCTGTGGGCAAGGCCAGTTGTGTGTAAATAGGAAGAAACCAGGATACAGTGTATAATAGTAAATTTTTCAGATGATGTTTAGCTTAAGAAATATATCACTCAACACTGGGAGAGAATATCAGAAAATCAGGCTGATACAATGGTAACACTATTATTACTCAAAAAAATGTTTCGACAGGCTAAATTTGCTTTTGCAATTTTGTTCTTCTCATGTATCAGGTATGCTTCAGATAAGGAAAACTGTTTTTCCAAGAATTTTGACGTAGCTTACTTTTATATAGTGTTGGGATATCAATAGATAGAATAGCTTTGAAATAAGGCAGGCAATAATTTAGAACTATGAGACAAAATAAACTTTGCCCTCGTCAAAATTCAACGGATTTGAGTAAGATAACAATTGGTTACAGTTAACCTTTCATTGTCTTACAGCAGAGACTAACACATCAGTGTCTAGGCAGTGTCTAGGCAGTTCCAAACAGATCATATATCAGCTGCCATTTAACTGGATAGTGTATCATTTGTAAACACCACCTTTTTCTTGTTCAGCTTATTTTGCATGTTAGGCTCCATCCAGAACCATTGTCCAATTGCACAAGTTGGGAGATATAACCTCCTTGTCTTCTATACTAATATGATTTAAATTGTTATTGTACTCAATAAAAATATTATTTTTTGCACACTATACAGACAAAGCGTACTGTACATGGAGAAGGAAAGCAGAAGACGCAGAATGTGATGTTTTAGTCATAGCTAGGGTACAGAGAAAGATCAACTTAATGTGAGATAGGTCCATTCAAAAGTCTGATGACGGCAGGATAGAAGCTGTTCTTGACTCAGTTGGTTCATGACCTCAGACTTTGTATATTTTCCTGATGGAAGAAGGTGGAATAAAATATGTCTGGGGTGAGTGGCGTCCTTGATTATGCTGGTTGCTTTTTTGAGGCACCAGGAAGTATAGACAGAATCAATGGATGGGAGGTGGATTTGAGTGATGGACTGGGCTTCGTTCATGACCATTTGTGGTTTCCTGTGGTCTTGGACACAGCAGGAGCCATATGAAGTTGCGATACAACCAGAAAGAATGCTTTCTATGGTGCATCTGTAAAAATTTTGTTGAGAGTCATAGCAGACATGCCAAATTTCCTTAGCCTTCTGAGAAAGTAGAGGCGTTGGTGGGCTTTTTTAACTTTAGTGTTAGCATGGGAGGGGCACTAGGATAAGTTGTTGGTGATCTGAACACCGAGAAACTTGGAGCTCTCGACCGTTTCTACTTCATTTCCATTGATGTAGACAGGGGCATGCCCTCCACTACACTTCCTAAAGTTGATGAATATCTCCTTTGTTTTACTGACACTGAGGGAGACATTATTGTCATCGCACCAGTTCACCAGATTCTCTATCTCTTCTGTGCTTAACTGTACATATCCTTTATCTCCCAAAGAATTAGTCATTGGATTCAGGAAGAACAGCATTTTAGTCCTGCTTACTGAAGCAGTTTAAGCATCTTGAACTCAATTTTATACAAGTATTTCCCTAACATTTTGTGAAGATTTCCTTGAGGAAGCATGGGAGCACATAGGACCTGATTTTGATTCCGGCTTGGGTCACTGCCTGTGTGGAGTTTGCATATTCTTCCTGTGTCTATGTGGGTTTTGTCTGGGCACTCTGGTTTCCTCCCACAGTCCAAAGATGTGCATGATAAATTCTCCCTCAGTGTACCCAAACAGGCACTGCACTGTGGTGACTTGGGGATTTTTGCAGTAGTTTCATCACATTGTTAATGTAAGCCTATTTGTGACACTAATAAGTAAACTGTTTCTTTTTCCTGCTCACCTCTGGACTGAATTGAGAACTACCATGTTAAATTCATTATTGATTTTTTACAAATTATAACTATTACTGATGTTTCAAGTTAGCAGTCACAAGTACTTCCCTTCATGAATCATGTCAGCCAGCAAGATCCCATCCTCTTTAAGCAGGAAGATTTGCTCAAAACTGCAGCTTACATTTTAGAATTATTCAACCACTGTATTCTTAAAATTCTTTGAGTTAGCATATTGGTGTGGTCTTTTATATTTTAAAATGGAACAGCAGTAAAATGGGAAAATAAGAATATTGGTCCGAACTGTTCTTTTCTCTTCAGGGCTGAGTTGTTACTTGGTGCCATTGCAAGTTTTTTATCTCGCCACTGGTGCTGGGGAAATCTCAAACTGTCCCAGAGACAATCATGTCCTGAGATGACCTCCGCAGTGCAGCTTTGAAATCGCATCCTCAGTGGATCCCAACCCCATAAGACATTTGAAAATCCGAATCCGTGGTAGTTCCAGGTCCAACTAATATCCTGGCCCTCATCCCTTGTGCTCCATTTAAACATGCATTGTGCCTTAGGAAGGCCGTTTGGAGCCATTATTGGTTGATTGTTGCAGGAATTGCAAACCCAATCCTTTCCAAATGACTGCACTTGCCAACCACTCTCAACAGTTCACCAATGCTCTGACTTGAACAATGAAACTGATTGCGAGATTGTGAGTGATGGAATTGACTCTGAAAGGATGAGTGCTGAACTCGACATTGATGATACGGAGATAAGTGATGACATAGATATCAGTGATGAAATTGCCTATAATGATTACGAGATTGGTAAGTGATTTTAATGCTGTATTTTCAGGCCACAGAATTAATTCACATTGCTTGCACTGTCACCAAGTAAGAACACGGCAGGTTGAATGGATGAATCTTGCGAAAATGTTCAAATCGTGAAATGCATGTTCACATTTTGCCCGTGTTAACCTGACCATTTAATTGGAAACCAGTGTGTTCAGACATGAGCCGGCTAAAGTCATTCATGAAGCTTCACCTGAGATGTGACGATCTTCAGGTTAAATCACCCCCAATCAGCTCTCCCCCTCAAAGGAAAGACTAGTCTATGGTCATTTGGGACAATGGGGTCTTTACCTTTACCGTACAGTTGCCTTAGTAAATCTTTTTAAAAACCGTTCAGAATGTTTCAAAAGATAGCAGTTGGTGTCCAGCTTACAGTCTCCAAAAAAGTCTGGAAATGCACATTTGGCAATAAAACTCCAGTGATGAATAATCCAGGCCTGGGGATGGCCAATTTTGTGTCAGTGCCCACTTGCTGTATGATATTACTTAAACTAGGGCAAAAGATTATAGAAACTGGAGTTCCACGGAATATAATTTGCATTTGAAATTGCACAGTCTTTAACATGAGTTATGTCAAAATTGAGTGAGTTGTGCCAAAAATACACAGGAAAATCGAGACCAGTATGTAGATAATGGAATAGAAAAAGCAAATCTTCAACTGAAAAACATATTAACGTACTATTAGCTTTCAAGATATAAAGTTTATTTATTAGTCACAATCAGACTGATATTAACATTGCAATGAAGTTACTATAAAAATTCCCTAGTTTCCACACTCTGACACATGTTCAGGTACGCTGAGGGAGAATCTAGCACGACCAATGCACTTAACCACATGTCTTTTGGACTGTGAGAGGAAACTGGAGCACCTGGAGGAATCCCACACAGACATATGGAGAATGTATAGACTCTGCACAGATAGTGACCCAAGCTAGGAATCAAATCTGGGTCCCTGGCACAATGAGGCAGCAGTGTTTACTACTGTGCCATCATGCTGCCTACTGCCACCGTATTCCCAATTTAAAGCACATTCTAATGTTGTGTTTCCATTTCAGCCTGTTTCGTAAGGTAGGGAAATTCAATTCTAGCATAGTTATTAGACACCCTCAGTCCTATTTTAGAACTATCTGCCGCTTGTCTTGTCAGTTCTGTCTCCTGTTCCTCTCAGTATCTCTTCCCATCTACAATATCCCTGCCCCCTCCCACCTTCACCTCAACCTTCAATGCAAAGCAGTGAATGGGAAATGGCGAGCAAAAGGTGAGTGAAAAAGAATAAACCAGTAAGAATTTGAAATTGGCTAATGGATTTTTGAGCCAAATTAGATTTAGCCCATAGGTTTCTAATGTAAAGTTACAGGTCAGGTTGGGCACGTGATTTTTGTTTTGCACATTTTTGTTGAGAATATGGAATTTTAGGAACACATGACAACAGAAAACGAGAGATAGCTATATTTTATTTACGAAACATTCACAGCCCGAAGGCTGAATTGCAGTGTAAGTTGCATTGAAAAATTCAGATGTAGGTTAAGTATTTCTGGTAAAAACAGACAAACATGCAGTAACAAAAATAGACAAATTCAGCAAGTAGCTGGAAAATGGTTGATAGGATATTAAAAAGAAGGATAATGTTGAACTATTAGAAGTTTAAGTTAATACACCATTCCTTCATTACCAGCATTGAAATATGTTCAAATTACATAAATATATATCTCTGCAATTATATTGTATAGAAAATAATATCGTCTCACATCATAGGGGGGAATGGACTACCCATGGGAATGGTCATCAGACTGGTGCAAAAGAATCCTAAAATGTCAAAATTGTACATTATTTAAGATTAATCTTGCAGTATATTTTGGGATAATGCATTAAAATAATTGCTTTATTATTTTTTCAGACAACTGAACTCCAAATCCTTGCACAAATCAAGGAACCTGTAACCTGACAGAGAGTGGTTACAACTGTCATCGCCCTATATTATACAATGGAACTAATTGTGAGATAGGTAACCAGTGAGTTTCTAATTTTAGTGCCACAATATACATTCTTGCTTATATACATAGGCCGGAATTTTACCAGCATGCCAGCCCTCATTCCGGTGGCAGGCTCAGTTTGGAGAATGACATTCTCCGTTGGCCATGGGCGGGATTGTGTGAAACTTAGGCAGATGTGCCAGTAAAATTCCACCCATAGCCATTGAAACTACAGATTACAGTTTTAGTAATCTTATTAAAAGAAATGAATCATCTTAATTGCTTCACTAATGGAACACAAGCATTCTTTTTCATTTGAATTTGAATTGGATTGATTTGAATTGATTTTTTATTGTCACATGTATCAGTGTAGAGTGAAAATTATTGTTTCTTACATACTATGCAGACAAAGCATACTGTACACAGAGAAAGAAAGGAGGGAGTGCAGAATGTAGCATTATAGTCATAGCTAGGATGTAGAGAAAGATCAACTTAATACAAAGTAGATCCATTCAAAAGTCTGATGGTAGCAGGGAAGAATCCATTCTTCAGTTGCTTGGTAATTTTCCTCAGGCATTTGTATTTTTTTCCCAATGGAAAAAGGTGGAAGAAAGTATGTCTGGGGTGTGTGGAGTCCTTGATTATGCTGGCTGCTTTTCCAAGGCAGCGGGAAGTGTACACAAAGTCTATGGATGGGTGGCTGGTTTGTGTGATGGACTGGGCTTTGTTCACGATCCTTTGTAGTTTTTTGCAGTCTTGGACAGAGCAGGAGCCATCTCAGCCAAGGTATAACTAGAAAGGATGTTTCCAATGATGTCTCTGTAAAAGTTTGTGACAGTCATAGTGGGCATTAACCTCCTGACAAAGTACGGGCATTGGTGGACTTTCTTAACTATAGCACTGGCAAGTAGGGACCAAGACAGGTTAGTGGTGATCTGGACGGCTAGAAACTTGAAGCTCTCCATTTCCACTTTGCTCCTATTGATGTAGACATCTTATTGAAGTCTTCCATTATGCTTCCTGAAGTCGATGACTATCCCCTTCATTTTGTTGACATTGAGGGAGAGACTATTGTTGTTACACTAGTTGCACCAGTTCACCAGATTCTCTACCTCTTCCCTGCACGCTGACTCATCACTATTTGAGATTCAACCTACTATGGTGGTGTCATCAGCAAACTTCTTTAAATCTCTCATTGAGTAATTTTCATTTCACAGTTGCTGAAAATAAAGGTGCCAAATGAAGAATAAAAAAGATGAAAAATTTAGTCCACATTGCACATCGACCTATTCATTACAGACCTGAGAAGTTATCAGAGTTGAGCTAAAAAAAGTTCATCTTTAGCTCAGGCGAAAGGAACGATCCTTTAAAACAGAGATGAGGAGGAATTTTTTCAGCCAGAGAGTGGTAAATCTGTGGAACTCTTTGCCGCAGAAAGTCATTGATTGTCTTTAAGACAAAGATAGATAGATTCTTGATTAATAAGGGAATCAGAGTTTTGGGGAAAAGGCAGGAGAACGGGGATGAGAAAAACATCAGTCATGATTGAATGGCAGAGCAGACTTGATGAGCCAAGTGGCCAAATTCTAATTCTATGTCTTATGGTCTTATCTAATCATTTGAAAAGACTGCCATTAAATGATTATCCTAAGTAAAGTAAGTTGATAAAAATTCAAGTGTTATTTATATAAAAGCAATTAAATATATCCTTTTTACTGAGAGCTTACTCCATCCAAATAAAACTGCAGTTCATTTGTAAACAATAAGGCCTTTATTTTCCAAAATAGTCTCCTGGTAGGTTTTTAGATTATGTTTTTCTTCCATATGGATCGCTTCATTTGGACAATGGGTTCAAGATTGAACATTTTGGCAGACTTCTACAGTAATTTCAGCAGCTCAGCAGAATGGCTCAGAAATAGACTGAGATCCATATAGGCCTCAACCAAAACTGAGAGTTTCTGTTTGACTCTGTAAGGAAGGAAGTTCTTTCTGCACCTTAAAAAACAGGTGACATTTAGGAATGGGCAAGGGACCTCCCAATTCCCTGACCCAAATGAGACCTAATATGTCTGTAGGCTGATGGACAATAACAACATCCAGACTGGGTGGCAGGGTGGGGAGGAGGAGGGAAAGTGGGAGAAGGTGGGAGTAGGTCAAAATCAAGAATGAATTCTTGATCTACCAAAGATGAGGGCAGTTTTAAAAAAGAAAAATTGTTTTGACCCTCAGCACCCTTCCCAATGACAGGCAGATGTCAAGGTTTCCGACATCATAGAGCTAGTGAGTGTCTAAAGCCAAGCAGATTGGATCAGGTCTCTGTCATTTCTAGGAGTTTCAGAACCTGATGAGGTTCTGAACCTCTTATTTATTCCCCACAAGGTTAATGATGGTCATGAGAAATCATGATTCATCTAATGGAGGAACAGCATTCCGAAAACTTGTGATTCCAAATAAACCTGTTGGACTTTAACCTGATGTTGTGAGACTTCTTAATGAGAAAGCATGGTAGGGATGAGGGGATAGGCGTGGAAATAGACGCAGCCTGGATATGTCAAATCTGTTCTGTGAAGTCTGTACTAGATCCTGCTACTTCCATTCATTAAGTGTCCCTTAAGCTCTTCAAGAGGCTCAATAAAGGACCTACCTGAACAGAATGGAATTTTCAATCATTTTTTCCAGATGAGGCAAAACCGCCTGGTGGGTAATAGCCATAACTGTCAGGGCTGCTGTGGGTGTAAAAGACATTTGCCCAATCAAGCACTGACTTGCCATCCATGGTCACTTTGCACAGTCTTTATCCTCCTGGTGCCTGCTATTCTCAGAAAGGCAGTGGCGGCCCCCAACATAGCCACTGCCTGCCTTTTCTGAGAGCTACCTCCAGGAAGCACTCTGCATCCCTGACCTGGTTCTCAGCTCTTGCCCAGTTATGTTCTTAATTGCATCGCAGGAGTGGTACAAGTGTGGGATCAGGGCTCAAAGTACATCTGGATATCAGGTTTCCAACCCTATATTATAGCCCCAGCCTGAGGAACCTGAATCAGTAATTTCTACTCCTCAGGCAAGAATGGATGTAACATATCATGCTGCATAGGCAGGGCAAATCAACCAGCTCAGGGGCATATATGGATTTCAGAGGTGGGTTTAAAATTAAAGAGCACCCTGATCCCCAGAAGAGCAGTATTTTTTGTGGTTTTGTAAATTTTGTCTTCTCGCTTGGAGAGCTGAAATGATCAAGGTTAAGGTTGCAAGGGAGACTAAGTAACAATTGCTCCTCTGAAAGCATTAGATTTTTCAGTCTACGTGGAGATGGGTTTAGTGGAGATGTGGAAGAAGTGTGACCATTCCATGTGCCCACCTATTCCATGAAGACCCCTTCGATTCCTCAAATTCTGACAGTGTTATTCTGACAGGGACAGTTTTGGAGATCATTGTCAGGAATAACTTTAGTATATCTGCCAGGAGTATGAATTGAGGGATGCCTAGGCTGTGTCTTAATTAGGTGCGTTGATCTTATTATGAAACCTCACAGGTTATAACACTGAGTTGAATGTAATGGCTATAGTCTCCATTCAACTAAAAAATTGAGTTTTTTCCATACAATCCTGATTTCCATACAAATTAACTTACTATTCAACTCCTCTTATTGTTGCCCGCTTTTAGATTTGTATCATTTTGGATAACTGGTACATTTGTTTCGAATAGAAGCTGCTAAATGCACACAATAAAATGAATGCCTTAAAATAGTTTGACTTGGTTGGATTAATTGCATGGATGAAAATATAGGTTCAGATAGTCCTGTTTAAGCAAAAGACAATTATCTGCATGTTTAATTTATTCTATTACAGAGAATAACCCTTGTAAGAACAATCCATGCAGCCATGGAGACTGCCTAATCACAATTGTACCTCCTTATTATAAATGTAAATGCTGACATCCTTATCAGCCACCAACATGCACTAATGGTAAAGGTTTGTGATTCATTTTGCCTGACCAAAAAATAGCTAGTGTGTTTAATCTCTATTTCATTACCTAAAATAAAGGTACTTTTCTGAATATATGTGTAAAAAAAATTATAAAATATGTGTCTTTAATTACAATTCTGATCTCCTGCATCCATCTGTCAAGCACAAAATAGTAACAATTCAGCGTGACTGTGAGACCAGGATAATTGTTTCATTGAGAGAGATTTTTTAAATTCATTCATGAGTTGGCTTAGTTGGCCAACATTGTTTACACATCCCCAATTGCCCTCGACTCAACAACAATGGAGGTGCACAAAATATTTCCAAGTCAGGATGGTGTGTGACTTGGTAGGTAACTTGCAGGTAGTGGTGTTCCCATGCACTTGCTGCCATTATTCATCTCAGCAGCATGGATCGAGGGGTGGAGGGTAATGCAGCTTGACTACAACAGTTCCATATCCGCACTATATATCCTCAACTCATTTCCTGACACCGCAAATTCTTTCCACCATTTACAAAGTACAAGTTAGACATGCAACAGAACATAGGGTGACACATTGCACAGTGGTTATCACAATGCTACGCATCCAGGTTCAATTCCGGCCTTGGATCATTGTGTGGGGTTTGCACATTCCCCTCTGTCTATGTGGGTTTTCTCTGGGTGCTCTGGTTTGTTCCAGAGTCTAAAAATGTGCGAGTTAGGTTAATTGGCCTGCTAAATTGAACCTACTCTCGGAGGGAATTAACAGGGTAAATGCATGGATGTTACAGGAAAAGAGCATGGATGGCATTGTGGTCAATACTGACTTGATGGGTCAAATGGCCTCCTTCTGTACTGGAGGGATTCTATGACCCTATGATCTGTGATCAGCTTCCACTTGGATGAGCTCAGTTCTCAAGAAACTTGACATGGAATCAGCCATGGCTCAGTTTGGAGCACATAATCAGAGTAACATGGTTAGGGCCTGAATTTTCATTTCTGGGTCTAGAATGCAGAATCGGGAGAATTCCTGGCTCCGTGAACATTACACCTGAGAAAGTGTCCTGGGAGTTCCCATCTTCCTTCTGCTGGGAGGGGGTTGGGGGGTGGGGAGCAGGGACAGTGATACTTTGAACTTCAGGCATTCATGGATCATGAAAGCAACTGTTCATCTTAGGATGTTGTTAAAGGGTTATTCCCCCAATTCTGCACAAAACATGGGGGCTGTATTCAGGAGCAGGACTTTCAGATTCGAGCCTGCATTTCACAAAGATGGAAAGCTTCTGTGTGAAGACTCAGGCCTGTGAGTTTGAGCCCCACTTCAAAATGTGAGCACAAAAATCGAGATGGACACTCCAACGCAGCACTGAGGGAAGTGCTGCACTCTTGGAGGTGCTATGTTTTGAATGAAATGTCAAACCAAGGCCTCTAAGCTGGATATAAAAAAAAATCCTGGGGCATTATTTTGATGAAGAGCATTGGAGCTAACCCCAGTTTCCAGGAATAACCTTTAAACTTCAATCAACATCACAAAATCTGGGAATGCGGTCATTATAACATTGCTGTTTGTGGGAGCTTGCTGTCTCAATTCCTACATTACGCTACATTACAACAATGACGCCACTTCAAAAGTACTTCATCGAACCACTCTAAGACATCTGCTGGTCATGAAAGGTATTATATAAATGTAAGTCTTGCTTTCACCGTACCTTAATCAGCACCCCGTTCATCACCTTATAAGTCCATTCTCTCCACCATTATACTGTGGCAGCAGTATGTGCTATCGATAAGGAACTCACTAAAGCTTCTTTGGCAGCACCTTCCTAATCCATTCCTAAGGAATTAGGTTGGGTAGGATTTTAAAGTTAAAGAGCTGGCTTGTAACCAATATCAATTAAGAAAGAAACAAGAGGGGAGTAATTCAAAAAATAGATATTGGTTTGTGTCTGAAATTTGGGTGGTCAGCAAATAGAGATTGAGGATGTAGGAAGATAAGAACTGGGAGCAGAAATAGGCAAATTCAGCCCTTCAAGCTTACTCCATCATTCAATCAGATCATGGCTGATCCCTCCCTGCGATGGAACACTGAGATCCACCTGTTGCAAAATCCAAGTGGGCCAATGAATGATTGAGCCTGTCTAAAGCTGCTTGATTTTATAGCGCAAGAAAAATATTATCATTTGCCTCAATGCACAGTTCATGAGGTGAAAGATGTTGGCATTCATTGCAGTTTTAAGCAGGAACGACCGTTTTATTTTCCAACTGTTCTGTTATATCAGGAACTGCTGCTTGTGACCCCAACCCGTGCCTTAATGGAGGAACGTGTGTGCCCACAAATGGGAGCACATCATTCCTGTGTACCTTTCTGGAACTATTCCGAGGAGAGAGGTGTGAAATAGATGAGATTGCTTTTGAGTTTCACAACAAATGTTTGGAAATGCTTTTGAGGGAGGGTTTCGAATCTGGCCTGCCAGGTGCAATTTACTTTAGTCTGCGGCTGGAAAATGTTGAGTTTCGCCGTTGCTGAGCTGCTTTTAGCTGTTGCTCTTATGGAGCTTTCATACTTTTGATTGAAGAACACCGGGGTGAGGGAAAAACAGATTCCTATCTAAAATTCTTGCAGCCTATAACACACATGCTTGTGGCGATATAATGCATATGTTTGTGGAGATCTTCCTCCATAATATAAATGGTGCATTTTTTCTTTAAATCGACATGTGCGCTATTGTCTAATGGCTGAGATTGTGGCGATTTGCGGGATGGGGGTCACGGTCGACTCTTAAATTGAGCAGTCTCTCCCAAATTTCCGGCCAAGATGCCTGTGACACTGGGAGACTAGGCCTTGTGCCCACCTGGCAGCAAGCTGTAGGTGCTGTTGTGGCACTGAAAAGCATCTCCAAATGTGGAACATCTCAAATAGAGTTGAGTTAAAGTGTTACCATAATGGGGTTGGGCTGAGGGGAATGGGGGCAGGGGGATGGTGATGTAACTATTGAAAGGCAGAGATTTTTTCGGGACCGTGAAGAGTAACATAAGCAAGAAGCAGTTAATAGTTAGAATGGCCAGGGAAGAAAGAATGTTTTGGGCCTTACCTGGTCATATTGAATGCTTGTGGTAGCACTCCTGGATGACTTACTGCCTGGAAACAACAGTCAATCTGTGCTTCCTGCTGTTTTCCAAAAAGAAGTCTACACCAACTCTCTAACAGAATATCTTAACCAGGCCCTCTTTCCCGGCCTATCCCTGTAACTCCACATATTTACTTTACGAATCCACCTTCCTACACATCTTTGGACTGTGGAAGGAAACTGGAGTACTGGATGGAAACCCATGCCTACATGGGGAGATCATGCATTCCCAACACAATTATCTGAGGCCAGTATTGAACCCAGCCCCCTGGTGCTGTGAGGCAGCAGTGCTAACCACTGTGTCACCATGCTGCCCCATCTTCCAGATGTGCTTACGGATTTTTGTGTGGAAAGACCATCACAAGTTATGGTGTCGGGGCAACACAGCCGGCTTATGTCTGATTATGGGTTGGGAATGCCTCAGGTTTCTGGAATGCAAAGCCTTCCTCTTCTGAACCTAGTCCAACTGCTCTTGAGAAGATTTCAGTACTTTCAGAGGTTGTACTTTTATGTTGAAGTTTCCTGGAGCCTTAGCTCCACAGTACAATGCAACTTCTTATGCAAAGGAACTTAATAATTTAATTGGTGAAACCCAGAGCCCATGTTAGAATTCAATTTAACGCACAAAAAATGCATAATCTATTTCATGCAGGAAAGGATGACCGTTACACAGGAAATGGTGCCACATACCAAGGTCATGTGAGTCAAACCAAAACAGGACAGAGATGTCTATACTGGAATTCTCATTTACCACTGTCATCACATATGATTCTTCAAATGCAACATCATGGTATATGCAGTACTAAAGGACATAACTACTGTCAGTAAATAAGCATTCGCCCTGTGTTAGATGATGAGATCACATATTGCTTTTTACTGCATTCAAATTTTTGATTACGCATAGACTTCTATGTACATTCTTACGTGGAATTTAAAAGAAACAGACATTGAGGATTGCCACAAAATATAAATAACATTTTCTGAGATGTTCTCTCAAGTCTTTACATCATCTGAAATAATTTGGCCGTTGCCTTCTTCGCAAAGCATGCCATCCTTTCTAACCACACTAGACCTGGTGTTCTGGTGAGATTACTTCAAATTTCACACTGTGGGGCTAGATTTAACCCTGCCCTGCCAATTGGTTGTGGATGGCAGGGCTCAACAAATCCAGGGAAGGAGGGGGGGGGTGATCTTCCCGCCACCTACCTGCCCACGCCTGACGTGTTTGAAATTTTCGAATGGGAGGGGGAGATGGTTGGCCTCCTCAATCCTGAGCCTGTTGTTGAGGCCCTTAAGTCAATTAATACTCAGCCCCAGCCCCATTCCCTCCCCCATCCTGGAGTGAAGATCCCATCACTCGGGGCGCTATACCCGAGGCGGGTAAGATACGGTGATCTGAAAGATTTCCTGGTTCTGTGCGCCTGCCTCAGGAGTGGAAATCCAGGCCCAAGTATACTACATCTAATGGTTCCCCCTTTATCTATTCTAAAACCTCAGCGGGTCTGGCAGCATTTGCGGTGAGAGAAACAGGGTTAATGTTTCAAGTCTGTATAACCCTTCCACAGATTCCAATGTCCGCAATGTTTACTTTTATAGAGCTGATTAAATGTCTGCTGTATCATTCTGCATAGAAAACTTCTCCAGTGATGCCACAAGCACTTTCCAAGGTAAATGGGCTCTTTATTTAATTTTATTTCTACTCAGGAATTACGGAAATGATGACCAACCCTAGTGCTTCTATCAGGATGCAACTGGAAGATGAAAGTTTGATTTTTGCGCTGTTGCCTGTTGTTCACAGAGTAAGTACTTTTCACTGCATTGTAATGTGTGCAGAACTGTTTCAGCATGAGAAAAACACAGACTGGATCAGTCATAGAATCCCTACAGTGCAGGAAGAGGCCATTTGGCTCATTGAGTCTGCACCAATTACAATCCCAGCCCAGCCCTATCCCCATATCCCTACATATTTACCTACTAATCCATCTAACTGATGCATCCTGCGACATTAAGGGGCAATTTAGAATGGCCAGTCAACCTACCCACACATCTTTTGACTGTAGGAGGAAACCAGAACATCCAAAGGAAACCTAGACACAGAGAGAATGTGCAAACTCCACACAGATAGTGACTCGAGCCGGGATTTGAACCCACATCCCTAGGGCTGTGAAGCAGCAGTGCTAACCACTGTGCTATTGTGCCACCCAATTCTATGTTAGACATTAACAGCAATAGCAAAAACATTCATCACACTAATAGATTAAGTGGTCAGACCATAAATAGTTCAAGGGGGTGGAAAAAAATATGCCGACAAATTAAAGAATTGAGTAAAAACATAGAATAATAATCATGGAAGATTTCAACCACTCTGATATTAATTGGATGAAAGAAGCAGAAAAAAAGGGATAAGAGATGGAGATCATACAATGTGTCTCCTTCCTAATCCAATATGTAAAAAACACAACCAAAGGAGATTTTCTATAGCATCCAATATTGAGAAATGACTAAGAACAGTCGAGAGTGAAAGGACAGGAAAGGCCAGGACTCCCCAAACTCTGGGTTTTGATCCATCTGGGGTCAGAGATGAGATTTTAGAGTCATGAGCTTCAAAGCAGCAATGGTTGCCATGGTGTTCAAACTAATTCCTGATAGTTGTGAGGTGCCTTTAAATGCCCTTTTCTTTTTGACGGCGGAAGGGGGAGGTGGATGCAGCCTATTGGACAATTTGCTGAGGGCAGATTTCTGCTGTAAACAAATCTGTGACAAGATTGGCATTCACTTCTTTTGTTTTGAGAAATTTGGCTTTTCATCAATTTATCAAATGCTCAAGTCCTGTTCTATCGTCTTCTGCAATCGAGAACTAAAGTCCCTCACCCACCCCAATTCTTTCAACAACTGAAGTCCCTCCCTCTTTAACAATAAAAACCTCCCCATCCTAGCCTGACCTGCAAAAACCTTCAGCAACTGAACCCTCTCCCTCCCCAGCATCGGAACCCTCCCCCTCCCTAGAAACTGAATCCTACCTCCACCACCAACTAAAAGTTTCCCCCACCCTCAGTAACTTAAGCTCCCCTCCCCCAGAGACTGAATTCTCCTCCCCAGCAAGTGAAATTTCCCCTCTCCCAGCGAGTGAAGATTCCCCACCCCGAGAGATTGAAGTCTTTCCCCCTTGCAGCAAGTGAAGTTTCCCTTCCTCCAGCGACTGAAGTTTTCCCTCTCCCAACAATTTAAGGTTACTCTCTACTGGTAGCTGAAGCATCCCCTTGTTATGTAGTCGGTATAAATTACACTGGGACAGTGTCCCTTTGGGTCCCATGAGCCCTGGTACATCATCAGTCAGGTTTGTAGGTTTCAGATTCATGTCAGGATTCTATTGCACCGCTTGCCACACAACCAGAGTGGGCGAGGGGTGGACAATGGGAATGTTTGTTGTCCTCAGGCAGGATTTTCCAATCTCGCTTGAGCAAGGTTGTAAAATCTTGCCCTCGGTCTTGCATCAAACCTGAAGGAGTGCACAGCTAATGAATAAACCTCCCTGTGGAGTTACAGCAAACCATCAGTTTGTACCTTCTTTGAGTTCCGACTATGGCCTCGTAAATTGCCCAGTACACAATATCCCCCACCGTAACCCTCAGCAACTGAGACTTCCCTCTCCCTCCCAACAACGCAAGCTTCTCCCCACAAGCCCAGGAATTTAACTTTCTCCCTCCTACACCTCATCACCACCCCTCCACGCCCCTGCCCCCACCACCTTCTCACTCCCACCCTCCACTCACTCTGTCCCACCCACAACAGTTGAAGCCACTTGGGAATTTTAGAGCATTAGGAAAGTGGAATATATGAACCATATAGAAAGCAGAGGAATGTATGATGAAATGGAATACAAAACAATAAGCAGAGAAGTAAAAAAAAATGATTAGGCAAAAGGAGTCCCTTATCAAGGAAAATAAAACAAAATAGTAAAGTATTTTACAGGCAGGTCAGGTAGAAAGGAAGACTGTGAGGAGAATAGGACCATGAAGAGTGAGATAGGATAATAGCACAGGTATTATTCAATAATTATTTGCTTCAATGTTAACCAGGGAAATGGAACAGGTAGCTATGACATTGAATGATGAGATAAATGCATTTAAAATAATAAAGGGATGTATTGAATATGTTAAACAAACTCTAAGAGGATAAAACCACTGGTCTGGATGAATTTTAAAAGAATCTAGGGAAGAGATAGCAGAGCCATTACTATACATATTTAATAATTCATTAGAAAAGGGGGCAGTGTCAGAAGACTGGAGTATAGCTAATGTCATTCCTATATTTATGAAGGAGGACAGAACATGGCTTGGGAATTATAGGTCAGTCGGCTTAACATTAGTGGTAGAAAGAATAAAATCCCTACTAAAGCAGGGAATAGAACATCTAACTGTCACTTAACTGTCAGCCACTATCAACTGGTGTATTCTCCATGGCAATGCCTCTAATAATCAGAGTCCACTTGCCAACCAATCAGTACTTTCTTCCCATACATATAATTTGTTGTTTCTCTCGTTAACTGGTATTCTTGCAAAATGTTCTGATGAGTGCCAGGTGAAGCAAGGATTACGAGTTCAATTCTCTCTGTGCCTCTCACCGATCAGTTAGATGGAGAGATCAACTCTGAGTGTTTGCCTTTACAGAGACAACATGACGGCACAGTAGCTAGCACTGCTGCCTCACAGCGCCAGGGACCCAGTTCAATTCTGGCCTCGGATGAATGTGTGGAGTTTACACATTCTCCCTGTGTCTGCATATGTTTCTGCCGGGTGCTTTGGTTTCCTCCCAAACTCCAAAGATGTGCAAGTGTTGACGTATTTCAAGTTTTCAATTCTCTCATTGTCCTTCATTTGGTCATTTTGTGTTTTTTGGTGCCCTCCTTCTGGGATCATCACTGTTCTCCTTTTGTGGCCTTTCATTGTCTCCCTGGGGTCTTTCAGTGCCCCCTTCTGGGGTCTTCCATTGTCTCTTCCCTGAGGTCTTGTTGCGTCCTCTGAGGTCTTACATTGCCCATGGACTTTTTTTGAGAGTTGCAATCTTTGTGGAGTCTTCTCCAATTTCCTTGTCCATTGCTCTCTGTTCCTTCTTGTGGTTGTTCTTTTAAGTACATTGCCACATTAATTATAATACAAATTTAAAGGCTTACCCCTTCAAATGTGTTACCTCTTTAAGACTGCCAACTTAAAAAACAAATCTACAGCTACAGTTCTTTCTCTGTATCTTTCCCATATTTTCAAGTTTTGGCATGCCCTTCTTTGAACTTTTTTTTAAACTTTTAAACATCTCTCCTAACACTCCAAAATGTTTCCTTCTGACTGATGGAAAACTTTCTCAGCCATCTCTGCAACCTTTCTTCTTTTAGTTGCCTGGAACGTGTGATTTTCCCTTCTTCTTTTGATATGCCCATTCCTTCAGTTTCACTAGCAGATGTCCATTTGGGACTTCTTTTTTAAAGCGTCTCAACATCTTTTCCTTTTTAGCAGGTTGAGCACTTCTCTTCTCAAAGCCTGAGAACCTCTCTATGTACTATAGAAATTGCTGCCCAACAACCTCCTCTTTCATCTCTTTCCGTCCCATCCTGACACTATAAACACTTCTCTCTGTGCTCTCTTTTGTTTAAATAAAAATCAAACTTTTCAACTTACATTCCATTTTTTAAAGCTTTTAGCTTTAACATCTAAGGGTTATTTTCTCCTGTTTCTTTCAACACTCTTCTACCTACACCAGCCAATTCAGGATTACTCTGCATCTGTTCCTCTGGCAATATCTTGTCATCTTACATGTCTTGAGCCACGGGCAATGTCTTCATAATCTATCTTATCCTTGTGGCCAATATAATGACACACACTACATGCTTCGTCAGGAACACGAAGGGTATTTATTAACCAGGAAGATTGGGCACAGAGATTCACAACCTCACTCACCACTTTGGAACAGCCCACCAGCTGCCCCAGTCCCTATATGTCTGCCACATTCCTTTAGGCTGTCTTCTGCCTAAGACAGGACTCACCCCGCTACCCACCCCCCCTTCAATCCAAGGTACCCTCTTCTGCTATAGTTCCCTTAAGGGGACAATCACCACAATCACCGCAGGAAGACGTGTAGAAAATATTTTGAGATGAAGATACCAGAAAGATGTGCGTGTACATATCAGAAAAGGATTGATGATTGTCTTTTTCCTCTTGAAAAAAGGAGCCTGAGAGGTGAGGCCTATAGAAGTCTTTAAAATTATAAAAGGCTTTGAGAGAGGGATATAGAAAATATGCCCTCTTGTGGGGGAAGAGCACAAATAGACACTATCAATATTAGACAGTCACCAAGAATTCCAATTAGGGATTTGGAATCATTAACATACTTGGATAAGAAGATTGTACCTCTAATGAGTATTATTCCCTAGAACATTCATTTAACCTTCAGTTTAAGCAATAGAGATGTGACTTAACTTGATATCCAGACAACACCTTCCCATAATAGCTAGCTGACACTCGGCACATTATTTTTACGCTAGTATTCCCAAAATGAACTTGAAGAAAAATAATGGTTTACTTGTTTCAAGCCTGGGGGGTATTTGTATGATCAAAACATTTGTGGTCTTATGCCCTCCGTTTATGAGATGGATAGAAAGTGAGACACTGGTAGACCCGCAATTTTCTGGCCAGCAGTCTTTATCCACTTCGTTATTTACTAGGAGCACCTCTTTGGTGAATTGGTCCTGTAAATCCAATGGCCCTAAAGGAACAAAGAACTGAAAAATCACATAGATGTCACAAAGGTGAGTTCTACATAAAGAATATTCTTCACTCTGGGGGTAACAAAGAACCTGTCCATTATGTAAAATGAAGGCATGGAACGGAGTCAGCATTATCGGTTTGGACAACTTTTCCTGTAGCTGTAAATTTCTTGGCCACACTGAACTTTTATGTTAGTGGATCCTATCATGAAAGTTTGCATGCCATTCAGGCTGTGCATTTGTCATATATTGAGCTAGGTAGCAATGTGATAGAGCATTGAATTTTATCATGTTATTGGAATCCACAAAGTACATGGTGCAGTAGATTCCATGCATCTACTGACATTAACCTTTCACTTCCTTAATAGAAAAGGGCACCACCAATCACTGCACATTCAGATTCAATGTGGAAAGTTATGAAAATTCCTGCATTCCTGTACATAATAACAGGGAGCCAGTTTTGATAGTATTCATAGATTCGATAAGATGCTACGATAAATGTTAATACGCAAATAATGGGATTGTGGATGACATATTAGCATAGGCAGAGGATTGATAACTGGGCAGGGAGCAGAGGGTAAAGATAAATAATAACTTTCCTTAAGGACATTTGTGAAGCAGGTGAGCTTGAGCAACAATCTAGTAATTTCAAGATCATATTTAATGAGATTGTCAGGTTTATTAATTAAGCTCAAATTCCTCAGCTATCTTGGTGGGATTTGAACTTGTGTCTCTGGAACATTAGTCTGGATCTCTGGAATAACAGTTGAATCTGCTACCATCCCAATGCAGCATTGGAAGACTTTCCCAGGTGGACCAAATGCCTTTGAGTTTAGCATTGCTTTATAATCTCATATAATATAAACACCTGCTCTACATTAATATTTCTGGTTACCAGACTCAATATTGCACCACCTCCTTGGGTAGTAAACTGATAAAATGGATTACTTACAGTTATTCACTTGTAAATTCTGGTAAAATGAATGGACTGTTTCTTTAACAGTTGGAAGATCTGCCCATCCACATTCTCAAGCAATGAAAGTGATACCATCCTTAAGGTAAATTACTAAGAGTCACGTTAATATCACTGTTCACCCCTAGAAGTTTCACAATGTCCACTTCTCCTTGGCAGGTTACCGCCAATTCCTTTTCTCCATCTTGCTTTCTGTTTGAAAGGAAATACTCCTTTAGTAGGTGATGCCGCTGATGGTTTGTCTTTAAGTTCTTTCTTGTTTTAGTCCCAATTCTGGCAGGAATTTTGTTTGCCAGATTTGAACTTGTTGAATTCAGCGTTGATGACCAACCCAACTATCTTTACAATTTGCTGGTCTAACAGAGTGTTCATGCAAAATTCATTTGGATACTCTTCCACTTGATGATCATTGCTTTCTGGATCTTTTGGAATAGAGCAACCTTCACTTAGGAAAGATGAATTGGTAAAATGCTCAGTTTCTCTCATATTTCTAGCTGGGGTAGTGTTCCCTGCTATGTGCCACAATTATCTAATTACGACCATTACTGCCTGTGCAGGAAATGTTAGACTCCTCTGTCTGTTGGTCTGATTGGATCTACTGATGCTGTGGCTTGTTGCGATCGCGTAAATTAACCTGTTTTGATGATGAGATGTTCATCAAACTTTCCCATTACTGTGTCAGGCTTTTTAATTACATTTTTTGTTGGGGTGAATAAGAAATCCTTTCCTTTATTCACCCTGCAATAAATCAATGTGTTTACTTGTCTAATTTTGATTATCTGCTAATCTTGACATGTTAGTGTTCCTTATGCCTTTTCCAACTTGGCTATCCTTTGGCCATGAAAAGATAAACAACTGGAAGAGCAAATTCCACTTCACTTAGTTTTGCTTGACAATTAAATCCCATGTTTGAATAGGATCCCACTTGCAGCTCATGAACCTTTGACTTTCCTGATGGATGTTCCCACTGGATGTTGTTCCTGCTTCTTTTGTTTAATGAGAACACTTCAGTATTTCTTTGTCATTTTCTTTGGATATACTTGAACTGCTGACAACATGTAAGACTTTTAGACAGATTAATTATACTTGAGAGTATAACAGGAAGTGTTTGACTTTACAAACTTCAGGCAGATTGATCCATTACTGCAACCATTTTCCTCAGACTTTGACCAGTTCAAACCAGTCCAGCTGTACTTTGTGATAGCTTGTTCCTACAGCCTGTTGAAACCTTTATGTAATTGGGAGAAAGAACCAAGACATGCTCAGAGTTACCGGCTGCAATATTCAGCCCAGTCATTTCCTCAGTTTCAACGCTACTGGCACTGGATTAGTACTGAAATTTCGATAGTGCCACTTTGGTCTACTTCTGGCACAGCCATGCCAAATGTAGTCTTGGTGAGGATGTTAATGCAGATGTTATGTGGGTGCTGGAAGTTGGCAGATCTAACACTGATTTGCACTTTCCATTTTGGATCTCTCCAGTCCAGCTAATATCCTCACTTCAGCAGCATGAGAGATTCCCCACCAACACTACTTGAAGGCATAATTCTCCAATTTGTTGTTTATTATTTTCGACTAGGTATGTTTGAGTTTCTGGAAATGCTGGGTGTTTGAAGGATTGGTAACATATGGAAATGTCTTCAGGGAGTGAGTCAATAGACAGGGAAGGCTTTGATGTGAACGTAAGGGCTCTGGGCACACCTCTTTCCCCCAGTCATGGAAGAATTAATTGCCCTCAGTGGGCTGCAGCATCAAAAGAGGGAGATGATAGGGAGGCAGCAAAGATAAATTGTTCACAGAGGGAGGAAGAGAAGGGGGGAAGAGCAAGAGGTCTTTACAGATTCTTTCAGGAATATTGCTTCTACCTCTATCACAGCTAGGAGCAGTGTTTTTGATGACTGAGGTTCACAAAGGACATGCCACCTCTTGGAACCAGACCTGCTGTAAGAACGTAGAATCATAGGGGTTTACAGAATGGAAACAGGCCTTTGGTCCAACTTGTCCCATGCCACCACTTTTTTTTAAATACCTAAGCTAGTCCCAATTGCCCACCTTTGGTCCATATCCAACTTACCCAATTAACTGTCTAAATGCTTTTTAAAAGACAAAATTGTACCTGCCTCTACTGCTATCTCTGGCAGCTTGTTCTAGATACTCACCATCTGTGTGAAAGAATTGCCTCTCTGGACTCTTTTGTATCTCTCCTCTCTCACCTAATGCCCTCTAGTTTTAGACTCCCCTACCTTTAAGAACAGATATAGACTATCTAGCTGATTTGTGCCCCTCATTATCTTGTAGTCCTCTAAAAGATCACCCCTCAGTCTTCTATCCTCCAGGGAAAATAGTCCCAGTCTATTCAGCCTCTCCTTACAACTCAAACCACCAAGTCCCGGTAGCATCCTAGTAAATCTTTTCTCCACTCTTTCTGGTTTAATAATATTCTTTCTGTAATAGGGTGACCAGAATTGTACACAATATTCCAGTGTGGCCTTACCAATGTCTTGTGCAACTTCAACAAAATGTCCCAACTCCTGTATTCAATGTTCTGATTGATGAAATGAAGCATGCCGAATGCCTTCTTCTCCATTCTGTTCACCAGTGACTCCACTTTCAAGGACTGTGATCTAGATCTTTTTGTTCTGTAACTCCCCCCCAACGCACTATCATCAAACAGATCTTGCTTCAGTTTTTCCTCAGAGTATAGTAAAATTGTGTGCATACCAATTCTCTGGAGCTGGTGATAGCATTCTTCTGCAGAGAACACAATTGAGGCCTAAGATGGGGTATGTACAGAAAATGTCACTTAAGAACCTCGGAGCATGCTCTCTGACCTGTCCTGCTATCCTTCTAACTTCTTCCCAGTCTTCCAGTCTTTTACAAGAATAACAAGCTCCAATATTAAATTATCTTTAACTAGTGTCAGTTTCTTCTCCAGCTGGACAGTGTCATCTATTTGTGAGTTGCAGTTGGCTTTAAGTAGCACAGATTAGCTTTAAGTAGTGCTAACTGTTGACAAACCGAGTCCCTGTGCAACATGTTTAATGCTGAGTTTCACATCATGACCATTATGATTATAAGGTGGCTCAAAATTTGCATGCTATCTGCATCACTTTTAATAGTAGTAACACATTGTGATCACTGTGCCTGATATCTGGAGCTATACAACTTACAGTTGTGTCTTTTCCATTCTTCCCTTCTGCCAATGTAATGTGGTTTGTCTCTTCTAAAGAATATTGAATCATCTGATGGTTTTAATTGAAAAGTATGAATTATACAGAAAACACATGCTTAAAGATTGGACTAGTGAATAATTAGAATTAATTTAATGTGTGTTTTCTTCCATTGATTATAATCAACTCCACAGTCTTGTTGCTTTTGCACAGATGTCAGGTTTCTGATCAACAGCCTGAATGTGAAGATGCCATAATTCAAGTAAATTCTAGGAATAATGATCCGCCACTGCTTAAAATACACCAAGGTGAGAAGACAATTATTGAAGCATCCATCCAAATGAGGAGAAGATATGTGTGTGAAGGATCTTTAATCCATCTATGTTGGATCCTAACAGCAGCACATGGTGTTTCTGATGGGTATGTGCTTCATTTTATCGAATTGGTTGCAGAAGATCCAAGATCTAAAGCAGTTATCAGCTTACTCAATGTCCAGCAATGGGAAGACTATCCAGATCCCTGTCTGGAAAGTGTCAAGTTGTGATCATATTATTTTCATGATCCCTCAACAACAGTTAATCTTCTATGAAGCCTAACGCCTGAGATTCCGCTGTTACCACTTCAGGGATCACCGGGGTGAATCTGCTTCAGGGATCACCAGGGTGAATCCACTTCAGGAGTCACTGGGTGAATCCGTTTCAGGGGTCACCGGGGTGAACCCACTTCAGTTGTTGCTGGGGTGAATCCACTTCAGAAGTCACTGGAGCAAATCCTGCACCCAATAGACTCCACTCCATCAGGGGTTCATCCCCTAGGCATTGTCTGATGCCCAGTAGGCATCATTGCCACTTTGCCCCTTGGGCAGGATCAATGGGCCAGGCATTTGGTCTTTGATCTTTCTCCAAGGTGGCCTTCACAATACATGACAGCGCAGAGTCGCTGAGCAGAGACTGATAGCCAAGTTCCGCACACATGAAAATGGCCCCAACCGGAATCTCAGATTCATGTCACACTATTTGTAACCCCGATGACTTGCCTGGACTTGCAATATCTCACTTACTATCCTGTCTGGAGATAATATACATCTCTTTAATCTGTGCTTAATGCATCTCTATTCACATTGTCTGTACCTTTAAGACTTGATTAGCTGTAAAAACTTGCATTCTAATCAGCATTCTGTAAACTAAGTGTGTGCCTTGATATGCTCTATTTGTGATCAGAACTCCCCACTCATCTAACGAAGACATAGATCTCCAAAAGCTGGTGGCGTTTGCTACCAAATAAAACTGTTGGACTTGAACCTGGTGTTGTGAGACTTCTTACTGTGTTTACCCCAGTCCAATGCCGGCATCTCCACATCATGAATATCACCTGGAGACAGGAATGCTCAACGAAGTGATCAATGTGTTATTTTCACATTTTTCCTTCTGGTCCTAACTCCAACTGGAGACACTGAAAAGATTCCACTCTGAGCTTAATGTTTAGCTCCTAAAGACAGTTTCAGTAATTACAGCACAGTAGGACAGATTGAAAAGGTTTGTAAAATATGTAATTAATGCAGTTGGATTTTTGCCATAACTGAAGTTTTAAAAATATACTATTACATTTGCAGGGGTCATGTTAAGTTTTGCTAATATTATACATACACAGGGTCGCCCACTGATTAAGTATCACACTTGACTTTCTTTCATTAGATGGATAACTCAGGCCAAGTGTGCAATCAGTGATTGATCCAGTATCTGTAACCGTGATAAGTCAAATCAAATCAGGGCTTATTGATTTGATTTGATTTGATTTATTATTGTCACATGTATTAACATACAATGTAAAGTATTGTTTCTTGCAGACAAAGCATACTGTTCATAGAGAAGGAAGTGAGAGGGTGCAGATTGTAGTGTTAAAGGCAAAGCTAGAGCGTAGAGAAAGATCAACTTAATGAGAGGTTTGTCCATTCAAAAATCTGACAACAGCAGGGGACTAGCTGTTTTTGAGTTGGTTAGTATGTGACCTCAGACTTTTGTATCTTTTTCCCAATGGAAGGAGGGGGAAAAGGTAACATCCAGAGTGTGTACGGTCCTTAATTATGGCGGCTGCTTTTCCGAGGCAGTGTGAAGTGTAGACAGTCAACGGATGGAAGATTGGTTTGCATGATGGACTGGGCTACATTCATGACCTTTTGTAGTTTTTTGCAGTCTTGGGCAGAGCAGCAGCCATATTAAGCTGTGATACAACCAGAAAGAAACCAGAAAGAATTCCAATGTTCGTAGATAGATTTACGGGTGAAGGGAAAACTTTGAAAGAATATGGAAACAGAGTGGGTTAATGGAACTAGAATCTTTTGTTTACACGAATGGTAAATGGAAACATGGAATGGCTATGCATGTTTTAATGCATTTTTTTTCTCAACTCCAGGTGATTCGCTCGTTTGCAATCTCCTTAGTTTATCCAATACATTTTTTCTATTTATGTTAATCATTGTAAGTTTTTCCATCTTACTGTTTTCTAGACTTCCCTGCATTTTTGCATTAAATACTCTTTTTCTACTGTAGAGACTCATTGTAAAGTCCTAAGGCTCATTTGTAGTGATGTTTAACATTACGCTTGCTCCACCCTGGTAATTTTTGTCAATCCATGGGTAGTAGCTCCATAGTGTCTCATTTTCATTAGAGCAAAGTGGTATTGCTAACTTTGTGCACTGCAGCAAATGGTGCACAATCTCTGGAAACTACAGCCAACGTGGTTGCTACAACATTTGATGGATCTAATGCAAGAATGGTGCAAACCCACTCTGCTAAAAAACAACTTTATCATGGAGTCGGCCTCCCTGTCACCTGTTCCCGCCTCCCCTGCCCTCACGCAGCTTGCTGATGAAAAGAATTTTGACCAGCACTAACCTTGGGAGGTGGAGGGGTGGGGGTGGGGCAGAGGGGAGACCCTGGAAGAGACAGGGAACTGATGGTGAGGAAGTGGGTATGAAAAGGAGATAAGGGGAAATGATCAGAGATGAAAAGGGCAGTAGGGACATGACCTAGTGGTGGCCAGCAATGGTCTACAGCATCCCTATTTTTCCTGGCTCCATGTTAAGTTCAATGTTCTTTAAATTGATCTGTTTGGCGGCAGCCTCCAGTGGTCCCTTGATGGACCTGAGATTAGGCCATGAACATGTTTTCCTGAACATGCTTAACAAAGAATTTGGGGGGGGAGGAATCTTACCTATCCCACCTGCCATGGGAATCGTGCAGGATAGTGGGGTGGGGGGGGCTATAAAATAACACTTTGATCAATAATGTATTGTAAAACAATGATAACAAATTGCCTGAAATGTCACATGCATTTGAACTAGGAAATTTATTGATTGCATTGGTAAATGTTCCTAATTGGGATCACTAGGATCCAAGGCTTTCCAGTTTTGGAGTAAGCAGGGCTGGAAACACCCCCCCCCCCCCCCCCCCACTCACCCAATGATCCAGGAGCTGACTTTCACTGCATTGATAATGTGATGGGCAGCACCCTTACATAAGATGTGTGTGTATTCCAGCCTGCCTACTGAATGCATGGATGGCAAGTTTTCAACTGAAACAATGAGCAGAGCACCTCCAAGTTTTCAGCTGTTGTGGACTATGTCTGAATTGCAATTAATAGAATTCCCTTGGATGGCATGGTGGCACAGTGGTTAGTACTGTTGCCTCACAGCACCAGAGATCCAGGTTCAATTCCAGCCTTGGGTCACTGTCTGTGTGGAATTTGCACTTTCTGTCTGGGTTTCCTCCTGGTGTTCCAGTTTCCTTCCACAGTCCAAAGATGTGCGGGGTTGGTTGATTGGCTATACCAAAATTGACCTGAGTGTCAGGGGGGTTAGCAGGGTATCTGTGCAGGGTTGCCGAAATAAGGGCTGGGTACAAATGTGGTCGGTGCAGACTCAATGGGCCGAAATGTCTCCTGTACTGTAGGGATTCTATGATTTATGTCGAGTGGTACTTTAATCTTTATTGATTTGCAGTTTATTTAATGCTAGTTAAAATGCTGTAGAAATATTAACTGCAATTAAGCCTGAGCAAAGGACACAAGTAAAGTCAAATATTGACACATTCTCGCACGTGATAAGGTGAAAAGACATGTCTCAGGCCACATGTAGCAATTTATATAGTGGCTGAAAGAAGCACAGCATTCATAAAGTTATGATAGAATATGACGGAACATCCAATAGGTTTGTATTCCCAAACCTTTACCATTTACAGCATAGAGTTACAGAATACATGGAACATCACAGGATCAGATTAAAATAGATACATCTTCACCTGGAACACAGGCAAACAAACGTTTTCAGAATCTACAAATCAGGAAAATTAACAGGGGAAGAAAATCCATTGAGATGAAAGACAGATTCTAACAAGTGAAGAGAATGCTCAGTACCTCTGCCACACTTCAGTAACTAAGAGTTATTAACCACATGTATACAAATGATCTTAGGATCCAAGGAGTGATCCCACTTAGGAACATTTACCAATACAACCAATAAATTTGCTAGTTCAAATGCATATGACATTTCAGGCAATTTGTTATCATTGTTTTATAATAAATTGTTGATCAAAGTGTTATTTTGCTCCTTCTCCAAATATTAAAGTATCTTTAAAAATTTCTGGGATTCTTCCTTGGGCCACACCCCACCTGTTTACCAAGTTTCATTATAATCCATCCATTAGTTTTTGAGATATTATTGCAGACTAGCAGTGGTGGAAACATTACGCCACCTACCTTAAGTGGGAGAGATAACAAAAAACAATTGAATTAACAACTGTTGTTTCTTCATTGCAAACATGCAAAAACTTCTTGAGGCTTTTCCCTGCCTAGCTGATGCTCTGTAAGTACAAAGTTGAAGAATAAATAATTTAGCAGCTTCCATCTCACTAAGGAAGCTTCAGGTCATTTCACATTCAGCAAACTGCTCTGAAAATTCTGCTCACACTTTGAAAGCTGTGACAAAATCCACCTTATTTATTTATTAGTGTCACAAATAGGCTTGCATTTACACTACAATAAAGTTACTGTGAAACTCCCCTAGTCGCCTCACTCCGGCACCTGTTCGAGTAGACTGAGGGAGAATTTTGGCATGTCTAAACTAGCTCATCTTTCAGACTGTGGGAGGAAACCAGAGCACCCAGAGGAAACCCTACGCAGACATGGAGAGAACATGCAGACTCCACACCGACAGTGACCCAAGCTCAATATTGAACCCAGGTCTTGGTGCTGTGAGGCAGCAGTGTTAACCACTGTGCCACCATGCCACCTATAGCTTCAGCAGCAGAGACTATCCATAGTATTTTAAAACAGTCAACAACATGCTGAATAAAACAACTTACAAATTTCTAAAAAGAAAGTCAATTCTCCCAATCTCCCAATGTTAACAAATCCAGGATCCATTCTTTCACTAATTGAGAGATAACTCAATTAGATAGCCTTTTTCCTAGGATGGAGAAAGCTAGCACGAGGGGACACAGCTTTAAATTAAGGGGTATGAGTTATAGGACGGATATCAGAGGTAGGTTCTTTACTCAAAGAGTGATTAGGGAGTGGAATGCCCTGCCTGCAGCTGTTGTAGATGCGCCAAGTTTGGTGGCGTTTAAGAGGTTAATTGATAAGTATATGGAAGAGAAGGGAATGGTTTAGTTTGGAGGGGCATTGCTTTTTATTTTGGTCGGCACAACATCGAAGGCCGAAGGGCCTGTTTTGTGCTGTAATGTTCTATGTTCTATGTTCTATAACTCTTTTGTCACTTAGTATAACCCTCACTGACATGCATTTAGTCTTATCCATACATAACTTTACACAGGTCCAAGGCTGAGACAAGAAGCTGTAGTCTAGTTGCAGCTTCATATACTATGTACTCATTTAATGAAAACTTTTACAGTTTTTCTGGCACAAAGTAGTTCACTTTGTTTCAGTTATAGCTCTGAATTCTGATTATCGAGGTGAACAAATACTTTTTTCTAAGTTTAGTAGCTTGGAAGAAAGTTGACAAGATAAGGACTTTGTCCAAATAATTATTGATATGACAATGCAATACACTATACTGACAGAACAGTGAGACCTAAACTCATTTAGCAAGGTTCCTTTGGCAGCACCTTACAAGCTCACAACCACTGGTATCTAAAAGAACAAGAGCAGCGGATACATGGGAACACCAGCAAGTGTTCCCCTCCAAGTCACTCATCTGCCTGACTTGGAAATATATCATTGTTCCTTCACCATTGCTGGGCCAAAATCCTGAAATTCCCTCACTAACAGCACTGAGGATGTACCTTCATCACATGGACTGCAGCGATTCAAGAAGGCAGCTCACCACCACCTTTTCAAGGGCAACTAGGGATGGGCAATAAATGCTCACTTAACCAGTGATGTCCACATCCTGTAAATGAATTTTAAAAATGCAATGCAGCCATTGCAGAGAGTGTTGATTCACGGACAGATGGGCTGAATGACTTGATTCCAAATGAAATGGGAACTTGTACTACCGTTTCTTTTCCTAAGCCTCACAATGGATTATCTACTGGACTATCCAAGTGCAACATAACAACAATATATATATTACAATGAGCACCCACTAGTGTCCCTCTCATCTACAATAATGCTGCTTCGGCCATTCATTTTGAATGAATAATTTCAAATGGTGGTCCAAAAGTTCCATTATGATTGTGGAAAGACTAGCAGATTTTAATTCTACTTGCCCAGGTAGATTTGAAGCCATGCCGGTGGGCAGTTAAAATGTCTTGGGTTTTTGGCTTTAAGGCATGGCTCTGGATTGGTCTCTAAACAATCCATCGGAAGCCAATGGGCTCATAATTCCAGGTTGTTAATTCAGCTCCAGTTATGTCATTGGCTCCTGCCAGCGATTTTATCTGTGGACTGACTGGGGACAATGTTTGGGGCTCTTCGCCGGGTAAAAACAATTCTGAAAGGATTGGGAAAGTGAGAGAGGCGGATAGTTTTTTAATGTCTTGTGTGAGGCCAGGAGAAATTACAGCTCGATACAGGGAGCAATAGGCAGGGAGTGGGGCAATGACTGTGAGGCAGAGAGGGTGGTAAGAGGCTTCCCAGTTCACTGCACATTGGGGCTCTAAGTTCTCTGTGGCCAGCTTCACTGGCAAGCTTAGGCTTCACCCCTGCTACTGCCAAGTATTGCATCGAGGATTTTTTTTTCATACTGAGTGCCGTAAGGTTGCGACTTGTAGCTCACCAAAAAAACACACCCATTCTCTCAATTTCCCCACTCATTTGTCATGTAGGCTGCAATCTTATGATCTAGTCTTGCCAGATCCTTGGCGAGGTGAGGTGGTAAAATCTGGCAGGAAGCAAAAAAATCAGGGTTGTTCCTGGTTTTTTTGCCTTTCACTATATTACCAGCGTTGTTTCATGATGAAATCTGTTTAACACTTCATTAACAATTGCCAGAAGCTATCGTCTAGACTCACTTACCTTTACTGCTCACTGGCCGAGATTCTCCCTGTCAAGATTCATGTGTGGCCTTCATCAACGTGAACCAGCATGATGGGCTCACAGAGGTATAGGAAGCCACTGAAGCCACTGGTTGGGGTAGAGCCAGCAGTGCCCATCTGGAACCCTGGCACTAACTACCAGGCATCAAGAGGGTAACGCCACAGTGGGGGCAGAGCCAGACTGAGAAGGAGCCAGAGTGGAGCCATGACGTAGGGAAGTAGACAAATGGGGAATTCTGCAGGGAGGCGAACTTTGCTACTCAGATCAGCTGGGAGAGAGTTGTAGGGTTGGAGGGGGAGATGTGCTGCCCAGTGGTGCAAATTGTGGTGAGGAGAGTAGGGAGGATCAAAATTGGAGCAAAAAGGGAGTTCTGCGTGGGAGGCAATCAGCAATCAGGAAGAGAGGGAACTGTGCATGGTGGGGGGCATCTGTGATCAGAAAGGGAAGATGGGAACTCTGCAGTGAAGGCGATGTCCTGGGATGAGTGGGGGAGGTTGCGATATGTATGGGAAGGGTCACAATGTCTGTTGCGGGGTTGGGGAGGGTTGCGTCAGGAGATCTCCAGTCCGCTAGGAGATTGGGTGCCTGTGAAATGGTGTCCTAATGCTCAGCAGCTGGCTTCATAAGCAAGCTGAGCACTAAGTGCCGTAAGATTGCATTTTCAAATTTGCCCAAAGGGGTGATCTAAGCAAAAAAATTCTAAGTGCCGAATGAATGTGAAAAAAGGAGTCAATTGAGTCCATTTTTTGGATGAGCTGCCAGATATAATCATATGACACTTAGGAAAAGAAAAGGCAAAATGTGATTCCTGCCAGTAGGGGGGAGTGCATAGCAGCCATTCACACTGGGAAGCCTGCTGCTGAGCTGTAGGGGTGCCATTGTATAGGCGCAGTGTACACAATGCACTGGGAGATCCATCACCTGGGGCACATTTTCATAGAGCATCCAGACTATTCAGTCTGTATTGACACCAACCAGTAGCACATCTGACTCATAGAACCGCTACAGTGCAGGAGGAGGGCTTTCGGCCCATCAAGCCTGCACTGACAACAATGCCACTCAAGCCCTATGTCTATAACCCCATGTATTTACATGGCTAGTCCTTCGACACTAAGGCCCAATTTAGCATAGCCAATCAACCAAACATGCACATCTTTGGACTGTGGAAATAAACTTGAACACCTGGAGGAAACCCATGCAGACACAGGGAGAATGTGAAAACTCAACACAGACAGTGACATAAGGCTGGAACTGAACCCGGGTCCTTGGTGCTGTGAGGCAACAGTGCTAACCACTGTGCCACCATGCCTCACAGCAATATTTGAAGAAGAAAAGAAATAATCTAACCTCCACATCTTTGAAGTTCTACACTGATAGCTAACTCTGAACACTGACACATATTACTGTCTTTCACAAGGGTGACATTTTTGATGGCCCCTGAAACCCCCTGAAATACCGTACCTGAGGGAGTTTCAGACCTAAGCCTAGCCTTCCCTGATGATGTGAGAAACTGACAATCAGAATCAGCTCCGCCAACAACAGCAGTTTCCCTGCAACAACTTTTCCAGTCTTTGGGAGCTCCACAAGGATCTTTCCATCTAAACTCAACCACACATCAGACAGGAGGCAACTTGTGGAAGCATGAGATGACATTCTTAAACAGGTAAGATAGTTGGCACAGAGTACTACATTGTACTAAAACGATAATAGTGTGAAGTGATTGGAAGCTTTTATAACTTTTGTTTTGGGAAGTGAAAATTGTTTGGTCAAACAGATTTCAAATAAGCATTTCTATGACTCTTTATGTAGTGAGCTTGAAATGGTAACATGTGAGATTGTGACTCCTAAGTACAGGAGCCTTTGGGAAAGTAGCTCTCTCTCTTTGTGGAAGTTGGATTGGCGGGATATGCAGAGAGAAATTTAATTTTGTTTCACAGATTTTATTTACTGAAAGCTCTCGGGAATCAGGCACGGCTTTCTTTTTCTGGCTGCGGGCTGCTGGCTCTCTGGCTCAGCCTCCTACCCTTCCTGTGGACCCTCTTCCTCTCTGTGTGATAATGAAGAGATTTCTTCATTATCGCCATTGTTCCCTTCAGCTTTAGGAAGTTGTGCCTCTTTTGCATTGTGTCATGTAGGATGCAGCAATCTACAGAGACTGCTAGACTGGACGGCACCTAAAACGAGACTTCAAAATGCCTCTGGTCTGCTCTATTAGAATGCTGGCAATCCCGGGGGCCTCATTATATTTGCTCTTCTCCTTGTGACTTGAAGCAGAAGTCATGGCTGCAGGAAATATCTCTGATCACTAAACAATCATCTTGATACGTGATTCTGTGTCACCATGGCTGGTGTGGTGAGATTATCACAATAAAACGAATCATGGCAGCTTCTTGGATCAGAGACATTAACATGCGTGATCAGGTGGCTGACATTGCACACTAGGCTGTGAGTGAAAGCCATTCCCATTAATTAAATTGAGTGGGGGTCATTTCGGGGAACATTCAAAGTCATGTCTAATCTATCAAATGTTCTTTGCACTTGTAGCAGCTATAGAATAACTATTTTTTCTCTTTGTCTCCAGCTGCAAAGGCTGCCTGAATAAATCATTAATGATCTTTGTATGGACGGCTGTCTGATAATGTGATAAAGATCAGTCAAAACTTCCTGGCAGAATCCAGTGGCATAAACATTTCAATGCAATGGTCACTTCCAGTGCTACAGACGAAAGCTAGAGATGTGCTGCCGGTCTTCAGAATGAAGATGACAACTTCCTAATTGCCTCTGAAGAGGAAAGAGCAATCTCTCGAGGCAAAAACAGTCACAGAAATCCAAGAAAAAGCCTGTAATCTCCATGACCTGGAGATTGATATGTAGGAAAATCAATGATGAGATAGAGTACAGGAAAGAGATATAGAACGTGGTGAACTGGTGCGACGACAATATTATCTCCCTCAATGTCAATAGAACTGGGAATAAAGTGAAAATGGTCAAGAGCTTCAAGTTTTTAGGTGTCCAGATCACCAACAACAAATTCTGGTCCCTCCACACCGATGTTATTGTTAAAAAAGTGCACCAACATCTCTACTTTCTCAGGATGTTAAGGAAATTTGGCATACCCACTATTTTGGCTTTCACTCAACAGTTTAGTGTGCAATGTCAACCACCTGATTCCACATGTTAACATCACCAACCTTCGCAGATGCACCATAGAAACCATCCTTTCTAGTTGTATCACAGCTTAGCATGGCTCCTGCTCTGCCCAAGACCACAAGAAACTACACAGGGTTGTGAATGAAGCCCAATCCATCAAGTAAACCAGTATTCTATCCATGGACTCTATCTACACATCCCGCTGCCTCAGAAAAGCAGCCAGCATAATCAAGGAATCAAGCAACAAGATGTTCTCTCTTCCATCTTCTTCCGTCAGGAAAAAGATATGAATGTCTGAGATCACATACCAACTGACTCAAGAACAGTTTCTGCCCTGCTGCCATTAGACTTTTAATGGATTTACCTCATATTAAATCGATCTTTGCACCCTAGCCATGACGGTAACATTACATTTTGCACTTTCTTCTTTACTTCTCTATGAACAGTATGCTTTGTCTGTAAAGTGCGCAGGAAACAATATTCTTACTGTATAATACATGTGACAATAATAAATCAAAAAATATCTAAGATGCCTCTCTATGCGATCTGTTCTATTCAGTCATCCTCTATCTCGGTCTCTTCAGCACAGAGGAATAGAAGGATTCACATTGGGAAATTCATTTCACAAATCTGTGGTGCCATAGGATACCCTTCATTTGTTAGATGAGTAAAACTGGAACAACATTCAAGAAGCTCAATGATATCCAGGACAATCAAGCCCATTTGACTTGATTTGATTTGATTTATTACCGTCACATGTATTTACAGTGAAAAGTATTGTTTCTTGTGCGCTATGCAGACAAAGAATACTGTTCATTGAGAAGGAAAGGAGCAGTGCAGAATGTGGTGTTGCAGTCATAGCTAGAATGTAGAGAAAGATCAACTTAATGCAAGGTAAGTCCATTCAAAAGTCTGACAGCAGCAAGGAAGAAACTGTTCTTGGGTCAGTTGGTACATGATCTCAGACGTTTATATCTTTTTCCCGAAGAAAGAAGGTGGAAGAGAGAATGTTCAGAGCGTGTGGGGTCTTTAATTATGCTGGCTGCTTTGCTGAGGTAGCGGGAAGTGTAGACAGAGTCAATGGATGGGAGGCTGGTTTGCTTGATGGATTGAGCTACATTCACAACCTTTTGTAGTTCCTTGTGGTCTTGAGCAGAGCAAGAGCCATACCAAAGTTGTGATACAACCAGAAAGAATGCTTTCAATGGTATATTTCTGAGTTGATGACAGTCTTGGCTAATATGCCAATTTTCCTTAGAGTTCCGAGAAAGTAGGAATGTCGGTGCGCTTTCTTAACTATAGTGTCAGCATGGTGGGGGCAGGATAGTGTGGGTGGGAGGGGGGAGCTTGTCCAGGACTTGTTGTTGGTGATCTAGACATCTAAAAACCTGAAGATCTGGACCCTTTCTACTTTGTCCTCATTTATGGAGGCAGGGGCAGATTCTCCTTTACGCTTCCTGAAGTCAATGTCAATCTCCTTCATTTTGTTGATGTTGAGGATGAGATTAATATTGCCACACCAGCTCACCAGATTCTCTATCTCATTCCCATACTCTGTCTCATCATTGTTTGAGATCCGACTCACTATGGTATCGTCAGCAAACATGAAAATTGAATTGGAGAGGAATTTGGCCGCATAGTCATAGGTGTACAAGGAGTATATAAGGAGCTGGGAACACAGCCTTGTTGGGCACTGGTATTGAGAATTATCATGGAGGAGGCATTGTTACCTATCCTTATTGATTGTGGCCTGTGAGTTAGGAAGTTCAGGATCCAGTCGCAGAGAGAGGTGCTGAAGCCCAGGCCATGAAGTTTCATGGGAATAATAGTGTTGAAAGCTGAGCTGTAGTCAATAAATAGAAGCCTGACATAGGTGCCCTTGTTATTTAGGTTTTCCAGGGTAGAGTGTAGGGCCAGGGAGACGACATCCGCTGTGGACCTGTTGTGGAGATAGGCAAATTGTAGTGGATCCAGATAATCTGGGAGATTGGAATTGATTCGTGTCATGACTAATCTTTCAAAGCACTTCATAATGATCGATGATAGAGCCACCAGCCGATAATCATTAAGGCATGCTGCTTAGTTTTTCTTAAGTACCGGGATGATGGTCATCTTCTTGAAGCAGGTAGGGATCTCAGATTGTTGTAAAGAGAGGTTGAAGATGTCTGTGAATACCTCCGCCAGTTGATCCATGCAGGATCTGAGTGCATGTCTGGGTGCCCCATCCAGGCCAGTTGCTTTCGGTGGAAAGCATTGTGTGGCTAGCCTGGGATTCTAGCTTGGTCCAATGCTATCTTTTGGCATCACTGATGGATCTCCTTAGATCATATCTGGCTTTCTTGTGTAGGTCAGTGACGCCTGACCTGAACACTTCAAATCTGGACTTCGGGTTTGATTAACATCCTATTTGATTATGTTTAACATCCTATTAGACGGTCAATCTCTCCAACACTAGCACACAGTGGCAGCAGTGTGCACTGTCTATTCAATGTACTGGAGCAGCTTGCCAAAGCTGCTTGGATAGCATCCTCTGAACTTGGGACCTCTAGAAGAATAATGGTAGTAGGTATGGAAAACCACCAACTGTCGTTTCCCCCTCTCCAAGTCATACAGCACATTAACTAAATCTTGGTACTTCCCAACTAACAACACTATAGTTGCACCTACACGATATGGTCTATGGTGGTTCACTATCACTTTCTCAATGTCAATTAAGGATGGACAATAAATGCTGATCTCACTGCTGACAAGCCTAGCCCAAGAATCAAAACAGTCTTCAAAATAGTTTCAATTAAGGAATCTATTAAAAATCACTCTATAAGTTTCTGCAAGCTCCGGTCAGAAAATCTAAAACAGCTTTCTTAGCGAAGGATCATCCTCAAGAAAATTAGCATTAACATTCTCAGTGGTTTAAAAAAATCTAGAAACATTTGCTATCATTGTTCTAAAAAGCCTTAAGATCTGAGTGCTAGTAAATGGGATTAGCTGGGAGGTCAGGTGGTTCTGACATGTTGGTCCAGACTCGATGGGCTGAAGGGCCTCTTCTGCAATGTATGATTCTATGATTCTGCATATAAAATAAATACTTACTGTTGAAACACCTAAGGCTTTGAATACCTTAATTGGACCTAGCAACTAAACCTGACGCCTTATAACACTATCTAATCCACATATCTCTTGATTCCGACTCAAATCAAAATTTTCCTGCCTCTGTCTTAAATATATTCAATGAAGGAACATCCACAACCCTCTGGGGCAGCGAATTCCAAAAAATTACAACGCTTCCCCTCATTTCAGTCCTAAATGATTGCCTCTATTTTCGTGGTTTTAAAACAAAACATAGTGCTGATGGATTGCACATGCTTTTAAGATCAAAATTCTCCCTCCACATTTTGAACAATATTAGATGCCAAGAAAATGTGGATGCTTCCTTATGCTCAGTGATTCTAAACTCTGAAGATCATTCTTCAAATAATTCTGTTCCCAGAGCAGCAATGTCATCAACACAAGGATCAGAACTGTCCTGATATTTGTGCAGTGGGGAAATGCTGGGAAGAAAATTTGTCTTGGAGTCCAGTTTTCCTCATCGAAGACCCCCCTTTAAATTTTGATGGGGGTCATGAGCAGATCCTCTGGCCACTGAGGGGTGAAGGTGTCTGAAGAGGAGAGGCTGAGGGGGACCAAGTGGGAAAGGACTGGGGGGGGCATTCAGGGATCAGGTCACTCTCATATCTGTGTGGTGTGTTGCGGGAGGTGGGGGGAAGTGTTGGTGATGTTCCTCTGGAAACTGAAGGTCCTGAATATCAGGTATTCGTCAGTCATAACCAAATCCCGCCCAGTGCATTTCCCACTGAACAGCAGAGGGCCTGTGAATGGGTTGTTAAGCCTGCTTACTGGATTGCAATTGGTGGGTTTGCATATTGGGCAGGAATCCCAATCAGGGCTGGCAGGGTGGGGTGTGTGAATCGAGTGAATAGCTCTCATGCCCCATGGAAATCCCGATTCTAGCCCTGATACCCAATTCGGCAGATAGTTGACATTCCCGCCATCAACAAATGGGGCTAGTGAATGCCACTCCCTCCAACTCCCCATCAATAAATCATACATAATCCTTCAATCTATAAACAAAGTCAATCTATTCCCACATTCTGGTGCCTGTTTGCGTACACTGAGGGAGAGTTTACCATGGCCAATGCACCTAACCTTTCGAACTGTGGGAGAAAATCCACACAGATACAGTAAGAACATGCAAACCTTGCACAGACAGTGACCCAAGATGGGAATCGAATCTGCGTCCCTGGTGCCATAAGGCAATTGTACTCACCATTGTGCCACCATGTAGAATGTATGAGCAGGGAGGTTATGATGGAGCTGTATAAAATGCTTGTTAGGCCACATTTAGACTACTGTTCACCACAATACAGGAAGAATGTGACTGTACTAGAAAGGGTACAGAGGAGATTCACCAGGACACTGCCTGGGCTGAAGCATGAAGAGAGGCAGGATAAGCTGGGGCTGTTTTCCTTAGAGCAGAAAAGGCTGAGGGGGAACCTCATGGAGGTGTACAAAATTATGAGGAACATTGACAGTTGACAGTTGAACAGGGACATACATTTAAGATAAAGAGTCAGAGATATAGACGGGATTTGAAGAAAAACCAAGAAAAATCTTCTTTACCCACAGGGTGTTGGGAATCTGGAGTTCACTGCATGAAAGGGTGGCAGGAGCAGGGACCCTCACAACATTTGAGAAACATTCACATGAGAAGATAGCATACAAGATTATGGGCCAAGTGATGGAAATGGGATTAGGTTAGATTGGTATTTGAAAGCCAGCATAGACAAGATGGGCTGAAGGGCCTCTTTCTGTGTTATAAAACTCAATGGGTGAAATCTTACCAAAAAATTGGGAAATGTCAGGATCTTTCTGAAATCCAGTGTGTTTCTCTCCTGATCATATGACACTTAGTCACAAAGAAAGAGATGGGCATGGTTCATGCTGCCATGTTGAGGGATGGTGCTTAAACAAAGAACATAGAACATAGAACATTACAGCGCAGAACAGGCCCTTTGGCCCTCGATGTTGCACCGACCAATTAAGAAAAAGCAATGACCCTCTAACCTAAACCATTCCCTTTTCATCCATAAACTTATCTACTAACCTCTTAAACGCCACCAAACTTGGCGCATCTACAACTGCAGCAGGCAGGGCATTCCATACCCTTACCACCCTCTGGGTAAAGAACCTACCTCTGACATCCGTCCTATAACTACCACCCCTTAATTTAAAGCTATGTCCCCTCGTGCTAGCTTTCTCCATCCTAGGAAAAAGGCTATCACTGTCCACCCTATCTAAACCTCTAATCATCTTATATGTTTCAATAAGGTCTCCTCTTAGCCGCCTTCTTTCTAACGAAAACAACCTCAAATCCCTCAGCCTCTCTTCATAAGACCTACCCTCCATACCAGGCAACATCCTGGTAAACCTCCTCTGTACCCCCTCCAATGCCTCCACATCTTTCTTATAATGCAGGGACCAGAACTGTACACAATACTCCAAGTGCGGCCGCACTAGAGTTTGTACAGTTGCGGCTGCAAATTCAATCCCCCTACAATAAAAGCTAAGACTCCGTATGCCTTCTTAACAACATGGCAGCAAAGCATGATGGCATTAAGATTGGGACTCCATTTTTAAAGGATGCCCCAATCAGAGGAAAAATTAACGTACTCCCACTCCACCATAGAGGTCTCAGGGCTTTAAAAGCTAGCATTCCCCCCCTCACACACACAAATGGTCAATACCAGCATCCCCCCTTCATGCAATAGTCAATGCCACACCACCCGCCCTTCCCAATGAACAATGCTGGCATCGGACTCCTTCCAACAATCTGTCCAAATAGCCAACACAGCTCCCATGTCTGCTCCCCACGACCACCACAAATGAATGATTCCCACAAAGCCTCAGGGCTTCCACTAGGGTCTGCCCCTGGCACTGCACCCTGCCAACCTGAAGTGTCAACCTGTGTCAGGGAGAAGTGCCAGCAGGCATTGCAAAGCCACTGCCTGACCATGTCCCTCTCCCCTGGGGTTTATACTCACTGTACACTCTCAGGGTGGACCTCTACAACAAGTTCATGACTGGTGAACTTGTTGTAAACCACACCAAAGTGATGGCACACCAGCAAGTTTTGAGCGGGGTCAACATGTGGCGAGGGGGGTGGTCAATAATATTAAGTGTATTTAGATTACTACAGTCAGGCTCACGTCTGTTGTGAGCCTAAATCTGATTACATCATCGACGACGGGTGGCGAAAATCAGATATTGTAATCTCGCTGATGAGATTCCCAACTTTTGAGTTTTGCTGTATCTTGAGCCCCTAACACCATCTCCATGGATGAAGAGTGTGAGCTCAAGATCGCCCTGCTATGACTGTGACTCTACAGCACAGTTAAAGGAGTAATCTTAACATTGCTCAGCCAGGGAGGATAACAGACAGCCAATTTAATATGGCTCATTTTACATCATGACCTAGCCTTACAATGATCTTCTGGAGTAGATCATTGGAAGAGGTACTGGAGAGTCACTCTCAGCTATAGTATTGTATATAAGTTAAGGTAATCACTGCAGGAAGATAATGATGTAGAGATGCCAGGGTGGGCATTGTAAATAGTCTCTCAACACCAGGTTAAAGTCCAATAGGTTTATTTGGTAGCATGAGCTTTTGAAGCACTGTTCCTTCATCAGGTGAGTCCCAATAATGGAAAGATAATGGAAGAAAAATGAAGCAAAGTCAAAAAAATCTTCAATAAATTACTTAGGGCAGGTTCCTCAGGCCAATTACATCAGTAGAATTCTCCAGTTTTGCGGCAGTGAGCGGTGATTTGGTTGATCACCAAATTCTCCATTCTCTCTGGCAGCGGCAGCGGCAGCGGGATGTGAATAGCTGGAGAATCCTGGGCTTACTCTACAAACTGAAATCATGTCATGCTAATTTAAGGAGATGGACGGACTTTTTACGTTATCCTTGGCAACGATCAAGCAACAATTCCTCAGTACGCATTTCCAAATAGGATGAAGATTGGGAGGTAGCTCATCTAAAGAGATCATTGTTTAGCCATTGCATTATACGTTCTACTGTACAGCTTTTTTAAAAGGCCTTTTTGCCGTTTTTACCAATGTCAAAAGTTTTTGCCTCTTTAAATTATCTATGTTTGAAGACTGGTTAATAACTTCTAGCGTGTTCATATGACCCCAGTCGGTGTGTTGTAATATAAATAGCAGAAAGTCAAATGTCCAGAGTGAAGCAAAGAACTTCCAAATCTTTGAAATATGCCAAAAGCAATAGCTTGTTCAACTACCAGGTGCTTTTTCATCTGGCTGGTGGTCCTGTCGTACTCTGTAAGTAAGCGAATTATGCAGAACTTTGAAATGTATAACTGCTTTAGTTTTTCGATTACTGTAGAGCCACAAAGCAGTAGCCTCAGCAACTCGTTTAATGAATACACAACACTGCGACTAAAATGATTACACATAAATGCACCAGTTTCTATGCTATAGTTTGACTTTGTGCATGTTGCAAATTATATGTTATTTATTCACTGCAAAGCCATTGATGAAGCATCCTTTCCAATACGTTGTTATTTTTTCCTGGCCACTTCACTATTGCGCACTTTCCCCGGCCATTTTCTCATGATTTCTTTGCTCAGTAAAGACCCCGTTCCTTTCATAGGCCTCCGCGTTACAAGGTATCGTTTACTTGCTATGAGTTCGAGGTAAATGATGTCATGCTGTTTTTATAGTCCCTGCATCGAATCTTTTCCCTATTATACTGTTTTTATTTGAAGTCATAAAAGTGATGTCGTGGAGGCAAGCTTTACTAGAACCAGCTGAGAAAAGGTCACAATCATTATTCAGTGTACATAAAAGTAACGGCAAGAAATTAATTTCACTTTTAATTAATATATGTTTTGCCTTAAAGAGACATTGCCAGTGCTGAGGCTTTGTTTACAAGCACTTCAATCTAAGGATAAACAAACGTAACAGCGTAATTGTTGACACAATGATGTCACCATGTCATTACATCAACAATTCCATTTCGCTGGGAAGACATTTAAATTGTAAATGGAGAGATCCACACTGCTGTCATTTATATTGCGGTTAATATAATTTAGCTTGGAGCAGGAAACTATCTTAAAAAGCAGTTTTCTCAGTGGAATGTTCCAGAGACTTGACTCATTTGAAAGTTTTCCAAATGTATTTTTTAAAGTCGTGAATGCCCTTTTGTACAATTGCAATGAAATCACATGTAACATTATTTTATTTTTCTCCACAGAAAGTCTACACCGACAACGGTAAGTGTCTTTTTAAACTACCACATATGTGCCATTATAATCAGCGTTAAAATTCTGTCTGATTAAGAACTGACACTTGGTTGAGCAGTTCATAAAATTTCTAATTAAATTGAGTAGTGTTCATTGCTTGGACAATTGGGCAGTGAGTTGAAAAAATAATAACACAACATACATATATGCAGAAATTTTTGCCGCAATTTAATAATATTTCACTGAGTGGATGTAAAACTGGTCTGAAGTTGAATATTTTGATAAAATCTCTGTAGAGACTAAAAAATTTTGAAAAGAACTTCAAACTTCAGTTCAATAGTTGAAAAGAAAACATGACAAGATTTCACGATTTAAGACTTTCATTGTAACAGAAGATTAAAAACACCTTAGATGAAACACTATTTTTGTCAGCAACTTATATTTTAAGATACCAAACAAAACATTGCCCTTTTCCTTTTTGCACAACTGGAAACATACATTCTTTTTCAACCTCAGGCTTTTAGTCTCAGAATTGTCTTTCACTGTGAGATTTTTCTCCCCTTAAAAATTCTTCCTCTAGCACAACTTAGACAAATTTTCCAATTTTTTTAAAATTCCGCATGAATTTGGTCTTTGAAATCCAAACATAAACTCCCAACTGGATACTTGTATGGTGACAACAGCTTTTTGCTGCCTTTTACTACTCTCGCATTCCCAAATCCTGGCAAATTAACTCTGCCTGTGAGTTTTCAGAGTTACCTTAGATCCTTCCTCATCTCTGTATCTGTGAAGTATATTTCCAGTTGTGCAAAAAGGAAAAGGAGAATGTGTTATTTGATGTTTTAAAGTAAAAGTTGCTGAGAAAAATAGTGTTTAGTTAAAAGTGTTTTAATCTTCTATTACAGTGAAAGTCTTAAATCATCAAATCTTGTCATGTTTTCTCTTTGGTTATTAAACGGGAGGTTTGAATTTCTTTTTAAAAATTGGGTCCTGTTGGAAATGCTTAGTAGCTATCCCTGAAACCCAATCCTCTTTTATTCTGGATATAAATCAACAGTTTAAAACAGGGGCAGTGGCACAGTGGTTAGCACTACTGCCTCACAGTGCCAGGAATCTGAGTTCAATTCCTGGCCTTGGGTCACTGTCAGTGCAAAGTGTGCATGTTCTCCCCATGTCTGGGTGGGTTTCCTCCAGGTACTCCGGATTCCTCCACAGTCTGAATGGTGTGCTGGTTAAATGCATTGGCCATGCTAAATTCTCCCTCAGTGTACCCAAACAGGTGCTGGAGTGTGGAGACTAGGGAATTTTCACAGTAATTTCATTGCAGTGTTAATATAAGCCTACTTGTGGCACTAAACACCTGTACACAACTAACATTCTCCATATTTCACTGGACATTTAGGCTAGGGATCCTTAGCACATGTCCTTCTGATTCCCCCATCACCATCATGGCAGGTTTCCCAGCAGCAGAGGTGATTTACCACTGGCCTTCTGATCCCACAGTGGGAAAGGCTGGTGAATCCTACCTTTAAAGTATATCCAGTGTTAGCATACAGGCTGCTGCCATTGACTCCAAGTGTAAGCATCTTGGACCTTATTTGCAGTGAAACGCATCAGGTCTTCTTTAGCCTCTAATAATCAAATCACCCAAGCTTGTTACCAGACGGGCTTCAGATAGGTCACGTGATCCCCTTCCCTTTACTTAAATTAAAGCCACAGTCCCAAAACATAACAATTGTATAAATCTCATAATACTGGCATTTCTAAAAAGGTACCTATCTTTTAAGAGGCTGTGAGTTACTGCCTCATTAGCAGCAGAGTCAATAAGTTCCCGCACAATATTGCATCAGGTTAACATTTATATGGGCATTTTGAGCATATGTGACAAGTTGGGGGTAACCGACCTTCATTCCTGTTTTTTCTATACTTAATGGTGAGGTACTGAAGCTAAAATTGTTCTCAGCAATCTTGCAGTTCTTTCTTAAATTCTCCACCATCACCTCCTTCCTGTACCTTCCGCCCAGGAAGTGTTCTATTTTAATGTGGCAAGGCCATCGTGTTCCACTGTCGCAGTCAGAACTGTATCCTTTAATGCAAACTTGCTAGCTGGTCAATCATACTCATTGTACCATTGACGCAAAAATGTTTTCTTTCAATTTATAATGCCTGATTTCCCAATATACAGTTCTGTTTGGCCAGTAGGAACTGGCAGAGATTCCTTGGCTAATGGCACAGTTTCGACATAGGTGAATAATACTCTGATTCTTGGTCAATACTGCCAGCCCAGATGTTCTGAAGACCGTATTACAATAAACCATACTATTAGTGCCAACCATAATGTTTCTCAGTTTGCACAAGTAATACATCAACAGCCTCACGTATGCCAATATTTAAAAATAAATTCTTGGGATGTTGAGTGACTCTGTTCAGATCTTTTTTATTCTTTATCCTCAGTTACCCCGGTAAGGTATTGGTAGGATCTTCCCTTCAACTGATGCATTCCTTATGATGACAATGATGATGATACTCCCACAAAGCTATTAGACAGGGAATTCCAAGATCTTGACGCATTCATGATTATTAGGATTGTGTGACTTAGAGAGGAGGTAATTGTGTTCCCACAGCATTGCTGCTCTTGTTCCCTTTGACAGTAAAAAGTACAGGGTAGGTCTCCATGTTTGAATTAGGTAGTTGTAGTAGGCCCAAACTAAGCACCAGCAAGCAAGCTATTGATAAGTAGATGCATATATTACCCACGCTTTATTTTGGTTATGGGGACAAAACCGCAATTCCAATTTATTGCTGAGTGAAGCCTATTCTACCAAGCAAGATTAGGAAAAGTATTTCTTCATTTGTGTGTGGAAATTCCTAGTCATGAGGAATGACAAAAGCTGGAAATACAAAAGGTTGGTGCAATATGATACACAAATACACTTCAATGGGTAATTCACAATGATTATATGCACAGTGCATTAGTCAGCCTGTTTTAAGCTGCAGACATTACATTTCAATTAGTATGACTCATTTCAACAATAAATTCAAGCTCGTTGTATGGATTCAATTACTTAATGATAGGACTATGTTGAGTTTAACTAATAACACAAGCTGTGGAATTAGGTTAGGAGGTTTTGTAAGAAGAGAATGTTGAAGAAAGGAATAAGGATTGGGTTACATTCAGAGGGGAACAGCAGACAGACTATCAAACCCTCTCTCCTAAACAGTTGATAAATTCCTTCAGCTGCCCTCAAATAATTTCCAGCAGCTCCAGACAAGGTGGACTTCACGTTGAATGCCACCCTACTGTGCTTCAGTCACACCCTGACTAGAGTTTCCTGTAATGAGAGCAGCTTAGGAATTTGATCCATGCCCGGGAATGAGTGCACTGGGGCTGCTATGTTCAATGCCCTCGGCCTGTTACTGTTGTCCCAAACACAATGGAATCTTGCTGCTTCCTGCTGATGTGAAGTCTATTGCCAGCACAACCCAAACTATTCATAACTGTACACTTACTTGGGGGACAGGAGACTGGGCATCTCTAATGCTATTTAAATATAAAACATAGAACATAGAACATTACAGCGCAGTACAGGCCCTTCGGCCCTCGATGTTGCGCCGGCCAGTGGACCCTCTAACCTAAACTATTCCAATATCATCCATGTGCCTATCCACCGAACATTTGAGTGCCCCCAAAGTAGGCAAGTCCACAACTGCTGCAGGCAGGGCATTCCACGCTCTCACCACCCTGGTGGACAGCACCTCTTAAAGGAGCAGTGCAAGCAACAGAGAAGTTTTATTTACTGAGAGAAAAGTTCTGACAGAGCACAATAGTGTTCTCCATCTGCCTGAGAGTCCCTAGTGCAGGCAATGGATCAGATCACAGTCTACCCCTCTTCTACCAATGAGCACGTATCCCTGGGAAGGTCAACGGCATGAGATTTGCTCTCAGGAAATGGCTGCAGTGCCATTTTTTTTCAGAGAGCAGGTGCCTGGTGAAAACATTGGAGGAAACAAGAGGATAAGATGGGAAGAAACTGAGTGACATTACCTCCAGCATTACAAGTCCACACAGCCACTAATCTGCTGTTGCCCACAACACAAGGAGAGTGACTTCTCCAGAGTAATTTAGGTCAAATTACTTCTCTCTCACCCTCTGCTCACATCACCAACGACAGTACTCACAGTTCTGCCCTCAGTTACTCCCCTTCACTCTTCTACAACCACTCTTCCTTCCACCTGTTAAAAATCATCCATTCATCACTGCTGTGATTCTCAATTTGCATACCTTATAATAGTCATACAGTACTTCAGCTATTCCTCCATGAGAGGCATATTATCTGAACATCTCACAGATCTGTGAATAAAGTATTCCTTTCTGGCTTGCAAGAAGTCCAAAATGTGCAGTTCATGTGTATCGGCCATGCTAAGTTGCTCTTTAGTGTCAGGAAGATTAGCTAGGGTAAATGCAGGGTGTTATTGGGATAGGGTTTAGGTGGGATTGTGGTTGGTGCAGACTCGATGGGCCAAATGGCCTCCTTCTGCACTATAGGATTCTATGAAAGGCTGCCCACAGCTCCAGACAGCACACTGCCAGAGGAAATCGAGCCTGCCTGTATACATTCTCTTTGTGTCGTAGGCAACTGCAGATTAGTGGCTGTGTGGACTTGTAATGTTGGAGGCAATGTCACTCAGTTTCTTCCCATCTTATTCTCTTGTTTCCTCCAATTTCAGCATGGCAAACTGCTGACGTTTTCACCAGGCACCTCCCTCTCCCTGCTCTCTGAAAAAAATTCATTTTTTATTTGTTCATGGGGTGTGGGTGTCGCTGACTAGGTCAACATTCATTACCCATCCTTAATTGCCCTTCAGAAGGTGGTGGTGAGCTGTCTTCTTCTACTGCTGCAGTTCCTAAGGTGTAGGTACACCCGCAGTGTTGTTAGGGAGGAGATTCCAGGATTTTGACCCAGCTACAGTGAAGGAATGGTGATACAGTTCGAAATCAGGATGATGGATTTCTTAGAGGAGGACTTGGAGGTGGTGGCTTTTCCCATGTGTCCGCCGCCGTTGTTCTTCTGGATCTTAGAGGTTGTGTGTTTGGAAGATGTTGATTAAGGACACTTGATGAATTCCTGCAGTGCATCTTGTAGATGCTGCACACAATGTTGATAATGAATGTTTGTAGAAGGGATGCCAGTCAAGCAAGCTGCTCTGTTCTGAATGGTGTCAACTTTCTTGAGTGTTGGAGCCACACTGATCCAGGCACATGAGAAGCATTCCATCACACATCGAAAGCCCAGGAACATCTCGACTTTCTCAGAAGACTAAGGAAATTTGGCACATCAGCTGTGGCTCTCAACAACTTTTACAGATGCAGCATAGAAAGCATTCTTTCTGGTTGTATCACAGCTTGGTATGGCTCTTGCTCTGCACAAGACCGCAAGAAACTACAAAAGATCATGAAAGTAGCCCAATCCATCACGCAAACCAGCCTCCCATCCATTGACTCTGTCTATACTTCCTGCTGCTTCAGCGTAATTAAGGATACCATGCATCCTGAATATTCTTTCTTCCACTATCTTTCGTCGGGAAAAAGATACAAACATCTAAGGTCACCTGACAACCAGCTCAAGAACAGCATTTTCCCTGCTGCCATTAGACTTTTGAACAGACTTACCTTGCGTTAAGTTGATCTTTCTTGACACCCTAACTATGCCTGTAATTTACATCCTCCACTCTCTCATTTCCTTCTCTATGAATGGTATGCTTTGTCTGTATAACATGCAAGAAACAATACATTTCACTGTATGTTAATACATATGACAATAATAAATCAAATCAAATCACCACATCTAACTTGTGCCTTGTAAATGGTGGAGGGGTTTTAGGGAGTCAGGAGATGAGTTACGCACTGCAGAATTTTTAGATTTTGACCTACTCTTGTAACCATGGTAGGACAACTCTGAAGTTTAACCTTTGTCCTTCTCTTTTCATATGCACATAGAACATAGAACATTACAGCACAGAACAGGCCCTTCGGCCTTCGATGTTGCACCGACCAATATAAAAAGCAATGCCCCTCCAAACTAAACCATTCCCTTCTCTTCCATATACTTATCAACTAACCTCTTAAACGCCACCAAACTTGGCGCATCTACAACTGCTGCAGGCAGGGCATTCCACTCCCGAACCACCCTTTGGGTAAAGAACCTGCCTCTGATATCCGTCCTATAACTATCACCCCCTAATTTAAAGCTGTGTCCCCTCGTGCTAGCTTTTTCCATCCTAGGAAAAAGGCTATCACTGTCCACCCTATCTAAACCTCTAATCATCTTATATGTTTCGATCAGGTCCCCTCTTAGCCTCCTCCTTTCTAACGAAAACAACCTCAAATCCCTCAGCCTCTCCTCATAAGACCTGCCCTCCATACCAGGCAACATCCTGGTAAACCTCCTCTGTACCCTCTCCAATGCCTCCACATCTTTCTTATAATGTGGGGACCAGAACTGCACACAATACTCCAAGTGCGGCCGCACTAGAGTTTTGTACAGTTGCAACATGACGTTGCGGCTCCGAAATTCAATCCCTCTACCAATAAAAGCCAAGACTCCATATGCCTTCCTAACAACCTTCTCGACCTGACTGCCTACTTTCAGGGATCTATGCACATACACACCAAGATCCCTCTGTTCATCTAGACTACTAAGAATCCTACCATTTGCCCTATACTCTACACATTTATTATTTCTGCCATAGTGCATTACCTCACACTTTTCCACATTAAACTCCATTTGCCACCTCTCGGCCCAGCTCTGCAACTTGTCCAAGTCCCTCTGCAAACTATAACACCCCTCTTCACTATCTACCACTCCACCGACTTTAGTGTCATCTGCAAATTTACTAATCCATCCTTCAATACCCTCATCCAGATCATTTATAAAAATTACAAACAGCAGGGGCCCCAAAACAGACCCCTGAGGTACACCACTTGTCACCGAACTCCACGATGAATATCTCCCATCAACCACCACCCTCTGTCTTCTATCTGCTAGCCAATTCCTAACCCAATTAGCTAAATCACCCTCTATCCCATACATCTGCATTTTCTGCAGAAGTCTTCCATGGGCCACCTTATCAAACGCCTTACTAAAGTCCATATATACCACATCAACCGCCTTACCCCCATCCACCTCTTTAGTCACTTTTTCAAAAAACTCAATGAGGTTAGTAAGGCACGACCTACCCTTCACAAAACCATGCTGACTATCTCCAATCAATTCATTTCTCTCTAAATAACTATAAATCCTATCCCTAATTATTCTCTCCAATACTTTGCCCACAACAGAAGTAAGACTCACTGGCCTATAATTCCCTGGAAGGTCTCTCTTCCCCTTCTTGAACAACGGGACCACATTCGCTATCCTCCAGTCCTCCGGAACCACACCCGTAACCAACGACGACCTGAAGATCAGAGCCAGAGGCTCTGCAATCTCCTCTCTTGCTTCCCATATCTCCTATAACATGAGGAAGAGGAGGCTTGTCATCCTGATGATGAAGGGGCACTTGCTCTCACCTTTGCGAACACTGTCTCACCACACAACATTTGCAAATTAAGCTAGGGGCTGGATCACCACGTGATGAATCATTAGGGTGTGTGTAGTGAAGCTGCAAAATCTTGTGCCTTCCCCCATGGTGAGTTTGATAGTGGGGGCCATTTAATCAAACATCATGGTCTCATTAATGACCATTCAAGGGTATTATAATAATACTGCCACTGATATTTGACAAGCAACATGTGGGGAACTTGCCTTACAAGGAGCAAGGCGAGCAACTCCTGGTATGTTTGACTGCAAACTTCTTCGAAAGTGCTCAATATTTTACCAAGGGAGCCTACATCAGAAAGGGGAGGGACCCAATGAGAGACACAACCCTGCTTTTTCTATTGATCCTCTACCCCCCCCCAAAACCTCTTTCTCATCTCCAATCATCTCACTCTGACATTCACTAATAAATCAAGGCCTCAGGTGATTGGTTGTCACACCAGCAGCAAAAGAGATGCAGGCTATGATTGTCCAACTACTCTCGGACATAAGGGCTTCTGCCCTGGGGACCTTTGATACCCAGCTACTGTCTTGCAAAGTGCCAGGTCAGTACAGATCTGTACCTGCCTTAAGCAAGCTGATGCCAAAATTCATTAATTCTCCAGTTGGTGGCTAAGACCTTCTAGAAGACTTCACATTAACAGCCAGATGCTTACGACAAATACAGGTTCATAGCTCCTTGAAAGTGGAGTCATACATAGACAGGGTGGTGAAGAAGGCATTCAGCACACTTGATTTCATTGGCCAGAACATTGAATCTAGGAGTTGAGACACCTTGTTGAAGTTGTATAAGACATTGGTACGGTCATGCTTGGAATACTGTGTACAGTTCTGGTCACCCTATTATAGAAAGGATATTATTAAACTAGAAAGAGTACAGAAAATATTTACTAGGAAGTTACCAGATTTGATGATTTGAGTTCTCAGGAGAGGCTGGATAGACTGAGACTTGTTTCCCTGGAGGCTTAGGGTTGATCTTATAGAGGTCTATAAAATAGTGAGGGGCACAGATTAGCTAGATAAAAAATATGCTTTCCCAAATGTGGGGGAGTCTAAAACTAAATGGCATAGTACTAAGATGAGAGGGGAGGGATATAAAAGGGTCCAGAGGTGCAATTTTTTCACACAGATGGTTATGAGTGTTTGGAACGAGCTGCCAGTAGAGGCAGGTAGAAATTTGTTTTTTAAAAAGTGTTTAGACAGTTACATGGGTGAAATGGGTATAGAGGGATATGGGTCAAATGGGAACAATTGGGACTAGCTTAATGATAAAAACTGGGCAGCATGGAGGTGTCTCCCCATCGCACCTGCCACAATCCCCGTGGTGGATGGGAAGGGGAATTCCAGTCTGAATCTATACAATTCTCATCTGATTGATTTGGAGCGTCTTACCTATTGGGATAGTATGGTGATACAGTGGATAGCAGTGCTGTGTCATAGTGCCAGGGTCCCATGTTTCGTTCCAGCCTGGGTTGACTGCCCGTGTGGTGACTGCACATTCTCCCTATGTCCGTGTGGGTTTCCTCCGGGTGCTCCAGTTTTTTCCCACAGTTCAAAGATGTGCAGGTTAGAAGGATTGGCCATTGCCCCTTCCTGTCAGGGAATTGGAAGAGAAAATACGTGAGGTTACAGAGGTATGGCCAGTAACAGTATGTGGAATTGTGGCCAGTATAGACTCAATGGACCGAATGGTCTCCTTCTGCACTGTAGGGATTCCATTGGAATGACTTTATGCTCGTGTTGACGGATTTTTAATCAGTAAGGGAATCAATGCTCATGGCGAGAAGGCGGAAGTGGAGTTGAAGGTTATCGTATCAGATCTGTCATGATCTCACTGATTGGCAGAACAAACTTAATGGACTGAATGGTCTACTTCTGTTCTTATATCTACAATCTTTCTATTGAGAAAGAACACATCAACGCCAGGCATGATTATTGCTCTTTAAATAGAACGGTGGTCTAGTACCTTTTTCATGTCACAATGCCACACCTACTTGTCAGAGATCTTTTCAGAAACAGCAAATTGGTGGGTTTGGTTGCAGACATTTGGACAATGAGGGTCAGCAAGCACCTTCTGGTAGCTGCTGCCAAACATGTAGTCTCTCCAGGTTTGTATTCAGCAGCAGGCTTGTAGTCACTGCTCTATGGGTTGATACTCCTAGGTTAGGAAGCACTTCTGGGCATTTAGCCAATGTCACGCCTGTGGATACTATCAGTGATGACCTGCTTCCGGCAGATCGCATGGAGACAGAAATGCATTGGAATACTGACCGATTAGCAGAATATCTCAATTTACTCCCGTTTCACCTTCAAACCCATTCCAGGCCGTGAAAATTTCTCCTACAATAACTATTCCCGTCACTGTGACCGTCAGATTGCCAATGGACACCAAGCTCTGAACCAGCAAGGATTTCCCTATTAGTTCATTAGTGATTAGTCCACCAAGTATTATTTATTTTTCTTATTTTAGAGCTAAATCTTTAAAATATGAACATGAAACATAAAATCACTACAGTGCAGAAGGAAACCATTCAGCCCATTGAGTCTGCACTGATAACAATCCACCCAGGCTCCGTCCCCGTAACCCCGTGCATTTACCCTTGCTAGTCCCCCTAAGGGGCGATTTAGCATGGCCAATCCACCTAACCCGCACATCTTTGTTTCTGGCACTCTTGCTGGCTGCACTGGTTTACATGAAATTTGGGAATGTTTATGAAAATAGAACTGCATACAGATAGCAAGGCTGGGGGCGGGTGTGGTGGTGGTGGTGGTGGCGGGAATATGTTGCATTGTTTAAGTCTTATATAATTTCTATTAAAGGGACTGTTATCTTCAACATCGCAGCATTTGATAAAAAAAATACAAATAAATCAGTCTGAAATTGCTCAGTTTGTGATACTGAGCTAACAGTTCAGTTTAAGCCTATCTCGAAACAAAATGCAAATATTAAATCAGCTAAGTATCTGCTTATCAGGCTGTAGGGGTTTCTCGTAATAAAAAAATTGTTACAGAGAAGTAATGAACCTTGGTCTAATCCTCAGCCTGTGTTGAGTTAGCTAATCTCAGCTGGGTAAATAGTAAAATTGAAATAATTGTCCCAATGTCCTTGGGCTATGGGAAAGGGAAAAAAAATAATTCAACCGCTGAACATGAAGGAATTTTTTATTGTTGGAGGTTCTATGTATGTGAATGTCAAATGATGATGGGATTAGACACAGCTGTGGTTTCTCTGGTTGACTGGTCTAATAGCCCTGACTGCTGAGGTGATTTTGGCCAAACTACCAGTTGATTTCTGGCACGTGTTAAGCTGTAAAACTGGCGAGAATCACTTTTGCCAGGAAAATACTGTAGAGACGTGAAATTCAAATGCTGGAAATGATACACAAGGTGAAATGGGCAAAAGTAGAGTTCTCCATTCTTTTAACGTCTTCAAATAAATGCAAGACCAAAGTCAATGCTATAGTTAGATCTCAACAAAGAAACCTCCCTGCGTGCTATCTACATGCATAGTCCAATGTCTTCATAGAATGACAACTAATCCTTATAACACATTTCCGGGATCACTGATATGAACAGATCTATGTTCCGTGCCAGGTTAAGTGGATTGGCCGTGCTAAATTGCCCCTTAGTGTCAGGGGTACTAGCTAGGGTAAACGCATGGACTTGTGCTGATATGCCTTGGGTGGGATTATGCTCGGCGTAGATGTGATGGGCTGAATGGCCTCCTTCTGCATTGTAGGATTCTACGAGTTAACTTTTCAGAATTAAAGGCAGAAATAGTTTTGCTCTGCTTTGTGAATTATTGATTAGTTTGCACTTGCAATATTGCAAAGATAATATTTAAATATGATTCAATCCTAGGGGAAGATCCAACAGGACTTGATGAGGACAGTTACCCCTCATGGCTCGAAAATTCCTACGACAATAATGGTTTGTGAACAATGTTTTAAAGCTTGTTAAATTAGCTTGTCGTGCTTTAGAAAGGGTGTACTACAACACGTTCTATGTGACTGAGCATATATTCAAGTACTTACATTTAAAGAAAGCAACTACATGATTTTGTAAAAGAACCGCAAAGCGAACTTGGTTAATGCTTCGAATCACCAGCTAGAATCTTATCACTGTCCATGCCACCAGGATTTTCCCATTCCAGCGCAGTGAATGGAAATTTGGCTGGCTGCCAAATTCTCTGAACTCGCTGATCCCAGAAGTGTGGCTTGAACAGTCGGTAAGATTGCACGAATGTGAGCCTTCTGAAGAACTATAGAAGACCCATCAGGACTTGAACCGTTAACTCTGTTCCTGTCTCTACAGATGCTGCCAGGCCTGCTGAGTTTATCCAGCATTTTCAGATTCCCAACATCGACAGTATTTTGCTTTAATGCAAAGTAAACATGATTTGCTCAATGTTTCCTATTTTATTCGCTGGGTCAGATTGTCGAGGATATTGGTCTTAAACTTAAACCAGTTTGGAAGCCCGGGTATTTCATTTTGTTTTCAATGTGCCTACAGAGGAAAATGGCTTGCACATCAGATGGAAACTTTTCCTGAATGTTTGTGTCTGGATTGTTCTACCCAAATTTCCAAAACTTCTCAGTATTTCCTGCTATCTCCACAACTAATGCATTAGCATTTATTGTATTGGAACCTGTGGCTTTGTGGTGCTGAACTGCGCACTTTTACTTAGCTCTCAGTTACTGCAGTTGAAGCTTTTTACTTAGAAACCATAGAAACCCTACAGTGCCAAAGGAGGCCATTCGGCCCATCAAGTCTGCACTGACCACAATGCTACCCAGGCCCAACCCCATATCCTACATATTTATCCGCTAATCCCGCTAACCTATGCATCTCACGACTCTAAGGGGCAATCTTTAGTGGGCCAATCAACTTAATCTGCACACTTTTGGACTGTGGGAGGAAACCAGAGCACCCAGAGGAAACCCATGCAGACATGAGGAGAATGTGCAAACACCACACAGACAGTAACCAAACCAGGAATCGAATCCAGGTCCTTGGAACTGTGAAACAGCAGTGCAAACACTGTGCTACCACGCCACCCTTGTGTTCAGCATTGACCGACTGGAGTACAAGACCCATGGGAGAATTTGACCATCCCTACTAACAGTTAGGGGTGCCTCGAGAGAAGAAACGGCATATCCTTTAGGCATATCCTTGTCAACATCATGGAGGAGGAACAGGACAGGTTAGAGGAAAGGAAAATGAGGTAGCATTTAAAGTTATGGTCAGCAGATATCACACCACCAACAAATCGCCTGTCAAAAACTGATTACTGAGTCAATAAGAAGTCTCACAACATCAGGTTAAAGTTCAACAAGTTTATTTGGAATCATGAGCTTTTGGAGTGCTACTCCTTCATTAGGTTAGGCTCACCTGATGAAAGTGCTCCGAAAGCTCGTGATTCCAAATAAAACTGTTGAACTTTAACCTGGCATTGTGAGACTTTTTACTGTGCCCACTGCCATCCAACACTGGCATCTCCACTTCATGGCTACTGAATCAGTGTCATGTATCATGAAGACTACTCTTGCCATTGCTGACTTACTCTGTTTACCCCGCCTTCAAATTGAGGACAAATCATATTTAATTTATGGTCTTATGAGGACATTAGTGAAGAGATATGTTTTGAAAGAAGATGCATATGACTCTGCCACATACTCTTCCCTGTGGGTCTGCAGTCTTGGTTATCTGCATATGCACCTGATTATATCTATGACTATAAGATGAATATTGGTCTGGTATGGGCAGCCAGAGGGATACATTTGTTAGGTGGCTAATATCAAACTGTAGTGTTTATCCAATCAGGCATCACAGCAAGATGGGACGGTCAGTTTTAGAATTATAGTTATTCCAAGAACCAAGGTGTAATAAATGGCGTCCATAATTTTCTACATTCAACCTCCTCAGTAGGGAGCGTTTTAATTATATGAATGGACAAATTAAATGAGGCAGTGCGCAAGGTAACATCCACAGCAAAGTATGATTTGCTAAGGATTTTCACAATTATTTGTTCTTCAGAATTCTGTCATCTCTGAACAACTCAGAGAAAGATTAATGATCCCATCAAGAGTTGAGAGGTGATACAGACCACTACAATGAGGCACATGACTCTATCAGAATGCTTGAGAGAAGCTTTAAAGCCTTTAGGGGCATTTGAGCATTTGAGCTTAAAATAAAGCTTCAGCATCCAAAAACAGCTTGGATTTGGACATGTTTCCAATGTTGTGCCTCACTTCTGTAAATGCAGAAGTTTGTGAAAGAAAGCATCACCATAACCATCATTCAAGGACTCTTCAGTATCTGCAACAAAGAACATTTGAACACACCCTACTACTGAAGATATGTTACATTTGACATGTTCTACCTTTGCCTCTGCTGCCTTACCCCACTTACAAATGGAGTACCAGTCAAATTTAATTTATTACCCATCCTGAAACATTACAATACCACCCATTTTGCTGCTACATGCTGCTTAATGTTGCTTGTAGCTCCTCCTACCAGGAAATTGACTGAGCCTTCATAGTATGTTACACTTGTCTGTTTTGTGCCATCCCCAGACATCAACTGTAACTAATCTTCAACTGCTCTCTAATGTCCAACATCAAACTTTGCCTGATTCTTCTTTTTATTGCACTACACTTTGCCCGCAGATTTCTGTAGCTTTTCAACTTTGGCTGAATACTGATGTTTTCTTTTTTGAATGCACTTTTTAAGAGTTCTTTTCACCCTTGCAGTTTCAAGCACTCCTCCATTTGTCTTATAGATTGTATATGAAATTTTAAGCATACATCCTAGCATCCATATTTCAAAAACTAGTAATAAATCTGTACAAAATAAATACACCTCTTTTCTTCCTGAATTTAAATATCTCTCTTCCTTATTCTGATGTAACTGCAAACCTCAGGGCCAGTGTCACAACAGATAGGTGGCTGATGTGCAATATAAAAGGATAATGGAACAGATATCACACTCCTATTGTTACAACCTGATTGAGGAAAGAAAATGCTATTGGCTATATTTCTGAAGCTTGTTCTTGTAAAGCTGAATCTGATATTTCCTGCCAACCTAAGAGACAAGTTTCTCCAACCCAATACTATTCTACTGGGCAGCTGGTCATTGATCACATAAGGAGAGTTTGCTAAATGACAGTTGTCAAAGGAAGAAAAGACTTCCATTTACATAGTGCCTCACATGGACCCAAGGACATTCAAAAGCTCATTACAACGGATGGATACCTTGTGAAGTGTAGTTACTGCTTGTGCAATATAGCAGCCAGTCTGAGTACAATGAGGCCCCCCAAACAAATCTGAGGTAAATAAGCAGATTATTTGATTGAAATGTGAGTGCAAAGTGTAGCAAAGCAATTTTCCTTGCCTTCAACATGCATCAAGGATTCTATTACCTGAGATGGAAATCCCAGCCTTCTTTTCATGTCTTGGCCAAGAGTGTGATCTCTCAGTCCTAAATTCCCCACCCCATTTCCTGAGATTATATTCTTGGTTCTAGATTGCTCAACCAAGAAAGCATCTTTCCTACATCCAATCTATCCAACCCTGTTAGCATTGCTAACCACTATGCCACCATGCTGCCAAAACACCCAGCCAGTTACATAGGTTTTTTCCCAATTTACTTGGTGCTGAACACAAACACACAAATAGACACTCAAACACACAAATGCACACACACAAACACACACACATCACACATACAAATAGACACTCAAACACATACTTACACAAACATGCACACATATAAGCACACATGCAAACATAACAAACACATAGATACACATGTATGCAAACAGACACAAACACAAAAATGCACATATGCAAATACACACACAGAAAGTGCACAAAAATACACAATCAGCCACAGAAATACACACACGCAGAAGCACACAATAAGATCCCAAAACACACACACACAAACAAATACACACAGGCACACATTAATATATCTGAGCTGATTGGTTGAATTTAAAAGGGTTGAATTTAAAAGTTGGCAGAGGTTAATTTGTGGCGAAGGAATTTGGAACAGTTGCAGGGAGAGATGAGTGGATGTGTTAATGCCTTCCTCTTCCTCATCTTCAATAAAGGTGGGAGTCCAACTCTCATTCTCCTCATCCTCATAACGTGTCTCCCTGATAGTGTGGTGGAGTTATAGAAAATGAGAGCACTAGTCAAGAACAGGTAAGCATTACAATAGTGATTGCGTTGTTCTGTAGTTATTAATTCGGTACCAACATTTTGCCCCTGGCTGTGTCATCTCCCATTGCACTCCATCGGCTTCTTCTATTACAGGTAAAACTTTGAAGTTGAGGTGCTCCTCTGGATCTATATCTTTTATAAGCATTGTACACTCGTTGCTTCTGCTACTGCTAACCTGTGAAGGATGTAATTATATCCCTGGTGGTGATGGAATACTGACATAGAAGGTATTGCATCAGCACCCTGTTAAAGTGAATGGGGGCATTAAGGTCGTGCATGCAAATGGCTGCTGATACAGGATATATGATACGATCTTTTCTTCAAGCAAATTGTAATGTGCAAGGGTGGTAGTATGGCTTCTAATTTTAAATAGCAAAAATATGCTAATGCAGAGGAACCTTATGAGCAAAAGGGAAAGATGGTGCATTATCCTGTTTGATTTGGTTTAAATCATCAAATCTTTTTGCCACATGATCATATAGAAACTAAAGCAGGAGTAGGCCTTTCAGCCCTTCATGCCTGCTCTGCCATTCAGTGTGATCATGGCTGATCCTTTATCTCAATGCCATATTCCCGCTTTCTCCCCATACTCCTGCTGCCATTAAAATCTAAAAAAAATCTCTTTCTTGAATATATTCGATGACTTGGCCTTCTGTGGTAGAGAATTCTATAGTTTCCTTATCCTTTGATGAAGAAAGATTTGCTCATCTGAGTCCTAAATTGTCCACCCCATGTTCTGAAGCTATGTCCCCTGGTTCTAGATTCCCCAACCAAGGAAAGCATCTTCCCTGCATCCAGTCTGCCCAGCCCTGTTAGTAGTGCTAACCTCTGTGCCATCGTGCTGCCAAAACACCGAGTTACTTTCCCAATTTACGTGAAGAAATTGTCTTTCAATATATATTGCCACAGGAGAATAATGCAGAATATAAAATATTTGCAAGTCATTTTTCTCACAAAGTGCAGAAGAGTGTTACTAAATCCAAATCTGGTGAAATAATTTTCTTCTCCAACAATACTGAAACCATTTAGTGATATTGACCAATATTTACCAACTGAAATAGGGGATTCTACTAACAACTGATAAAAGTTGCGTAAATTATGCTGCTACATTCTTCTAGATCCTTGCCTTTCCAATCCTTGTCGCAATCAGGGAACATGCGAAACAGTATCTTCGGGTTACCTCTGCCGATGTCCCCGCCCATTTAATGGGAGGAACTGTCAAAAAGGTAATAATGTAATATCTTACAATAATATTGATCTAATGGAATGCCTTAAAAATGTTAATATTTCTAAGTTACATATAATTAATGAATAGTGCTTGTATTGAACACTATGCTTTTTCAATGCTCCTCCCTCATGTTTAGCTAGAAATAGGGTTGGGATAGGGAACTCAGCAACCTCCATGCCTTCCAAGGTATACAGGTTTAGTCATGGAGGTTTACAACATAGAAACAGACACTTCAGCTCAACTTGTTCATGCTGCCCAGTTTTTACCACTAAGCTAGTCTCAATTGCCTGCATTTGGCACATATCCCTCTATACCCAACTTACTAATGTAACTGTTTAAATGCCTGTTAAAAGACAAAATTGTACCCACATCTACTATCGCCTCTGGAAGTTCATTCCAGACACTCACTACCCTCTGAGTGAAAAAATTGTTCCACTTGATTCTTTTATATCTCTTCTCTCTCACCTTAAACCTATGGTCTCTAGTTTTAGACTCCCCTACCTTTGGGAAAAGATGTTGACTTACGTTGCAGCACATTCATGCTCCAACTTTCTTTGCATAAACATATAAAGTATTCACATCAAACCAGAAATTCACTAAGATTAAATAAATAATTCAAAATGTCGAAAAATAAATCAAAATAGTTTCTTATATGTATGCACATTGTATAGAATGATAATATAAGAACATAAGAAATAGGAGCAGGAGGATGCCATCCAGCCCCTCGAGCCTGTCCCACCATTCAATAAGATCATTGTTGATCTGTTTCCAGCATTTCCCGCTAACCAGATCTTCCAGTCCCACCAAAGGTGCTCCTGCCATAGCAGATTTCCTGGTGACAGGATGGGTGAGCCACGCAAAATGTTGTAGACTTCAGCAGAACTGGAAGATCCTTCCAGCAGCCAACAATGAGCCATCTCCATATAGATGGGGGAACAGAAAATTCCGTTCATTAGCGATACTATTTATAATTGTTTATTGTTAACATAGCATGGATAAAATAATGCTTAATCAGTTCATACGCTGATTCAAATCTACAAGGTGTATGAGTGATAACTGAATGCAAAATGTTATCAGAGATGTTGTATTTTTGTTACAGTAAATGATCCTTGTAAGAAAAACCCATGCAAAAATGGAGAGTGTGTTATCCAGCCCAATCCACCATATTATAAATGCAAATGTAAACACCCATATGTTCCACCATTATGCAAAAAGGGTAAGGCTCAACACTGTTCATTATTATGAGTATCTAATCTTTTGCTATTTAGAAATGTTGGACAAAATATTTGACTTGCTGTCTCCCATTCATTGTTCATGGCTATATAATGATGAGTTTTCATGGGTAAGCAATGAGCAGGTTGGCAGCATGTTGTATATTGACAAATGGAAAATATATTCGATGGGGAGACAATGGCTTTAATTGAATTATCACTGGATATTAATCCAGAAATATAGCGAATCTATGGCAGATGGTGGAATTCGAATACAAAAAAAATTAAGAGTCTGATGATGACCATGAAGCCATTGTCCATTGTTGGAAAAATCCATCTGGTTCACTAAGGTCCTTTGAGGAAGGGAATCTACCACCCTTACCTGGTGTGGCCTACATGTGACTCCAGAGACACAGTAACGGGTTGACTCTCAACTGCCCTTGGACAGTTAGAAAAGTGCAATAAATGCTGGCCAGCCAGCAATACCACTATCCCATGAATGAATATAAAAATCAGACCATGGGTGAAATAGGCTGCCAGTGCACTATCAACCTTTGTCTGCCGAATAGTAAACGTGACAAATCAGCCATTATTCAAGGAAGGGAAGAGAGATAAAGCACAGGCCAGTTTAACATTATTGGAAACCATGGACTAAATTTTTTGGCCATTCATGCCCTGCCATTACTGTCAGCAAGAATGGAGAATTTGTACCTCAGCCAAGTCTCCATTCACTGCAGCAGCACTAGAGAATCCGAGCTGCTGATGAGGTTGGAGAATCCAATCTCATAATCAGTGACAAAATGAACTTTCATTTAAAAAGGGCTGTGTTAATCAAGGATTTGATTTGATTTGATTTGATTTATTATTGTCACATGTATTAACATACAGTGAAAAGTACTGTTTCTTATGCGCTATAGAGACAAAACATACCATTCATAGAGAAGGAAATTAGAGTGTAGAATGTAGTGTTACAGTCGTAGCTGAGTGTAGAGAAAGCTCAACTTAATGCAAGGTAAGTCCATTCAAAAGTCTGACATCAACAGGGGAAAAAGCTGTTCTTGGTATGTGATTGCAGACTTTTGTATCTTTTTCCTGCTAGAAGAAGATGGAAGAGAGAATGTCCAGGATGTGTGTGGGGTCCTTAATTACGCTGGCTGCCTTACCAAGGCAGCGGGAAGTATAGGCAGAATCAATGGATGGGAGGCTGGTTTGCGTAGTGGTTTAGGCTACATTCACGACATTTTGTAGTTTCTTGCGGTCTTGGGCAGAGCAGGAGCCATACCAAGCTGTGATACAACCAGAAAGAATGTTTTCTATGGTCCATCTGTAAAGATTAGTGAGCGTCATAGCTGACACGCCAAATTTCCTTAGTCTTCTGAGAAAGAAAAGGCTTTGTGTGCTTTCTTAACTATTGTGTTGGCAAGCAGGGAAAGGACATCTAGAAACTTGAAGCTGTTGACCCTTTCTACTTCATCCCCATTGATGTAGACAGGGACATGTTCTCCTTTATGCTTCCTGAAGTCAGTGACATTGAGGGAGAGATTATTGTTGCCACACCAGTTTACCAGATTTTCTATCTCGTTCCTGTACTCTGTCTCATCATTGTTTGAGATTCGACCCACAATGATGTTGTCAGCAAACATGAAAATTAAATCGAGGGGAATTTGACCACACAGTCACACGTGTACAAGTAGGGGGCTGAGAACACAGCCTTGTGGGGCACCGGTGTTGAAGATTATTATGGAGGAGATGTTGTTACCTATCCTTACTGATTGTGGTCTGTGAGTTAGGAAGTTCAGGATCCAGTCAGAGGGAAGTGCCGAGGCCCAGGTCATGGAATTTGGAAAAACGTTTCATAGGAATAATAATGTTGAAGGCTGAGCTGTAGTCAATAAGTCTGACATAGGTGCCCTTGTTATCTAGGTATTCAAAGGTTGAATGCAGGGTCAGGGAAATGGCATCTGCTGTGGACCTGTTGCTGCGGTAGGCAAACTGTAGTGGATCCAGGTAGTCTAAGAGGCTGGAATTGATTCGTGCCATGACTAACCTTGCAAAGCAATTCATAATGATGGATACCAGAGCCACCGGCCAATAATCACTCCTGAACCTTATACCCTGACTTCCAGTTTACCTCACATGTTTACTTTCTCCCTGGCTTCTCAGCTTACATCAAACTTACAGCTAGTGCTGTAAAATGTACAGCTAGCTCCATATCCCCCAATGTGGCTCAGTGGTGGAAGGAGTCCGGATTCCTACTCTGTATGTTTCTCATCAGGCTTGGGACAGTAAACCGGGTGAGAGACGTGCTGTCCAAGCCTGGGTAAATAAAAAGAAGCTGAGAATCTGACAATGATTACTAATTCACAGAGGTTCTGGCCCAACATCTGGCCCAAAACCTTTCATCATTTCCTATTTTCCTTTTTGTTTCTCTCATACATATTCCATTTAATGATCATTTATCATAGAATCATAGAAACCCTACAGTACAGAAGAGGCCATCTAGCCTATTGAGTCTGCACCAACCACAATCCCACCCAGGCCCTACTCCCACACCCCTATAATTTTCTCACTAATAGCTCGAACCTACAATCTCAGGACACCGAGGAGCAATTTTAACATGGCCAACCAACCTAACCTGCACATCTTTGGACTATCTGGGGATTATTTTTACCACTATGTCTTTCTAGTACCTTTTAACTGTATGATTGTTCTTCCTTCAATTTCTTTGTAGCTTTCTAATGCCTAACTGTCATCCAAGACATTTTCACATCCTGCATTGTTAACACTTGTTAGAGATTAACTCTTTCATAGGATCCCTACTGTACAGAAGGAGGCCATTTGGTCTTTCAAGTCTGCACTAATCACAATATCATCCAGCACCATAACCCCACATATTTACCCTGACACTAGGATCAATTTAGCGTCCTGAACAACCTAACCCGCACAAGTTTGGACTGTGGGAGGAAACCGGACACTTGGAGGAAACCCACACAGACATGGGAAGAATGTGCAGGCTCCATTCTGACAGTGACCTGAAGCCAGAATTGAACCCGCGTCCTTGGCACTGTGAGATAGCAGTGCTAACCACTGTGCTACCATGCCAGTCACTGCCACCTTGGTTAAACAGCAGACATTGGACTTCCATCTGTTATTCTCTCTTCTCATTTCATTTTGTTCAGACTATTAAAGTTTTTGATCACCCGTCCAAGTTTCTAGTTCAGATAAATGGCTTATGTTTCTCATGTGAAAGTTTCTCTATGCAGTTTTTGATGGATCTCTGTGCACTTCCAGATTTTTTTCATTTTTCTTTTTCAGATTTTCTATAACTCTTTTCCTCTCAAATAATTAATTTTGAGCATTATGTTTTCCTAGCAACCTCACCATGCAATCCCAATCCTTGTAAAAATGGCGGAACTTGCAGGTCTGGGAAGAAGAAAGGAGCCTTCACGTGCAACTGCCCAGGATTATTCAAAGGGGAACTATGTGAAATAGGTAATATTACTGTTTGCACTAACTGTTGCTGATAATATAAATCTATTCAGGGTCGATCAGTTAAGCCGTTTCCATTACTGTAACTTGCATCCACAGTGGGATCACACTGTTCCAGCCTCTTAACATTGAATTATGTTTCAAAGACAGGTAACTATTTGTAGAAAATTAATCTTAGTGAATGATATCATATAACTCAGTAGTCCCATTGGACTTCAGTCACACAGACTCCCTATTCAAGAATTTCTTCTCCAACTTTCATAGAGTCATAGGAACCCTACAGTGCAGAAAGAGGCCATTTGCCTATTGAGTCTGCACTGAACGCAATCCCACTCGGATCCGACCCCAATATCTCTACATATTTACCCGCTAATCACTCTAACCTACCCATCACAGGACACTGAGTGGCAATTTTACCATGGCCAATCAACCTAACTCACACATTTTTGGATTATGGGAGAAAACCGGAGCACCAGGAGAAAACCCATGTAGACACGAGGAGAATCTGCAAACTCCACACAGACAGTGACCCAAGGCAGGAATTAAACACAAGTCCCTGGAGCCGTGAAGTAGCAGTACTAACCACTGTGTTATCATACTGCTTTTGATATACGTTTAGAGAGAGGAGAGTTATTGTCAACTTCATACTAGAGTCAAAAAAGCCACAAAGATGAAAGTTCAATGAAATTTGGAATCCTTAAGAAATTAGTCCGGCTTGTCACGTTAAAATTTCATTATATTAAACGTATGTCTCCTAAAGTTGCCCACCTGCACTGGCGAATCAGACCACAAGGCTGTGCTCCTGCTCCCAGCTTACAAGCAAAGTAAGAAAATCCTTTAAAGAAAGTTGTGCAATATTTGTCTGAAGAAATGAATGATCTCCTTCAGGCCAGCTTTGAGTCAGTGGACTATCAACATTTAAGAACTCAGAGACCAACCTAAATGAGTACACCACCAGTAACAGACTTCATTAGTAAGTGCACACAAGACTGTGTGCCAAGGAAGCAAATCCTAATGTTTCTGTACTGTAAACGATGAATGAACAGGAACATCCACTGCTTAGTGAAATCCAGGTCTAAGGTGACGCAGTTGTACACAAGAAATCCAGATGCTATCTATAGAGAACAATCAAAGATGCCAATAGACAGTCCAGGACCAAGCTGAAGTCCCAGGCAAATATAACATACTACAAGGTGAAGACATGTAGAGTCACTGGCAATAATGCACCACGCCTCAATAAGTTTAACGCATTCCATGCCCCATTTTGAGCAAGAGGTCAGAAAGAGGATATCAGCCACCCCAGAAGCCTTGTGGAATTGGTATCCAGGGTCACTGTCTTGAAAGCTAGCCCATGGAAAGTAACTGGGCCAGATGAGATATTTGGATGAATACTCAGATCTGTGTGGACCAACTGGCGGGGGTACTCCCAAACATCTTTGACTTCTCCTTACTCTGTTCTGAGGTCCCTGCCCACTTCTAGAAGATGAACATCATTCAGGATTTTGATCCAGTATTTGTGAAGAAATGGCAATATAATTCCAAGTCAAAATGGTGTGTTTTGGAGGGAAAGTTTTAGGTGATGGTATTTCCATATGCCTGCTGCCCTCAATCTCTACCTCTTCAGGAAGTAGAGATTGAGGGTTTGGAAGCTGCTGTTGAAGGAGCCTTGGCAAATTGCTCCAGTGCATTCTGTAGATGGGACAAAATGATGGAGGGAGTGAATGAAGGTGAGTGGATTGTCAGTCAAGTATGCTGCTTTGTCTTACGTTGAACTGCCTGAGCATTGTTAGAGCTACGCTCATCGAGGCAAGTGGGGAGTATTTCTTAACACTTAATGGTTGTGCCTTGTCGATAGTGGACAGAGCTTTGGGAATAAGAAGATGAGTTGCTCACTGCAGAATTCCCAGCCTATGATCTTTTATTGCATTTATATGGTTGTTCCAGTTAAGTTGCTGGTCAATGATAAACACCAGATTGTCAATGGTTGATGAATACATGGCGGTGGTGCCATTGAATATCAAAGGGAGCTTGTTTGTTTCTGTGTTTTTGGAGGAAGACTTTGCCTGGCACTTGTGTGGCACATTTACCATTTAGCAGCCCAAGCGTGGATGTTGTTCAGCTCTTACTGCATGGAAGCAGAGACTGCTGAGAAATTTGGAATATAGCTGAACATTGTGAATCACGATTGCACACCCCCACCTCTGACCTTATCATGGAGAGAAGGTCATTGATGAGAAGGCTGAAGGGTCAAGGACACTGCCCTGAATACCTCCTGCAGTGATCTCCTGATAGTGAGACAATAACAAATATCTTTTTTTGTGCTGGGTAGACCTCCAACCAATGGCGAGTTTTCCCCTTGATGCCCACTGAATTCAATTTTGCCAGGCCTCATTGATGCCACACTCAGTTAAGTGCTGTCTTGAGCACAATTACTCTAATCTCATTTCTTAAACTCAGCTCTTTGGACATGTTTGGATCAAGATTGTAATGAGATCTGGAATTAAGTAGCCTTGGCAGAATCCAAATTGAATATCAGTGATAGACTGCTATTGAATAAATTCCATCTGATAGCTACTGTCACTGGCATCTCAGTCATTTTGCTGATGATTGAGGGTGATTTGGTGGCACAGTAATTGTTTGGACTGGATTTTTCCACACTTTATGAATAGGACATTTCTGGCCAATTACTCACATTATTGGGCAGATGCCTGTATTACACCTAGATTGGAAAATCTTGGTGAAAAGCTTGGCTTGTTTTAGGGCATATGTTTCAGTACTAACATTTGGGATGTTGTAAGTATCCATGATAGTACTTGCTATATTCAACCATTTCTTCCTATCATGGAGTGAATTGGATTGGCTAATGACTGGCATCTGCAATGCTGGGGACCACTGGAGAAGGCCAAGATGGACCATCCACTCGGCGCTTCTGGCTGAAGATGATTGCAGATCCTTGTCTTTGTACTGATGTGTTGGGTTTCCTCATCTTTGAGGATAGGGAAAACTGTGGAGCCTCTTCCTCCAGTTTGTTTAGTTAACCATCAATATTCATGACTGAATGAGGTAGGACTACAGAGTTTATATCTGATCCATTAGTTATGGGATCACTTATCCTGTCTATGGCATCAATGCCAGATCATGAGGTTGCAGATATTTCTAGTGGGTTGCTGAGCACACACATAGAAGCTCACGGATCTCCAACTTAAAATTGATAAATCTGTTTTGAATCTATCCCATCCAGGATGCTGGTAGTGCCATACTAGGAGAGGTGATGGTCCAGTGGTATTATCACTGGACTATGAAAAGAATTCAACTGATGATCTGGGGACCCAGGTTTAAATCCCACCATGGCAGAGTGGAATTTTAATTCAATAAAAAGTATTAGCAACCAGGGATGGGCAATAAATGCTGGCCAGCCAGCAATGCACTTGTCCCACAGATGAATAACACAATGGAAGGTATCCTACATCTCCAGAAAGGCTGCGGTTCTTCAAATCTTTTTGTGTTCCCACAGTAACTATCAGGGAGAGATCTATATTATACTTGTCTCTGTTGAATTTAATAATTTTGCCATTATGCTTCATACTTAAAATAATGCTACCTGCACAATTATTTTCCAAAATTATTTAGACCATCATTTCAAACGCCAGAAAAAGTTTTGCTTATATTTCATTTTGTTTTGTGTTTCTTTCCTTAGTGCCAAATGATTGTTACCATGGCAATGGTTTATCCTATCGGGGTCTTGTGAAACAAACTGAACGTGGAAAGATGTGTCTACACTGGAGCTCTAACCTGCTGCTAAAGGAAGCCGTTGGGACTCATATGGAGAATCCTGGCAAATATGGAATTGGTGATCACAACTATTGCAGGTATAACAGTATTAAAACATACATACACATTGGTAGGTTGTATCCACTGAGTTAAATGATGATAGATTTTTAAGTTTGTATTTAGAATTTAAAACTTTGTTCTCTAAAAGTTTGAACATCTTGACTATCAGATTGTAGGTTTGTTGTGAGTTCAACATGTATTAGTGACTGAAATGGTGGATTTCTCAGTATACATTGTTATCAGGAGAATGAGATTAGAATTTGGAAATCTTAAGGAAGAAAAGAAAATCATCCAGTTATTTTGATATACTAGAATGGCACTTGGGATCCCCATATTAGCCACAAATGCATTTGAGCATATTAGCTAGCTAAATAAAATTGTATTTTACAATTTTGTTTCAAGAAGTTAAATACCCATTTATCATCCCTATCAGCAAACCAGAATTGAATAGTTTGGCAGATACAGTTCCTGAGAATGAGGGTTCACTGTATCTTCCTCTGAGCTCTGGAAAATCCACATATGCATTTTCGTGGCTCACAAACCGCACGCCCAGCACACGTCATAAGCCATTTTTGTCTTTTCACAGTACAGTTTGTGTTGGAGTGCATGACAGTTGTGGGTGTGAATGTGGGCGCACTTTGGTTCTCCATCTCAGCTCCCAATGTTTAAAGGTCATCCACTCCCTCACCCTCATCTACCTCTCTATGCTAGCCCATACCCCGTCAGATTGTTCATGCCACCTCTATGCCCCTCATGTGGCTTCCATAGCTACATACATGACATCCTCAGATTCTATGCAAGATCAATGGAAAATAATTTTACGTTTGCTGGGCAAAAAAAAACTCTCACTATCCAATAAAAGGTACCGTATCATTGATAGTGAAGAAAAATGCACTAAAATGCGCAAAAAATATAATACTTATAATTCTATAAGCTTGTGACCACAAATTAGAAACCACATGAAATGGAGAATTTATTACAATTTTTGAAACTGTCATTCACACTGAGTTGAATGGCACACCTACTGAAATGCATTCACAACTGAAACTCAGCCAAGCATTCAAAAAGGCAACAGCTGTCCAAACAACAGATTACTTTCTAGGAGGAAGTAACAGCAAGTGTTCATTGTAATTTCAAAGCTGAGTGCTTATCAATCAATGTAAAGGAGCAGGTGTACTGTTCAAGAATAGTAGTGGAAATTTGTGCATGGAGTCAGAAGAAATAGGTGAGGTGTTGAATGAATACTTTTCTCCAGTGTTCACTAAGGAGAGGGGCCATTTTTTTGAGGATGAGTGCATGATATAAGCTGATAGGATAAAGGAGGTAGATGTTTTGAGGGAAGATGTATTAGCAATTTTGAAAACCTGAGAGTCACTAAGTCCCTTGGACCAGATAGGATACATCCTAGATTACTTTGGGAGGTAAGGATGAGATCGCGGAGCCTTTAGCTTTGATCTTTGGGTCCTCACTGTCCACGGGGATTGTGCCAGAGGACTGGAGAATAGCGAATGTTGCTCCTCTATTCAAGAAAGGAAAGGTTGAGGGAGCTGGGCCTTTTCTCTTTAGAGCGGAGAAGAATGAAAGATGGCTTAATAGAGGTTTATAAGATGATGAGGGGGATAGATAGACTGGATGTGCAAAGACTATTTCCTTGGGTGGACGTAGCTATTACTAGAGGGCATAACTATAAGGTTCATGGTGGGAGATATAGGAGGGATGTCCGAGGTAGATTTTTCACTCAAAGTGGTTGGGGTGTGGAATACACTGCCTGCTGTGATAGTGGAGTCGGATACTTTAAAAATTTTCAAGTGGTTATTGGATAGGCACATGGAGCACACCAGAATGATAGGGAATGGGATAGCTTGATCTTGGATTTGGACATAGCTCGGCAAAACATTGAGGACTGAAGAGCCTGTATTATGCTGTACTGTTCTATGTTTCTATGTGTTTGGATTTTTTTCTGATGTAATCTTTTTCCAAAATCTTCTTTTGTATTAGCCAGAGCCATTTAAATCACAGGATAAGAGATGGCAGCATAAATTGATAGAACATTTTGTAATATTTTTCACCATATTATGCTTTCTGCATTGGAAAAGTACTATTATACATCAGAACAAACACTCAAGGCTTTTTAATGTAAAGGTTAACTTAACTTTAAAAGACAGATTTCCTATGAGGAATCATTGAATTAAAAACACATCCATGCTACAATACAGCATCTAAGTAGTGATATTTGAAAGTTATGAAAACTTTTGCACTTAATTTGCAAAATGTTTCCAATCCCTAAGTAAGATTTCCATTTTCTTGAAACTCTCAAACCTCATATTCTTTCAAATGGAGTTTTAAAACCCTGCAGAGCAGATGGAAATTTTGCAAGAAAGTATCTAACAGTCATCCCCCATTAAAAGTGAGGGACACAACTTCAACAGGGACAGGTATACATTTTTCATATCAGTCATTCATGACCTGCAAAAACATCAGAGGAAAATGGAAGGGGCCAGAATTGTGGAGGAAAATTGAATTTATTCAAACAAAGTGTGCCATTTGTGCAGCAAAATGAGCCTCCAGTCCATGACAAAAACTCACCTATCTGTATAAACAAAAAATAGTAATTTGCAACACAATCATCAAGGGACACTGAATTCAAAAGAGTAAGTACATTAGTCCATCAATATAAATGTTACTTATAGTTTAAGCTATTTATCTTGTACTCAATTTTACCAGTTCTCAAAGAGAACACCAACTTATACTGTATAATAAAAAGTACTGATTGGATGGTAAGTAGACCCCAATTTGTGTACATGTTGGTAAGCACCAAGGGACAGTTAACTGCAAGATTTCCTTTAAGTTCATACCTGGCAATTCAGCTATGATTGATCAAGTTATTGCCATGGGAAATGAACCATGGAACGGCTGTTGTTTTGGTGTAAAACATGCAAAATATTATAGTGGCATAGTGGCACTACTGCACCAGGGAATCCAATCTTGTGTCACAATTTGTGTGTGGGGTTTGTACATTCTCCCCCTGTCTATGTGGAGTTTGCACAGTCTCTCCATAGTTGTGTGGGTTTTCTCAGGGTGTCCAGGTTTCCTCCCACAGTCCAATGATGTGTGGGTTAAGTTGCTTGGCGATGCTAAATTGTTCCTTCGTGTCAGAGGGGTCAGCAGCGTAAATATGTGGGGTTACGGGGATAGAACCTGGATGGGATTGTTGTCAGTGCAGGCTCGATAGGCTGAATGGCCTCCTTCTGCACGGTAGGGATTCTATGAAAACAAGTGGACTTGTTCTTTCTGTTTGCAAATGGCAGGGCCATATGTGTAAATATATGTAGGTTCTGATGGTTAGTGGAGCTGGAGTGGGCAACATGGCAACAAGTTCAGCATTAAGTTCAGAATGTAAATTTTATTCATGATGCCCTAAATGGTGGCATTATCTACTTTTGCTGTGGTGGGTAAATATGAAACAGCCACAGAGAATATCTCAAACTGCATTTATGTTTAGAATACAGTTAGCAAGTGAGGAAGGAACAAAGAGGGAGAGAAAGATTAGGTGCAGGAAAACAGACATATGTAGAAAGAAGAAAGTGAGGATTAGGTGGTAACTGGATGAATGTTATATGTCCCGCTTAATATTAATTTCCAGTGAAATCATTGGAATTACATATCTAATAGGTAATATAATAAGGGGCCAATATATCATCCAGTTTGCATAGTGCCCACATTGGTACTCTGGGGTTCTGCACTTGGCCAATAACTCCACATATTTCTAAGCTTATCTTTCAAAAATCTCCACTAATCTTGGGCAGATTTTCCAGTGCTGGGGGCATTGCCAGATGGCAGTGCTTGGGGTCAGTGCTGGGGATAGTTCTTGGAGGAAAGTGCCATGGACAGTGACTGGGCGGAATTCCTGGGGGCAGTGCGGAGAGGTGTGTCTGGAGAAAGTGCTGGGACAGTGGTCGGGGTCAGTGCCATGTGGCAGTGCTGTGGGAAATGCGGGGGAAGTGCCTGGGTATCTATCCTGACCTTCTCAATGGGACTGCCCACCAATGTTGATATTGTTTTCTCATGAGATTTTGCATTCCCATCTTTCTTTCTCCTAGAGAAAACAGGAGCACAGAATCCTGGCTCTTGTTTTTCACACAATGTGAACTCTGCGGTGTGCACACTTCTCATCCTCTCTGAAGGTCACAATGTTTCCACTATCAGATTGGTGCTATTAATTTGCTTTGTTATGCCAAAGTCTGTTCTGGATGCGCAACAACCTAGAGTGTTGGCAGAATTTTCCCAAAAAGTTCTAAGTGTTGAATTCAAGCGAGTACTGGAGTAATTCACGTTGTTTTTTTCAGTAGAAGTTCAGACGAGAATATCCCACACTCTGTGCACTGCACAGGCTAACAGTGTGAATATCAATAAAAATCAGTGGGCGGGTCTATAGAGAGGCTGAAACCAACAGACCTCTGCACATGCACAGTGGGCGCACATTGTCAGCCTCCCAATTGCTGGCCAGCTCAATCGCTCAATGACCGCCCCCCAGCCCCAATCACTGGCCTCTCTTCTCTCACTGATTCCTAGGCAGAATGGCAGCAGGGCTCCCACCTCCACTGACTGCCTCATGGGCCCTTCCCTCAACAGGCCCTGTCTCTAGGCTCTGCCCCAAAACACTCCACCCTTTGGCACTGCCCCGTGCCCGATGGACAGTGCCAAGGTGTCCCCTGGGAATTGGTACCTTGCCTGTTGGGCAGTGTCAGAGGCCACAGGTTGGCAGTACAAGGGTTCCCCTGTCCATGGGACACTACCCCCCCCCCCCCCATCTGACCCACTGGGGGCTCTAATTGCCCCCCCTACCTTTACTCCAGCAGGATTGCATTGCTAGCTCCCCAAAAGTGAGGACGTGGTCTGAACCCTGCAAAAATGGGAGAGGCTAGCTGGTCCAGAGACTTCAGTTCTGGACCCACTAATTACATTAAAATTAGATTTAAGTAGAGATTTAAATTACTTACTTGTCTTCCTACTGGTTTCCAGCACAGTGCTGATGGTGTCAGAAATCTGACGCTGGGAGATGCACTCGCAACTGGAATGCATTTGCAAATACTGTGCATGGCCAGCCGCGAGATTTTCCCATCCCACTGCACTGTGGAAAATTAGAGCATCAGGGTAGGAGAATTCCCCCTGTATCTTTCTCCTTTCCGCTACATCCTGCAGTTTCTCAGCTGTTAGTCCACCTTAACAATGGCACGGTGCACAGTGGTTAGCAATACCAACTCACAGCACCAGGGATCTGGGTTTGATTCCCAGCTTCGGCCACTGTCTGTGTGGAGTTTGCACCATTCCTCTGTGCCTGTGTGGGTTTCCTCCAAGTGCTCTAGTTTCCTCCACAGTCTGAAACATGTATTGGTGAGATATATTGGCCCGAACAGGCACTGGACTATGGCAATTAGACGAATTTCACAGTAGTGTCATTGCAGTGTTAATGTAAGCCTTATTTATGACTAATAAATAAACTTTACTTTTACTTTACTTTTTAATAATTGCTGCAGGTTTCAGTTCCAGAAGTGAATTCAAATGTATGTTATGCAATGATAAGGACAATATGCATTATTCTCGTGCTAACATAATTAAAAACTTGTGGTTGTAATCCAGTACACCTTCAGAAAATAATATTTTAGAAAATTCCTATCATTCTTTTCCCTGAAGGCATTGTCTGTATATATTGTTTTAAAGATAAACGACAATGGTTAGGGAGAATAAAAAAAAATGTATTATATATTTCCAGAAATCCTGATGGTGATGAAAAACCTTGGTGTTATTTTAGGGAAAAACGTGATAAATTAAATTGGGATCATTGTGCCATTTCTCCCTGTGCCACAGGTATGTACTATCTGTGTTAGTTGCAACTGTTCCATTCGTTAAGTAATTCATATGTGTGTTATCCTGGTTCTACAGAATAAATGATAACTACATAGCAATATTACAATCTTTGATGCAATTAATGCTTTGCTGATTAAGGCTGAAGTGCTAACCGTCCAATTCAAACTCCTTTACGTTGAGAGATAGAAATAAATTGAAACCCATGTCAGCTCCATATATTCAAGGATGGGGGCAGTAGTAAGTGAAAGGACTTGATCAACCCTTTTCAAGTTTGCTCAGAGACACGAGCAGGGCAAAGGGATTTATTTTCTTCTACCAACAGTCTCAGATCTTTCGATTTTAAAAGTGTATCTGGGTGTCTACTTGCTCTACCATATTTGTTTATTTCATGGCGGTAGAGTGGTTAGCACTGCTGCCTCACAGCACCGGGAGCCTGGGTTCAACTCCAGCCTTAGAATTGACTGTGTGGAGTTTGCACATTCTCCCCATGTCTGTATGGATTTCTTCCAGATGCTCTGATTTGCTCCCACACTCCAAAGATGTACAGGTTTGGTTGATTGCTAAATTGCCCCTTAGTGTCCGGGGGATTAACAGAGCAGATGCATAGTGTTAAGGAGATAGGATCTGGATGGGATTGTTATTGGCACAGGTTCAATGGACCAAACTGTCCATCTCTGAACTGTAGGGATTCTACAATTCTAAATGAAATATTTTTGTCACATTGAGTGGAAAGCAGCCTACATCATCTGCCTTATGCAAGTTTATGCCTTGAGAATTGCATGTCTGTACCTTTTCCATGAATCATGCTAAGGTTCATGACAATTAAATATAATAGACTGCAACAACTTGCGATCATGTCATAATGGCAACAATCTTCTAGATAGCCCTCAATTATTTTCCTTCAGAATCAACTAGTCATCTAATAGCACTTTTCAATCTCCCTTTCCATAAGTACAGTGATTTTCTTGCTACAGTAAAGCATTTCTGGCGTTGTCAATGAGGAAAACACTTGCATTGCGTGTCATGCTGTTCCCACTCACCAAAAAATCAAAAGTGAGAGGGCGCAGATTTAAAGTACTTTACAAAAGAAGCAAATGCGATGCGAGAAAAACTTTTTCACACAGTGAGTGGCTAGAATCATAGAGGTTTACAGCATGGAAGCAGGCCTTTCAGTCCAACTTGTCCATGCCGTTCTTTTTTTTAAACCTCTACGCTAATCCCAATTGCCCCACATTTGGCCTCTATTCCCACTATACCCATGGTTAGGGTCTGAAATGCACTGTCTATAAGTGTGGCGAAGGCAGGTTCAATCAAGGCATTCAAGAGGGCATTTGAATAGAAACAACATGCAGGGGTACAGCAGGAAAATGGCATAAAGTCATGATGCTTGTTGGAGAGTCAATACAAACACGATGGGCCCAAAGACCTCCTTCTGCACCATATCAATTATGTGATTCTGTATTTGCTGAGAACTTTAACAGAACATATAACTTTCTCTGTGAGTTCAAAGACAGCTGGATGCATGCTTGCATGTAACTCCAAAGTGGTCTGAGCTGGTTCAGTTTGGATTTTCTAAAAGTAAAGCTACATTAGCACAGTTAGAATTACGTTTATTGAAAAGTTTCTCATATTTTACGTTGCAAACAAACACAAATACAGATCTACATGGTGCTCGCATGTACATTTCAATGCAACTGGGCACAAGACTCCCCATAGCCACCTCTGGTAACCCTGGCACCTACCCCATCAAGTCCTATCTAACGGCGCTGGTGATGATGATAATAATATTTTAAAAAGGCAGAGGAACGCTGCTGAGGAACCAACTGAGTGCCCAAGCAACTCAAGCTATAAACTAGCAGGCAGAGGAAAGAAAGAGAGAAAGACAGACAGCGTGGGAGAGAGAAGAAAAAGAATGAAAAGGAGAAAAAAGTTCTTGTATTGGTCCCCACACCTCAGCAGGGTGGGCAGGCATACTCAGGTAAAGGGCCAATCCAGGTCAAGGTGGGGGTGGAGAATTGGGGGCGAGGGGTTCTGTGGGAGCACCCAGGGTCTTGGGACCATTGGGTATCTATTCACCTGGCTCCAACTGAAGACTCCCAACATGCTCTATAAACGGTTGCCAGGTCTTATCGAACCTAGCAGTACACCCATGTAGCATGCACCTCATCTTTTCCAGCTTAATATATCTACCACCTCCTTCACCCACTGTGATTGCATCCAGGGTGCACCTGATTTCCACCTAAACAGGACTAATCATCTTGCCAGGAGTGTAGTGAAAGCTGCAAAACCCACTTGGATTTGAAGGCACAACCCCAAAAAGAGGGTGAGGGGAGGGGTGCACATATGCCCCGATCTAGCATTGCTGCTGTCATCTCAAATATCGATGTCCAGTGATAATACAGTGATGGGCAAGCTCAGAGCACATAGAACATAGAACATAGAACATAGAACACTACAGCACAGAACAGGCCCTTCGGCCTTCGATGTTGCGCCTACCAATATAAAAAGTAATGCCCCTCCAAACTAAACCATTCCCTTCTCTTCCATATACTTATCAACTAACCTCTTAAACGCCACCAAACTTGGCGCATCTACAACTGCTGCAGGCAGGGCATTCCACTCCCGAACCACCCTTTGGGTAAAGAACCTGCCTCTGATATCCGTCCTATAACTATCACCCCTTAATTTAAAGCTGTGTCCCCTCGTGCTAGCTTTTTCCATCCTAGGAAAAAGGCTATCACTGTCCACCCTATCTAAACCTCTAATCATCTTATATGTTTCGATCAAGTCCCCTCTTAGCCTCCTCCTTTCTAACGAAAACAACCTCAAATCCCTCAGCCTCTCCTCATAAGACCTGCCCTCCATACCAGGCAACATCCTGGTAAACCTCCTCTGTACCCTCTCCAAAGCCATGTACGAGGGTGGCTGGAATTTGCCAGCACCATTCATAAGTGTGCCTGGTTTGCGCCTGGATACATTCAAGAGAGTCTAACCTGGCTTAGATATGCTCTGTGAAGGAGGTTACATTGTACCACATCCAGCTTGGCACATTGAGGAGGACTGTACTTAATGCAGCACCATGACCCAAACCTCCTCCAAGAATACTTCCCCCGAATCTCGTTCCCACAAAGATTTAATCACTGATCGAAAGTTTTGTTGGGAGAGAATTTGAGAATAAGGGATTACTGCTTTAATCTTGAGATATATTCCATATTTATGAGAGCCTGCATTTTGATTATTTCTAAAAAAGATATCAAGTGACACAAGTAGAACCCTCCCCGTATAAAATTAATTAGTACTAATGCATAGAATGGATTTTCACTTTGTGCTGTTTTCCATCATAGCACCCAAAACACAACCCCAACGGGAAGCTACAGCCAGACCTGCACCCCGATTAACTACCCCCTCTCCTACCAATGTGCGCTTTCAGTGTGGAATACCAGAGGTTGCAGTAATCACAGGAAAAATCTTTGGTGGCAGAAGAACAGTACCAGGAAAATATCCGTGGCAGGCATCTCTCCAGCTGAAAAACCGCATTGGACTTTATAAGTCAGGACATCTGTGTGGAGGAACATTGATTAAACCATGCTGGGTTCTCACTGCTGCCCACTGCATTGTCTCACAGTAGGTATTAAGCATGTTTATATATTGTCTTGAGTTACCTTCATATTTCAGAGATTCACTTCCATTGCGGTGCCTTTCTCCATTTTGTAATTTATCTGTTATGTCTTTACTTTCTCTTGCAGTTACCTACCTCATTTACAGACATTTCTTAGCAATACTGGAGTAAATACTTCCATTATAAAGTCATTTTAATTAAGTAGTTCTACCTCTTTGCACTGCTTGTTTGGGCTTCCCACATTGAAAGTTTAGGCACTCCTTGTTCATTATATTCTACTCATTATTGATCAGAAACTACTGGGCAACATACATGTGAATTGATAGCTAGCTTAGAGGGAAAGACAGGAAAATAGTTATTTCAGTCAAGTTCTTGTAGTAACTGAAGATGATCTGATGTGGCTCCAACAGCAAAGGGTTTATTAAACTAATATGACTATTCACAAGATAAGAGTCTGACAGAATGCATCTCTTCTCTACCCCAAGCTCCAGCTGAAGGCTCTCCCCACTCTATGACACACAATCTCGCTCCAAATTGGCTCGACTTCCTGTGCAGTCCAGCCCGCTCATATAGCCCGCAAAGGATTGTCCCCTAAAAGGAGACACACCAACAGATTCCTTTCCCCCTTAATTCTTTAGTCCACTTATGAGTGAAAACAAAAGAAAAACAACATTATACATGGATGCATAAACATCATATCACATTAGGGAGACCCAAGGAAAATTCACTCATAAAATCAATCGGTCTGGAGACTCTTCCAGAATGCCTTAACTCAATACAGGATCCCTCAGCAAGCAATGGACCTGGTCCAGCTGAAGAGAGAGGCAAACTCATCAGGTCAGAGTTGATGTCTTCCCTTTGGCTTCTTCCTCCCTGGCAGTAGATGCTGGAGGCTGCCTATGTTGAACAAGTATCCTTGCTTCTATTTTTGTCTCATTTGACTCCATAGCAGGACACACCTGTGGTCCCCTAGATCAGGCCCAGCTCTCCCCTTCAAATGATTTACATTGTTTTTACACAGTGACCTTGTACTTCCAATACACAGTGCATAGTTCAGGAAATGAACAGTCTCTGTGAAAACAAGAATCTCCTTTAATACTGATCCCAGTATTAAATTTACCATATACTCTCAGGAACCTCTACCCCTTGCCCACCGCCCCCCTCCCCTTTAATCTACTCCCATATCAAACTGAGTTCATCAATGTTACCAATTTGAACTTCAGCCTCACAACTGGGAGAAAAATTCAGCGGATGTTTTAATTATCAAGATTAAACTAGTATTGGCTGGGAGTAATTTTCACCTTCACCGCTTGATTGTGGAGTTGCTCTTCGAAAATGATTTCTATTTCCGTTTTTAATTTTTACAAATTTCTTTAAACTTTTACTTTAGAATTAAAGTTTCAGTTATTGAGAAAGTAATCAATGCTGAAAGTTTTATCAGGAATAATTTGGTGTGATTTCTAAGGAAATTATAGCAATGTGTATTATTCCATTTTCCTATTCCCTTCTGATGCTGCTACAGCAGGATTTCACAATTCCAGCTGTCTGCTCAATAATGATGAGATCCAAGTCCTTTGTTGTAGCTGTTGCACACAACTGGTTACTCAAGTGGGGTCCGCAACCATTGTTTCATGGTGTTTTCCTGGCCGCCAAGTAACACTGTTATTCTGTCTTAATAATATGGTTGGAATGATCTGATAGGGACATATAAGACAGAAGATATGACAGCTCAAACTTGCAAAGACATCTCACAATGCCATGCATAAGAGTAGCGGATAATGACAGGAAATTGGGGGCACTTTTGTAATGGGATTCCCATAAGAGCAGGTTGATGTGGTAGGATTCAATTAACTATGCACCCAACATACTGAATTTAATTCATTACAGATTTTCAAACAGGCAAGAATATGATCTGTGTCATAAATGTGATTCACGAAGACAAGTGTCATCGCAGATTAGCTGCTTCAACCCTTATATGGGCTACATGTCTCTCTGAGCTCCTTGGTGACCCACTTAACACAAATCACAAATGTGCTGTTGGAGTTATACATTCAAGTGAGGGTCCCTTGGCTGCATTAATTGATAAAGTATTCATCCAAGTTACCTCTTAGCTTAGTGAGTTTGGTAGTCTAAAGAAGCATTTGCAGTAAGAAACTTTAAGCTATTTTATTGATACAGGCTTAATGTTTAATTAATTATTAATTAGGATGTCTGATTCTGATTTTGGTCTGCCTTTATCATTGTGATGTCTTTTACTCAGAATGTGCATTTTACATTATTTTGGGATCATTTGCTAAGCCTTTTTAGTTAGGAACATTCTCCGTTCTTTTAAATCAACACATAGGGCACAGCCTCGAGACTTCCGTATACAGCTTGGCAAACAAGACTTACAAAGGGAGGAATCGCATGAACAGAATTTTGATGTTGAAAGTATAATAGTCCATGAAAATTATCATGAGAGCTCTGTGGGATTATACAATGACATTGGTAAGCAACGCAATATACTTAACATTCAAGTTTGCAATCCCTGGGCTGAATTTTACTGCGGGCTTCGATGCCCCAAAATCCTGAGGAACAGGCCCTGAGCCCACATTTGCCAACAGCACAAGCGGCTCACAGCGTGTACCATAGGTGGTCTCCTAATTATCCATCTGTGTGCCTGCATCCAATTAAGGATGATGTGGAGATGCCGGCGTTGGACTAGGATAAACACAGTAAGAGTCTCACAATACCCAGGGGAAAGTCCAACAGGTTTATTTGGTATAAATGCCACTAACTTTTGGAGTCCTGTTCCTTCATCAGGTGAGTTGGGAGTTCTGATCATGAACAAGGCATGTTAAGGCACACACTCAGTTTAGAATGCGAGTCTTTACAGCTAATCAAGTCTTAAAGACTCAGATAATATGAGTGGAGATAGCATTAAGCATGGGTTAAAGAAATATGTATTGTTTCTAGACAGGACAGTAAGTGAGTAAGTAAGTTAGTATTTGTAACCCTCAGACAAGTCATGGGAGTTACAAATAGTGTGACATGAACCCAAGATCCCAGCTGAAGGCGCCTTCACGTGTGTGGAACTTAGCTATCAGTCTTTGCTCAGCGATTCTGTGCTGTCGTGTGTTGTGGAGGCCGCTTTGGAGAACGGTTACCCAAAGATCAGAGGCTGAATGCCTGTGACCACTGAAGTGTTCGCCAACAGGAAGAGAACAGTCTTGCCTGGTGATCGAGTGATGACAATCACCAGACAAGACCGTTCTCTTCCTGTTGACAAATATTTCAGCAGTCGTGGGCACTCGGCCTCTGATCTTTGGGTAAGTGTTCTCCAAGGCGGCCTTCACATGAAATCACTATCCACCAGGTACACAGCACATAGTCTTGCAACTTGGCCAATGTTGTCTACTGATACGCTGTGGGAAAGGATGTTCCGAGGCATGGTACATTGGGAAGACCACGCAGACACCACAACAGCGGATGAATGAACACAGCTCGACAATCACCAGGCAAGACTGTTCCCTTCCCCCTGTTGGCAAACACTTCAGCAGTCACAGGCATTTGGCCTCTGATCTTCAGGTAAACATCAGGTGGCTTTCATGACACACAACAGTGCAAGTCAAGCAGAGACTGACAGCCAAGTTCCACATACATGAGAACGGCCTCAACCAGGACCTTGGGTTCATGTCACACTATTTGTAACCCCCATGACTCGCTGTCCCGTCTAGAGACAATACACATCTCTTTAACCTATGTTACATGCTATCTCCACTCACATTGAATGCACCTTTAAGACTTGATTAGCTGTAACGACTCGCATTCTAATCAGTATTCTGTAAACTGACTGTGTGCCTTTATGTTCCCTGTTTGTGATCAGAACTCCCCACGCACCTGATGAAAGAGCAGCGCTCCAAAAGCTAGTGGCATTTGTTACCAAATAAACCTGTTGGACTTTACCCTGGTATTGTGAGACTTCTCACTCCAATTAAGGATGGCAGGCTGTCTGATGCTGCCAACCCAGCCGGAGGGTCAGCAGCACTGTAACGCAGGAGTGGTCCCGGGGAGGTGAATGTTGATGCTGAGATATGCTGGTGATCTCAAGCCTCCGACAGGTAAGATGATGAATATAAAAGATTCAGGAAGCTAAGATGAAATGGCTGTGTAGTGATTGCCAAAGAGGCTGGCCTTCCGTGCCTTTTTAAAAAATAAATTTTATTCCAAATTCAAATTGAATCCAATTCAAAGACCCCGCGCAAGGGACAAACAAGATCCAAGCTGACAGGATGTGGCATTGCACCCCCTCCCGAGATGGCTTTGAAAGCTTGTGTAAGGTAAAGCTTCGTTTAACCTCATCGGCTACTCTGATCCATCCCTCTAACCTCTCAACCAGCGATAAGAATAGGGCCTTTAATTACGCAGATCAGTTATCTGCCGCCTGGGAGTGGACAAAATTCCTCTTTGGTAGGCCTGAATCAGTAAACCATCTCAAAATGGCTGCTCCGCATTCACCACCCCCCCTCCCCAAACCCCCAGCCTGTCAGTCATGGGCTGGTAAAAGCCTGGTCTTCAGTTTTGTTTACGTTTAGCTGTCACAGCAAATTCTAATGTAAATCAATGTTTGCATTCCAGCTTTGGTCAGAATTAAAAAAGTCAATGGGCATTGTGCCCAGGAAACAAAGTATGTAAAAACCGCATGCTTACCAGAGACTGATTTCCAGCCTGGCACTAGATGTCACATTTCAGGATGGGGTCAGACTGAAACAGGTACTGCATCCATTATTTTTTTCTCAAAGTTGAAGCAATTGTTATGTTGCATATGGCCAAACCGTAATGTCATTTTCTGTTCATTGTACAGAGGCATCATCCAATCAGTTACTGCATACAAACGTGAGACTGATATCTGACCAACGCTGTAGGGACCCTCGATCATATGGATCCACTCTCAATGACAGCATGTTTTGTGCAGGAAATCTAGACGGAAGTGTGGATTCATGTCAGGTTTGCAATAACAATTCTTTGGATTGTGGAACTTACTTCCACTGTTTTCAATGATTTGTGACCTGAGGTCAAATTCATTTTGGCAGTTTAACACATAGCTGGAGAAATGATACTAGAGGAAGGAGTTGAGATTCCCGAGAAACTGGGTCCAACTGGGAGGGGATGGGCAGACGTGTTGAAGATGGATGAAGGATTACACCTCAACCATGCTGGGACTAATATCCTCATGGGGAAGTTAATTAATGCTGTGAAGGAGAGTTGGAACTACTTTGCAGAGTTGGAAACATTAGAGGGAAGGAGGGAGAGGTACAGAGGACTGGGAGAGATAAATAATAAGGAACTGTTCAAATATAGAAGGACTCATAAGGAAACTGCTGGGCAGTTTAACATGAATTTGGAATATTTGTAGCAAGGTGAGTGAGGCTGATGAGTACAGGACAGGTCGATAGAGACATTGCTCTGGGATTTCCCAGTGAGCTTAAGAGGTTCTGGTCCTGTTAAGCTGTGGAAAACATGCTTCTTGTAAATGGGGTCTTCATCTCGCTGACAGATTTGGCTCCCTCTCAGTTCGGGAACAGTTCAGAAGAGGTTGTAATTCAGGCACAGATATATTTCCGACTGCTAAAGTAATGAGAGTTAATGAAGCGAGACTGTTATTGTGCAACTGGCTTTAAGGTCAGGGGATAATTACGGGGCGGAAAAAAGAGATCAGAGGAAGAGGGGTAGAGCCAGGGTAGGTGTCAGATCATGATGGGGAAAGTTGATGATCTTGAGAGGTTTCGACTGTCAGGATGGATCAGTGATCATGGAGTGGTGTCCAATCATGGGAAGCACCCAATCACAGGAGCACATCCAATCACGAGAAAAGAAGCATGTCCATTTTGGGGAAAATAGGAAGAAGCCACCCTGTTTCTCCTGGCCCATAAACAGTGCCACAAAAGCACATGCCTCTTGTTGACTGGGACGTTCAATGAGCCAGCTTAAACCCGAAATAGTGGATAGTCAGAAGCTTTTTCCCAGGGTGGAAAAGTCAATTACTAGGAGGCTTAGATTTAAGGTACAGGGGTAAGGTTTAAAGGAGATGTACGAGGCAGATTTTTTACACAGAGAGTGGTGGGCGCCCAGAACTCGTTGCCAGGGGAAGTAGTGGAAGTGGATACGGTAGTGACTTTTAAGGGGCATCTTGACAAGTACATGAATAGGATGGGAATAGAGGAATATAGTCCTTGGAAGGATAGAGGTTTTACTTAAGTCAGGCAGCATGGTGGTGTAGGCTTGGAGGGCCGAAAGGCCTGTCCTGTGCTGTAATTTTTTTTGTTCTTTGTTTTTTGAAATAGACGTAAAATATGAGGCAAGGAGCCTCACTTAAATATTTCAATGAGTAGCCAACATCCTGATAACTATCATGTTGTTCCCCCCCTCCCCCACCATTATGAGCTCAAGGCGATTTAGATTCAGGTTTGAGATTTTAACATATTTACTTTCACCACTGCAAACCTACTTTGTTCCAATGGTTAAAATCCCCCGGCACTCTTGGCTACAATGTGTTCGGGAAAAATAGGGAAGGGGGAAAAGGGTGCGGTCACAAAATTGATCACAAAAAAACTATTAGAGCATTGGGAAGGAGTGATATATAGTTGAGGGTAAAACAGAATTTGTTTGATTAGAATTAAGGAACACTAAAGGGTCTATCATTCAAGAAGGTGTATAATATAGGTCGCCATGTAGCAGAGAGAAGTTAGAGAAGAAAGTTTTCAGGAAAATTACAGAAAGATGTAAGAACTGTAGAGCAATGATAATGGAAGACTTCAGTTATTCTAATTAAGATTGGATTATCCGAGTGTAAAGGACATAAAGGAGGAAGAATTCTTAAGGTATGTTCAAACAAACCTTCTTGATCACTCTGTACCAAGCTCAACACAGAAAAAGCAGCACTGGTTCTAGATCTGGGGATTGAAGTGGATTAAATGGAATATGTTTCAATGGGGGAATATTTGGAGAAGAGTGATCATAATATTAAGTGAAGATACATTAAGAAAATGAAGTAAAATAATCAAAAATAAGATATTGAACATTGCAATTGCAGTGAGTTAAAAATAAAATGGTCTGGCCTAGCTGGTTTGGAATTGAAAATTAACAGGAGAAGCAATATTTGAATAATAGGACACTTTCAATGAAGAGGTAATCAAGACACAAAGTGGATACACTATCATAAGGGGAAAAGGAAGACATCCAAAGTTCTCTGGATAATTAAGAAACATAAAGTAAAATGCAACAGATAAAGAAAACTTATGACAAATGTAATGTTGATAATGCATGACGAAACCAATTGAATACAGAAACTACACAGACAATCTAAATAATGTTTAAGAAATTAAAATAGAGATTATGGAAATACTTTAACAGCTAACATGAAAGGAAATCCAAAAGCCTTTAATGGTCATATAAATTGTAGAAGAGTAGTCAAAGAAATGATGGACCAGATAGAATAAAAAGATCTTCTTAAGGAGGGAAAATAAATAACTGAGGTATTAAATTAATACTTCGTATTTGATCTTCAATAGAAAAGAAGATTTTACTAACGCAGCAGTAAAAGAGAATTCATACTGGATCAGATCGAAAAATAGATTAAGGCACAAATTGATTAATTGTTTTCCTTTAATGTTGTATAGCTTTATGATTCTATATGAACAAGTATCATATAGTGCAAGGGTCCAAATCCCTATGAAGCTAAACTTCTTTTCACAGTCAAAGGTTTGAATTGATGTTCTAAAGTTGCATACCTTTATTTCATGCTTAGGGTGATTCTGGTGGACCACTGACTTGTATAAAAGATGGACGTTACCATATCTACGGAATAGTGAGCTGGGGTGATCGCTGTGGAGTGAAGAATAAACCGGGTGTTTATGTCCGTGTCACCAAATTCCTTAAGTGGATTCGAACACGAACCACTTAAGTGCAGCGGTTGAACATATGGGATTGTTGTGGAATATAAAAAGATGCTTGACAGTACTATTTAACACATCCATTATTTCTAGAATGCACATTAAGGATATGCAAATATGTTATTACCTCAGTTTTAGTAACAATGGGATCACATCTACCACCTTAATAACAATTTTGATTATCATTAGCATTGATTTTGTATTCCTGTAATACCATTTTTCATGAAGTGGAGAGGATATCTGTGTTGCAGTCTGAGTGATTGCATGTGTAAAGTGCCTTTGGTGTTGAACTTCCATGGTGATAACTCTAACTTACAGCCTGAATGCCAGTCTTGTTGCTTCTTATTTTAATTAACAAATCAGAACGGCAGGTTTCCTTAGATGGAACAATATCTTTGTAATTTGTGTACAATTTGAGTGTATATAATTGATTAAATACAATTCTGTTTTGCTGATCCTCAAATGAGTCCCTTATAAATTATTTCAATGCTGAATCTTGGCAGCATTAGTCAAACACCTTGGTTATCGTCGATGACAATCAATAGATCAGAGACTGTAAGCATCTGGAACGTAAGATTCATGGTTCAAAATTTAGGTTTCAGGTCAGTTAACTTAAAAATACATGTTAATTATAATTCCCTCAGACTTGGCACATCTTGCGTGTTCAACAGATTTGGTAAGCTACAAATTTTTATAGGACCTGGAAGTTTAAATTACCGAAGTGTATGTGGATTATTTAAGTTACAGTGCAATAATGTAAGAGGGAGTAACTTTGATTTTGGGTGATAATGTAAAACAGGAAATATTGATTCAGCCTCTTGTTACACAGCTCTCCTCATTTGCATTTCCATTGAATTTAGCGGACCAGTTGGTCAATGTGATTGGGCAAGACTCAAAAGGTCAGATAGGATCTTTATGCCATGGTTGGCCAGTGTTTGCGTTTGCTGTTCAATGTGTCATGAACATCAAGGAATCCCCCTTTCAAGATGTAAGGTGCAATCTTGCCAGCCTTTCACACCATGTTCCCGCTGGGAATGAGGATGCAGCACCCCAGCAAACCTTGGAAAAATGCGAACATGTGAACAGTGGTAACATTTTGGTGTTGAAGTTTCATCTGTGTTGTCCAACTGGTGAACTGATGGAACAGATTATCTGCCACTTATAGAACTTGTTCCATTCTCTATTGCTATCAATAATCAGGTGGATTCTATGCAGGGTAGGTGATACCCTCTGTTAGGTGATGAAGGTGAAAAATATGTCTCTCCTAGTCTTTGGCAGCTTTATTTATTTACGGGAATACCCCACAAATAGGACATGAAATAGAGGTATACAATGTTTGATTCCATTGCTTTCAAATATTGGAGAGATACTTTATAAAATTCACCAAAGTCTGTGGAAGAAAGAGTTAAATTCTTGGTCTAAACTACATCTTGGTGAAAAGTGGAAGTTATATTAAATGTAAGTAAGATAGCCAAATGCCAGTCAACACAGGTGCAACACTATTTTATACTCTCCAGCATTTTTACCTTACTTACAAGGAGGGAGAACAACGGGGGCAATCTTACCAGAATTTGGCAAACAGTCAGTTCTGACACTGTGAAGATCTACAGCTCCATTGTCCAGCTATCCCTCCAGATTTTGAGCCCCTTAGTCTGACAAACAAAACAAGTGGGCATGGCTTATGCCACCACACTGGTGATACAGGGACTCTTACAGCTAGGCACAGGTTCCACCAACATCAGGGTGCCTTCTTTAAAGGGTAGCTTGATCGTACTACCAAAGTTACTAATCCATGCCCCATTTCCTCGCTGGCTTCAGCTATCCCACCCTACAACTCTTTCTCTGTCACCTATTTCAACACAGTCATCACCAGAATCCTCATTGCCCCCTACCACTCTCTCCTCTACGATCATGCCAGCATTCCCAATCCCTTCTTTAATTCCATGCCTGTCCTTCCCCCCATCAACATGCCAGCATTTGCATCCTCCCTCAGTGCCCATTTCCCCTACACCATAAATGGAAGAGCCCCCCGCCAATGAAGGCCCCTCTAGGAAATGCCCCCAGCAATTCTCCAGTACAGAATGGCACTGCCAGGGGACATTGCCAGAGCACTGTCTATATATGTTCCTCTCTCCCAGGGGTTTATAATGATCTTTTTGCCCCCAGAGAGATGCTCCTGATAGGTTTACATTTAGGCACACCTATTGTAAACCTTATCGATATAACGCCACATCAGTGAGACATGAAACATTACTGAGGGATGGACAATTTGACAAGGGGGGATTTGCTAAATAAATGTAAATCTATTTGTGTATTAAATCAGGTTCATACCTATTATGGGCATGAAGCTGATTACATCACTGGTGAGGGACAATCAGAGATTATGAAATAGGACAAAATCAGAGGTGGCGAGTCTGGGGTCAAGATTCCCCCCATTCCTTTAATGGAAATTTAGCCCATGGGCAGGATTTTCTGATCATGCTATCACCAAGACCAGAAAATCTCAGCTGATGCCAATAGATCTTTGTGTCCTACCCACCATGATTCCTGTGGTGGGTGAGATGGGAAAATTCCATCTTAAGAGTTTGAGTAGTAAAATACATATTTATCCAGAAAGACATAGTTTATCTTTTTCCAACTATTCTGGCAAACAGTTTCTGCAATTCTGTGAAAAAGACTCAAAGCCATTTTAATGCACACAAAAACATTTGCCCAGAAATGTGCATAATGTTGTAATTGTGAACACCAATTGTAAGGCTCTTTCTTAATTTTTGTAATTGTAGGTAAGGTTTAAACATAAGTACTCAGAGCCAGGGTTGTTGTACCATTTGACATTGCTCCTGAAGTGTTAGCCCATGGCAAATAAGTTCACAGCCCATCCACTTCGCCTTTTGAAACCTCAGAGGAAGAGATCAGCGGACACAAGGCCATATTTTTAATGACCTCGCTCAGGCGAGGCTTGTAAATTCCTGCCTGAGGCAATGGAGAATGTGAACCACGCACACCTCGATTCCAGGGCAGGCATGGAGATAAGTTTCAAATGAATTGGGCTGTGATTCTTTGGAAGAGAATATACACTCATACCTGTAACAACCCACAGCTTGGTTAGAATGACAGGCCAAAGTGATGTTTGAATTTGTGTGGTACCACATCATTCGTTCATTTCTGCTGGCATAGACTAGAACTGCAGTGATCAAGAGTTTTTTTTTTGCCTTGTTGTAAGGTGCAGTGTTAATATTGATTATTGTATCCTTTGCTTTAACAGCAAAACCTACATTCTGTCATTTTATGTTCAATGAAACAAATCTAAAGCTGTGGCATTCTAATTCTGGGATTTCCTATTATGCTTCTGTTTATTAGGTTGATAACTGTGCATAAAATGTGAGCATTGTCTTTCCAGTAATATAAAACGTTTTGATTTTATTTGATTTATTATTGGCACATGTATTAGTATAGAGCAAAATGTGTTGTTCCTTGCACACTATGCAGACAAAGTATAGTGTACCTTGCGAAGGAAAGGAAAGAGAGCAGAATGCATTATTACAGTCATAGTTAGGTGTAGAGAAAGACAAACTTAATGCAAGGTAGGTCCTCTTAAAAGTCTGACGGCAGCAGGGAAGAAGCTGTTTTTGAGTTGGTTGGTATGTGATCTCAGACTTTTATATCTTTTATGCTGGCTGCTTTTCCGAGGCAGCAGGGAGTGCAGACAATGTCAATGGATGCCAATTTGTTAATTGGCTCATATCTGAGCTAAGGGTTAATCGGGAATCAGCATCTTGGCTGTGTAGTAATAGTAATTCTATCTGTAATATATATAAATGACTTGGAAGAGGGAGTAAGTGGAGTGACCAGCAAGTTTGTAGACGATACAAAGATAGCTGGATTTGCGGATAGTGAGGAGCATTGTCAGGCAATGCAGCAGGACATAGATAGGCTGGTAGCTTGGGCAGATAGATGGCAGATGGAATTCAATCCTGATAAATGCGAGGTGATGCATTTCGGGAGAAAGAATGTTGGGGGGAGGTATATGATAAAGGGTAGACCTATTATGAGTATAAAAACACAGAGGGCCCTGGGGGTGCAGGTGCACAAGTCTCTGAAGGTGGCAGAGCAGGTGGAGAAGGTTGTGAAGAAGGCATGGTCTTATTGAATGGCAGGGCAGGCTTGAGGGGCTAGATGGCCTACTCCTGCTGCTATTTCTTATGTTCTTATTATCTTCTTAATGTTTGTGTGCTGCTTTAGTCAAATATTTTATGATTTACACAAGATCAGTTTACACAGACTTGTTGAACAAAAACATATGGTTATGCATGTGTGAAAATGCAGCAATGCAGTCAAAAATTTAACCTATCATAATTTTCAGTGACTTCTGGTGACTCTTTCAGACATTCAATGCACCTGAGCCATCCATTAATAAGTTCCTATCATGATAGTGGTAGCCTGGATGCCATCAGGATTAGGATGGGAAATTCTGAACTCTAATTTCCTGCACAACCACCTATTTCCTGCACCAAAATGGTGCAAAAATCAATCCCTATATAAAATGATATATGGGGTATATTCAGTCCACTACGATTTTGCTTAAAGCTCTTACAGACCCATCTACTTTGTTCCATTCCCCTTCCCTTCCCCTATCAGTATGCTTCTTTTCAAATGTTGTCCACTTCCCTTCCAATAAGAATTATGCATTTTGTTCTCAGTGTGGGGCGAGATTCTCTGGCCTCCCAGCCGCATGTTCCCCACTGATGGGGGGTAGCGTGTTGTTTGCTAGTGGCAAGATTCTCTGGTCCTGCCACTGTCAATGGGAATTCCAATTCTGGCTATTGTTTATGATAGGACATGCCATGTTTTAATAATTTTCTGCATCAAATTAAAATCCTAATCTCTAACACCATTCTTTTGATGATTAAATTTACGTTCTCAATTCAATAATTGCTTCAGCAATGGAAATCATTTCTCTTGATTTACTTTCTTAATCCTTTCACAGTTTTGGACATTACCATTAGATTTCCTGTTCACTTTGCTTGTCTTTATGGACAGACTCATTGTTTCCCAATCTCTTATCATGACTGAAGTTCTCATCCAAGCTATTTACCACCTTCAGCACCGTCTCCCAGGTCTTGACAATAAGGCTCACAAACCTGCATGTAAAACTGGAGCAAACAATTTTAACCCAGAGAAATTCAGGTCATTTGAAGTAAGGCAGTGGCAAATACATCTAAGTGAAATGTCATTTTTTTTTGCACAACCAAACAAAATTAACCCTGTAATCTGTGATCATGCAAAAATTAAAGCATCATAGAAAACAGTCAAGCAAATCACAGCCAGCAGTTATTACAAAGAACAAAGAACAAAACAGCACGAGAAACAGGCCCTTCGGCCCAATGAGCCAGCGCCACCACCCTGATATTCCCACCTCTACCCGTGATCCCTGTCTATGTTTATAGATCTATGGATTAAAAACCAAATTTGAAACAATTTAGGGAGAATTTGTTTTGCCAATTAGCCTAAGAGCACATCTTTGGGATGTGGGAGGAAACCGGAGCACCCGGAGAAAACCCACACAAGCACGGGGAGAATGCGCAAACTCCCACAGACACAGGCCCAAATCCATGTATCTGCACAGCACAGCGATAATCACTGAGCTGTCGTGTTGCCCATCAAATGGTCCAGGTCAAGCGTACACTAACGACGTGAAGCACTAGGATACTCTCAAAAAAATCCAAGAGAACCCCTCTCACGACCCATCATGTGTATGCCCCTTGTTAGACAACAAGGTGGACCAAAGCACCTGTAGGATAAAAACAAGTACATCAATATCATCATCTATTTACACACTTCCCGGGGATTCCCAAGGATCATGATCCCTATTTTAAATCAGTTTTCTATACCCCTCCATTCCCATTCTGTTCATGTGCCATCTAATTATTTCTTAAATAACTCTAGAGTGCCTGCCTCCACCACTTTACTTGGCAGCGCATTCCATATTCCCACACCCAATGTGTGAAAAAACTCCCTCTAACATCCAAATTATACCTTAACCCCCTCACCCTAAGCCCGTGACCCCTCATGCTATTTGAGTCCATCCTAGGAAAAAGCTTAGCCCTGTTTACTCTATCTTTACCCCTCATAATCTTGTACACCTCTATTAGATCGCCTCTAAGTCTACGTCTTTCTGAGGAAAACAGTCCCAATTTGCCTAACCTCTCCTCGTAACTCAGACCTTCCATACCAGGCAACATCCTGGTAAACCTCCTCTGCACTCTCTCCAGAATCTCCACATCCTTCCGGTAGTAAGGCGACCAGAACTGGATGCAGTATTCCAAATAAGGTCTAACCAACATTTTATACAACTGCAACATTAAAGACCAGCTCTTGTACTCTATACCCCTTCCTATAAAGGCTGACTGATCTGAAGTGAATCAGTTACACTTACCCGCCTGCTCCCCATAACCCCTAATTCCCTTATCAATCAGAAATCTATCTACCCGTGACTTAAACATATTCAATGAGGTAGCGTCTGCCACTTCAATGGGCAGAGAATTCCAGAGATTCACTATCCTCTGAGAAAAGAAGTTCCTCCTCAACTCTAAAGTGCCCCCCTCCCTTATTTTGAGGCTGTGCCCTCTAGTTGTGGTTTCCTTTCTAAGTGGAAAGAATGTCTCTACCTCTATCCTATCTAACACCATCATTATCTTACATGTCTCTATCAGATCTCCCCTCAGCCTTCTAAACTCCGAGTACAGGCCTAAGCTATTCAATCTCTCCTCATAAGCTAACCTCCTCATCTTCGGTATCAACCTGGTGACCTTCTCTGTACTACCTCCAAGGTCAATATATCCTTTTGCAAATAAGGGGATCAAAATTGCACACAGTCATTGCAGTGGATGAAGAGAAGGTGGTGGATGTTGTCTACCTGGACTTCAGCAAGGCCTTTGATAAGGTCCCTCATGGGAGGTTAATTAGGAGGATTCAGTCGCTAGGTATACATGGGGAAGTAGTAAATTGGATTAGACACTGGCTCAATGGAAGAAGCCAGAGAATGGTTGTGGAGAATTGCTTCTCTGAGCAGAGGCCTGTGATGAGTATGTGCTGTAGGGATCAGTATTGGGTCCATTGTTGTTTGTCATCTATATCAATGAACTGGATGATAATGTGGTAAATTGAATCAGCAAATTCGCTGATGATACAAAGATTGGAGGTGTAGTAGACAATGAGAAAAGTTTTCAAAGCTTACAAAGAGATTTGGACCAACTAGAAAAATGGGCTGAAAAATGGCAAATGGAATTTAATGCCGACAGGTGTGAGGTATTGCACTTTGGAAGTAAAAAACCAAAGTAGAACGTACAAGTAAATGGTAGGACTCTGAAGAGTTGAACAGAGGGATCTGGGAATACATAAGAACATAAGAAATAAGAGCCGGAGTAGGCCATACAGCCCCTTGAGCCTGCCCCGCCATTCAATAAGATCATGGCTGATCTGTAGTGGTTCAATACCACTTTCCCGCTTTCTCCCCGTAACCCTTAATTCCCTTGTCAATTAAAAACCTATCCACTCTTGACTTGAACACATTTAGTGAGGAAGCCTCCACCATCTCATGAGGCAGAGAATTCCAAAGATTCACCTCCCACTGCGTGAAGAAACCTCTCGGCAACTCCGATCTGAACAGCCCCTGCTAATCTTGAGGCTGTGCCCTCTAGGCCTGCTATCTTTGTTAAGCGGGAAGAGTCTCTCAACCTCTACCTTATCCATCCCCTTCATTACTTTATGTCTCTATAAGATCCCTTCTCAGCCTTCTAAACTCCAAAGAGTACAAACCTAGCCTATTCAGTCTCTCCTCATAATCCAGCGCCCTCATCTCCGGTATCAGCCTAGTAAACCTTCTCTGCACCCCTTCCAAGGCCAATATATCCTTCCTCGAATGCGGCGCCCAAAACTGCACACAGTACTCCAGCTGCAGCCTCACCAGCACCCTATACAGCTGCAACAGAACCTCCCTACTTTTATATTCTATCCCCCTAGCTATAAAGGCCAACATTGCATTCGCCTTCTTCATCACCTGCTGCACCTGCATACTGTGTTTTTGCGATTCATAGAACATAGAACATAGAACATTACAGCACAGAACAGGCCCTTCGGCCTTCGATGTTGCGCCTACCAATATAAAAAGCAATGCCCCTCCAAACTAAACCATTCCCTTCTCTTCCATATACTTATCAACTAACCTCTTAACCGCCACCAAACTTGGCGCATCTACAACCGCTGCAGGCAGGGCATTCCACTCCCGAACCACCCTTTGGGTAAAGAACCTCCCTCTGATATCCGTCCTATAACTATCACCCCTTAATTTAAAGCTGTGTCCCCTCGTGCTAGCTTTTTCCATCCTAGGAAAAAGGCTATCACTGTCCACCCTATCTAAACCTCTAATCATCTTATATGTTTCGATCAGGTCCCCTCTTAGCCTCCTCCTTTCTAACGAAAACAACCTCAAATCCCTCAGCCTCTCCTCATAAGACCTGCCCTCCATACCAGGCAACATCCTGGTAAACCTCCTCTGTACCCTCTCCAATGCCTCCACATCTTTCTTATAATGTGGGGACCAGAACTGCACACAATACTCCAAGTGCGGCCGCACTAGAGTTTTGTACAGTTGCAACATGACGTTGCGGCTCCGAAATTCAATCCCTCTACCAATAAAAGCCAAGACTCCATATGCCTTCCTAACAACCTTCTCGACCTGACTGCCTACTTTCAGGGATCTATGCACATACACACCAAGATCCCTCTGTTCATCTAGACTACTAAGAATCCTACCATTTGCCCTATACTCTACACATTTATTATTTCTGCCATAGTGCATTACCTCACACTTTTCCACATTAAACTCCATTTGCCACCTCTCGGCCCAGCTCTGCAACTTGTCCAAGTCCCTCTGCAAACTATAACTCCCCTCTTCACTATCTACCACTCCACCGACTTTAGTGTCATCTGCAAATTTACTAATCCATCCTTCAATACCCTCATCCAGATCATTTATAAAAATTACAAACAGCAGGGGTCCCAAAACAGACCCCTGAGGTACACCACTTGTAACCGAACTCCACGATGAATATCTCCCATCAACCACCACCCTCTGTCTTCTATCTGCTAGCCAATTCCTAACCCAATTAGCTAAATCACCCTCTATCCCATACATCTGCATTTTCTGCAGAAGTCTTCCATGGGCCACCTTATCAAACGCCTTACTAAAGTCCATATATACCACATCAACCGCCTTACCCCCATCCACCTCCTTAGTCACTTTTTCAAAAAACTCAATGAGGTTAGTAAGGCACGACCTACCCTTCACAAAACCATGCTGACTATCTCCAATCAATTCATTACTCTCTAAAATTCGTGCACAAGGACCCCCAGGTCCCTCTGCATCATCGCATGCTGCAGCTTTTCCCCATTTAAATGGTAATCCTTCCTACCATTATTCTTCCCAAAGTGGATAACCTCACACTTGCTAACATTATACTCCATCTGCCAGGTTCTCGCCCACTCACTCAACCTATCCAGACCCTCTGCAGGCTTTCCACACCCTCCATGCAATTTACTTTTCCACTCATCTTCGTGTCATCAGCAAATTTTGTCACCCTGCACTCTACCCCTTTCTCCAGACCATCTACGTAAATGTTAAATAGTTGAGGCCCCAGCACCGAACCCTGGGGCACTCCACTAGTCACCAGCTGCCAATCAGAATAGCACCCATTAATACCTACCTTCTGCTTCCTATTAGACAACCAATCCTCTATCTAGTCTAACACCCTACCCCTGACTTCCTGCATCTTAGCCTTCTGCAGCAATCTTTTGTGAGGCACCTTATCGAACACTTTCTGGAAATCCAAAAACACCACATCCACCAATTCCCCTCTATCTACTGCAGGTACAGAATTCCCTAAAAGTGACGTCACAAGTGGATAGGATTGTAAAGAGTATTTTTGGTACATTGACCTTCATAAATTGGAGTATCAAGTATAAAAGTTGGAGTGTTATAGTAAGGTTCTATAAGGCACTGGTGAGGCCGAATTTGGAGTATTGTGTACAGTTTGGGTCACCTGGTTACAGGAAGGATGTAAATAAGGTTGAAAGAGTGCAGAGAAGGTTCACAAAGATGTTGCCAGAACGTGAGAAGCTGAGTTATAGAGAGAGATTGAATAGGTTAGGACTTTATTCCCTGGAGCGTAGAAGAATGAGGGGAGATTTGATAGAGGTGTATAAGATTTTGATGGGTATAGGTAGAGTGAATGCAAGCAGGCCTTTTCCACTGAGACTAGAGGAGAAAAAAACAGAGGTATGGTTTAAGGGCGAAAGGAGAAAAGTTTAAAGGGAATATTAGAGGGGATTCTTCATGCAGAGAGTGTGGAATGAGCTGCTGGATAAAGTGGTAAATGTGGGGTCACTTTTAACATTTAAGAAAAACTTGGACAGGTTCATGGATGAGAGGGGTGTGGAGGGATATGGTTCAAATGCAGGTCAGTGGGACTAGGCAAAGAATGGTTTGGCACAGAGAAGAAGGGCCAAGAGGTGTGTTTCTGAGCTGTAATTTTCTATGGTCTTTTATGTTTGTTTCCTTTCCCCTGTTGGCTTGATAGCCTGTTAGAAAAAAGAAATAACATATTGTGGAAGGGAAGAAGGTGAGAAGGAATGAAGGGCGGAAGGGACATTGAATAGCATGATTCATGACTTTACGATGTCTAGAAGCATTAATACCCTCAACAACAACTATTTATACAGCATCTTTAATGTGGTAAGACATCCCAAAGTGCTTCACAAGAGTATTATAAAACAAATTTGACACTAGGTCATATAAGGAGATATTAGGACATGTGGCAAAACATTCAGCCAAAGAAGTAGGTATTATAGCTGAACTGAAGGTACCGGCATACATTTCATTAAAATGAAATGTAGTCACTGTTCCATGGTGGGAACTCCAGCAGTGAGTTAGCATACAGATGGTTGTGGCATCATGATAATGTCACTAGTAATAGTGGTTCTAGTTAATGTTCTAGGGAGATGACTTCAAATCCTACTCTGGTTAAATTTAAACTTAATTAATAAATAAGAAATATAAAACTAATTTCAGTAATGTTTTTAAGGAAAAAATCCACCACCCTTACCTGGTCTAACTTACATGTAACTCCAAACCTGAAGCAATGTGATTATCTTTTACTTGTTTGTGAAATGGTTTGAAACTTTTGAAACTCTCTGAATATATCTGAATTGAAGACTAGGCATAAACTTCACATACACCCACTGGCAGGTTTTTGGCCAGATGTGAAATTGTAGGGACTGGATTTCCTCTGGGTTCCTACCTGACTTGATCACAAAGTGATTGTATATTGGGACAGAGAAGACCTTAGATATGAAGCCCACTTTACTCCAACTGAGGTGCTTAAATGGCTAATTAGTGGCCACTTAAGGGCCATTTCCTGACAAATCAGATTGATTAGCAGTTCATTAAGGTGGGACATTCTCCCAAATGAGGCAGTCCTTCCTGCAGTCAATCAATGCTCATTGGAGTGTAAATTTGCTGTGGAATCATCAGCAGGAGTACATTCCTGCTGATGATTCAGGACTTAGTTCCTTTGGATCACTTGTTTAAATCACATTATGTCACGACAGCAAGGCAGATGTCTATGGAATATGAAATATCCATGTTAATTTCAAGAGTAGAGGAATAAGACCTCTCAGAAACCCCACCCCCCCCTTAAAAATTTTAAAGTCATTTGTTATTTTGCTGTCAGAAATAGTTTAAGTATCAGAATGAATAGTATATATTATATTGTATTATATAATAGCCTGTATTAGTTCAATGCAAACGTAGAAATAAAGGGATACACCATTTAATCCTGTGATGCTAAGTTTTAGTTTAAAGGTGGGATAGGTTTATATGTGGAAGATATACCATTTACAGTGATCTCAAGTATAAAATATTGGTGGTGTGATAATATTTACCACTACTTAATATTTCACTGTCTTTTGTAAATGTCTTTCTATTGCTTTTCTTTGTTTCTCCATGTGCTCTCAGACAATGCAGTGCTCCACAATAATATTCATATCTTTCTGTGTGTCCTTTAATTGTTTGCAATTTCTTCTGCACCCATTATATGTCTGCGAGTCATTGACAAGCATTGGTTCTTCTAATGCCTTAACGTCAAGCTTATGTCCACATGCTTTTCTCAAAGTTCTTAAACTATTGCTCCTCCAAAATTAAACACCACATAGCTTTTGTTTCTGAATCAAACCCAATTTTATACACAAACTAGCAGAACGAACCTTGAACAATTCAGATGTGGGTTAATATCCAGACAAATATCTCAAACATCACAGTTACATAGCCTGGAACAAAATGTTCCCATAAATTTTAATTATACTAACCTCCCTTACCATGCCTGATTTTCTATCTAACAGAATAATCAAAAACACCAAAGAAATAGCAAAAAGCAGTTTAGTATATAGGTTATCCTGGCTCTTGCTTGAACCCCGACAGTAAATTGTGTTCTGTGTGTGAGAGCTGTATGGACTTGTGGAAAGGTTGCAATAATTCTAACTTTTAGGTGTATTGGCCATGTTAAATTGGTGTCAGGGGCACAAGCTAGGGTAAATGCATGAGGTTATGGGAATAGGGCCTGTGTGAGATTATGTTCAGTTCAGATTTGATGGGCCAAATGGCCTCCTTCTGGATTGTAGGATTCTATTTGATTCAATGATCTGGGGATTATTTGCAAGGCAGATTTTTATTGCCCATCCCTAATTGCGCTTCTCAATTGGTCATTTCAAAGGGGAGCTGTGAATCAACCATGTGGCTATGGGTTTGTAATTGCATATAAGGCTGCAGATTTTCTTTCCAAAAAGACTTTAGCGATGACATGAGTTTTTATAGCAATCCAGTAACTACATAGTTACATTACTGTTACTGATTGTTTATTCCAGATGTATTTATTAACTGAAAGTAAATTCCCCAGAAGCCATGGTGGAATTTGGACTCATGTCTCTAGATCATTAATCCAAGCCTCTGGATTGCATATCCGGTCCTGTGATGTAATCACGGTGTTGTCATTCCCAAAATGTACCCAGAGCAAGTGCCAGGTGCAGTTAGATAAGAGAAACGTCCAATGCCATTAAGTTCATTGCACATTTCTCCACAAGCGATTAGCCCAACACCGTAAAGGGGAAATCTCTTACTACAAATCCGTACACTCCAAAAAAGGCTGCAAAAAACTGCAAAGGTGCGTGAATGAAACTCAGTCCATTACGCAAACTATTGATTCCATTGATTTTGTCTACACTTCCCACTGTCTTGGAAAAGCAGCCAGCATAATTAAGGACCCCACATTCTCTCTTCTATCTTTTTCCATCAGAAAGAAGATACAAAAGTCTGAGATCATGTACCAACAGATTCAAGAATTGCTTCTTCCCTGCTACCATCAGACCTTTGCATGAACCTACTTCATACTAAATTGATCTTTCTCTATGCTCTAGCTATGGTTGTAACACTACATTCTGTCCTTTCCTTCTCTATGAATGGTATGTTTTGTCTGTATTACATACAAAAAACAACACTTTTCACTGTATGTTCATACATGTGACAGTAATAAATCAAATCAAATAAAAAAAGGAGCTAACCTAAGCAGCATCAACCACAATTTTCAAACTTCTCTTCAGAGTGCGCAAGAGGCCAGGATAGGAGGAATGCAGAAATCTTGGATGCCAGTAAGGCTGGAAGAGGTTACAGAAATAGGGAGAGGTAAGATAAAGCAAAAAGTGCTGTAACATCACAGGAGGTTTGGCAGCAGTGGAGAGAGAAACAGAGTAAGCATTTTGAGTCCAATATGACTCTTTTTTGGAACTAAGAACTCTTTTGGGGAGGTAAGATACCCCTTGGAATATGGTCTTAGGACATCTTTGAAAGAGATAAGTCATTCTTTGGGATTGTTAAGAGCAAACATGTTTGTGCAGAAAAAGTATAAATATAAACATATGGTGCAAGATCATCAAAAAAAATCAAAGGACTGTTAAAATGCCAAATAACTGACAAACAACTGTCAAGCTATCAGAGCTGTCATGGAACAGTCAAAGATGCCACAAAATTGTCAAAAGATACAAGATAAGTACGCATGAAGATGTAAAGGCAAAGACTGGTAGATGGGGGCATGAGTTGACACTAAGTTGGTCTGGGGGATCTAAACAGCCTTGGTGATGTGGGCACATGGGGATATGAAGAGCAATGGGGATGGATCATTGGGGGAACAGGAGAAAAGAGGACTGTAGGGTGTGTAGAGGGAATTTGAGAAGCCAGGGGGCTTGTGCAGGGGCCTGGGTAGGCATAGACAGTATGATGGGTCATGGGGGTGGACTAGGGCCAGGGAGTTAAAAGTTTTACAAACCCAAGATAGCGCACAACAGTCTGTCACAAAAGCTTTGTGACTTTGACCAGACCTATGTTGGTGTTGTAGGCAAGATGGAAACTATATCAAAGAGACTGAACAGAAAAGATGGGAAAGGTCATTATTTTTGAAGCAACAAAAATTTATTTTCAAAGCATTCCCTTTAGCATTACCATTGCAAATAGCTTTCTGCTAATAAGATCATCTAAATTGTTGCAAATACTTCATTGAAATTAGGTTTTTTTGACTATTAAAGTTGGAATTCTTTCATTTACTACTTTAAGAATGTTTAAAATAAGTGAATTGTATGCAGAAATTCAAACAAATGAAACAACTCAGTTTTCAAAGAAATACTGTCATTCTACTAAACAGGATCTTGGTTTATCTTATCTACATAAACTTACCGAATATTGATTGGATTGTGAAAATGGATGATAGCTAGAAATTATCTGTGTCAGGTCCATAACTGTTAAACATTAATCCACACTCAATGTTGGGGCAGCATTTCCCTCTATGTCTATGCATTGACCACTTGACTTCTGGTAAATTAACTTTTTTTTAGCATAAAATTAAGGTTGCCGTTACCGACAATCAGCCTAGGTCTCACCATTATATACACCAGCATGGCAAAGGCCATAATTTTAATTTATATTTGTGTGATCGGGTATGCAAGTCTACAATTAACAGTAAGTAACATAAGCCAATCCATTTTTTTATTATCTTTTCACACAGAACTTTTAGAAATTTTTAAATGATTGTCTTGCTTCGGTCTTGTTCAACATTTCATTCAAAGAAAGAGTGATGTATTTATGTCCTTGGAAGTAGATTTCCAAGGAAGTGAATATTTTTAATTAATTGATTTTCCAACTTTTGTTAAAAATTTTGCTGGTTATTTTCTACATAACTTGTAGGCTGCCTTTGCATTTTGCTAATGTGTTCTAAATTGGGAAATGTCTTTTTTCTAGGAATCCAACAATTGGTATGACGGTGGTAAGTAGCAATTTACTTTTACCTGCAAAAGGATTAAAACTGTGAAAAGGAAGCTGTAAACGATAGTATGAACTTACACAGAGAGATGTGGTACTAACCACAGTTCAGTAGAACATTACATTAGTTAAACAGAATGCTCATATAAAATTGTTGGAGGATATGTTGGATGACTGAAGTGTTCAAGTGCAACATTTGCATATTATAATGAAAAAGATAATAGGGTTCAATTGATTACACTTAGTCAAAGGAATTTGTTCATGCTGTCTGCAGTTTTGACTTTATTTATTCAGATTTGTCGTTTTAATTACTTCCATTTTTTGCAGAATGCGCTTCATTTTTTTCCCTCTGTGCCAAATAGATTTATTTAGCAAATTGAGAAGAATCATGAGTCTTTGAAAGGTTGAGGAGCAGAAGGGTAGTGGCTAAGAAACAGCAATGGGCAACTTATGTCTTACTTTAGAGATATAAAGGGATCAGACATGATTCCAGATACATGAGAAAGATTTGATAACTTTATGTTTTGATCAATATCATTGACCCATTGTGTTTGAAAGTGAGTTTTGTTTTTTTTAAATCAATTGAGGGCACTTATAATTTTATGATATTGTTTTGCTGCAGTACAGTTAAGGACATCTGTTGTGTTACCAATACGTGTGAATGTAGTGATAACTGTTTTACATTGTGGCTAATAAAAAGGCTCCAACAGGGATCATTTTGCAAGTTTCTTCTCCAGCTGTGAATACGAGTAACTGTCAAGGATAGGATAGCAAAATTGTTGGCCTAATTCTGCCCAGTGAGATTCCACACTAATTCTCAGGAAATTGTCACTAATCTCTTACATTTAGTTAAATCCTGATGGAGAGCTTCCTCTGCACAGAGGTCTCTATGGAAGTCTAAACTCATTTACAAAGGCGTATGATATACTGCGTCAAATTACAATGGAATTCATTTCCCCACGAGACTTCAGTGCAGATATACCTTAGCAATCACTATTCATAGTACAAGAGACTCTGTTTGATGGGATGATCTTTGTAATGCTATTAAGCTGGGGGTGACATGGTGGCACAACATTTAGCACTGCTGCCTTACAGTGCCAGGAACTTGGGATCCGGCTCGGGTGACTGTATGGACTTGGTATGTTCTCCCCATATCTATGTGGGTTTTCTCCAGGTGTTCCGGTTTCCTACTGCAGTCCAAAGATGTGAGAGTTACACTGGTTGCCACATCCATGCTAAATTGCCCCTTAGTGTCAGGGTAAATGTGTGGAGTTATGAGAATAAGAATGGGTAAGATTGTTGTCAGTTCAGACTCGATAGGTGGAATTTTACTGCCTCGCTTGGGTGAGACCAGAAATTCCTGCCCAAGGTCAACAAAAATTTCTGTTGTTGGACGCTCATCCACACCAATTCCGTGGCAAGCAAGGTGATAGAATTCTGACTGATGAGATAAATGGCCTCTTCCTGCACCGTAGGAATTCTATATTGAGATTATCAGTTGAAGTGGTTTTATGAGCCCTAGAAGTAAAGACTATCTTGTCTCCAAGAAGCCTCCTTAACACTTCCTTTCTTGAATTAAGCTGGGAAATGAGTGACTCAAGCATCGTGACAACTTTTGAAAAATTGGACTTGACATGCAGCTCATCAGAACATTAGGAGAATGGAGTTCTTTTCTATTCAGAAGGTTTAATGGTTCTACTTCAAAGGAGTTGTTATCTATTGACTCCTGAACTTTAGAAAAGGTTGCAACATAATCAAACTGAGTAGCTCTGTCACGTTGTAGGAGTCATCCCACACTGATGAATCTTTAGAGGACCTTCCTGAGTAGGCCTGATCACCAGAAGGCTGGTGATTTATTCATAATTATACTGCAACCTATTGCAACTTGGTAGGAATCTGTGGCACAGAAAGCAAGACTGCATATCATTGTGCAGAAGGTAGCATTGCTCATTCAGGGCTTCCTTAGTAAATCACAGTGGGTGAAATTATTGCTTCTCAACTGATCCCTTCCAGATTTTCTTTCATTAAGACCTAAAAAGGGAAATGTCGACAGGAAAACTCATGCTGCTATATAGCATCAAATTGTATACATTCAAGAAGAGGAAAATTTTGCAAAGCATTGAGGAAGAGATCAGACTAATGGGACAGAGCCTGCAATGCCTCAATATGTTCTATAATTTTATGATAACTAATGCTTCTTCGACATGGAGAAGGTAGTCAAAAAGGCGTATGTGTGCTTGCCTTCATCAGGCCGGGATATTGAGTTTAAAAATTGGCAAATCATGTTGTAGCTTTATTGGACCTTAATTAGGCTGCACTTGGAATATAGTGTTCAATTTTGGTTGCCACACTTCCAAAAGTGGAGGCTTTGGAGAGGATACAGAAAAGATTTCCCGGGATGTTGCCTGGTATAGAGGTCACTAGATGTGAGAGACGTTGGAGAAACTTGGTTTTTTCTCATTGGAATGATAGAGATTGAGAGGCAACCTGATAGAAGTCCACAAGATTATGAGGAGCATGGACAGAGTGGATAGTCAAAAGGTTTCTCCAAGGGCATGAGAGTCAATTATTAGGGGATATAAGTTTAAGGTGCAAGGGGCAAAGTTTAAAAGAGATTCACAAGGCAAGTATTTTACAAAGAGGATGGTGGGTGCTTGGAACTCGTTGCCGGGGAAGGTAATGGAAGCAGATACAATAGTGGCTTCTAAGGGGCATCTTGACAAATACATGACTAGGATGGAAGTAGAGGCATATGATCCCCGGAAGAGTAGGCAGCATGATCGGTGCAGACTTGGACGTCCAAATAGCCTGTTGCTGTGCTGTAGTTTTCTTTGTTTTTTGTATACAGTGTGTGCAATGTAATTTCTATTCTGATGTACAAATATCACACTGTTAAAATTTGCATTAGTGTCATTCAAGTCACTAGTTGATCTTTTTTACAATTAATATTGTCAAGTGGACCTAATTTCAAGCTCTCTTATAATACCACATGAGAAGAGACAAAGGAACTCCAGCTGCAGAAACATTTCTGTCACTGTTGAAAGCTTGAGTGGATTAAAGTCTGCCTAGTAATCAATGAATTGCATGGCACATTTAGGACACTCACTAGAATCCTCAGCATAGTTATCAGCAGGAAGTTTTCAGCATTTCTAACTTATGGAATTCTTCCCACAATATAGCACTACATCCCAAATATAGTCCATCAGCCAAAGGAAGAACTGATGAAATACAGGATTCAGTTCCTGACTGCTTAGATACTGAATATCTCAATAGTATCACCAGAAGAAATTATTGGGTGGAATTAAAAACTTCCCTGAAGAATGAAAGCAATGTTTTTACTGTTTTGTTATGGTCACGTTCGCATTGTAAACTGATTTCTCTCTTTGCCTGACTCTTCGATTGGTTACAATAGATTCTTCATTGAATAATATTCTCAATTTAATATTTGTTTAATTAAGGATACTTAAATGTGTTGAATAAGTCAGCCCGATTCCTTAAGTTAATAACTAAAGAATTAGTTTTATTGTTAATTGTAATTATGTTAGGGGTTGTGGGTTTTATCAGAAGAAGAAAAGATTTGGTTTGCACTTGATGGGCGTGGTTTTGAACTGGCACTCTCATTTTGTGGTGCACACTCAAAATCTAGATTCACACCGGCGAGTTTTCAAGTTCCGATTTTCCAGATCCCTCACTGGCAGAGTGGCATGAAACATGACACGGGATTGTGGAATGGAGGCGGAAAGGGGCTGATGATAGGGTTGGAGGGGGTGAAGTGTTGACTCCGACGGGAGGGGGGCGTCCTGAGACTTCTGTGGTCAGCCTGGAAAGGGGATTATTCCTGTTATGATTAAGGCACCCTTTAAACATGGTGCCCCTATCTCAGTGCAGCTGGGTTTCTCTGGTGTGTTGAGATCCTGCTCTCACCCCAACCCCTGCGTCAAACACATGCTCTTGATTTTTTTTAGCAAGTGTTGTAAGATCCAGAGTGAAATACACTGGTTTTTTTGGCAGAAACAAAACTTTATGGCAAGATTCCCCCAGTGGATTCAAACAGACACGCAACAGGTTTTATTGAAGGGCTGAACTCTACACTTCACCAAATATAAATCTAAATAAAATAGCAGCCTGCACAGACACCATAATGACATCATCATCAAATCATTTGATCTACTCTTAAAGCAACCTGCAATCCTTTAAAAATATACAACATCCACAATCTCTCTCCACAAAAGGTACCCACCTCGGACAGTCCATTCAAGCTTTCTTAACACATATGGGCCGCAATCATGACCCACAACTTTTCTGGCAGGTCACTGTGGGAGATGCGCATCGCTAATCTTATTCCAGGATTTGCACATATGCCAGAAGCGTATGCGCATCTCCCAGAGCCAGTGAATAGTCACCAGTCAGACCACACTGGAATCCGGCGGGAAGGCAAGTAACTAATTTGAATCTTTTTAAATGCATTTTAAATATGTTTTAAATCTAATTATTAGGAACTTTCAAATCCCGACTGAATCTCCCACAACATCAGAAGTACTTCATTCCGGCGGGGTTTACACTAGCCCCCCACTTTGGGAGAACTAGGGGGAGACCCTGCCAGAATGAAGGGGAAGCAATCAGGAACCCCCAGTGGTCGGGCAGCAGGGGATTGGTGCCTCCTGGACATGGGCATCTGGCAGTGCTATCCTGTGTCCCCAGCACTGCTCAAGGAGCAAAGAGCCCATGCTTGGGGACAACTTGTCCTGTCCATCGGGCATCGGGCAGTGCCAAATGGACCCGGCCTAGGGGTGATCAGTGGGGGTGGGGGTCCCGCTGTCACTATGCAGACAGGATCGGTCTAGGATGCGCAGATTTCCAAAACTGTCAGACTCCAACATGAATAAGCCCCACCCCCTTGGGTTTTTGCTGATATTCATGACTGGGACCTCTCCAGTTCAGAAAGTGTGGACATTCAAGTGAGAAGATGAACTGACAAAAGTGGGGATCTAGAACAGTTTTCCTGCCAATTCAGAGTTTTTGGAAGAATTGCGGCCATAGCTTCAAATCAGGATGCGGATGATGCATTTCAGCAATTCTGTATGCATTTACTTATTCACAGCTAAAGGGTCACATCCACAGTAGCTACTGGTTCTTAGGGTTTCTAACTTGAGGCAGTACTGGTGATTTGGAATCTCCTTTAAGAACTCTTGGTTGCAGCAATGAGGTCTTCTGGTAGGTTTTTCAAATCACAAGAGGTTCAATTTTGGTGAGAGACACTTCAGAAAAAAGAGGGATAGGATAAGAATAAGATTTGGCGGTCTCTCTGACTATTCTAAATCCAACGTCTTTTCACTGGATTCTCATGATTTCTTCCTGAGATCTCCATAGATTCTATGGCTATATTATGGCTACACTACAGGACAGATTCAACTCCAGCTTGGATGATAGTGTAGAGTTTGCCCATTCTCCCTGTGTCTGCATGGGTTCTCTCTGGGTGCTCCAATTTCCTCCCACAATCTAAAAATATGCTGGTTAGATTGATTGACCATGCTAAATTGCCCCTTAGTGTCAAAAAATGTGCAAACTAGATAGATGGGCCATGCTAAATTGCCCATTAGTGTCCAAAGATGTGTAGGTTAAGAAGATTAGCCAAGATAAATGAGTTAGGTTACAAGATAAGGATGTGGGTTTATGTAAAGTGCTCTTTTGGAGAGTCGATGCAGATTTGATAGGCCAAGTGACTTTCTGCTGCACTGTAGGGATTCTATGGAATTAAAATAACTTGTATCCTTCACAAGTACAATATTATAACTGCCGTAAGTCACTATCCCTACGCTTAGAAAAAATGCTTTTCTCCAAAAGATTTCAATACATATGTAGGCCTAGCTGATGACATTCTCAAGTAATATATCTCCAGCAGATAACAAAATGGATGAATTGTTAACGTAGATAGGAATGAATATGTATGATCTGATCAGCTAATGTGAACAAGGCTGGGAATACTGAATGGTGTTTGATATTTTAAAAAGACAGGAAGACAGGAAGTTGAGGTGGAGTATCATGTTAATTGAGGATAACATTACTACAGTAGTGTGAGATGGCCTTAGCTCAAAAGAGCATGATGTAGAATCTGACAGTAGAGATAAGAAATAGGAAAGGTAAGAAATAGCTTGTGAGAGTAGTTTATAATTCACATTACAATCATTATACTGAAGCAGAGTATACAGGAAGAAATAAATGAAGTGTATAAGAAATGAATCACAATGATCATGGGCCACTTTAATTTACATGTACATTGGATGAATCAAATTAGCAAAGGTAGTATGAAAAATAGTTCATCGAGATACAATTTCTTAGAGCAATACATTTTTGAGCAAATGAGGGAGCAGGCTATTTTAGACCTGGTAATGAGAAACTAGACTGGATTAATCAATAATCTCATGGTAAAGAAATCTCTGGGTGACAACAGTCGTAAGATGATAGAATTTCACATTCAGTTTGAAGGGGAGATGTGTGGGTCCCAGACAGGTGTTTTAAACTGAATAAAGGTAATTGTAAGGTTATAAAAGTAAAGCTACAGTGAACTGAGAAAATAGGTTAAAAGATAGGACAGGAGTGATTCAGTGGTTAACTTTTAAGGAGATATTTAATAACTTTCAGCAAAGATTTAAGCCATTGAGAAAGAAATAGGCTGGGATTGTCCGAAAAAATTCTAAGTTCCCAACATGCAGGATGATGGGAATAAATCCTGCTCTTTTTTGCGTCATATCCAGAATGAGTCTCCCACACTCTGTGCACTGCAGAGTATCCTGACAGGATTCATTCCGGTAAGTAGGGGATGAGGTCTATTGCTGCCTGTGAGGCCAGCAGCATAACGCTGAATAGGCCACTGCACATCTGTCAGAGCAGAGATTGGCCCATGTGCAGCAGCACCCCATTGCTGGCCTCGGGATCATTGGCCTTCCTGGTCGCAGGCCCGCACCACAACTCCTGCATCTCTGGCCTTCTGACCCCTCCCATCCCCTGCTGGCCTCCTGGACATCCCTGGATCAGCTCCTATGTATCTCCCTGCCCCCAGTCAGCTACAATCTCCCCAATTTCCCTCCCTCCACCAGACAGTCCTGACCCCGTCCCAATCCTGATGACCAGCACTGATGTCCCCTCCACACCAGCCCTGATCTCCCCCACGACAGTCCCAATCACAGCCCCAATCACTTTCATTCACAACCCCCTCCGCCCACAGATCCCACTTGCAGAGTGACAATCACCCCCGCATCCACCCCCTATCCCACTCCCCAGACCCCAACCCCCTTGATAGGTCCTGATATCTCTGGCTCTGTTTCCTTGGCACTGCCTAGTTCCTGGTGGGCAGTGCAAAAGTTCCTCTCAGGTATTGCCAGTTTGCCCCTTAGGCAGTGCCAGTTTACACCCTACCTCCTGGGGTGGCCTCAAAAGCCTCTCTTCCCTCCCATGGGGTCAGGGCACTTATTTCCTGTTAGTGGGGTACTGTAGTAAACCCCACTGGGGGAACCACTCATGGCTGGAGGGGGAAACATTCGTGGGCCCAGTGAATTCATTCCTAAGCCAGCTAATCATTTAGAAATGTCCATTATAACAACATTCCCATATAGGAATCAGCTCCACGCTGATTTCCACTGCTGATTAAGTCAGAAATCTTCTTCTGGGAGACATGCAGGGGCAGTGATGTCCATTGGAAATCTTGCAAAATGGCTATTGCTGATGTCTCCCGCCCCACTGAGCTATATGTTCAACTAGCAATATCCATGATACCGAGCTTTGCTGCTATGTGTACCCACTGACTCTGTTTGGAGTGCACTCACCCCATTGCAGGTACAGAACATTGTCCCTTCTTTCCACCTGCTCCAGAAGGCCTCCAATGCTTTCTCTGAAAATCATTATGCTAACGCTTTTGCATTTGCTCCAAGTATCAGAGCACAGATTCAGCTTTGCAAAGTTGGAATCATTTGGTGCAGATACAATCCATCAACTCTTGAAAAGGTGCGGGCTACTCCTGGGCAGCACTAGACACTCCCTTAATCAAACCTTTTACTGGTGTGGCCACTGAACAGCACAGGAAACAACGGCTATATATTTACCAGTGCAGGCAATTTCAAATTTACGGTGCTACCTGAAACACCTAAAGATTTGTTAATTCTATAATGCGGTAGATCTGGATATCTCATCAAAAGTATCACCATTCATGAGCTATGCTGTTCCCGACATGGGTTAGATGACTACGGTAATCAACAAGCTTACATAGAGTATCCTCATGAAGTTTAATGATGATACATTACTAAATCCTGAAAATCCTACTCACGAAACAATTCACTATAAAGACCTGTTGGTCCAGATGTTGTTGTTGAAAAGAAAAAACAAGATTGCACATCGTAATCCTCCTGTGAGCCCTGTAATCCTCATTCAAGCCTTAATGAAGTTCTCCCCTATGGTTTTTGTATGAATCTTTCCATTTACATAATGTATCCTTCATGAATCTCTGTCCTTATATTACGTTCTCTTAGTTCCACCTTTAAAAAGTTGATTGACAGTATTGGCAACATCCAATAGTTGGTTGGGTTTGGATTACAGCCAGAGGGGGATACGGTAGCACAGTGGTTAGCATTGATGCATAACAACACCAGGGACCCGGTTTGATTCCTGTTTTGGAGGACTGTCTAAGTGGTGTTTGCATGTTTTCCCCATGTCTGCATGGTTTTTCGCTGGATGCTTCAGTTTCCTCCCATAGACCAAAGGTGTGCCAGTTAGGTGGATTGGCTTGTTTAATTATCCCTTAGTATCCAAAGATGTGTAGATTAGGTGGATTAACCATGGTAAATAAACAAGGTTATGGGGATGGATGCTCTCTCAGAGATTCAGTAGAGATTCAATGGGCTGGCTGGCTTATTTCTGCACTGTAAGGACAGCAGAAAGTAATGAAAGGTCAGAAGTAGCATGGTGGCACAGTGGTTAGCACTGCTGCCTCACATTTCCAGAGACCTGGGTTCAATTCCCAGCTTGGGTGACTGTCTGTGTGGAGTTTGCATTGTCTTCCCTGTCTGCGTGAGTTTCCTTCAGGTGCTCTGGTTTCCTCCCCACCTCCAAAAATATGTGAGTTCGGTGGATTGGTCATGCTAAATTATTCATTAGTGTTAGAGGGATTAATGGGCTAAATATATGAGGTTACAGGGACAGGATCTGGGTGGGATTGTGGTGGTGCAGGCTCAATGAACCAAATGGCCTCCTTCTGCACTGTAGGGATTCGATGGATTTTATTCTTTGAAATAGGTCCGTTATCAAATGGACCTGAGCTGCATCACTTTGGAAATGCTAAACAGCCAAATAATTCCACGATGAATTTGGCACAAAGCAGCAGGTGATAAATGATTGTCATTTTATTGACATGGAGTATAGGATTTGATATCTAAAGAATGGTAGCTATATGGATCATAGAATCTCTACAGTGCAGAAGGAGGCCATTTGGCCCATCAAGTCTGTACTGACCACACCCCACCCAGACCCTACTCCTGCAACCCCACATATTTACTCTACTAATCCCCTGACATTAGGGTCAATTTAGCATGTCTAATCAACCTAATTTGCACGTCTTTGGACTGTGGGACGAAATTGGAGCACTTGGAGGAAACCCAAGCAAACACAGAGAGAATATGCAAACTCCACACAGACACTGACCTGAGGCTGGAATTGAACCCGGGTCCCTGGCGTGGTGAGGCAGCCGTGCTGACTACTTACCACCATACTGCATTCTGGAGTATAACATCATACTATTTCACACCATGTGGCAAATATACCACCTTGTTAAATAATTTTATTATACTGTAAATGTACCACAGAAATGTTGAATGTTTAAAAAGAACACTGATATGAAATGTTTAATGATTATTGACACTACTTGTGAGGGAGATCTGGATATCTCTTCAGTAACTTCATCAATTCATGAACTATCCCAGTTCCAATACTGATTGGAATTCAGCAACTTGATGCAGAGAATGAATGAATGATGCATTATTAATTTCTGAAACTTTTCTCAAGAAACAGATGATGAAGAAGACCCTGATGATCCGGATTATGAGTATGAAGAGCAAAGTACAAATGACATGGACAGAAACTGGTTATATGATGATTCAGAGGAAGAAGGTTTTGACAAGATTTTTGACAATCTTTTTTCGAATTGTAGAATGGAGTATCCAATTATTACCTACTGAGCTTCAATTGTTGTTGTTTTGCAATATAAAGAGATAAAAGCAATTGATGAAGTCATACTTTGTCCTGGGATAGTTTATAAAATTAAAAAAATCTGACCCACCACTAGGGATTTCTTCAGGGCTGTCCTTGCTTTTCTGAAAGTGTGATGAAAACTGCTTACAGGTAAAAGTGGGGTTTTCCCCAAACTGTGGGTGATACGGCAGCAACTTTGTTTCAAGGTAAAGGTCACTTAAGTAAGCTGTGTAAGACATCTCAGATGAGGGGTTAGGAGACCATTTTTTGAGCAAAAAACGGGGAGTAAAATATTGAATTTTGGCCAAAGATACACCTGAAACATGCCTGATACATGGCTATTGAGCCTTCTCAATTGTCATTTTCCAAATCGTTTTCGTCTATACAAATGATAACGAGAGACTTAATGCCTGTTTTATAGACAGAGGTTGATCAGAAACTGCCTTTTTGATTCCTTTTGCATTAAAGGGACTTTTGGAGAACACCAGCATAATTATAGCAAACGTCTGATCCCAATGAGAAGCCATAAAGAGCAGGAATGCTGCTTCCGGCACCATAGGCTACCACAATCTGCTGCTGCATCACAACCGCTTCCTGGTCACCTCCTCTCCATCCCAGAATCTACTCCCCGCAGAACCTGGCATAACAACTCACCCAATGTGGTCCAGAGGAACCTGCAGAACAGGCTCATGGGACCCATTTGCATCTCACTGGAATTTATTTAGATGAGGCCCAACTTAAAATGAGCCTCAGGTTCTTGTGTCTGGTGTGGGAAGCACATCAATTATCTTATGAACCAAAACAAGTTGTGCCCCCTATTCATTCTTCTTCGTAGCATATACAATGTAACTCCAGAGCATGCTGATGTCAGAACCTTCTCAAGGAGCCAGTCACACTTCTTTGGCTTTATTTTGTATGGACTATAACGCCAGCGGGATATCAGGTTGAATTTAAACGGTTCCCTCGGCGGCCCAATCAGGCTACCAGGGCATTTCCAAAATTAAAGCAAGATTATACTCATATAGTTCCCTTGATGCTTTTGGAATCTTTCAACTGTATGACAACCAATGACCAACCAACTCTGCATTGCATGTATGGAATTCAGTGTGAAGAACACCCCACCATCTCTGGCAACTAACAGCTGAAGGCATAGCACTATTTTGTTAGCATAGTAACAGAGACCCATAAAATATTTGCAGCACTATTTGTCTCATTGTTGTGAGTGTTTCTTTAAATCCACATCCTATGCCTTTTCATTCTCCCCTTGCCATCCTTCTCGTGCCACATCTAATACATTCACTCAACTTCTCTTATATAAACCCTACTGCTTTCCACACATCACTCCTTCTTCAAATGCCATCCCAATCCCTCATTCCACACCCCCTCATTCCTCCCCCATCCTCAATCCACATTCTCTACGCCCCCTGTATCCTCTCCCTCAATGCTGATTCTCCCCCAACCCCCCCCACCATGCTGTTCTTCCTCTCGGGTGCCCCATTCCACGCTTCCCACCCTCTTATGCTGATGCCCTCCCATATCGTGGGAATAAATCTTACGAATTATTATTTTAATGATCATATGATTTAATAGTCATATAGGTAGTCCTGTGAGATGTCATTCCTCCCATCATTACTCTCCCCCACCTTTTATATCAGTTGTCTTGGAATGCCATTTGCTAATGTGTGTACTCTGAGTTCCACAATTAAAATGGATGGGAGAAACAATATTAATGGTTTAATGTTTTTTTCCAGATCCTTGTTTGATGAATCCTTGTGAAAACGAGGGTACCTGTGAAACAATAGGCACAGATTTCAAATGTTACTGCCATCCCCTTTATACAGGAAAGACATGTCAAATAGGTAATGACTTTTCCAAACATTGCTTTTCAGAATTCACTTAATATTGATTTATTATGTTTGGCTTGTATTGCAATTAAAAATAGAGGCTTAAGTGGCAATAGCTTCTGAGTTTTTTAAAAAAATGAGTTAATCAAAAACAAGGAGCAAAATAACTGTGAAGAAACCCATTATTTTATTCAGCCAATACTGTTCCACCTTCCTCCATTTTTTAAGTTCATGCGTCATTGAGTAGCACATTATTTCTACAGTGCATCTCAAATCCCACTGGGTAGTGTATATCCTTGATGAGATTTTCCTTGTTTCTTTTTTCCTGGAATACAAAGTAGCTGAGGATCCTTAACACGTTGAATATTAAATTTAGAAGATACTTCAAAGCATCTGAGTCAACAATTTTTAAGTCGCTATCAAATTATGCATGTGCTGTGTATGGTGTCATGCACAAACATCAAAAATACCCTCTCACTTAACGTTATTATAATAGCAGAACTTACACAAACATTATTTTTTAGTTTCTAGTTTATTTTATTAGTGTCACAAGTAGGCTTACATTAACACTGCAATTAAGTTACTGTGAAAGTCCCCTAGTCGCCACACTCCAGGGCCTGTTCGGGTATACTGAAGGAGAATTTAGCATGGCCAATGCACATAACCAGTACATCTTTCTAACTGTGGGAGGAAACTGGAGCATCTGGAGGAAACCCACACAGGCAAGTGGAGAATGTGCAAACTCCACACAGACAGTAACCCAAGCTGGGAATTGAATCGCGGTCCCTGGCGCTGTGTGTCAGCATTTCTAACCATTGCGTTCAGCATGCTGACTGCACCCCCCTCCACCCCCCACCCCACTATTCAGTAAATGGGGCAAACTTTAAAAGTGGTCCAAGCTGTGGGTACTTTGCACAAATCTTTGTAGGTAGCAGGACAGATGAAAAAACATTTAATAAAGCAAATGGATTTTAAGCTTTATAAATAGAAATATAGATCACAAAAAAAACCAATAGGTCATGCTATACATATATAAAATAATCGTTTGGCCCCAGCTGAGCTATTGGCTCCATTCTGAGCACCAAACGTTAGGGAGGACGCTAAGTTAAAGGCAAAATGCTGCAAATGTTGGAATCTGAAACAAAGACAAAAATTGCTGGAGAAACTCAGCAGGTCTGACGGCATCTATGGAGAAAGAATAGAGCCAACATTTCAACTCTGAATGACATTTCATCAGAGGGGTGATGTGTGGACTTCAGACGGGGTACAGGGAGATTTAATGTAATGACTCTAGGGGCAAACTTTACATTGAAGAAGCTGGGACTGTTATTCTCTGAATCAAAGAGACCCAAAGAGTCAAAGTGTCAAGTGGAGTGTCATGACGAGTAAATAAAGAGAAGTTTTCTCAATGGTTGAAGGGTTGATAATGAGAGAGCACAAATTTAAAGCGATTGGCAATGAACTAAAGGCAAAACTTGAGAAAAACCTTTTTATGAGACCAATGGTCATGATTTTGCATGTATTATCTATAGAGTGATGGATTCAATACTATGCAGGCCTAACTTTTTATTGCGTAACAGGGGTGCTTGTGACTGTGTTCTTAACTTTCTTTTGCAGCTTTGACACAAAAACATATATTGCAGTACTTCAAATCTTGTTTCACAAATTTGTTTTTGTGTCAAAAGGGGCAATGTCCAAGGTTATTTTATTTAGTTTACTTTGTCTGGCCTCCAGTAACTCATTCCTAACTTGTGCATTAATGGAGATGCAAAAGACCAAATTTGATCCCTCCAGATTTCATTTGACCTCTTGAACTCAACCAATGACAAATCTTTGAGTGCCCTGCGCAGTTACCACCACAGGTTTTTAGGATATTTTACTATATTAGATGTGGTTTTGTCAGCATCGCTCACCTTCTCAGCACACATTAAAAATAATAAATAATATTTTGAATCAGATTCACTTTTTTCTTTGTTTTATTTACAATGATATTGGGCACAAAGTGCAATAGGGTAAATCATTGTTTATTTTTGTCAACTTGTATCAGCAGCTAGAAGAAAGAGACGCCATTGAAAATAAAAGATTACCCATTTTGAACAGAGAGGAATTTTTTTCTGTCCCAGCATTACGAATCTTTGGAACTCTCTTCCCCAGAAAGCAGTGGAAGAAGAATCAGTGAACATTTTTAAGGCAGAGGTTAATGGAATGTTGACTAACAAGGGAGTCAAAGGTTATTGAGGGTGGATGGGAATGTGGAGTTGAGGCCACCATTAGATGAGCTATAATCTTATTGAATGGCGAAGCAGGTTCGAGGACATGAATGGCCTATTCCTGCCCTTAATATTCCTGTATGTAGCAGCAATTAATCACAGATCAGGGCCAAAGTAATCAACAGCCTCAATCCCAATTGCATTATCAGAGAAATACTTGAATCTGAACCTCAGGAAACTACAGCTTCCAATACCTCTATGAACTCAATTGTGCTGTTCCATGCTGCACACCCATCAGCTTGGATTAGATTCTAACTCACTTATTGGCAAAAGGACAATGTGCCCACTGAAATGTCTAATATATTTAATGTTGTGCTATCTTGAATGTGATTTACTCTTTTTTTTAACTACTGATTGTTATATTCCACCCTGTCAGTCAATACAGCATTGAATAGACTCTGAAACATCAATAGCAGAATGCTTCTAAGATAATAATAGGTTGCATACTTCACATTTCAAATTCTCTTTCTGAGTGTCACAGAACATTCTTTTTGATGGAAAGTATCATGCTGTTCCAAATTTATATTTTGGAGAACTTTGAGTATATTGTTTAATGATTAAGTAAGGTTGCAAAGGAAGGAACCATTTAACTCACTTTGCCAGCATGCAGTTCAGAGTGCACTACCGATTGAGACACAACTGACAGCTCTGCTTGCTTGCTGCTGTTTGCCTCTGTATAATTTAATTTAAATGATGCACAAAACAGAGAGGCGAGGATATAAAACAAATCCAAACATCAAGCCAAAATTAATCAAACCTAGTTGCAACTATGGAACTGTTAGTATTGTGGATGCTTCCCAGTTAGTTTCCCCTCCATTAGAGCAAAACTTTTGGTGCCTGCATCAAATCTAGCTGCAGTTTTCTAAACAGTATTCAGTTCAACACATTTGGCATCTATTATTATTGCTGGTCTTCAGTGTAATGTTTGTGTAATTTTAGAAGGAAGTAATATTATCGTTCAAATGATGAACGCTATAGAAAGCTATTTCATTTGATTGTACTATTTAAATTCCTTTTAGCAAAATTTACTCCTCACCCTCAGAAATAGTGAAGAGGGGTGTTATAGTTTACAGAGTGACTTGGACAAGTTGCAAAGCTGGGCCGAGAGGTAGCAAATGGAGTTTAATGTGGAAAAGTGTGAGGTAATGCACTTTGGCAGGAACAATAAATGTGTAGAGTATAGGACTAATGGTAGGGCTCTTAATAGTGTTGAGGAACAGAAGGATCTTGGTGTATGTGTCAATAGATCCCTGAAAGTAGGCAGTCAAGTGGATAAAGTTGTTAAGAAGGCATATGGAGTCTTAGCTTTTATTGGTAGGGGGATTGAATTTAGGAGCCGCAGCATCATGTTGCAACTGTACAAAACTCTAGTGCGGCGCACTTGGAGTATTGTGTGCAGTTCTGGTCCCCACATTATAAGAAAGATGTGGAGGCATTGGAGAGGGTACAGAGGAGGTTTACCAGGATGTTGCCTGGTATGGAGGGCAGGTCCTATGAAGAGAGGTTGAAGGATTTGAGGTTGTTTTCGTTAGAAAGGAGGCGGCTAAGAGGGGATCTTATTGAAGCATATAAGATGATTAGAGGTTTAGATAGGGTGGACAGTGATAGCCTTTTTCCTAGGATGGAGAAAGCTAGCACGAGGGGACACAGCTTTAAATTAAGGGGTATGAGTTATAGGACGGATATCAGAGGTAGGTTCTTTACTCAAAGAGTGATTAGGGAGTGGAATGCCCTGCCTGCAGCTGTTGTAGATGCGCCAAGTTTGGTGGCGTTTAAGAGGTTAGTTGATAAGTATATGGAAGAGAAGGGAATGGTTTAGTTTGGAGGGGCATTGCTTTTTATTTTGGTCGGCACAACATCGAAGGCCGAAGGGCCTGTTCTGTGCTGTAACGTTCTATGTTCTATGTTCTATGTAAATGATACTTTTAATGGTTGCATTCAAAATTTTCAATTTTTTTTATGTTTGCTTACAATTTTAATGATGTTAGGTACATATTTCTCTGCTATTGTTAGCCATTATATTAAGAGATTAAGAGCAACACAGCACGGGAAACAGGCCCTTCGGCCCAACGAGCCCGCGCCGCCATCATAACTATATAGTAGCAATTCCATTATCCTATTATAAATTTAGGATATTCCTAATATGGAAGACTCTCACTATAGGGACAATTTGTTCCCCAATCAGCCCAAGAGCGAATTTTTTGGGTTGTGGGAGGAAACCGGAGCACCCGGAGAAAACCCACGCGACCACGGGGAGAACGTGCAAACTCCCGCAGACACCGGCCCAATTCCAAGTGTCTGCACAGCCACATCGATAGTCTCTGAGCTGTCATGGTGCCCTTCAGATGGTCCACATAAAGCACTCATTTACGACATGAAGTACCAGGCAACCCATGAATCAACATCCAAGAGCTGTCCTCGCACCACCTGCCGAATGCATGCTCTTTGTTGGTCAAGTGTGGACCGAATTACCTGTGGAAAAAAAGCCGTAGTTAAACAGTCCTACTATATCCCTCTATCTGCATACCGCTCGTGTGGCTGTCCAAGAGACCCATAAACAGCCCTAGCGTGCCTGCTCCCACCACCTTACTCGGCAGTGCATTCCAAACCCCACTACCCTTTGTGTGAAAAACTGCCCTCTAATATTCGTCTTATACATAGCCCCCCTCACCCTAAGGCCATGACCCCTCGTCCTATCCATTTCTGAAGAGAAAAGTTTACCTCCATTTACTCTATCTATACCCCTTATAATCTTATACACCTCTATGAGATCCCCTCTAAGCCGACGTCTTTCAAGGGAAAACAACCCCAGTCTATTTAATCGTTCCTCATAAGACAGTCCTTCCATACCAGGCAGCATCCTGGTAAACCTCCTCTGCACTCTCTCCAAGGACTCCACATCCTTCCGATAGTACGGCGACCAGAACTGGACGCAGTATTCCAAGTGAGGCCTAACCAACGTTCTATACAACTGCAACATCAAACTCCTACTCTTGTATTCTATACCCTTTTCTATGAAAGCTAACATACTATACGCCTTCTTTATCACCTTCTCCACCTGTGAGGACACCTTCAGAGACTTGTGAACCTGCACCCCCAAGTCTCTCTGCGTCTCTATGCTCCGTATAGTTTTACCTTTTATCCTATAACTCTCTTCTACATTTTTCCGGCCAAAATGCATCACCTCGCATTTATCCGGATTAAATTCCATTTGCCATCTATCTGCCCAGTCTACCAACCTATCTATGTCCTGTTGTATTGTATTGTATTATCTGACAACATTGATAATATTAAATATTATTGTATTTAAATTATTTCCATACAATTTGATTTAATTTATTATTGTCACGTGTATTAGTGTACAGTGAAAAGTCCTTTTTCTTGTGCTATACTGACAAAGCATATGTTCATAGAGTTCATAGGGGAGAAGGAAAGGAGAGGGTGCAGAACATAGTGTTTCAGTCAAAACTAGGGTATAAAGTTAACTTAATGTGAAGTAGATCCATTCAGAAGTCTGTTGGCAGCAGGGAAGAATCTGTTCTTGAGTCAGTTTGGACATGACGTCAGACCTTTGTATCTATTTCCTGTCGGAAGATAGTGGCAGGTGTCCTTGAGGTGCAAAGGATCACTGTGCCTGTAAGAGTTTAAAATAGCAATGGTGACTGTACTTGAGTTGATACCTCAGCTGTGAAGACGGTGTGAAAGGTGCTATATAAATTTAAGTTTTTTTTGTATAAATTGAATCAATGTCCCAGTTGGGTACGGGCGCCTGTTTGATTGATGTTAATTCTCATGAGTATCCGAGAGCCTTCTCATTCCACCTTCTCAAGAGGAATGGCAAAGTCAGGAAGAAAATAACTTTTTGAAATTGTGTTCTTTAACTTGCAGTGAACAATCCATGTTCAAAGAATAAATGCAAGCATGGAGAGTGCGTTATTAACACTGTTCCACCGTTCTACAAGTGCAAATGCAACTACCCATTCAAACCGCCAAACTGCAAAAAACGTATGGTAACCATTTCTAATTTTCAACATGATATACCTATGGTGTTTGTGTTTTTTTATACAGCTTCATGAAATGTTGTCAAAAAATCTGTCAAAGACAAAGAACATTCTTCAAAACCATTATCACAAGAGAAGCGCATGCAGGCGATTCTGCAATTCAAGTGTCCTTCTGACAGGCATTTTTACTTTTCCCTGAGAGGGTTGGATCAGGGAAGCACCCCTTGCATTGAAGCACAACAAAGCAAAATGGATACAAATACTCCAAATGGGATCAGAGAAAAAGATAAAGGAGAAAAAAAATTGCAAAACTGTTACCGGGAAGAGTGAGGCAATGCAGTATTATTGACCTCAGCACACGATCCTGTTGAAATCAGTCAAAAAAATAGAGAAAGGAAAAGAAAGAAGAAAAGAATATAACAGCAATTCATTAATTTTTCCACGAATATAACAGCACACAGTCTAGTTAAAGTATCAAGTTAACACTATCGGGCACTCCTATGAAGCTTGACTAGAAAACAGATTATAAATCAAGTGGAATAAAACAACTCAATTTCCACAGAATCATTGATAAATTTCCAGAGGAAACTTTTATTTTACAAATGTATATGATGGTTCTGAGTACACAAAAAAAGCAGCTAACATGCTTACATTGGAACGCCTCCATCCAAATCCACAACCTGATCCCAGTAAACATGAAAACCTGCACTCAAAGACTCCCTGTAATGTTTTGCAGAAATTCATAGCGTAATGTGAACCAGGATGAGGTTTTATACTTCGGAGGGTAAATATACTGTGGGGGAGTAAATTAAACTAGTGAGGAGATCTTGGTTTCAGTTATTCAACTGATGCTTGAACATCCCCTGAGCACCAGCTAGTGATGACTTTACTTAGGAGGAAGTAAATGCATTCTGTAAAGGTTTGAAATAGCTCCAAATTATATGAAAGCTCGGAACAAAGTTCATACACTGTGGTTGTTTTAGTAGTCCTATATATATGTTACATATATTCATTTACATAATGTGGGCATTGCTGGCTAGGCCAGCATTTATTGCCCATTCCTTGTTGCCCTTGAGAAGATGGCAGTAAGCTACCTTCTTGAACTGCTGCAGTCTCTGAGAAATGGGGGCACCCACAGTGCTGTTAGGGAGAGAATTCCATGACTCTTACCTAGTGACAATAAAGGAATGATGATATATTTCCAAGTCAGGCTGTTGAGCGACTTGGACGGAAATCTCCAGGTCAAACTGGAATATTCAAAGGTATTGTTAATTAACCAGTCTGATATGTTCATTAACTGACTCTGGAAGAATAGTCATTAGTGGCAGTTGGGTTTCTTTCCACTTAGTGCCAAATAAACCCAATTCCAACATTCAGTCCAAGCAGCTCCTGTGTTTCAGCTACAAAATAAGTAAAGTCTGGCAACACCAATTTTAAATCCAACCAATTTATTTGATAGTAAATCTGCGAGCTTTTAGCCTTTGTGGCCTTCGTCAGGCGAATGAGGTGTTCTGGTCTCCTAAAGCACACATATCAGCACAGACAGTGCTACAATTTCAGCTACAAAACCAGTGAGTTGCAGATGCCAGGAGGGTGTTCGCATGCAGATTGCTATTTGGTGTACTGGGAAATTCAGTCGACTTGGATGTGGCGCTGCCCCATAAGGAAATACCAAGAAAGAGGATAGGAAACAAAAAGTGGTTGAAACTCATAGAGTTACTGTGGAGTCAGGAGTCAAATTCCTGCTTCTCCTGGCCCCACACTATGGTAAGTACTCTCTATAGAAATGGAGCAACATCACTGAGTGTGTGGTTCATCTGGTTCACTCAGATTTGGCAGCAAGGTCCTGAAGCAGGCATTATACCCCGATCAGCATGTCCAATGGCCCTGACATCTATTTTAAACAAGTGGCCCAGTCACTTGGATGCTGCTGACTGACAAATATAGCACACTTCTTATGGAGAGAGTATGGCTGGAAACTTGCCCTGAAAGCCAGGCAAAATAGGGGCCAATTTCTCCCTACGTTTTTCTCCAGGTGTTTCCTTCTGTTTAATTGGTCATCAGACCATTTCAAAGCAGAGAACACTGAAGGAAACGTGGCAATCTGAAATCATTATATCATCGCTGGTGTCATGACGTTTAAGTAACGTTTCCTAATTATCTCCTCTCAGCAATTCGCACATGCTCAATAAACCCGTGCAAAAATGGAGGAACTTGCTTGAGGGGCAGAACAAGAAGATCTTTCATCTGTGCCTGCCCAAAATCATTCACAGGGCAATATTGTGAAGCAGGTAACAAAATTCAACAAATTGGCGTCATGGATTTATGTCTTCTTTTTGCTGCTAATTATCAAAATGTTTGGATGTAAGATTGGGGGGGGAGGGGGTGGGAGTTGGTCGTGGGGAGGGTCCTTCTCCCACTTTCAAGATGTTGCTATTTATTACATACAGTTAATAAATTGGGAGCAGGAGTGGGCCATTGGCTTTTGGACTCCTCAGCCTACTTTGTCATTCAGTAAGATCATGGCTGACCTGCGGATTGTCCCAACTCCACATTCCTGACCACCCCCGATAATCATTAACTTACTTGTTAGTCAAGTATCTTTCTACGTCTGTATTTTCAATAAATATTTAATAACTCTGCCTCCATCTGGGAGAGTTCCAAAGAAACATGACCCTTTGAGAGGAAAAACTTCTCCTCATCTCCACCTTAAGTGAGAGAACCCTTATTTTTAACCTTGACGTCCTGGTTTAGTGTCTTTCGGTGGCACTCTGTCTGTTCTTAAAAACAAAAACAAAATATGCATGTCTTATCATGTGAATTATGCAAATCCAAAGTCCTTTTCCAAATAAGGTGGGAAGCTAGGTTGATTATACATTCTGTATGATTGATTTCAAACCTTGAGAATTTGAGACCATCAATGTCTTTGTATTTGAAATTCCCATTCAACTGATAACATCCTTTTGAACTAGTTTCAGGAAAGGCATTGAATCAACGTCTGTCTGAAAGGTTCCTTTTGTTCTCTCTTGAGACAGTGGATCGGTTTCAATCCACAGGACCAGTCAGGTGATCTTCGGGCAGCCATCTTTCTGTGGCCTTCTGTGATCAGATTTTTAAAACAGATATCGAAGTTCAGAATATACTGGGACTTGGCATTAGTTTTACCCAATGGTGAATTAGCTCTGCTGTAATGTACAAACTATCTTAGAAGATAATAAAAGAATGTAGAAGTTTGCTGAAATCCTATCATGGTATAATTTTTATTTTGTATAAATAGCAGCATAATCTTGTATGATTTTCGGCTTAATAACAAGCGACGCAATGGCACAATGGTATTGTCGCTGGACTAGTAATCCAGAGACCAAGGGTTATGCTCTGGGGACCCAAGTTCAAATCCTCCACAGCAGATGGTGGAATTTGAATACAACAAAAATACCTGGAATTAAAAATCTACTGATGATCATGAAACGGTTGTCATAAAAACCCATCTGGTTCACAAATGTCCTTCAGAGAAGGAAATCTGCTGGCTTTACCTGGTCTGGCCTACATGTGACTGCAGATCCACAGCAACATTGTTGACTCTTAAATGGCATCAGGAATGGGTAATAAATGCTGTCCTAGCCAGCAGTGCCCACTTCCCATGAACAAATATGAATAAAAAAGATCATCTGAGTTTTTGATTTTAAAACTAATCATCCCTAAGGTGAGTAATTGATGTAGTTTTATATTTATACTGCGTACATGTAACCCTAGACTTTAACACTCCACAGATGTCAATGATTGTTATGAGGGAAATGGCGAAAACTACAGAGGAAATATCAGTGTTACGGAACAGGGAAGAAAGTGCTTACACTGGAGTTCACACTTGCTTCTGAAGAAAAATATCAATATATTTGGGGAAAAGGCTGAAGAGAGTGGCCTTGGAGATCACAGGTTTTGCAGGTAAAAAATATATCATAATGACTCCAGGCAGAATTTAATGGGGTCTATAAGAGTGAGAAATAGGGCAGACAAGGGACTTACCAATTAGATAGGTGTAGCCATTGCACTGTCTGGTGTCGAGAATCTATCTGCCATTCATTTGCCACTCGCATCATAAATAGTCATTAAATGGGAACCACAGCAGATTACGTTCTACCTTCAAGATAACTGCCACGACACACAGGAAACCTGTACCCCTTGTTTTCCCAAAAGCTCGATGTGGCACGGACAAGGCAAAATCGTTTAAATTTTAGATCTGAGGTGATGTAATGCCTCAAGAACAAGGAATGCCAGATAGCTTACGAATAGCAAGATGGGGAGACAGGGGCTGGCCAGAGGGTGGAGTGGCCAGATTCTCAAGCAGCAACACAACAAAGGATTGGCACCTTTGTGGGCAATGGGAGGAGGTGTCTGAAGAGAGCCAGTTTCCAGCTGATGAGGCAGGGTTCACCATTGCTGTGGTTTCATCTTGTGCATGTCCAAGGGAGGCAACTGTGGTACACATGGCAGGTCAACAGTCAAGGAAGAGGCATCAAATTTGAAACAGGGCAGGTCCAGCTGCAGGGCAGTGGGTGCAGGTCAATGCAATGAAAGAAAGTCAAAGGAAACCAAGGACTGAACAGGGATAATGGAGGAAATCTCAATGAAGATAGGATGAAAGGTCAAGGGTCACTGACTCAGGGCCAAGAATGAGATTGGAGGCTTCAGGGTGAGTGGGAGAAGGGGGAGTGCGAGGAAATGCACAGGTGACAGAAAAAAGTAGAGGAGGATATGACCCCTGCAGGGCTATGTATGCTTAGAAAGTTACATCTCACATATCAGATTCTAGTGGTAGGTATGACTTTTCTGGGGAGAGATGATTTATCCCTGAGTTATTTGCAACAATTAACTAAGGCTAGGTTAATGACACCATCAAAAGAGTTGGTATTAGCGTTAAAAGCAGGGACTAAGAAAGCAGAAATAATAGAGGTAATAGAACAGCATCTGAGATGGGAAGAAACAAAATAATCCAGATAGCAATTCAGTTGAGTTAACTAGTTGTAGAATGGCATGGTGGCACAATGGTTTGCACAATACCAGAGACCCGGGTTCAATTCCAGCCTTAGTTCACGTCTGTGTGGAGTTTGCACGTCCTCCCTATGTCTATAACTGGAGTACCCGGATTTTCTCCAGGTACTCCAGTTTCCTCCCATGGTCCAAAAATATGCAGGTTAGATTGATTGGCCATGTTAAACTGCCCCTTAGTGCCGGGGAGAGGGGGGGGTGGTTATGGGGCTAATTACGGGAGTTTTGAGGGTAGGGAGTGGATGGGATTGTTGTCAGTGCAGGATCGATGGGTCGAATGAACTCCTTCTGCAGTGTAGAGATTCTTCAATTCTATGAAATTGTTGTATGATGGAAAAAATTCTGAATGTGCAGGGTCTTTTTTTTCCCATAGGTCCTCTGCTGCTCCTATAGGAATGAAGAACAAATAAATCAATGGGGGTGGAGGGAAGCAGGTGGTGGTGAGATGTTAGGAGGAAGGTAACCAGGACTGTCACCGCTATTAAAGAGCACTGGTACATCAGCACATCTTCAGAATATGCATCAATTACTTCCATGTGTCTGAGGGAATAACGTCAGACCTCACTAGGGTTTCCTTGAGAGACAATCATTCACCTGTGTGCATTCCTTCAACAAGACTTGTGGCCCCGTGGATTTGGATTTGGAAGGAACTCGTGTCAGTCATCATCAAGATGAATGAGGCTCTAAGCCTATGACTCAAATCAGTGTTATTTGAGAGACATGTGTGACATTTCACAGCTTAGGACATGTTGGTGCAGATGGGAAGTGACTAATGCCGTGTTCAGTAAGGCCAATAAATTCAATGAACTAACAACAGATGATGATAGGCAGGCTGCTGAAACAGTTGGTTTTAGGGCCATTGCATTGTTCCCACAAGTACAGGGTGTGATTGAATGCACCCACGTGGCCTTTCGTGTTCTATGGAAGCAGCCTCTTCCATTCATCAGAAGAGGCCTTCACTCCCATAACATTCCGGTTTTGTGTGACCACGGGAAAATAACTATTCCGATGTGTCATCATTTCCCAGGGAGTTCTTGTAACTCATACATTTTACACAACTCCCAGCTGCCAGAGCTATTTGAGACTCCCATTCAAGTGCAGATTTGGATCCTGGATAACATACACCTCCAATTTGCATTTTAATTGTGTGCAGTATGATTCCTGACATACAAACAGCATGATATGCACCCCCATTAAATTTTACCTTTAAAGTGCAGTGGTAATTAAGCATAATTCCCATCCCTCGTGTTCACAGGGGCCAGTGACACAATGGTCAGTATCTACAGCCCATTGTCCAGTAGAAAGCCACAGCATCACGTCAGGTACATACAGCAGGTAACAATATTAATAATAGAGAGAAGTGTTGTGATTACATAGTAACATAGAAGCTAGAAGCAGGAGGAGGCCACTTGGCCCTTCGAGCCTACTCAGCCAATCATTATGATCATGGCTGATCATCCAACTCAATAGCCTAATACTGCTTTCTCCCCACCACCTTTGACCCCACTTGCCCCAGGTGCTATATCCTCTTAAATACATTCAACGTTTTGGCATCAACTACATAGTAGTCGTGCATGCTTCTCATTAAAATTGCAAGAAATAGCACTTAAGTTGTGGCTTTCAGGCTCTGATTATAACTGAACATCTATTTAAAATGGTTCTGTTGTATAAGTTCCTTCTGAGTTTTCTTAAAGGGATTTCAATTGTTTTAGTTGTAAGAGAAACCTGCAGTTTACAACAACATTCCCCCAATGCCTCCGCCACCCCTCCCCACGTCATACGCACGCACGCACATAACACACCCCCCAACACACACACACACACACACACACCACCCCACACACACACAACACACACACACACACACACCCACACACACCCACACCCACACACACCCACACACCCACACACCCCCCACCACCACCACAGGGTTTGCAGAGGCAGGCGAAGCTGCCATCTATCATCTTGTCAGTTGAAACCCATCTCTCCTTTCCAAGGAGGAAGTTTACTGTTTGAGTTGATGCTGACAAGGTGTGAAGGGAGAAATAGGAATGACAACAATAGTCTAAAATAAAGGACTTTTAGCACAATGCCACGTAACCAAATCTGACATGATCTTATCGTTGGTCAGGAATCCAGATGATGACAGTAAACCTTGGTGTTTTTTTAAAGAACAAAGTGGAAGATTGAAATGGGATTTTTGTGCAATCTTTCAGTGCCAAAGAGGTGCGTACAGCTAAAATCTTTGTGGTGATGTATGGTTACAGCATTATCATAATATGCACACATTAAGCTCTGGCATTTCAAGCATACTATTTTGTCAAGGCTCTTTTTATATGAGACCACTTGTCCCTGCATAGTCTTATTTTCCCATTACCACCCAAATAAAATAGAGTCATGCGGGTTAGCAGCATAAAAGGGACAGTGGAGTGTGAATTTGGATAAATCCTCTCTGAACCCATAAAGGAATTGAGTGAAATTTCCAAAGTATACATGCCTTTTCAGGTCAATATTATTGTCCCCTTCCTGAGTGCCACAAAGCTGATAAAGGAAGTTCCTAACAACACTCTTACCTGCAATTCTCAAGAAGCTGCAGTGTAAGCTTGCACCATTTGCAGTATTTTTGCTCAATTCTCTTTGTACTAAATCTCTCAGTGCCTTGCTTGAAGCAAGTCCAGTAACAGGATTTCTGAGCTCCTTTGCTATGTTTCTCCATTGATTTGAACACAAACATGTCCTGAATTTTGAAAACTTTCTTCTCTGATAAAGTTTCTGATTTAAATTATGCTTAATTTTTATGTCAGGCAAGAGTCCTAGGGCAAATAAAGACTGCGACAGAAAGTATCTAACCTCACAGCCTGTGTTAGCCGGTGTTTATGTGGAGAAATGATAATCGAATTGGCTCCAAAATTCTAGTGATGGGAAAAGCAGATTTACAGCATAACTTTGGAGGTGGTGCAGAATTTGGAGCTGAACTGGAATCTGGCAGTTTCCCATATCTTTTTCATCTACAACAAAGATGTTGTGATTCCTCAATGTACAATATTTTCATCCATGCGAAGTTTGGAATTTTTACCAGCCAATGTTAGAGTACTGGTGGTTTTACTTGAAAAGTTAGGAAAGGCACCCTTTTATCTCTCATCATCTCAACAAAACCTTTCCTTGGTTCAAATGCCTTAAACGACTGGCCCGGTAGGACAGCGGTTAGCACTGCAGCTCCACAGCACCAGGGACCAGGGTTCGATTCTCAGCTTGGATCACTCTCTGCGCAGAGTTTGCACGTTCTCCCCATGCCTGCATGGGTTTCCTCTGGGTGCTCTGTTTTCCTTCCAGTTTGGAAGACGTGCTAGTTAATTGCATTGGCTGTGCTAAATTCTCCCTCAGTGGACTCAAACAGGTACCAAACAACTGGGAGATTTTCACAGTCATTTCATTGCAGTGTTCATGTAAGCCTCCTTGTGACACTAAGGAGTGTCTAAATAAACTTATTTATTTAAATAAATAAAATAAATAAATAGAGGAGTCACTAAATAAACTTAAAACTACCCTCTTAATATTCTCTGCTTTAATGAAACGAATCTCAATTTCTCTTTGCTCCCTGTTTGTAACAAATATCAACTGGGCAGAAATGGAAAATGCTGGAAGATCTCAACAGGTCCAACAGCAATCCTGGGGAGAGAACAGAGCCAACGTTAAATGCTGAATAATCTTATCAGGTCTGTCAGGTGACACTGACTGGAAACATTGGCTCTATTCTCCCTCCACAGATGTGTCAAATCTGCTGAGATTTTCCAGCTTTTTCTGTTTTTGTTTCAGAACTCACCATCTGCAGTATGTAGTGGATTCTCCAGTCCCGCTGCAGTGAACGGAGATTTAGCTGAGCACCTTATTCTCCACTCTCGCAGCAATGGTGTGGCATGGAAGTTCAAACTATCTGGCATAATCTCTTATTTTTGGCACCACATTAGTGCATTTCTTGTACAACCTCCTTGTGGCCTTGGCATCCTCTGTGAAGTACAATACCAAAATTAGATATCACCATGTAACTTCTGCTTTGGACATAACTGGAATTTGTTCTCATGCTGCTTAGGCTCAGAAGAAATGTATAATCACAAATGTAAAATCACTCATGTGCTATTGCTTTCACACAACGTCGCAGAACATGGTATCTACTAATTTCCATTAGAAATTTTCATTAATGCGCATAAGAGTGAGAACGTGGTGCAGTTTTATTAATGCAGCTGAAAATAGATTAACCACCAAAAGAAATCCTGGCCTATTTATAACTAATCTGATTCATAATCATTGGAAATAATTTGAAATGGACAATACTGGAGCTTTTGCAAGCATTAGTTAGTGCTTTTGCAAGCACTAACTAATGTCTTAATAAATAAAATATTTTATGATGTGAAAAATCTTTTAAAATATACCAATCGGTGTCTGTGGGCTTCAGAAAATGAGTGTAGTTTGAGAGCCTTCCTGAACGGAGGTCAATTAGTACCCGGAGAGAGGTGGCCTGTTCTTTGGGTGAGGCATGTTTTAGGCAAATTGGGTGTGGATGCTGGCATTGGACTAGAGTGAGCATAACCTCCATCAGGTTAAAGTCCAACAGGTTTATTTGGAATCATGAGCTACATCATGAAGGAGCAATGAGAAGAAAACTCACGATCCCAAATAAACCTGTTAGACTTTATTTAGTGTTATGAGACTTCTCACTTAGGCAAGTTGAGTCAAAAATTAACGTAAAAGACTGTGGGGTAAGGAACTCAAATGGCAGAATTTTCCAATCACACTCACCCCAAGATCAGAAAGTCCTGCCGAAGTTCAACAGACCTTTGCATGATCCGTGTCTTGCCCACTACAATTCCCATGGTGCACGGGACAATAAAATACCACCCAAGTATTTTTGAGTTTAACACCTTCATTTTGAGTACCCTAATTTATTCCATGGCTTCAGCCAATTGTCCAGGAAATGAATCACAGCTTGCCCCCAAACATTCTAATAATGATTTGCTTGGGTGATGGACTTTGAGATGTTTCTGAGAGAAAAGCGTATTTTAATTTGTGATTTTTTTTCAGCATATGGAGCTCAATGGTACAATATTAGAACAAAACCCTTTTGACAGTAACTGGAAGAATTTTGTGTTTCATGTAGGAACTACAGTAGAACCTGACATTGTAACGCAACCTGTGCTCCCTAAGGCTTTCGAAACCTGCGGAGAAGTAAGCTTACGTCGAACCTTAAGTCGCATCTATGGTGGGGCAAAAACAACTCGTGGCAGGCACCCTTGGCAGGCATCTGTGCAACTAAAAGTTCCAATAAGTGTTTATGAGGCAGGGCATCAATGTGGCGGGACCTTGATCGCACCCTGTTGGGTTCTTACTGCAGCACACTGTTTGGATGCAAGGTATGTCTTTAGGAACAAATAATAAATGCATTTGTTCAACCTGGAGTTCCTGGGGAATAATAGCTAGAATCTGTTGGTGTATAATATGAATTGTGGATAACCATAAAAAAATCAATATTTTTGATTAGAAAAGCATGGATAAAATGCTTTGTTAGACACTTGCAGAAAATTAGAAAGACGATCCTTTCTAGAGATAAGTCTTTTCAGAGTTTATCTTCTTGTTAGCAAAACCAACAATAATTGTGAATGAATGGCTGGATGATCATGGTAGGTTCTTGGGTCTTTCTAACTATCCTTAAAGTTGCTAGTCAATAAGAAGGTCCATGTCAGGTGCAGGAAGTCAATTCTGTTGAAGCTATCTAACAAGGAGAGGAAATCTCCAACAGAAATTTAATCCTGGACTGATCCATTGTTTCATTTGCAAAAGTATTTATGTTAAAAAAACTCAAAGGACTTTCATTTCAAATTAGGGTTTTCAACATTAACCAGCCAGGCTTGGAATAAGAGTAAACTTTCTGACCATTATTGGCCAATGCTCTTAAACAAGATTGGACGGACTCATTCAATTTGTGTACTCCGCTTGTATCAGGTTTGTGTGCTGACATAGTCCTGCTTTCTGGCCAGGGTTTTCCAGCCCCAGAAGGGAGGCATTTACTACAGCAGATCAGCCAAAAGTTAGTTGACTTTTTTTTAGTTTTTCATGAGATATGATTTTAAAGCAACAGCCAGTTGACAACTTTATGCTTCTGGGAACAGGCATTGACCAATTTCTCAGGTCACATTAAATCAAGTCAGTCATTCTTGAAGCTAGCAGATGCAATATACTGAGTGGGATCTTCCAGTCTTAGACTTTTGGCTGGATCATTGCTTCCTTCGCAGCAGGCCAGCCATAGCGAGGCTGGAAATTCTCAACCACTGGCTGACTTATTGATTCCTGGAGTTCATCTGATTGCAATAGGAAAGGGAAAAATTTTCCAGAGTTTTTTCTGATATTAGTCATAATTCTTTCTTTGCTGATTTAACATTGCTAGGGTTTGAATCAGGCCATACGTGAGTTTATTCCACCTAGTGAATGAAGTGTGCTTTGATATGTTGCTAAGAAAAGAGACATGTTGTTGAAGCTTTCTATCTCGCACTCATCAGGATAGATATTAGAATGCCAAATTTCAAAGGGAGCAACAATTTATTCTGCATGTGAAAAGGGTGCTGATTGATTGGCATGTGATCTCTGATTGGTTGAGGTTTTGCCATGGAGAACACACCAAGGGACTTTTGATCCCAATGTTTTTGTTTCATTCAAAATAGAGGAAATGCCTGGTCATGTTCCTTTTGCCTGCAGAGGACAGAATTCTGAGAATGTATGCTTCTTCTAGCAATTATAAGTGAGGCATATTTTGAGTCGATCAACTGATAATCTTAAATTGGTTATTAGTGTTTTTTTTTGCAAAAATGGATTGTATAGCAAGTATTGTCCAACTGTGAAAGCACATCTAATGTTAGGCTTTGTGTTCTGAATTTTGCAAGCATGGGCTTATTGGATACAATCAGAACTTGCCTATTGCAAATAGCCAAAGGAATGTGTTGTTTAATACAACCTACTAGTTTTTGAGGAGTACCTGGCATCGCACTGGCACTGAAATTTATATATTATATTATTCATTTGTGTGGTAGACTATGCCTCTTTATGGCTTGACAGCTGCATCCTGTTAGTGACAAAATAAAGAATAAAGCAGAATGAAATTGAGAATATAGACCAGAAGATGTAACAAACTGAATGTGGAAAGCAGATAATCAGAGTAAGATTTGGATTATTGTTTCACATTTCAGTTGTATTTTTGTTTTAAAATTATCCTTTCTGCTAGCTAAGATGAGGTTTTGTTAATTATCTGCCTGTATAAATCGATTTGATTTTCCATGGGTTGTTATGCAAATGGCTGTATAATGAAATTTAATTTGTGCACTGACTTTCTATCAGAATCTAATTATTTTTACCACTCCAATAATTTGTAGCACAGAAGCCCAGCATTATCAAATACTTCTCGGGAAACACAGTATAGATCAAACAGAATTACATGAACAGAGGATCGATGTTCAGGAAATTTTTGTGCATCCAGCCTATGAAGAAACAGATCTTTATTTGACCAGTGACATTGGTGAGGAAACTATTTGCTTTCCAATCTATCAGTTATGGGATGCAAGCTAAAATCATTGACGTTACTCGATGACTGATTCCATTTTGGTCAGAAGTGCTGCAGGCACACTGTGGCACAATGATTAGCACAGCTGCCTCACAGTGCCAGAGACCTGGGTTCAATTCTGACCTCAGGTCATTGTCTGTATGGAGTTTGCACATTCTCCCTGTATCCATTTGGGTTCCCTCTGGGTGCTCTAGTTTCCTCCCTCAGTGCAAAGATTAGGTTGATTGACCATAATAAATTGACCCCAGTGTTAGGGGATTAGTAGGGTATATATGTGGGGTTACAGGAATAGGATTATGGTTGGTGCAGACTCCATAATGACCTTCCTTGACATTGAAGGGATTCTATTCTATGATTCTAAAAAGAATCGGATTTCTTCCTGTCTCCTCCCCTGCCCCGCCACCTCGTTATGCAATGCCAACTCCATGGGTAAAGCCACACTGGCTATTCATGTGTGCATGTTCACATTCTTTGAACAGATAAGGAGCAGCCTTACAAATTTATGATCCTGATGCAAAGCTTTGAGAATTAGGCCTACACTTATTCAATGTTTCCAATCCCAAAAGCAACTGAGCACACAGTATGCTTATCTCAGAAAGCAAACTTCATATCAGGAAGTGCCAGGTTCACTAAATGATTCTGCACTTTCACAATATGCGCAGAATCACTTTTCCTGAATCTGCTCTGATTTCACTATTTTTTAAAATGGTTTTGCCTGTTTCAGCACTAAACTTTCAGCAGTGGCATTCTGGTTTGCAGCTGGTTGCCGTGTGTTGTATTCAGGAAGAACTTTACTCACATTACAAATAGCCCAAGATTAGTTATGGAAATCCTAAACTGACTTGATGCTTATCTTTCAGCCTTAATGAAATTGAAAAACGTTGGAGGACAGTGCAGCCAGGAAACCAAATACGTCAGAACAGCATGTTTGCCAGATGTTACTTTACCCCTCAGCTCAGAGTGTTACATTGCAGGATGGGGTACAACTGAAGGAGGTTATCAAATCCATCATGTTCATTCCATATATCAAAAAAAAATAAAAAGATGTTAAACTTGTATATTAAAACTTAATACTCATACATTTTTGTTCTTTTCAGGAAACAGTTCAACATATTTATTGGATGCATCTGTAAAACTAATCTCTGAACGAGCTTGCAATAAAACAGAGGCTTACAATGGCATCATTGATAATACAATGATTTGTGCGGGAAATTTAGAACAGGGAGGAGTGGATTCTTGTCAGGTTAGTCTCACATTTAATGCGTTAAGTGATTGCTCTTAAGTACTTCTAATGATTTAAGATTATATATATTCTTTGTGGTGAAATTCATGCCATTATATCATGAGGGCAGTACGGTTAGCACTGCTGCCTCACAGTCCCAGGGACTTGGGTTCAATTTCCATTTGTGTCACTGTCTGTGTGGAGTTTGCACATTCTTCCCATGTCTGCATGGATTTCCTCCCGGTGCTCCAGTTTCCTCCCACAGTCCAAAGATGTACAGGTTAGGTGGATTGGCCATGCTAAATTGCCCCTAGGTGTCAGGAGGACTAGCTAGATAAATGTCTGGGGCTCACAGGATTAGGGCCTGGGTGGGATTGTGGTTGGTGTAGACTTGTTGGGCCAAATGGCCTCCGTCTGCACATAAGGATTCTATGATTCTATGATCTGAAATTCCACTTCCAAAAGTGGATATGTTGTGGGATTGCCAGCGTTGGACTGGGGTGAGCACAGTGAGAGCTCTTATAACACCAGGTGAAAGTCCAACAGGTTTATTTGGAATCATGGGTTGTCGGAGCACTGCTCCTTCCTCAGATGAGTCCAAATGAATATGACAGGGACCAATTTCTCCACCTCACTGCCATTCCTTCATTTTCAATTACCCAAATCCTCAAAGCAAACACAAAAAGCAACTTTGCCAAACTTGTGGAAAAGGACAATCTGCAAAATTATTGCTCACCACCTGAGGGCATAGTCTGGTTAATGATACCTGCACCATAAAACAGAAGGTACTGCAAAGTTTGTGCATCCTCAGCAATTTCATGAAATGCGGCCATTTGTATTGCTGGCTAGACCAATGGTTGTTGCCTATCCCTAAATGGGCTTGGAAAGAAAGACACCATGGCACAGTGGTTAGCACTTCTACCAGGGACCAGGTTCAATTTCAGCCTCAGGTCACTGTCTGTGTGGAGTTTGCAAATTCTCTCCGTATCTGTGTGGCTTTCCTCCAGGTGCTCCGGTTTCCTCCCATAGCCCAAAAATGTGTGGGTTAGGTTAATTGACCATACTAACTTGTATGGTCTAAGGGACTAATAGGGTGAATATGGGAATACGGCGATAGGGCTTGGGTAGGATTGTTGTCGCTCCAGACACGATGGGCCAAATGGCCTCCTTTTCCACTGTAGGGATTCTATGATTCTATAGTGATCTGATTTTTGTCAAGTCCTTCGCTGCAGTCCACGTGTTGCAGAAACACTAACAGTGCTGTGGGGGAAGGCTGCTCCAGAATTTTGTCCCAGCAATAGTAAAGACGGGATACCTTGCCCCAGACGATATTGAGCTCCTTGAGTGTTTTTGGAGCTGCAGTCATCCAGGCAAGTGAAGAATATCCCATCACACTCCTGACTTGTACTTTGTGGATGGTGAACAGACTTTGCTGAGCCAGGAGGTGAGTTAATCACTGTAGAATTCCTAGCCACTGTCCTAGCAGCCACAGTATTCAGACACTCTGATCACATTCTGTAGATGAATAGCCATGTTTGTCTTCCCAGCCCCAACGAATGTCACTTATTTCACTCTGTTCCCTGAATTCAATGTCACGTTGTAAAGGTAGAGACTGATGCGTGCAAATGCTGCAATGGCTTTCCTGTATTTCCAAGGCCTATTTAATGTAAGACATATGGGAATCCTTGTTAATAAAACAATAGTTTTATTCTGACTTCTTTGCACAATTATAAATGCATCAACGTAGGGCAATACCTGTCTCTTGCCTGTTTCCACCTGGAGCCTAGGCTCTGACACAATAGTAACCCAGGTTCCGGAGCGACTAGGGAAGTAACTGTTGCACTGTCATTCTCACTGTGTTACTGCCCTGATGATGGAATGAAAATGGGACCCAGGTTTGTGCATAACCTCTTTTCCTGAATATTGGAACGAGAATGTACCACATTTTCCAGTTGTCCAACAACTGGAGACCTCTGTAAAGTATTGACCCAAGCGTCGCTAATTTCTGCTTTTAATTCCTCGAAGATTCCAGGATATATTCTATCCCTCCCAGAGGCTTTATGGATATTTAATTCTTCCAATTTCAGTGTCACATTTTTTTTCTGCGAAATCACTGAACTCCATTCACTCTGACTGGAATTTGCCTTCAGTACTCATTTGTGAAAATTGACGTGAAAAATCCATCCAGTATGTTTCCCATATCCTAATCATCTGTAATAGTTTTACCCAATTTATCTTTTAATGGGCCCATCTGTTCCCTGACCTACCTTCTGCTACCAGCATTGTCATGAAGTATTTTTGAGTGCCTCGGGCTGGACTCTCTGATTTGTGTTTCTCCTTTACTTATACTTTCTAATACTCTCTCCCCTTAGGTGCTTTCTCTATGAACCCTTCCCTTATTTATTTGATTCGTTGTTAAATAAATCTATTTGACTGTTAGATGCAAGCTAACTTCTAGACTAAACCACCAGGCTGTGTATGTTCCTCTGGTTATATTAAACAGAATTACCTTCTCCCCCTCACCTTGCGCCTTCAGTCTGGTCACACTTCCTCCTGTTCGATTTTTTAGCATCGTTTATCAGTTCCTCTTCTGCACGGCCCTTTTCCATTCCCCAAACCTGCTCTTCAAACCACTTACAGCAGCACATATCTACTTAGAATCATGTAAACCCTATAGTGCAGAAGCAGGCCACTCGGCCCATTGAACCTGCACCAATCCCACCCGGCCTCATCCCTATCACCCCATGTTCTTACCCTGCTAAGCCCCCCCCAAGCCTTTATACCTTGGGACACTAAGGGGCAATTTTAGCATGCCCTATCAACTTAACCTGCACATCTTTGGACTGTGGGAGGGAACCAGAGCATCGGAGGAAACGCACATGGACAAGGGGAGAATGTGCAAACTCCACACAGACAGTGACCTGAGACTGAAATCGAACCAGGGGCCCTGGCGCTATGAGGTTATAGTGCTAACTACTGTGCCATCATGCCAGCCTCTTTATTTTATGTTTTATTATAGTCACAAATAGACTTACATTAACACTGCAATGAAGTTACTGTGTAAAATCCCCTAGTCGCCACATTTTAGCATTCTGGTCCACTGAGGGATAATTCAGCATGGCCAATGCACCTAACCAGCATGTCTTTCAGACTGTGGGTGGAAACCGGAGCACCCGAAGGAAACTCATACAGGCATGGAAAGAATATGCAAACTCCACACAGTGACCCGAGCCAGGAATTGGTATATCAATTTCCAATACCAGATCGAGCACAGCTTTTGCTCTCACCATTCACCCCATGTGTCCTGAGAGCTGTCTCAGTGGAATTCTCCATTTGTATTTTATCATCACTCTTTTGGATCTGCCCATTGAACGTCTGCTATTGAAGTTTATATATGAATCATGCAATTATGACCATTTGGACATATTTATAAACGTCATAGGCTCAGTTCTGAAACAGATTAAGTTGACAGTGTCAGAAAAAAAATCCAGTTGCAGAATAAAAGCCCTGATTTTAGACATGCTTTTAATTTCATGTTCAGACTCTGTCCACTGAGAATCAATCATCGTATCATAGAATCCCTACAGTGCAGAAGGAGGCCATTTGGCCCATCAGGTCTGCACCAACCACAATCCTACCCAAACCCTACCTCGATAACCACCGGTATTTCCCTAACGAGACCCTATGACACTAAAGGGAAATTCAGCATGGTCAATCCACCTAACCAACACATCTTTGGACTGTAGAAGGAAACCAGAGCAGTTGGAGGAAACCCACACAGACACAGGGGGAACATGCAAACTCCAGCCAAGCCAGTAATTGAACCTGGGTCCTTGGCGCTGTGAGGCAGAAGTTCTAACCCATGCTGCCCTGAATGCACAACTCTGCTGTGCATTGTCAATTTTTAGTTAATATGATGCACTTTTTATGAACGTCTTTGTTTTTTTTTTCTCATCTCAGTATCACATAGGGCCTGATTTTACCATTGCATAGCATTTCTGGATTAGTAGTCTAGCAATAGTACCACTAGGGTATCACCTCCCCTCCTGATGAAGTGTGCAGTTAGCCTTGGTAAACACAGGACTGGACAGAGGAGGGAATTCCTCCTGGTCGCATTTCGGGTGCGTAAACTTGGTAAAATCGGGCGTGAGGCGATTAACATGATCCGCATCCATGTCTGCACAGCTGCCCACTTTACCAAAGCCTGAAAATGGCTACGAAAATGGTTGTGTGCTCAAAATGGACCCAATGGAGACAGTTATGTTGTGGGGTGGGTCGATGTCTATGGGGCCATCGCTCCTGTTTTTTGACCCTAGGCCACTTTATCCACTTTTTGCAGCCCAGGAGCGATGTGACAGATGCGCATTTCTCAATTGTTTTTACTCACTGCACATGCGCAGTTCAGAGCTCCAATCGTTTCAGCTGTGATAAGCCCCCCCATCACCCCTCCCCATAGCACAATTCAGACCCACAAGTTTTATTTCAGACTAAATGCACATGGGGGTGCCTGAGAACAGGTTTCCTTGTTAGATCAGAATTGTGCCCAAATTCAGTACTTAGAATCAAAATGGTAAAATTGGGCCCAAGTGTTGTAGAAAGCTGTGCTGAGCAGGATGTATAGATCCCATAACAACTAGTCTCAGGCCAAGCAGTGGCTTCTTTTTCATTCTTTTGTGGAACATGGGTGTTTCTGGTTGGCCAAAATTTATTGCCCAACCCCAGTTGCCTGTGGGCAGTTGAGAGTCAATCACAGTGGCTATGGAGTTACATGTCAGCTAAAACCATGTAAAAAATTCAGATTTCTTTGCCTAAAGGACATTAATGAACCAGATGCATTTTTCTGACAATTGACAATGGCTTCACGGTCATCAGTAGATTCTTAATTCCAGACATTTTTTAATGAATTCAAATTCCACCATCTGTCTTGGCAGGATTCGAACCCAGGTCCCTAGAACATTAGCTGAGTTTCTGGATGAATAGTTTAGCGATAATACCACTAGTGTATTACCTCCCCTCCTGCTGAGGTGTGCGGTTAGCCTTGGTAAGTGCAGACTTGGACAGGGGAGAGAATTCCTCCTGGTTACATTCCAAATATCCATTGGTGTGTGTTTGTGGACAAGGGAGGAACAGTTTCCAGCTTTCACATTCGCATTCAAGCAATTGTCGACCCTCACTTTCGAGGCAAATGCAAGGTATATGGCCATTTGAGTAAGACAATGAAATAAAGTTTATTTATTTATTAGTCACAAGTAAGGCTTACATTAATACTGCAATGAAATTACTGTGAAATTTCCCTAGTTGCCACACTCCAGCATCGGTTCAGGTCAATGCACCTAACCAGCACGTCTTTCAGACTGTGGGAGGATACCAGAGCACCAAAGGAAACCCACATAAACACAGGCAGAACCCACACAGACAGCAAGCCAAGCCGGGAATCAAGCCCGACTTCCTAGTGCTGTGAGGCAGCAGTGCTAACCATTGTGTCACCATGCTGCCAAGAGGTGCTTTAGGCTCCACAGGAATTGCATCCCAGCTACAGTCAGAGGAGACACCAACAGCACAGGGAGGACAAAGAGCAACACAGCACAGGAAACAGGCCTTTCGGCCCCTACAAGCCCGCACCGCCTATTTTAGCACTCAGTGAGTGCCACGTTCCAATCCTTCTTCTACCGACGACTTTTGTCTACATCAAGAGGACTCCACAATAAAGGGGTGCAAATTTAGGGAATTATATGTGTGCCAGATTAAGGGAGGAGGGCAATTGGAAGAAACAGAAGCAACAAATTAACTCAGTGCCATTCATTTTGCCACAGGGTGATTCTGGAGGACCACTGACTTGTGTGAAAGAAGGACTTCACCAGGTCTATGGAGTAGTGAGCTGGGGTGATCGCTGTGGAATGAAAAATAAACCTGGTGTCTATGCCCGGGTCATTGCATTCCGCGACTGGATTCATGAAATAATATATCAGTGACTAATTTTTCCACATGGAAATAAAACTAAATAAGTCAACAACACAATTCTGTAGAAAGAACTTAAATAATTCTCAAGTAAAATAACCACAGGTTGTATTACTTCACCTGTATCATTGTTGTTTGACAGTTTACGACTTTGACATGTTTAAAGTGTAGCATATCTCACAAAAAATCCTTTGTAAAGAAAACATTGTTTATAAATGGAGAAGTATTTCATGATATCATTTCAGCCGGTAATTAGTGACAATAATTTTAAAAGTAAGATACCAAAAGACTCAATTTTCATAAGACAGAGGAGGAGATGAAATAAATCACATTTTACTCCATGTTCATTAGTGAAAGGCTAAAAAATGTTACACATTATATTTTTAATAAACTGAAGCGCAATGATTGTTTTTTCATTTATTCTCCCCATGTTGCAATATACAGAACTTAATTTCACACTTGCATTTATCATTACAACATTTTACTATTTGCAACAATTTACCAGATGAGTCTATAATAAGAGTCCAAGTTACTGTCCATAATGTTGTCACATACTTAGAGCAGAAGTGTCTTAGAAATCAACAGTCTGATTTCAAGTGGCGAAAGCAACATTTGACCCACTGAATCTGATGGTGGCTTTTATTAGATCAAAGAACAAAGAAAACTTCAAAATAGGAAAGATCCTTCGGCCCTCCAAGCCGATGCCGATCGTGATGCCCCACCTAAAGTAAAAATAACTTCTGCCTTTATTCTTACTATATCCTTCTATTTGATTTGATCTGACTTATTATTGTCACACGTATTAACATACAGTGAAAAGTATTATTTCTTGCATGCCACATAGACAAAGCATACCATTCATCGAGAAGGAAATGAGAGAATGCAGAATGGACTGTTACAGTCATAGCTAGGGGGTAGAGTTAAAGATCAACTTAATGCAAGATAGGTCCATTCAAAAGTCTGATGGGAGCAGGGAGGAAGCTGTTCTTGAGTCAGTTGCTACGTGACCTAGGTTTTTGTATCTTTTTCCCAACGGAAGAAGATGGAAGAGAGAATGTCTGGGATGCGTGGTGTCCTTAATTATGCTGGATGCTTTGCCAAGTCAGTGGGAAGTATAGACAAAGTCAATGGATGGGAAGCTAGATTGTGTGATGGATTGAGCGACATTCATGACCTTTTGTAGTTTCTTGCAGTCTTGGGCAGAGCACGAGCCATACCAAGCTGTGACAGAACCAGAAAGATATAACCTGCTTTCTATGGCACTTCTGTAAAAGTTGGTGAGAGTCACAGCTGACATGCCAAATTTCCTTGGTCTTTCTTAACTATAGTGTCAACATGGGGGGACCAAGAGAGGTCATTGGTTATCTGGACACCTAAAAATTTGAAGCTCTCGATCCTTTCTACTTCATCCCCATTGATGGAAACAGGGGCATGTTCTCCTTTATACTTCCTGAAATCATTGACAATCTTCTTTATTTTGTTGACATTGAGAGAGAGATTATTTTCGCCACATCAGATTCTGTATCTCATTCCTGTACTCTGTCTCACCATTGTTTGAGAACTGTTCCACTATGGTGGTATTGTCAGCAAACTTGAAAATCAAATTGGAGGGGAATTTGGCCACACAGTCCTGGGTGTATAAGAAGTACAGTAGGGGGCTGAGAACATAGTCTTGTGGGGCACCTTCCCTATTCATGTACCCATCCAGATGCCTCTTAAATCTTGCTAATGTGCCTGCTTCCATCATCTCTTCTGGTGGCATGTTCTAGGCACCCATCACTCTCTGCATGAAAAACGTACCGTGCACATCTCCCTTAAACTTTCCCCCTCTCATCTTGAACCTGCAATTGACACTTCCACATTAGGAAAAAGCCTCTGACTATCCACCCTGTCTGCATCCCTCATAATTTTGTAGATCATTATCAGCCTCCATCATTCCAGTAAAAAAAACAATCTTTTATTGTAAGGCATTTTGTTTTAAAAATGCAGCGACACGGACTTTTCATTGTATCGCTGGTTGGCAGTCTCTGATTCACACACGCTGCCTCAGAGTTTCTGTACTCTGTGCACTATATTTAAAGGCTGCTCCTGCAGAGGGCTAGCATTCTCCAAGGAATAGGTAGCCCCTGGGAACTGATGGCTGCCAAACCAAGAATCTGTTGTGCCCCAGTCCAATGAAGTACTCAGTCACGCCCTAGCTGCTGGAGCTGCAAAGACAAACTCCAGAAAATCAGCGTGATATCTGCTGCATTCCTCAGATTGCAAAGCACGATGGAGGAATCTGTTTGCCTTCAGAGTGAGATGATAGCATCGACATACCAACGCACCAATGTCAACACCGACCATGGTGGAGATCTTGGCCCAGGACATCAGTCCTCCAGTGCAGCAGGAGGTGCGCTCTGTCAGTGTCAATGCAAGTGGGAACGGGTTATTGCAAGCTCACTCCGGATGCCCACCTTCTCAAGGAGGCAGCCAAGGGCCCTCAAGTACCTTAAGGGAGGAGGACCAGCGGGGACACTGTCCAGGGTTTCTCCCCTGTGCAGTATGTAACATCCTGAGTCAGAAGTCTCACAACACCAGGTTAAAGTCCAACCAATTTATTTGACTTTTATCTGGAGTTGTGAGACTTCTTCCTGTGTTTATCCCAGTCCAACGCCAGCATCTCCACATCATAACATCCTGAGCACAATGAATGCCCAGCTTCACAGTCTCTCCAGATCAGTGATATCAGCACCTCTATATGAGTTGCATTTGCTGCAAAAATCTCAAACCCAAGAGTCACAAGGTTTCTTGATGTTCTCCCTGTGCTGTCAGTACATTGGAGGTGGGGCAGCCTTCCCACCCACACGACCACCCCCCCCACTCCTCATCCCCCCCACTCTCCACACCCCCAAACCCCACCCATCAGCATTCCTGATGGCTGCAAGTGTTGTGCTAAAGAGAACAAATGATGAAGTGTGCCAAAGGATCAAGTGTTGATAAAGCCCACTGCATCTCAGCAACATCCCCCTCACAAAGCAACACTGCCTTCAGCCACACAGCTATCAGACAATCCCAGCAGCAATGTGAAAATCTCAGGAGTGTCCCCATTGCATCTTGGTATCATCCTCCTGAAATATTGTGACTATGAGAGCTTCACAAACAAGCCTGCCTTGTCTGGCCACTGCAATGAATTCAACCCCTGCATCCTCACCTACCAGAACCTCAGTGTCCTCATCCACTTAGACCTCCTCCTCCCAGGAAGAGACATGCAGTTGTTCCATTCCCTCATCATCCAGGTGCTCCCTCATTTACATTGCCAGGCTGTGTAGGGAGTTGCAAGCCACGATGATGTGTCACACCCTCCGAGGGGTGCTGAGGAGGGGAGAGGTTTGCCATAATGCTCCACGAGATCTGTTGGAAAACCAGAATCTCATTTTCAGGATGTACTAATTGCTGAAAGTGACAATGATTGCTGTTCTGCCATTCATCCCTTGCACACAGACTTCTAAATCCAATGAGTGCTGCAGAACTATTGGGTTATTGGGCAAGACTGGCAATGCCTTTGGAAGATGATCTTCAAATACTGACTGAGGGCTGCACTCCTATCCTTACTTTAAGTTCAACTGGACTTTGACAAGTCATCCTTATGGTCTAAGCAAACGAACAAAGCCCTAGAGTGCAGATTAGGACGACGCCTAAGGCTGAAGTGAGAGCTCAGGATGCATTCGAATGGCCCAAGGATGTCACCACTTGTCATGTGCTGTGGGACAATGGTTGGGGGTTGGATGGGGGGTGGTCAACCCTTATGCACACTAAACATTGCCTTTTAAAGTTTATTTATTAATGTCAAAAGTAGGCTTATATTAACACTGCAAACAAGTTAATGGGCATATCCCCTAATCTATCACATCCTGACATCTGTTCAGGTACACTGAGGGAGAATTTAGCATGACCAATGTACCTAACCAGCTCCGGTTAGATGCATTGCCCATGTTCCCACAGTCTTTTGGACTGTGGGAGGAAACCGGAGAACTTGGAGGAAATTCCTGCAGACACTTAAGAAAGTGCAGACTCCACACAGACAGTGACCCAAGCCGGGGTATCTATGTGGAGGGTAGGACCCTGTGACATGCATAAAAGTGCCTTGAGAGGCAACCATTGGTGATGACTTGACTAAGAGTCGTCCTTCGCAACTGACCCTTATTTATCAATCTTGAAATTTTGCAAGTTATGCAAATTTTCAACCAATGCGTTCACCATCTCTGCAACCACTTCCATTAAAGCTCTAACATGCAGTTCATCGGGTCCTAGTGATTTGTCCACTTTTAGTCCCTTGAAATTCTCTAATACTCTATCCTTTGTGTTTAGAAATCTTGTAAGTTCTATCATGTTATTTGAAATCAGCCCATCTGTTAACTTAGGGATATTTGCAATGAGTTCCACGATGAAGATTGATGCAAAAAATGTATTTAGCATATCCACCATTTCTTTGTTTGCCATTATCAATTCACCCACCTTGTCCAGTCCTCTAGCCTACAACTAGCCCTTGCCACTTTGTATATCCTGCTTTTCAATTTAAGATTATCCTTGATCTCCTGGGTTAATAGTAGATTTTAGCTCTTTCTCATGGAATCCCTTTTTTTGATTGGGACAAACTCTGAGCAGAGCATTATGAAGTCTCACAACACCAGGTTAAAATCCAACAGAAGCCACTAGCTTTCATTGTGCTGGCTGCCCCTTTGTCAGGTGAGTAGGAGTTCCACATCATGACCAGTTGTTTGAATATCTGCCACTCATCTACTGATCTGTGTCTTAGCTTCTTTACTCAGTTCACTTCAGACAGCTCCTCCCTCATACCATTACAATTGCCTTTATTTAAGTTGAAGGCACTAGTTACAGAGCTTTTTGCTCCATATTCTGTCATATTGTGGTCGCTACCTCCTAGGGGATGCTTAACTGCATGATCCCTTATTAATCCTTTTCAATACACAATATGTAATCTAAAGTAGGCCGTTCCTAGATAGGTTCCACAATGTACTATTCTAAAAAACAATCCCAAATACACTCCACAAATGCTTCTTCAATGCTCTCCATACCAGTTTGGTTTGTCCCATCAATTGCAAATTAAAATCTCCCAAGATAATTGCAGTTCCTTTTGAACATGCACTTGATATTTCCCCATTTATGCTCTGACCTCTTGAGAGGTCACAGTGAATGGTTTGGGTTTGGAATGCAGTGCCTGGAGGTGAGGAAGTAGGTTCAATCAAGGCATTCAAGAGGACATTAGATGATTATTTGAATAGAAAAAATATGTCGGGGTACAGGGAGAAAGCAGGGGAATGGCACAAAGTGATAATACTCGTTTAAAGAGCCAGATGTAATAGACCAATTTTTTTTAATTCATTCGTGGAACATGGGCATCTCTAGCTGGCAAGCATTCATTGCCCATCCCTTGTTGCCCTAACACCAACTGGCTTGTTGAGCCATTTCAGAACGCAGCTGAGAGTCAACCACATTGCTGTGGGTCTGGAGTCAGATGTAGACCAAACCAGGTAAGGATGATAGATTTCCTTCCCTAAAGTACATTAGCGAGCCAGATGGGTTTTTCCGACAATCGACATGGTCATCAGTAGGTTCTTAATTCTAGATAATTTTTATTGAAATCAAATTCTACCAGGTGGTGGAATTTGAATCTGGGTCCCCAGACCATTTACTGAGTTTCTGGATTAATAATCTAGTGATAATACCACTAGGTATCGCCTCCCCTAAATGGCCTTCTTCTACACCATGTCAATTCTGTTGTTCTCTGATTTCGCTTCGATAAAATGATTAAAAGTGAATTACAATCCGTGCTTTTTAACCACCTTGTTGATTGTCTATGGAAATTCTCTGATTGACTTATTAGTCAACCTGATGACTTCATTGTTGCTGATCCCCTACAGATGATCCTAAATTGAAAATACATAGAAGCATTCACAGAAACTAGAAGCAGGAGTAGGCCTTTCAGCCCTTCAAGCCTGCTCCACCATCCTTTATGATCATGGCTGATAATCAAATTCAATATCCTGATCCTAGCTTCACCCATATTCCATGATCCCTTTAGCCCCAAGAGCTATATCCAATTCCTTTCTGAAATCACACAACGTTTTAGCTACATCCTGTTGTAGTAATTCCACAGATTCACCACTCTCTGAGTGTAGAAATTTCTCCTATTCTCAGTCCTAAAAGGTTTACCTTATCCTCAAACTATGACCCCTAGTTCTGGACTCCGCCACCATCAGGAATATTCTTCTTGAATTTACCCTGCCTAAATCTGTGAGATCTCCTCCAACTCTTCTAAACTCCAATGAATATCACTCTAAGCAATTTAGTCTCTCCTCATGACACACCTCAGCCTGGCTAACCTTCTCTACACTCCCTCTATAGCAAGAATATCCTTTTTCAGATAAGGACACTAAAATTGCACACAATACTCCAGACGTGGCCTCACCAATGCCCTATGCAATTGCAGTAAAACATCTCTATCCCTATACTTAAATTCTCTCGTTATTAAGGTCAACATACCATTTGCCTTCTTTATTGTCTGGTGTAGCTGTGTACTTACTTTCAGTAACTGACGCACGAAGACACCATGTCTCGCTGAGTATTCAGCTCTCTCAATTTACACCCATTTAAATAATACACAGCCTTCCTATTTTTGCAACAAAAGTGGATAATCTCATATTCATCCACATTACATTTCATCTACTATGCATATGCTCATACACTCAGCCTATCCAAATCACGCTGAAATATTTCTGCACTCTCCTCACAGCTCACCTTCTCACTCAGCTTTGTATTATCTGCAAATTTGGAGAAAATACATTCCTTCCCTCTTCCAAATCATTAATATATAATGTGAAAAGGTAGGGTCCTAACACAGATCCCTGCAGTACCTCACTCATCACTGCCTGCAAATTGGTAAAACATCAGATTATTTCAATACTTTTCTTCTTGTCTACTAGCCAGTTCTCTATCCATCTCAAGAAACTACTCTCAATCCCATGCACTTTAACTTTACATAATAATCTGCTTTGTGAGACCTTGTTGAAAGCCATATGAAAGTCTAAATAAACAATATCCACTGTTTCTCCCTGGTCAACAGTACGAGTTACATCCTCAAAGAATGCCATTAGATTTATCAAGTATGATTTCACTTTCATAAATCCATGCTGACTTAGTCTGATTATACCACTGCTTTCCAAATATTGAGCCATGAAACCCTTGATAATGAACTCTGGCAACTTCCCTATTACCAATGTTAGCTCACCGATCTATAATTCCCTGGTTTCTTTCTATCTCCCTTTTTGAAGAGCAGGCTTACATTAGCAATTCCCAAATTCATAAGAACCATCCCAGAGACCAAAGAATTTTGTAAAATGACCACCAATTTCTAGGGTCACTTCCGTAAGTAATCTGGGATGAAGATTATCAGACCCCAGAGATTTAACTACATTCAATCCCATTAATTTCCCCCAAGCCATTTCTCTACAAACACTGATTCCTTTCAGTTCCTCACTAAAACTTGTGTTGTTCAGCAATAGAGGATACTGATACCCCAGAGCTTATTAAATCTTGATGGACAGCTTTTTCCAGGGTCTGTAGTATGTGCTATCAGTTTGCCATTGACCCTAAAGTCTGAGCAATGGTTGTTTTATTTAATTATTTGAGAAAGTACTTCTCATTTAAATTAATGAGCCGCTTTTGCAAATTGGTGTCAATAAAATGTGCAGTTTGGTCTGAAACCTCTTCAAAAGGTTTCTGGTTAATGCTGTTTTCATCCATGTGTGATGATTACCACCCGTCCATTCATTATCAGCAGTATATTCATTCCGGCAAATACAATTGACTCTGGTCATCGTTTCTGGTGCTAATGTTTTGATCATTTATTCTGGACAACCACATTGCTTTTAAACCCTTTCATGTAATGTTTCTGTTGCATTGCTTCCCTGAGAATCAGATGTGACAAGTCAGCCCTGCACAAAAGAGGTTATTAATGTTTAACTGGGTGTCAAAGGATGATATGAATGAAGGTTGAGATACTGACTGTATGTATTGCTTTGTTAGATACTTCAAGACTTCAACTACTGAGACTAAATTGTTTTTCAACAGTGTCACAAGAAGTTCTTCTGTTTTCTCGGCAGTGAATTCAGAGGGCACCCAGACCGTCGCTTACAATTACTATGCTCAAAAACAACCCAAATTAATAGCAGCCATTATTATTAAATTGTTAATCAAAGCTTTCAGTTTGTCAGGATTGTAACAATTCTCCAACTCCTCTCTTAATCCAGTTATATCACTGGATATAATAAAAATTGCCTTTTAGAATGTTCTACCATAACTATTAATGCCTGGATTAAACCTCCCAAATGCATTTGACCTTCCGAGGTAAGGTATAAGGCAAATAGTAATTGTGTTTTGGCTAGGTTCTTGTCATAGGGAAAAAGCAGAAACACAAAGCCAACATTGCAAGGATTACATGGTGGTCTTCACGGGAAATCTTCACGAGACACTCTAAGGAAGCAGATAGTGTGGTGATTCATTCTCCAGCTGTTACTCAGAAAGTATCAATGTGTTTGGCTTTAAGGACGGGTTTCTCCCATCTCATCTGCGGTGGGATCCATTGCCAGCGGAAATGGAAAACTTGACACTCCAGCCAAAACTCCATTCACTTTCAGTGGCACAGGAAAATTCCAGCCACAAGCGAGGGTGGGAGATTTCGGCCCATGAGTGGGCTTCTGGAAGAGCAGGTAAACTGGTAAACTTGCCTGCCAAATGACAACCTGCTGTCACCAGTCTGTCATCAGTGGTTACATGCCTCCTTGTATCATCAGATCTGGATTTCTGATGGGTCAAAGAAGTTGAAAGGTTCCTGCAAAATGTCTCCTCCATTCAAAGTAAATTTATGTGCAGCACACCAATCGTGATTATCTTTGCTTTGAAGTTGCTTGCATAATTATTGCAGCAATAGGTGCGGGAAATATTAAATGCCAGTGCTGCCTTTAATGAAGATCAAACAAAGTGTCATAATTGTAGAAATTATTAATCAAGCATTATGGGAAGAGTGTGCAAGCTTCCATTTGGAGGGCAGAAATTCAGTTTCTTTCTTGCCCTGCGCTGTCAGTTCACTCTGTGCATAGTTCCGCATGCTTTTAAGTCATAGCCTGCAAACTTAGTCTCCCTCCTGTTTATAGACTGCTGAGAGTCCTGAGCTTCACACAGTGCCTACAGTAGTTGCTCAAATGCTTAGATATTAAAGGATCTTACTGTTTAAATCTGGTCAATGACACTTCTAAAACAGTTTTATGTGTTTCATCCTGTTTGGAAGCAATCCACACCTGTCTGGGGTGATTCTTATTATCTCTTTGCCTGTTTCATGGATTGTCAACATCATGCAAGATTAAATATCATCTGCTTGTGGATTAAGTCTACTGTGTCAGTTTCTTTTATGTTTCAATTTTTAGTACTCATGCAGTCAGGCGGGCTGCAATAATGAAGGCTGTTTGCCTAGGCATAGATCTTTAAAATAGTCTATCAGATACTAACTGCTCTATATCCTGGTCTGCCTATCACTTTTACTGTTGCCCTTTCACATGTGATGACTTGTGTTTTGCCATTCACTTCTTACCTCGCCACCTTTTACTGGGTCAGTGGGGCATGCATCAAATAAGACCTGCAGTCGGAATCTGTTGTATTTCAACCCATCTCTTGAACCCTCTGTGTTCCGCATGCTATAAGGAAATTATTTCTCATTTCATAGACAACATTTTGATACATAATAGAAACAGAAAATGCTGGGAATACAGAGCAGCTCAATATCTTATTTCCAGGCAACATCTGTGGATGGAAAAGAGTTAAAGTTTTAGACCAGTGATGACCCCTTCATCAGATGCATTCTTCTTCTATTCTCTTCCCGCATTTAGTGAAGGATAAACCTTTGGACATTATCCTGCTACCCCAGTTACTTTAAGTTCATATCCCTGATTTGTTAAATTGTAATTAGATGCATTAAAAGGGAGGATTTGATGAAAGGTTGTGGCAGATTTTTGTCTTGTTCCATAGCTGGTAATTCCTAGCTAATAATTCCCAGAATAGGTCACTAGTCTGTCACCAAAGGCGTATAGCTTAAGGTGCATCACAAGTCTCTCCCACTGTCACTACCAGCCATTGGCATGTTTGGAAGGATTTCAGGTTGACACACACGTTTGATCATGTTACAGTGCACCTTTGTCAGCCATCAAGTGCTGGGATGGGACTCAAATCCAGAGTTTCTATTTCAGAGGCAGAGACGCTACCCACTGTGCCACCTTCCACCACATACACGGCTCTGCATTTTCCTCAACCTATGCCAGGATTAACCCATCAACCCCACTCTGGTGGAAGACCAAACCAGTTTGATGGGACAGAACACAGTACTTGTATGGAAACTGTTATGTGTGTGCTGTCCATCTCTAGAAGACAATTCAGCAGAATTGGGTCACCTGACTTGAGGGACAAATAGGACTGAGGGTGACTGCTCACCCCACAGGGTAAAGTCCAGTCTCAGGCAGAATCATCGAGCAGCCATGTAGTTAACATTAAAAGTACAGGAGCATGATTCAAGAGCAGCCTTGCGCTATAACTCCTGTACCTTGTTTCTCTTATCAATAAATACCTTTTGTTTGTAATAAAGTGTAAAATCTCTTGATGATACTATAGAGGATTACAAAATAACAAATCCTCTCAGAGAAGCTACACAAGGTGACTTTTAAATCAGATGCCTTTCTATATCAAAGATTCAGTTTAATAGTTAACTTTAGGAACTAATTGCATTTGGAGAATGTGGTCAAATTGGCAAAGCTTGTATCATAGTTGAACAATAAGATTGATTTGGATTTTTAGTGTAATCCTCGTTCCTCTTATGTCTTCACCCATTTGACAATTGTATGTTTACCATGTTCACGTATGTAGATGAGACAGTCTCTGTTCTGTCAAGGATTCTGCAGTGGGATCCTCCGTCCCATTATATCATCAGAAAGGGAATCTTTGAAAAGTCAGCATAATGTAAACCAATAAGGGTAATGGATGAGTTACGATGCAATGGCTTGACACAATGTTTAACTGCAAACAATTGCCGTAGAATTAGGCAGGTTGATTGTTAGCTATCCTGCTGGAGTTCAACATTTTGAACACGAGGTCCCTTGGAAGCTTTGCATTATTTTGTCTCATTTTATCATAGTGAAACTTTCCTATTAGACAATCTGTAAGAATTATTTGTACTGCTTTGTTGTATAACTGAATGTGCTACTTTCAAGTGATGCAGTGTCCCAGTTTTTCAATGTGTTGTGAATCAGGTAAGCTTTGTTTTTTGCTTTAAAAACTGATGTATCATCTCTGCTGAGTGGTCTCAAATCATTCTTCATTGTGGGTTCCACCTTTATCAAATGTGTCATAATTCAGTTTATGGCCCTAGGTTCCACTCGCCCTTCTGCTGTTAGATTGTTTAATGGGACAGTGCAGTAAATCATTCCGTCCTTTGTATCTGCGATCTTTGAAAGTGTTATCCTTGTTTCTCTCACTTACGTTTTTCTGATGCATATTTCTTCCTTTACAAGCTTAGAGTGGTTCGGTGGTTAGCACAGTTGCCTCACTGCACCAGGGACCCAGGTTCAATTCTGGCCTTAGATGACTACGCAGACTCTGCACAGACATTCGCCCCCTGTCTGTGTGAGTTTCCTCCCACAGTCCAAAGATGTGCAGGTTAGGTTAATTGGCCATGCTAAATTTTCCCTTAGTGTTTCAAGCCTGTTGCACCAGGAAGCCAGTTATTATAATACAAATGACTTATTTTAAAAATAAAATCTGATGCAAATGAGAAAACAGCAATTCATTCTCAGCACCAAGTTAGAATCATTTTTATTTTTAATCATCTGTGGAAAATATGCACATCTTTCTGCATTTAACTTCTTACAAACGTAGGTTAGACAACCAGTTCTTGAAAACAATTATGCAAACTTCATAAACTCTGTACCCCCCACCCCCCCTGGCCCCCCACTTCGCCAACCCTCAGGCTGGTATCAGAACTGGGATTTGAAGCTAAAATGTATGGCAGCTATTGTCCATTTTATCAATCCCTGGGATTTGGAGCAGTTGCATGAGGCAATTGTGGGATGGTAAGGTAGACAAGACATCACAGAGTGGGAGGATGAGGTGACACACCCTGATTTCACCCTCAAAATGTTGACAGGGATAAATGTGGAAAGGTGACAAGTCTATCCCTTTCAGTTAGAGAGGTAAAAGAGGTAAATAATCAGATGGAGAATTGTCCTGAGCCACATCTCCCCTGTGGCTGTTAGGGAATCAGGTTTCTAACTCATTCACTGGAGTCAAAACTGGCCCAGGGCCTTCAGGATTTAATATAATTTGAGAAAGGAGGGAAAAAGAAAGAGAAAGTAGGAGCACGTGACAGTGTACTAAGCTTAAAGATTTATCAAGAGAGGTTTTCAACTGTTGGTTACTTGTTTCACATCTGAAAACTTGGTGATGAATAAAGGTGAAATTTGATAAAGATGTTATTATGGAATCTTAGAAATTTTCTTGGCACAGAAAGATGCCATTCAGATCATCATGTCTATACTATTTTGCTCCCTAGTATTACTTGTAGACCTGTAAGTTCAAGCTTATATCCAAGCATTTTTTAAATGTTCTGAATATTTATGCCTGAAAAGAGGATAAAGATGGTGAGTTCCAGATACCCAATGCCCCTGCATGAAAAAGAATTGCCCTTTGGACCTCCAGTAATTCTCCCACCATGAATCTTAAATCCATAGCTCATGGTTATGGATTCTTCAAAGGGGAATAGGATCTTCCTTTCCAATCTGCCAAGATGCCTTGTAATGTTATACACTTCAGTTAGCTGTCCTTTCAGCCTTTTCTGTTCCATCGACAACAACCCTAGCCCACTAAATTATTCCTCATAACTAAAATCCTCTCATACAGGCAACATCTGCATAAATCTCCTCTGTACCCTCCTGAGTACAATCGTATCTTTCCCATGGTGGGATGACCAGAATTGCTCACAGTACTGCAGCTATGGCCTGTGGTGTTCTATATGATTGCAGCATGTCCTCACAGCTCTTACCTTTATTAGCTCAGGCACAGAAATCAATATCCTGTATGCCTTCTTAACCACCTCATCTATCTGTCCAGTCACTTTCATGGATTTGTGGATATGCAATCTATGGTCTCTAACCTATTCCTCTACACTTCTCATTTATTCTACATTCCTTTTCCTCGAAAATCCACTCCAAATGCTTTGCCTCCCAATCCTCCAGGACTGAAATCCATTTGCCACTGTTGCATCCATTTGACCAATCCATTGATACCTTCCTGCATTCTACAGCTTTCTTCTTCATTATCAACTACAATGCCAATCTTATGTTTCATCTACAAACTTCTAAATCATGCTCCCAAAATTTAAGTCCAAATTATTAATATATATTTGTTTTTCCTGCTTCAATCATTGGATTTCTGTTCCAAATATGTGAAAAATACAAATTTGGCCTCCCCTACCTGTTATAAGATGCTGTTTGCCATATTCATTGCAATAGATAGAGTATGGAGCATGCACAATGCCTTCTTGTTCCATTCTTCAGGCACTGAGATTAATTCGTAAGGGATTAATCGGTGAACTTTAAAGGGATGGCTAAAGCCCTTTCCAAAGAAGGATAGGTTTTTATTCTTGACATCGTAGCATTGCTGCCTCACAGCAGCAGGGTCTCAGGTTCGATTCCCAGTTTGAGTCACTGTCTGTGTGGAATCTGCATGTTGTCCCCATGTCTGTATGGGTTTCATCTAAAAGACATGCTGGTTTGTTGCATTGGCCATACTAAATTCTCCCTCAGTGTGCTTGAACAGGTGGCGACTAGGGGATTTTTGCAGTAACTTTATTGTAGTGTTAATGTAAGCCTACTTGTGAAACTAATAAGTAAACTTTAAAACTTTAAAAAAGATTCTCCAACCTCAAAAATCTTCGAGCCTGTTGCTGGCCCTACGCTTCTCCTCTACTGCCTCAACCTCATCCCAATGGACATAACCATCAGTTGTTTGTCAACTTCCAAACACTGTCAAGCAGAACCAGAATGCCAATTTAGCACCCAAAAATACTAATCAGGTCCGAACATGAAAATGGCTTGGGATGCCTAACTGTTTTGTTGATGCACTTCAATATCACAAACATTTGGCACCCAAGTAGAAAATTACCCCCACCTCCACTCCGCATTACTTTTGGGGATGTTTGCTAAATAGATTCTTGCCCCATGCAAAAGTGAACCAATTTAATACTATACACCACCATATATAATACAGTAATGTAATTTCCATAGCCAAAGACACAATTTCCAATGTATATGTTCTCACTTAGACAAAGAAATTACAAGTTAAACTGCATAATACATAGGGATGAACAGAAACGAACAAGGGGAGTATGTTGCAGTACAGAAGGTGCATTAATTATGTATGCAGTTTTTAACTAAAAAATAGAACAAAATGTAAATGTAGCTTATATATAATCTTGGGGAAAAATGTGTTGTTTAACAACTAGGACAGTAATTAGCAGCGTTAGCATTTCATTATTTAGTGAGCTTCATCTTGCGCTTTTTCACTTGAAGCATCTCAGTCGCATCTGGCATCACATCTGTCCACTGAGATTCTTCTGTACTTCTGTCTGCCTGAGCTCGCTGATAATAAAGGGGAGAGCATGAGCTTTTAGCTTCATACATAATAATTGTGTTAATACTTTGCAGTCAGAGTCATATTCTATAAGATATCAATCACTCTCCCATGCAACCATCAAGAAAGTACGAAGGATAGCTTCAAGCATTAAAACTTCAGAAATCGAGGATGCTTTAACTTGTCCTTCATGGTAATTTGATGAGACCCCTTCACATTGTTCTAAGTATACAGACCTACAAATGATTTCCTGTATCTGAGGGACAATTATTTAACTTGATACTACCCTGGGGAGGTTCATCTATCAGAGATTATATTGAAAACCTTGGGTGCACGTTGTTTTCTGCCCAGTCATTTGAAAAGTCTGATTGGGATATGCGTCGTGCACGGAATTTTTCAATATGAATTTGAAGCAGATAGACTATCCTGCATGAGGTTGTGTCTAGAAAATGCTCCCTGAAGATCTGAGCTTCATATTTCGTTACATCAATGAGTAGATTCAAACAAAGAACAAAAAACAAAGAACAGCACAGCACGGGAAACAGGCCCTTCGGCCCAACGAGCCCGTGGCGCCATCCTAATGTCTTAATGACATATAGAGACCAATATAGGGACAATTTGTTACCCAATCAGCCTAAGAGCACATTTTTGGGATGTGGGAGGAAACCGGAGCACCCGGAGAAAACCCACGCAACCACGGGGAGAACGCGCAAACTCCCGCAGACACAGGCCCAAATCCATGTGTCTGCACAGCAACAGCGATAGTCTCCGAGCTGTCATGTTGCCCATCTGATGATCCAGTTTAAGCATACACTAACGACATGAAGCACTAGGCCACTCCTGAAGTAACATCCAGGAGCAGCCCTTGCACGACCTGCCGAATGCATGCACCTTGTTGGTCAACAAGGTGGACTGAACAGCCTGTGGAAACAATTAAAGTATTTAAACAGTCCTCCTATATCCCTCTATCTGCAGACCGCTCACGTGGCTGTCCAAGAGACCCTTAAACAACCCTAGCGTGCCTGCTCCCACCACCTTACTCGGTAGCGCATTCCACACCCGCACTACCCTTTGTGTGAAAAAAATGCCCTCTAATATTAGTCTTATACATAGCCCCCCCTCACCCTAAGGCCATGACCCCTCGTTCTATCCGAATCTAATGGTGGAAAAAGCTTACCACCATTTACTCTATCTATACCCCTCATAATCTTATATACCTCTAATAGATCCCCTCTCAGTCGACGTCTTTCAAGGGAAAACAACCCCAGTGCGTTCAACCTTTCATTCCTGCAGAATGAATCCAGGTCAGGAGGATTCCAAATGCATAATTGCAGTTTAACTTGAAGGTGGCATTTTTTGAGACAAAAATGCCAAAGACATTGACAGGACAGGAAGATTCTGCCAGCAGGGTGTAAAATTCTGCCCCTAATTAAAACACTTGCCTCCAGATTTGCTGCTTCCCTCCTGTCCCCCCACCCCCATCAAGAAACACCTCTGTTTACTGAAGTGCTTTTAGCTTCTTTGATCCTAGGAACTACACAACTATATTAAACCTCTGTGGACAACAATTAGATGTCCAAGAAATGCAGGGAAAAAAAAATCACCCATTATTTAGTGTTTTCACAGTTCCATCTCAATTTAGATATGGAGATCATAGAATCATAATGTGCAAAAGGAGGCCTTTCAGCATAAAATGGATTATTCTTTAAATGTTAATTATCTCAGGGGTGGTTTCCAATTTCTCAAATCCACTTATCTTACATTTTACACTTTAATTCCTACAACAAAAAGTTACATCTCTTAAACACATGAACTATGAAATTAGATATTGGCAGCAAATAAATGCTTAGCAGAGTTATCAGAGTACAGTAAGACCAACACCAAGGAAATTCCTGACTAATGTTACGATGGGTCAGTGGTTGTGGTGATACTATTAAATTTGCAGACTGAGGATAAGAATTGTAATTATATTTGCATACTCTGTGGTCAACAATTACTTACTAACTTATATCATGCCACAATTAAAAGTCACCCTCTCCCATGTTGGGTTTAGTTCACAATCATGTTGTAAAAGTATATTACTGATACTGGTTAAGGTACGTACCATCAGTTGTTCATACTGAATGGCTGCTTCCTGGGGGTCCAGCCCTTGTGCATATGCCATATCAGCTGCTCGCTTAACCATTTCTACTTTATGATAACCTGGGGGTGTCCAACCAATGCCTCGAATCCAGTTCAGGTCAGATTTGTATGCAATCTGAGGAAAAGCATATGGCAAATGAGCAGATATTGAAGATTCAAGCACGTTCCCGTAACAAAAAAAAACAATTGGCTGAAACTTTCCAGCCGTTCCCACCAGTGGGATTTTCCAGTCACACAGACAGCAAACCCTGCCACGAATTCCCCAGTAATGGAGAGTGCAAATAATAGGAAATCCCACTGACAGAAGCAGGACTGGAAGATCCTGCCACCAGCGGGGGGTGGCAGTGGAAAATCCCACCCATTCAGTCAGTGAAACCAAAATGAAATGATGTCCATGGTAACGTAAGCCTAGAAACCATTCGAATCTCACCAGAAATAAATACCCTGAAACCCCTTGCACTAGCAGCAGAGAAATATTTAATATATTTCAGTAAATTTGCAGATGATACTAAAGTTGGTGGTGTGGTAGATAGTGAAGAGGGGTGTTTTAGTTTACAGAGTGACTTGGACAAGTTGCAGAGCTGGGCCGAGAGGTGGCAAATGGAGTTTAATGTGGAAAAGTGTGAGGTAATGCACTTTGGCAGGAACAATAAATGTGTAGAGTATAGGGCTAATGGTAGGGCTCTTAATAGTGTTGAGGAACAGAAGGATCTTGGTGTATGTGTCAATAGATCCCTGAAAGTAGGCAGTCAAGTGGATAAAGTTGTTAAGAAGGCATATGGAGTCTTAGCTTTTATTGGTAGGGGGATTGAATTTAGGAGCCGCAGCATCATGTTGCAACTGTACAAAACTCTAGTGCGGCCGCACTTGGAGTATTGTGTGCAGTTCTGGTCCCCACATTATAAGAAAGATGTGGAGGCATTGGAGAGGGTACAGAGGAGGTTTACCAGGATGTTGCCTGGTATGGAGGGCAGGTCCTATGAAGAGAGGTTGAAGGATTTGAGGTTGTTTTCGTTAGAAAGGAGGCGGCTAAGAGGGGATCTTATTGAAGCATATAAGATGATTAGAGGTTTAGATAGGGTGGACAGTGATAGCCTTTTTCCTAGGATGGAGAAAGCTAGCACGAGGGGACACAGCTTTAAATTAAGGGGTATGAGTTATAGGACGGATATCAGAGGTAGGTTCTTTACTCAAAGAGTGATTAGGGAGTGGAATGCCCTGCCTGCAGCTGTTGTAGATGCGCCAAGTTTGGTGGCGTTTAAGAGGTTAATTGATAAGTATATGGAAGAGAAGGGAATGGTTTAGTTAGGAGGGGCATTGCTTTTTATTTTGGTCGGCACAACATCGAAGGCCGAAGGGCCTGTTCTGTGCTGTATTGTTCTATGTTCTATGTTCTATATTTATAAGGCATTTCTCTATCTTAAATCATATACAAGCCTTTTTATTTTCTGCGGGTTAATGACTGCAACTAAACAATGTTTGGAGAAATGTGTTTTGCAGAGCGATGATTTCAGTAAACACTCAGTGTAGCACCAATGATCCTGAAAGCCACATTTATAGCACCTTCCTCAAAACTTAAAAATAACAAAAACACAAAACAACATCAGGAAAATGAACTCTGACACTAACAGTGAGTTGTTTTATCTATGGAATGATATACTGGCATTGGAGGCAGTCAGTCCAGAGAAGGTTCACTAAGTTGATTCTGGATACGGAGGGATTTTCTCATGAGCAGAGATCAAGTAGGTTGGTCTTGTACTCAGAGTTTGGAAGAATGAGAGGCGATCTTGTTGAGATATACATGATTGTCAGGGGATTTGACAGGGTAGATATTGAGAGGTTGTTTCCTCTTGTGGGAGAATCTAGGGTCAGAGGGCATAATCTCAGAGTAAGAGGTCACCCATTTAAGACAGATGAGGAATTACTTCTCTCAGAGGGTAGTGGAATTCTTTACTGCAGATGGATGTAGAGGCTGGATCATTAAGTATGTTCAAGGCTAAGACAGACAAATTTTTAATTAGCAAGGGAATCAAAATTTGGGGATAAGACAGGAAATTGGAGTTGAGGATTATTATGTCGGAACAATTGTGATCTCATTGAATGGTGCAGCAGACTGGATGGGCTGAATGGCCCACTTCTGCTCCTACATCTTATATGTATGTGCTGATACTGCTTTACACATGAGCTTAAATATGAATACTCAGCTATAATTATTTCTCAGTTGATCAATCAGATGATTACATTTAGAATCTACAGAAAATGTGGAATCCTACTTGGTATTTATTCCTGATGCGATTAGAGTCAGGAGGCTGAATTTTCCTGCCTTTGGAGTGGTGGGCTGTAGGGGGTGAACTCCAGCAAAATAGCACTGTGCCAAATCAGGAGGTTTCCCCAGGGCATTCCCAACATAAAGGATGTGATTTGGGAAGAGGCTGCAGATTTCACAGAATTAAGATCACAATTAAGAATGATTTTTTTGGGGGGCTCAACACCACAGCTGCAACCCAGACACCATCAGAACCAGAGGGTGCAAACCTCCAGAGAAGGGGCAGTGTACAGAGAAGGATGTCCCACATGGCTTCAAAAGGAGTTTTTCACTAACTGGAGGTACTTGCCTGCTTGGCGTCTGTGAATGTTAATTTTGAGTTATCATTCTGATGCCTCCTCCATGTTGAGGCATTGTCTGACCCCCTGATCTGTTACAACAGCCCTGGGATGATGGCACAGTGATTAGCACTGCTGCCTCATAGAAACCCAAGTTCAATTCTGGCCTCACATGACTGTCGTTGTGGAGTTTGCTTATATTCCCTGTACCTGTATGGATTTCCTCTGGGTGCTCCAGTTTCATCCCATAATCCAAAGATGTGGTTGAATAGCCATGCTAAATTGCCACTTAGGGCCAAATTTTACCAACAGTTTGCACATGTTTTTGGGTGCGAAATCGTGGTAAAATCAGGTCTGAGCAGATAGTGACTTTACCAAGACCCGCAAATGCAGGCACAACGATGATTTAAATGCACTTGAATGTATTTAAATTGAATTAGCAAACTGCCCACCCAACTCTATCAGCATTTCACCTTTTAACGCCGTGTTTGCCGATCTGGGACTGCGCCATTACGGACCTGCTAAATGAAAAGTCTGAGTTGGATGCTCCAGCCTCTGAAGAGGGCCTTCACTATTTCCAACAGCTCTCTGACTCAGATCAGGTGGGGGTGGAGGTGGGTCAGATCATTCTCTGGTTGGGTGCAGGGAAAGAGGGCAGTGAGGTCAGATCGCTGTCTGGTGGGGGGAAGAGGAGGGGAGTGAGGTCAGATCACTGTTTGGGGGGGGTAGAGGAGGGGAGTGAGATCTGATCGCTGTCTAGTGGGGGGTGCAGGGAGAGGAGGTGAGCGAGGTCTGTTTGGGTGGGGGGAGGAGAGGAGGAGGAGGAGGAGGATGGTGGATCTCTGGTGCAGGGGAGCAGATGAATCTCTGGTGGGCAGTACGGGTGGGGGGGGGGGGGGGGGTCAGCTGCCGTTCTGTGGGTGATGCAGTGGGGAGGGCAGAGTGGGGATCAATCTGGTAGTGGGGAGGTGGATAAGAGGTCAGTGATATAGATACGTGTGTGTGTGTGTGTGTGTGTGTGTGTGTGTGTGTGTGTGTGTGTGTGTGTGTGTGTGTGTGTCTTTATCCACCTCCCACCCCCACACAACCAACAATATCCAGACCGATCACCACCACTGCCCCACCCTCCCCCACCAATCATCCGCAGAGTGGCAGCAGACCCCCTCCCACCAGAGATCCATCTTACCCACTTCCTCCTTCCTTCACCGCCACTGAGACCCACTCTCGCTCCTGCTTTTCATTCACGGGCTGTTTTCTCTGCCTCGGATGTGCTTTTCTGAATTCTGCATGCGAGTTCAGAGCTCCGATCATTCAGGCAGCACTAAGCCCTGCCCACAGCGCAAATCAGATTGGAGATGATTAAAAGCGTAAGGGGACATCTGAAAGCGGTTTTCTGAGTCGGATCTGTACTATGCCCAGAATCGGCACTTAGAATGAAAATGGTAACATCGGGCCCTTAGTGTCAGGGAATTAGCAGGGTAAAAAAGTGGGTTACGAAGATAGGCCTGGGTGGGATTGTGGTTGATGCAGACTTGATGGGCCAAATGGCCTCCTTCTGCACTGTAGGGATTCTATGCTATTTGTCCATGGAGCTACTGAGGCTTCAGAGCTGCCAGCTCTCTGATTGGAGGTTGCGCTCCCAATACTGCTGGTCCATTCTTAATTGGATGGCAAGCTTCAAAAGTGGCCAATTAGGAGGCCTCCTCGAGAAAGTAATCCCACCTATCTGGCATCTGAATGCAAATTTGGGAACCCCATTCAGTGCTGACATCGGGGTTCGAAGGCCCGCAGTAAAATTCAACCTCTAATATTTCGATTAGAAAATAGTGATGGTGCAGATTAATCTAAAAGAGAGGGATCCTCGCTGGGAAACGTGATTGAAGTAGAAGGATAAAGGAATTTGCAAACTCAGTATAAAATATTAAAAGATAGATCAATGTCCTTTCTTATGTAAGTTGAGATTTTCCAAATATTAACTCCTTAAAATTACTGGGTTGTTGTTGGCATAACAAGAATTACTCTGAAGCATCCAGATCCATGCCAGAAATAGTGTAGAGAGAAAGTTGGGAGGGACAAAATGTTTTTGGATCCATGTTCCTTCTCAAATTGTATCCCACTTCCCTGTGGAATCTCTCTATTGTTCCAGGCTTCCACCTCTCCAAACCAAGGATCTAAATAGCATTCTGCTCCAAGCCAGAACAGAAATTCTACTCAAATGTTGTTGTGAAGTCTCAGCTTACCAACCGAGGAAACCGTTTTGTTTTTTATACCAAATTCACAAAATGATTTTTCATATCCTGAAATCATATTTTCCAGTTCAGTTTAGATTAGCTTGCACCACTGAGAATTCTCTCAAAAAGAAAGCGGAGATACAAGCCTGATACCAGGGCTCTTCCGCAAGTACTGCCCTATGTATGATGGCAAAAGACAGCCTCTTTTGGCTGATCACAATGGCTGAAGTTTTCCAGCTCCCACCCCCTCCTTCTCTCACCCACAGCAGGACACGTGAGCCATTTAATGACTATTCACATTAGCAGAACCAGAAGGTGCAGTTGCCGTGAGAGGCTGGAAAATTCCAGCCAATCTTTCTATTCTTCATTGTGGATAGATACCTTGACTGACCTTTTCCAAATGTGACCCAGCTTTGTTTCGGAGCATGCCTGTGGGAGAAGCATCCTTCTAGCTGCTTTGTGCAATGATGTGGCAAATGTATTCTAAAAGAATATGATTGCAATATCACCACATGCATTTTTGAGAACCACAGTTCATCTCTGGTGTGTATTCTAGCCTTAGTAACATTCACAGTGCCTGCTAAAATTCAAATACATGGTTGAGCGAATGGGATCAAAGGTTGTGGAGAAAAAGTGGGATTAGGTTATTGAGTTGAATGATCAGCCAATGATCATAATAAGTGGCGGAGCAGGATCAAAGGGCCAAATGGCCTCTTCCTGCTCCTATCTTCTATGATTGGTAAAATCAAGATGGCGTCTTAGTACTCACATCACTTTGTAGTTTGTAAGCTTGTCTGGCATGCTTCACGTTTAGCTGCTCCGGGTCACATGTCCACTGGTGTTGGTGCTGCCTGTAGTTAATGTTACTGGCTTGCTCCTGGCTCCTTTTGGCTTGTAGAAAACCAGGTTGCTCCATGTGCAGTTTGTACTTGGATTTACCCTCTTCAAATTCCTTCTTGTATTCCTTGGCACTCTGGAGTCGGCTGGCAGCCAGAAAGTGCTTCATCCTCGTGTCATCATCAACACTGCGGAAGCCAATCTGCTGACCCTTCTCTCTCACAAATGCCTGCTTGTATTTGTACTGTGAAAATGGAGGAAATATTTAACTTGAACATATTTACAAATGACTAACTTTATTAAAGCCTTGTGTACAATTTGTTTCATTGATGAATGATACATCATCAATTTACAAAATCACAAAACTGGATTTTCATAAACATCAATATAAATTGCCTATGATAGTGATTGGCCTGCTTATAAATGTGCAAATATAAATAGCTTCTGACTTTTTTTGTGCATTTATTGATAGAAAGGAAATTCCCAAAACCTAACTTATTCAGTGACATTAGTACAATGTACTGTACTGTAAAATCAAAGTAATTTTTTATTAGTTCTGGATATAATCTTAAAAATAACAAACTTCATTACGAATAGATACTGAAGAGATTGTTTGAGGTCTAATTAAGCAAATCCTTTAATTATCCATATCTAATGTAATACAGTTATAGTACACAAAGTGAAGCTAAAACCTGAGGGACTTTGCAGCAAAATACTGATGCTTACATCACTAGCTATTTCCCTCGATGCTTTGGCAGTCTGGAAGGGGATGGCATCCAATCTAAGGTCATAACCCAGTGCTCTTGTCTGTTCCCAAGATGTCTTGTAAGCTTTCTGTAATAATAAAAATGACACGGTTTATTTTCCCATCTCACTTCTAGACCTGCTTACCTTATTGATTTCCATTCAGTACCGATTCGTGACCAATACCTGTGGATGGGTTTTATGAGCTGCTCATGGAACTGTAAATTACAGTGCCATGCCGCAATTGATCTGCTCACCTCTGGCCCAATTAAGATCCTAGAAAGGGCAATTAATGCCCACATATGGGCCCCAACCTGTCATTGCTCCAATCTAAGCACCAGCAGGGAAAGTATGCACCCAATGTGCAGTCCAGATATGGACCAATGAAAGGGGGGTGTGCTTTCTTCCCAAGCCCAACTCCCCCTCCCCGCCTCCTTGCTAGTGTAAGGTTATCTCACACAGATCTGTCTCTCTATTCCCACTGCACTGTACAACATAACTGTGCTTCCATCGCATAGAATTCCCAGATAAGCTCGGACTAGCAGCTCTGTCCTTCCAGCAGTGAACTGGAACAGTGGACTCTGCAGGAATTCTGTGAGGAAGAACAATCATGGATAACTTGGAATCCAAGTAAATCTGGGATTTTTCCAGACCCAAGTTGGAAGGCCCCAGCGAGGGTGGGGTCCTTTCTGGAGGTGAAAGCTGGGCAAGTCAGCCATGTTAAGACAAGTTTGTCCACAACACTTATGTTATGGTCTGGGAGAACCTATTGTCAGCATATAATCCGGCCCATAGACCGGATACCAGAGGGTACCCAATAAGCAGCCTTAGTCTAATCATCCCTGTATTCCTATGTGGAAGGGACTGGAACCCAGCAAACTAACATTAAACATCAAAAGCAGAAAATAAAATGATAAATTTCATTATCTACCTCAATGTCAAATCACATCTAGGACTTGTTAAAAAGAGATTGTTGTTTAAAATAAATGGTAGAGATAATTGGATAGTGGTTTGCATATCATACAGAAGGTGTTTACTGGAGCAGCAGGAAACATATGTCATGCTGATACTCCACAGTATCTATATGGTTACGGCTGAACGAACAGCAGCTCTTTAATCAGAAGACAGCTGTTCAGTTTGCTAATTCAGCCCTTCCACATATGGGTACAGATCTATTATTCTCATATCTTCCCTGGAGAACACGGGAAGTGGAGGAAGGATTCACAAATTAATGAGCGCCTGACAAGCCAAAAGTAGGGTGTGTCCAAGGCCAATAGAGTGAGGAAGTGGGGTGGAGTGAGTGGTTACCAAGCCCTTTCAATTGCAGAAACCACATTTACGATTGGCCAAATGGCCTTCTTGTGTCATAGTGCTTCATGGCTCTATGGCTGGATGTTAACCCGTTTGCACTTGAGGAGCACAGTTCAAACCCTGTACCTCCTGGTTCTGAGACTGCAATATTAATGCTAAGGCACTGGGTAACTCCATATCCAGATGTTGCATTTGGAGATGTCGGGTGTTGCTGTCAGCTAAGACGTAATGCATCATAAAAAGATACTAAATAGATCAGAACAAATGGCTATGATCAATAAATAGTTAATCCAACAACTCACATCACTGATGTTGTAGGCATTAATTCTTGCTCGCTTGAAATCAGGATGATCAGGTGGTATTGTACATCGATGCATAGACTGTGTGTCTCTAGATCTGTATAACCTCTGCAAAAGGAATGTATCATTTAGATTAGATTCCTTTTCAAATTTGCAATTTTCTATATTGCATTTTTCTATTAAGAAGTGCAGTTGCCATCAGCTCATCGAGTAAGAAAGATGAAAGCAAACAGATTTGTACTTAATAAAAAAAACAATTAAATAGATATTAAACAAATTCCCCAAGCTGCATATTGTAAAATTATAGCAGCTTTTGTTGATTTTTCTTGAGCAAAATGAGATACCAGTAACTGAAAATTCAATATTCTTACTTTCCACTGATTATTTTTAGACAGCAGTGACTACACTTTGAAGCCAGAACAAAGTTGTCTATTATAATGCTGCATGTTCGTAATATTCATTCACCTAGAGGTGAAATGTTTCAAACCATTTAGTCTTATATGCGTTATAAAACCTCTTTATATCAAAAATGATTCACCTGGGCCAACAGCACAGAATAAATTTTAAAAAGATTGACAAGAGGGTGACACAGCAGCACAGTGGTTAGCAATGCTGCCTCACAGTGCCAAAGACCCGGGGTTCAATTCCAACTTCAGGTGACTGTCTGTGCAGTGTCTGCATGTTCTCCCCGTTTCTGCATGGGTTTCCTCTGCATGCTCCAGTTTCCTCCCACAGTCCAAAAGTGTGCAAGGTTAAGTTGATCAGCCATGATAGATTGACCCTAGTGTCAGGAGGATTGGCAGGCTAAATGAGGGTTACAGGGATAGGGCCTGGCTGGGATTGTGCTCTGTGCAGATTCATTGAACCAAATGGCCTCCTTCTGCACTGCAAGGATTCTATGAAGAGCATTTTTAAAATGACAAACAGCAGTTCTTAAAGTGGCTGAACATTTGCATAACTTTGCTTTGCACATGGCAAAGTAATTGGAAAGGAGTTATATAGACTGGAAGTAGCCCACCTGGGCATGCAGCTGAAGTGAGTGTGAATATCCTCTGAACAACTCTCTGATATCCAGACATAATGGAATGAATTTTCCCATTCCATCCACCACAGGAACCTTAGTGGGTGAGGGGCAGAACGTGAAAAGGTCAGTCGACCTTGGGTAAGAAATTCCTGTTTCAGGGCAAGCGCATCCAGAAAATCCCACTCAATTTGTTCATTCAGTTTGGTGCAGACTGAGCTGTTGAACACAATCCCTTCAGACAATGGATCCCAGCTAAGACAGGGACTCCAGCAGCCATTCCTTCTCATTAAATTTTATGCTATTTCAATAAACCTCAACTCGGTTAGTTTCATGCAATTTGGTTGCTTTTTTGCCTAAAAGTGTGAGGAACAACCAATAGTGCTTCAATATAACAGAAGTAATACTCAGCTACAATGATTGTAGCTTGATGACTAAATTATCTTGTGACTGGTAACTACTCAAGGTTTAAGATGTTAGGGATGCTTTTAATCTATGTTGCAAATGGTTGATCAGCACTTTAACTAGAATTGACCGGAGTAGAATCCTAAGGACAATACAAGTGTCAAAGCATTTCTGAAGAGCACCAAGCAGTTATTGATAACTAGTGTATAATTATAGGACCCACATAAATTATTCCAATGACTATGTCAATAATGCATATTATAAAATAGTGACTAGCCACAGCGATAGATTATTCTTTCTTGCAATTATTTAACTATTATACAGGGCCCCACAATCGACACCGACTTATACATTCAATTTAATCTTGAATTGACATGCACAGTATCTAGGTAGCCTGAAATAACAGAATATGCCTTTGGGAAGCCAAAGGGTAGACATAAACATAAAAGGACCAAATTCCATCAAAACTGAGATATAGCACAATGTAATGTACCTCTAATCTAAGATGAACATCAGACCTATTGCCTGATTACTTTACTCATTGCTACAACACTATGTAGCACGGCAAGTTTGGACTTGTGCCATGAGAGAGAAAGGAAATTTTATTTGTTGGCTTGTGACTTTTTAATGGAACTTTGAGGACAGAACCATTGAACAGATGTTTATTGCTAAGCCATTGGCAGCACTGAATCTGACAATGCATGCTTCCTCTGTTACTGTCTCAATCTGTTTCCTCACTCTTACAAGCAAGTCAGTGAGTGTGACAAATTTACCATAGAGTTCTACTTGTTTTCAATGCTACAGTCAAATGAAAAGGAAATGGACAACGTGTTCTCTAAATTAATTAGCACTTTTCCAATAGATAACATTTCCTTATTTTGATGCAGAAATATTATTTTGATTGGCATGGATATTTGGGTATAATGCTAATACACAATTGACACATGAAAGGATACTTGAAAGTTCGCCCTTAACATACATCACTGCATTGCAGATAACTTTTCTTAGCATGCATGATATCTGCAGAGTCGGTCACACTTGTAAACTTCAAAGTATCAGGGTGCTGTCTGTATTTTTTCTGTAGAACAGAGAAATTGAAAATGAGATTAAATACACTGTATTGCTGAAAAAATTTGTCAAAGTTTTCCATTTTGCACTCATCGGAGCAATTGAAAGAATACCAACATCAAGGGAAACAACAACTTTATACTGTATGAGAAAAGGGTGATGATTGGTTGACAAGTAGACTAATTTTCCAACAGTACTCAAGTTTTGTACGACCAAGCAACTCTTAAAATTTCAGACTTCCAGCATCCACAGTACTTTGCTTTTATATCTCTTTAAATATGCTATAGATAAATAAATAAAATATTACACAAACACAAGAGACCCTTAACTGGCGGGGAAGATCTCTGAAGTGATGGCAATCAATAGGGAGGGCCGCCTGCAAAACAGTTCCTGAACAAATCTCCTGCTCTTGCTTATCCCAAACCTTGCTGAAATCAGACTGTAAGCAACCAGAATGTCGTGGCTTCAGTCTTGGATAAAGTCATTTTGGAAAAATCATTCATGGCCTGATTGATTAAAAACACTTACCTCACTGATCAGTTCACCAGCTTTCTTCATTGTCTCAATCTGTGGGGAACCCTGTGCCATCCATGCAACACCTCTCAGGAAGTTTAGGTCAGACTTGTATTGTACCTGTATGGAAGCAAGGTCAAAATATGTCTTAAGTTTTGGTCGTCTGAAATATAAACAACACAAGAAACAAGTCAGGGCCAAAAAGAACAGGATTACTAATGTACATATTTAAATAAAGTTAATGCATATTGGGAATTATAATTCAAATGCATTATTTAAAGAATACTCATGAGAATGTGAAAAAGTGTGAAATTAAAACAAGACATTGAGCACATTAATTCGCTTTGTTCCAGATTCCATATGTAATCAGTGCTGGGACAGCACTGCAGGAGGTCCTCAGGGTAGTGTCCTAGGCCCAACCATCTCCAACTGCTTCGTCAATGGCCTTCCCATTTTCATAAGGTGAGAAGTGGGGACGTTTGCTGATGATTACGGAATGTTCAGCAATACTGACAACTCCTCAGATACTGAAAGAGTCCTTGCCTGGTTTCTGATGCACAGGGACAATATTCAGGCTTGGACTGATAAATGGGAAGTCTCCTCCTAACAGCATAGCTGGCTCTGGCTTTTCCAATCAGACATGAACAACCTCCTACGCGATGAAGTGACAACCTTTAAGCTCGCTGTCTCAGTGCTCTGGCTCAGGCAAGATCCTGACTCTATTTCTGACCCCACCTAATTGCCTTGGAACACCTGACTAAGTGCAATGTTCTAAGGGTGCTGGCTAATTTTTTATTTTAAATATTGTTGTTAAGCTTCTTGCTTTGCTTAGTGCCATTGACTCCAATCATTGGCATCACCTTTCAACGTATTCACCTGTAATTCAGTAATTGTCATCACGTTCAGCAGAAGCTCCAGAGACTGGCAGAGAGTGCTCCCCACAAATTTTCCCACCCCTGGCTACAGGAAAGTGGACAGTAAATTGAAGAGTAAAACTGTCAAAATAAGTTGCTTTTCCAGAAAAAAAAACACACTCTCTCTCCCACTAACAGCAACCCAGATCCCACCTCTTACGGGAAGGTGATGACTTCGTGATATTATATCTAATCTAGAAACTCAGCTAATGTTCCGAGGGCCTGGATTCAAACCCCATGTCAGATGGTGGAATGTGAATTCAATTAAAAAAAAAATCTAGAATTCAGAATCAATTGATGACCATGAATCCATTGTCAATTGTTAGAAAAACCTTAATGTCCTTCAGGGAAAGAAATCTGCCACCCTTTCTGGTCTATCCTATACGTGACTTCAGATTCATAGCAATACGGTTAACTCTCAACTGCCCCCTGAAATGGTCTCTCAAGCCAGTCAGTTTAAGGGCAACTAGGAATGGGCAAGAAATGCTGGCCAGCCAACGATGCCCATTTCCCACAAATGAATAAAAAAGGTCAGGTAAGGGATGGAATTGCTCAAAACAAATTGACACCACATTACATCTCAGCCAATTTTCTTTTCCATGGAAGTTGACCAACTTTGTGCTCCGCCCACCAATCCTCCCCTGTCGCCCTAACCCTTCTCCCCCATCCTCCCCCTCCTTCACCCGCAATGAGACTTACCAAATTTAAAATGCTAACATCGATTTGTTGATTTACCTCGCTCTGCTGATTGTAGGCTTTTCTCGCCAACTGTATCTTCATGTCATATGGTAGAACTGTGTAGGCATGAATCAACTTCTTGTAACCCAAGTCACTGGCCAAAGCCTGGGCATTCCGAGCATGCACCAGATTCACCATGTCCAACGATAAGTGGAACTGTGTTCTGCTATCTTGCGACTCCTTCTTATACAGCTTTTCACTCTGTAACTTCCCAACTTGCATGCAGTGCAACATCTTGGGATCATCCAAAATGCTTCGAGCACCGATGTGTTTCCCCTTGTCCCTTACAAAGGCACTCTTGTATTGGTACTGAAAAAGAAATGGATATCATTAGTGGAAAATTCACATTTTGCATGATTACTGGTGAGACAGACAGCACTTGTTGTATCCAAGGTTGGATTTTAAGCCTTTAATTGACTAACTACTTTAGCTTTACCATAGTGTAAAATAAGTAGAAATCAACTATTTTTATTTTATGCATTAGTTACTGCAACAATAAACTGTTATCTTTGTTATCAGGATAGTGAACTATTTTGGAAATCTTGTAGCTCAATATGTAGTGTTTCTGCTTCTGAGCCAGAAGCTCTGGGTTCAAATCTCGCTCTAAGAGTCAGAGTAAGCATTAAGGATATGGCTAAGTAAGTTGATGGTCAATCCACTTTTAGAATATGTCCACAAGTGTGGGAGAGATTCCTGGTCAGCCATTATTGACAAAGTGCCTTGCCAACACATCACTATATGGTAGAATTCCCTCAAAAAGGCAAGAAGAGAGTAATCCTATACCCAAGGTGCACAATTGACGAATAAAATTCTACTTTATTTAATTCTATCCAACAGTCTACTCTTAATCCATTCATTTTACTTGATAATTCAAATGTTTTAAGCAATACATTTCTACTTTGCTGGCTTAGTTTCGCTGCTTAATTGACAATATTGGAGATTTTAAATTCTTGTCACACAAAATGTGACTGAATTATTAGCAGATTATATTCACACAAACCCAAATATCATAGAGGATGCTATAATCAAGGAAAGTTTCATCACAAAAATCCAGAAAGACTGTGAGGATAGATGCAAGTAGCTCACTGGGCACCATTCCTTTGTCAATAATCACCAACTCCAGCCCAAATGCTTATCTGTGACAATGCTGCTGATATTTGCACCACTACCTCAAACACAAAACTAATACAATTAATGGGGGTGACACAAAGGCACAGTGGTTTGCACTGCTGCCTCCCAGGGAAAAGGGTTCAATTACCGGCTTAGGTCACAGCCTGTGTGGAATCTGCACATTCTCCTCATGTCTGTGTGGGTTTTCTCCGGGTACTCCGGTTCCTCCCATAGTCTAAAGACATGTGGATTAGGTGGATTGGCCATGCTAAATTGTCCCCAAGGGTCAGATAGACTAGAAGGGTAAATTCATCGGGTTACAGGGAAAGAGGCTGGGTGGGATTTTGATTGAAGCAAACTCAATGGGCCGAATGGTCTCTTTTGGCACTGTAGGGATTCTACAGAATATTAAAATCAATACAGGATAACTATGGCAGATGCTATGATAAAAATGGATAGTCAGGATTAATATTGTCCATTGTCATGTAATTGTGAAAAAAGCTACATTTCCATTTTTCATCACATCTGTTTTAGGACATTAGCTGTTAACCTATAGAAACATTTTGCTGCAGTTCAATGGGACATTAGTGCAGGGAGACACAACTCTTGCCTGAAAAATGGGCTTGCAGCAGTTGAAAATTTGGTGGGAACCTTGCACAAACATTTACCCCAGATGAACACAGAGGCAGGTATTTAAGTGAGCGCTCCTCAGTCCTGGCAGAATCAGGTAATTCAGACCTGTAAATTAAGATGGTGGGTTTGTTATGGAATCTAACTCGAAAGTATCAAGGGAAGTGGGCAAGGTGTTGTTAATAACACAGGCTAGTCACTTATTTTCAGACATTGAAGAAACCACAACAGACCTCTGCTAAAACGTCATATATATGTACTTTTTTAAAGACTTTTTTGCAAGATAATAAGGAGTAGGAGTACTTTTGTAGCCCCCTCCCCCAACAATCCTCACCAAAGAAGCTTTCAGCCCATTTTAGCTCTCCCTGCACTCCAAGAAAGCCCTTACCTAATAGTTCATCTATGCAATACCAGTAGATTTTGCTCCATTACAGACAAGCAAGCCATAGCAAAGTGCTCACTGTGTGCCTCACTGAAAAAGTTAAGCCTGAGCATGAAAGTAGTTTGGACCTCCTGAATACCACATTGGATGGGCATAATGGGTATGCTGCTGGCATCATGCCCATGCAACAGGCAATCTGAAAGTCTGCCTGGATGTTTCTTGATTGTAACTGGTCACAAATGCAAATTGTAAAAATACTTTGTTCTTTGTACTTTACACAAGAATAGAACCATAGAAAGATCACAGCACAGAAGGAGGCTATTCAGCCTACCTTTTCCATGCCAGCCCAAGGACAGCCAGATGTCCTTTCTAATCCCACCTTCTTGCACCTGGCCCATTGTCATGTAGCTTACAGCACAAAAGGTACAGGTCCAGACACTTTTTAAAAAGGATTTAGGGTCTCTGCCAATCTAATGAGGTTTCCACTTACATCACTTGCTATTTGCCTGGAAGCTTTGGCACTCTGGAAGGGAATAGCTTCAAGTGTCAGTTTGTATCCAAGAGCCTGTTGGTTGAGCCACGACTGCTTATACCTCACCTGCAGAGAAGTATGGAATAAGAGTTTAATATTGGTTATGTATTTGTATTTCTAAAACTGGAATTTAAAGAGAATCAGTCCAGTACTGAAGAGGAGTTGTTACCTCACTGAGATTTGATGAATTAATTCTGGCCAGAATGTAATCAGGTGAGCCAACAATTGGAGTGTAATGATGTCGGGCATCTTCACCTGCAGCTTTGTATAGGCGCTGAAAGACAAATGGTCAAACTGTTTTTCTCAAAGTCATATTCACCCTTCACCCAGTAACATTCACTAACATTTAGAATTCAATAACAAACATTTAGCAAATGGCACCTTGACGCAAATCCAACAAATTCCAGTCTAGGGACATGAGGGATGAAGGATATTCAAAAGTTAACAACAACAGAAAGACAGATATCGGTGGCATAATGCTATTGTCACTGGACTAGAAATCCAGAGACCCAGGTCATGCTCCGGGGATTTGGGCTCAAATTCCACATGACAGCTGGTGAAATTTGAATTCAATAACAAACTGGAATTAAAAAGTTTAACAATGACATTGAAAACATTGCCGATTCTTGTAAAAACCCATCTGGCAATGCCCACATCCCATGAATGAATATGTACATAATACTGTAGGTATTATTACCTACGAGACAAGATTTTAGAAAGCTATATTAAATTTTGCATTTACGTTATTGATTAGGTGCCCTGGAGAATGAAAATTCAGAAAACAGCTGAAAAGCTTCATCTACTCCATTAACTAATTTCTGTTCGTTATATTTTAAAATTAGTATACCCATCTCCAAATTTCACGCCTTTTTGGTCTGGTGACGTAACATTATATGATAAGTTCCCCTGATAAGGTTGGGTGGCCTGTGAACAAGATCGAAATTGTTTATCCTGCCAGTCAGCAGTGAAGAGATTCCCATCAGAGGCAGTAAACAGTGATAGATAGAGGTAGAGAGAATGTGATAGAAAAGAGATGGGAACAAAGAGGAAGGATTATGGAGAGATTGGAGAAAAGATAAAGATGGAGTATACAGAAAGTCAAGAGATGCAAGGGTTTTTGATGGATGGGAAGTATTAGAATCAGTGCAAAAGGAGGCCATTCAGTTCAATGCAGCATCCCATTCAGACCCTCTTCATGTACCCTACATATGTACCCCACATATTTACCCCACTAATTCCCCTACCCTGTGCATGTTACAACACTAAGGGATAATTTAGCATGGCTTATCCACCTAATTCATGCATCTTTGGACTGTGGGAGCAAACCGTAGAACCCAGAGAAACTCCACATTCACAGGGAGAATGTGCAAGCTCCAGACAGTCATATAAGACTGAAATCAAATCCTAGTCCCTGGCATTGTGAGCCAGCAGTGGTAACCACTCTGCCACCCCAGTCAGCAAGGTGGACACAAAAAGAGAGAGAACTAGTGCTCTAAAATAACCACAAACAGAAAAATCAATTGCGGCACAGAGAAAAAGAAACACTTGGGGACAGAGACAGAAAGTGATTACAATGCAAGATAAACTGATCAGCAATCAGAGTACAGAGCCGGCAGGGTACAGACTGAATGACTTCAGGGATACAGGCAAAAAGTCTCAGAGGGCACTGCGTCAGCCGATGGAGAGAAAAACATCAGGAAAATGCAAGAACACCTTAGGGACAGAAATCAGGCCACAAAGTTAAGAACCCTATTAAAACTAGCCACAAATAGAAACATTAAAAGAGGCAGTGGCAGAGAATGATACAGAGATCAAAGAGATACATATCTCACAAAAACAACAAAATTTTGAAAGGGAAGCATATATCTACAAAGAGTACATACAGATATCAATAAAATAAACCATTATTGGTGGACAAAGGCCTTGCTATGAACAAACTACAGTAGGTTAATTGTTATTTATTATTAATGGTCTTGCACATGATACACGCTTCCTATCAACAAACACTGGCCGGAACTTTCTAACTACTCATGCTGGTGGAATCTTCCATTCGGATGTGGTGCACCCTTGCCCATGGGTTTCCTGGCACTGTGGGGTGAAATAAATACGAAATCTTATTGCCAGGAACAGAAGACCCACCTCTGACCAATGGCATGACATACCCCACCATGAGGAAGATGCTGCAGGAAGCCAGAAGATCCCACCCACTATTTCCTGTGCCAGCTTCTCTGTTCAACTCTGGGCGTCCATCCAAAAGATTCTTTAGGACTGGATTTTCCAATTTCGCTACTGCTCCAAGGCCGGAAATTCCCATCCTAGTTTAACTGACCTTTCAATAGTCTGAATTTTCTGCACTCCCCCAATCCTCGCCAATGATTCCCACAGCAGGCGGGACTGAAAAATCTATTACACTCTCCTCTCATTCCGATAACGAGAGAGGTCAGCCATGCTCAATACTGGCAGGGTCTTCCTACTCAGTTCTGCTGAATGCCAGTGCCATGCCCAATGCCAACTTCCAACCCCACGACCCCAGTCCACCCTCTTCACATTCACAGACACCCATTCCCCTCAATGCACCCCATCCCAGAAACTCTCTCAAACCATCCAGATCCCAGGACCCACCAATTGCTCAGAGAGAACTCCAATAGAGCACTGAGTCGCCCTATGTCAGTTTATTAAGATCAGAATACCTTACACAAAATACTGCTGGACAATATACACCAATCCAGCCCCGCCAGATCTCAGGTCCCCGCACTAAGGTCACAGAGCGAGTCCTAACATTGATACACCACTGAGTCAGTGATTCAAGGAACTTTACTTGGCACGACAACCCCATTCTTGTAAAAAGAAAGCTTGTCTCATCCATAAGTAATGGCATGCCTAAAGATGTGTGTTATTTTTAAATCAGTGCAACTGAGTTTGACCAGCTGTTATCACATGTTTCTGCTTTGGAAGGCAGGATTGTTTTGAAATCAAATGTCACAGGAGTTCATTTGCTGAGTGGGAATTTTCCGCCATGAGAACTCAACAAATTCTACCCATTAACCTACCTCGTTGGCAATGATGTTACTCAACTTTGCACGAGTCATATCAGGTGTATCTGCCACTTGGGTAAACCTTAGTGAATACGGATGTTGGCGATACTTTTTCTGTGAAAGGTACAACAAAAAAATTTTTTTTTTCCATTTCAACCACTCTAATTCCATACCTCCCTCCCTTCGTGTCAGCTCAGTGCTGCAATACAAATGCTGTCAGTTATAGCAAGAATATCAGTTCAGAAATATTAATTATAATTATTCATCCAGAACAATAGTAGTTTTGCACCAAGAGTTATGTTAAATATTCAGACCCAATGCTTCACCAGAACTAAAATGTGCAGGTTCTGGGGAATACTGTGATTTCCTGCTGGTGCTTGTAAAGCAGTAATCTTTAAAATGGCATTAGCACCAAGGGTTGGAACCAGAAAGGGCTGAGGGTTTGGATTACCAAGAACAAGAGCTTCTCTATCAGAATCTTAGCAAAAGACTGCTTTTTTTGTGTGTAGAAAATGACATTAGTGACAATTTGAATGGAGATTCATGTGTTGAAATGTACACCCAATCTTAATTAGCTCTTGGGAAGAAACTCAGTGTTGATACATTTACAATCTTACATATCACAAAAACAATAAAGCTTCTATTTCATGATCCCAATCATGGATTCTGTTTACATTTTTATCCATTATTATTCATTAGGATTGGATTTACCCTCTGCCCACCAGATGTTTGCAAGTTTCGCTGGGATATACAGCCGGTCAACCAGATGCATCAAGTTACCACCCCAACTATCCTCCCCCAGAGCGCAGCAACTCCCTGCTGCACCCCAACTCCCTGCATTGCAGCACCTTCCCTTCCCCCATTCCTGAGCAGTTCTCTTTGTGTATCTAGGGTTCAAGGTAGGGCTGGAATCAGAAGGAAAATGAAGCCCTCCAACAGGCAGGCAACCACTGTGGGCTCACATTAAAGTGTAATTTTTGGTGAATTCTGTGGAGGGGCAACAGGGGAAAAGAGGTTGATTCAATTCCATAGGGGTAGGCCTCATCCCAAGCCAGACCTTCACATGATGCGTTTTCTCCCGGATTTTTGCACTCATGCTTTATAAGCCCATACAAGTTCCCAAACTATGTCATCTAAGGCAACCCGAGGGTATCCAAGTCTCTAAGGTCACCACGCTCAGAACAGGCGTGTACTCCTTTACTTGGAAGGATTCACCCTCACCTCCCTAGTTTCATGGTTCCACCAGAAACACCCCCACCCACACACCTCCACCTCCTCACCCAGTCCATCTGCAGATCTTAAGGCTGCACTAGTCCTTCTCTTTGCCTTGTCTTTGGTCTTGATGCTTTGAGTTATAAGAAGGGGCTGCATAGATTTGGGGCTTTTTTCTCTGGCGTGTAGAAGGCTTAGGGTGGTTTTATAGAGGTCTATAAGATAATGAGGGGCACAGATCAACTGGATAGTCAAATCTTTTCTCAAAGGCAGGAGAGTCTAAAACTACAGGGCATAGGTTTAAGGTGAGAGAGGAGTAATTCAGAAGTATCCAGAGGGGCAATTTTTTCATGCAGATTAATAAGATTTATTGCTTTTTTTAATATATATACCATAATATGTCGGCAGCTGATATCTACATAATCACTTTTGAAAGCTAATGATTGCATTCAATGCTTAATGATCACTTTTGATTGCTAATAATCACTTCCACAAATGTAACAAGCTGTGATAGCTTTTGGGTTTTTTGATGAGTCCTGAAGTAGGATGAGCATATTGTTATAAGATGGCCACCTGAGTGCTTTCAAAGGCAAATAATTACTGCTTCTCCAATCAAAATACATTTCAAATTACACCTTTCAATGTCCAATGATATACTCATTATTTTGTGCACAATTCAACATAAAAATCAACGTCAACCTTCTCTGGTTAATATTCTCGACACTCTGGACAACATTATTTAAACAACAATATCAAAAGTGGATCAATTGGGCATTCATTTCATCTGCAGTTTGAGAGACCTTGTGTATGCAAACTGTGAAATTTGCTTTCATCACATTAGTGGTTACAGTTATTGTGTATGAGAGGGGATCATTTTAACCATTATTACTGGGGCAATGATCTGCTGGAGTGGGTCATCCAGCAGTTTTAACAGCTGCCCATTGAAAACCAAGCCATTTCTATAATGTACGGGCATTCCACTCCACCACATTTCGGTGAAGAATACCTCTAAAATGATTCGAGATATCCTCGTGACGTGGAGTAGAGATATATTAGTAAAAGTTTTGGTAAAACAGGAAGGAAAAGAGATTATGTTTAAAAATCACACAATTCTGAATTATGGAATACAGCTTATGATCAGACACACCATTGAATTAGTGTCATCTCTACATTACACTATACCTGTGGTTACAACTTTAGATCTCATGCACTGGAAGGCACCCTACCTCACTGATGAGAGCACTTGCTCTCTTTACGCCTTCAATTCCCAAAGCCCCTGTTGAAATCCAAGCCACTCCTCTCATGAAATTCAGGTCGGATCTGTACTGGTTCTATTAAAATACAGCACATTATTAAGAGATAATTGGCATCCTGCATTGAAACTGCATTAAATAAATATTACGATGGTTAGCAAACAAGTTTCAAGCAGTTCTACATTTTGCATAAAAATGTTGTTTAAGGACACCTTTATGCTGTAGCTTATGATCCAGCAAACAGGGAATGCATGGGGATGATCTGTAATTCAGTGATATATCAGGGGGGATTCAGAATATCACAGGCTCTGCACCTGCAACTTCTGTCTTCTCTGGAACAATTGAATTACCTTTATGATATTTTTCTATCACTAATGAGTATTGTCATGACAATGTGCCATATGCAATATCGAATATTAATCATTAGCTTTATCGGCCAGTCTAGTGCCTTAGGGAGTTCATAAAAATGAAACAAACATTTGGAGACATTGGTCAAAATTTTCTGCCATTCCTGCTGGTGGGATATTCCAGTCCTGCCAATGGTAACTGCCCACTATGGGTTCCCCAGTGGTGGAGGGTGCGAAAGTTGGAAAACCCATTGACAGTGGGTTAGATACCAGAAGATACCAACACCGGCTTGCCTCCACTGCCACAAAATATCCCATGGAAGAGCTGGAAGATCCTGCCCACAGTTTTCAAATAGCTGCAGAAGCCATCTGTCCTACAGACTGGCCACATTTCTGGAAACCCCTGGAAGTGATTACCAGGGAATATGTCGAGACAGTTCCCCTGATGGGCATCATATGACAATTGTTTGAACTTTCTGCAAAACATAAAGGACAATAGGCCACCAGATTTCCTGACTTCAGAAACAAAAAAGGACCAACAAAACTCATGATGCAAGGAGGGTGCTAAGGATCCTCTCTGTTTTGAAGACATCTTGAAACTTTAACAATGGGAAATCAAAAATTTGTCCATTAATATGCCCTGCACTGTTTGCACATAGCCAGCTGTTGCATGAACTGAAACATATATATATTGAAATGAAAAGAAAAATCACAGTTTTTTAAAAATTCTAATGCTGTTGTAACCAATCTCAGGAATGGAAAAAAGGAATTTATTTACATCTCCAGACTTGTTCGTAACGGTATTAGGAATTAAAGCATTTACCACCTTCCTATTTTTCCTTTTTTAATACTTCTCAAAGACGCTATACAATATCCTTCTGTGACTGAATAAATTGTCTAGCTGATTTTTAAGTGTTTAACAAAATAAATTAACAAAATAATTAATAAACCATGAACAGAATGATATTGAAAACTGTATGACAGAAGGAACAGTATCCTCCAATCTTGGCACTCAGTAATATGGACCCAGAAAGTATCACGTTAAAAATTCCAGCCGCATGTCTGTTAGTTGGTCCCAACTAGATCAGTGTCTGGAGTGCTACAATTGGCGCTGGAAATCTGGGTTATGGAGGTGCAAAATCAGCAAGCTTTCCATCTCTCAATCATTAATCTTTAGCCACCAGAGAAACTACTTGCCCACGTTAGCACAGAATTGGCCACAACATCATTCCCCTGATGAAATGGTACACTGGTGAAAGAATACTCCAAGGTAATATACGGTGACAAGTGGTGTACCTCAGGGGTCTGTTTTGGGGCCCCTGCTGTTTGTAATTTTTATTAATGATCTGGATGAGGGTATTGAAGGATGGATTAGTAAATTTGCGGATGACACCAAAGTCGGAGGAGTGGTAGATAGTGAAGAGGGGTGTTATAGTTTGCAGAGAGACTTGGACAAGTTGCAGAGCTGGGCCGAGAGGTGGCAAATGGAGTTTAATGTGGAAAAGTGTGAGGTAATGCACTATGGCAGAAATAATAAATGTGTAGAGTATAGGGCAAATGGTAGGATTCTTAGTAGTCTAGATGAACAGAGGGATCTTGGTGTGTATGTGCATAGATCCCTGAAAGTAGGCAGTCAGGTCGAGAAGGTTGTTAGGAAGGCATATGGAGTCTTGGCTTTTATTGGTAGAGGGATTGAATTTCGGAGCCGCAACGTCATGTTGCAACTGTACAAAACTCTAGTGCGGCCGCACTTGGAGTATTGTGTGCAGTTCTGGTCCCCACATTATAAGAAAGATGTGGAGGCATTGGAGAGGGTACAGAGGAGGTTTACCAGGATGTTGCCTGGTATGGAGGGCAGGTCTTATGAAGAGAGGCTGAGGGATTTGAGGTTGTTTTCGTTAGAAAGGAGGCGGCTAAGAGGGGACCTAATCGAAACATATAAGATGATTAGAGGTTTAGATAGGGTGGACAGTGATAGCCTTTTTCCTAGGATGGAGAAAGCTAGCACGAGGGGACACAGCTTTAAATTAAGGGGTGATAGTTATAGGACGGATATCAGAGGTAGGTTCTTTACCCAAAGGGTGGTTCGGGAGTGGAATGCCCTGCCTGCAGCAGTTGTAGATGCGCCAAGTTTGGTGGCGTTTAAGAGGTTAGTTGATAAGTATATGGAAGAGAAGGGAATGGTTTAGTTTGGAGGGGCATTGCTTTTTATATTGGTCGGCGCAACATCGAAGGCCGAAGGGCCTGTTCTGTGCTGTAATGTTGTATGTTCTATATACCAGAAGGCAGCTAACAGCCATGAAACTGCACTACAGCTCGATTCAGCATTTCAGGACAGGAGGGTGGAAACAAGAGAAAAAAGTCAAGAAAGAAACCCATCATTGCAAACATACCTCACTTTGTAGATCATAGGCATGCTTTGCCCACTTTAGCTTCAAGTCATCGGGTAGTGTCGTATAACGGTGAATGGTGTGTCGGTAGTTCTGGTCACTGGCTAAAGCTTGGGCTTTCTTAGCATGGACAAAGTTTACCATATCCATGGGTAGATGGAAATTAGTCTTTGTCTCCTCAAAATCTTTCCTGTATTTCAGCTATTTGGAAAGAAGCAGGCATTAAAATATTTTTAATGTACAGCATACCCATAACTTCATAAACATTATTTTGGGTTATCATCATTAATCATTCAAAAAGTCTTTTTGTTCCAACATATGAAGAATGCCACAGTCATTATATTCCATTCCACAGGAAAAGGGAACTGGGGACCTCTAATATCAGGTCCTTTTATGTTTTGCTGTGAATACCAGGTTTGCCTTATAGAAGCAGATGGAGATAGATGGAAGTGAAGTGTTCACATGCAACCCAACCCTTCCACTTCATTTTCTTCCTCCAAGCAAAGACACTGAAGAAGCTAATGGTCAACTAAGACTTCCTTAGATTGGAGGTTCTGGGAGGGTGGGGATGGGGGAGAAGGGGCAGACATCAAATAAATGAAACCTATCACACTCAGTATTCAGTTGGTTTTGGAAAATGATGACCACTAATGAAGTCTTATATGGTGTCAGGTTTAGTTATGTTGTCAATCCCATGACTCCCTTCAGTAACTGACAAAGCAAGACCAAGATGGCATCTAATTTTTGTTCCAAAGGTAATCTCCAATCTTAAATACGAAATGTGATCCTTTCCACGTTTTGTTCTGCCTTGTACTGCACAATACTGATGGCAAAGCATTGGATGGCCTCCTCCCCATAAAAGCTCTCAGTGTTGATGACAGGATAGATGGACAGATGAGAATGATGCATTGAATGAAAAGTATATAAATTCAAAACACTTTCAGAATTCTTTTCCTACTTACATCACTGTTGAGCTTGGCTGCATGGACAGAATGAGAAATGTTCAGATCATCTTCCAGTTTTTGTATTCCGACCATCTGCCCTCTTGTCTTCTCAAATGCTTCTTTGTATTTGTACTGTGATGGAAAACATAAATTAGGAGCCAAAGGTCGGCAAACTTTATGTTGAATGAAGCTCGTAAAAATGCTTCATTTTGTTAAAAACGGTGTACTGCACTTCTACCATGAGGTAATAGCAATCAACATATCCCACTGGCATTTCTATCACCATTATTTTAGCAGAGACACTAATGTGTTGAAAACAAACAAGATAATTTTGTGATTCAATAATTGGAAGAAGAACTTCAACCTTAAAACATTTTAAAAGTAACATCCCACATCAGAATATAAACCCTTAAATTTATTTTAAAGACTGAATATTATGGGTGAATCTTCTAGACTTGGAAAGTTTTCAGATGCATTTTCAGGTCCTGACCCCATTCACATTGAAACTTCACATGTGATTTTGCATGAGCCAGACAACTAACACTCTGCCTCCAGATAGTTGTCCCATTAGGGAATGATGTATGCATTCTAACAGTGGAAGGTGGAGCGGGTGTGGCCCATTGCTGTAAGGGGTTAGCGGCCTTCACAGTATCACCAATGAAAGCACAGCTGAGGGGCAAGCAGCAGGAATGGTAAGAGCACAATGGGGGTACCTCTATTAACATGGGAGGGGCTGGTACTTCATTTGTCTCATTGTTATTGGAGATGTCAGTCTATAGGAGATCCTCACAGTACAACAAACCATTGATGTGTGGTTGCACCAGCCTTGCCATTTCTTTCCTTAAAAAAAAAACGATCAGTGAACCAGCCTGATGCATTTGATCCTCAATTTGCTTTCAAAAAGGAATTGAAAAGAAAACTGAGGTATGAAAAGGAACAAGATAGTGAGCAAAAACAGAATAATAAATAATGATGAGTATTCGTGTGCAATACAATGAGGGTACACATATGGAGGCATGGTAGCACCAATGCCTTACAGCACCAGGGACCCGGGTTCAATTCCAGCTTTGGTTCACTATCTGTGTGGAGGTTGCACTTTCTTCCCGTGTCTGCATGGGTTTCCTCCGGGTGCTCCAGTTTCCTCCCACAGTCCAAAAGATGTGTGTGCTAGGTTGATAGGCTATATTAAATTCTCCTATAATCAGGAGGATTAGCAAAGTAAATGAAGGTTACAGGAATAGTGCCTAGGTGGCAATGTGGTCAGTACAGACTTGATGGCCTCTTTCTGTACCGGAGGGATTGTATGATATCGGGCACACTCCCAGTGTCAGGATTCTCACTTAGTCACCCACAGCCACTATTAGAGTGCATGATAATGTGTGTGGTTGACATTGAGCAAGAATCCCACTGCTGGAAGTGAACCAGACTTACGGGTCAGAATTCTCTGGGCTCACTCTCACCGGCAGAGCGAACAAAGAATTTAGTGCTCAAGTCTCCTTTCTCCAAATCTCCTTTCACAGCAACATAGCTGGATAATTCCAGCTATGAGTGAAGTTGGAGAATTCTGGCCATGGAAACATTGTCACAACCCTCCCCCACTCTCCTCTCACCAATCCCCACAGTCCCTTAGACTCCTCCACACTCCCTCAGATCCCCCGCTCTCCTCTCACCAATCCCCACAATTCCTCATACTCCTCTACACTCCCTCACCACCTCATGCTCCTCTCACTAACCCCCTACACTCCCTCACATCTCCCCCCTACCCCTCCACACTCCCCCAATGATCTCTTACTGCCGCCATGCTCTTCTCTCACCAATACTCTGCAGTCAGCCCCCAGATCGCTTGTTGATTAAGCCTTCACTGGAAGTATAATTTTCTTAATGCAAATTTAAAACTAAATCCTCTAAGTTTACAATTCTTTTTTTTTTTACACACAGATTGGATTAGTACACAGATTAGATGTCATGCTGTGAACCATTTTTGTCCTGATTTGATAAGAGAACTTTAATTAAAGGCAGTCATTCACACACACAATGCTTTGGTGTTTTACAGTTGCACTGTAGCAAATAGAGTTAATATTGTAGCATATCTGTGAGGTGGACACTGAAATATTTAAAAATGTAATCTGCTCTTAAAGTTTGGCGACTTCCAAAAATCTTGGAGAAGTTCAAAGTCCCCATGGAGACACTGTCAAACATGTCAGAATTTTAAATTAAATTCCAACAAGGTTGCAAAGTGCTGCCAAGGACCTCAATAAGTTGTTTCAAATGTTAACTGGACTATGAACACTGAAAGGAATTTAATGAGGCGAAAGAAACTTGGTACCAAAAGCAGCCAACTCAGGAAATGCTGACAGACTTATCTGAATCAGAAGTGGACTTCATTACAATATTAAAAGCCAAGTTCCTTGATGGCAATTGGTGAGGAGAATGTTATTTATCGTACAGTCAATGTAATTTGATGTACAATTCCCTGTTGCGTTGGGCCAAGTGCATCGGAAGTCAGTAAAACATATCATAATTGTGTCAGAACCAACCCCGATGCACGAGCAGGGAAAAGGACTTTAATTATTTTGAAATGTAAGTTATGAAGAAAAACAAGAATTAGTTGAGACTGGAATTTTATCTGAGCGTCAATTCCTAAAAGATCTTCGATTAGCAATGACTCTAAATAACACATAAAATACATAATTCCATTCTGTTTGCACCTCTGGCAGATATTAATTTTAGTCATTTCCAGAGTTATTATTTGAAATGATACTTACATCACTAATAATTTCTCTGGATGCTTTGGCAGCTTGGAGCGGAATGGCATCCAAAAGTAGTTTATATCCACCATCCCGTAACTTTGTCCATGACTCCCTGTAGCGGATCTTTAAGACAACAAATGATTGTGGGAGTAAGTATTTGACACGTTTCCTCTGCTCCTTTTTCAGTTTAAAATCATTGATATTTATGGTATGGAGGCAGCTATTCAGCACATTGGGCAGGATCAGAGGGAGGTGGCGATTGAGAAAGAAGGTAGAGGGGGTGCCAGCATACTGATGCGGCAGGGTGTGCCAGCTCTGAGAACTTATTACAAGCGCCAGTCAATTTGCAAGACAGGTATACCCGTCACCAAGCAGTGGATAACTGGCTGATTAGTGCCTTGATAAGCTCCGTTGGGAGGCAGGCTCCGATTTTCTAGTTGGTCTCCAGTTTCCTGCAGCAGCAGCAGCCGCCAGGTACCCAGTGGCAGTCTGGTGTTTGGGGGTGGGGGGGGAGGGGAAGGGAAAGGGAGAGTGAGTAGCAAGATAGACAGACCTAGGAGGTCCACCCTACCTGTTTCACTGTGGGTACAGTCAGAGGCTGCCCTGTACAGGCATCCACCCCTACAGCAATGCAGGGCTGGTTTATCTTTGTTTGGGAAGTGCACACCCAGGCTGGCATGCCCTCACTGACCATCTGAATTTGTCAGTCAATGCCTCTAAATGGCTAGCAACTCTTGGCTGGTGGATTTCTGCCTCCAGGTTCCTTGATCCCAGGGAAAGCCCGTCACTGCCCACTTAAGTGCCTTCCCCCTGAAAAGTTACCATGCTGGGCTTTTGCCGACTCTCCAGCCACTGGACGAGACCCCTGTCACCTACGTTTAGTTCTGTCCTTTGGCCAGAATTCTCCACTGTTCACACCACACAGCCGCTGCAAGCAAGGATGGAGAATTTGGTCAAATCTCCATTCACTGCAGTGGGACCAGAGAATCCCGCTGGCATGAACAGCAGAGAACCCCACCCACCCTGTCTATGCAAGCACTTTGCTGGAGCAATCAAGAACCACTGCCAACTGGCAAAATATATCATAGGATTGTGGCATCCCTACAGGGCAAAAGGAGTCAATTCAGCCCATTGAGTCTGCACCAACTCTCCAATACTCAGGCCCTATCCTCATAGCCCCATGGTTTTGCTCTACTAAATCCCCAAACCTACATATCTTAGGACACTAAGGAGCAATTTAGCATGGCCAATCTAGCTAACCTGCTCCTCTTTGAACTGTGGGAGGAAACTAGAGCACTCACACAGACACAGGGCGAATGTGCAAACTCCACACAGACAGGTAGTCACCCAAATCTTCTTTTTATATGTTATTTCTTTCCATTATCACAAAAAAAAATTGGCTCTTTTGCTTTAAATTTGAATCCAAGCATTGAAACAAAATACCTTCTGTTTTTGAAAGTTTAGTTACCCAATGAAGAGCTACAGAAAGAAGACATCAAAAAATGCAGAGACTTCTAATGAGCCAATAAAAACAAGGCAAAGACTTTGTCGAGAGTATAGTTACTCCTCCTAATCATTCCGATAGCTGGGTGCCAAGCAGACACTTGCATTCATTTTTTTTAAGCCATTAAATATTAGAGTTGTCATTCACTGTCCCGCAGTCTTAATTAATTAGCCTTTTAGTACACCAGTGCTAATTGTTTAATTTGCTGAGAGCTTCGCATCATTTCAAAACAATACTTCCTCCTGTGAATCTCCTGTTCATCAAAGTGAAAGATGTCAGTGCTGGCAAATGGGAGACTTTTCACTTTCTGTTATCAGTACTAAAGACATGCGGGCCAGGTACAGAGTAAAACCTCCTCTACTCTGCTCCCACCTCAAAGACACATTCTGCTGCATCAATCAATATGACACTGTTCCCCCAGCTCCCTAAGCTGTGCTCTGCTTTCTCTGAATTCAGTTGCCAGTTTTGTGACAATCCTGACAAAGTTCCCATCTAACACCTTGGAATGTTACACTGTGTCAAAAGTGAAAAGCTCTCTCCGACCAGTCCTCCACCTTACATTCGGCTTATACGTGACTTCATCAGAAACTCTGCGGACCACATCAGGACTCTCACCAAGTCCCACTTGCCCATCATCCCTGGGTTTGTTGACCTAAACTGACTCCCAACCAATAATGATTCGATTTAATTGTTTTCAGAACTCTTCATATCCTAGCCTCTCCATTACTCTGTCATCGCTTCCAGCCCCAAAGTTTCCACAGGGATAAAATGATAAAATGCTGGAAAAGTTCAGCAGGTGGGGAAGCATTTTAGAACATAGAACACTACAGCACAAACAGGCCCTTCGGCCCACAAGTTGCGCCGATCACATTTATACCTACCAAGCCATAGACCTATCTATAACCCCCAATCCCATTAGATCCTGTATACTCATCCAGAAGTCTCTTAAAAGACCCCAGCCAGTTCACCTCTACCACCACTGACGGCAGCCGATTCCATTCACTCACCACCCTCAGTGAAAATCTTACCCCGAACATCTCCTCTGTACTTGCTTCCCTGCACCTTAAATCTGTGTCCTCTCGTAGCGACCATTTCAGCCCGGGGAAATAGCCTCTGAGAATCCACCCTATCTATTCCTCTCAACATTTTATAAACCTCTATCAGGTCGCCTCTCAACCTTCGTCTCTCCAGGGAGAAGAGTCCCAGCTCCCTCAACCTATCTTCATAAGGCATGCCTCCCAATCCAGGCAACATCCTTGTAAATCTAAAGTTTTGGGGAGAAACAGATCAGCATAGCCTTTCTTAAGCTCTCTCTGAGAATTTGCTCGCCTCCGACTCTGGCCTCTTGCACATTCTTGAATGTCTTCACGCCATCCTTGCCAGCCAAGCCTGCAGTAACCTAAGCCCTAAGTTCTGAATTCTCTATCTAAACCCCTGCCTGTCTACTCCCAGTTTAGGGGAGGCAATAGCCTAGTGGTATTATTGATGGAATATTAATCCAAAAACTCAGTTAATGTTCTGAGGACCAGAGTTCAAATCTCACCACAACAGTTGGTGGAATTTGAATTCAGTAAAAAATATCTGGAATTAAGAGTATACTGATGACCATGAAAGCATAGTCAATTGTCAGAAAAACCCATCTGGTTCATTCATATCCTTTAGGGAAGAAAATTTGCTGTCCTTACTTGGTTTGATCTACATGTGGCTCCAGAGCCACAGCAATCTGGTTGACTCTGAACTGCCTGCTGACCAAGGGCAACTAGGGATGGACAATAAAAGCTGGCCATTCAGCGATGCCTGCGTCTCACAAAATGAATAAAAAGAAACTCCTATTTCCTCCTTTAAGAGGCTTCTTAAAACCTATCTTTTAGGCCAGGTATTTGATCACTGGGGTGTCACAGTGGTTAACATTGCTGCCTCACAGCACCAGGTTCAATTCTGGCCTCAGGTCACTATCTGCGTGGAGTTTGTACATTCTCCCTGTTCTTCACAGGTTTACTCTGGGTGCTCAGGTTTCTTCCCACAGTCCAAAGATGCGCGGTTTAGATTGCTTGCCATGCTAAATTGACTCTAGTGTCAGAGGATTAGCAGGGTAAATATGTAGGGTTATGGGGATAAGGCCTGGATGGGATTATGGTCAGTGCAGACACAATGGGCTGAATGATGTCTTTCTGCACTGTAGGGATTCTATGATCATCCATCCTATTTATGCGGCTCAATGTAATTTTTTTTTTTAATTAGCCTAATGTCAAGCTCATTGGGATGGCACATCATCATTAAAGATATAACATAAATTCAACTTGTTATTGTTAAGAAAAAATTTGGCAAAAATTACCAAAACTTGCCTGTACTAAAAGGCTGATCTTCATCCACTCAGTACAAATTGGATTGGAATCCAAATCCCATATATGAGATAACGCTGCATTTAGCACTAATGTATTTGGACAAATACAAGTCAAGTATATAAAATAAAATTAAGTGCTCCGTCTTAACTGTAATGGTTTAGACTTTCATCGGCATTAACAGCCGTTCTGAAAACCATGATTTGCAAATTTGCCACCATATTGATTCACACAAGATTAGCCGATCACTTATTCTGTCCCAATTGTTGGTTTAGACAAATTAAGCAGCTGACACATTTTTAATAGTAGATCAACAAGTGAGACTTTCAATATATTACAATCTTCAGCCAGTCGAGGAAGATTTGTTCTGCATTTATTGCGTTAAATTGGAAGAAAATGTAACTGAGAATGAAAATAAAACTTTTTGTTTTAAATCTGATTGCCTTTGTATTTGTGTTATTATAAAAATGACCACTTTAAGCAATAGTACTTCCCATGCAATGCAATCAATCAGCTCCTTAATGTTACATTAACTAGACTCTATTCAGAGTCTCACCTCACTGATGTTCATGGCATTAGTTTTAGCTTGCAGAAATTCTGGGAGGTCCTTTGTTGGTGTGTAGTGATGTTTTATATTTTCTCCATCTTCTCTGTACAGTCTCTGTCAAATGAAAGAATAAGCTCCATTTTAATATGTATCTAGGGCAACGCCACCTCACATTCTTGGTGGGTGGGAGCAGTATCATATCTTGTAAGAAAAATATGTAGATAATATTTTTTGCAATGTACGCTTCCCACTGCCAGGATATTAATTAAATAACAAATTATGCTTCTTTCCCCCTGCTTGCCTGCAACTCGAGGGACAGGTTGCCACAAACCTGGAAATTGATTGTGAATAATGTTATTATGCGAACGCTTAAAACATTTGTACCAATTTCATTGTTGCGCTATTTTAAGGTCAGTGTTAACCTCTTTCAAATTAACAGTTTAACACCTCTGTCAAAATAGCAGAATGAGGAATTTGATATCAATGCATTCAACATTTATATAATAACACTATTACAGTTAACTTCCAGCTTCATGGACAACACATTATTTGCTTTGTAATTAATGCTAATTTTAAATTGTAATGCAGAATGGGTCATAAAGTTTTCTGCTGTTCATCATATGCAATTTACAAACTGATACCAGAGTTCCTCCCATTAGATTAGGTCAACACAAGGTACATCATTTGTAGAACAGTAATTAGTTACTTATGCAACAGTAATACAGTACTATTGCTGAAGCATATGAGAAGTTTAGTGAATGTTATTATGGAAATAACAGGTGGAATTTCCTGGCCCCACACACTGCCAGGATCACTTGGTCCCACTGAAATGGCCAGTTTGTCAGATCACCCAGAAAAATCTGGCCAACAAATCAATCCCAAAATATTTGATTTCACAAAGCTTTCACAATAACTTTCTAAAGAACATATTTGTTGAAATTGATCATTGCTAGGAGAAACTTGTATTAGTCTTTATACTCTAGAAATGAGCCTGCATCCATCACAGAAACACACACAGGGACGGCAACGCTGGGATTCATCTAGCTGCAGTCCCACCAGGAAAACAGACAAAAGCGGACAAGACATTTTGGAGGAGACATTCAGATTGGGCACAATGTCAGTACTGTGCCTGAGATGTCCACCAAACACAGTACTCAGCAAGACTGAACAAGACAAGAAATGGGCCTCACTTTCTCAGCAAACTGGGCCCCCAGGTGCCACACAAGGGGAGGAATATTTATGGCTACCCCATTCACCTGACTAATACATTGTGCCTGTTCAGGAGAAGGAGAGTGAGGGAGATATTGGATCCCAGGGCACAGGACAGCATGTTGGAAGATTTATGTGGAGCCTAATCAGAAATCATGTTGGAGGGACTTGGAAATTGGCACGTCCCAATTTTGTCTTGAAAATGGTGATTTGGTCCCACAACATGGAATTGCATAGCTTCCTGCCTATTTGGGAAGAGAGTGCTGGACATTTATTCACAGGCCTGCCTGAACGTTGAAATAGAATATTTTATCCATGCAGTGTCTAGATCAAAGTATACATTTGCTGCAGAATAAAACAAAATAGTGCTCTTGCAGAGTATGTAGCATAGATTTACTGGAATAATACCTGGATTTTAAGGATTTAATTATAAAAAGAGATTAAGTGGGATGGTATTCTCTGGGATTTCAAAGATTAAGGAGTGATTTGATTGAAGTTTTCAAAATATTAAGGAGAATACATTAAGCAGATAGAAGCTGGTTGGGGATGCCAGGACCAAGGAACAGAGCCCCAGATGTTTAAGAGTCACACCTTCCAGGACTGATTTTGGGAATGACTTTATTTAGGTAAACCATTGGGTCTCTCTTCTACAAAATAATTTAAAATCTGAGCGTTAGATTTTTGTTAACCAGAGATATTGAGATGTAGGGAGAATGTGGATATGTGGAGTTCATGCCCTATGTTTTGCACCTCTTTCTTATGCTGATGGAAAGACTGAGAATGGAATTTTTTTTAGCTATGCTTGCCCCAAAACCAGAAAATCCCGCCCAATGTCAAAAGACTTTTCACAGTTCGTGTCCCACCACTACAATTCCTGGAAATCATGATGGGAAAATGCTGTCCTATATTCTGCACCCTTCTCCCCTATGTATTCAATGAATGGTGTATTTTGTCTGTATAGTGTGTAAGAAACAATACTTTTCATTGTATATTAATACACGTGACAATAATAAATTCAAATCAATTGAAGTAGACACCACACTTAGAAACTGCAAATCAAATGTTTGTGAAAAAAGAATGAGATAGTTGACAAGTGAACGACATAATGAAATGAAAAGACTCACATCCACGGCCTGGTTGTAACTGAGCTTGGCCTGTATCATTTCAGGAGAGTCTGTGACACTTGTAAATTTCAGGGCATGTGGATGCTGACGATATTTCCTCTGTCAATTCCAAATTTAAAATCATTGAGTCAGTTCAGCTGACACACACATTATTACTGAGTACATGCTATTGTTCAATATATTTCCAAAAACCATTCTCTGCAGTTTAGCCGTCACTCATTTCGCCTCTCCAACCAAGATTCTGTCTTCAAGATTCATTCCAAGGCATGAGCACAAAAATTAACGTTGACACAATGGTGCAGTACTGAGGGGGTGCTGCAGTGTTGGGCCTGTACTGAGTGCTCGTCAGACACGCATGATCCTTTGTCTGCCTGCTTCCTGGTCAGGCTAACTGATGCCTTCCTCCCCCCGACACTGCCGGTGGGGCAGAGGCAGGTTGATAAGTGGCAGGAAGCACCCTAACTGGCTAGATTTAATGTGTCTCACAGCACCTCACCCAGCTTCAAACCTGCCAGATTTAAACCCAGCCGTTGGAAAACAGCCTGTTCTTTGCAAAGTGCCAAGGAATCTTTAATGTCAATCTGAGGCTTAAACACAAATATGTGCGGCTTTAATTTGATGTATTTTTCAAAGAGCACCACTTTTAACCATGCAGTACTATTTTAGGAGCCCCAAAGAGCAGCCTGATCAGAACAATTTTGAACCAACCATCAAGGGTGACCCAGAGAAGTAAGCCTTCATAGAAACATAGAAGATAGGGCAAAGTGGCCTCCTCCTACTCCTTCAAGCCTGCTCCGCCATTCATCATGCTGATGGCTGATCATCCAATTCAAGAGCCTAATCCTGTTTTTTCCCCATAACCTTTGATTCTCTTCACCCCAAGTGCTATATCCAGCCACCTCTTGAATACATTCAATGTTTTGGAATCAACTACTTCCTCTGATAATGAATTCCACAGGCTCACCACTCTTTGAGTCAAGAAATGTCTCATCTCCATCATAAAATGGTCTAACCTGAATTCTCAGACTGTGACCCTTGGTTCTGGACTCTTTCACCATCAGGGACATCCTCTCTATCTCAACCCTGTCTAGTCTTGTTTGAATTTTATAAGTTTCTACGAGATTCCCCCTCATTAAATGCTTCATTAAATACTTATGCACATACTATAATTTTGATGACGTTTTCTATATGGTGAGGAATGGATTCTGTTTTCATTTTAGCCGCTCAGTTTCAAATTAGGGAAAGCATCACTATCCATTAATGCATGGTACATTTTTTTCCCATTTCCCACATTAGGGAACAGCATGGAAGAGAAGCCAAATGTTAAAGGACTGTATTTAATGAAGGTAAAGCTGTCAGCATTTGCCATCATTACCCTGTGAAACTGAAACAACTTTTGGCATTAATACTCGCACAGTTAAATGCAGAAGCTGCTATGAGTGATTTTCTGCTCCTCCACAGGACGCACTGTACCAATCTTCACCAGTGAAAACCTTAGAAGTCACTTGAAGAGAGCTTTCAGTTCTTAAACACTGTCAGTCTCATTGTGAAAACCTGTGAAGGTGCTCTGCCTTGATGGGCTAGATGCAACTAGCTTTTAACAGCATACTCATTTGTAAGTATTGCTGAAGGACCTCTCCAGCTCAGAAAATCTTACTTTATATTTGTCGAACGTCAAACTTCCCCATTGTGATCAATTTAAAAATGCAAAGATCTTTAAAATAAGGATTTTTTTTTTTAAAAAGTTAGTTTATGATCTTTCAGCTTCTATCTTAATATGTACATCCCCATCTTTATTTCACTCTCTGTAAAATGATTAAAAAGTGAATGATTATCAATGCTTTTCACTTCTTGTAGCTGTGTCTGAGAATTCCTTACTACCATTGGCTCCTAGTTACCTTGTTGATTTCATTGTTGCTGGATGCCAGAGTTCCTTCATAACTGGCACTGGTAAATTATCAGGGCATGTAAAATCCGTATACCAAAGAGATCACTGGAAGCTTGTAGGCAGTTTCTTCCAAGGTCAGGAACTAAATGGACACTAACTTCAGGCTACAGTCTCTACAGTCGTTAAGTTACTGGTGGGGCAGAATTAAAAGGGGACATTTATCACACTTACCTCACTAAATACCTCTCCTGCCTTCTTCGCCTGTTCAGCATTTAAAGAACCACTGGTTATCCATCCCACGCCGCGCATCCAATTTAAGTCAGACTTGTACTGGTTCTGATCAATTTGGAAAATGAAAGCATTTTAATATTCTCTGACAAGATTGCAAAACACTACATAAATGCAGCAAAGTCTGAGGGGGTGCAAATACTGCCTCAAAAGTTAAGAGAATACATCTTAATATATTAAAATGTTCTTAGTTTGGACTCAAACATGCCATTTCTACAGGTAATGATGCCTTTAACAAGATGGTTGGCATGAATACAGAATGGGATTTCCTGTTTTTCTACTCATGCCTATTTTGTGGCTAAAATTGTCAAGAAGAAGAATAACTTCTCTCTTGTACCCAACCACAGACCTTCCCCATCCCTTTAATACCAGGTTTATTTTCTAATTTATTGTACGAGGACCAAAAAAAAAGGTACCGGCATTTGGCTTCAGCTTTGGAAGCAGGATAGCATCAAATATTGAATTAGCCGGCAACAATGAGAATGTGTGTCATTAGGAGGCAGCAGTCGTTAGCTCCATTTACTCTAGCTTTATGAAGTAATTTTTTTCTAGCATTCAATGGTCCATGACTGTAGTTAATGAGTCATGGGCATGACTTTAGGCAAAAGCTTTAAGAAAGCTTGTTGCATAAATAATAATCAGCACTTCATAACCAGCTGTGCTCTTGAATTAGTTGTTTTTAATACACTGGCCCAATTTGTACAATGTGATGACAAGAGTATGTTGCAAGGCAGGAAACAGGCTTTTATTTGGCTTAGAGCTTCTAGTTTTGATGGCCTTAAAATGGAATAAAACGGAAAACTCTAAATAAACTGAAATACCATAATCTTACTTAATTGAATCCATGTTTTATCAGGGTAGTCTTAATACCGTCAACATTTATGAGGCTTTAGAGCTTTGGTATATGTGGTAAGCTGAGCCAAACAGAAAAAGGTTATATATAATTAGGCCTCAAACAGGAGGGCTAACTATTCTTTAGAGAAATCAGATCGTGGGGAATGTTGCTTGTAGTAATGATGTGCACACATCAGAGATGTATACAAGTGGGTTTTCACTATGGACTATTTTGCTGTTCCCCTATGTGTCGAACCATAGCTATGGATATTTTTTGTTCCTATTTTCTGTTATATAAGTTAGTAACTAGTACAATGTGACTCAAATGTGTCAAGAATATGTTATTCAAATATGATGAGAGTCAAATATAATATAGGTGGCTTCACGTTGAAATATTCTAAACATGTCATTGTAACCCAACGATATTCTGTGAAGTCAAAAACGAGATAGAATTTAAATGAAACTTATTTACACTATATAGAAATATATTACTACAATCAAACAGGACAACACATGGAATCAGAAACATGCTGCTCACATTACTTTGCAGAGCGTACACTCTCTTAGCCCATTCAATTTTCATATCTCCAGGTAGGGCAGTATATTGATGGAATCGCTTCTTGTATTCCCGGTCTGTAGCCAAGCTCTGAGCTCGTTTCGCGTGGACCAACTCCAGCATGTCCATCGTGAGATGGGCCTTTGTTTTGGTGGCCTCAGATCTCTTTTTGTATTCAAGGTCACTCTGCAGCTTGGACGCTTGGATAGAATGGGCCATCTGAGAATCGCCCGCCACACCCTTCACCCCAATCAACTTGCCCTTTAGCCTTTCATGCGCCTCCTTGTATTTGACCTGTTAAAACATTTTATGGAGAGGTTACTGGATGAATTCTTTGCCTCATTTATCTACCTAATAGAGCGTGCATATTAAAATGGAAGGGGGGAATAGTGTTTGCAAAGCAGTCACGTAATGAATTGAGAGGAAAATGTGAAGCCATTGTGAACTCACACAGCACTCTAGTTTTAGAGACACCTTTACTATTGTTCATCTACTGACAACTGAGACTTTTTCTTGCAGGCATAAAGATGACACTACCTGTGCTGTGAAGCATTGTGACGAGGTTATTACTTGGAGGGAGAGCTTCTCTCAAGTATAAATAACTTTATAGAAATTCACCCAGGTCTTTCTTATTATTCTTCACCCACTGTCAACTGAAAGTGCAATCTTCTTAATCTTAAAAAGAAAGCTGGATTCATGTTTCAGGTGGCACCTTTTTATCAAGGATCCGATCAATTCAGAGTTCTGCTCAACTATCCCAATTTAAATCTAAATCTTGCAGACAGAGTGACCAACTGTTTTTCAAGACTTTATGGTTTTTATTACACATTTTCAAATGACCACTTTTTAGCTTCCCCATTCTCTTCGTCTTTGTCTAATTCATAAGAAATACTTGATTACGATGACATGCACACAAAATATTTTTTTAATGCCCTGGTGGAATTGCTTCTTGAACACAGGATCGACAATCCCATTAAACGTTTGGCATTGAGGCTAAAACAATCTCACAATGGAGACAAGTAGAGGAGCACTCAACACAATTACCTTGATTTTCCAATAGCTTTATTTGATGTTAAGCCGTGTATTTTAAGTGATGATGGAATAATGCTGGTCAGGATATCTAAACTCATAGAAGATTGAAGATATGTGACACAATTCGTTAACATTTCTCCACTTCCCTCAATATGCTGCCATTTTGATGTTGCAAAGTTCAAAAAAAATACGACTTACATCACTCGCAAGATCTCGCTTCGCCTTTGCTTCTAAAATTGCTATCGCGTCCAGCCGCAGTTCAAAGCTCTTTTCTTTCTGAGCCTCCCAATCACTCTTGTAGGTTTTCTTGATAGAACACAAATCATGAAACACAAATCAACTGATAATGTCCTTTATTGAAGCTCAGATCATTTGGATAGAGACAAGAAGCAATGAGGGCTCCTGATGTACAATCTCAGCTTAAAGTCAGGGGGAAGCTTCCATGGGGGTTTTCCCAATCACCCAGTAGAGTCACTGCAGCACCATTTAAACATAGAAATACAGAAAACAGAAGCGGGTGTAGGCCATTCACCTCTTCAAGCCTGTGTCACCATTCATTATGATCATGGCTGATCAAGTTCAATATCCTGATACCCCATTCTCCCTGTCCTTTGATCCCTTTAGCCCCAAGAGCTATATCTAATCTCTTCCTGAAATCACACAATGTTTTAACATCAACTACTTTCTGTGGTAGTGAATTTCACACATGGGTGAAGAAATTTCTCCTCACCTCAGTTCTAAAAGGTTTACCCCTTATCCTCAAACTATGACCCCTAGTTCTGGACTCCCCCACCATCAGGAACATTCTTTCTGAATCTACTCTTTCTAATTCTATTATTTTAAATTTTATAAAAGTTTCTATGACATCCCCCTCACTTTTCTAAACTCCAATGAATATAGTAGGGGTGATTTCCCCAGTCAGGAGACTCAAGCAGAAGCTGTTTCGTGAGTGCCATGGCCTCCACGAGCCAGATTTCCAGAACCATCTGTTGGCATCTCCTCTCCACTCTACCCACCGCCACCCCGCCCCCCGACCCCACCAGGAGTGTTTCACCCCAGCGAGGTTTACTATAATTTCCCATTTTGCGGGAAACCGGCAGGCAGACCCCATTGGGGTGAAGAGGGGAGCAATCAAAGTCCCCCCCACAGGGTCAGGGTAAAAGGAGTGCCCCCTGTGCATTTCCACTTTGGCAGTGCTAGCCTGGCCCCTGCCACTGCCCAAGGGGCAAAGTCACAATGCCCGAGGACATCTTAGTGCTGTCCTCCAGGCAATGCCAAGGTAGGGGGGTAAGGCCTAATGGGGCCAGCACCTAAAGTGGGGTAAAAGCCTCTGGGGAGTGATCAGTGGGAGCGAAGGTGGCAGTCCTACTACCACTCAGGCTGAGTGACGGAGGGAGGGAGGCCAGGAATTGGGGGATGAATGTATGGGTGGAGAGTGGGTTGGCCTGCTGAGGGGAGGGGGACGAGAGATGAATGTGGGCCAGGAGGGTGGATATGGGGGAGTTGAGGCTGGCCCAGGGATACTTGCAGAGCAAGTAATCAGGCCATAGGAGTGTCACACAAACAATGATGCAGGATCAGCAATGCAGAGCCACTGTGCACGCATTGATCTCCATCTGATAGATCGGCACATGTGCAATAGCCCGTTCAGCACTATGCTGCAGGTCTGTCCAGCAGGAATTGCCCATTTATTTTTGGAGTATATTCTCACTAATGCACTCTGCTGCGTACAGAGCGTGGGAAATTCATTTTGAAACTCCCACTGAAAAAATCTAGCATGATTTACCCCAATTTTTACACAAATTCAACACTCAATTTTTTTTTTAAGGAGAATTGCCCCCAACATTTCTTCTGGGTTTCTTCAGCTTTTCTGCTGGAGTTACTGCGGATGAGCAGAAGACATCATAAGGTAATTCACTTCTCAGTTGCGTTTGTGCCAACTTGGATCCAGTTATAAAATTTGACTTTTGTGCAAAAACCATATTTCACAATAATTAAATTGACCATTTTGGAGACTGAAACAAAGTCATATTTTTCTTACAGTTTTCTTTCTGTTTGCACAGTGGGAAAATCACAAGTACACTACATTACTGTTGGTACCAGATTGTGGACAACTCAGAGTCAGGAGTTAGAGAGAAATGGCCACTGAGAGCAAAGCCAAAAGCGCCACCTTCTTTTCTGTTTCTTGCTGTGCTCAGCAAAGAGGGTAAGGGGAGAGGCCAGGAACTCCACAGGCTGCTGTCTAGTTGTTGTTGACAACAGGTATTTCAGAGGTTCTGTGGTTTTCAGTGAGACCACAGCATTTTGGAAGACTTGCTAAAAGATCCATACAGAATGGAGGCATGAACTATGGATTAGAGGTGAGGAGAATATAAAAAGGTGAGTGAAAATAATGTTGACTTTTTTACATTTCATTGCCTGCACTATATCTATGTTTACTAAAGTGAGTGATGATGGTGCTGTAATTGGGTTAAAAAAAACAATTGGCATTAAATAATGTGGTTGCCAGGTTTTTATTTCTAACAAGTGGCAAGCTGTCAAGTGAAAGAACAGCATTGTAAAATTAGAAAGTCTTCAGATGTATTAGAATAGATAAAATGGTATTCTGTACTGTACAATATTGACATATTAGCCAAGTATGAGGGCCTGAGCTAATGGTTAAACTCTACACATTGCTTGTTTTTCATTCATCCTTGGGGCATGGGCATCGTTGGCCCATCCCTAGTTTCCTGAGAGCATTTGAGAGTCAATCACATTACTGTGTCTCTGGAGTCACGTGTAGGCCAGACCATGTAAGGGTAGCAGATTCCCTTCTCTAAAACATATTAGTGAACCAGATGGGTTTTTCCTGACAATTGACAATGGTTTTATGGTCATCAGTAGATCCTTGATTCCAACTATTTTTTATTGAATTCAAATCCCACCATTTGTTTGGTGGGATTCAAATCCAAGTCCCCAGAACATTAGTTAAGTTTCTGGATTAACAGTCCAGTGATAACACCCTTGGCCATCGCCTTTCCCTTGTCGTTCATTCATTGGCAAACACTTCAGCCATCTGTTTGGTTATTTGAAAGTTTTGACAGATGTATGAACTTTTGGCAACCTTTAAAGGCAATAATGGATTCTATAGTTAAGACTTTGTTTACACAGCTATCCCAGGAGATGTGAGTTTCACAACTTGGCTATCTTCCAAAACATTAATAGATTCTCTATCATAGAAATCCTATAGTGCAGAAAGAGACCATTTGGCCCATCGAGTCTGCACTGACCACAATCCCATTCAAGCCCTATCTCAACACATTTGCCCACTAATCTTTCTAACCTACGCATCACAAGACACTAAGGGGTAATCTTAGCATGACTAATCAACCTAACCTGCACATCTTTGTACTGTGGGAGGAAACCAGAGACCCCAGAAGAAACCCACGCAGACAAAAGGAGAATTTGCAAACCACACATAGACAATGACCCAAGCCGGGAATCAAACCCGGATCCCTGGAGCTGTGAAGCCGCAGTGCTAACCATTGTGCTACCTTGCCACCCTATGGCAGAGTCTTTTTTTTTTTAAACATAGCAATTTTATGAGTTTTATGAGCTTCTGTAGAGGAATCATTTTTCATTTAAATGCTTTTCATTTATTTTGACAGATTTGTCAGTTTTTTAATTACTTTTAAATATTATTATGGAACCTGTGTGTTCTGCTTATAAAAGGGATGTTGCATGAGCAAGGTAGTGGAATGAGCATTGAGAGGTGTGAGGCGTTGAAGAACGTGAAGGACCGTAGGGAGGTTAAGAAGGGTGAAAGTGAAGGGGGATTTACACTGAGCTGATATTTCTGGGGATGGATGTGGCCTTTTAAGCTGGCTCCTTTGGCAGTGGCCTATCTCTGCTGCAGGTCCCCCAGCTTTCCTAGCCTTCGCAATCTTCAAGAAATGTAAATCCCACTGGGCAGCACTGCCAGGGCAGAGGCTAGATCTTGATGTGGGGAAAATTCCTGGATCCCAATTTCTGCCTTCATCGTGAACATCAGGCCCTTGGACTTTGTTTTGTTTATCTTTGTGAGGAGTTCTCTAATTTCTCTAATTATTTTCTCTAATTCTCCGATCTCTCTGTGCCAAGTACTATCTGTTCCCAAACTTCTTTTCTACCTTAAGGTTGAGTATTCCAGCAATACTTTTTTGTGCATTAAATGTATCAGATTTGTGTATATATATACATATATCATTAATTTGTGCATGGCTCTTACACCTGTTAACCTCTCATTATGTTGGTCATGGAAATGTATATTTAAAATAAATTCCTTCTGTAACTGTCCCCATGCTTGCCTCCAACATCAAAATTCCTTTTGATCTTTTTCTCACAGTCTCCCTGTTTATCTTCCCCTCAATCTATCTCTTTTCACAGAGATATTCTTGTCAGTGTTGTCTCTGTTTTTCATCTGTACATTCTTGCTTCAAGCTCAGTGCTCCTTTGATACTTCAAATTACAGATCGAAATATCTATATAGTAGTTTATGATGAGCTTCTGTAGCATGTAAATTTGTCTTTTTAAATTATGTATAGTAGGCTCGAGCCCTAAAGTAGGAACCCAGAAGTCACAAGTTAAAATCCCACAGTGGTGTGTTTTGGACTCGCACCAGATTCAATGTAAACACTTGATTGGTTAGCAAGTTAATGCAAGGGAATTCATTATGCCCATTATTGGTTCTAGTTCTGCACCACATGAATGACCCTTTATGGCTTCTGGGGTAGTTCGGTAAGCCACTGTGCTATACCACCACCTTCTAAAAGCAACTAAGAATAGGGATAACATGCAACCTTAATAAGTCACCCATACTGTGGGAACAAATAAAAACACAAACTTTCTTTTTGGGTGGACAGAATACAAATGCATATTCTGCTCACTCACATGACTCAACTGTAGAATCATCGACTCTCTACAGTGCAGAAGGCTGCCAATCACCCACCGAATCAGCACTGACCACAATCCCACCGGGGCCCTATCCTCACATCCAGATGCATTAACCCTAGCTGGTCCCCCTGATATTAAGGGGCAATTTAGCATGGCCAATCCACCTAACCAGCACATCTTTGGATTGTAGGACGAAACTGGAGCACCTGGATGAAACACATGCAGACATGGGGAGAATGTGCATACTCCTCATAGATATGATGCGAGCCAGGAACCAAACCTGGGTCCCTGGCACTGGGAGGTGGCAGTGTTAACATCTGTGCCACCATGCTGCCCCTAAATAACACCCAACTAAAGTAACGCATTGCAAAAACTGAACCTGTGCCTTATAATCCTAACTTTGTAACAAAGTGTTTACTTACATCACTTAGGTACTGAGCATTTGCCTTGGCTTGTCTGAACAATGGCTCATCTTTGCTGATGCTATACTGATGAAGACTTTGTTCACCTGTTGCTTTGTACGTTAGCTGCATAACATGGAAAAAGAACAGAGTACGTTTCATTTAATTAAAATAGCATATTATTTATATATATATAAAAACTAAAAATTATAATAATTCTCATTAGCTAAAATGTAGTATAGGTAAAATTTTTGAATTTAGAAATGCATGTCTCAATGCTAATAGAATTATCCAGACTTTGTCAGCAAACTAGACTGAAAAATAAAAAGATTTTAATCGTATTGCAATAATTATTCCTCCAAAGTTGTAACAGCTGCAAAAATCAAACTACTAAACGTGATTTTTAATCAGTACAATTTATAAAAAGCACATTTTATCAAGTTATATATAATTGCTTTCTGAACGTCACAGCACTATTATATCAAAATAAATTAGAAATGCTTCAAAGAACAGTGGTAATTATTGGCCCTTAATTTCCTCAGAGTAGCAATCCACCGACAGATTATCACTCTGTAGGACTTACCTTCACTTGAAATTGAAAGCCTGGGTCTGACCTGAAATTCCTGATTTGGGCTGGGTAAGACTGAAACAGCAAAGCAGCTCAAGGGTTCTAGTGGGTGAGGTTCAGAATAGACAGGGCGAAGGAGTTCACATCCTCTTTTTAAAGCACCAGCTGTCATAAAGTAGGTGAGTTTACCAGGACCGTTAAATGGGAGAAGGTAAGTGAACTGAATGTGGAGGTTCAGACATTAGCTGTGGGAGTGGACCACGTCCACAATCAGGTCAGTACGAAGTCTCACAACACCAGGTTAAAAAGACCAACAAGTTTATTTGGAATCATGAGCTTTCAGAGTGCTGCTCCTTCATCTGACCACTCACCTAATGAAGAAGTGACGCTCCAAAAGCTCACGATTCCAAATAAAACTGTTGGACTGTAACCTGGTGTTGTGAGACTTCTTATAGTGCCTACCCCAACCCAACACCAGCATCTCCACATCACCACAAACAGATCAGGTTACAGGAAGAGACTAGGTGAGAATGGGAGGTTATTGGACAAGTCTGGCTGAAGGAGTGGGGTTGGTTATCGGGCTGGGGGGCGGGCAGGGCAATGGGAGGGTGGTTCTTGGTTGAGGAGCAGTGTGGAGAGTCCTTAAGGGAGATGGGGAGAGGGTTATGTGGGGGGAGATATCTGGGGGGATTTTTGGGTGTGGGAGGTGACCTGCACAGGGCTCAGTCTGGGTAATTAAATAGTTTCCCTGAAGTTAGAAGTGTTTTTTTTTCCCTTCAGACTCTTCCAGAATAACTACTGGTGTAAAATTAACAGGACCGAAGTTCATGATTTAAATCATTTTATTAGATAGTTCCCAGTCCAGCACAATTGTCGAGAGAGAGTTAACATTACTGGGCAATTGCTGGGGTAAACCCAAGAGGGATTCTCTAGTGCATATTTCAGGAACTCCCCTAAATGCGACAATAGGAAGCCAGGATGATATGGCCCATTATTGTATTACTGTAATTATTACATAGTACCTATTATAACAGCATACGAGAATTTTTAATTTTATATTTCCAAAATAAGTTTGTAGCATTTGGATGCTTTCTTTTTAACTGAAGTTTCCAAACCAACTCCTTGGAACAATAACTTCTAAAGTGATACAGCACCTATGAGTGTAAGGAACTGCCCACTGTGCCTGTAGAGTTGTTGGATGCTATTATCTATAGTACTACCACCACCACCAGCAGCTATGTGGTACTGAAGTTATCATCCCATTGTATTGTTTCTTGTACTTAATGTGTACCAGTGATGACTAAATTCTCTTCTAATTTAGTAAAGGCAAATTTTCCAAAAATTGTGGGCACATAAAATGTAAGCCTTCTGCAACAATCTGCTTTATAGATACCTTTATGGTTTCTTTCATGACATTTGGCACTGTATGGTGATAATTTATCATTGGAACATAATTACAGGGAAGAAGCAAGTCAGTTTGACCTTCGAATCCATTCTGCCAATAAGATGACAACTGATTTTCTACCTGTCATAGACCTGCCTTTATCCCATATCCTTCAGTTAGCAAAAAACTACCGATCTCAGGTTGAAAATTAATAACTGATCGAGGATTTATTGTCAAATGCAAAGAGATTTCCACACTTAAAGTGTTTCCTAACACTTAGGGGTGGCACGGTGGCACAATAGCAAGCATGGCTGCCCCACAGCACCAGGGACCTTGAGCCTTCAGTCACTGTCTGTGCAGAGTCTGCATATTCTCCCCATGTCTGCGTGGGTTTCCTGCAGGTGCTCTAGTTCCATCCCACAGTCTGAAAGATGTGCTGGCTAGGTGCACTGACCATGCTAAATTCTCCCTCAGTGAACCCAAACAGGTACCGGAATGTGGTGACTAGGGGATTTTCACAGTAACTTTGTGGCAGTGTTAATGTAAGCCTACTTGTGGCGCTAAGAAATAAATTAAATTTAAGTTAATCTCTGAAAGGCATGGCTTTAATTTTTAGGCACCCCAACCACTGCAAACAGTTGCAGTCTGTTTACCTTATCCAGTCTGCTTCATATTTTGAAAACAACTATCAATTCATAATTTAACCTTTTAAATTCCAGACAGTGCAACTCTAGTTTGTGTAATCTCTCCCAATAATCTGACTTTTGGAGGTATTGTTCTATATATTTATGCTGTATTTTCTCAGAGGCAAATATATCAGTGAGTGGCATGGTGGCATAGTGGTTCGCACTGCTGCCTCACAGGGACCCGGGTTCAATTACGGACTCCGATTACTTTCTGGGTGGAGTTCACATTCTCCCTATTTCTACGTGGGTTTCGTCTGGGTGCTCTGGTTTCCTTCCACAGTACAAAGATGTATAGTCAGGTTGACTGGCCATGCTAAATTAACCCTAGTATCAAGAGGATTAGCAGGATAAATACGTGGGGTCACAGGGATAGAGACTCGGTAGGATTGTGGTTCGTACACACTCGATGGGCTGAATGGCCTCCTTCTGCACTGTAGGGATTATGTATCTGTTCTAAGGTGTGGTCCCAGAGCTGCTTAATGATACTCCAGGTGTGATCTACCCAGAGCTTTGTACAATTGAAGTATCTTTCCTGCTTCCTTGTGCACTCATCCTCTTGATATGAAGACCCACTGCCAGTGCTAGCTAGCCTCAGTACTGAAGGAATACATTTCTAAGCGCCTTGTCTCTTGTACAAAAATTGATGTTTGAAGACTTAAGAAATGAAGAGGTGAAAAAAAAACAGAACGCAAAATCAGAAACTATTATACATTTGGAAGTAAACACTCAAACTTTTTTTTCAAACTTTTCCTATTTGATCAGCTTTGTTTATGGCGGTGGCACACATCACTCTTTGAAATACAACATTTCTTTCATAAATGATCTCACATCACCAGCGCAGTACTCACATCACTTTGCAAATCTTGGCTTCTCTTGGCATGAATAATCTGTGGAGTGTCTGCCACGCTTGTGAATTTTAAGGCATCAGCTCTCTGTCTGTACTTTTTCTGCCAGTTAAAAGAATGCATTTTAATCTCTGACTTGCTTTAAATCCAAGTTCACTGTTGTCAAACATCAATTAATGCACACCTAATCAAATGAAACCAAATGCATGCTGGACTTCAGTTTGAAAAATTAATTAGAATCAATCATATTCCAGATCTCCTGCCCTTGTTTGAACAGTTTCTGATCAAGATGCCATGGTGTTGACTGGTCATTTCATCTTTCCATTAAAACCCAATATCAAACATTGGTAAACGGGATCTGATTTGCCACCGGTAAGTAAACACCTTGGAGGGAATTTTCCCAAAAGGTGTTGTGACAGTGTGAAAACAGGAGTGTGAAAACTGAAGAGTTCCACACCGGTCTTCTGGGTGAGTTAAGCACCACAATTGTCCGGGACAGTGTCACTGTTTCAGTCAGTGGTAAACTTTATGCTGGTGGGGGTGAGGTTGGAGGCTGGGAGTGTAAGGGCCCCAAGTACTCAGGGGAAGCCAGTTTCAGGGCAATCAAGCACCATTGTGCAGAGCGCCATAATCTGCTATGAACTGGAGGCCTACTTCCAACCCCCCAAACAGGCATCAGACCCCTTCCGCATCACTGGTTGCATTGCCAAGCACCACCCCCTCTCCCACACCTACATGAGTTGCTGGCATCAGGACCTTCCCACTCCTATCATGATCAGCTCTACAGCCCACTCCTGCATGACCAGCCACTGCCCCCCCAAAACCACAGGTCCCTCCTGCTGACCACCCCACTGCATAAGCCCCCCCACTAATATTGCATACCCCGCCCTGTCATAGCCCTACCCTCCAGTCAGGACCTACTCCCTTGGCACTGCCCTGGCATGATGTTGCCCAACTGGGCACTGCCAGGGTACCAGGTGGGCACTGTCAATCCATGCTCCCAATCACTCAGGGGGCATCAATGGCCATGGCGCCTGGTTCCTGCTATTGCAGGGCAGTGGTGATTCTTGCTGGTGTGAGTGACAGGAACAGCCATGCTGAACCAGATAAGCCCTTTAAATCTAGTCATTTTCCATGTTAATGGAGTTTGTGCCCTTTCTGGGTGTGATGCCTTTCTTGCTGGTAAAAGGAGGTCGGAAGGATAGCAATCCAATTTGCGCCAGATGGGGGAATCAGATTTTTGATCTCCCGCGTTATATTCCCGCCTCACCACACTGACCAATCCATAGCTTTTGGTCTGATTTAAAACAAATACTTTATTCACATAGCTGCACATATCTCATATCAGCCTTTTTGCCAGCCAGCCTGCCACTGCAGCACAATAAGCAATCTATCTGCCAGATAGGAATGGAAAGTTGTTATACTATCTTTCTGATAGGACTTAATTGCCCCTGGCAGATGAAAGAAAAAACAAATATTGTTTTCTACCTGCTTATGGTTTAAAGCGATAAGTGAAGGTGGAAATTCGGATAGCCTTATATTAATATTGATGATACATTGTCTTTTATACTGCCTTGATCCTTCTCTAAACTTCAACACTTAGGAGATCAGAGCCTTGACACTCATCTTTCTTTAACCACTGTCTTCAGATTGACATCACAGGTGCCTAGTTACTGCCAGTAGGAAAATATTATGGCCATGTTGCTTATGATACAGTACAGTTCCCTTACTGTCACAGCCAATTTGCAATGGCATGCATAGAAGAACTGGAGCTTATAAAGCACAGAAGGACACCAGGAAGAAATCATTCATCAGAATTGAAATGAGAGGAATATGCAAGCACGGGAAAAGCTAAATTGGTTTCAGAGATTAGGTGAAGAGGTAATGTGGATGAAGAGCTGGACAACAGAGCAAAGTAATATAGTGTGGGAATTAAAGGGTTATTTCACTAATTCACACCTACGCTCTGAATAAGAAGTTAATCTGCTCATAACTCTGCCATTTACACCATACCAGTCAGAAAGACATGCATTGGTTATGTTAAATTCTCCCTCATTGTACCTGAGCAGGCGCCGGAATATGACAACTAGGGGATTTGTACAATAGCTTCATTGTGGTGTGAATGTAAGCCTACTTGTGACTAAAAGATAATTTTTTTTGAACTTTGATAAAGTTGTGTGATATCGAAGATGATCAACACAAGATTACTGAGGGATTATTAAAGGACAGAGCTTCACTGATGTTCATTACCAAAGAAAAACATTCAATCAAACTATCACATTGATGATCAGGTTATCTGAGACACAAGCGACAACTAATTTCCTTCTTAATAGTTCAGTGGTGCTCATCATGAAGCTGCACCAAAAATCTCCAAGGTTTCTTAAAAGAAATAAAGTGTTTAGAACTCTCTGGGATAAAACTGAAATCTTAATCAAAAAATATGTTCAGTAACCCTGTACAATTATATTTCTACTTTTCTGTTCATGCCTATGGAATGAAACTTCATCTTTTATGAATAATTCCGACACTTCATCAAACAACCCCGTTTGCATTAGCTATTTCCAAATGAAAGCACGTGATACAATCAGGTCTCTGTTCCTTTTCTTGGTTAAGTCAGTGAATGGATGAATGCAATGATTTGATCGCTTTAAGAATTCAGTTTGTGTCTTGAGCAGGGTACGAGTAAAATTAAGAATCGAGTAACTCATTGTACATTTTTAAATATTATCCAAAGCGTGATGATGTTGGGTATTCAGATGAAGACTCCACTTTCTGTGTAATTGGCATTTCAAAGCTTTGGACTTGAAAATACAAAAGCAGCCAAATATAGCTTTAAATTTAGTTGCGATATATGACTTGCATGGGATCCACATTGATTTTCTGATGAAGGCTCCCATCTGAAATATTAACTTATCATTCTCTCTCTCAAATAATGACAGACTTGCTGCGTACTTCCATTAGTTTTGGGGGCTTATCTAGTTATTATTTCAACAGCATTTTTAACCCAAGCTGCAAAGACAGATTTACAGTCCATAAATAAATTGAAACCTCCCCTCCCACACTATATTGGTTCCCACTCCATGCTGTTTAAGCCACATAATTTCATGCTTTGTAATAAATCCACTGATTCCCCACATGACATTTGTCAGTTTCAACAGCCGCAAGTATCACCATCCTTCATCAGCACTTGACATTAATCCAGGCAAACTTTACTAGCTTCCAGATGGGATTCCTACTTTTATGTCCAGCTGTTGACAATGCAGCGATTGTAGAATTGTCCTCGCTCAATAATATGTATTACAAAAAGTGAATACCATCCATTCCACGGGTTCTGATTTTCCCTTACCCACAAAGTTCCAGGACTCAAACTATTCATTTTATATCAGATATATGGCACTATGAGTTGTGTCAGCTGTTACCAATCTCATTGCTCCCAAGTTCTTATCATATTTATATCACATGTTAAGATGATCTAAAATACAATCCTATAAATAAATGTTAGTGGATCATTGCTTCTAGTAACCTGGAGTCACATGGCAATATCAGAATCATTGCTGGGTCATGAGAGATCCTGTAAAACACAGTTATCCCTGGTGGCCTCAGTGTGATGCACATGTGGGATGAAATCTCGTTGTGCAATATTAATAATGAACTTGGTAATACATTTGTACAATTTCTCAGAATGATCTTTTGTTAAAGTGGCAATGCAGTTAAAGCCAGCTCTTTAACTCTAGTTAAATTATGTGGATGCATTAATGTGTTAATTACCAATCTTGCATAGACACAACATCAGCCTATTTATTAGCAATGATGGAATAGCTTTAACTGCCTGCAGATTGAGAAATAATTACATGCAAATTCCCATGAGCAAACAGCTGATCAGAATCACTATCGAAGGAAATGCTTCAGTCGAGACAAGTGTCAAATAATTGACTGGAAATTACATGTTTAATCCTCGACGGTTTGTTTTCTCACCTCGCTCAGAATGTCACCAGCTTTCTTAGCCTGTTCCACATCCAGACTCCGATCTGCCTCCCATCCCACTCCTTTCATCCATGTCAGGTCTGCTCTGTACTTATTCTGCAATTCCAAAATTTAAAAAAAGGCTTCTCTATTAGCATTTCTAATGCTGTTAATGTAAACAAAGTCAAACATATCATTGCCTGAATTGTTCAAAAGACAGGAAGGTCCCTAATGCAGTATTCAAACTGTAGTATAGAGCCCACCTCTTACACCACTGAAAAACTTTGCAAAAACATTTAGAAAGGATATATACATCTCATGGTATAGAACTGTCCCATACAGATCATTATCTGATCTGATGCGGAAATGCTGGCGTTGGACAGGGTTAGGGACACTAAGAGATCTCACTTTAACCTGGTATTAGAGATTATTATTTGGTCTGAGCTGTGCTCACAGTGGAGATGAAGTCAATACAAATGGTCTTAGCAACCCTCTATTAGTAGCTTCCAGTTGATAAGTTTCCTGTGACCGAAACGGTGCATTTGCTGCAGTTTGATACCTCCAGTGACTTGTCAATGTCTAGCTTTATACTTTGTGGAGATGAAGGATCTGATGCCAGAGCTCTATCAGCTTTATTCACTGGCATTAGGAGAGACAGGAAGGGGAAGTAATAGGAAAACATATTTACATTTTAATATATTCATTAAAATTTAATAAGTTAATTAGAACTGCTGCTTCACAGTGCCACAGGTTCAATTCTGGTCTTGCATGACTGCACGGAGTCTGCACAGTCTCCTCGTGTTAGCATGGGTTTTCTCCGGGTGCTCTGATTTCCTCCCACAGTCCAAAGGTGTGTGGGTTAGGTGAATTGTCCCTTAGTGTCCCAAGATTTGTAGGTCAGATGGATTTTCCACGGTAAGTGTGAGGGGATATAAGGATAAGGTGGGGGAGAGGTATGTGCTCTGTCAGAGTGTTGGTGCAGACTCAATGGGTCAAATGGCCACTTTCTGCACTGTTGGGAATCTATGATGCTATGCATTATAGGAACACAATATTCTTCATCAAATACGTTAGTTTTGATATAACATTCTGCCATTCACATCTCCTTCAGATGCATCTTATAGCACTGCTGTCTCAGAACACCAGGGACTAGAGTTCAATTCCCAGCTTGGACCGCTGTCTGTGCGGAGTTTGCATATTCTCCCCATGTCTGCATAGGTTTTCTCCAAGCGCTCCGGTTTCCTCCCACAGTCTGAAAGACGTACTGTTAGGTGCATTGGCCATGCTAAATTCTCCTTCAGTGTACCCAAACAGGTACCAGAGTGTGGCGACTAGGGGATTCTCATGGTAACTTCATTGCAGTGTTAATGTAAACCTACTTGTGACTAATAAAGTTTTACTTTGGATCTTTACTTGTTCCATTATCACACTGCATCATTGATTATTTTCTCTTTGCACTATCACACATCTTTGCTCTTGGTTTTTTTTTGCACCCACTCACATTTCACCTGCTCCAAATCTGTACATTTCTACCATTCTTTCCAGTTTTGGTGAAAGATCATTGACCATTGAGAATCATTAGCCAGGATTTTCCTAGCCTCCCCACAGCGTGTTTCTTGGTGACGGAAGGTGGTCCACCAATGGCAGACAGTGGGATCTTCTGGTCCCGCTGCTGTCAAAGGGATTTCCCATTGATTCCAGCTCCCCCGCCCCCGCCCCCTGCCACCAGGAAAGCCATGGAGGATGAAGTCAGCAAGACTAGAAGATTCTGCTGGCTTGAACAGTCGGAAAGTTCCCACTTCTATTTCTCTCTCCACTGATGCTGCCAGACCTGCTGAACATTTGCAGCATTTTATTTATTAAAGAGTGGTTCAGTCCCTTCCATTAGATTAAAGCAAACAGTTTAAAATATTAATTTTTTCTCTCTATTAAGATGTATAAGATCAAATAAGTAAAGCAGGCACACTCTTGCATCATCTTAGCCCCACCTCACTCTGTAGTCCATAGGCTTTCTTTGCCCATTTCACCTTCATGTCTTCTGGCACCAGTGTATATTCATGGAGCCTCTTCCTGTATTCCAAATCACTGGCCAACGCCTGCGCTTTCTTGGCATGTGTCATGTTCACCATGTCCAATGGTAAGTGGAACTTGGTGTTTGTCTCTACAAAGTTCTTCTTATACTCTACCTATTTCAAATCAGAATAAAAGTTAGCCATTTGAACAGCAACCACCACCTTTATCTGGGTAACACCTTTAATACAGTAAATGTGAAGGCACTGAATTATTCATCCGACGTAAGGCATGTAATATTTTGGAGTAATAGTGCATTCACGATAACTTCATTGCAGTGTTAATGTAAGCCTATTTGTGACACGAATATATCAACTTAAAATTTTTATTTGCTCAGACACATTGGCCGGAATTTTCCATCCTCGCCCATGGCTGGGATTTTCCAGTCTTGCTGCTGTCAGTGATGATTTGGCTCAACGTCAAATTCTCCGTTCTCACTGGCAGCAGCAGCAGCATACAAGATTGGAGAATTCCTGTCACATTCTATCTAAAGTTCTAAGTTAATGGTGTATTAACTTGAGAAAACATTTTGAAAATGTTACTTCAAGCTATTGTATAAAATTCCAATTTTTAAATAAAGGATCAGGAGTAGCAAAGATATGATGCAATGCCCGTTGGAAGGAATATTTAGCCTCTGATGGCTAACGTGCTAATCCATAATGATTTTAAATTGCATATTGAACTGAAGTAAATAATGGGATTTTGATTTTTCTTATCTAATATACCTCACTGCTCATCTTGGAAACCCGCAGAGAATGCAGAGTCTTCGAATCATACACTTTGCTTCTCATTGCTTTGCCCTTGGTTTTCTCATACGCTTCTTTGTATTTTATCTTTCAAACAACAGAGCGGCGGAAAAAAAAGAATTAAATTAAAACCTGTAGCAGTCAGCTGGTGATAAAAAGCTAAAATAAATGATTTAAACACTTTCTCAATCTTGTGAGCTTGGAATTTGATATTCCTGTGCCTTCTATTTTGACAAAGTGTCAACCTATTTATTTAAAACCAGTTAAAATAGCAGAAAAGTGGAATGTCATGCAAAGTCATTAAATGTCGTGCATGAATACCAGAAACTATCATTTCTGTTCCGTAATGCACCATGTACAGGCTGCCCGGTCTAAAAAATGTACAAAATTCCTTGCAGAGTTTATGCAGTGCATTCAAAATTGAATAGGTCACATTGGTAGAAATTATCATTCCAAGAACTACTTGAAATTGATATAATGCCTCCCATATAGAAAAACATCCCAAGGCACTTCACAATGTTCTTATGGGGTGGGGGAGGGAGAATGGGCACTAAAAAGGATACATTGGGAAAGATGACCAAAAGTTTGGTTGAAAAAGCTCCACAGGAGAAAGAAAGTGAAGGATTTAGGGCAGCAATTTCCCACCCAGATAGGTGTGGCACTGTCATCGTTGGTCAGGCTAAAGAGAGGTGGGGGAAGGCACTAGAGGCCAGATTCAGAGGGAGGGGAGGGTTGGAGTGCTGGAGGAGGTTACAAACATAGGCCGGGAGGGATTTCAACACAAGGAAGAAAATTTTAAATTTGAGGCATTGGAGGATTGGGAACCAATGTTGGTCGGTGAGGGTGGGGTAATGGGTGAGTGCAGCTTCGTGCACCAAGCAGAACTCCAGATGAGTTGGTTCACAGTGCACTGGGCAATGGAAGGCTAGGCAGCTAAGGAATGGAACAGACCAATCCAGAGATGCCAAAAGCATGACTGAGGATCTCAGTGGGTTGAGGAAAAGATGGAAGAGTGTGATGTTGCTGAGGAAGATGTAAGCACATTCTGCGAGGACGAGGGAGCTCAGGGTCAAGTAGAAATCCAAGACTGTGGATCATTCTCTCAAGCTCATTCTGCAACCAATTCAAACATTGGCTGGTTTGTACCACAACTCTATTTAACCACACATGATCCAAACCCATTGAAGTCATTTTCGAACAATAAAAAAATGCTGAGAATCTAAAAATTTTAAATTAAATCAGTATCCACAAACTTCTGGAAAGATATTTTTAGATTCCACTGCCTTTCATGCTTCAAGAGCTTCCAGGACTGAAATCTCTGGGCCCGCCAGCCTTTCCACCCCTACTGTATTTCACTCCAGCAGGATTTATAGTAACTCCTCAAAAGTGGCTGCCTGACCCTGCTGGAGTGAAGGGATGGCATCTCCTGACAATCGGGTGTTCAGGAAGTGCATCCTGGGCATTGGCACCTTGACAGTGTCAGCCTGAGTCCTTGGCACTGCCCAAAGGGCAAAGTGCCAATATCCATGAGGCATTTTGGCAAATGCCCATCAGACATGGGGCAGTGTCTCGGGGTGCAGGGCCTTACAGGGGCAAGGCTTGGTGGGGGTGCAAGGCTTTCAAGGGGATCTGTGAGAGTGAGTGGAGGGGTGGTCCTGCTATCACTCTACACTTTGGGATTGGTGGTGGAGGGAGGGAGGCCAGTGACTGAGGCTGGCCATTGGCATGAGGGGGTTCCGCATGACGATGGGACGGGGAGATGGTGGTTGGGAGCGGGCATGCAAAGGGATCTAGTTATCAGACCATGGTTGCGGGGGGGGGGAGAGAAGAGCTGGCACTGCACATGCACGGACCTCAGCACTGACAGATTGGCACATGCACAGTGGCCCACTCAGCACTACACTACCAACCTCTCCAGAGTGCCCACTAAATTTCAGCATGATTCACAACTGAAACACTCTGCAGTGCACGGAGTGTGGGAGGTTCATTTTGAGACTGCCACTGAAGTATCCAGCGGGGTTTACTCCAGTTTTCACACAAATTCAACACTTAGAATTTTTTTGGAAGATTCCTGGCCCATCATCTTAAATTCTACTTCACCACAACATTGAGGTGGGCAGAAGTTTGTGACCTAGTTTTTGTGCGGCAGCTTTGGTAACTTTTTTCCCCCCCACACGATTGTGGATGCATTTTGCCTTTCACCGCAACAACTCTTTTCCAGAAATATACACCCACATTCAATCCCTGAAACCATGAGATTTCTTCCTCAGAACAAACAACAATTACTTGTCAACGTTCATTTATTTTTCCTCCACTGTCGCTATTTTTTGATTCACCTCAACTACAACGTGCCTGCTGGAAAGAAACCTCGAGTATCTATGGAAATGGCTTTGTGCTGTACAGTCCATAGGTTACCAAGGCTGAGGAGGGAAAGAAACAGCAACTCACATCACTGGCCAGGTCTCCTGAGGCTTTGGCAGCTAACAGGGCGATCGAATCCAGCTTCATATGAAACCCTTTGCCCTTATTCTTTTCCCAGAATTCTTTGTACTTGATCTGAGGAGACAAGAGTTTACTCAAGTTATATTTTATGCGTATCTGTGTTGTTATTTTTAACTGCACAACATTGGCACACTTGAGACAGAAGCAGTTTTCCATAAAAATAATCAATCCTTTAAATTGCAGCATTATTGGGAAAGGACAGGTTTGGATGTAATTGGCAGCTCTGTCAGATAGCCAGCGTAGGTGAATGGGCCTAATGGCCTCTTTCTCTGTAGGATATATCTATTTTCCTTTCTTTGATGCCTAATCTTGCTAAGGCAATGTTGTTATGTTGACTGCTCATTCATTACAAAAAAAATCTTTCACAACCTCAGCATGTCCCAAAGCACTGTCTGGCCAACAAAATACTTCTGAGGTGGAGAGACTGTTGCAATGTAGGAGAGGCAGCAGGCAAGTTATACACAGCAAGATCCCACAAACAACAATGCATTAATGACCAGACACCCTGTCTTGTGATGTTGTTTGAATGATAAATATCAGCCAAGACACCAGGGATAGTTCTCCTGCTCTTCTTTGAAATAGTGCCGTGAAATATTTTATATTCACCCAAGGGTGTACTCAGGGCTTCATCCAAATGACAGCACCTCCAACGGTGCAGCACTCCCTCAGGACTTCATTGGAATGTCAGCCTAATTGCTTGTAATCAAGTCCTCAGGTACAATTTGAACCCACAGTTTTCTGACAGAAAACTTATCGTGATAAGTTGGATCCATAATCCAGCGTAATGTAGGAAAGTTAGCAGCTACAATTCCACGTGGCAAAGCCCACAAATACCATTGTGGCAACCACTATTCTTACAGGAGACAATCTAACAGACCATCCACGTCAAGGCCCCACTGCAGTGAGATTGGAGAATTTGACGCCCAGCCAAATCTTCGTTCACTGCAGCGGGATGGGAAGATTCCAGCCATAATGCTGGCCAAAGGATAACTATGGACCAAAGAGGAGTCCCCCAACTTTCTTCCAAATATTTGCCATTGAATGTTTTAAATCCTCCTGAGAAGGCCGGTAAGTCCCTCATTTTACACCTCACATAAAATGCAATGCTGCACTCCCTCGGTACTGTCGGGTATCCAAGTGTCAGGTAGGATTTTGTGTTTGAGGCTTTGGTGTGAGACCTGAATCCACAACCTTCCAACTTAGAGCCACCATCGCTGATGGACTGAAGGGTTGCAAAAGATGCGTAGATTCAGTGTTAACCAGAATGCTGTGTGAGATTCGATTAACTGACAAAAATACAAAACAGTGTAGTATTAAAATCTTCTTGCAATCAAAAGAGGCATTAGAATAAATGAAAGGGTATTGAGTTATAAAGAACAAACAAATGCAAAAATATCAAAATATGAAACGCACACAATGCGCATCACAATGCTCAGAATGATATTATAGTAACTCCAATAAATTAAACAGCTTCAGATCAGAGAGAAATTGAGAAATGAGGAAGTGCTGTGTGGCAGCAAATACTGATCGACTAGAAATAATCAACGCCAAGATGCTGATTATATAGAATAAGGCTACCATCTCCTGGCCACTTGTTAGTATTACACTACTTTGCAGCAAACTGGTTATAGACAGTGAGGAACAGTTAGCATTATTTATCGGCTGTGCATGCTGCCAACCTCATATATGCACAGAATGATAGAATCCTACAGTGCAGAAGGAGGCCATTCAGCTCATCAAGTCTGTACTGACCACATTCCCACAAGGCCCTATCGGCATAAACATATGCATTTACCTGAGCTGGTCCTCTGATACTTAGGGGTAATTTAGCAAGGCCAATAAACTTAACCTGCACATCTTTGGACTGTGGGAGGAAACCAGAACACCTGGAAGAAACCCATGTAGACATGGAGAGAATGTGCAAACTCTACACAAACAGTGATCCAAGCCAGGAATCGAAGCCGGGTCCATGGCGCCATGAGGCAGCTGTGCTGACCACTGTGCCACTATGCTACCCACAGTTCTCGGGTTTCTCCGTCATGTTTACTGTTTCAGATTCTCATCTTGGACCTTGAGAAAGGAAACTAACACACAATTTGTACCCAGACATGTCCCATGTAGCACGGTGGCTAGAGTGGGGATGTGAGTCGGGAGACTAAAAAGCATAAAGGTCTGATAATAACATGCAATTGTATACAGATGGCACATCCGATGTTGAACGTCGAGATTCTCATTACATCACTGGCAGGTTGGGGGCCTGCCACTGATAACTATCCACTGAAACAGGAGGGGAAAATCCATCCCCTCAATATTATTATTTACCAAATTAACGTTCAATTTAATAATATCCTCTTTTTGCAATTAAATACCAAGTTCTCATGCTGAACAATTTATCCTTGAATTTTGATACTTACATCACTGTATAAATCTGCATTAGCTTTAGCCTTAAGTAGATGTGGCACTTCAAGGGGCAACGTGTACTGGGTTTTGGTCTTTTCGTATTGTGCTCGATAATTCAACTGGAAGTAAAGAAAATACAGGGTCAAAAGCTTGATATTTGTATTAACTAAATAGCATACAGAACGGAGTATGCTAAATAATAGTGCTAAATTTTCCCTGTGTCTTCTGCTGACTGAAAATCTTTGGTAAAATGAAAATCAATCGGTGCTTAAACAGTTGCAATGCCTCAGTTAAAGGGAATAGTTCTGCATCTTTATAGTTGGCAATGCTATCCTAGGTCGTTCATTGGTCCTTGTATCAATTCAGGTACTTCCAAGACTTACGTTGCTTAGCTGCTGTGCATTAATTCTTGCTTGGACAATCTCAGGAGTATCTGTCACTGATGTGTACTTCAACTGATGCACATTCTGCCTGTAGTACATCTAAAAGCACAGGAAAATGTTCAAAGATACACAAAGATGAGGAAAGTCATTTGAAAGAGGAACAACGGATGCTACTCGTGATTATCAGAAAATAATGAATGAAAATACTCCACAACTCAAACTATCCCATTGTCACAATAAAGCATGACTTATGGAATCATACAATTATGTAACATAGAAGCAGGCTATTTAGTTCATCACACCTGAAGCAGCCATTTTATACTTTTTTCCAAATATTAATTCTTTAAGTATCAATTATGGATTTCTGTGTCCTCCACTATTCCTGTATAGAATGATTCATATCCTAACCATGTTTTGGATAAAAAAAAATTTCCTAACGTCTTCATACTATTCAGTTTAATTTTTGTTTTCCATTTATTGTGTTAGTCTTCAGTGGGAGCAGTGAATTCATCCTGTGAGCCTTTTGTAGTTTTTAATATTGCTCCGATTTCCTCTATTCCAATGAGACTAAAGGTTCTATCTGATAACCTCTTTCTGTAATGAAAGTCTCTCTTGCCTGCTTCCACATTAGCAAGTCTGCTACACAGCTATTCCAGCTTTGACATCCTTCCCAAAGTACGGAATCTAAAACCTGGGAAGGGATTTCCCGGTACTTCCCTGCCGCTCCCACCGAAGGCGACCACCCATATCAGCAGGATAGGCAAGTCATGCAAAATGCTGTAATGTCGGGGGGAATCAAGAGATCCCAACAGCGGCCAACCTTCTGCCATTCGTGAACATGCCGCGGAGGGAGTGGAAATTCCCACTGTTGTTCGCTTTGAGGAGAGATACCCTATTTTAAGTTCCAACAATTAGATTCTAACCACGATCTAACAATTTGAATATATTTAGCATCAACTCTTTGCTTCTATGCTCCTATTAATGACACATAAAATTAGGAGTCAGATTCTCTGACCTCGCCTAGAGCTGGGATTCTCCAGTCTTGCTGCAGTGAGCAGAGTTTTGGCTGAGCACCAAATTCTCCATTCTCGCTGGTAGCCAGCACGGGGCATGAATGGCCAGAGAATTCCCGCTTATATATTTTTGCAGCTTTATCAACTTGCTCTGCCATGTCCGAAATACTTATTGACACTAAAATCAAGGAACAGTCCCAAGGTCTGTTGGGTTTTCAGAAACAAGTACACTCAAACTTTTCTGTCTTACATCAGAGGTTAGTTAAAAATTAAGCAATCTCCTTTTGGGTCAATATATTGGGTGGAATTTTACAGCCCCCAACAAGTCAGTGGACTTTTGAACAACTTGTCACATTTATAACCCACCTCTGCCTTGAAGTGGCCATAAAAGGAGCAGCACAGTGGCTCAGTGGTTAGCTTTGCTGCTCACAGTGCCAGGGATCTGTATTCAATTCCAGTCTTGGGAGGTTGTCTATGTGGAATCATAGGATCCATACAGTACAGAAGGAGGCCATTCAACCCAATGCTAGCTGCATTGACCACAATCCCACCCACATATTCCCACAACCTCACATATTTACTATGCTAATCCCTCTGATACTAGGATTAATTTACCAGTCAACCTAACCCGCACATCTTTGGACTGTAGGAGAAAATTAGAGCACCAGAGAAACCTACATAGACATGGGGAGATATGCAAACTCCATGCAGACAGTAACCTGAGACCGAAGCTGAACCCGGATCCCTGGCACTGTGAGGCAGCACTGTGCCATCCCTAGAATTTGCATATTTTCCTCATGTCTTTTAGGTTTTCTCTGGGTGGTCTGGTTTCCTCCCACAGTCCAAAGATGTGTAGGTTAAATTGATTAGCTATGTTAAATTGCCCCATATTGTCAGGGGGATTAGCAGGGTAAATACATGGGGTTGTGGGAATAGGACCTGCTTGGGATTATTATTGGTGCAGGCTTGATGGGCCGAATGTCCTCTTTCTGCATTGTAGGGATTGTATGCTTCTATGAAAATTTTGCCCATGGTTAATTCTTGAATTTAAATCTTAGTGAATGGCGTTTCTTTGATCCACCAGGATGCTCTGGTTTTCCCAATTTAACAACTCAATGCAAGAACAAAATTATTTCTTTCAGAATGTATATTAACAAGGTGACTTTGCAATAGTCCACCTCTTCCGCTTAGAAGGACATTGCAGTCAGCTAAAAATACATTACATTCCAATGGTGTATCAGACACTACTTTAAGCATACTCCCTATAAATGCCCTCCTACTCTCACATTCCTGTGGCTTTGCTATCTTTATTGGATTTGCTTATATCATTAAATACAATATTCTCAACTAAAATATACTCTACCAATTTCCATCTCAAGATTTTGATACATTAAAGGGAAAAAATAAATTATCCAGCAAGTTAATTTCTTTAGGAAGAACATTTAACCAATGATAGAATTCTTTGCCACAAATCAAAATGGAAGAATGAAAAAAAAAGTTGAATTATGTCACAGCTTTCACATCCTCTGATTTGCTTTCAAGATTCTTCAGAGCCAAAATAAATACTTGCTGGCGTGTAATTATTATTGCCATTTAAGGAAACGCAGCAGCCCATTTGCACATAATAAGTCCCCACAAAGAGATTGGAGATGATTGACCAGATAATCTGATTTGGTGCTGCTGGTTGAATGATAAATGTTAGGCGGATCTCCCTTGATCTGTGAATAGTGCCACGAGGTTTTATACAGCCAATTAAACAGGCAGGTTCACCATCGCTTCAGAAAGACACTGGGCTAGATCCTCCAACTTTGCTGGCGGCCGGGATTCTCCCATCCCGCTGCAGTGAGCGAAGGTTTGACTGAGCTGACAATGGTGGCAGCAGAGGGGCGCGAATGGCCGGAGAATTCTATGAGAATGTTGGACCGTGCAGCATTCTGCACCGAAATAGCAGGACAAAATATTTTTCTAAACTAGTTTCAGCTCTTCATTTTTAAAATGTAAGTATTGAATTTATCATTAATATTTGAGCAACAATAAACTGCATACCCAAGAGTTAATGCTTCAATCCATGGTGCTACTCTGAGCTATACACCTATGTGCATTCCATAGCTTGTTAGCTGGTGATGCTTTTATGACTGAATTTGTCTGATGAAATTGTCTAGTCTGAGCAGCAACCACCTGCAGGAGGTAGTACAGGGTAGTTGAAGCTATTCCCAAGCTGGAACAGTACCTCAGGGAGCACGAAATAAAGAGGAGAAAGCTAAAGCAAGAATCATTGGAGTGTCTTACATCTTTCAATGGGACGAGTTTCTTTTGCGTCTCATATTCAGGTGCAGACTCAGCTGAATAAAAGCAAAGCATTTTGTCCCCCTCCAAATCACCTTTATACTTCCTCTGGAAGAAAGAAAGACAGAAATATTTTGAAGTCAGGGCTTTGACAGTCAAGGTGAATTCTTACAGAATCAACAGGTAAAATTACAGGAACAAGAGCATTTTCAAAAATTAACCAAATGCTTTCAGAGTCTGCTATCTGTTAGAGATAATGAGCTGAACTATCGATGCGTATCGATATATATTCAGTGAAGCACTCATCTGTTTCTAAGCTTACTGGCTTCAGTAACGTGAGCTACTGTTCATTCTCATATGGTATGCTACAAGGGTCCAGACTGAGCCAGTGCTGTGTAAGGTAGCTCAGTTGGCTGAATATCATCAAATATTCTCAGTCTGATGGTAGATAATGACAATAAATCCTTCCGTCCTAATCGCCAGCCTCCTGGTGTTATACTCAACTCACATTTACAACAATCTTGTTGGCAAAAACCTTTAACTGGGTCTGAACAGTTCTAACTAACCACATACTCTTCAATATGTCCCAGCCTAGCAAAACCTGGGCCACTGCATTCATTCCTTTTTTAATCAATTGTATTTAAGATGAATTTAGGATTTTTCATAGTTGAAAGGGAATTCTTGGGAGTAAGTTTTCACTGCTTTGTATTTTGATACTCATCCCTTGGTCACGCACACACACACGCATGCGCGCACACACAAAGACACACACACACAGCCAATCACTAACCTGTCACCAAGAAATGCAGGAATGTGCGCAGAAATGATTATTCATTCCAATTTCCCCAGCCCACTTCTGGAAGATGCCCCAGCCACAAGTGAGAGTCATTGCATTTAAATCAAGGGGCAGAATTTAATGACCTCTCCATGACGGGCTGGGTGACAAACGGGCATTTAATCAGACAAGAGGGTGTCGGGTGCAGACCCTGTCACATTTCCACCTCCACCCCGATTCTGTCCATTATAGAAAGGTCCATGCATAGCCTGCCTTCCTCCAACTGAGGCCTATCAGTGGGCAACGGCAGGGTTTCCTGTTGCTTCTGCAGATGTTAACCCAGCCCAACAAGCAAATCCACATAGAATTCTTAGTCCAGAGTGAGATGGTTGTGTTGATGACAGGGGACGGGGGGGGAGCTGGGATTCCTCATTCAAAAGGGGGCTGAGGGAGTGACATGGTACCCAGCATCATGAAGGGGGAAGACCCCCACACTTGCTAGCTATCAGCCTCCCTCTTGTCCACAGCCCACTCTGTGAACACCGTTCTGCCATCACTCACTTATGTTCTAGGTTCTAGTGGTAATACTAGCCCTCGGGTATATATCTCACTGGCAGCAGCCACTGTTTCACTGGGGGCTATCAGTCCCGGGGAAGGGCCACCACTGTCAAGTACCTTAACACAGCAGCTTATCCCTATAAAGAGACAATATAGGGCTCTGGTCAACTCTGACGGCAACAGATGAATCCCTCGTCACCTCCATTCAATCCCATCCAATGGTTCCAGTTGGTGCTGTGCCAAACTGGACCCCAATTTGAATCCATCCCGGGTCTGTGGCAGCGAGGAAAATTCTGTGCCAACTTTTATAACACGTATCGAAAATTCTCACATTCTTGTCGCTAATGCATGCTAATAGCAGTTATAATTATGGGGACAAATTTGCTGAAAAAAATAACAAGTGGTGAATGACTGTTGTTGTTATTAGCACAAATCAGCCAGCAATTTACAACAAGGGAAGAGACAACCTGTGAACTGTGAATTGCCATCAGCTGCTGGACAATTTCTGCCCTGTCGCTGTTAACTCTGTGAACGTCCCGTACTTCATCTTAGATTCATTAAATTGCCACATCAGCTATTAATTGCCCATTGCACCCATCACAGAAAGTTAATGCTGATAATTAATAACATCAGTCGCTTTTTAATCACAGGATAATTATTAATTGCTGCTAATCAACCTCCATGATCCCAAACGACTAAATGATTGTTTGAAATAAATACAAATATATCAACAACAATTAAAAGTGTGGGCACTGATTCCTGCATATAGTGAATGGATTCAATTGTATGTAATTGAGACAGAGAGACAGAGAGGACTTACATACAAGAGGCAGACAGGTTATAATTGAGATTGGAAGGGAATGGCAAAATTGGGATGGTGCAGAGAGAGGAACAGGAAGGTTATAGAATCACACAATAATAGTTGGGGCAGTGTACTTTTATGGTTTGACTTAATCACAGCTCTCTCACTGTACTGTGTAGGTCTTATACACTTATTTTTCATACATATCATAGAAACCCTACACTGCACAGAATGAGGCCATTCGGCCCATTGAATTTGCACCAACTACAATCCCACCCAGGCCCTATCCCACATATTTACTCCACTAATCCTTCTAACCTATGCATGCCAGGATCTTAAGGGGCTGTTTAGCAATGGCCAATTCACCTAACCCTCCACATCTTTGGATTGTGGGAGGAAACTGGAGCACCTGGAGGAAACCCACACAGACACAGGGAGAATGTGCAAACTCCACACAGACAGCGACCCAATCCAGGATTCGAACTCAGGTCCCTGGCACTGCGAAGCAGCAGGGCTAACCACTGCGTTGCCATGCCACCCCTTGGCATGTATTAAGTTCAAGTGGTTGCTTCAATCAAGATATTCAGCCTTGCCAGTGCCAAATAGCTCCTGAAGTATGAAAGGAGAGATCCCAGCTCAGTGAAATGTCAAAGACCTGAGAGCAGTTGGGGCAGGCAAAGGGGGCAAAATAGCCAAAGCAATTTGGCAACAGCACAAGATTGATCTTGACATTGTTTTGAATTCTCTGTCTCATGTGATTATGTTATAAATATTGGGCCTGAGTATGAAGTTGCTTACTGTCATTGGACAGCAACTGTTGGCAATCATGCGTAGACAGTTAGGATTAGAACATAATTCTGCAGAAAGAGGTAAGTTCAGAGCTTCTGGTGTGTGCACGCGCGCGTGCATGTGTGGCCGGCCAGTCAGATCAATCTCTGATGGGAGGCGGGGGTGGCGATGAGGGGAGGGGAGCAGGGGGGGTCCGCCGCCACTCTGTGTCTGATCGGTGGAAAGAAGTGAGGAACGGGGATAAGGGGGACAGTAATGTTCTGAGGGTAGGGCAATGTCTGAGGTGGCTGGGAGAGGCGTTATCCGCCCCGGTCACGATGTGACGGGGAAAATTTGTCTATTTTGTTTCTGCGCGTGCACAGTTGGAGGCGCCGATCGGAACTGCAGTGTTTTGGGTGTGATAAGCCACATCCACAGGCTTCTGCGGCACAATTCAGAATCACTGCTATATTTTTCATGTAAAGTGCGTACGGGGGCACCTGTGAATAGGTCTACAAGTCAGAGCTGAAACACTCCCAGTTTCACATGTGCCTAGTACTTAGAATTAAAATGTAAAATAGGGCCCAATGGGCCTGGAATTGTCACAGCTGGACATCAGGGACATAAGAGGCAACAGGGAGCAGTCGGATGGGCAAAGCCAGGCATAGGGAGCATGAATGGCCATGTGAGACAGGTAAATTGGTAGTGCCAGGCATGGAAGGCATCAGCGGGACATTTAGAACTTATCTTTAAAAAGGCCCCTTCTCGTAGACTAAGGTTCACGGCTCAGCTGACAAGCCATAACCGTGACTCTTTAAAAACCTGCTGCAAACCCAAGAATGTTGCAGAGGAATTGGAGATGGCCATCTCCACCATGGAGCCAACCAGGTGAGAGGTACCAGATTCAGGTACTTGACAAGTATTGGTCCGCACCTTTTAATGGTGCGTGCAAAAAAATCACACAGTCCTGGAACGGGATCGGGAATCCCAGAGTAAGGATATGCCTGATTCCAGGATTCCCAACAGCAAGTCTTCCCAACTCGGTGAAAATCCTAGGCACAGCAACGCAGGGACAGTAAAGGTGGAAATCAGTAAGTTATTGAATGAAGTGGCCTGTTCCTCCATGGGGTCTGCTGTAACAGTATCTCACTGAGTGAGGTTCATTGAACAGCACAAACCTGTGGTATTTATATGATAATTACTTACTGACAGATCAGAAAAAAAAGAGTTTTGGTTTATCCCAAGTAAAATTAAACAGTGTGATAAATCTTAAATATCGAGTGTCCGATGGCTCTCTGCTTGAGATCAGGGGCACAGAATGCTGCAGGATTCTGGGCACGTTAAGCTCAGCCCACAGGGTTCTGCAGCGCGATTCAGAATCACCGATTTTTTTTTTCCAGGCACAGTGCATATGGTCTAAAAGTCAAGAACAAGTCTAAAAGTCAGATCTGAAACACTCCCAGTTTCAAGTCTGCCCAGCACTTAGAATCAAATTGGTAAAATAAGGCCCATTGTCTTCAATATGATTGTTTAATGAAACGCAAGTCTGTTCACACAGGTGAATGACAGATCCCCAGTAGGAATGGATTTTGTATCATTTTCAATTAGTGCTCGGCCAGTGCAAAGAAAATCTATGAAAAATCCTTGAAGGCAAGTGGAAATGCAATGAACAGCTGAGGATGTTTGCCCACAACGTTTGAGCCTTTACTTTGCGCAATACATGGCAACTGCACTGTAAAGCTCCATGACACCTACATTTCATAGAAAGTTTCTATTGCAATGTGACTGAGCCGAACCTTTCCTTTGATCAGGATTTTACTGGTCAAATGTGATCAGAGAGAAACCTGAAGCGTAAGAAATAGTCTGCGCAGTGTGATTGGTGAACTACCGAAATGCACAAAGTAATTAAAAAGCATTGCCACTTAAAAACTACAAATAAGAAAACAAAATTGATTCACATTTTGTTCCTCGATAACATACATGAAGTAATCTGCAGACTTGAGCAACATCATTAAAAAGCTTCTAAATGTGTAAAAGATACTTTAGTTTGAACTACACATGCCAATGGCAAGAGCCTAAATTAGCTTGAAGTTAGTAAACCATACAGCTGACAAACCTGAACTAATATTAGCAGAGATGACCATTAATCCTATATTCTTTCACCATCTCAATCTATCAGCACATCTTCTATTTATTGTCCCCTCACGTGTATAACTAGGTTACCCTTAAACTCATCCATGTTGTTCATCTCAACTACCTATAGTGGTGCAAATTCCACTTTCTGAATATATTTTTTTTTTAAATCCATGAATTCTTTAATGGATTTATTTGTTATTATCTTACTTTTAAAGCCTCCAGTTCTGGGTCTGAGTTTTCACTGGGACTTAGCCAAGATCATGCCGGAGCCTCAATTGTAGAAGCCTCCCTCTCAAACTCGGCACATGGCATTTTGCCAGAGAAATGGGGCCAGGTTGTTGTTTAAACATCCATGGCTCATGGAGGCAGCTGCACAATGTTCAGCTGCCTTCAGACAGGTCCAATTTTCATCAATGGGATATGAAAAACTTGAGATGTGGGCTTTGACATTTGAATAAAAGGATTAAAGTTTAGGAGTCCTTTGGAGAGATAGGGTACCCTTTTGGAGAGGTAAGGGACACCTGTGGGAGAGATAGCATGCCCTTTAGGAAAAGGTCAAGTGCTCTTTAGGATTGGTAAAAGTAGACTTAAGTGTGTAAAAAGTGACACATTGGAACTGTTAAGACATTTAAACCTTCAAGCTCTTAAAAGAGAAAGATGCTAACCACTGTGCCAACCACAGTGCCTCTATGTGTAGTCACCAAACTTTCCAAACAAAATGGTGACTGAAAAGAAAAACAAAAAGGTTTTGAACAATATTATCGGTGTATCTCAGGTTAAGGTTTTCCAGTGACTATTCAGGATGGGCTGTTTTATGCTTAAAAAGTTTCTTTTCACTCAATATTTATCTGTACATGTTGTGCACCTTTTACCAACTGTTTTGATTTGTCTCCATTATGAAATGAAACTGGAGTCATCCCAGTATAGGTATGATGGATACATTACACATCAAACATGGTCTTTAGTCTGACATGGACTAATTATTGTTCAGTAAGCTAAAGATTCAGATCATTTAGAGTTAAATTGCTGTCTGTGCAGGCAAGTATTAAATCAAAAGTGAGAATCACTTTGCAATATGAAAGCTAATTATGCATCTATAACAAATTATGTTGTTTGCAGTTTGATATCTGTGAATCACTTTATTTTTAAAATATTAAAAAATAAATAGCTAGATGTACATGTAAGCTATCTGATCCACAATGTATTTACTTGCTAATAAAATTTAGTCCGTTTAGCCAAGCGGTTTAACAGCAATACTGCAATATTTGCTCTTAAATTTATGACTGTAAACTGATTTTGATTGTGTTACAAATTGTGCATATTACTTAAATGCCAGCTTGTCATGAGTGCTATAGACCATAGCTCACTTCAGAGTCACAGCATTGTGTAATGAGTGGCAGAAATCAACATCTAAAACTATCCAAGAGTATCTCTTCATACGTAAAATTACACTCCTTAAAATGCATTGGAGCTCTGAACAACTGTACTCTATATAGGCTTGGAGTGAAGAACACACATACCACGGAATAGATCCGATTAGCCCAATGGGTCTCATTAGCCCTACTTAACCATTAACATCATTATCTACATTGATTTAAGTGAAGACACCATTCTGAAAAAAGCTACTGGCCAAAAGTACCACAACAAGTGAATTTAAAGATGAATTTTGAACAGTTGCTACTTTCATTTCTACTTACATCACTTGCCAAGCTTCCAACTTTCATACAGTGTAGTGTACGACTATCCATACCTATTCCTTCATAATGGCCTTTCACTTGATTATGGTAGGCTTCTTTGTATTTCAACTACATGGGAAATAGACCAAGTTAGTTCTTTTACTGCATTTCCCAACTACAAACTACATAGAGGTAGGTAGTACTACTTAAGCTAACTTTACTGGAATTGGAAAAGTTAAATTTTTCATGGCAGAGAGATTTGTTGTCAATAATTAACATGCATCATGTCATTAGAAGTTCATTTGCATTTGAATTTATTCATGGCAATGGGCTCGTTGACTGGCCAGCATTTATTGCCCAGCCCTAGTTGCCATTGGAGGGCAGTTGAGAGTCAACCACATTACAGTGGCTCTGGGGTCAGATGTAGGCGGGGTAAGGATGGCAAATTTCCCTCCCTATAGGGCATTAGTGAACAGATGGGGTTTTCTGACAATTGGCAATGGTTTCATGGTCATCAGTAGGTTCTTAATTCCAGATATTTTCTTGAATTCAAATTCCACCATATCCTGCAGGGAGATTCATATTTCGGGTCCCCAGAACATTAGCTGAGTTTCTGGATTAATAGTCCAGCGATAATACCACTAGGCCATCACTTCCCCTTGAATAAACAAGCCTTAATTTTTTTTCTGGCAGGTTTGGTGGGCATCAAGTTAGAAAGTACCACCAGTTCATGCCCTTCCATATACTTGAATGTAAATTTTTTCAGCAAGATAGCCAGTTTAGCCCAGCTTCTGGATCTAGCCATTCGATATACAGGAACTGATAGCCTTAGCATTATTTCTAATGCAAAATTTACCATGTCAGAACAAAGTTATCACAACTGAAAAAAATTGAGCTGTTATATGACCATTGGAGGAAAGTCAAAAATTACAAGTGATGGGAGCAGCAAAAGTTGTAACATTTGGTCCAGAGTGGGGATGTTGGTGAATAGAAAAATCGAATTGAGGTCAGGGCATTTTCCAATCCCATAACCATAATTTTATTCTACTTCTACTTTAAGGAGCACTGTTGAATCCCCAGTTAATCCCACATCTACAAGTAATTAAACACATTTAATATGCCATTAACAATTACCACAAAATACCATAAATGCAATTATTAACCTATGGGACTAAATTAATTAGTCTCAGTAGCAAACTATTTTAGCCCTCAAACCAACAAAAAATTGTGGTAACTCACATCACTAGTAAATTTAGATAATTTCGCAATGTTCTTGAATTGAGGTGTTTCACAGTAGTTAACGCTGTAACCTTTACATGTATCTAGGTCCTTCTTGTACTCTTTCTGAAAAAATTATAAATAAAATAGTTAGTAACAGGAAAATGCAGAAGTATTCAGTAAGATGCTTTGGGAAATTGCTTCCCAGACCAATGATGGCAGATTCTGGTGCAGGGTAAGAAAGTTCCTAATTTTGATATTGAATCAGGATCCCGAAATCAGAATGCTCTCCTTAGGCTTTCCCCAGAATAGACATAAAGACGGCCAAACTCCCACAGATTTGTAGGATGAGTAATGATTGATATAGTTAGGAAGTCAAATAAGACTGATTTTAAAGCTGATTTCTGTATTTTTCCACTGGAACATGTTGTCTGCTGTATCAGCAAACCCCTTCCCCAGAATCCCCAAGCAAGCGCATAGTGATAAGAGCTTCTTCAGTGAAACTGACAAGCTGTAGAGGCTTTGATTGATTCCACAGAAGAATCCCTTAGAGTCCCTGAGGCTGGAAGCCTCATCAGAGAACCTTGGAAGGAAGGCAGCCCGACAGGCAGAGGTAGTCTCCATCATAAGGCTCCTCCTGAAGAGGTGCTGCTTTTAATAAACTAAACAGTGGCAAACAACTGTCATGTCACCCCTGTGGAGGGTAGCCATTGGCAGTGGCAGGGGTTTGTTCATGAATGCAGTTCTAGGGGGAGAGATTAACATAACCAGAGCAGGCCAGCTGCGAGCAAGCCATCACCAGGTCCTTCTGGGCTTTGGCCTCAGTAGGGCGGTATTCCCAAACATCCCATAAAATTGGGCGATTTATTATTTACATTGACAATTCCATCACTGCCAAAAATGTAGTGATGCTCCACCTCCAGCAATCACCTAGTTTTTGAATTTCCTCCCAAGCCCGTCCCATTCTATCCCATTCCAAAGGACTTGCAAGATCCAACCTTCATAATTCAGTTTAACGACAATTAAGGAATAGAAACGTTCATGCTGCAACATAAATGTCTTTGTCACCGGTATGAGTTAAGCTGTAGAATCTTTCAGCTGGTTGTTTATTTTTCTACTTTCATCCAAGTTGCTGCAAACTATGGACTCTTTTTCAATTGATTAGCTGACTAACTGAACTGGGCAAATACCTTTGTCAATGCCACTATCAAACTGATCTTTTATGACAAGCAAGAGGTAAATTTCTTTTTTCTCCATGTGAGAAAGCCTCTATTATTCTCATGAAATGACAAGAGATTTGCTACGTGCAACCAAAAGAGAAAATGCTGGAAAATCTCAGCAGGTCCAGAGAGAGAGAAGACCTGTTGTTTCAAGACCAGATGACCCTTTGTCAAAGCTCTTTTGGTTTCAGATTCCAGGATGTACATTAATTTGCTTTTATCTTTTGCGACATGCAATGTCTCCTGTAGATTTGTAAATCAATGACAAGTAATTTTTTTTGTCAACATCAGAATTATCAGGGGAAAGTTCCTATCCTGCCCACACAGGAGCCATGGCGAACATGATGGAAAATCCCATCCTATAAATCGAAATCAATTAGGGTAGATATTATCGCTGGATCCTCAGGAAGATAAAAGTAAGGGATTTGATTGTTTGTTTCTTTAACTGTATCATGTTTGCAAGCAAAAACTATTGTTTATTAATTTAAATCTCTCAAATGTTCTTCAAAAGGGATTGAGACTCCGCACTTGAAAACGTGATTATTCCTGGCCAGAGAGGTTAAATGTTGTAATCATGGCTCAGTACACCATTAAAACTCAGTCCTGATTGAACAAGCATTAAAGTATTCATTGATTTTCAAAAGGAAAATGGAATTGAATTTCAAGTCAAATCACTGATTCAGTGTTGGTTGTACAAAGAGCACAAAACTTAAGAAAAAACAAAGAATCCCCAAAATAAATTTCTGAATTTCTACATTCAACACTCAGTGGAGAAACTGCTGTCAGTTTTTACAGTAATACAGTTTCACCATCACTGCAAACACAAATTCTGGACCATAGAATGTTTATCACATGTTGGATATGCTAAAACTAAAGATTCACAATTACAGGGCATAAGAGCATACACACAATATCCTGGCACACATTGTTAACATCAACATCAGAAGGAAATGCATCTGTAAAGTCACCACACATACATCAAATTGTTAGAAAATCCAGTCATATATATCCTAATAAACATATCGTGTTGTTTAGTACAAGTACCAGAACACAGTGCAAGGACAATTAGGAATGGCATAAGTGTTGGTCTAACCGGCGACACTCACACCCCAAAAACAAATTGCAATTCATTCACAACAAATCAATAAAACAGTAAAATATTCATCCTTTAATATAAGACAAAGAATTTTATTAAAAATTAAAAACACTGTTTAAAGTTTTCCCAATAATTGTAAGAATCTGGTTTGCGCAATTAGTTACACTTTTTTTACCTCACTGACAAGCTTGTTAGCCTCCTTGACATGCTTCATCGCTAGATTTTCTTCAGCAGTTAGTATGTGGTACTGGGCTGATCCCTTCATCGATGTTAGATCTTTTCTGTATTTTATCTGCAATCATAAAGCAATTTGCCTCTTAAGCTGTGCCTAGGCATATACATTGAATACTGGAGACCTTGGTGTCAGCTAGGTGCTTAAAACCCAGAAGTACATTGTTTTTTGAGTACATATAAAGTCTCAATTCCAAAAGTCCAATGATAGAATTTTCCCTTCAGGAACAAAGTCCCATGGCAGGATTAGGGATTGGGAGTATTTCCCACTGTGAAAGCTGTTGAGAATTTGCCCGTATATCGCATGACCCCACCAGATTAAATATGCATTAGTGGGGAGACTTGTGACGTTTCTTGTGATAGAGCAGTGTGGATGGCCCATGCTCCACAAATATATCTGGGAGACATTTTTAAAAGGCATCTGGGTATAATGGAGCCACTGTTGAACGTAGAAGGTGAACCCCCGGGAACGTTCCAAAGAAGCCAGGAGAACCCCCGGGAACGTTCCAAAGAAGCCAGGAGAACCCCCGGGAACGTTCCAAAGAAGCCAGGAGAACCCCCGGGAACGTTCCAAAGAAAAACGATGGACCTCCAGGGGCACCATGAAGCTGCAAGACAGAGCTCCAGGAAAACGCTGAAGAAAGATGATGGATCTCCAGGGATGCCCTGATGCTCAAGATGGACCACCAGGAACATTCTGAAACTGGATATTGGATCTGCAGGGACACTCTGAAGCTGCAAGATGGATTTCCTCAGAGGTACTGAAGCTAGAAAATCCATTTTATAGGTATGCTCCCCAATGCCTCCCACCGCCCCTCCCCCACCTCCACAGCTGCCTTTGCTACCTGTTTCAAGTTCCAGAATTAATAGAAGCCTCCAACCCAAACTCCGAAGGTAGCCTCAGGCCTTCAGGTAAGTGCCAATATATATACAGTACACTGCTCCAGATGTGCTCTGGACAACATGATTCTCCATTGATAGCACAGCTTTCAGGCAATGGGAGGCAATTCTAATTTAGCCCTCACCTGTATCCCATTAGCAGGATACAAATCAATTTGGCACCAGCCTTTGGTGGAAATTGTGATCCACCATGCCACGTGGGAACAGAATATCCCATTGTCAGGAAAAATGTTTTTGCAGCTCCCACTACGTTAATCCCGTCCACCCGCAATTAAACCTGCCATGGGGAGAGGCAGAGAGGAAAATCCCATTTTAAAACTCCTTTGCCTCTTAAGTGATGACTGGAATTTAAGCAGCTAGCAATAAAAGTGTGTACATAAACTCAAACTGCTGGCCAGAAAACTAAATAATAATGTGAATTACAAGCAAACCTTGCCAAAAGGATCATAACGTAAACTTAAGTAACATATCACAATAAAATGTCACTTCATACTCATACTCAAACCAGAGCCGGAATTCGCAGGATTTGCATGCCCCTCTGCACCCCTCTCCCCACCCCTGCACTTCCCGCTGCCAGTGAGAATGGAGAATCCCAGCTCCAGGGGAGGTAGGAGAATTCTGGTCCCTGTCTCATTTTAAACCTGATCCAAGGTGAGATAAACAGATGCTTAATAGCTAGCTGGGCAATAACGTGCATGTTATAATTTTAGAATACCGCTCAGTTACGATCTCTATAACAGATTTCTCTCTATGTATTTTTTATTTCATGAAGGACAATTCAATTATCGAACTGATTTTTTGTTCCCAGGCAGGTGTATATTTTTCTCTCATTTACATTTATCGCAGCACTATTTCAGGTTAATTTATCGAACGTGATTATACCTTTCTTGAAATGTAAATGAAAAATTAACTGATAAAGCCTGTGCCTATCATGGTTTAATTAATGCACCAACCAGCTTCAATTGAACATCAACTCATAAGGATTTGAAAATTAAAATAGCCTCTGATCTGTTTCTTTAGCTGATTAATAGGTATGTGTTGAAATGATTCTATTACGCAGTAGATGCCAATCAACAGTTCTAACTTCTGCATTCCTGAATTCTTCTTGTTTTTCCGATAAGTTACAACGATCTCCCTAATGGTCAGAGTTCTCTGGCCGTTCATATCCTGTTGCTGCTGCCACTGAGGATGGAGAATTTGTCACTCTGCCAAATTTCCATTCATCACAGCAGGTCCAAAAATCCCATGGCGTGAACAGCTGGAGAATCCAGCCAACAATGTCCACTTTGTTAAAAAATAGAGATCATAGAATCCTACAGTACAGAACGAGGCTATTTGACCCATCGAATTTGCACCTACCACAATCCCACCCAGGCTCCAACCCCATATCTTCATGCATTTTACCCTAGCTAATCCCTCTGACGCTAAGAGGCAATTTAGCATGGCCAATCTAGCTCATGCACATCTCTGGACTATGGGAGGAAACCTGAACACCCTCACAGACATGGGGAGAATGTGTAAACTCCACACAGTCACCCATGCCAGGATCAAACCCAGGTTCCTGGAGTTATGAGGCAGCAGCGTCACTATGGAGGAGACAGTGTCATGGTGCAGAATGCCTTCTGAGTTTGAAAAGAATAAACTTTAAAAACAAGGTTAGCCAGGAAGTAGTGGTTAGGTTATGACAACCATGAGCTTTAACAGCTTGAAGACTGTCAAGGAAGGTGGGAACATGATGTTACATATTTGAGGCCTTGAAAGAAAATGAATTGGATTAGCAGACTGTGCAAAATGTCTTCATTCATTTAAGTGAGAGTAGATAGGAGGAAGAGCTTGCAGGATGGTACATCTGGTGCTTAGTAAAGACAAGAGGAAACTTGAGATGGGAACTGATCAACCTGATGATAGTTGTAGATTACAGTAGATAATGTAAGGAGGCCAAGAATTAGGAGGAAAAAGAATTACATATAAATGTATGTTTTGTGAAAGATCATAGGAAAGGTTTTGGGCTACATATTATGAAGCTGAGGAGGGGGAGGGTTGGGGGTGGAGGTGAAGAAGAGAACAAATTGCCTACCCAAAAGCAAAGCCAACCTGGAGCCAATTCAAACCATGTTGTATCATCCCATAGCCATAACACATTGCAAAGGGGTTGAACACAGCAGGGTGGGATTAGCTGGCAATGCCAGCAGCACCAGTAATGTCAAGACAACATTAGTGGGCACTACCTGGACTGCAAGGAGGAGGAAAACAGCCCAATGGATTCCCAGAAACAGATAAGAAGGGGCTGTCCATTGGGTAGGGAGGAGGGAGGTGCTGCCCCAATGTGAAAAGGACTCTCTGTTTTATGGCACGTGTAGCATATTATTGCAGTCAATTGGTTTAGTAAGAAGCTCATTGATCTCTAATTATTTATTGCAATATGATAGTGGGCCACCTGCTGATTTCCCATATTATGAGGGTAGGCTCGGGGTGGGTGGGAAGGTGGTGTGGTGGACACATGCCCTATTTTATGTGCTCTCCCACACCGCCCCTCCTATGCCAAAAGGCCAAAAACACAACTGAGGGAGAATGTAAAATTGGCTCTTGTTTTAGTGTAAGATGATATAATAATGAGTGGTATGGAGAAGACTGGGAAGGGAAAGATTCTTAGTGGCGTTAATGTTAACAGTAAAACTATAATGGATGTGATGAATGGGAATCAAAGCCCGACAAATGTGCAGGCTTAACTAGTTTTCACAGAAGTATTGTAAAAAGACAAAGGAAATTAGATATCATCAGTTAATGTCATCTAAAGTTCAGATAATTGGAGGCAATATCAAATGATTTTGAATTATACAATTAATCAAAAAAGTTGAGGCAAATAGAGAAGAGGACCAGCGATTTTAACACATTTGCTGAGGTTGCTGGAGCCAACCGTCCAAACAGAGCAAGTGAGGAGCTGGAAAGTGTCATAAGAACATAAGAATCAGGAGCAGCAGTAGGCCACCTGACCCCTCAAACCTGTTCCATCATTCAATAAGATCATGGCTGATTTTTTTCATGGACTCAGCTCCACTTACCCGCCTGCTCACGACAACCCTTAATTCCTTTACTATTCAAAAATGTATTGATCCTTAACTTAAAAACATTCAATGAGGTAGCCTCAACTGCTTCATTGGGCAGGGAATTCCACAGATTCACGACCCTTTGTGTGAAGAAGTTCCTCCTCAACTCGGTTCTAAATCTGCTTCCCCTTATTTTGAGGCTGTGCCCCCTAGAGTTTGGGAAAATTACGATGCTTTTATTAAAAAAAATTGTGTCCAACTAACCTATTTGGATTATTTGCCAGCCACTGAAGTGCTATACAGAGGTGCTTAAATGTATGTTGGGATTTGAGATGGATTTGATGAAATTCAACTGAAAAAAATTGCCAGTTAAAATGGAAGGACATGGAATTTAAATAATTTCATAGCACGGAAACTAACTGGAAGATAGAAGAGATGGAAAGGTGGAATAAGCAGCACACTCTCAGATGGGAAAGCTGTAACACATGGGATACAACCTCAGCTTTCCATTACACGAGGGTCATTTTGAAAGCTTCAGTTCCTGGCTTGCAGCTTCACAAGACCAGAGTATAGGCTGAAGAATCGGACCTCTGAAGTACTATCTGTGGCCTGTATCTGAAGAACAAGATTGCATCCAGGAGCAGAGGCCTGCGCGTTACTGCTTGTACACACGTTTACTGGATTGAGGACATAAAAATTTGGAGCAGGAGTAAGTGATACTGCTCCACCATTCAATAAAATCATGGCTGGTCTGTCTCAATTTCTCTTCCCTGACTGCTCCCCAAAAGCCTGATTCCCTATCTCAACTTTAAATATACCAATAATCAAAAATCTCTGGTAAAGAATTCCAAAATTCTCTGAGAGACAGAGGTTTGAAAAAGAAGGGTGTCCTTAAATGGAGAGCACACTAGATTGGAGCATTCCTGGGCTGGGGAAAGGAAGGAAGTGTTTAACACATCAAAGGAAACAACTTTAGAAAGCAGCTTTAGCAACAGGTAGAGCTTGAGAGTTCTGTTTGATATTAGAAAAGATGGTACAGCCAAAAGTCATGGACCATGAAGGACAAAGGGTGGAGCCACAGGCCCTTAAATGACAAGACACAGATTATGCTGGCTCTTCATTGACCATACTGGAGGTTCTCCCAATCTCCAAACAGAGTTAAAATGGGCCATCAGACCAGCTATCACAAAATCCATATGGGAAAACGGCAATTCCAAGAGTGTGGGAAACTCCTCTGCCTCTTTTGTTGCCATCAATCAGCAAGGAGGATGTGAAAATAAAGATTCTCTCTGCAATGTTCCAACCACAGCTTAAAATTCCCTTCCCGAACTTGGCTGCGATTGGGAACTTAATGCTGGTAATCACAAATGCAAATTCATTCCAGTTTCTGTACATGCACCTCTACACCAATTTCAAAGCATGCCTCCTAATTCTGGAATATTGTCATTTTCACCCCATGTCAAAATCATAGGATCCCTACAGTGCAGAAGGAAAGCCATTCAGCCCATCGAGTCTGCACTAACCACAATCCCACCCAGGTCCTATTCCCGCAACCCCACATATTTACCCTGCTAATCCCCTGACACTAGAGGTCAATTTAGCATTGCCAATCAAGCTAACCTGCATGTCTTTAGACTGTGGGAGGAAATGGGAGCATCCGGAGGAAACCCAAACAGACACGGGGAGAATCTGCACCCAAGCCGGGAATTGAACCCACGTCCCTGGCTTTGTGAGGCAGCAGTGCTAACCACTGTGCCTCCCCAATCAATAGAAGATCTGCTTTTTCCTCTAGTACTTACATCACTTGCAAGCTCATTAGCTCTCTTGGCATTGTAGTATGCTGGCGTGATCATCGCTGGGAAACTGCCTTTCCCTTTCGATTCCTCAGAGTCAGAGTACTCAGGCTACAGAAGTAGAAGAAAATTATAGCAATCAAAAACAAAATATCCCTAAATTGAAGGTTCTACTTAAAGATCATATTATCTGGCACTTCACTGAGACACTCCGGAAAAATCAACCTGATAATAATGAAGGAATAAAAGCTTTTGAAACATTTTGTACATGAAAATCACAATCCCATAACTCACATGGACATTCATTATTATAAATATGGGAGCCCAGCTCAGCTCACTAAAAGGCCACGGTTGATTTTAGAACAGTTATCATGGGCAAGCTCTCAACAGTCCTGCTGAAAGTTCCAAGAAACTCAGAGTCGGGTCATTTAGTGGCAGTAGCAATGTCTTCCGAGAGGACAAATCAGAAATAGTCAGAAGAAGCAAAGAACACACATGATTTTTCACCATTTAAAAGTGATAAATTGGAAAATAATGCACGACTTATTGGAATTTAGAATGTGGAACCTTTACAAGTGAAAATCCCAGGTAAAGATTTAAGATTACTCCTTACACAGACATTTCTCCGAAATAGGCTCGGGCAGCTCTGAATTAGATGATAAATAACAAAAGTGTTAAATAAAACTGAGGATTCCAAGAATGCGGCACAGGATAATACAAACTCTCAGGTAGAAATCACTCAGCACCTGGTTTTGGGTACAAGACAAGCAGAGTGATTTAATACCTGCTTGAAAAGGGAGGCCACATGAGGCTCTTTCCCATTTGAAGAAACAAATACTGCCACTTGCCTCACTGAGCTGCAGGTGAAGGTGAGTGTCAATGGAGGGAAGCAGCAGCTATGTTGAGTCAACTGAATACTATGTATATATACTGTTAGAGCTGGGGAACACTCCTGCCTGTCCATTCGATGTTTTTGTTTCAATTAAAAATGTGCCATTTGGAGAGTAATTCCCTCATCAGCTGAAACAGTCATTCACATCCAGAGCAGGTTAAGCTCAGCTCCGACTGCACTCCTCAATATCCCAAGATATGTAAATGTTGAGTCTAGATTTACATTGTGGTGGCAGAGGTGACCCGCCATTCGTCCCTAAATGTGCCACCACAATTCTACTTTGCCATACCATGTGATTGGCTAATTTTACCATCTGATGCCCGCAGAAGATAATATTGTTTCATATTATTGAAACTGTACAGTGTTTCTTTACAAGAAATGTTTATTTCTGAGCGACTGCATCATGGTTGGTTGGTTGCCTAGAGACTTCTGAAAAATGACCTGAACCGACATTGGGTTGGACGTATTCCACGCTACCTTTGAAAGCAGAATGTTAGTCTCGAAATTGGATATTAGTGCACCAGTTATTTAGACATTGAACAGGATCACCAAGTTTAATTTCTAACTCCCTTTATTTTCATCACTATATATTTATGTAGATGTCCTCTGCCTACACATAATTGTGTGTCTTTTAAACGTTACTTATGGCTGGAGAGGGATGGCAATAGTCCCTCATATTGGATGACTGTTATACAGAACAGACACTAATGCAATGGTGAATTGAAAATAAATTCAGCTCCCATTAAGCGGGAATGTGTAGCACAGTAGCAAGAAAATAGGGGAGATGCTTGCATAGTGATATTGTCACTGGAATAGTAATTCAGAGAACCAGGGTCATGATTAGGGACCTGGGCTCGAATCCCACCGCAAAAGATGGTGAAATGTAAATACAATGAAAATTGAATACAAGTCCTTCAGGGTTCTCTAGGGAAGTTCTGGTCTACATGTGAGTTCAGACCCACAGCAATGTGGTTGATATTTAACTGCAAGCCATTCAGTTCAGGGGCAATTAGGGATGAACAATTTACACATCCCTTCAATGAATAAACAAAAATATTAAATATCAATCTTAAATGTTCTTATTTGTTTTTACTTTAATCAGGCCATTGAGGTTGGCCTATTGGAATACAAGCTCCCTGATGAAAGGGCCAATTGATGGACCAATCAGGAAGATTTTACTTTGAAAATAACTGAGAGTGTTAGTTCCTCTGGCACTTCAGAAGGTAGACTGCTGACTGACAGTGCTCTTGTACTGCTGTTGGAATTGTAATTAGAATGATTCTGGTGAAGGGACATCTGCCTCCTAAACTTATTACATTATGCTTCACATATTTTCTTCACTAGTTGATTTGGGAATAGTCTTTTGTTAAAACAACAGGGAAGTCATTCAAAAATGGAGGTGACCAAAGAAATACAAAGAAGAGAGCTGGTTCAGCACCCATATTGTGGCTTGTTATGTGATCTACCTGAGTGTACTTTACTGAATTCTCTCTTATCATGGCCACTTGAGCTCCTGCTGCTTGGCTCCATTTCCCCTTAATGTTCTTCTCGTAATCTTCATGGTATTTAAGCTGGCAGAGAAAATTGAAAAGAAAATGAGCCAAAAGTATGTAATGTCAACAAGTGTAACATTTTCAAATGACCTTATTAGTGGCAGGCTCTAAAGATCCCTTTAAGGACTTTTGGTATGATACTGGGCGGTTGAAAAGATTATCTATGGTGTAGGCCTGAGGCCTACTGACAGAATTATTGCAATTTTGTATATTTACATTTATTTCTGCTTTGCTCTTGAGTAAAAACCTACAGTGAATATTTAAAGTCATTTTGTATTTAATCTCATTTGTAAACATTAACCTTAAACCAGCTATAACTGTATTTTGAAAAATTAAATCAGTAGTGACCTCTTTTTCTAGACCCTGGGCAGGATTTTCCAACACTCCCCAGCTTCATCCATGTTGTACTTTGCGTACATGGTCCGCCATTGATCCATAAATGTGCCATTACAATTCTACTTTGCCATACCATGTGATTGGTTGGCTAATTTTATTATCTGATGTCTGCAGAAGACGATATTGCTTCATATTATTGAACCTGTATGGTGTTTCTTTACAAGAAATGTTTATGTGCAGCTACATCATACTCAAATTGGAAACAAAGTTCTTTCAAATGTTAATAAAAAGCATTAAGTACAACATTAATTTTCCCCTCCAAATTTTGGAGCTAGATGTCAATATACATTTTATCATAGTGTAAATAATAAACCAGTTTTTAATAAACACAAACATACATAAAACGTCTACTTTAATTGTGAGAAATGCCCATCTTAGAAATGCACAACCAATTTTTTTTGTATACATCAATATCCTCCTACTGTTGGTACAGATTTTCCATTGAAATCATAGAAACAGAATCATAAAATCTCTTCAATGCAGAAGGAGGCCATTCAGCCCATTGAACCCATTGACAAGAGAATTCAGTGACCCCTGTGCTTTTCTATAAAAGGGAATTGCTAATAATTTCCAGTTAAATTGGACTGAGAGAAGAAATAACAAGGATTCTGCAGTCCAATAATGTTTTGAATTTAATTCTGGGATGGAATTTTCTCATTTGAGCACAGGTCCTGTGATGGAAGCAGGAATGTATTGTGCATCCCACTGCGGAGAGTAGCGGGAAACCATGCCACATATTCTGAACTCAACCTCACTGATCATGGCCCCCAGAAATTAACACATTCCATGGTGGGCCAGGCAGAATCGCACGAGTCCCACCATCAAATCTGGGCACCATGTTAAAAGGTGCCCCCCAACCACATTGAACCCACCAACAAAGCCACAGGAAAATTCCACCCCAAATTCAAATCTGCATATATTAGCAAACAAGAATGAAGTGGGAATGAGAAGGTGATATAATTTAGAATATCTCAATAATAGGCATGATCTGGACAATCTCAGATTGACATACACCAGTGGAGATAGAGTTTTAAAAGTCAACTGACAAAGCCAGGAATCTTTCAGAAGACAATTAAAACAGCCTCTACAAATTCCTAGAATTACAGTGTGCATTCCCAGTCAGTGAGATAAACTCTACCCCATTACTGCCAATTATGTCGGTTCAAAGCCCTGGTTATCAGTTAGCAAGTGTCTGGACAGAACAAATAGGACAGTTCATTTTTGTCATTAATAAAAAAAAGTGTTTTGCATTGGTTGCAATTATATTGCCGCTTTGCTGAAACTGAAGAGCAATGAAAGGGTCTTTCTGTGATGCACTTTGGGATAGTTAATTAGTCACTGTTGTTGAAAGTCACACCACGTGCCGGAACTCAATGCATGCTCAGTGGGAAAATTACTCTTGTTGGTTTTTAACATAAGCCATTATAGAGAAACTGCTAAACATCTCACCCAAAGCAACAATTAGTTGTATTGACATATCCTTCACTGTAAAATAAAGAACTCCAAGCAGTTCACTAAGGCTTAGGAGCAGGGTATCTGGGTGGCACAGTGACACAGAGGTTAGCACTGCTGCCTCACAACGTCAGGTATGCAGGTTTGATTCCAGGACAATAAGAAGTCTTATAATACCAGGTTACAGTCCAACAGGTTTATTGGGAATCACGAGCTTTTGGAGTACTGCTTCTTCACCAAATAAACCTGTTGGACTTTAACACCTGGGTGTTGTGTGACTTCTTACTGTGCCCATCCCAGTCTAACGTCAGCATGTCCAATCATATCTGTGTGGAGTTTGCATGTTTTCCCCTTGTCTTTGTGGGTTTCCTTCAAGTGCTGTAGTTTCTTCCCATTGTCTAAAGATGTGCGGGTTGGATGGATTGGCCACAGTAAATTTCCCTACAATATCAGGGGACTAACAGGGTAAATATATGGGGTCGCAGTGGATAGAACATGGGTGGAATTGACGTCATTGCAGGCTCAATGGGTTGAATCGCCTCCTTCAGCACTGTAGACATTCTATGATTATATTCCCCATGGGCTTCAAGTCCCTGATGTCAGGGTCAAATGGGGTTAATTACTGGCCAGAGGATGGGCTTGCATTCCAATTAAGGATAGTGGACAGGCTCTCAAAACAGGAGGGCCAATAGGAAGCCCACAATAAGGAAAGTAGCAGCAGCGGGCTAACTTTTCAGATAATTCTAAATGAGGGCAACTCAATTTGAAGTACTCGTCCTCCAATGTTTCATATTATAGACTCAGCACCTGGGCTACCATTGGGAAGCCTCTTCACAGGGAGGCCTGTAGGTGCAGTGGGGGGAGCCTTGGAATCTGCTCAAAGCACTGGTCTCCTAGGCTACAGACAGGAAACTTCCTTTCTGCAGCTGAGATGGTTCCCAAAATCCCCAGGTGCCTTCATGGAAGTTAACTGGAAAATTCCAATGAGCCACTGACAGTAGGCCTTTGACAGCCTGATGTGTCTTCCTATCTCTTACCTACTGCAGTGACCCTTCAGCCCGCTCTCTCCTTCTCACTCCTGGGAAAATGACCCAGCGAAGGATGTTGCCAGGGAATAGACATGTTAACCAGCGGTACGAAACTTCGTTCATGCCTAACTTCACACCCACCATCAATTGGGCCTAGAAATTTAGCCCTTAGTCAAATGAATGCCAAACAAAAGAAAGGGATAATGAGAGGGATTACCAAGAACTTAATAAAGAAATTCTTAAACATAGACAGGGAGGTGGAGGAGCAGAAAGCGGAGGGAAAGAACTCCAAAACCTGCACTCAAGTGGCTGAAGACACAACCACAATTGATGAGATGATGGCACAACTTAGTGGAACAGGGAGTCCACAAGAGTGCAGCCCGGGGCCCACCAGCCAGGGGACCCTGGGCATCTCCAGCCCGTCTGACATCCCCTTCCCTCTGAGCAATACACCTCCAGCCCAATGCCGAGGAGGGAAGCAATCAAACATCCGTGCAGCCTGAAAGCCAGCCTGGAGCTTCAAGGTCCTGCCCCCTCCCACAGAGGACACTTACCCAAGGTCAGCTCAGGCCGAAGGGTGTAGTAGTTAGCAGGCCATCTCAATCTCAGCTGTGGATTCTGGGGATATACACAGGCATAGCAGGAGGGCCAGGAAGATTAAGAAACCATCAGCACAGGTAAATATGGGAACTAGTGTAGGTAGGTCACCATTTTGGTTTGAATTTTTATCAATATCTTTCACTGCATTCACTCAGTCTCCAGCCTGTCTGTTCGTACCACCAAGTTCAGGGGAACCACCATGCTCACCTGGCACCTCATCCCAATGGAGTGTAAGAATGGCAGTGGTATGTCCCTCCTGCCCTCTTGCCAGCCCCCTCCCTAAGGAAGGGCAGTCTCTCAGCTAAGATATGGACAGGAAGGGAGAACACAGGAAACATTGTCCGCACATCAGCCTTCACAATCTCTTTAAAACAAGGGGTACCCTGACACGTAGGGAAAGTAAGGCCTGTAAATTTTCCCTCTAACCCATCTTCCTTAAATGGTAATTCTGGGACCTATACCCCCTGGCTCCCAGTTGAACTTGTATCCCAGAGTCCCCTCCAGTGCTCCCTGGTATATGTTAGGAGCTCCACTTATCCGCCCGCTCACCATTACCCTGTGCACATCCTGGAAAGTGCTGGCTGCCTGAATGCTCACTTCTGAAACCTCCCTCAGAGGTGAAGGTGCCAGGTTCACACATACAGGAGATGACGGGGTAAGTTTTTCACTCAGAGGCTGGTGAGTGAGTGGAATTGGCTGCTGTTGGTGGTGGTAGAGGCAAACACTAAGACACTTCTGGAGGAGTACATGGGATTTAATGGGATTGAGAGTTATAGATAGTCCTGGTAGGTATGGATATGATCAGTACAACTTGTGGGCCGAAAGCCTGTTTGTGCTGTAGTGTTCTATATGTAGAGCTGTTGTAAATGGTGTTGGTGAGATGTCACATCAGTGCTGCTGAATATCTAGTGAGGGGTGGGGGGAGAGAAAGTCCCAGAGAGAGCGCTCGTTAATGACATGCTATGTATTATCGTATTAAAATGAGCTTTCTGTGATCCCATGATGTGTTTTACACCACTCCACCAACTGGGGGGCTGATAAGATTGGAATTTGGAAACTCATCGCACAAACTGTACTCTCTGGAATTTGAGCACGTGCTTCTATTTCCACAGATAAAAGGTGCAGACTCAAAATCATCCCCAATGAAAATAAGGTGTGTGTGTGTGCACACGTGTGTGCATATATAATACAAGAGCAAAGAGATTAGATTATAATTTGTTATTATTAGTATTTATAGAGAACAGTGGTTCAGCCTGAACTGAGTATTGTGTCCAGTTTTCCAGTGAGACAACTTTAGGAAAGATGTGAAAGCATTAGCGAGAGTAAAGTGAAGGATGGTTCCGGGGTGAGGAACTTCAGTTACGCGAACAGATTGGAAAGGCTGGCACAGTCTGCCTTGGAGAAAGGAAAGGTCGAGAGGAAATCTGCTCGAGGTATTCAAAATCTTGGAAAGTCTGGACAAAACAGACGGGGAGAAACTGTTCCCTCTGGTGAAAGGATCAAGAACCAAAGGGCACAAATTTACAGTAACTGGTAAAAGGAACTATGGAGAGAAACATCTTCGTGCGGTGAATGTTTAAGATGCAGAATGCACTGCCTGAAAAGTGGTGGAGGCAAGTTCATTCCAGGCTTTCAAGGAGGGATTGGATTATTATCTGGAAGAGCGTGCAAGGTTACAGGGAGAAGCGGGAGAGTTGCATTAGTTTAGACAGCTGGCTGATTGAATGACCTCCTTCTGTGGTGTAACCACTCTAATTCTAGGATTTAAAACATCCTTGTAAAAAGAAAGAAGAAAAATTCCAACATAAATTCAGCAACAATGATCCACAACTCATAATAGATAGCACGAAGGTACAAAAATGTTCAACATGGAAAAGGAATCTGATCATCCAGCAACCAGAACGTTCAGCAAGCCTTGCAGACTATCATTCTGGCCGTGAACACATAGTCAATAATTTCCTTTGTGCTACAACTGTAGAAACTGAAAGAATATGTTTCCAAGGTTGCTTAATTCAAGAGACAATTGTTCTAGTGAGCAATGGAAATTTCTGTGACAATACAGGATGCAACATAGGCAAACCACCTAATGTTTCAGAAACCATTTATACCATTCAGGTTAAAAGGTGCTAAATGTGATGTTATTAATAACATCACATTTGTCCAGTAAAGTGCTGCAATTGCAGCACAAAATGATGAACATATGGAAGGTCAAGTGCAATTAACAAACAAGAGGACAGCACAGTGGTTAGCACTGCTATCTCACGGCGCCAGCCATCCAGATTCAAGTCCACTTTCTCCTTATGTGTACAAGGGGTTCTCCTCCAAATGCTTCAGTTTTCAGTCCGAAGGTGTGCAGGTTGGGTGGATTAGTCATGCTAATTTGTCCTTAAAGTCGCAAGATGGTATACGTTAGGAGGATTAGGGGATACGTGTCTGGTGTTTTTGGGATAGGGCAATGGGATGAACCTGAGTAAGGTACTCTGTCAGAGAATTGGTGCAGACTTGATGGTAGGCTGAATGACCCCTCCTGCACTGTAGGGATTCTGTGATGCGGAATGGCCCAGAAAGGCCACAGACTGATTATTATTGTTTACCATGCAGTAGAAAATAATTCATGCTATTGACTGAAATAGGTATTAACATATAGTCTTTATTTTATTGTATGTTGTTGCCCTTACAGGAAAATTGAGGTAAAATAGGTAGTGGTGAGCATCAAGAATATGTACAGAGTCAAGATCTCTGGTTTGGTAGCCATTCACATTATTGGCCACGTACAAGTTATCATAGAATCCCTACAGTACAGAAGGAGGCCATTCAGCCCATTGAGTCTATACTGACCACACTCCTGTTCCCTATTCCTGTAACCCTCATTTACCCTGTTAATCCCCCTGACAATTGGAATTGAACCCAGGTCACTGGCACTATGAAACAGCAGTGCTAACTACTGTGCCACCCCTTTTTTTTTTGAGGACAGAATTGTGCTTTTGATTTGCACATTGTACAAGCTTTATTTGTGCAAACATGTTTCAGCAAATATAAAACTATTCCAGCAAATATGCCATCTCTTGGCTGGGAATTAACATGCCTAACATTGCATATGTATTTATCACTACTTGTTCTTACAGATATGCCAGTTGCTTAGGAGCAGCAAGACAAGACCATTTCACTATGAAGTCTTACCACAGCATTCTGTATTATTTAAAAGTTATTACCAGAGGCTGTTAGTAAATTCAGGGAAGATATACGGATCGAATCAGTTCACATAGCTATTCCTCTAACTCAGGATGTTTACTTTTTCCTGCTTTAAACTTGAACAGCCACATGTACTATCTTTATAAGAGTAAATCAGAAGCTGGTATTCTGGGATGAATAACTCACTGCCTGACCTCCCCAAAGCTTGTCTGCTATCTGCAAGTCACAAGCCAGGAGTGTGATGGATTACATGCATTAGACAGGGCGATTGCAGCTCCAACAACATTCATGATGCCCAACAACATTCAGCACAAATCACCCGCTTAAATTGGCATCCCAGTCACCAATAAATATTAAATATTCACTTTCCTCCACCACCCCCATACCATCTACATGATGCACTGCAAAAAAAAAATCACCAAGGATTCTTCAAAAGTACCTTCAAAGACTGCCACCTTTAAAAAGACAAATGCACATGGAACAGTGTCACTTTCAAGTTCCCCTCCAAGTCACACATCGCACCAGTGTGAAATAATATTTCACTGTTCATTCATTACAGTATGCCAAAAGCCAGGAATCATCCTGCACAGCACTAGGGGAGTGCCGACACCACACAGATTGCAATAGTCCAAGAAGGGGGCTCTCTGCCACCTTCTCAAGGACAATTAGGGATGGGCAATGAATGCTGACCTTGTCAATGATATGGACAGCCCGAGAATGATTTTGAAGAGAAATAGGCAGTACACCCACAAGCAGCACCTCAGAAGCCTTCAGGAAAGCGTCACATCTCATTCTTCAAATAATATGTTACATCAGTTTGAATGGATCACTACTTATCAATTCAGAGCAAATGCTAGCTGTCCATGCAGCACCATTGGAATGGAGGGAGGAGAGGATAAAGTAATGCAAAAATTGCCTAGGAATGAAAGAGGGATAATTTGCCGAGTAGAAAATTGACTTTTTTTTGGGCCTCCCCTGCAATGTTCATTCTAAAATAGAAAAACTCCATCTCTTAATACAATCTGTCCAGCAACAACATAATAAAATGTACTTACATCACTGGCCAATATTCCTCCTGCTTTGGCATGTAGTAACTGCGGAGAGTCCATCACTGAAGCGTATTGTGAAATATACTCTCCCTGCCCATGTTTATACTCCACCTTCAATAATTTAGAAATACAGAGATGTTGTTGTGAGAGACTTCAACAATTAAAAATAGTAAGCATGAAATCCAAAACTTTTTCACAGCTGATTATACTTAACGCAGTTGAACTGAACAACTTTCCAATCATCATCCAATAGCTAACTCTTTGGCAATCCTATATTATCTTCGAGTGAGTCTGTTTGGCATGAACCCAGCCCAGGCTTCAGACATGAAGGTCAGTGAATGCATAATCCTTCTACAAGTTGACTTGGTTAGCCAAGTTTAACATTGGGTAAGATTGTTATTCCTACACAGGGTCAGAACTGAAGTCACATCAAACATCAACTAATGTGTAAGCCATGCATCTGGGAATATTACAGCTGCTGTAGCTGTCTCTCAACATTCTCCATCAATTAAAAGCATCTGCAGAAAATGCCAGTAAGCAAGTTTACTTTCCATATAAGACCAACTCTGCACTTCTCACTCTCTTTACTGTTGGGGAATGCTTGCACCACTGAAAGGAGGATTGGCTGACATACATGGAGAAGAAGTCTGACCCACAGCATTGTGCGCTGCTCGTGAGCTGAACAAGCTAACAGTGGGACTTCCATCACTCAATGGACAGGACATCCCAATCTCACTAGCAGCGCCAGAACTCAGTAGTGAGTGCTGCCTGGATAGGAGGAGCTGAGAAATGTGGGATGGCTGTCAGAGACTGGAAAATCCTAGGCTTTGTTTTCACTCATTTGTGGGCTGTATGCTTTGCTGGCTAGACCAGCATTTATTAGCCATCCCTACTTGCCCTTCACAAAGTAGCGGTGTAATGCTGTTGAGGAGGGAATTCCACGATTTTGACGCAGCAACACTGAAGGCATGGTGATATATTTCCAAGTCAGGATAATGAGTGAATTGGGCAGGAACCTCCAGGTAATGATATTCTTGGGTATCTGCAGTTTTTGTCCTTCTAAGTGGTAATGTGTAGCATTCACAGGTTTGGAAGGTGTGCCTAAGCAACCATAGTGAGTTCCAGTGGTGCATCTTGTAGACAGTGCACACAGCTGCCACTGCTCATTGGTGGTGGAGGGATTGAATATTTGTGGAAGGAATAGCAAGCAAGCAGGTTGCTTTGTCCCCAACAATGTCAAGTGTTAGGATCCTGGGCCAGAACCTCAAATTATGTCGTGAAGCTGGATTAAACCCCAACAATTTTTCTACTTTGGCATAAATGTGAGGACAGGATGGTTCCTTCCAGGAGTAATTCCGCTAACAAATTTGGGAGCTTTATAGTGAAACAAACTTCATTTAATAATTGTTTAAATCTAAGTCTAAAAAATGAAGCAACTTGACTACGAACAGTTGAACAATATTTAAAAATGAAAGGAAGAAACTTTATTTTCTAGCTTATGGCTGTTCCAATTCCAAATAAGCAACATTCCTCTTGCAGACTTAAAAGCCACTTTAAATATAGTTATCAATCGCAAATATACTTGCTATAATAAGTGCTTTAATTTTTAGAGTGATATAGAGTTTTCAGAGCCTGCATAATTCTCCTAACTTTAACCAGAACAGAATTGCTTTGGTATCTAATGAGTAATAAATGCATCTGAACATTGTGGAGTCATGAGCAAACATCTATATTTCTGACAGCATGATGCAAGGAAGCTCATTGATAAAGCAGCTGGAAGTGGTAGAGCTGAGGACACTATTTTAAGGAATGCCTGCAGTAATGTCCTGGAATTGAGATGATTGACATCCCATCACCACAACTACCTTCCTTTGTGCTTTGTCTTTGTCCTGATTCCCATCGACTCCAGTTTTACTCCAACTCCTTGATCCTGGGCACCTTTCATTCATTTATCTGCCACCATGCCAAAAACATGCCCAGTAGGAACTGTAAATTCCAGCCCAATATCTGAAAGCATGTCCTGGAGTTAAAATAACCTGATAGAAAATCTCTGACTTTGCCATTTCCATGCCAGTACGATTGATTTTTCGTGCTCCCAGCAAGCATCATAATTAAAGTCATGCAATTCTCTTTGGCTTTAAATGCAAGCAGTATGAATGGCAAATCACAGACACAGGCTTAAGCTAAACAAGCTGCAGCTTAGGGCCTCACATTGCGCAAGAGCCTCACATGTGGAAGCAATATTACAACTACTCTTATGTCTGATGGTAACAAATTGTTCAGAAGAAAGGTCATTTTCACAACTAAAGAGAATCAGAAATGAACTGAGAGCAACCATATCTCAAGACAAACTGTCTGCACTTAGCATCATGTGCATAGAAAGTGATAAGCTGCGTAGCATATCATTTGAGGACATAATTCATGATTTTACTTTTGAGAAATCAAGAAATATAATGTTTTCAGTTGTATCCAATATAAGTTTTCTGATTTTGCAAACGATTTCATTATCAATTAATAAAAATGATCCTAATTATATATACATTACTTATTTTGTCAGCATTTTGTATCTTAAAATTCTTAAAATTACATTTAAGTATTATTTCCAGAGTATACTATATTATAATCCAAGAGAGAGATCAAGACAGCCAAATGCTAAATATGTAATCAGTAAATGCATTCACGTGAAAATAATTTGTATTTTTCATTTTAAATACCTTGCGATTAAATAATTAAAAGGCATAATTATGTTTTTAATTTTTTTGTGGCAACCCAAAGTCCTGTTTTGGTACACATCTTTGAGAGACCTTTTGGTGAAACTTTTAACAAGGGGCCTCCAAGCTTTATATAGCTTAGGGCCTCACCAAGTCTAAATCCAGCACTGATCAGAGAGTATACCACAGTTTGCTGTTTGTACAGCCTGTGTCAGCTAGCTGATTTCCTATCAAACCCAATGAGTCTTTCTCTAAAATCACAAATGCCAACCCTTCTTTTTGAAGTGAAATGTTTAAACAATGTATACCTCATCAATTTTTATTTTCAAAGTTCCGGCAATTATAAGCTGCATCTTAATGTGCAGAAATCTATGATGCAACTTAAACTCCACAATCACCTTTAAACTCTTATGCAAATAATCCAAGCAAAATCAATACTTAGGTACAAATTTACATGTGTCCAATAATACTTTGAAGGATTTAACAACATAAAATAATTCATTGCCATTAATCTTGAGGGCCTGGTTGCTTTTAAAGACTCTTTTCTTTTGCATTTCTTTTTCTTGAGCTTGCCAATGGCGTGCACCATTCGAATCGAAATGGTAAGCCAAATGATTCTATGCTTCTCCAAATGTCATTTTGAATGGGTTTCTTGGAAATATTTGAGATAAGTCTTAAGATAACTCCCAATTTCCCTCCCTCAGTGCGTGTAAGTGACTGGCACTTCCTGTCTGCCACCCAGAATGATACAGGTCTGTAGGTTACTGAGATAATGTAATCAAATGCACAGCACACATTGCAGCCATGCATGATATTGTCGACAACTTATTAATTAAATAATCAAACCATTAGCCATTGAAAAATTAAGCTAACTTGGTCTCCATTCACTTACATCACCGATTGTTTTTTGAGCCTCAGCAACTCGTACAAGCTCTGGACTTGTAACACAAGCAGAATACCAACTTTTGTCCTCTTCATAGGCAGCTTTGTAAGCATGCTGTAATGTTAAAAATAGGAGTCCCACTTGAATAAAGTACAGAGGTGTTCTGTCATCACTTTAAGCATAATTTTGAACCAGAAAATAAATAATAAACTACAGTTAAAGAAAACAAGAGAAAGTGGTCAAATGCTACCTTGCTGACAAGTTCCATATTTTTCTGTGCTTGAAGAATAGAGGTCATATCTGGTGGAAGGTGATATGATTCTTTTTCTTCATCCCATGCTTTAGTATACTGCACCTGTAAACCAGAGCATTTGAGTTCAATGATGGAACTTATTTGTTTACATTTAAAAGGGAAATCACGGAGTTAAGAAGGGAAACTTTCTTGAATAAAGCAAGTAACAGAAAACTAAAGAGGTCCCGTTCAATGATTGTCCTTTATACTATAGAGGTAAGATAAGGTTATCTAAATCATCATTTTTTTTTTCAATCAAACTTGTTATTAAAAATGCTGCATGTAAATTTACTGTGATCACAAGTCAGCAACCCACTTTACATTTCTTACAGTGTTTATTGGAAGACTACAGAGGGCCCAAAGGTCCATTGAGGTGTAGGCAGCACAATGGCATAGTGGTTAGCACTGGTGCCTCACAGTGCCAGGGACCCAGGTTCGATTCCCAACTTGGATCACTGTCTGTGCAGCGTCTACATGTCCTTCCCATGTTTACATGGGTTTCTTCCAGATGCTCTGGTTTCCTCCCACAGGTCCAAAAGACATGCTGGTTAAGCACATTGGCTATTCTAAATTCTCCCTCACTGTACTTGAATAAGTGTCACAAGTGGCAACTAATGGATTTTCACAGTATCTTCATTGCAATGTTAATGTAAGCCTACTAGTGACACTAACAAATAAACTTAAATTTAAAAAAAATGTACTTGCTATATCTCTGCCATTGACTTTGCAAAAGCTTGCTGCGTGATTTGGAGGCCCTCAGTTTAGGAATTTCTCAGCATAACCCAGCCACTGACTAACAAGGGCCTCACATCTGCCTTTCTGATCTCATCAGAACATACATGAGGTTTCAGAAAAGATGTGTGATGTGGGAGCTCCAAGTCTCTGTCCCCTACCACACTATCTCTTATGCCGATTGCTGGTAAAGGATGGGCAGAGATTCTGCCCCACAAGGCCATCCCAGAATATATTTGATGATAGTTGTCACGGCTTCCTACCAAAGTTATGGCAGGAGTCAGAATTCCCATAGAATCTCAGGGCCATAATGTGATTAAACATCAATTGTGTTGCGTGTTGCATTTAATATACAAGACCTTGAGGTGGCTTACCTTACTTGCAAGTCGCCCAACCGCGCAGGCATGCTCCAGTTGCTTCGACTTTATATCCCAATGAAAAACTGATTTGAATTTTTCAGCTTCTTCACGATACTTAATCTAAGTGCAAAATTTCAGTGGACATTTTATGAGGTTGAATTTTGGAATGTACTGCAGCACTTGGAGGGATCAAAATGACAGTAATAACATGATTGTCTCATTCACCATGTAACTTTCTCTTCATTTTTCCCATCCCATTTACTGAAGTATCTATACATGATTATAGTGCATTGTTCTTTGCCTAGTCATAGAATAATTAAGCAATACACATGAAAAACAGGCCCTTCAGCCCAACCATGGTATACTCCCAACTACTCTTAATTGCTTGTTTTTGGCCCATATCCCTCAAATCCTTTTCCATCTATGCATTTACCCAAATGTTTTCTAAATTTTGCTATTGAACCTGCCTCAACCACTTTCTCTGACAGCTAGTTCCAAACGTGCACCACCCTCTGTGCGAAGAGGTCAGACAACTCAAAGTGAGATAGTTTCACATTGAGGGCAATAGGAAAATTATATCACCAACTTCTCAAAGTATTTGTTAAACTTCCTTCCCCAGATGATACTGCCATCAAACTGGATGAGGGAAGATGAACTGGCTTTACAGAAAAACAGCATCATTTTGTCCATCTTATCAGCACAATAGGTACATCATGGTAGCCCAAATATTGGCACTACAGAGCAGCAAGCAGCAATAAATAGATTAAATGGAGATTGGATTAAACAGTGTAATTAAAGAATTGCTATCAGTAATTATATTCATTTTGACTTTAATTTATCAACTGTTGAAAATAAAGTGTCGTACGTCCATGAGAATGGATCGCATGCCCATATTATTCAACACTGTGCGTAGTCACTTCTTTATATGAATAAAAAGTTGCAGGTCAGAATTCAGAAAATGCTTTTTTTTTCCCCAAAAGAAACTCTATGCTCTAATATCATAATTTACATTTTGTTCAATCCACAATTCACTGTGTCATGACAACATTTTCCACCCTCCCTCCAGACAGCATCCTTGTTGTCCAAGGGTTGCTAATCATGGCTCATGCTCTGACACCATAGAATAAGGCAAGGCCCTAAGAAATACTGTAGCTTTGTCAGGATTGAATTCACGCTGTTGATATTATTCTGCATGGCACATGAGCCATCCAGCTGACAAAGATAACTAACCTCCAACATATTCAGTTACTGGTATCAATCAGGATGCATGATGGAGAATAACATGTTAAATTTCTTGTTCCCGCCCCCCCCCCGCCAAAGTTGACACAAACAAAACTTGGGCATTTCGAGAACATTAAAGGAGAATGATTTATATCTGTTAAACTCCTATACAAAGTGAAAAATAAAAAATATTTATACTAATGAAGTACAAATTATACCAAAATATTGAAAAAAAATGAAACGCAGCAAAAGAAAACTAAAACACAATTGTTACGTTAGGATTTCAGAACAAGGTTGACAAAGATCAAGCTAAGGGATAGAAAGTAACAATCACTGCTATGCAAATATAATTATAATAAATAAAAACATCCATCTTACGTCGATCTGGATATTCGTTGTACCTGGCTGAACAAATTAAGCATTTTTTTTCTTTATTATTCAATTTGCACACTCTAAGATTAACTTAATCAGGGTCAGTTTAATAGGAAGTGCCATGCAAGTTTTATTTGGACCAGTTTATGCTTTGTGATTGAAAGCAACAGAATATAGCGGTGGACGGGGTGAGGGGCGGGGAGATCTGGACGGGAAGCAATCCCTCAAGACTATAATTTTAACCTCCACATGAAGTAGAAGCACAAGCAATGAGGTGTCACATCACAGTTGCTGTCCAGAAATAGATGCTGCCGTAACACAGCATTCATTCCAAAGCTTAGTTGTCACCAAAATTTAAGAGGAAGTTTACAGGATATACTGCAAACGCTTTCATCAATGATGGGTGAAACGGCCGCTTCATTACAAGAATTGGAATAGTCAAGTTGAACTTTAAAAAAGACAACTGATCGAGTGACTAACTCCGGATTGTTTAGTCGACTGATCTTTCCAATGATCTTTTGAAGATACAATTGATGTGGTTAATCGCCCCTTGCCAGTGTTGCTTGCTTACCCACCTCACTGGACTCGCTTTGCTTCTTTACGTTCAGGTTCAGGGGTGTATCGAGTATACTGGTGAATTTGTTAACTTTGGGGTTGTGGCTGCGAATTGAAATAAAACATAGTGTCACGGATTGACACAAAAGGTAACGGATAGAATTTTCTATCAATCCCACCACAGCTTTGCAAACAGTCCACCCTCACTATGAATCATGTCAACAATTTTCATGGTATAAATCGGGAAATCTAAAATTAGACGGCCCAGGATACTTCCAGTGTACGTACACAGCAAAACAGAAGCAATACTCAATAACAATTTATACATATTTAACGTGTCTTAATATTAACTGAGATATAAAAGCCCTCTAAGTGGGAATTGTCCCGCGAAGTTATCCTAAATGTTTAAATGACTTACGCCTGACAATAAGGTTTCTTCTGGTGACTGATAAAATTGTTGACAGTTAAGATCATTTTGCAGACCTCACAGTGAAAACAAGATTTGTGCCATGTCTATGGATAGTAAAATAAACAAGTTATTAACTGTTCAATTGTTAAATTAACTATTACATCGTCAATTTTAAAAACATTTCCCAAAAACTGGCCTGTTAATAAAGTTTTTGCATTACTCACCTGGTCAATACAAACTACTTTCTCAGCGGGATAAACGCCAAAGCCACAACGGGCACACGGTATATTCATTTTTCGTTTTTTTTTGTATTAGAAAATAGCGAAAGGTTGTTTTACTTTTCTCCCTCTTTAAGCTGTCCTTTCTCGTTCCCTCCTAACAATCTGGTTATCTTCCTCTCCTGGACTAGAACCTGCCACAAGCAGTCAGTCCCCTTCATCTCACAGCTATAGGCAAGTCCCGCCTCTGCTCCGCCACCGTTGGTTCAAACCTCCCGTGCCTGGGAGGGATGCCCCAGAGCAAGGCTGGGCTGTGGTTGAACTAGCTGTCAATCACTGGCTAGCCTTGCAAGTTGTGCTCAGGTTTAACTTTAGAGGGTGACTGGTGTTTGAATGTCTCCATGTCCCAAAAATAGGGAGGCAGCAACACTCTATTCAATGCACCCTGACGTCAGCCACAAGGTAAAAGGGGATTGACGACATTTCATCAACTCGACAATAAAAGCTTTGGAAAGCTAAATTTTGAAACACACCAACATCAGAAAATACTTTCCTTATTGTTTTATTTACTCAAACTGAACTATAAGATGATATTCATTAGAATTTCTTTAAAGTGAGTGTGCGTTATAAATCAATTTATTAATTCTTTTTGGTTAGAAGTTTACAGCATGGAAACAGGCCCTTTGACCCAACTTGTCTATGCTGCCCCTTTTCTAACCCCTAAGCTAGTCCCAATTGCCTGCAATTGGCCCATATTCCTCTATACTTATTTTTACCCATGTAACTGTCTAAATGCTTTTTAAAAGACAAAATTGTACCCACCTCTACTACCACCACCTTTGGCAGCTTGTTCCGGACACTCCACCCTCTGTGTGAAAAAATTGCCACTCTGTACCCTTTTGTATCTTTCCCCCCTCGCTTTAAACATGGGCCCTGTAGTTTTAGACTCCCCTACCTTTGGGAAAAGATATTGACTATCTAACTGATCTACACCCCTCATTATTTTATAGAGCTCTATAATTTCACCCCTAAGCGTCCTACACTCTAGAGAATGAAGTCCCAGACTTTCCAGCCTTTCCTTAAAGCTGAAACCATCAAGTCCCAGTAGCATTCTGGTAAATCTTTTCTGCACTCTTTCTAGTTTAATAATAACTTTCTATAATTGGGTGACCAGAACTGTACGCAGTATTCCAAGTATGGTCTTACCAATGTCTTGCAAGAATCCCAACTCAGATGGATAGTATCAAAAACTTACAACAATTATTCTTGTGGTATTATTAAGCAGACAGTTGTGAACAACAATAGACATCCAGCTTGCACTATACCATTGATCAGAGCAAAGAGATGTAAAAGGAATAAAATTACTGCCAACAACTTGATAGCCTGTTGTTAATTAAAAAAAATATGTCTTTGTGTCTTATTTTGTTTTCAAAATGTTTGCCATTTATATTCTGAAGTGATGTCATCACCATCAATTGGTTCAATATCTTCTGCTATATTAGTGTGATTCATTCTTCAACCTATATTTATGAATGACTTTGGTCTAAATCTTACATTAACACCACACCTCCCTCCACTTCCTCGCAGCAGGTTTTGATGCTACTTAATGATCATTTAAGGGCCTTTTTCCCTTTTAGCTAGGATTAAGCATCAGATCAGGCCCAAGATTTGGTGCAATGCCTTATCTTGTCAGCTTGGATCTTGTATGTCTCTCTTGTGGGGATTGGATTCTGTCTGAATTTGAATTGTTTTCTGGAGCAAGCAAAGGGCTGGATTAAGGGCTTGCCCTGGCCACACTGTACATTAGCTTTATAACTTCAAGAATAGAGTGAAAAGATTTTTAAATTTATAGACTGGTGGGCAGCAAGCCTAAAGATCGAGTTAAGAAATTCAATCTTGGGCTTGTAGGTGGGTTGTCTTTTATGAATGAGGATGCCCTGTCCTCATGGACCTTCCCTCCCCACAGTCCTGGCCTGACCTTGAATTACCCACTTTCCCCCCATTCCCAACACATCCTTTCCCGGGGACCCTTGCACATACCTTCATACAAGCTCCCGAAATAATATACTTACTATAATCGGGTGACTAGAATGTACACGGTACTCTAAGTGTGGCATTATCAAGTTTTGTACAAATTCAATAAGAATCCCAAATCAGATGGATAGTATCATAAACTTAAATAATTATTCTTATGATATTATTAATCAGACAGTTGTGAACAACAACAGATATCCAACTTGCATCATGCCATTGGTCAGAGCAAAGAGGTGTATAAGGAATAAAACTAATGGCAACAATTCGACAGCCTATTGCTAATTTAAAAAACAAAAAGGACATGTCTTCTCTAGCCACTGCAGCATTCTGCTTTGGGGGGCGGTGGTAAGGAGTTGTTGGCGAAATCATTTAGCCAGCAGCTTCCAAAGGTGGTTCTTCCTTCCAAATGGAGATGCAAGTCCTGTCTGCTTCCAATCAATGCTCATTTGAGCATAAAATTGCACTGTTTGAGTTGGAAGTGAGTTACTCATTCCTGTAAACTCTCTGGAAAATTCAGCCTTAGAGATGGGATAGAGTGACGCATATCCAAAGTTGCCAATGGTACAGAAATAGGCATCTTTGTAAAAAATGTAAATGGAAGCATAGAATTATAAAGAGATATTGATAATTAAGTCAATGTTGACAACAGACAAATGGATTTCAATATAGGCAAATATGAAGTCTTTTGACTTAAAAAGGGTAGAACAGGGTACTTTGTAAATGGTGAAAAGTTAAAAATAATGGAGAATCACTGAGAAATAGGAATCTAGGTACATAGATCATGAAAATGTCATGACAGGAAATAATCAAAAAGGCTAATGGAACGCTGACCCTTATATCCATAGGAATCATGCATTGTCTGTACAAAACTCTGGTTGGGCCACATCTGGAGAACCGCCAGCTGTTCTGTGCACTATATCTTTAATAATCTATTGGAGATTTACCACAGTGATACCTGGACTCCAAGGGTTAAATTATAATATTAACAAACTATTCCTTAGAATTTAGACAGAGTCAAAAAGTGATTTGAACAAAGTTTTTGAGAAATATCCAGGATACCAAGAGAGTGGGTAGGGTGAAACTATTTCATTGTTTATGGAGAATAGGACAAGAGAAATTAGTCACAAAATTTGAGTCAAACTTTCAGAACTGAAGTAAAATACTGTGGATGCTGGAATCTGAAAGAAAAACAGAAATGCTGAAAAATTTCAGCAGGTCTGACAGCATCTATGGAGAGAGGACAGAGCTAATTTTTTTTGTGACAAAGAGTCACTCAGATTCAAAACATTAGCTCTCATTTGCTGTTTTGATTTGATTTATTGTCACATGTCACATGATGCATACAGTGAAAAATATTGTTTCTTGCTTATTATATAGACAAAGCATACAGACAAGTTCATAGAGAAGAAAATGAGAGAGTGCAGAATGTAGCGTTATAGTCATAGCCAGAGTATAGAAAAAGATAAACTTAATGCAAGATAAGTCCATTCAAAAGTCTGACAGCAGCAGGGAAAAAGCTGTTCCTGAGTCAGTTGGTATATGACCTCAGACTTTTGTATCTTTTTCTAACAGAAGAAGGTGGAAGGGAGAATGCCTGGGTTGCATGGGGTCCTTAATTACGCTGACTGCCTTGCTGAGGCAGCAGGAAGTGTAGACACGGAGTCAATGAATGAAGGGGCTAACATGCCAAATTTCCTTAGTCTTCTGAGAAACTGAGACATTGGTGGGCTTTCTATATAATAGTGTTGGTATGGGGGACCAGGACAGGTTGTTGGTGAATTGGACACCTAAAAAATTGAAGTTCTCATCCTTCCAATTTCATCCCCATTGATATGGGGCGTGTTCTCCTCCACATTCCTTGAAATCAATGATAATCTCCTTTGTTTTGTTGACATTGAGGGAGATTATTGTTGCCGCACCAACTCACCAGATTCCCTATCTCATTCCTGTCAAACCTGCTGAGATTTTACACTCTTTTCTGTTTTTCTTTCAGAATTGAAGTTGAGGAAGTTATCATCATAAAGAGTGATTCCAGGTTGCAACTCTCAAATAACAACTCATGAGAGAGCAATTGTTAATTTTAAATCGGAGATAGATTTTTGTTAGCCATAGGTCTGAAGGGAATGAGGTACCTCTTACTGTGTACCAATCAAATAAACAAAATCAAATTAACTTAGGGACAAATCAAAAAGGGCAACTCCCTAAAAGGAGGGAACTGCTTGAATTAAAAAACAAAGTAGAAAGGAAATTTAAAACATCAAATGTGATTAACCTTAACCCTAACTATACACCCCAGTCCCTGCAGTGCCCAGCAAGCATGGAATGCATCAACTGTGCCCACAGACACCGCATGCTCCCTTTCGAGGGACACCTGGTCATGGATATAGCTGTTTGAGATGCAAACAGCCAGGATGGACAACCCCTTTAATCGCCTGTTTCCTGGACCTATTGATGGTATGACTTGCTAGGACCAGGAGCAGGTTCATGAGGAGGTCTTCCTCCTGACCCACCCCCTGTCTGCACCAGGTATGCATAGATCAAGAGTGTGGGACTGAAGTTCAAACAAAATATCAGTAAAAGATTTTTAAGAAAACTGAAAAAGGTGGCAGAGAATGAGGTAAAGATGAGTATATGGAGAGTTTACCAAATCAGCCGTGACCTCGTGAAATGATGAAACAAGCTTAACAGGCTAAATGGACTAATCCTGTTTCTGTATGTTCCTAAGTGATTAATAAAATTGTTATTTAATGTTGAAATTCAAGTGACATCTATAATCTATTTAAGTTACACCTACATTGTGGTTTTTGATGTCATCAGAATGTGGGGAATCACTTTTCTTGCTCAAGCGTCTAAAATAATCTTATGCTGCACATAGATCAAGCTTAAATTATTTCTCAAAGGACTAATTGTAATGAATTTAGAAAAATTTTAATGATCTTATCTCCATTATATCAACCAACTTTCACCAGTAAACTTACTACACAAGCTAAAAAAAATCTTGAGTCAAAATGTTAAGAAATACAAACCAATTGAATGAAATCTCCAATGTATATGCTACATTATTTTTAATATGGGATCACAGATGGTAATTTAAAGGTTATGATCTAATTATGGCACTCAGCTGACTTCAATTTCATTGTCCAGTGTCATCCAAACTCCTTAGGATGTTTACTGCCTTATATTTCACTTATCTATTTTTATATTTACATCGCTAGATTAACATCGCTGTACTTTTTCAGCAAGAGTGAATAATTAGGAAGATGACAAGATGCATATTGGACCAGATTATATGCTAACTGGGGTTGGCTAGCTGACCCTGACTCAGGCTAGAAGAGACTGAGCTACCTGATAATATTTAGAATCATGAAATCCTTATAGTGTACAAGGAGGCCATTTGGCCCATCAAGTCAGCACTGATCACAATCCCACCCAGGTTCTATCCTGTAACCCCACATAATTACCCTGCTAGTCCCCTGAAACTAAAGGGGCAATTTACCATGGCCACTTCAACTAACTCGCATATTGTTTTACTGTGGGAGGAAACCGGAGCATCCAGTTGAAATCCTCGCAAACACGAGAAAAACATGCAAATTCCACACAGACAGTGACCTGAGGGCAAATTGAACCCAGGACCCTGGTGTTATGAGGCAGCAGTGCTAACTACTATGCCATCGTGCCACTCCTCCTCCATTGAAGATGGGGGCAACCAAGTTTCAAACATCAATTTCTTGAGAGGCAATGCCAAAGAAACATCTGTTATTGTTTACATTTTGAAAAGAAATGTAAAGTTTGTAAATGACCACGAATAGAACATTTAGGGCTTGAAGCAGACAATAGGCTAGTGGTCCAAAGTTTCCAAAAACAGGAATGCAAGGTCAGAACCATCTATCACAATGGCATCTATACCAAATCTCTGAAAGAGTCACCACACAGCCTCATTTCCCCATAGACACGCAATTTCTTACTTTCAAGTATCTATCCAAATCCTGTTGGAAAGCTACTATTGAATTTGCTTCCTTTGTCCTTCTAGGTAAGATCTTAGAAATATTTTTTCTCATCTCCTCCCAGCTTTTATATCAAGTTATCCATAATTAATTAAAAGCAAAATATTGAAGATGCTGGAAATCTGAAATCAAAAGAGAAAATGCTGGATAAACTCAGTAGTTCGGGCAGCATCTATGGAGAGAGAAACACAGTTAATGTTTCTGGTCTGAATGATCCTTCCACAGAACTTCAGTTGATGATTACCTCTGGTGCTCCTCTAAGGATCTACCCTTGACCACCCCCCTCAATTCTCATCCACATGCTGCTCCTCAGAGACATCATGTGGAAAGACATCAGTTTTCAGAAAGTGACTTCTCTTAATGAGTTTACCGTTTATAAACGTGCAGAATTCTTGCCCAAGATCCAGTACTGAGTGAGCAGATATTTCTTCCGAATTAAATTAGGAAGGCTGAAGCCATTGGTCCCCACCATAAACCCTGTTTCCTAGCCATCAACTCCACCCCTTTCCATGGCGACAGCTGAAGCTAAAGTTCAATTCAATTCAATTCAATTTCAAATCACTTTATTGTCCATAAGGAAATTCATTTCAGGTACACTGCTCATTCGTTTAAAGGATTGTATACAAATGAACGATAGTAATAAAAGAAAGAAAAACACCCTATCACAAAGATCTAACATTAATTAAAATATGTATCAAGAATTATGCCTCTGGGTGCTCCAGTTTCCTCCCACATTCTGAAAGACGTTAGTTAGGAGCATTGACCCGAACAGGTGCCAGACAGTGGTGAGTAGGGGAATTTCACAATAACTATGTTGCAGTGTTAATGTAAGCTTTACTTGTGACTAATAAATAAACTTTCCTTTAAAATAAATTACACTGTTCACAACCTTGATACCATATTTGATACCGAAATGAAGTTCTAACACATTTGTACCAACAAGACTACCTATTTCCATCTCTGTAAAATCACTCAATTCTGCTATTTCCTCAGCCCATCTGCTGATGAAACCCTCATCCATAGTTTTCTCACTTGGGACTTGACTATTCTAATGTACTCCTGGCTGACATCCCACATTCTATCCTTCATAAATTTAAGGTTATTTAAAACTCTGGTGTCCACATGCTAATTTGCAATAAATTCCACGTACCCATCATCCCTCCACTCACTATCCTACACTGGTTAAGCAGTGCCTCAGTTGTAAAGCCTCAATCCCATTTTCAATTCTCTTTATTGCCTCGCTGTTCAATATCTCTACAATCTCCTTCGGTCCTACAACCGTCCAAGATATTGACACTCATCCAATTCTGGTCTCTGGAGCATCCTTGATTTTAATCACTCAGAGATTGGTATCCATGCTTTAGAGGAGGAGGGATGTGGTGATTGTCCCTTTAGAGATCCATCTGCAGAGAAAGGTTTGTTATGCCCATTTAAGGGAACAGGTCAGGTGACACTGGGTGTGGGGTGATCTGCCCGGGAACCGCTCCGAGAAGGCAGTGGTAGTTTGGCGTGTGGAGCAAGTAAGAGTGGGTTCCTGAGGGTACTCATCAGTAGTAGAGAATTTAACTGAGGTCACATGACATGGGGAACAATCAGGGAGGAAGATAGTGAATCACTGTGAGCCTGGGTTTCTGCTCCATAACTTTCTCAGGAGCTGACAACACCCATAAGGCTACAAGGCATTGTATAATCTTTAGTTGTAAATAAATATGTTGCTGTTCTTCCCTTACCTGCTGAACAAGAATTATTACATGGACAATATCCATTTGTTACAAAATTTACTATAGACTTTATTTGTTTTTTTTAATCTATTTTATTGATCTAAATTTAACTTCTTTTTACCCACATGGTTGCCTCAGCTGACAAAATAGCATCAGGTGGTTCCTGAATAGCAGCACTGATTTTGCATTATTGATCATCATCATCTTGGGGAAGATTGAAAGGAGAGTATAAACAGTAATTGCAAGACAGAAAACCAAACAAGCTGAGGCAACTGAGGCACTGCTTAACCAGTGTAGGATAGTGAATGGAGGAATGATGGGTGCATGCAATTTATTGCAAATTAGCACATGGACACCAGAGTTTTAAATAACCTTAAATTTATGAGGGATAGCTGAACAAAAGGAGGAAAAGAAAACAGAGAAAGCAAAAAGATGAAAAAAGAACATGTGGGGCAGAAACAAAGTGACCTTTTCAGGGTAATTATTGGTGTGATGGAATCAAAACCCTGGGTGTCATTGTGGCACAGTTGTTAGCACTGCTATCTCAGTGAAAGGGACTGAGGTTCAATTCCTGGCTTGGGTCCATGTTTATGCAAAGTCCACACCTTCTCCGTGTCTGCGTGAATTTCCTCCAGGTGCACCGATTACCTTCCATAGTCTGAAAGACATGCTGGTAAAATTGGCCATTTGGACAACACAGTAGCACAGTGGTTAGCACTGCTGCTTCAAACTCCAGGGTCCTGGGTTCAATTCCCAGCTTGGGTCACTGTCTGTGTGGAATTTGCACATTCTGCTCATGTCTGCATGGGTTTCCTCCAGGTACTCTAGTTTCCTCCCACAGTCCAAAAAGATGTGTGGGTTAGGTTGATTGCTAAGAAATTGCCCCTTAGTGTCCAGGGATGCATAGGGTAGAGGGATTAGTGGGTAAAATATGTAGGGCTATGGGGGTAGGGCCTGGGTGGGATTGTGTTCAGTGCAGACTCGATGGGCCAAAGGGACTCTTCCTGCACTGTAGGATTCTATGATTCTAAAGTTCTCCCTCAGTGTACCTGAACAGGCACCAGAGTGTGGCAACAACAGGATTTTCACAGTAACACCATTCTCACAGTACAACAGTTCTTCACCTGATGAAGGAGCAGCACTCTGAAAGCTTGTGATTCCAAATAAACATGTTGAACTTTAAGCTGGTGTTGAGAGACTTCTACCATGCCCACTCTAGTCCAACACTGTCATCTCCACATCATTACATTGTTAGTGTAAGCCTACTTGGGATTCTAATAAATACATTTTAAACTGAGTTTGTGATTGTCCAGAGTGAGTTAGCACTTCTGGGAAACCTTACCTGGGAAGGTAAGAAGGGGATTCCCCAATGCATCTTTGGGGTACACCCCCTCAGTCCAGAGGTGGGGGAGGGGGAGTATCAGGTGTGAGGGCCCAGCCAGCTATATCAAAATCCAGGAACTCCTAACATCACTGGGGGTTGTAAGACAACCGTTTACCATTTACTATCTCAAGAGAGAGTATCAGTGACGAGCAATAAATACTGGTCTTGCTAGCAACGCCCACTTCCCATAAAACAAAACTCCACCTCAAAAAGCTTTCATTTACCCACATGATCTTCAAACAATTAACTAATTGTTAATAGGGGAATTTAGCTTTAGGCGAGTCGACCACATTCTATCTAATAGTACCGATCACAGCTCTGTGTTTGTTTATATATATATTTATATTTAGGGAGCCGCTCTGTAAATGAATATAGGGCGGCGCTAGAATTTATTTCAATTCGATTGCATTAAGTGTGGACGGATTTCCGCGTTGTACTTTCAATCCAACTCATCTCCCCGTGTACAGCAAAATGGCGTGGAAGGTCAACTTTTTTGCGATTGTTATGATGTGTTTCATTATTTATGGTAAGTTGTTAAATGTAAAACTCGAATTGTTGGTGGCGATGGAGATGGGAGACTAGCTGTTGCGATTTCACTGGGAAATTGACTTCAAGGAGCAGGTGCACTGAATATAGGAACGAGTCCAGCTTCCAGAGTCCCACTGCTATCCCAGGGAATTATTACTCCAGTGCTGTATTGTAAATAATTAAATGTCCAAACATAGGAAGTTTTGTTTTCACTTACGAGTAAAATGAAGTAATTTACCCTTTTTGAGTGAGAGATGGGAGAAATGGCAGTAGTTTAAATGTAACTTTTATTTGGATGTAGAGAATGAATTTCTATTAATTGGGGCCAATTTAATGTGGTGCGACTTCAATCTCGGACACATGGAAAGTTGGCTGGAGTGTTGTGGGACCCATCCCTAAATAACCAACCATGGGTTCAATCTGCGCCTTCACTTTCTTTTTACTCACTTCCTTGTTTGGGAGGAGGAGAGGATTTGTGTTAATGTTTATGATGTCCGCCTCTTTTTGCGGCATATTACACCCCCCCCCCCGCCCGGGAGAGGGAAAATCCCGAATCAAACTCTGAGTCTCGTGGAACTGGTGGACAGTGGAATTTTGGACAGGAATGAATTAAATTCGTAACTGAGTTCAATACTTCGGGTCGCCTGAATCCTTTGATCTCAATGCTTCTGCCTATTAAAAAATAACTGTTCCCGCCCTTGAATCAGGAGTTTCCGGTATGTATAAGTTCAGGAGTTCTCTTCATAGAGACACATAATTATTCGGGCGCAGAGTGAGGCTATTTGGCCTATCGTGTCTGTACCAGCTCTCCCAAAGCGCATCATGGCTTAATGCCTTTCTCCTGTAGTCATAGTTGACTCTTAAGTGGCATCATAAGCCACTCAGTTTAAAGGCAATTAGGAATGATCTATGCATATGTACACCCAGATCCCTCTGCTCCTGCATCCCTTTAAAAAATTAACCTCTTATTTTGTATTGTCCCTTTACATTTTTCATACCAAAATGTGTCACCTCACAAATAGTAAACTTCATCTGCCACCTATCAGCCCAACCACCAATTTGTCTATGTCCTTTTGAAGTTCTACACTGTCCTCCTTACACTTCACAATGCTTCCAAGATTTGTTGTCTGTAAATGTTGAAATTGTCTCTTGCACATCAAGATCTAGATCATTAATATGTATCAGGAAAAGCAAAGGTTGCAGTACAGACCCCTGGAGAACACAACTACAGAACCATCCTCCAGCCTGAAAGTTATCCATTGACCATTACTCTATGCTTCCTATTATTCAGCCAGTTTTGTGTCCACATTCTTACTGTCTCTTTCATTCCAAGAGCTATAACTTTTCTCACACAAGTATGTTGTGTGGTATTGTATTGAATGCCTTCTGAAAGTGCATGTATGCCACATCAATTGCATTAACCTCATTAATCCTTTCTGTTATCTCCTCAAAAAACAAGTTAACTAAATCCCTTTTAAAAATCCAAGCTGACTCTTTCTAATCAACTCAAATTTTTCCATCTGACTACTTGGCTATATATTTGAGATTATTGGGTGTTATCGAAATTTTTTTTCTGGTAATCCATTGCAATTTTTGAGCACCATCAATTTATCCTCACTTGAGTCTTGGACAGGAAATGCAATTCAATACATATTTTTCTCCTGTAAACTACATTAAAAATTGAAAAAGTTCCCAATATAGGTTTTGTACTGTCCCTGATCTGTGTGAATGATTTAGTTAATGGAGTTAAAATTTTTCATTTCTATACCTGACATCAGAGACTTCATAGACAACTGTTTGGACGTCCTGGTGTAGAGATGCCAGCGTTAGACTGGGGTAAACACAGTAAGAAGCCTGACATCACCAGGTTTAAATCCAACCGATTTATTTGATAGTAAACTCACAAGCTTTCGACCCTCTGGTCTTCGTCAGGTGAATGAAGTATTCTGGTCTCAAATAGCACACATTACAGTAATCTCTAAACACAGACTGTTTAGAGATTACTGATTAGAATGCAAACCTTTACATCTAACCTGCTATTCAAGTCTTAAAGTGGCTAATAATGTGAGTGGAAGGAACACTGAGCACAGGTTAAAGAGGTGTGTATTGTCTCCAGACAGCACAGTGAGCTTTTTTGCTAACCCAGGCAAGTCATGGGGGCCTCAGATAGTGTGACATGAAGCCAAGATCCCTGTTAAGACCGTCCTCGTGTGCGGAATGGCAACCTCTGCAAGACATGCCGGATCATCGACATGGATGACATCATCAAACATGAGAATACCATTCACCAGGTACACGGTACATACTCTTGCAACTCAGCCAACATTGTCTACCTAATACGTTGCAAGAAAGGATGTCCCGAAGCATGGTACATTGGGGAGACCATGTGGACACTACAACAGCGGATGAAGGAACATCGCTTGACAATCACCAGGCAAAACTGCTCTCTTCTGTTGGCGAACACTTCAGCGGTCACAGGAATTCAGCCTCCGACCTTCGGAAAAACGTTCTTCAAGGGGGCCTTCACGACACACAACAGCGTGGAGCCGCTGAGTGGAGACTGATAGCCAAGTTCCGCACACGTGAGGATGGTCTTAACGGGATCTTGGCTTCATGTCACACTATCTGTGGCTCCCATGACTTGCCTGGGTTAGCAAAAAACCTCACTTACTGTGCTGTCTGGAGACAATACACGTCTCTTTAACCTGTGCTCAGTGCTCCTTCCACTTACATTGTTAGCCACTTTAAGACTTGAATAGCAGGTTAGGTGTAAGTATTCTCATTCTAAACAGTCTGTGCTGTTATGTGTGCTGTTTGAGACCAGAACACCTCATTCACCTGACAAAGACCAGAGAGTCGAAAGCTTGTGAGTTTACTATCAAATAAATCGGTTGGATTTAAACCTGGTGATGTCGGATATCCTCGCACATGGACCCACATGGGAGTTGCTTGGAAGCTTACATTTTTGATGGACAATTCTCCTACTGCCCTGGACCCTCTTGTGAATGTTCCTGATGCTAAGTTAGATCAGAGACCTTGGATAGTATCAATGTATATACCTGGTTAGTTACCCAGGTAATGTTAGACAAAAAAAAACCTTGCCATAGAGCAACTCATGCTGTGTAAAAAGGGTGCATGTCTTGTCTTCCCTGACTCTATTTTGCCACAACAGCATTTCCTAAAGAATGCTATGTTGTGCATTTCTAAGAAAGTAGGTTCTTAAGGACTGACAGAAACTTGAAGTAACATTGTCTGGGTGGGAATTTTCAATAGCAGCAGAAATTCGATGATCATCTCCACTGCTCGGAGGTTCCAAGTCCTTAACTTCCTTTGGCTCCTTATTATTTATACTAATTTGCACTTGCCCTCATATTTGGGAGTATTCTAATGAAATTTATGTCAATCTTGACGTCAGTGGAATGGGAATTTAGAAGTCCAATATCAAGATTGTGTTCAATAAGAAAAATCTAAACTAACCTTTCACTTGTCAGGTATTTATTAACATGTGGGTAAATTTTTAAAGTCTTAGTAAGCCATGTTTGATTTGATTTTACTTGTCTAAATAAAATTGGCCCTAGCATTAATATTTTGATTATCAAATTTGTTTAAACCCTGACTTAAGTGAGTCAGAGCTAGTCTGTATTCTATAAATACTTGTATGTTATGTGATGATACTGTGCCTTTTAAGAAATGTATTCATATCATGTTTCATGTGAGAGTTTTGTTTAAAATTCAGCTGTTTTACATGGTGCCAATTTTTCTGGGCATCAGGTAGTCCACATTGCTGAGAATGCAGAATAATTGATTTTAGCTAGGAATGTGCTTGTCCTCTTTCAAGGCTAAACCAAATAGACAAACTCGAATTAAATTAGGACAAAGTAAAAGGAGCAGCTCCCCAAAAGGAAGGGGAACAGCCCAAACAAAAACAAAAGTACAAAGGAAACAAGACACATCAAATCAAAATGTGATTGTCGGGGTCTATAATGCATCCCAGCTCCTGCGGTGCCAAGTGGGCACAGAAGGCATCGACTGCACCCGCAGGCACTGCATGCTCTCTCTCCAGGGACACCAGGCCACAAATGTAGCCATGGTAGAGGGGCAGACAGATGGGATGGACAAAGGAATGTGCTTGTTCTTATCTGAGTTGATGCACTTTTATTAAGTTGGTCTTACCCTAGGATTTCAGAGTAGGGTTTTGATTAGGTGGATTGACAATCATGTGCTTAAGGGTAGGGGTGGGGGGAAGCTAAGCTTACAAAGGAAAAGCAGACAGTTACTGCCATGTTCTGAAAGAAGGAATACATGTCCCTCTCTCTGCCTCACTGGAGGCTGCTATCTGTGTCCTGCTGGGAGAAACAGGTATATCTCTCTCTAAAGATTTTCTGGAGACTTGAGGACTTCTAGCTTAAGTACAAATATGTAAACCTATATGTTGCTAACTGATTTTGAAGAGGAGTTTAAGTCTGTAAGAGGAACATTGCCTGAATTGAAACTAATACAAAGAAAAGTACAACACTGGAACAGGATTTTCAGCCTTCCAAATCTGCGCTGATCATGATGCCCTAATTAAACTATAGAAGAAACCTTCTGCCCTTACTCAGTCTGTATCCCTCTATTCCCTCTCTTTTCATGTACCCATCCAGGTACCTCTTAAATGTTGCTAGTGTGCTCCTTCCACCAAAGGTATTGTCTTAACTAGATAATGAATAACTCTATTCTTAAATAACCCTGAGAACCTTACTGCTAGCAATTCTCATTGATAAGAACTTGCACATTCTGAAGTTTCACTGTTCTCTAAAAATGTGGTTCCATCTGCATGCCCTATACCATTGTACTTTGCAGCAATCTGTTTCTGGCTAAAGTGCACAATTACATTCATAAAATACATTTAATATATTTAAAATATCAAACTATGTACTAAAATCACAAATATTTTGTTTTCAATCTCTTACTGCATTTATTGTGTGTAAACTGTCCCCTTGTTAGTTTATAAGTCTGATTTAGAGTCATTTAACTCAATGCTGTTAGTCCTGTTGGTGTCTTAAATGCCTAATGGCTTAAAATTTTCTCCAACGTACCAGGATTTTTTTCTTTCCCCAACACCTTCCCAGTGTCAATGTTTTCTAAGTATCTATATTTTTTGTCTTCCTGCCCCCTTAGTGTAAAAGGGAACTTTGTTACACAATTTAAATCATGACCCTCCACACGTTGCTAGCAAGGATTTGGGAGCAGGAGAATTCTAGATACACTGATAGCTGCCTCCTTTTACTGCTCTTTAAGGTGGTACTGGGAGTTAATTACTTTTTTGCCTCTGATGTTCAGAAACTCTCTGATAGATTACTGATGCATTGAATCTTGTATGTGGATGGTTAGTACTGTCTCATTTTATGACTTGTTATTCTAACTTGGACCTTCCTTGGGAAAACCAATATTGTTTTACTGATGGCCTATTCACCAACATAAGCTTATGGTCAAGTCAGAATAGCAGATCAAGTGTCGCTGCTGGCATCACTCTATGTTAACCATTTGACAAGGTTAACATACTTTCCTACCCTACTTTCCATGGAGGATTTCAAGCTTTCTCTAGTTCCTGCACTGGGATATATATATTGCAAGTTTGACAGTAAGAAATCTGCAGTTATAAAAGTTGTGTTTCCATGCAAAGTCAATAACTGGTTTGTAAAAGTAAAGGTATGAATATTTGGATATTTTTAATTAGTCATCTTTTTGTACAGTTCTGTTATAATACAGCAGCATCATTCAGAGTTTCTTGATTGTAAGAACATAACAATAGGAGTCGCCCATCTGGCCCCTTGAGCCTGCTCTGCCATTCAATAAGATCATGGCTGATCATTTTGGGTATTCAGCTCCACTTACCGCACCCACTCACTATCGCCCTTAATTCCTTTACTGTTCAAAAAATTAACTACCCTTGCCTTAAAAACATTCAGTGAGGTAGCCTCAACTACTTCAGGGAATTCCATAGATTCACAACCCTTTTTGTGAAGAGGTTCCTCCTCAACTCAGTCCTAATTTTCCTCCCCCTTATTTTGAGGGCAAGCCCCCTAGTTCTAGTTTCACCTGCCAATGGAAACAATTTCCCTGCTTTTATCTATTCACTTCATTCTTCTGAAGTCCAATGAGTATAGCCCCAGTTTAGTCAGTCTCTCCTCATAAGCCCATCCTCTCAACTCTGGAATCAAATTAGTGAATTTTCTCTGTACCCCCTCCTTTATCAAGTAAGGAGACCAAAACTGTACACAGTACTCCGGGTCTGGCCTCACCAGCACCTTATACAGCTACTACATAATCTCACTGTTTTTAAACTCCATGCCTCTAGCAATGAAGGACAAAATTCCATTTGCTTCTTAATTACCTGCTGCATCTACAAATCAACTCCTTGTGATTCATGCACAAGGACACCCAGGTCCCTCTGCACAGCAGCATGTTACAATTTTTTATCATTTAAATAATAATTCCTTTTGCTGTTATTCCTACCAAAATGGATGACCTCACATTTACCAACATCATACTCCATCTGCCAGACCCTCAGCCACTCACTTAGACTATCTATATCCCTTTTCTTCTTAGTCAGCATTTATTCCTGAAACAACAACATTTAAAATATGGAGTTGCAAACCTCATTTTGCTTTCTTGGGGATTTTGGAAGGCATAGTTAAATTGCTATGTTATGTTTATCTGCATAACAATAAATCTTTTATTTTGCTGAGAATGTTTTGGGAAATCAAGTGCAGTATGTAAAAATGTAACATTTTTGCTATTCTTTTCTGCTCTTTCTGCCTCCACTTGCAATTTATGGACCCATCAACTAGATGCATTGGCAACGAATAAATCATCAACAGCTAGACCCATAGCACCAACCGTACTGGGAAACAGATCCAAGCTGCCCGCCAGCGCCTCCGCGCCGCTGCCCGCCAGCGCCTCCGCGCCGCTGCCCGCCAGCGCCTCCGCGCCGCTGCCCGCCAGCGCCTCCGCGCCGCTGCCCGCCAGCGCCTCCGCGCCGCTGCCCCGGCCGCCCGAGGGACCTGGAGGACCAGCCTCTGTCAAGAGAACTGTGCAATCAGAATTATTTGAATATCACTTCATAATTTACCTACTGACTGGTTCATTGCTTGTGGCGGTTGTGTACATCCTTTACCACAGCAAAAATAAGGTAAGCTTGTCAGCTTTTTCTTTTTCTGTACTAACTCCAAAGGTTTTGGATATTAAGGATAAAATCAGCATTCGAACCCAAGATTTTCATGCTATGACCCAATTTTCAGAGGAGGAAAAGTTATTGGAGTTGAATCCAAAAAACATTTAGAATCCAATAGTGCAAGTGTGAACTCTTCAAAACAGGCTCTGCAAATGTAATCATGATCATGATGAAAGTCACAGTTCTACTGTATGAATATTGTGAAGAGCCAAACTCTCAGATTCACCTCCAATGACTTTTAGAATCCCTACAGTACAATAGGAGGCCATTTGGCCCATCAATTCTGCACTTATGCCCTATTCCCATAACTCTTCATATTTACCCTGCTAATTCCTGGCACTAGAATCAATTTAGCATGGTCAATCAACCTAACTCGCATATCTTTGGACTGTGGGAGGAAACTGGAGCATCTGGGAGGAGCTCACACAGACATGGGGAAAATCTGCAAACTCAGACAGTGACCCAAGCCAAGAATCAAACCGGGGTCCCTGGCGCTATGAAGCAACAGTGCTAGCCACCACTGTGCACCATGTGACCTGTCAGTGTAGATGATCTAAGCTGTGCCAACAATTAGCCTGGTGAAATGCTGCTTATGAAGTCATCCTGCAGGCAGATGATGAAACTTAGGAACTAAATGTTTTAATGTTGGGAGGGGACACTATTGTGGGCTACGCTAATACTACTGCAGATATACGTTTTTATGGCTACATGTTGGGTACGTCATGACGTACAATCACCACTGTCTCATCGAACCTGTTACAAGTCCAAAATCCTTTTCCAACAAGCTGGTTAGGCAAATCAACATCCTATTTTGCAGCCTTTCAACTCTTGAGTTAGAGTCATAGTCATAGAGATATAAAGCACCAAAACAAACTTTTGATTTAACTTGTCCATGTCGATAACATTTCCTAAACTGAACGAGTCCCATTTACCCGGACCTGGCCCATATCCCTCTAAACCTTTCCTATCCACGTATCTGCCCAGATATCTTTTAAATGTGGGAACTATATCCACCTCTACCATTTCCTCTCTCATCTCATTCCATATACACACCACCCTATGTGTGAAAAGATTATCCTTCAAGTCCTTTTGAAATCCTCCCTTTCTCATCTTAAACTTCTGGTTTTGGATTCCTCCGTCCTGGGAAAAGACTTTGGCTATTGATCTCATCCATTCCAGTCATGATTTTACAAACCTCTACAAGGTCACCTCTCATTCTCCTATGTTCCAGGGGGAAAAATGTATCAACTTATCCAACCTCGCCTTATAATTCAAACCTTGCAGTTCTAATAACATCCTTGCAAATCTTTTTGTACACTTTCCAGTTTAATATCATCCTTCCTATTTCAGGGCAACCAGAGAACTGAATGCAGTACTCCAAGTGTGGCCTTAGCCATGTCTTGCATAGTTGTAACATCCCAATTCCTGTTCTCAATTCACTGACCAAAGAAGGCAGTGCACCACTCTGACTACCTGTGACACCACTTTCAAGGAATTGTGTACCTGCACCCCTAGGTCTCTCTGTTCGACAACAGTCCTTAGAGCCCTACCATGAACTGTGTAAGTCCTGACCTGGTTTATCTTACCAAAATGCAACACCTTACATTTATCTGAATTAAACGTCATCTGTCATTCTTCAGCCCATTGATCCAGTTGACCAAGATGCCATTGTAGTCTTAGATAAACTTAATTTCAGCCAAGGTCTTTGTGTTTGGATGAGGGGCCATCATAATAAGATGAGAGGTTGATGGGATCCATTTCATATTCATCTTGCATCCATTGACTTTGAATGTTCCTGGTGGACTCATCTCCATGTCCCATTATAGGTCCATATTTAATCAGGTAATGACAACAGATTCTACTGCCTTCAGTTCAAATGCCAAATTGTATGCAGCAGCCATCTTAACATCATTAAAGATTTTTTATTAGTTCACTTTTTAAAACATAGCTTTAAAATTTTCATGTGTGCGCTGGGCCATGAGAAGAATATTTAAACTGAGTTTTAGGATGGCAACAGTCATTTAAAATGCTTGTCACGAAACCAACCATCAGTGAATTGTGGTTTTCACCCCATCTAATTTTAGTCTGTTGAAGTCCAAGTGTGAAACATTGACAGGGTGCCATGTCCACCTGGTGAGAAGTTAAAATTACTCCTTTGATGGTTTGAAACTCTCCTTTTACATCTAAAGATGCTAGTTACATTATGCCACAACAATTATTATTTCAACAATGGGCACAGACTGAGTTTTAAACAGAATTGTTTGTACCATGTATTTGATTCATTCCAGATCACAGCTGTGTGCCAGAAAAATGAGTCCAGAAAAACTAGACGTCCAAATGTATCTGAATATCAGCGGCTTGATCAGAATTTAAGTGAAATAATCATCAGTCTGAAAAAGAGAAATCTTGATTAAGTAGAAGTTTTTTTGAAAAAAAGAGGTAAGTGTTTTCAAATGTTTGTCTTCCATAAAAGACTTTGAGAAGTCCAGGTATCTAATGGTTAGCGTCAAATATGCTGAACTGGATCAATTTATTGTGGGTGGCTTTATTCAGATTTCAAATTGGGCCCTCGGTCCTAGTTTATTTTGCCTTTTTGTAATGGAGCATTTACAGAAAACTTTCTGCTTTTGTGTAGTTGTTTACTGTAGGTTTTTTTTTGTGGTTTATTTTTGCTGTGAAACCTATGCACCTTATCTTGAGGAAGCAGTCGAAACAAATGCTTGTACTTGAGGCAAAGTTTAACTAGCCTTGCCAAAATTGTTAATGCGATTTGCAAAAGCTTTGACATGTCTACCGAAAACCCATTGTGGTTTTTCTTTCAAACTGCTCACCCAACACTGGAGATTAAGTTAGTGCTGAGGTGTCATTTAAACTATCTTCAGTGTGACAATATTGAGCAACTGCTTTGGTAGTTCATTGGTGACACTTGAAGGTTTATGTGAACTTAATGATTGCATCATTGGACTGCCAGTTTTTGTTCCCTGCATTTATCTCTTCCCTTCTAACTGGGATTTGTAGATAAGAAAAAGAACTGCTTTACTGACTGGAAGTCTTTATCAAATTGCTTAATGAGAAGAGCTAGCAACTTTTACACATAACCACCTTCACTTACATGCCAGTTATCTACCATTTAAGAGATGGGTTTGACCATTTCTACTGGCTGACATGAGTAATATTGATGTGTGGTCCATACTCAAAAGATGAGTGTTTTGCACTGATATTTACAGCCCTGGCTGGGAAGAATTAAATCTAACATTTTTGCAATGTGTTCTCTTCCTTAAGGTTTACAACACACCATTGAAAAGCTCAAGCCACAAATGGTTGAAAAAAAAAGGTTGAAGCAGCTAAAATAAAACTTCTCTCTCAATACAGAATGAGAAGGATATCCTTTCTGAAGATTTCAGACTATTTGCAGCTTTGTTTATTAGTGGAAGAAATCCTGTTAGCGCTGTTTATATCTAATACAAAAAGTGTCTGCTAATACTGTGCTTTAAAAAAAATCATTTATTTTACTTGGGCATCTCATTTGCACAGACTGCCTAAATGAAACTTTAATTAAATTCTAATTTATATGCAGAGTTGGTCAACTTTGTGCATGCATTTATAAGATTGAGTGATACTATACAATAATTTAGTTCTATTTACAGGCTGTATATTTTTCTAGAATAATTGTTAATATGAGCTTGATGTCCAAATTCCAATTTTTTTTATATAATCAGATCTGGGTATGTTATGAATCCAAGGCTATAATAAACAATAACAAGTTGTACAAATTTGAATGCTTGATGATTTTTTTTTTGTCGCTCAAAATTTTCAAGAACTTCTCCTTGCATTGCTTCTGTTTGTGTTGGTAGATGGAGTTATGATTTATGACAGAATAAAATTTCAATATTATAGTCTGGCAATGACTATAATAGAATGCTGTTTATAAGTGGTAATTTCCCTTTTTTTGTATACATCTTTATGAAGCCTGTCCTTTATTGTCCTTTAGGACTGCCACCTTAAACCATTGCAGTCCACCTGATGTAGGTATATCCACAGTGCTCTTAAGAATTGAGTTCCAAGATTGCAGGGACAATGGAAGTTTTGTGATATAGTTCAAAATCAGGATAGTGTCAGTCTTGGAGGATATTGAGGGATATTTTGGCTTGTTACAACGTTGTTCCCTTTAAGTTGCCAGACCAAGTTAGAGTTTTTAAAAAACCATTTATTTGAGCTAGGTTCCTGTACACTAACTAGTGGTTAGCCAGAATCCAAGATTACACAAGCAAATAGAGAACCCCTACAGTGCAGAAGGAGGTAATTTGGCCCATTGAGTCTGCACTGACTACAATCCCATTCAGGTCCCATGCTTATAACCACATGCATTTACCTTAGTTAGTCCACCTGATACTAGGGCGATATTTAGCATGGCCAATCTACCTAATCCGCATGTCTTTGGATTGCGAGGAAACCAGAGGAACGCAGACTTGGGGAGAACATGTAAACTCCACACAGACAGTGACTGAAGCCAGAAATCAAACCTGAGTCCCTGATGCTGTGAGGCAGCAGTACTAACTACTGTGCCACCATGCCACCCAGATTCAATTACAAGTAATTAGCATATAGCAATCAAGATTTAGGAGTCGTCTATCCAATCAAAAGTATTGCTTAGAGTTGCATCATGCATAGGATACAAATGTTAAACACCAATCATAACCATTGCATGCCTACTTAATTATAATATCCAATCAGCAAGAATTAATCATGTTAGCTGGCCTAATGCATTATTGTTCTTAACATCCAAACAATCTGCATTTGTAGATACCGATGACCTCTCCCACGTCCAGATGTCTAATTTAATAAACTATTTTGGACTGAGCCAAGGATAGGTAAATAAATTGACACTCTAGAGATTCCCACCCTCTAGAGCGACACAGTAGCACAGTGGTTAGCACTGCTGCTTCATAGTTCCAAGGACCTGAATTTGATTCCCAGATTGGGTCACTGTCTGTGTGGAGTTTCCACATTCTTCTCGTGTCTGCATGGGTTTGCTCCAGTTTCCTCCCACAATCCAAAGATGTGTAGGTTAGGTTGATTGGTCATATAAAAATTGCCCCTTAGTGTCCTGAAATATGTAGGATAGAGGGATTAGTGGGTAAATTATCTAGGGATATGGAGGCACGGCCTGGGTGGGATTGTGGTTGGTGCAGACTCGATGAGCCGAATGGCCTGCATCTGTAATGTAGGGATTCTATGATTATCTTGAAGGTTATGTCTGTCACTTGGACAAGCTTTTAGTTCTCAGACGGAAATCTTGCAATGAGACAATAAGCCCACAATGTGGTGCCCTGATATATTTGTCTTGCACTTAAACTGTGTACGTGCTTTTCATTTAACTCTTTCAATAGCATGCTGCTATTCCCCTTCATGATTTTTTAATATGGATATTGACCCCCTTAGAGAGGAACTTGCAGGAAGTGCGATTCTCATGCGTTTACTGCCCTTTCCCTTGCAGCTGGTAAAAGTCACAAGTTTGTAAATTGTCCTGGTGAGTTGCTGCAGTGAATTTTGTTGATGGTCACACTGCTATCACTGTGTGCTCGAGGGACCAAACGTATAAAGTGGTGGGTGATGTGCTGGTCAAGTGGGCTGCTTTGTCCTGGATGGTGCTGAGTTTCTCAAGTTTTGCTGGAGTTGCGCTCATCCAGGTAAGTGGAGGATATCCCATCAGATTCCTGACTTGTGCCCTGCAGATGGTGGACAGACATTTGGGCGTCAGAGTGTAAGTTACTCACTGCTGAACACTAAGCCTCTAACCTGTTCCTGGAGCCTCAGTTCAGTTTATAATCCCTGATAACCCCCAGAACATTGACAGTGGGAGATTCAGCAATGGTAACACCATTGAATGTCAGGGAGAGATGGCTAGATTCTCCCTTTTTGGGGATGGTTATTTTTTGGCATGAATGTTATTTTCTATTTATCTTGTCCAGATCTTGCTGCACGTGGAAAGGGACTGTTTATGTATCTAAGGAGTTGTGCAAAATTGTACCGAACAATCATCAATGAAGATTTGTATTTCTGACCTTCTGAAGGACAGAAGTGAGTAAGCAATTATTACTCGGGTTACTCGAACTACTACTGAGCAAATGGCCTGATAGCATTGTCACTTTGCTGATGATCGAGAGTAGACTGAAGAGATGGTCATTGTCTTGCTTTCTGTGGACAATTGGGGATGAGGAATAAATGTTGACCTAGTAGCGAAACACACGTCCAGTAAATAATTGTTGAAAAGCCATTGTAAAAATCAAGTGTATAATGAACATAATAGATTGCTACATCCAGAACTCTTGTCATGACTGTATTTTACAATGTTGGGCCTGGAGGAAGTAAAAAAATGACCTTGCTTATTAAAAGGAAAGCAAAATTCACAAATTCTTGGTGGGGGTGGGGAGCAGAATTAATACTGATAATACTTGGCAAGCTACACCACAATTCTTTAAATGGAGGTGAAGTTTGCATGTTGACTAGCTAAATGGGTGAGAGTAGATATTTTAATTGGCAAATGAACCAGAGGTGACAAGAGGAAAAGTATTTTTATGCAGTAAGTGCTTAATATTTGGAATGCCTCATGGGTGATGGATACAGATTCAGTGGGAGCGCTTGGTGGAGAACTGAATAAATACTTGAAGGAGAATGTATTGCATTGAATTGGTCTAGGGAAGCAGCTGAGCTGTAGGATTTACTGCATTCCCCCACAAAAGAGCAGGCAGGGATTAGATGGGCCACATGAAACTTTGCTGCATGGTACTATTTTGATTTTGGTGGAACAGTTCTAGTCAGTAACCATTAATCAGTGACCATTAAGTTGCCTTGGACCATATCATGAAGGGTAGAGAAATTAGCCTTCAGCAGCCTAGGTAGAGAACACGTGGCAGACACAGTGGTAGCAACATTACTGCTGGATCAGAAGCTCTGATTTCAAGTCCAACATCAGTCCTTTTCGGTCACATTCATACTGCAGTTTTAACTGCTGATAATCAGCTTGGGAGTCCTTCCACCATCTCTCCAATATTCACCAAAAGCTAAAGAACAGTGTGCATGTGAAGATGTACTAAAATAAATTCAGTCCCAGACTGTAGGCTATCTGTAAAGTCAAACATATGTTGAATTTCTGATGAGGATATACTGTAAGTGTCATTGGATGAATTAAGTGCCAAAAGACCTTTTGATTTGTTTTTTTATTATTATCACGTACTAGCATACAGTGAAAAGTAATGTTTCTTGCACGTTATACAGACAAAGCATACTGTTCGTACAGAAGAAAACGAGAGTGTGCAAAATGTACTGTTACAGTTCTGGTTAGGGTGTGGAGAAAGATCAACTTCATGCAAGGTAGGTCTATTCAAAAGTCTGATGGCAATAGGGAAGAAGCTGTTCCTGAATAGGTTGGTATGTGACCTCAGATTTTATGCTTGGGAGCAAAAGTTGTGCTAGCCTCCCGTCAGAATGGATTGTGTTTTCTAGGCTCCCTGAACACTTAACTAGAAAGATTTTCTAGGTTGCTAGAAAAAAGGACAAGTCAAGTAGGGACCATGACCAGAAGGGAGGATATCAAAATCCTTCCAGCAATCATCTGGAAAGGCAGTTTTATTTCTGGCTATATATAAGGCAGGGGATAGAGTTTTCAAATCTTTTGAGTTGGCTTTGGTGAAGCCTGAGATTTTATCTATCGTCAGAAGTGCTTAATTTGTTTATCCTTATTCTGAACCAAACTATACTAGTGGAGGAAAATTTATAATTCCATAAACCACCCTCTTCCCTGCACCCGTACATTGAATTGCTAGTGCAGGAGGCCATTTGGCCCATTTGCACCAACTCTTGACATAGCATCTTATCCATGCCTATCCCCATATACTTACCCTGCTAACCTACACATCTTGCTACACTAAGGGGCAATTTAGCAAAGCCAATCCACCTAACCTGCATACTTGTAGACTGTGGGAGGAAACTGGAGCACTCAGATCTTCAAGGACCTGGGTCCAATTTGGCCTTGGGTGACTGCAGAATCTGCACGTTCTCCCTGTGTGTGTGTGGCTTTCCTTCAGGTGCTCTGGTTTCCTTCCACAGTCCAAAGACGTGCAGGAGAAGGAGGATTGGGTATGCAAAGTTGCCCCTTAAGTCCAAAGATGTGTAGGTTAGGTGGATTAGCCATCGTAAACGTATGGAGTTACGGGGATAGGATGGTGGGGAAGGACCTGGATAAGATACTCTCAGAGTAGTTTGCAACTTGATGGGCCGAATAGTCTCCTCCTGCACTGGAGGGATTGTATCCCAGCATATCCTGTGCAGGCTGTAGGAGGAACTGCAGTTCTCGGAAAGCGTCAGTTGCATTCTCTTTGTTCATGGCTGCTGGGGAAAAGGGAAGTGAATGTTCCTAACTAGAAGGGCGATGGCTTTCCGGGGTTGGCTTGGTATGGGACAAGAGCCGAATAAGCATAGAGAAAGAGATCGCTGTCTTGTACAGGAAATGCGGGAGGAAAGATCTACAGCGAAAAACTGAGATCCATTTGGAGAAGCCAGTACTTCCTAGAAGTGGAATCTCAATCTTTTGTTCGGCCAGACGATTTAAAATCTGTACATGTGAAAAAATACACAGACTTTACCCGCAGCCAGTGAATGGAAGTGAGTTTCCGGCAGTGGAGGCGGAGCTGAGAGCTTCAGTTTCAGCTCCAATCATTTCCCCGGCTCTGAGCGTCCAATACAATTTGTATCAATTTCAACCTCAACCAACCAGCCAACTGCGAAGAAAGTTTCTTCCTGTTATTTCAGCCTGTGTCGCTTCCAATCGCCTAGGCCGAAGGTACTGGTAAACAGATTTCCTCTTTTCTTGTGTGTTTAATTCGATCTTGGGATTGAGAGGCTTAAAATACATTTGTTTGTTTTTCTCTGTATGGAATTCTTGTCTGGCGGTTGCTTGACTCTAAGCTTCCCATGTAGTCATTTTCAGTTCGACGCGATAACCAATGAACTAGCCCTTTCAAAACTGGCAAAATTTATACAATTCTTAACCTTCGGGATTTTTTTTTGCAAGTGTAATATATATATATACAGAAAAATGACCTTTTATCCAGCTTCTACAGTGAAAAAGCTTACAGAAATTAAAACTACCAAGATTTCTGACCTGTTTTCAGTTTCTACGTGTTTTGTTTGAAGTGTTTTTGCTACATCCTTTTTAAAGAACTGGTTTGTGGAGAAATGGCTCAGAGACGGATTCGATGGGATTCATCGAAGTGAGGATTAACCATGCATTCCTTCATCTATGTTCAGCCCCAGGATTCCAACCCCCCCCCCCCCTCTGCGAATCCAAAAGTTATGCCCATCTGTATAGGTTAAGCTTAAGGAATAACTAACTGTTCCCCGTTCTTGCATACTGATGGTTCCGCTTTTACAAAAAAAATTCACAGTTGGCACTGGCCCATTACTATTACGAAATACGCCCATTTTATTGTAAGCAATTGCCTTGAGGTGTAACATGCAGTTGAGTCCTAGGGTTATGGTAAAAGTCGCCATAGTCCCAGGTGACCAGAGGCTGCCGTCTGCTTTGAGGGGAAAGCTGACTAGTGGCAACTTAACCTGAGGATCACCACAGCTCAGCTGAGCGGTTTGGTTGAGAAGGTGGGACTTCCATGAATAGACTCTACTGATATGGAAATTGAACCCATCCAGTTGGCATTGCTGTGGTTAGGACATGTGTATTATAGGGTACAGCACAGGACATAGTCCAGAGGACCGGACTTTCAGTGTAGAGTTTCCTGATATTGCTTTTTATTAAGTTTTCCTTTTTCTCTGTACCCCTTTTTATTCTCCCCTTGCAATCCAGTTTGCACAGTTTTCTTGATTTTTCTTTTCCTGTTTAATATCACACATCTACTTATAAGGTTCTGTCAGCTTCTCCCTTTTTTCCCAGAGATAAGATAAGATGCTCTACTTTTTTCCATATCTGTCAGATCCCTTATGGTAGGGATTTGTTTTATGCTTGAGCTAAGAATTGCCTCCAGCACCTCAGCCAGATTTAGACAGGTTGGGTGGTGTTTGATGGCATCACTCATTACAAAATCATAAAACGCACCACAGGGTCTACCCAGCTCAATGGATCTTTCCATGCCCCTGTTCTTCATTCACTCTGATTTCCATGGTGGACGAGGTGGTAAAATTCTATCTTGTATATCATGTTAGCCTGAGCAAAATATTACAGTTGAGTAAAACTGTCCCTGACTTATCACCCATTGTTTTAGATATGTAGTTCAATTGCTGTACATTTGTGACCAGGCACAAAGTGCTCTGATTTTATTAGGCTTCTACGGTATCTTTTACAAGTTCATCCTTAGCAAGTTCTTACTTTTTGTTTGACTATGTGTTTTAGTTTATACTTGTCTGCTTTAAATTTTGCCTTCCTTTGTTCCCCCCCACCCCCACCCCCACCCCCACCCCCACCCCCCATTTACAGTATAGAACACACAACTCAGGAGGGGGCCATCTGGTCCATCATGCCTATGTCAGTTTGTTGAAAGGGCTATTCAATTAGTTTGAGTTTCCAACTCATTCACTTTCCATTTCCAAGTATTTATTCAATTACCTTTTGAAAGTTACTATATGCTACTTCCTGCACTCTTTCAGGCAGAGTGCAATTGAGAACATAGTGCAATATGTCAAAATTTTGTCTCTGGTTTCATAGAATCGTAGACTCCCTATGCGATCTCAATGCCACTCATTGAGCCTGCATCGAAAACAATTCCACCAAAGCCCTATTCCTGTAGCAGCACATATTTTAACCTACAAGACCCTCTGACGCTAAGGGGCAATTTATCGTGACCAATCAACCTAACCTGCACATCTTTGGACTGTAGGAGGAAACTGGAGAGATCACACGCAGACGTAGGGAGAAAGTGCAAACTCCACACAATTACTTGAAGCTGGAATTGAACCCAAGTCCCTGGCAGTGTGAGGCAGCAATGTTAACCACTGTGCCACTTTACTGTTTCTTCTGCCAATTACCTTTAATCTATGTCCTCTTGTTACCAATTCTTCCGTCACTGGAGACAGTTAATAGGGAGAAACAAACAAAACCTACAAGGTGTGAAAAGCCTGCAGAGGGATCTGGATAGGCTGAGTGAGTGCGTGAGGACCTGGCAGATGGAGTATAATGTTAGCAAGTGTGAGATTATCCACTTTGGTAAGAATAATGGTAGGAAGGATTACTATTTAAATGGAGAAAAGCTGCAGCATTCGATGATGCAGAGGAACCTGGGGGTCCTTGTGCACGAATCGCATAAACACAGTATGCAGGTGCAGCAGGTGATTAAGAAGGCGAATGCAATGTTGGCCTTTATAGGTATGGGGATAGAATATAAAAGTAGGGAGGTTCTGTTAAGCTGTATAGGGTGCTGGTGAAGCCGCAGCTGGAATACTGTGTGCAGTTTTGGTCGCCGCATTCGAGGAAGGATATATTGGCCTTGGAGGGGGTGCAGAGAAGGTTCACTAGGCTGATACCGGAGATGAGGGTGTTGGATTATGAGGAGAGACTGAATAGGCTAGGTTTGTACTCTTTGGAGTTTAGAAGGCTGAGAGGGGATCTTATAGAGACGTATAAGATAATGAAGGGGATGGATAGGGTAGAGGTTGAGAGACTCTTCCCACTTAGCAAAGATAGCAGGACTAGAGGGCACAGCCTCGATTAGAGGGGGGGGAGGAGGTTCAGATCGGAGTTGCGGAGGGGTTTCTTCACGCAGAGGGTGGTGAATCTTTGGAATTCTCTGCCTGATGAGGTGGTGGAGGCTTCCTCACTGAATATGTTCAAGTCAAGAGTGGATAGGTTTTTAATTGACAAGGGAATTAAGGGTTACGGGGAGAAAGCAGGAAAGTGGTACTGAACCACTACAGATCAGCCATGATCTTATTGAATGGTGGGGCAGGCTCGAGGGGCTGTATGGCTTACTCCTGCTCCTATTTCTTGTGTTCTTATGTTCTAAGATTTTGAACAGCTCAATCAAATTACCCGTTAACCTTCTTCACTCCAAGGAATACCAGCCCAATTTCACTAGTCTCTTGAACATTGAATATATTCAAAAGGCAGCTAGATAAAGCACTTGGGGCGAATGGGATCAAAGATTATGGGGAGAAAGCAGGATTAGGCTATTGAGTTGGATGATCAGCTATAATCGTATTGAATTTTGGAGCAGGCTCGAAGGGCCAAGTGACCGCCTCCTGCTTCTATGTTTCTTCTTGTAACTGCCAGCATTCTATTGAATCTCCTTTGCACCCTCTCTAAAGCCTTCACATCCTGCACCTTTCTAGATTCTTTAATCAATTCACTTGTATTTTCTGAGTTGCTTCTCCAGAATTAACTGTCACTCCTAGTTTAGTTTAATCTGCATATCTGAAAGGATAATGTCCACATCTAATCCACGAGTATTGAGTTTTCAATTCACTGATGAAAATCAGAAACTGTAATTATTTCAAAGGTGTCTAATTCTGGGCCCCTGCCACCGCCCAGCATCACTTAATAAGTACCAATTGTTTCTAGTTTTCAGTCTATTTTTTTAATCCAGTCTCAAGGTTTATCTTGAATGGATAATGTCCACATCATGAAGAATTCATTAATTATGTCGATTGAAGTTAAGTGTTAAGATAACCTTGCTGGTCTCTTCTCATCTCTTTAGAACAAAGAAAAATACAGCATAGGAACAGGCCCTTTGGCCCTCTAAACTCAGTAAGAATTTAGCAACACCAATTTTTAATCCAACCGATTTATTTGATAGTAAAATTGCGAGCTTTCAATCAAATAAATCAGTTGGATTAAAAATTGGTGTTGCTAAATTCTTACTGAGTTTTTACCACCCTAATCCAACGCTGGCATCTTTACATCATGACCTCTAAACTCATGCCAGTTGTAATTCCCCAACTAAACTAAAGATAAAGCCTTCTGCCCTTACTCGGTCTGCATTCCTCTATTCCCTCCCTATTCACATATCCATCCAGATGCATCTTTAACTTTGCTAATGTGCCAATTTCCGCTACCTCCTCTGGCACCACTCTCTGCCTGAAAACCTCCCCCTATATCTCCTTTAAACTTTCCACCTGTCGTCTTGAATCTGTTCATCCCCTATAATTCCATCCTTGGAAAAAGCTTCTGACTGTTTATTTGGGGGAGAAAAAAACTTAGTTCAAACCCTGGATTTTGATATGGTATATGACAATTTCTGTCAGTGCTCTTGATTTGAGGTGTGGAATTTTGTCCAGGGTTTGCTTTTCTATTTGATCTTCCATGACTCATATTAGAAATGCATATGTTTGAACAGTTGTAGATGGGAAGCTCGTAGGATTGATGTCTTGGGTCTGTGCCTTTGGTTTGAAGTGGGATGTAGTGTGTTCATGTGGCCTTCTCTGAATTCTGCTGATCAAGAGGCTAAGGGGTTTGTTATTGGAGGGGGAGGGGGGCAGAGTTGTTTTACTGGGAAGAAAGTGCAAGGTATTCACACCTGTAAATGATGACTAGGACAGCTATACTGATGGTGGATGATGTTGTGCCTGCCGCACAGTCTGTTTTAACCCTTATGTGGTGGACAAAGAATTATGAATAGACTTCTTGTTAGTACAACAATATTTATTTAAACACACAATCAGTAATCACTTACCCAACCGACAATAAGTTATGTTACAGAAATACTAAAGTTCAAGTCCGTTAATAGACTTTGTCTTAACTTTGCGTGATTGGCAAGTACCCAAGCGTATATTGGCCTTTATCTGTACTCTGTACCTCTCCATAGGCTGGTCTTTTGTTCTGTTCTGACACTCAGGCTTTAGTCTTCCTTCCTTCTCGGGTATCGTGGCTCTCCTCGTGCTGGTTGTTGCTAGCAACGGTCACCATTATTGTAGCTCGCTCGTGGGGGTCAGATTGATTCTTGGTTGCGCAGCGTCTTTTATCCCTTCTTGGTTTTGTCCTTTTTGGGCAGTCTTGATCAGAACTTGATCACCCTGGTCAATAAGTGTCCAATTGGGTGCTGTCATACCGATCTCTGGGTGTGTACCCAACGGCCATGCCTGTAGCTGCTGGAGGCATGTAGGCCACACGCTCTTTCTCAAGGGGTTAAGGCTCCCCTTTATCTGGTAAACAAGTGTCTGTTGTCTTTGGGATGGCCTGTGTGTTCAGTTGTCTGATCTGTAGCTTGTTTATCTCTGTCTTTTAAGCTGCACCCTGCTGTTTCAGTGCTTATCCAATTTTCCTGGAATGCTCTGTAAATTGCCATTTTAGGTAGCCCATTTGGCCACAATGACTCTCCTGGTCACAGGAAAGTGTTGGAAATAGCAGGTTTTCTTAGACTGTCTATTTAATTTCAACATTGGATGGAGAAGTGAGTCTAAAGGACAGATGATTTCTACCTGGATATAAGGACCATGTGATTCACATTGCTGTAGTGATGGGCTTGGGGACGGGAGATGTCCCGAGGAAGCCACTTTAGGATCAGGTTGCAGGTTTTCCTAAAATATCACTAAATCTCTCAGACATGATGTGACTGCTAGGGTCTGAGCAAGACAGCAGAGATAGTCTCTGTTGCTCACCACACAACTCGTGTTCAGATTGAAGCAGCCAAGTTCATGAGGGTTTAAATAAGACTCAGAGATTCATCTAGCTTTGATTAGAAGGAAGAATCTCATAACTTGTCCCTCACCGTGAAAGTCAGTTTCAGAAAAGGGGAAGAAAAGTAATTCTCTGGAACTGAGAGTCACCTCAGAGTGGCTCGTATGGAATGTGTTCATTCAAGGGATTGAATAAAGTGTGACCATGGAAAGAAGATTTCGGTCATTTTAAAAGTTAATGAGAAATTTCTCTCTAGCTTGTAATATAAATTACTTCTGAAAGAGATCAATGCTTTTTGTTTGTTTGTTACAGTGAAAGTTTTAAAACTTGATAGTTTGTTGTATAATTCTTTCAATCATTGAAAGTTCAAAATTTTTTTTTAAAAAGTTGCCAATTTTTATGAGGATTATGATAAAAACTCAGATGAAGACAGAATCATGTTATTAAGTTGTGAAGTTTTGGAATGGTGGTTAAGTTGCTGACAAATGCTATCTGTTCGATGTTGCACACCAATGACCTGCTACCTTCAGGCAAAATAGGAAGGAAAATGATTGACAGGATGAAAAATTAATAATGAAAAGCATCTGGGTTTGTGTAATAAGCCGATGTGTGCTTCATATGCAGATTTGAGTCAGCAATTAAAACTATCACTACGCTAAAGATACTGTTCATAGAATTGGTTCAGTAGAGTGAGTTATGTTTCTGCCTGCAAGTCGCACTTTATCCAGTAGCCAAGAAGCGTGAGAATAAATGATGTGTTAAACTTAATGATCATCATTTTAATGTTATTGAAGTGAAAGTTCCATTAAACTTAGCTTGAACTGGAACATTCTTGAAGTGGCCTCATATTGGCTGGCTTCTGTGCACTTTGATTTCCCAAGCTTTAGATCATTGCATGTCAAAAGTTACCTTGCATTAAAACTGAACTCATTGTTGTAGATGTCAGTCTCTTGGTTACTTAAAATTATGGCTGTCCACAAAAGGATTTATTCTATTGCTCCAACTATACTAATATGCAAATATCACAAATATGTATATTTGTATTGGATACTGCTCAACCAACAAAGACAAAAAAGGTTTGTGTGTGACTATGGATCATGTTGTTCATTAAATACATCTAGCTCTTGGGGCAAACGAGAAGATCTTCACGAGAAGATGTTGGCTGATAGGATTAAGGAGAATCCTAAAGCTTTCTTTGGATATGTTAAGAATAGAAGATTGGTTAGGGCAAGATTAGGGCCAGTCATAGACAGCAGTGGGAAGTTGTGCGTGGAGCCTGAAGAGATTGGTGAGGCACTGAATAAATATTTCTCTTCGGTATTCACGCAGAGTGCTGGAAATGTAGCTATGGAGAACACTGAGGTACAGGGTTGCAAATTGGGAAGTATTGTAGTAGATAGGGAGGATGTGCTAGAAATTCTCGAGGGTTTGAAGTTGGATAAGTCCCCTGGGCCGGACGGGATTTACCCTAGGATTCTCTGGGAGGCAAGAGAGGAGATTGCAGAGCCTCTGGCTCTGATCTTCAGGTCCTCGTTGGTTACGGGTGTGGTTCCGGAGGACTGGAGGATAGCGAATGTGGTCCCATTGTTTAAGAAGGGGAAGAGAGACCTTCCAGGGAATTATAGGCCAGTGAGTCTTACTTCTGTTGTGGGCAAGGTATTGGAGAGAATTATTAGGGATAGGATTTATAGTTATTTAGAGAGAAATGAATTGATTGGGGATAGTCAGCATGGTTTCGTGAAGGGTAGGTCATGCCTTACTAACCTCATTGAGTTTTTTGAGAAAGTGACCAGAGAGGTGGATGGGGGTAAGGCGGTTGATGTAGTATATATGGACTTTAGTAAGGCGTTTGATAAGGTGGCCCATGGAAGACTTCTACAGAAAATGCAGATGTGTGGAATAGAGGGTGATTTAGCTAATTGGATTAGGAATTGGCTGGCAGATAGAAGACAGAGGGTGGTGGTTGATGGGAGATATTCATCGTGGAGTTCGGTGACAAGTGGTGTACCTCAGGGGTCTGTTTTGGGGCCCCTGCTGTTTGAAATTTTTATAAATGATCTGGATGAGGGTATTGAGGGATGGATCAGTAAATTTGCAGATGACACTAAAGTCGGTGGAGTGGTAGATAGTGAAGAGTTATAATTTACAGAGTGACTTGGACAAGTTGCAGAGCTGGGCCGAGAGGTGGCAAATGGAGTTTAATGTGGAAAAGTGTGAGGTAATGCACTTTGGCAGGAACAATAAATGTGTAGAGTATAGGGCTAATGGTAGGGCTCTTAATAGTGTTGAGGAACAGAAGGATCTTGGTGTATGTGTCAATAGATCCCTGAAAGTAGGCAGTCAAGTGGATAAAGTTGTTAAGAAGGCATATGGAGTCTTAGCTTTTATTGGTAGGGGGATTGAATTTAGGAGCCGCAGCATCATGTTGCAACTGTACAAAACTCTAGTGCGGCCGCACTTGGAGTATTGTGTGCAGTTCTGGTCGCCACATTATAAGAAAGATGTGGAGGCATTGGAGAGGGTACAGAGGAGGTTTACCAGGATGTTGCCTGGTATGGAGGGCAGGTCCTATGAAGAGAGGTTGAAGGATTTGAGGTTGTTTTCGTTAGAAAGGAGGCGGCTAAGAGGGGATCTTATTGAAGCATATAAGATGATTAGAGGTTTAGATAGGGTGGACAGTGATAGCCTTTTTCCTAGGATGGAGAAAGCTAGCACGAGGGGACACAGCTTTAAATTAAGGGGTATGAGTTATAGGACGGATATCAGAGGTAGGTTCTTTACTCAAAGAGTGATTAGGGAGTGGAATGCCCTGCCTGCAGCTGTTGTAGATGCGCCAAGTTTGGTGGCGTTTAAGAGGTTAATTGATAAGTATATGGAAGAGAAGGGAATGGTTTAGTTTGGAAGGGCATTGCTTTTTATTTTGGTCGGCACAACATCGAAGGCCGAAGGGCCTGTTCTGTGCTGTAATGTTCTATGTTCAAACATGCACTGTGAACCCCATATAAATGTGGGCTACCTACCAGTAGATTTTTGCCTTGCTGACATTCTTTTCTTAAATCTTCCCATTTTCTCTATTGCTTGAAATTAATGTTAAAAATATGCCTCCGTCTGAACAAAACATTTTAAGCAGCCATATAAATTCTGTAGAAAGCCACAAGCCTCAAAAGCAAAAAATGTCTCATTGCCACTAAATTAATTTTAGTGGGTTAAAGGAGAAATGTGGGCCAAGACAATAGTGGAGAAAATATCCTTCCTGCCTTTATAGCCCTATAGGATAGTTTATATTCATCTGAATAGGCACATTAACATCCTATCCAAAAGGTGGAATCTCTGCCATTATGTTACTCTGTCAGTACTGCACTGCAGTGTCAACCCAGTGTTAAATACTGTGTTGATGTTAAATGCAAGGTTATCCTAGAAGGAAACTTGGAAGACTGGTTCCTAACTGTTTATTTTGCACATTGGTTTTCATCTCTTTCCTCACATTTTCCAATGAGGAAAGCTCAAGTCCTTTTGTAATCATTCAAATAAAAAAAGTTATTAAACTGTTAAACACGCAACAATGCAGAAGAAAAATTATAGGTAAGTGCACTAATGATCATGGTAAGAGGTCTCACAACACCAAGTTAAAGTCCAACAGGTTTATTTGGTAGCAGAAGCCACTAGCTTTCGGAGCACTGCTCCTTTGTCGGGGAAAGGAAGTTTTGTTCACAAACAAGGCATGTAAAGACACAAACTCAGTTTACAAAATAATGGTTGGAATGCAAGTCTTTACAGGTAATCAAGTCTTAAAGGTACAGACAGTATGAGTGGCGAGAGGATTAAGCACAGGTTAAAGAGGTGTGTATTATCTCCAGATAGAACAGTTAGTGAGATTTTGCAAGTCCAGACAAGTTGTGGGCATTACAATAATGTGACATGAACCCAAGATTCCAGTTGAGGCCGTCCTTGTGTGTGCGGAACTTGGCTATCAGTCTCTGCTCAGCGACTCTGCGTTGTGTGTCATGAAGGCCACTTACCTGAAGATCAGAGGCTGAACGCCCGTGCCCGCTGGAGTGTTTTCCCCAACAGGAAGAGAACAGTCTTGCTTGGTGATTGTTGAGCAGTATTCGTTTATCCGTTGTCTTAGCATCTGCATGGTCTTGTCAATGTACCGTGCCTCGGAACATCCTTTCCTGCAGCATATCAGATAGACAATATTGGCCGAGTTGCAAGAGTATGTATCGTGTACCTGGTAGATAGTGTTCTCACGTGAGATGATGGCATCCGTATTGATGATCCAGCAGAGGTTGCTGCAGCGGGATTGTGTGGTGTCGTGGTCATTGTTCTCCTGAAGGCTGGGTAGTTTCCTGCAGACAATGGTCTGTTTGGCATTGTGCAGTTGTTTGAAGACAAGATGTGAGGATGGCCTAATGATCATGCACATAGTATACTTGAATGAACTCTATTTCAAATTTATCTACTTTTGACATTCCATAGGTTTTAACATTGAGCTAAATCCAACAGTAACAATCTGGTATGTTTCTTTTCAGAAACCTTTCCTTCTAATTCAGAATAGAATCTCTGGCTTTTAAAATGACAGTTTTCAGGACAAAAGTTTAATTTTGGAAGAGCTGTGTTTCCACCGTGGTGTGGCTGTGATCTTGGTCACTCGAGCTGCTCACTTCCTGTACAGGCCTAACCCTGCCACTGATAGATGGGTTATCACTTTTGGATCTTGTCTTATCTGAACAATTAGCTTCACAAGTCACATTTAAGTGTGACATTTGTTCTTATTTCCCTTTCTGAACTCCCACCCTTGCTATTTTTAATGCCTGTACTTCAATGCCCTGTTGTTCTGCAAAAGTAAGTATCAGCTCACCGTGCTACCAGGCTAATCTGCACATTAAGAATCTGCAATGTAATTGAATCCCTACCAGTTTCCTTTATCCAGCTCGTTAGTTTTAATTTTACTCTAGATTATACATTCAAATTCTAGAGTGGGACTCAGATCAATGACTATCTGCTGCAGGAGCCCGTGTGCTATGCTAATAGCCACACTATATGGATCAGAAGGTGTAGTGATATTGTCACTGGACTCGTAATCAAGAGGCCCAGGGTAATGTTCAAGGGACCAGGTCCAAATTCCATCACAATTTGATTTCAGTAAAAATCTGGAATTAAAAATCTACTGATGACCATGAAATGATTGTTGTTAAAACCCGTCAGGTCATTTAGGGAAGGAAATATGCCACCCTTATCTGGTCTGGCCTATATGTGATTTCTGACGCACAGCAATGTGGTTGCCTCTTAAATGCCCTCTGTTATGGCTAGCAAGCTGCTCAGTTCAAGGCAGTTAGGGATTCTTGTACAGCCAGTGACACCCACATTCCATGAATGAATAAAAAAGGGTTGGGGGAAACTGTTTACGATTTATGGATAGCTGCTGGAAGTAGATGAGTAGAAGTTAGTTCACAAAATTAAACTCAAGAAGAATATTAGGGAATTGAGCCTTAGAACAAGCTGATTCAAACTTATGTACTATGTTGAGTATATAACTCCTGCATGTGCATGATGCATTTAGTTAATTATGAATATGATTGATTTTTTTTTGATAAACTTCCTGATGACTGAGTTTGTTTATGGTGACTAGTTGGTTATATGTGTAAATTTATTTTAATTATATAACCATTTTCTGAAGAATGATCATTGTGTTTATTTGATTTCTCATAAAGTTAGATATTTCCAGCTTCAGTTATCACATTAAAGTGGGTGTTTTACATTAAGTTCAGAGATTTTAAGCGTCCTGGAATGCTCAACATATTGCATTAATAAAACTTGTCATGTACTAGATATGGACGAAAAGGAAGATGGCTCCCCTGCTGTGCCAGGAATAGCAGAAGATGACAATGCATTTGGGGATGCAGTGGATGCCAGGCCAGACAGATCGTCAAGATTTCTATCTTTTGCGTAAGTTTTTAAATGTGAAAGTGGTCAACTTGGCTTCCACTTTGTTTCCTGGAATTTGTACTTTGTGAAATGCCAGACCCCCTGTCACGAGGTTCTGATGTCCAGTGTTCAGAGTGATTGTCTGCACAATCTGCAGGCTGACTGCTTTGAGTTCTTCAGAACTCGGAGTAAAGATGTAAAATCTGATCATAATATTACAGACTGTACCATATGCTTTATACAGCACTGTTTTTTGGCTAAAAGTGACAGACATGGTTGCATTTATTGAAGATTTTTACTCTATTAGAAGCTTTCTTTTTTTAAGCGTATATCAATTAAATGTCAAGCCAGAAGCTGTGAATACAAAGACTTTCTGAAATGTTGGAGAATAGAAGCAGATTAGAAACATAAAATTCTGCAAGTCCACAAAGGGGGAGTTCATTCAGCCTATTCTTTGCTGAGGCAATTCAAAACTAATCTTATTGCTCTGCTTTCTCCCTCCCCTTTTGCCCTCAGCTTTAATTATTTATCCAATTTTCCCCTTAAAAGTTATGATGGTCTCAATCTTAATCTTCACTGGGCAGCATGGTGGCACAGTAGTTAGCACTGCTGCCTCACAGTGCCAGAATCTAGGGTTCAATTCCCAGTTTGGATCACAGTCTGTGTGGTATTTGCACATTCTCCCTGTGTCTGCATGGTTTTCTCCAGGTGCTCCTGTTTCCTCCCACAATTCAAAGATGTGTAGGTTAGGTGTATTGGCCATGCTAAATTGCCCTTGTTATCAGGGGGACTAGCTAAGGTAAATGTATAGAGTTGTGGGGATAGGGCCTGGGTGAGATTGTGGTTGGTGCAGACCCAATGGGCCAAATGGCTCCTTCTGTACTGTAGGGATTATATGGCTCTACTCCCTCTTGCAAAATCTCCTCTGTTCCAAAACTTTTCTTCTGCATTAAAAATAGTTCTTCAAATCTTTCCATTCACTCGTGGTAATCATTTTAAATTGATGATCTCCTATTATCAATTATCAAACAGAAATAGGCATTCTGAAATTCAAGACAACGAAAACTAAGAATTTCCCTTTTCCTTAATATATTTGAAATAGTCTTGATCACCTTCCTTCTGTCTTCTTAACTCTAATTTTATTTCTTTGGTGTCATTCACGCTTTATGTTGTTTTAATGTCCATTCTATCTCTCTTATATAAATTCCAAAGCCATGATATACCAATTGTGCCACAGGGGCTTTGGCAGGCAGTGAGACTCAGGATCACATTTCACTGGCACTGGTGTACTGACCCAATTGGGGCTAGTGGTGGAGGAACGTCAGCAGTGCCACCAAGAGCTGTGGCTTTCTGTGTCCTCACAGTCAGGTTAGTGGGATTTGGGTCAATCTGGGAAAGCAGGGAAAGCTCACTAAAGGCTGATATCGCAGATGCTGCAAGGGCAGCCATTGTTGCTGTGGGGAAGGCAGTCTTGCCCTTTGTGTACCCGCAGTGAGGTTACCAGTTAAGATTGCCAATCCTTCAGGATTGACCTAAACTTTGATGTTTGCAATCCTGGAGAAAAAGCATGGAAATATCAGAGTTTTTAATTAAAAGTATGAATTTGAAAAATGTATTTTTTACTAAATCTTTTACTAAATATTGAAAATGGTGTGAAAGGAGAGCCTGTTTGGTTGACGGCCAAGCATCTTCCAATTGGTGAATGAGTCTTTTTGCTTTTCATTTGGCTTGGGAAGGCAGCAAGGATGAATGTATTGGCCGACTAACACACGTGATGAAATCTTCAGGAATATGTTGAATCACTGAAAATGCTAGAAAATCTCAGCAGGTCTGACAGCATCTATGGGGAGAGAATAGAGCCAACGTTTCACGTCTATGTGAGTCATCTGATTCAAAATGTTGGCTCTATTCTCTCTCCACAGATGCAGTCAGACCTGCTGAGATTTTCCAGCATTCTCTATTTTTGTTTCAGATTCCAAGGTTTATATACATTTAATCAGAGTTGGCAACCCTATCCTGCCAGAGTTTCCCTAGAAATCTTCCTATATCTCCACATGGCAGAAGTTTTTCCTGCCTCTGGCACTGGAGGTGGGGCAAGGCCTTTCGTTGGTTGACCAAATGCCTCAATTGGCCTGCAGATAGGCAGGCTTTTCTGCCTCTAGCAAAATGGCATCAGGCATCTCCCTGGACTCCTTCCCATATCTTTGTCTCCCTTCAATCCTCAAAGACCCTGTAAGATTCAGGCCCGAGTGACATTCCTGCGCTGTCACAAAGAGTTGGAATTTTTATTATGAACTTCCAAATAGCTTGTCAGATACCAGAAGAAAGCTGCATATGTCGTGTGAAGTTTTTATTGAAAACTTGGTTGGATGATAACCATTGGAATGTACCATTAGAAACTGCAACAATATATCCACTTTTGTGTTTACACATTCGTATTTTGTATTTTTAACCTATACCCATCTTGTGCACAGGTAAAACTACTTCAAAACCTGATATCTTGATGTACCCGCTACAAATCTGTCTTCCCTTTGTTTAGCTCTATCCAGCAAGCTCAAATATTCAGCAAGCTGTTCGGTACTCATATCAATGATGCGCAATGTGGGAGCGTTTTTGAATTTCTTCCATTGACTTAACTCTTGAGATATTTTGACCATCCTTTATAGGATGTCTTTGTCACTGTGTATCCTACCTGTTGCCTGTTTTTATACTGATTAAGCTGAAATGTACATGAATGGAAAAGACCAGAGTGACCCTGTATTTCTGAAACAGAAGCCATAAAAGGTTAAATAAATTTATTATTTACTACACAAATTACACTATTATACTATTACACTTCACAACGGGTCAAATCTTTTAATGGCTGGCAATCCATTTCTAATTTTCTGCACCACGCCAGAGCTTTGCATTTCCAGTTGAGCTTGGCTTTTCCAGAAACACGGAGCGTAGCTGAAATGGAAATGCTTCTCAGGGGAAGACAAGCCATGCCCCCTTATTTTTTTAACAACGCTGTCATATTCTAGTGAGTAAATAGTTTCAGTGTCCCAAAGTTTCTCTGGAAAAGCTAAAGAAAGAGGATACATATGTAAATGGATAAGGTACCATGTGAGTAGGTTGGCATATAGAGAGATGGGTGGACTGGAAGGTGAGTAAGTGGGTCGGGAGAAAATTAGTTCAAGAAAGGTTGTCAGGTTGAGGGATAGTCAGGCCAGTCTGGAGGACAGTTGGGTTGTGACAGCTAGTCAGCGTAAGTCGGGTTATGGGGCAGATTGAGGAGAGTTGAGTTGGGGGCTCATGGGGACGGGTGCAGTTATTGAATCTGGACACAGTTTGAGGGAAAGGTTGGTGAGGGGTGCTCAAGGGAAGAGTCGCAAAGGGGTGTCACTATGAATGATTGGATGGGGTTGTCTGTTGGAGAGTTAACCAGTAGTTAGGCTTACTCTGTCTAACATGCCCTGGTGACTATCCAGTCAAAGCTGTCCAAAGTCTCCAACACTTGCTCAGGATTGGAAAATTTTATAGAGGATCTCGGGGAACAAGGGAATTGTTTACAGCTTAAAGTTTATTTATCAATCACAAATAAGCTTACCTTATCACTGCAATGACGTTATTGTGAAAATCCCCTATTTGCCACACTCCAAGGAACTTCCAAGGGACCCCATTATGTCTGTCCAACCTCCAACCATCCAGAGATTGGAAGATCTGGCCAAATGCATTTATCCATGCGCTGAGCTAACTTGAGCAATGATACTTTGCTTGAAATGGTTTGTCCGATGTTTAGCTTCATCTGAGGCAAAGGCCATTAAAACCTCGTGACTTCCTGTCATCTTCCTCTGACCCCTGACCCTCAAGTATTAAATAGAACATAGAACATGGCAGCGCAGTATAGCCCTTCCACCCTCGATGCTGCGCTGACTTGTGAAATCAATCTAAAGCCCATCTAACCTACACTATTCCAATATCATCCATATGTTTATCCAATGACCCTTTAAATGCCCTTTAATATGGTCCCCTTTCAATCACCTTTATATTAACAATACAAAGAATTGGGGAAGAATTTAACTTATTTTAACTTTGCTTCTATTATGTTAAAAAAAATCAAAGCAACTATTGAACAGTAATGTTACTGTTAACAATTTTCACAATACTCCACTGGAAATGATTGTACGATATAAATGTAATTAATTTCTTCTGCCAAATGTAATTGCTGTAGTATAAAAGAGTACTTGTATTTTTTTTAACCACATTGGCTTTTTTTGAGTAGTCCGCCTTTTTTTTTACTGAATTCACAAATGTCGCTATTTGCATTAATGTGAAGTGCCTCCATTTGATAGTTACATTTTGGAAATCTAATCACCATTATTAAACCTTTGGCAGCTTCCAGGGCTTTTGAAGCAATTTTGGGCTGATTGGTGGATTGGGGTTGCTGTTTCTCACATTGTGAAACCCAAAAGCCCTATCAGCCACAGCTGATTTACACATTTTGTCCCCATTTCCTTCTCTTAACCAGTTGGATTGAAAGACTGACTGGCTAGCTGCTGGGGCATAGGCCTTTGGTGTCAAGCAGCAGCCAGGAAGGGTTGTGACAAGGTGGGGAAGATCAGAGCCAGCGTGGGATGGAGGCGGAAAATCGTGGACTGACTGAGAGGAAGGAAAATCCCAGTTCAGAGCCAGGGAAGATCTGGCAGGTTACTTGCAATGGGGAGTCGGTATGGAGCCAGGCTACAGTGGGGAAGCCAGGATCCCAGGGATAGTGGAGCGAGGTCAGAGGCTAGAGACAAGACAGAGGCCTTGTGAAGAAGATCGGAGGTTTCAATGCGAAAGTGATTAGAAGTCAGTGGCAATAAGTAAGGCTGGGGAGTTGGGCAGGCAATGGGAGGGCTGGGTGAAGCAGGAAAACTGCTTGCAGCAAACGAGTGAAAAGACATCGACGTTCTGCATCCAGCAATGCTCACCCTCTTTCAGACAGCGTGCTTCCCAAATCCTGGAAAATGCAGAGTTAAATTTAAAATGGTGGTTAAATATAATTTTTTTAAATTAGTGTCACAAGTAAGCTTACATTAATGCTGCAATGAAGAATCCGCTACTTGCCACACTCCGGCAGCATGTGGCCAATGCACCAAACCAGCACCTCTTTCAGACTGTGGGAAGAAACCAGAGCACCTGGAGGAGAATGTGCAAACTCCCCACAGACAGTCACCCAAGCTGGGAATTGAATCTGGGTCTCTGGTGCTCTGTGTCAGCGGCACTAACCGCAATAATGAGCCATACATCTAGAACATAGAACATAGAACATTACAGCACAGAACAGGCCCTTCGGCCTTTGATGTTGCGCCGACCGATATAAAAAGCAATGCCCCTCCAAACTAAACCATTCCCTTCTCTTCCATATACTTATCAACTAACCTCTTAAACGCCACCAAACTTGGCGCATCTACAACTGCTGCAGGCAGGGCATTCCACTCCCGAACCACCCTGTAAAATATTTCAAGGGACAGCAGTCCTCCTGTGAGTGAGTTAGTTGCCTTCCCCTTTTATCTGTGCAGTTTGTTTAATTGCATAGTGCTTCCTCACAAGAGGACAAAAATCCTGGTGTATCCTCCCTACCTGATAAATTGTGTGTGAGCATACGTTTATCTGGCTTTCTTCAGCCGGTTTACTATTGAGAAAATAGTCTCGATCAGCACTGTGATTGTCAGCGAAGGTGTAAGAGGCCTGGATGACCTCAGCAGGTTGTTAAGTCACCGGGAGCCCTCTGAATAGTCCCTATAGAAAAGTCCAGCGTGACCTGCTGCTGACTCGGGGAGATTTGAACATGTTGAATGGCCTCACTTGCACCATTATTCAGTGTCACACAGAGTCATGGTGGAGCATGACAGATTCCAGGCCTGCTGCTGTTTCAGATAATCGGATAAAGGTTTGCAGATGCAGAGTGGAGTACCAATTAATGTGGAATCCAGGTAAACCGATCTCAAAACCTTTCCCAAGCGTGGTGCCTATAGATACGCTTCGGCTCATGTTTAAATTGTCAAATCGCTGCTGTGCTCACAGTGTGTTAGAGGCTCCGGGCACACATGGATTCCTCTGAACAAAACCAAGCTGGAACAGTGCCAGCTTATACTGAGGCCTTGTCTCCGAGGTTCCTCCTGTCCATCTTGTTCTTCCTCACTTTCTCAAAATGAGACTAGCCTGGTCACATGCGTTACTCAGACATGTTGCCAGGGGTTTTGCAAAACCACTGGGCTAAAATGACAAGCGATCTAACACGTCAAAAGCATTGCTGTTCTAATTGATTGCTAAATTCCAAACCCCCCATTTTCAAATTGATAAATTTTCGGGCGTGTTTTATGCTTAGCCGGTTTTATGATCTTGCTGATAGTAAAATTCCAAGTAGCAAAGTGGTTTGTTCGGTTATGATTGAGATCATAAAGCTCTTTGAACTTGAATTGGCCAACAGTCTGATGCTGCTTATTCATTGACCCACTTGAATCTACACACATTGAAATCATTTAAATGTTTCTTGCCTTAGACAAGAGTGAAAGTTTAGAAAATGCGGCTGCCGCTGTACTATTTCAAAGTCATTTAAACATCTCACAGTGACTTGTTTTCTTTTAATGTAATTACAATTTCCATAGTTTCAAACTTTAGGTACCAGCAGAGCTGAAACCTGATGCTTTCCCTCCACTTTAAAGGATATTTATTACTTCCTTTAACTTAAATCCACCATAAAAGAACGGGCACTCCTGGTGATGAAATACCACTTTCCTACCAGCAGTGGGTAATGCAGCACAATCCAGTGATGCTGCTGGAGTGTTTTAAACGAGTGAGCTGTGTCTGGATTCTTAGCTAAGCGCGGTTCCAGGAGGGTTCATACTTCGCATGTAAAGTAAATGAGGAAACACGCTGTTTAGCAGGGAGAGTGTTAATAAATTACTAATTAAAATTATAAATTAGTGTCATCTCTCAAACCCTCTGGATGTGCTGTGACACACTGCAGACCCATCCTATTGATTCTGCAGAGATCAGTAAAGGAGCCTTTAAGGACGATTTTAACGTCCACCCATTTTCCAAACCCAGGGAGGAGGTTTGCTCTAGATAGTGAATTGCTAGAAAGGTACACATTTCTTAACCGGTTAAAATTGTCGTGAAAATTAGTACACTTTTATAAGATTGAGGGTAAATATGTGGGGCTACGGGAATAGGGTTTAGGTGAGATTGTGGTCAGTGCAGACTCAATGGGCCAAATGGCCGCCTCCAGAAAAAAGAAGCAATACGCTGCTGCCTCATAGCACAGGGACCCGGATTCGATTCCCGGCTTAGGTCACTTTCTATGTGAGTTTGCACTTTCTCCGTGTCCACGGGGGTTTCCTGTGAGTGCTCCAGTTTCCTCCCACAGTCCAGAGATATGCTGGTTCGGTGGATTGGCCATGCTAAATTCACCTTGTCAGGGGGACTAGCTAGGATAAATGCATGGGGTTATGGGGATAGGACCTGGGTGGGATTATGGTCAGCGCAGTCTCAGTGGGCCATATGGCTTCCTTCACTGTGGGGATTCTTTGATTCTACGAATCATAGGCAATTAGATTTGAAAAGGTATTCTGTATTACAATTTATTTCTATCTGATCAATGTTGAAGTATCTTACATAATTGAAGAACATACATTTCAATCGATGTTTCATTCTAGCTGGATAGTATCGATACCAGCTAGAGCAAATTTTGTGTCATATTTAATGACACTTTTAGCCCCTCAAATAATACAGTATTAAATTTTTTTAGATTTTGTCATTCTATTTCCATGATTGGTACTGGGCATTATTTTTCAATTAATGTTTAAAATGGGCAGGATTTTCAACGGCTTTGTTGTGGGATTCTGAACCCATACTGTCAGTTCAAATCTGAAGTCACAAAGCCTGCAGTGTGTGGGAAATAGTCGCTCAATGGGATGATTTTCCCTGATTTGGTCGGTTAATAGCTAGAGTTCGGGTTCGCTGTAAGTAAGGGTAGTGGGTGGCCTCTCAAAGCGGGAGGACCAACAGAAAGCGCTTCCCCCCCTACACCAGCCCTCCAAATTTTTCAAATTGAAAATAAAAAAATGGCCGTAGCAGCCAGGCTACCAGTGTGGCAAGGAAGGCCTCAAAGCCTGCTGGGGGTGCTACGCTTCAGTAGGTTCCCTAGAGGCAAAGTAGAAAATCCCAGTCGGCCTCTAACAATTGGCCTTAGGGTGGCCACTGACTAGGTCAGTTTCCTATCTTCCTCTTGTAGTCCTGTCATCACTCCCCACCTATGGCCAAGTGGCGTAGGCCACTTGAACTTGTAAACCACAAACCTAGAGCAGTGCTACGGGATCCCTGGCTTTGAATCCCAACACGGTAGATGGTTTGAATACAAAAATTAACCCTGGAAGGCACTGGAAAGTCAAAAACTCCCAATCTTATTCCATTCTGCCTCTGGAAAAATATGTCTGCCTGGAAGGGGTGACGGGTGGGGGGAATTCGGATGGAGTCAAGGAACCAGCACGCTGGATAATGGTGTTATTTTTAGTATTCGCACATCTCCGTTTCCAACTCCCACAGAGGCTTAAAAAAAGTCTTATATTTCTGTAAAAGGACATTTATTTAGTTTCAAATCTCTGCTTCAGCCCTGAAATGTAAAATTATTGTAGTTCCCATGTTTTCTCTATCTCTAATGAAGGAAAGCACAAATTTACCTGAATTAGAGGAATTAGTGGTGTAATTTTATTGATGGATTTGGCATACATCAGTTGGGTCTTGTTGACAGATGACTTCTACATCAAAACATTGTGGTGGGCCCAAACACTTTATTTGTGCTAACACTCAATGTTAGTAGAGTAGCAGTACTGCCTGGTACCCATTTGTTATCTTTTAGTCAGTTGAAGGAAACTCTGAGATCATAGCAGGGAGCTATTAAAAGATATGAGGAAATCCTTCCCTCGGTCAAAAAAGCCCAACAATCTTGATTCACATTAATCCTGTTTGATAAATTTGCTGCTGACTGTTTTGGCTACCTAATGGCCATTTCACTGTCTAAAGTATTTTTAAGACTGACAAGGGAGTCAACCTAATTCAATCAGGAATCTAAGGGTCCAGAGGGTAAGGAGAGTGAAATTGAGGCCACAATTACAACAGCCGTGATCTTATTGAATGATGGAACAAATATGAGGGGCTGAATGGCTGGCTCTTATTTCATATAGAATCAAAGAATTCATACAGTGCAGAAGGAGGCCATTCAGCCCATCAAGTCTGCACCGACCACAATCCTATCCAGGCTCTATCCCAATAACCCTATGCATTTATCCTAGTTAGTCCTCTGATACTAAGGGACAATTCAGCATAGCCAATTCACCTAACCCGCATATCTTTGCACTGTGGGAGGAAACGGGGGCACCTGAAGGAAACCCACACAGACTTGGGGAGAATGTGCAAACTTCACACAGACAGTAAGTCAAGCCAAGAATTGAACCTGGGTCCCTGCTGATGTGAGGCAGTAATGCTAACTACCACTGTGCTGCCTGTGTTCATATGTATGTTCATACATTGCTTCATTAATCTAATTGTATGAAGGCCTTTGTGACATTCCTGTTTTAGGTTAAGGTGCTGGTTAAGTGCAAGTTTTTTTTTCATGTATTGACTGACATTCAGATGGCTGCCTTTTAAGAATTTCTTTCCTACCTCATAAGAGTCAGCTAAAGATTTTGAGAGCAAATGTTTGGTTTAGAAAAACAAAGCTGCAAACTATGTTGTGGCACAAAGTGGCATTTAAGGTTTGGAAGATTAACAAAGAGTTTCTCAGCTCTATTGATCATGAAATAGTTTTTGCCTCCCAAAAAATTAGGCTTTCAGTCAACAGAGTTTGATTTGCTATCTAATTCTGGTTTTCCCCAACCTGTGCAGAATAACAAGAACTTCCTTCTGCAAAGTGTGTTACTCCTACAGCCTCCTGCAGAGTGGGTTTTTTGGATCCAATTACTTTGAGTTTAAGAAATCCTTCTGTCTAAAAACATTTTGGTGGACACAGTAAGAAGTTGCACAACACCAGGTTAAAGTCCAACAGGTTTATTTGGTAACCAAAGCCACTAGCTTTTTTCCACACAATAACATTTTGGTGCCCAGCTGTAAATGGGGAAAACAAAATGCCCTTCTGAAGAAAATTGTTGTCCCAGTAGCCAGTATGTGCATTGCAATATGTGTAAGTTATGAATACTATGACAGCAATCTGCAATTTTCAGTGGAATTTTTTTTGTATAATTTTGGGAAGTTGTTAATAATGACAGCATGGTGATTCTATTGCCCCAATTCCAACTTTGGGTTGCTGTGTGTGTAGAGTTTGCACATTCTCCCTGTGTCTGGTGGTTTCCCCTGGGTGCTCCAGTTTCCTCCCACAGTTCAAAGGGTTAGGTGAATTGGCCATGTTGAATTGCCCCTTAGTGTCAGGGGGATTAGCAGAGTAAATAACGCAGGGTTATGGGGATAGGGCCTGGATGGGATTATCATTGCAACAAGAATTCTAGCCAGATACTTAATAAAACTCTACTGATGTAGAGTGCAGAGGAACTATTTTATATTTAAGGCCTGGCCCTGTGGCAAGTTTGGCAAGTGCAGACCCCTGCCATCTTTCTACCATTGTCCCAATTAAAGTCCGTGTGGTGCCAGTTGAAGCCCTTAAGAGGGGGTGACTAAACTGAATACCACATTCCAGATGTTGATTTTTCCTGATTGCAGCAAGATATTTTTAAATGCTTTGCTCTAATCTCCTGAATCGATTTGAACATTTTCCTTGCGACAGATAACTTATTGAAATTTCCTGTTTTCTGTCTCCCTCCTTTCTTGAACACAGGAATTGCATTTGCTACTTCTCAATCCGATGGACCATTCCAGAATCTAGCGAATTTTGGAAAATTTCATCTGTTAACTCTGCAACCAGTTCTTTTAAGAGCCTAAGATGCAGGTTAGCAGGTCCAGGGCTCTTGTCAGATGTTAGTTCCAATAATTTTTCAATGGTGCAGAAATTTCAGCATTCACTCTCATTTTCGAGGTACATTTTCATAACTTTTACCTGCTATATGCTGCCGTAAGTCTATTTCTGTCGAACAGAATACAGTGATGTTTAGGAATATCCATTGCTAATATAATTGCTGAATGATGCAGTGTTTCGAAAGCTGACAGTTGCAGTCTCACTAATATGGAGCCATTATGCCTCCGAATCCCTATTTAACTTTTATCTTTTTGTATAATACGAAAGGACTTTGATCATTCTATAAATTGTTTTGGAGCTATTCCTGTCATTGGCATAAAATTGATGCTTGGCAATGTACAGCCGGTGAAAAGGCTTTATTTTTCCCCAAGGACGTTAGCCCAAATGTTAGAAATGAATTCTACTTTTTTGGTCAGGATTTTGACAGGGTGACCTGCAGACGCTGTTGCAACAAGCCACTTGCAAGAGGCGTTAACCCCTCAATAGAGTCACAGAAACATAGAGTCCTATAGTGCAGAAAGAGGCCATTCGGCCCATCAGGTCTGCGCCATGCACAATCCCACCCAGGCCCTGTCCCCACAATTACATGCATTTACTCTAGCTAGTCCCCTGGAACTAAGGGGCAATTTAGCATGGCCAATCGACCTAACCCGCACATCATTGGAGTGTGGGAGGAAACCAGAGCATTTGGAGGACACCCATACAGACATGAGAATGTGCAAATTCCACACAGATAGTGACCCAAGCTGGGAATCAAATCCCGGGGGTTCCTGGCATTATGAGGCAGCAGGGCTAAACACTGTGCCACTATACTGCAGGCGGGGGGGGCGGGCACAAAATGGTTAAATTGTCCCACACTGCCTCCAGGAACCCAGAGGTCAGCTGGAAAACCCCAGTCAGATTCCTTCAATAGGCCTTGATAAACCTTCAATTATCAATTATCTCTACAACCTCAATATTCCATCTGGGAGAATGGTCTATAAAAGTGAACAGAGAACCGGCATGCTGAAATCCCATGCCTACCCTACTCTAAGCCCAGAACTGGCAGCAGTTGAGAATCATTTCCTTGTGACTGATTCCATATCTTCATTTTAATCCAAACTCAGCCACACCCCTTCCATAACCTCAAAACCCAAACATTAAGATCAATGGCATGGGTGGCACAATAGTTAGCACTGCTGCCTCACATAGTTCTGTGTTCAATTCCTGGCTTGGGTCACTGTCAGTGTGAGTCTGCACATTCTCCCCGTGTCTGTGTGGGTTTCCTCTGGGTGTTCTGGTTTCCTCCCACAACCTCAAAATCCGAACATTAAGATGAATAGCCTGGTGGTGCAATAGTTAGCACAGCTGCCCCACAGCTCCAGGGCTCTGGGTTCAATTCCTGGCTTGGGTCACTGTGCAGACTCGCACAGACATTCTCCCAGTGTCTGTGTGGGTTTCCTCCGAGTGCTCTGGTATCCTGCCACAGTCCAAAGATGGGCGGGTTAGATGGATTGGCCATGCTAAATTTCCTCACAGTGTCAAGGGGTCCAAATACAGGGATAGGGCCTGGGTGAGATTGTGATCAGATGGGCTGAATGGCCTCCGTCTGCACTGTAGGATTCTATGATTCTATATTAACTCATGGGTACACATCTCAAGATAGGGGGAGTCAGAGTTTTGGGAATAAATGGGAGACTGAGAGGGAAAGTTCAATGATTAGCTTGCCTTGATCACACGTTACCTGAGACCTTTTGACGGAAGACAAGGCTGTGGGATTGTCAGGACCAAAGAAAAGCAAAATGGACAAATTGATGAATAGCCGTATGCTGTACCACGATTAGTAGACCACGAGACCATAGTAATGTGTTGTGTAGGATCAGTTTGTTTAGTTGAAATACTACTATGATGTTGCAATCTAGTCATTTGTTTTATATCATTAATAATTTGACTTTGACAACTTGTTGCTACTGGAGCCAAAACTGCCAACTGTGATTAGGGATAGGCAGCATGGCTTTGTTAAAGAGAGGTCGTGGCTTACGAATCTGGCAGAATTGAGGAGGTGACGAAAATGGTCAACGAAGGGCGAGCCATTGATGTCGTCTATATGGATTTCATTAAGGCGTTTGACAAAGTCCCTCATGGGAGTTTAGTTGAAAAGATCAAGGGTAATGGGATAGAAGGAGAGGTAGCTAGAAGACTAAGTAACTGGCTTGGTAATAGAAGTCAGAGAGCAATAGTGGAAGGGTGTTTTTCTAGCTGGAGGTCGGTAATTAGTGGTGTGCCACAGGGCTCAGTACTGGGATCTCTTCTATTTGTAATATATATAAATGACTTGGAAGAGGGAGTAAGTGGAGTGATCAGCAAGTTTGCAGATGATACAAAGATGGTTGGACTTGCGGATAATGAGGAGCATTGTCAGGCGATACAGCAGGACATAGATAGGCTGGTAACTTGGACAGATAGATGGCAGATGGAATTCAATCCTGATAAATGCAAGGTGATGTATTTCGGGAGAAAGAATGTAGGAGGGGGGAGGTATATGATAAAGGGTAGACCTATTAAGAGTATAGGAACACAGAGGGACCGGGGTGCAGGTGCACAAGTCTCTGAAGATGACAGAGCAGGTGGAGAAGGTTGTGAAGAAAGGATATGGTATGCTAGTCTTTATAGGAAGGAGTATAGAGAACGAGAGCTGGTCTTTAATGTTGTAGTTGTATAAAACGACGGTTAGACCTCATTTGGAATATTGCATCCAGTTCTGGTCGCCTTACTACCGGAAGGACGTGGAGACTCTGGAGAGAGTGCAGAGGAGGTTTACCAGGATGCTGCCTGGTATGGAAGCTCTGAGTTACAAGGAGTAGTTAGGCAAATTGGGACTGTTTTCCTTAGAAAGACGTAGACTTAGAGGAGATCTAATAGAGGTGTACAAGATTATGAGGGGTATAGATAGTGTAAATAGGGTTAAGCATTTTCCTAGGATGGACTCAAATAGCACAAGGGGTCATGGGCTTAGGGTGAGGGGAGTAAGGTATAATTTTGGATGCTAGAGAGAGTTTTTTCACACAGAGGATGGTGGGGGTATGGAACCTGCTGCCAAGTAAAGTGGTGGAGGCAGACACTCTGGAGTTATTTAAGAGATACTTAGATGGGCACATGAACAGAATGGGAATGGAGGGATATAGAAAACTGATTTAAAATAGGGATCATGAGCCTTGGGAGTTCCCTGGGAAGTGTGTAAATTGTTGATGATATTGATGTATTTGTTTTTATCATACAGGTGCTTTGGTCTGCCTTGTTGTCTAACAAGGGGCATACACGCGATGGGTCATGAAAGGGCTGCTCTTGGATTTTTCGAGAGTATCCTAGTGCTTCACGTCATTAGTGTACACTTGAGCTGACCATTTGATGGGCAACATGACAGCTCAGTGACTATCGCTGTGCTGCACAGGATTTGGGCCTGTGTCTGTGGAGTTTGCACATTCTCCCCGTGCTTGCGTGAGTTTTCTCCGGGTGCTCCGGTTTCCTCCCACATCCCAAAGATGTGCTCTTAGGCTGATTGGCAGAACAAATTCTCCCTAAGTTGTCTCAAATTTGGTTCTAATGCATAGATATATAAATATAGACAGGGATCATGTGTAGAAGTGGGAACATCGAGGTGGTGGTGCGGGCTCGTTGGGCCAAAGGAATCTGTTTCCCGTGCTGTTTTGTTTTTTGTTCTTTGTAAAATGGCAAAGTAAGGTTAGCATTCAGTTGATAACCGGGAATATATCTGGGCTACGTTGCCAAATGAGAAAACTTGTGTTTGTGACTCAGTCCTTCATTTCTTCCTCCTTACCTCATCCAGAAATGCACATGCAGAAATATTTGATTGATATGATTTACATAAAATGTATTATCAAGAAGTTTTTATAAGTTTATTTATTAGTGTCACAAGTAGGTTTACGTTAACACTACAGTGAAATTATGTGGCAATCCCCTAGTCACCACACTCTGGCACCCGTTCAGGGATACTGAGGAAGAAATTAGCATGGCCAATGCACCTAATCAGCACGTGTTTTGGAGCGTGGGAGGAAACTAGAGCATCCGGAGGAAACCCATGCAGACATGGGGAGAATGTGCAAACACCGCACAGGCAGTGAGCCAAGTCATGAATCGAACCTGGGGTTCCTGACAATGTGAGGCAGTAGTGCTAACCATGTGCCATGCCTTCCTATTTTCACATCCCGGTAAAGACACAAAATTTACACATGTTTTGATCATGATGTTGTGTTAGGGTGGATTAATACTAGGTGTGCCTTTAGATAAAAAGCAGCGTACACTTCAAGCTTGGATTTTCCCCTGCAGCAAGTGAAATATTTGATCAAATATCAATTACAGTAAATAGGCAATTACGAAGCAGGAAGTTGGGCAGTATTTAATTCCGGAGATGTTTATGGATTTGTTGTTTTGGTTTTACGGACTCCAGATACTTGTAAAAATAATATGTGCACTTCTTTATGTACTTTGCTACTGAATTAAAATAACCTTAATGCACAGTTTTATTGGCGTGGCCAAGCAGCGTAAATGATGTAGTCTGACATTTATGACATGCATGCATATAATCACTCTTGTATCAGCAGATCTGCCCTCGGTGAATTCATCCGCACGCACAGTCTTTTCCCTCAAAATAATCTCCCCCCTTCAATAAAGTAAGCCTTCTGTCCCCCAAAAACCACTCTACCCTAACACTGTATCGTATTTCTAATAGTGCAACTGCCAGATTCCGAACCCTGAAACTGAGAGTCAGCTCCTGCTGAATGAGCTGTGCCTGAACTTGAATCAGAATGAATGCAACTCTGATCGAGAATTGCAGCAAAGCGTATGCGCAGCTGTGTCTGTTGCATACATCAGCTTATGGCCATGCTATAAATTAAATCCTTTTTAACAACGCCAGTGCTGCACATTGCCTTTATTATTTTGCTATAGACTGTGTTATGAGGTATCCCATAAAAGCATCTACCAATCCTTCTGTAACTTGAATTCATCCATTCAGAGCAAAGGCCTCCCTCGTATGTCGTCAACGTTTTAATAATCTGGATTTTATCATAATCACAGATTTGATGTGTTTCCAGTTGTTACTTCAAATTCAAAAAATTTGCATTTATATAGCATCTTTCATAAACTCTAGAAAGTTAAAGCACTTTAGAGGCCATAACATACATGATGACATATCCAGTGTTGCAATTTCAGAAATACAACAGCTAATTTGTGCACAGCAAGCTTTTACAAGTTGCAGTGTGATCGTAACCAAATAATCTGTATTTGTGATTTGTTAATTGAGAGGATTTATATTAGCCCCTATGTTGAGGTTAACATCCTTGCTCACTTTCAAAATAGTCCCATGAGTTTAAAGTTTATTTGTTAGTGTCACAAGTAGGCTTACATTGAAATTAAGTTAATGCAAAAATCCCCTAGCTGCCACATTCGGGTGCCTGTTCAGTAAGTTGAGGAAGAAATTAGCATGGCCGATGCACCTAACTAGCACATCTTTCAGACTGTGGAAGGAAATCGGAGCACTCAGAGAAAACCCATCCAGACATGGGAGAACGTGCGGGTTCCACACAGTCAGTAATCCAAGGTGGAAATCGAATCTGGGTCCCTGGCACTGTGAGGTAACAGTGTTAACCATTGTGCTACTGTGCATATAGTTTAACATCTCATCCAGAAGATGACACCTTTGGCAGTACAGCATTCCCTCAGTATTGTACTGGAACATCAAACTTGAGTTTTGTGCTCAAGCCCTCAAGTGGGACTTGACCCCAGAAATCTTGTGTCGCAGAAAGCAGAGTGATACGAACTGAACCAGACCAACACCAGCACGCAGACCTGCCACTCTGGTTTAACACTATGATTTTCTTCATTTAGTTTTCACTTAAAAATTTTCCCCTCCCCTGTTCTTTTTTGCATTCCAACCTGGTGGTGTGAGACTTCTTACTGAGTTTATCCCAGTCTAACGCCGGCATCTCCCTATGATGACTTTTTTGCATTAACAAGTCAGAACTTGCAGTCTAAAGCAAGCAAATGAGCAGAGTTAACGTGGAGACCTCCATTTCGAAATCTACTCGATGGTAAATATTTTCAGCCTGTTTAAACTTGTCCGAAACTTGATAGGTTGAGAGAGCTAGGTCTCTTCTCCCTGGAGAGACGAAGGTTGAGAGGTGACCTGATAGAGGTTTATAAAATATTATGAGGAATAGATAGGGTGGATTCTTGGAGGCTATTTCCCAGAGCTGAAATGGTCGCTATAAAGGACACAGATTTAAGATGCTGGGCAGCAAGTACAGAGAAGATGTTAGAGGTAAGTTTTTCACTCTGAGGGTGGTGAATGAGTGGAATCGGCTGCCGTCAATGATGGTGGAGGCGAACTTGCTGGGATCTTTTAAAAGACTTCTGGATGAGTACGTGGGATTAAATGGGATTGGGAGTTACAGATAGTTCTATGGCCTAGTAGATATGGGCATAATCGGCGCAATTTGTAGGCTGAAGGCCTGTTTGTGCTATAGTGTTCTATGTTCTAAAATCTGTAATTACCATATTAACTTGTTGAACAACAAATAAAGAAAATATGATGGTTATGCATTTTCAAAAGAGCAGTTCAGGCAGCCCAGTTGTGTCAAAGTTAATGATGTAGAAATGCCGGCATTGGACTGGGGTAAACTCAGTAAAGTTTGACTACATCAATTTTAAATCCAACCGATTTATTTGATAGTAAATCCACGAGCTTTTGGCCTTTGTGGCCTTCGTCAGGTGAATGAGGTGTTCTGGCCTCCAAAAGCACACACATCAGCACAGACAGTTTACAGATTGCTGATTAGAATGCAAATCCTTACACCTAACCTGCTATTCAAGTCTTAAAGTGGCTAAAAACCTCACTTACTGTGCTGTCTGGAGACAATACACATTTCTCTAACCTCTGCTGTTAGCCATTTTAAGATTTGAATAGCAGGTTAGGTGTAAGGATTTGCATTCTAATCAGCAATCTGTAAACTGTCTGTGCTGATATGTGTGCTTTTGGAGGCCAGAACACCTCATTCACCTGACGAAGGCCACAAAGGCCAAAAGCTCGTGGATTTACTATCAAATAAATCGGTTGGATTTAAAATTGATGTTGTCAAAGTTAATGCACATTGAAGTAAGGGAAGAGTGGACATTTGGATAAATGTAGCTGGAGGGCAGGAAGAGTAGTGAGTAACTAACTAAAGAATTGAGTATAACAAAAATACAGTAGGGAGAAGCAATGACCCAGTGTTTGCAGTGATGCAAGAGTGCTTGCTGCTGATCTGGAAGATAGTCTCACCAAGATATCTACCTGTCTCTCCAGTAAGGGGACTTCACTGTGCAGCATTTTTTTATTGTTGATTCACATTGTGGAGCTGCGGTGATATCAGTCAAGGAGTCCAAGCAGCCAGTCACATTAAAGAGAATCACGATGGCCTAGCGATATTATCGCTAGACTACTATTCCAGTAACTCAGTCAATGTTCTAGGGACACAGGTTCAAACCCTGTCACGGCAAATGGTGGAATTTGAATTCAATAAAACATATCTAGAATTGAGAATCTACTAATGACCGTGAAGCCATTGTCTGTTATTGGAAAAACCCATCTGTTTCACTAATGCCTTTTTAGGGAAGAAAACCTGCCTTCCTTAACTGATTTGAATTGAATTCAGAAATTTAATTTAAAAAATCTGGAATTAAGAATCTACTAATGACCATCATCAATTGTCGGAAGAACCGTTCTGATTCACTAATGTCCTTCACAGAAGGAAATCTACCTTCCTTACCTGGCCATGCCTACATGTGACTCCAGAGCTACAGCAATGTGGTTGACTGTCAACTGCCCTCAGTAAAGGCAACTAGGGATGGGCAATAAAGGCTGGCTGGCCAGCCAGCAACAGCCATGTCGCACGAATAAAAAAAAACACCAAACAGGAAATGAAAAATACTAAAGTAAAACCACTTTTTGAACAATTTTACACAACAAATAATGAAAATTGCATCATGGACATGAGGTGAAGACAAACATCTCTAAACATTATAAATTTATTTTTTAAAATGTAGAAATTAATCATAATGGAGACAATTAACACTCCAAGTATGAAATTATATTTTCAGAATTATTACTGAGATCATCATTTAAAAACTCGGAGACACTTGATTTAACAGGGTATAACTTTTAACCAGGTTTCTAACCGCAATGTGAGAATGGAAAAGACAAAGATTTCCCAAATCAACTGGTTGCAGTGATTGCTGGCACTGCAACTGGGCTAGGGGAACACATCACCTTGTCACTGAAAGTTTCTTAAATTATAACAGTGACTACATTCTCAAATATTTGATGTGCTTTGACTTGTATAGGGAGTATGGAAGGTGCTATATAAATGCAAGTTTTTAATGATTTCCACCTTAATTAGCCTAAGTACTATTCCCTGAAAATGTGATCCTTATCAGCGCAGTTATGATGGTAAACATTAAGCAATTAAAACTCTCTCAAAATCAGGAAAAATATGCTTGAAATATCAAAAAGCATGTTGGTCCTTAACAAACAA